>CM074576.1:150527109-151777109 GCA_037305975.1 Chrysolophus pictus
AAGACTTTTGAATTGGCCATTCTGCCATTTAGACTGCTTATTCAAGTGTGACAAGCACTACTGCTAGTAACGATAATGAAATAACTAAGTCAGACTACAGTGTTATGCAAGACACAGATGCATTTTCTAATCTTCTACGCAATTTTCAAATATTTCTGTCTATTTTCCATACCTTAGCAGATTGACCTATCATCATCAAATGTCTGCATATGGTATAAATATGAATTGTACCTGTAAAAATAAAATAAAGGAACAGGTAAGTTCTGGATTCCTGGATGAAATATGTTATGTTAACTAACTGGAACTTCCTAATATCTGGGTTGGTATTTCCAAAGGCCGAAAAAAAAAATAATCTTTCTCTGACTATTTTTAAGTTAAAGAAGATGAAACCAACAAATTCTTGAGCAATATCAACTTTAAAAGTAACTATATAATAAAGTAGCACCATAAAAGAATTGAATACAAAAATTCAATACACTGATTTTTTATTAAATGAACTGATAAGAGAAACAGTTGTTTGGTTTTTATTATCCCTAGATGCAATTTTTTAATTTTTTTTTTTAATTTAATAGGCTCACTTCTCCTCACGTCTTAACTTCCAGGAATCTTTTAGTCTGTTGTGGCACTGTCCTGGCAGACAGCAACACAATTTAGGATGATAGTCAGTGTGATAAGTGAAATGAAGCAAAATGATTGTGAATAGAATTTTCAAAAGCATCAAAGTCATTTACGAATAAAATCCTGTCAAAAAAAATTACTTAATTTAGGCTATGCCACAAAACTGCTTTAAAAAAAAAAAAAAAAAACAGTCCTAGAAGTATAAAAGACACAGCAGTTCTTAAGAAAAAATCTTAGGGAAAAGAAAAAAGTCTGTTCTTCTGTCTGTGTGACTGTTCAGAAAGGGACACCTGTGGCAGCAGTAGGCATCACAACGCCAATTGTAATATCTTGAAGGGTGTTATTATCCCAATGAACTAGGATTTAGCAAGCACTTGTAAGATCCATTTTTTTAATCAATCAGATCTAATAAGACAAAATCTGTTGCCAGAAATTGCAGGAAAGTGTTTGGGAACTAGGCAGACTTACTACCTAACATTAATTCTATTCAGAGGAAAAAAATCCTTATTGTCTAGGCTTGGTACAGAGACCTATAGTTGACCTTAAGAATGGCAAGTGATTATATTTTAATTTTAATTATTTACCCATAGAACAAAACAAACAAAAACACATCTCAGATAGAATAAAGGCAATAAGGCCCAGGAAAACACATATAAGAATTTCAACCATTTATAGCTCAGATAAATATCAGTATTTTTAATAAATTAAACTAAAAATAAATTATATCCTCAATTTATATTACAACAACTAACTATAATAAAACAATATGATAGTCCAGAGTTTTGACTAAATAGAAAGATCTTTCAAAGTACATATATATTTTGGTAGTCTTCTTCAAGTAAAAGTCTTGATATACTATTCTCTGTGTGTAGTCCACAGAAGCTCCATTTTCTGCCTCAAAATTTCCCTAATTCAGGTATTTATTCACAATAAAATCATATACAGATATATTCAAATTTGTAAATGTGGTAATATTATGTGGCAATTTTTGAAAGAGTTTTGTTATTAACTGCAAACTTGAAGAACATTTTTTTAAATACAAAGATTTCATTTTGTATTCTTTCCTGTAATTTCCTTTTCAAAAAAAAAAAAAAAAAATCATCAATACAAATATCTTATAAGAATTCTTATGAGCTTTTTTTAATCCCAGTTTCCAAAAATGCCTATTGTACACATCATTTCATTTCATTAATACACTCAAACCACAGCTATGATGAAAGAGCTATTATTTTCCTGACTGTCCATTTGATAAAAAGCACACCGTAGAAACTCAGAACTCTGTTATTTTAGAACAAGAAACATTTTTAAAAGTATACTGCTACAATTAAAAACTAACTAGAGGTTTATTCTCAACCCCTTTGTTGACTTTAAAAATATGTACAAGATGACTTGCTTAGCAAAGAAATGCAAAGATACCATTGTAGATAAGCCAACACAAATTCTGCTGAGGTAGAGCCACTTGCATGGTGAGTCGTAATGATGACAAGACTTTGAAACAAGTCTGCAAGGACTCTTGTTTCTGAAGATTTCTGTCACTGCTGCAAACCATCTGATAAATGCAAACATTCCTCTCTTGCAAAGCATGGAACTAAAACACATGGAAATACATGTAAAATATACATGCACATATTTAAAATACGTACATATTTTTTACATCAGTAAAGTATCATAAAATGTTGAGCATGAAAAGATCAAGTATGCACAAACACACACAAAACAAAACAAAAATCAGCATGACATTTAAATGAGAATTAGACTATGGAGAAAGAGCCAAACCTATTGGGTTGATTTACTATTAGGTTGGATCGGTTTCTACTGTATCACAAGGTGAAAATGCACTAGTCTGTGAGCTGTTGAAATAGTTGAGGGAAGGAATGTTAAGACATAAACTGTACTCAGAAAACTGGGATTTAATTTGTTCATCTTCAACACAGGCCTCCAACACCTCCAGGGACTGGGCTTCTACTGCTTCTCTGACCAATTACTTGCACTACTTTTTTTTTTTTTTTTTTTTTTCCAAAATATCCACCATGTACTGAAAATAGAGTTTCTCAGCAAAGCACTGGTTAAGATAAAGTCCAGTATGTCTTTAGCACTACCCCTGTACCAACTGAAACATTTTCTTTTTTGGATAACAAGCAATAAACTGCAGACACCTATCCCTAAAAAGAAATTTAATACAAAAGACTGTCAACATAATCTTGAAGTCATTTAGCCTCCCAACAACTTAGAACACTTACAAAACCTCTTTTTTTTTTTCATACTGAGCAAATAATCTATTGATTGTAATACAGCATTGCTCTCAGGAGTATTCTTGCATATATACGATAAGAATTATAGTATGATGTTTTAATTTTCTTGCATTCTGACCAGTTCTTAGATCACACCACATGGAAATTTCCACAACAATTAGAAGACAGTTATCAACTTTGATCCATACCCCAATTCTGACAGTGGTTATTAGCAACTATTTCAGAACAAAACCCGCTCAGAGAAAATTGCCTCTTTAGCGTCAACAGAGGTTGGCTTATGCCATAAAAGCATAAACACTTATTCACACTTAGAAGCGTACACCTCTCTGGATGTTCATATTGTACATATGACTTAAGTCCGTGTAATTTGTACAGGCAAATTAATATTAATATTTAATTAATTGAGTAACATGAAGCACATTTATGGGTGATAAAACACACTACCTATTTTGAAACTGAATGTCTTTGACAAGAAAAATAATCAGCATCCTACCGTAAGAAGTGCATTTTTGTCCCTGTAACCATTTGGGAAAAAGGTGGATTTAAATTGATTTTCATCATCTGTGATATCATCAGGGTTTACAGAACAGAACTGCTGAAGGTATCTTCCATAGCATTGTCTAAGTGCCAACTTATACTCCTGAAAAATGAAGAATAAGTTACTTTTATAGTTTACGTATTACATCTGTTTCTATACAGTAAGTCATTTTATTATATTTACATAAGAATTATCAACATGAGAGACCAGCTGGAAGTAAAACAAGAAATTTTCACACAAACATTCAGCAATATTATTTCAAATGTGAAAACCCTCAGCATACAAAGGCTAAAATACTTAAAAGAAGAGTTCATGATTAGAGAGTTAGTTAATTTTAGTCATAAATATGCAACACTGTAACATGACGGAAAACACAGCAATAACAGCAGAGTAGCAAAGTCTCAGGCTGCAGCAAGTGAGGACTTGCTCAAATACACAACTCTGGGCACAGAAACAAAAAAAAGGATCTCCTTATCTTCAGAAGGCCTGAGGTATACAGGGATCTCCAACAAGAAATCCCCCTGCCTCTACTGCTAACCCTTCAATAAATTCTGGGAAGGGGTACATCCTGGTTACACCCCTTCTGGTCGCTGAGATGCATTGCACGCACCTGAGCTCTCCTGGGTTGGCCCTGCCTTCCTGCCAGGTGTTCAATCACTGCTTCAAGCCCTGACTTAGTATTTTCGCTACAGTATGACAAATCAGAGAACAAGTGTGGAGTATGATCTTAAGCTAATATTAAAATAACAAAATCAAGTCAAAATCAAACAAAATTCCTGGAGTATCCTGCAGCTTGTGAACAGTAATGACAATGGTACTACACTTCTGAGAAATGTCATAAAGCAGAACTTTATAAAAAATATGCAGATATCACTTCTCTCCCCCTTTTCCCCAATGTCAAAGCTCATCTTTTCAAATAAGATGCAGGAGAGGAAAAACATAGCCAGTGAATACTGGAATTACATACAGCATTAATAGAGCAGAAGTCAAACTTACACTTTAAGAACTGTTAAGAAACAGGATGCTGAGCTCTGTGTCATGCAGAACTCAGCTCCCCAGCAGCACTCTGATCCATTCCAACATCATGCTGAGACAGTGAGCTCTGACTCAGCTGCCCAAGTGCCACTTACTTACTGAATCACCTCTGTCACTTCCTACAGCAAGCACTATTTAGAGGTTTCTCTACCAACTTCACTAATGCTAGACCACACAAACACCAATCATGATAAATTCTAGAAAGAACAAAAATAGCTAATTTGTATTTGTAGAAAACGGTCCTTTGATGTTTAATCACAGAAAATCCAAAAATATTTCTATTTTCCATTCAAATTCCCACCACCACAGTAACACTTCCCCTGAATTTTTTAATGTCCAAGGAATCTTACTCGCACGACCCTATTACCTTTGCTGTGTAAAAGGAGTGATGATGAACAGAAACTTTTACTTTCCACGGACAGTTGTGACAACAGTGCTAATGGATCAGAACCATGCATCAGCTACTAACTAATAAAATGTGATTCCTCCCCCAGACAGTTTAAAATACACGTGTAAGACTGGAGATAAGAGACCAGATAAAGGCAGAGGGAGGGGGCAAAGAAATGAGTCAGTACTGATTAGTATGATGACTAACAGCTATCTAATTTCAATATATATAACATAATGAATTCAGGTGTGTCCTAAAAGATACATAGCAGATGTGTAATAGAAAGGAATTCAGTGTGAGATAGCATTAAAAGAAACAACTGGAGGATGGAAAGTTAAGTTGGTGCTCAATCACCAACAACTCATTTTAAAAGACCATGTATCATTAAGCATTACAGAACATAAAGGAGGATTCAATTTTAAAATAACCCTCAGCAGTTTCCACCTAAGAATCAAAAGGGACCAAAAGAATAGACTCTAGCCTGCTTATTACAGAACTTCCTGTTACACCACATTTGTCTTTCCCATAATGACTGAAATTTGTAACTTACACCCATCACAAGTTTTTTTCCCTCTTTTCTCCTGAGAAAAATGTGGATACAGTGAAAACTACATCTCTAAAAATGTCAAAGCAATACACTTAAAAATGGGAGTTCTGAGGACAGCTCATTTCAAAGTTTTAGGCTAGCCAGCAAGACAAATTTTTCTATGACACTGAAAACTTTAAAGTAGAACACCACATTACAGAGGAATTAATTTGTAATCACTTCTAGATTATTTTAGGCAATATTGGGTCATGCCAAGAAGCCCCTGGAATACAACGACCAAATTATCATCTTTGAGTCGTGCTATGGGAAGTCAATGAAAACCAAAGATGGTAAGGTTTGATTTATTTGAAATAACTTTTTACTGACTGCACTGTGAGAGCAGCAGTTCCAAGCACTAAAATCTCTGCATAATACTCAAATCAATTCCTAGGCCCAGAAGCTATGAGAGCTTAAGGAAAATGTGAATACGAAGAAAATATGAATGGAATTGCCCAGGCAATGAAGGAGCTACTAACAAATGCTGTTATTCAAGAACTTCCATGAGAATTTCTGTGAATAGTTCTAAATGTATACCGTGAGCTTTAATCTTCAGTTATAATAGTACCATAGTTACAAGTTCTTCTATATGCTTTCAACCTACCGGCGAGTGTTCAGCATTGCTACAGTTCAGCTATAGCTTACTGTTCTCTATTTAAGAGGCAGGCCACTACTATGCAACTCTCTAGGGCAGGTAAGACTTTGCAACGTTTACATGATCATCATTTTTTTCTCCAGGTCTTCAGTAAAGGTAGCCTAATAATCACATATGAACATATAAACACTGTCCATAAGTAACATCAATAGCATTTATCCCTGTTGGACTCCATAAGCAAAGGGTATAATAGGAAGACAATTTCAAGGGATACATTCCTCCAAAAACTGGCTCATCAAAATGTCTTGATACATTTCCAATGATGCCTGCTATTTTTCTAGGTGAAAAGGGGAAACCTGATAATGTCAGAGAATAAATGTCTAACAGCAGCATGATAATAAAAATAAAAAGCATGACAATAGGCATTTAACTGCTATCTTAATAGAAAAGTCAATAGGGTGATCTTAAAAATTATTTTCACTTTAAACACAATACCAATTACCTATTTTTCTTTTGCTGGTGGGGACAGAACAAGAATACCACATTTCTTCAACAGGAAACAAATCCAAATATATTTTTTCTTCAATATTGTCATAAAAATCCAAATAACATTTCATCTAAAAAAGTTTACAATAACTATTTAGGAACCCACAAAACATAATTATTTAAACAATAGGGTCAGGTTTGTTGCAAGACACAATCTCAGATGCTTATCATACAGAGTAAAATAATATAAAGACTTGAATATACTAAGATTGCATTTGTTAATAGTAAGCTTAATACCAAACATAAAGCAAATGAAACCATGCTGACATTTCAGTAATATTTAACATTTCATTTATTAAAAAAAAAAAAAAAAAAAAACATTTGGTTTAATCTATTTTTTATTGCCATTATATTAAAAAAAAATGAAGAAGTTACAAAATCCATTCCAAAACCATGAAAAAGTTTTATAAATGAATTATAGGCTTCACTAGCTTTTGAGCTATAAATACAATTTTTCTATTACAAACAATGCTTTAAAAGAATAATAAAAAAAAATCTGTGTCTGAAACAGGCCTGAAAGATTGAGGGACATAATCAAAACATCTCCTAATGTCTCCTAATACAGGCTCACTAAATAGGCAGAATTATAACCTCAAAACATAGTACTGATCAAGGATCTTCTAAAACATTCCTAGGAAAAAGTAGGAAAATCCACTGATGGGTCATTATAAACACAAAGTCACACTAAGCAGATAGCATCTATTAATGAGCTGTACTTTTCTCTAAATTATGCAAATTCTCATTGAGCTTTAGGTATATTTTCTCAAGCAACTTATTAAGAACTGAATCTTTATAAATAATCAACCAGCTATTCTGTAATCCTTTAGCATTTCTGCTCCGTAATTATATCACTCCTTACTCTTAGAATGACTTGCAATTAGTTTTCAACAGTACACCTCTGAGCTCTCCCTCAATCTTTCTACTTAACTGCTGCCCTTAGAAGTCCCAGACAGTATGTCATGATCTTCTGATACAAGTATCACCGAGGTAATAAGTGTGCCTTCACAGGTGTTTTTTTTCTCAGCAGACACAGAAGACAAATATTATAAAAGAGCATAACACAGTAATCACCGTCCTGATTCAGGGCAATAGTTATTAGCCCAGTATCCCAGCTACAAGAGCAGTCAGTAACACTTGACTAGATAAGAATTACCATGCCCTAAAACATCCCCCAGATACTCTCAGAATCTTTAATAATCTACATACCAGTGTGAAACGACTGTTTACATGATGATAGGGCAAGGGGGAATGGTTTTAAACTGAGACAGGGGAGGTTTAGGTTAGATATTAGGAGGAAGTTTTTCACACAGAGGGTGGTGATGCACTGGAACAGGTTGCCCAAGGAGGTTGTGGATGCCCCATCCCTGGAGGCATTCAAGGCCAGGCTGGATGTGGCTCTGGGCAGCCTGGTCTGGTGGTTGGTGACCCTGCTCATAGCAGGGGGGTTGAAACTTGATGATCATTGTGGTCCTTTTCAACCCAGGCCATTCTATGATTCTATGATTCTATGATTCTATGAACTTGCCTTATTTCCTCTTGAACACAAACTTTCAGCACTCATACTGTCCTGTAGCAAAAAACTCTATGGTTAAGTATGTATTCAGAGGATAGCCAGCCTGCATTTCCTCTGAACTTGTCACCTACTAACTTCATTTAGTGTTCTTATACTGGAAGTGAATACAGTCAGTTCCTTTCACTCCTGAATCCAGAGACCTGCATCACTCTCAGGTCAGTGATCTCCACTCCTAATTTTATAGTTTTAGCTAACTTTTGTTCATTATGTGGAAGCTGTTTCATGTTTTTGGTCACACTCATTACTCTTTCCCCAATCTTTTCTTGTTGCAATTCTAGTCTTTTCAAAAAAGATAAATTACATCCATGTGTGCATACTGAGTTCAAGACGCAAGAGCACCATTAATACATAGAGCTGTATAATTGAAATCTGATTTTTGTTCTTTGTTCCCCTCCTCCCTGACAATTCTTTACATTCACTTTTGTTTAACTGAGCACTGAGTTGACATTTCTGTGTAGCAAATCACCACTACAAACAAATACTGTATAAAGATTTGGGGTGTTAAACTTTTAAAAAGCAACATAGGTGCAAAGAAAATGCAGGTACAGCAAATATATTAAAAAAATTGGGGAGATTTTACAATAATTAAGAGATAATAAGAGATAAGAGACTTTTACAATAATTAAGAGATAAAAACTACCTACTCTCATTGGCATTGTTTTGCAAAAGTTTTTGCAACTTTCTAAATAGCTTACTATTAAATATGATTAAAGTAACACAGAAACATAATGAAAAAAAAATTGTGATCGAACCATTTCTGTTTTGATATGACTTACTTTGATCTGAGCAAGGGAATCACCAACTTTCAGAAGTTTGTCATTGTAATACCAGTCTGGCAGCCGAGGCTTGTATTTGATCCAAATCTTAAACAGAGTATTTGCTCTAAAAAAAAATACAGGAGAAAAAAGTTCCAGATTAAACTGGCAGTAAAGCCATCATAACAAGTAAACAAATCAAGAAAGCTTCAAATTGTGAAAACCTCCTTCTTCCAAATGTGTTTGAATCTCTTAATATTTCAAAACAAGTGATCATTAAAGCTAGATTTAACAAGCAGACAAGGACATTTCTGGGTTTCACGTCTGTCAACAGCCTTTATTGCACAGATTTTTAAAAAGGATGAATTGTCTCATACATAAATACTTATTGGAATGTATTAAAGTCAATTCCTTTGCAATGTTGAAACAAGGTCATAAGTGTAAAATCTGTCCCACTTCTCAGATAGAATTTGAGAAGCTTTGAAGAAACTCTTTGGTATTTTAAGGATTAACTCAATGGATTGCAACTCAGAGGAATCGTTGGACAAGAAGCTACAGACACTTAGAACAGGGAGAAAAGATCTCAAAATAACAATGCTTATCCAGAAGCAGCAAACTTAAGAACCTGTAACTGTGAAATAAACTATAGAGCTGTACCATGAATCACAAAAAGAGGCCTATTAGAAAGCCTCTAGCATTGAACTGCATCTAGCATGAAAAGTTCATGAATATTAAATCAT
Organism: Chrysolophus pictus; assembly: GCA_037305975.1. Taxonomy (NCBI): domain Eukaryota; kingdom Metazoa; phylum Chordata; class Aves; order Galliformes; family Phasianidae; genus Chrysolophus; species Chrysolophus pictus. The sequence goes on from CM074576.1 coordinate 150,536,733, forward strand.
GTAGTGCAGGACTCCATGAAGGAAGAAGTAAATGACACACTTTGTTAAAAAAGAAAGGATTTTATGGCTATAGCTGCTTTGCTCTTCTGTTGCCTCTGTCTGTTATCCTAAAAGATACTGCTTTCAGAGCAACCTATGTATTTTCTAGAAGAATCCATGCCATGATTTCTGAGGCCCAGATATGAGGTTCACCAGTCTGTAGTTCCCTGGGTCTTTCACTCTTTCTTAAAAATGAGAGTAATGTTTCCCTCTTGCAATTCACCAGAGATTTTACCTGAGCCACAAATTTTCAAACATGATGGAGAGTAGCTTGGCAATCACATCAGCTACTTCCACAGCAAGACTGAGATGCATGTTGTCTGACCCCATAGGCTTGAACACTTTCAGCCTCATGACGCAGTCTTAAACTTGCCCTGCTTTTACAGTGGGAGGGATTTTATTTCCCCAACTCCTACCTAGAGGTTTAGGGACATGAGAGGTGTGGGAAGCCTGATTGCAAGTGAAGTCTGAGGCAAAGAACTTGTTGAGTACCTTCTACCTTCTCCACGTGTGTTGTAGCCAGTTCTCCCTTCTCATTTATCAGAAGGGGTACACTCTCCTTTGACTACCTCTTATGACCAATATACCTCATATCAGTATACACCAGGTCCTTGCTCAGCCATGCTGGTTTCCTGCCTCCTCTGCTTGATTTCTTATGCAGGACAGAGAGCGCTTGTACACTCAGAAAGGTGTTCTTAAGGATCTGCCAGCTCTGTTTTGTTCCCATGTCCTTAGGGAGAATTTCCCAGGAGACCTCATCTAATAATTCCTTAAACAGCCTGAAGTTCACTCTCTTGGAGTTCAGGGTCACGACTCCACTCTTTGCCAGGCCAAACTCCTCGAGATCGCAAACTCAACCAGGGTATGGTTACTACAGTCCAAACTGCCTCCAATCTCACTTTCTTTACTGATTTCCTCCGCATTGGTGAGCACCAGGTCCAGTGACACTTCGCCTCTGGTTGATCTGTCCAATACCTGAACCAGAAAGTTATCCTCAATTGACTCCAGGAATCTCTTGGTTGGTTGCAGCTTGCTGTGTTGTTCCTGCTGACTGCCTTTGACATCTTAGTGCCTTTGTACTACTTTGCTGACTTAGATTTTTTTGAAGAAATCTATATTCAAGCTTGAAAACAATAACTGATCAGACAGACTGCTAATAAGCACAGGGATTTTTCTGAAAAGAATCCTGTTACAGAATTAACAATATTGACAGCGTACATAGTGCCAGGCACCTCTTGCATTTAATCACTTAACTAATCGTTTCTACAGGAACCTCAGCAAAGACTGCCTTGTGAAACCACAACGGCTAAATTATTCATAGGTAGCAATTTATAAGAAAGGGAAATAACTGGAAAGAGAGGAGTTATTGTTTGAAAATAGCCTTCTAGCTGAATTTACACATCTAAGCTTTGAGGTTTTTGGTGTGAGATATCAGGACCTTTTCACTATCCTAAGATAGTGATGGTAGGCTAGAAGGCGAGACACTTTCTTCAGCTGTTTTCTGACATTTAGTAACTTCATTTTTACAGTCTCCTAGACAGCTTTTCATTTTATCGTATGATAAGACTCCCAGTAAAAGAAAGAAAGAAAAAAACAACAACCAGAAACATCAATTTCCCCACACAGAAAGCTACAAGTCACCTTCACATTCCAAGGTGAAACAGATGGCTGTATGAGCAACTTGTCAAAATGATCTCTACACCAAAGAAATACAACACTTCTTTTTTTTTCCTAAAAGTATCATCTTGGCATAATTCTCAGTTCTTCAAAGTAAACAGCAAAGAGATAAATGGGACATTCTAGAGGTGTATTCTAAAGAGAAAATGCAGTAAAAGCATAAACCAGGCCAAAAGCATGAACCTGAATAAAATCTTCTTGCACATTATGTCTTTAAAGAAAATCATAGCCCTGTATAGTAAAAAGCACCTTCTAAATGGGGTCTGTATTTCTCATGGTCCATCTGTAAGCAATTAAAAACCTGTGTAGCTATTGATCTCTTACACTGAGAGAAGACTACCAGTCCAATCAGAGGTTCCACAGGAAGGAATCCACTGAGTTTCTGAGCAGGGCTCCCTCGACTACCAAGGGAAGAAGCTCAGGAAAAGATTCTTGAATCCTAGAAGTTTGATAGACACTACTTGAGGAAGAAGAAGAGAGCTAATTATCAGTCTGTAAAGTAACTGATAGTAACGACTGTGGAAAAAGGTCTGGAAGGTAAGTTTACAAATCCCTTTGGGACTGATAAGATGAAAAACCCCCAGAGAAGATCATCTTCATTTTTTATTGTTTTGAATGCTATACTAACGAGTGAGATTCTTCATTGCAGCAATAAACTAGTGACAAATCTCACTTGACTGTCAATATCAATGGGGAGATTAAGGTAAAGATCTATCTGCTACAGTGTCATGACTAAGTAGAAGTGAGTGCATGACACAAGAATGTTTCTCTTACACAAACAAAGGAAAGCAAGATGCTTTCCAAACAGCTAATAAGTCTCTCTTTCAAAGAGGCTGTAGAACTCCAGAAGAACATGTTGAGCAGCAAGTGAATTCTCAGAAAAATGGGGCTTTTCAGGCTCAAAGGTGAAACTTATTCATTTCCAGCCACTCTATGAATAAAAGTCTTTTTCTGAAAGCTCAATCCATAATATTTTGTACACGGTAAGGCCCGTGAGGATTTATTTCTGGGTGAAATGTCTTTACTAGAATTAGTAAAGGATTTTCTGATACAGATAAAAAAATGTCATACTGAATGAGGGTACCTAAACCACACAATATGAAACAAAATCAACAGGTCGCAGAAATTCTCTGATACCCCTACTGCTCAGATAAATGGGTTAAAACAGCTTCTCATTTACCTGATGGAAAAAAAAATTCTTTTTACTGCTTCTTCCAGTGGAAAATACTCATAATTCCAGTACAAGGCAAATATGCAGTGTTTTTATTTCTTACATTAGAACATTATAAGTAGCTAACCTGTGGCCTTACTATTAACTTATCAACATCAAAGGCTGACAGCACTGGAACAATGAAACTGACAGTCTTCTAAATTGTGCCATGTGGAAGCTCATTTTCTTGCTCCTCTAATAGCGAGCACTTTGATCACCAATCCATGCCAGAAAATGTAGCTTGACAAATGACAAAGCAAGAACCTTCAGAGCATTTAGGAAACCATCTGTAACAGCTATTACTTTCAGAAATTCTTAGAAACAACTAGACTATGGCTAGTTCTGCAAGCAGCACATATTACAAACTTGAGCAATACGAGGAAAAGGAAAAACAATGCAGAAATTTCACAATCAAATACCTGTAAATTTGCTAGCTACCTGTGTGTGTGAGCTAATTATTAGAATTACAGCCTTCCACCTCTGCATTGCCTCTGTACATACAAAGAATGTTAGAAGATGCAGAGCCATGGGGAGTTTGATATTGTGTAACTTGGAGTTCCAGCATGAATCACTGCTATCAGCAGCTTCTGGAACCAAACCCCAGGTAGTGCTAGTTCTCATCTTCATGATGAATGCTGCAAAATTCTTTAGACTGGGAATGTTCTCATATCAGCTGAGCCAGCGTGGACATGGGAAACAAAATACCAGTTTTAAAAAGATAGAGCCTATTCACATCAAAATATTCCACAGGAGAAAGTAAAGTATGGCTTGGAGACACTGGATGCAGAAAACAATTACTTGGCATTATATCTGCAAACAGATCAGATTCAACATGCCCAACTCACAACTAGAAGTTAAAATGGATGTGTTCATTATCAGCAGTTTTCTGCTGAATTGGTGCTGTGTTGAGCAGCTGAGTGGCACTCCTTCCTCTGAGGGGCCTGCAGGGAATACTTTCAAAGTAAGAATACAGATCAGCTAAAGCAAAAAACAGTCTGAAGCTGTAAATGGAAGGCTTAAAATACCAAAGCACAGAAATCAGTTGCTGAAGCAATATAAAAAACACTAGATACAAAAGCCCAAAGACTCCTGTCTGCGTGACAGACGTAGGCCTGGACTTAGGAACAAATACACCACATAAACAAATTAAAAATCCAGTATATTCAGAAAACAAAAGATCTCCAGTGCAGACAAATTATAGACTGCCAAATTTGAGTACCACCTAAAATGTGTACAGCTCCTTTAGAGAAGAAACATTTGCGGCCTGCATCTCAGAAAGTACCAAGCAAAATATGTAAGGACAGAAGTTGCACATAGTGATAAGCTAACTACCCTTACAGCTAGTTGCTGTGCTCCTTTTGAATGAAATTTTGATAATCTGGGAGACTTTCATATTAATGTTAAAGATCTGTAAATTTAGAATAGAACATTGTTCAGATAATAACCATAGAAAATTAACAATTAGTTTAAAAGAGGCAGTTGAACATTTGTGTAATAATGTACCTAAATACAGTAGAAAGAGCTACATGAGAAAATGCACAGTCTCTATAAGACATATGCATGAACTGTGAATCATTCTCCAATTTTAGTTGCTCTACATTAGCTGCATTAGAAAATTTAGACTTATGCATACCCACAGATATGCATGTATGTGAGCAAACAAATATGCACAAATACACTTGCCATATGTTCTGCCTGCATTGATGGGTATAAAAATATACCTATGTAGACGCAGACACATGCACAAAAAGAGCTGTGTGGGCTTGTCCTCATGTGGCCTTGCTATGGGCACAGCTCTCAATGCATGTGCATGCCATCCACACCATGCTTGCACCTGCAGCATTTGCTGGTGGGCTGCCAACTGCTCTGGCACAGCAAGGGGGGTTCCCTGTTGAAAAGCTCTAGCAGCTCTGACAGAGCCAACAGTGACACTGTCAACAGCCACAGCACCTCGTGTTTTCTTCTTACAGTTTAAATGCTAGGAAGTGCAGAAACACGAGCTGTTCATGTTTGAGAGAGAGGATTTTAATTAGGAAAAGATAACTAGGGTATGACCTGCTGGAGAGGAGCTCTGCAGAGAAAGACTTAGGTGTCCTGGTGGACAAGAAGTTGGTCATGATCCAGCAGTGTGCCCTAGTGGCCAAAAAGGCCAATGGTATCTTGGGGTGTAATAAAAAGAGCATGGCCAACAGGTCAAGAGAGATGATCCTCCTCCTCTCTGTGCTGTGGTGAGGCCACATATAAAGAACTGCATCCAGTTCAAGAAAGAGAACTTCTTTCAAGAGGGCCACGAAGAAAAGGAGTCTGGAACATCTCCATTATGAGGAAAGGCTGAGAGATCTGGGGCTGGAGAAGAGAAAGCTGAGAGAAGATCTTATCAATGCTTATAAATATCCATAAGTCAAGTCAAACAGAGGAGGCCAGGTTCTTCTTAGTGGTGCACAGCAATGAGACAAGGGGCAGTGGGCACAAACTACATCAGAACTACAAACAGGAGGAAGAATTGCTTTACTGTGAGGGTGACAGAGCTGAACAGGCTGCCCAGATTGGTGCTGGAGCCTCCTTCTCTGGAAAGATTCAAGACCCGCCTGGACTCCGCCCTATGTAACCAGGGAACCTGCTTTAACAGAGGGGTGGACTAGGTCCCCAAAGGTCCCTTCCAAGCCTTACGATTCTGTGATTCTACGATAATAAAGCAGAAAAAGAGAAAATAAAAAGCAAAGCTAAAAAGGGTTAAGCGGCTTGCCACACCACTGACGAGGAAGGGCCCCCTGCCCCGTGGGTGCTCTGTAAGGGGACCCAGGGAAGGGATGGGGGCAGGGGTGAGGCTGGAGGGGGACGGCGACGACAGCGGGGAAGAACCGAACGGAGAGGCGCTCCCCGGAGCGGGCAGGACGCGGCCCTACCCGCGGCGGTGCAGCTCGTGCCGCTGAGGCTCGGCTTCCCCTGTGCCTCTCAGCCGCCGCAAGAAGCCCAGGACGTCCCGCAGCTCGGCATCCAGGCTGTCCACCACCGGGTTGCCCGGCGCCACGGCCCCGAAGAAAGCAGCCGGCCGCGGCTGCGGAGCGGGGGGCGGCGGCTCTGCGGGCTCCGCCATGCTCCGACCCGGCAGCGGAGGGGACGCGGCGCCGTCGCCAGGCAACGGCGGCGGGGAGATGGCGGCCCGACGGGGCCCCGAGGAGGCAGCTCCGGCGGCTGGAGCAGCCCGTTGACCCAGCGTGTCCCGGCTGTGCGTCACGGCACCCCGGTGTCAGCCGTGCCATACGGCAGCTGGCTTACAGGCGCTGTTTGAAATGGATGTTTGGCTCGGGACGTTGCTTTGAACTTGCTGATTGCATCGCATAGCAGGCTTCCCGCGCTGCCACAGAGAAAAGAGCAAAAAAGCCCTTCTCTGCTAGCCCTCTGAACGCGTTATCTGCCTGCCTGTAAAAACAATGGCGGCACGCTGCGAAACAACCTGGCCGAGTCGATCAGCCCTGCTGGAGGCGGCCATGGCAACCGGGGTGCTTTCAGCTTCTCTGTAGGCACTCCTGTAAAGGCGTTTGGGAGGGAGGGGAAGGAAAGCAGGCCGATGCCCGCGTTCCTGGACACGAGGGACGTGATCCTTAACTGCAAAAGCTGAGGAACGATGGGTGTGCAGCTGGCCCTGGCTGCCATTTTGTGACAAGGAATGACACAGGATGGACAGTACAGGATTGCCAAAAAAGCACCTGAATGGTGCGTCCCATAGCTCATAGTAAGAGAACAACGCAGCATCAGCATGAGGAACCAGAAAACAATGCATTTTGCAGGCCAGCAAAATGACATAGGAATCACTCAAATGCTACGGGCAACATGCACAATTTTAAATTACGTTCTGACTAATGCATCTGACTCATTTCACACACCGACTTCATATTGTTACCCTCTGAGAGCTGTGTGCCTCCACCATCCAACCAGAATCGCGTGGCATGGAGAAGCTGGTACCAGGAGCCGGGAGAGGCTGCTCGTGTGCACAGAGTCATTTGGAAAACAATGGCTGTGCATTTAGGTGGGAGCAAAGGGCTGAGTTCCTCCGATTTCTGCGGAGGAAGCAGAAAACAAAGCCTGTCGTGAAAAGACAGGGCACGAAGGCGCTGACGCTGGGAGTTAGAAATCATTGGGTACAGAGACACATATTATAAAACAACTGAAATTTGAGAACTTGGCTTGGAGAGCATTTACCACTGCTTTTAAAGATTTTGTCTGTGCTTTGCCACAGTAACCAGAGCGCTTCCTGTGATGGACTTCAGCTGACTGACACACCCTTTGGAAAGGCTGCTTTTGCCACTGGCTTTGTCCACAAGTCCCCCGGAGCTGAGCTGTTTTGCCTCACTAGGTGGTGCTGTATCCCAAAGGGCTGATATTGAAACTCGGGGCTGAGGTAGGAAGTGGCCTTATGAAGCAGCAGTGCCTAAAAGCTTGAGGAGTGCTCGAGAAGCAACAAACGAGACTCTTGAGTAAAACTTTGTGCATCTCTTAACATTTGGCTAGCAGATGGTAGACTGAATGTAATATTAGCAAGTTTGAATCAGTGTTTGCAGCCATAGAAACAATTGGAGTCAAAGAAAACAATGAGAGAAATGGAGCAGAGTCATTTCCCAAAGGGAAAGATTAGAGAGCTAAGTAAAGATAAAGTTTTAACTGCTGGGAAGTTAAGTAGGGCGTAGCTGACCAGCCAGCTCGTGAAGAATGTTCATGCTAAAATTCCTGCGTCAGAGCTCAACAGGGTCCAAGATCCGCTCCCTCCTATAAACGAGGGAAGTTGAGCGTAGGGAGAACAGCTCAGATCCTTTCAGCACCCAGTGCAAAATCCCCTGGAGAACCATAGCGAAGAACAGCAGCAACCATCATATTATGAATGTTATTTCAGTGTTTTGTGTTTATAGTATTGATTGCTGTTTTACCATTCTGGAGAAGGCTCAAAAGATAGTCTGCTTCTAACGTTTAATCTCTCTAATGTTTAGTGGGCCCAATAGTCTAAAGGACTTCTAGTTAAATGAACAGAGCTTTTTAACTTCAGAAAGATTATCAGTTTTTCTGAAGCCTTCAGAATGTTTGCAGAGAAAAGCTTTAGTGTTTGCAAAACAATAAGGGATGACTATTGAAATTGCAGCCATGAGAGGAGAATTTCCTCAAAAAAAAATTGAGCATACTTCACCGAATGAATTTGAGAGCTTATCACAGTTCTTTGAATTACATGTCCCTGTATCTTTTAAAAAAAGTGATTTTATTAATTGGAAGACTAGTGACTTTGTCATCAGTAGGTGAATATTTAGATTGTAATCTGAATTAAGGTGAAATCAGAGAGAAACAAGAGAACAAAAAGGTCTCATAGGAGTACTGGCACAAAAAGTATTCCAAGAAGTGGAATTTAGGTAAATCCATTGACTCAAGCAGAGAGGTCATAGGAATCTGTGTCAAATATGAGGAAGGTCCCTCAGAAATTAAGTCAAAGAAGGGCCCACAAAGAGTTAACTTAGTAAAAACCCACATCAGAAACATCTGCTGTAATGGTTATGGGACCAAGATTATGCTTGAGTCAGAAAGGGGAAAATGTCTGTTGCTAACTCATCAAGTTGCCATTTACTTCTACTGTGTCACTTCCACTTGTGTGAACTACAGTGAAGTTATAAAGAACAAAGGAGGGAAAACATTGTGTGATCACAATAAAGTTAGACAGGAAGAATGTAGAGTGGTTTCAGGGTGCAGAGGCTGAGGTAACGTCTGCTGAGCCCTTTTAGTGTAACAGTAAAATTTGTTCCCTATAAGTAATTCTGAGGTGTGCACTCAGATCCCTTCCTAGGATGCTTGTAGCAAATGTACACCTGAATTAGGATGATTAAAGATTTTTCTTTTTAGTATGCAAGAGGCAACCGTGGGTGCTGTGTTACCAACAGAGTAAGTTGGCAGACCTCAGAGACCAAAGATCTAAATTTACATGATATCTTTCTTGATGCTTTTAGAAAAGGAAAAAAAAAAAGATTTGAGTTGAGGTGATTCTAGGTCACTGCTTGGCAATTTCAGGCTGATAGGATAATGAAGACACAGGACTTTAAAATAATGCTGAACATTTATGGACTAGTAGACTTAGAAGTGGAGGTTCACGTCTGCTCTATCCATATTATGCCTGCCAAGTCTAAGTTACAGTTCTCTATCTTTGAGTAGAAATGCTAGAGAAAGAAGCAGTAACAGCAGTGTGCTGATTTTTGTGGAGTAATTCACAGTTCATGAAATAGCCAGGGAAGACATAATCGAGGAGCAATAGAAACTAAGTGTCTTATATGGCAGTACAGCATTTGCTATTCACGTGGTATAGAGGAATCAGATATTGTGAAGAAAAAAAAAAAAGCTCTGTGCTGCCTCATATAGGTCCTTAAAAAGCCATCAGATAGTTGGAAAAGGTGAACTGTGTTACTGAATGCCACATTATACGTTATAAATGAGATGAAAGTTGCTCAAAGGGAGGAGGAAAAGGAAGAACTTGTATTAAACATACAGGAGGAACTCTTTTTGCTGGAAGTAATGTACATTTCAAATAACTAACTTCATAAGGAAGAAGAGAGGCGACAGACATGCAAGTTCATTGCTGCCAGAATCTGTGGCACCTGTCTAAACCTATAACTGATGAGACGGATATGAGAGTACAGGATATTAATGGACAGCTATGAGAGATTACACTGTCATCATTTCCTTCCCATTATTCTGTGCTTTTTGTTTTAGGGCTGTGTGTCTTTAGACTCAGATGCTTTACGTAAATCTATCTTAACAGTTCAAACAGAATCTCAGGGCTACCTGCTCCCTTTCAGTTGAAAGGTTAGTAGGTATATCACTGACTGATACACCAAGTTTGTTAAACACAGAAATGGCCTCTAATACTCTAAAACATACATTAGCAAAGTAATCATCTAGTGGTTGGAACTAAATGATCTTTATGGTCCCCTGTAACCCAAGCCATTCTATGAAAGTAGCTGAAGCTTACACATTTTGACAAACAGCTGATGGTCTTTTCAGATACTCTGAGTGCAGATCTGGAACAGTTTTAATGTAAGTAAATGCTCAGAGAAAGAAAATACTCTGGTTTTACTTGAGAAGTGTACCTGGCTTCATTTCTGAGCTGGTGCTGAGTACTGTAGTAAGAGGAAGGGAAAAGAATGATCAGCATGAGGGAGGACGGCAGCTACTGAGAACTGCACAACTGTCAGGTTCTTTTAAGGCTGCATTTGAGTTCGTGGTGACAGTACTCACCATGTTTTGGTGTAACATACGAAAAGTTTCAGTGCCAAATTCTGAAGATAAATTGTGCCAAGGTTATTTTACAAACTTGGTTTGGTTTTTTTTCTAGTGTGAATGCTCCCAAGAGGTTTTTTCCAGTTTCTTTGTATAGGGAAATACTCCCAGGCATATAGGTGAATTTCAGCCAATTTCCAGAAAATATTCTATATGGAGGAAATGATCTTTTTTTAGTTGATTTTTTTTTTTCCAAGTAAAATGTGTAATACTATGTGAACAATCTGAGATATGGCTGTATTGTTATGTATTGTTATGCAGTGAATGGGTCAACTGGTCTTTGGGGAGGCAGATACAGAAGGGTTGTTATACAGATGCTTGAGTTCCTAAGAGGTTTAAGTTGAAACACAACAGCTTCTCAGATCTGCTTTGCAGACTTAAGTACCTAAGGCAGCAGCTGGACACATAAAAGTCCATTAGGGATTTTCAAAAGATGCAGCTATTTCTTCATTGAGATATTGTGCCTAAAATTTGTGGTTCTTTCTTTATTTGATTAAGGTATGTTTTATTCCAGTTTACATGTACATTCTACTGAAGTAGATACCAATTGATAGAGCTTGTTTTGGAAAGACTTCCGGGGATCTGCAAATATATCTATTGGGGATGCAGTAATTTTGGCTCACTGCACAGATTGCAAAGGTAAACAATTTCTCTTATTCAAAGGTTGTCTCAAATCTCAGGAATCTGGAGTGGCTCTTCTAATAAAGAAGCCAAGCCTAAGGCTACTTTAAAGCAATAATAAAGAACTCTTGTGCAAAAGTCCTGTACATCCTTTCCCAGCATGAAAAGAAGAAAGTCTGAGCAAGGTTTTTAGTGATGTGCTTGAAAGTCGCACCTTAAAAACATACTAAAAAAGTACAACGCTTAGCTGTGTGCATGAAAACATAGAGGCCCAAGCTAAAGATGGCATCTAAATTAGTAAACAAAGGGACAGGTAAAATGTCTGTATTTTTCTTTGGCATATGAGAAAAGAAACAGCTGAGATAGAACAGGGAAATGAATTCAATTTTAGCTGTGTTTGGCTTAAGCTAACTGCTAGGCATCTAATAGTTAAGATTCCAGTTTGTGAAAAAAACAGTGATGTACTTTGTTTAAAGCATTGTGCATTTTCTTCATTTCATGAAGATTCTCAAGACAAACATTAAATGAGAGGAAGTATAGATTATTCCAAGAAATAAATTAGTTCTGAAGCTTTTCCCAAATCTCTCTTGAAGCCAAATGTGACGGTGCATTTTTGTTCATATTCTCCTGATGTGTGTTTTACATATGTTTACATGTGTGTGTTACATATGTTGTAGATAGGAATCATCTCAGGGAAATAACTCTGCTGTTTGTATATATAGTTTCTGAATAGCCAAATGAATCCTCATCATAACACTTTCTCTGTTGTGTGTTTGGTCAGAGAGTGCTCAGAGGATCAAAATAAACTGTTCTAGGAATTAACCATTGGCAACAAACAAAGGGAGAGCTGAAATAATCTGGTGATGACCTCCTGTATTTTTAGATCAATGCATTTCAGTTTTTGGCCATTCCTTATTGCAGTACAGTACGATTTTTGACACTTTTTTGCATCATTGCCTCTACATTCCATTTATATTACTTTTTTACTCACTTGCCAGAATATTTCACTCCAAGGTCAAAGTGTCCGCTGATTGAGGTTTGCGCAAGCAGCTGACAGAAGTTGTTTTGAGTGATAGCCTGACCTTGGACTAGGAGATTTAGCAGCTCGGAAGTCAGCAGTAGCAAGTTACACAGTGTGTAAGAGTAGCTATTTTTTTGTTTATAAGCCTTGCTTATTCAAGGAAGTAGAAAAAAATCCTTAACTTCACATAATTATTCGGATGATTCACATTTTTCAATAATACTTTTTTTATTATTCTATGTCATATTTTCTAGATCATTATTTCTAATAGTAGATATCATTCCGAGCTTTTGGTATGTATTATTGTATTATCTTGGCATATATTACTCTTAATAAAATATACTGTTACAACCAAACATCATAATAATAAACATAACATATGTCATTGTGAGCCTTTATGTGATTATTTTAGAAATTTAGAAAATCATATTTAAGCAAAAGTAATTGTTTTGTGTTTTGCATACTTGTGGGAAGTTTATTTAGCTATTGTCTAAAACAGTGAAGTTGGTGCGTGTTGGCTTTACTTCAGTTCAAGTAAAAAAACACAATGATTTATTTTTAGAGCAACTGGTGCTGTTGCCTGATTACATTATGTGAAATAAATACTCACCAGGAATAGCATTACATATCTATAGAAATGCAGATACAGGATCATTAAATCCATACTAGGTCTGTGGGAAAAGCCACAATATCCAAAAGTACGATGACAGTAAAGAAAAGTAAATAGTTGCTAGAAAGAAGATTAAAATTCTAAGCTTGCAGTCTGCTGCTAACAAGAGTGAGAAGAAATGCAGGTGTTTCCCACAGGAATTCTGACTTCTTTCAGTGATTAACCACTGATTGCCACTGATAGGTAAGCCTTTAGAAATTGAGCTGGAGAGCAGAAGTAGGTCTATTACAGCTAATATGGTTTAAGTAAGCCTTCCTTTAAACTTTTTCTTAACACTGCAAAAGACAGACCATTATTTTTAGTATTACTTTCAAGAGGAATAGGAATATGCAAATGCTTAACAGGAGTGGAGAAACAATGGTGTGACTTTTGAAAAGTTATATGATTGAAGAGTCTTCCAGTCATCTCTGAATCAGATTCAGAGATCTTATACATCCCATTGAGATGGGATGTCATTATAGATGACATTTTGGTGGTTTACAAGTACATTCGTATCTGATCAGCACACTATTAATCTGTTCTTTACATTTTTTATTCTTATCCAGAAGATGCTCTAAATAAAATTGTAACCCTTACCCTTTTTTCCCTTAGAATTTCAATTTCCAAGATCAAACTATTGCCTTCTATCTACAACATGGCAGTTTGGAAAAAATAGACATTCCTACCAGTACTTTTACTTGTTTAATTGATGAAATAATAAATATCATGCAGAATTTGGCCACACAACGTAGATGAAATATCAGAAACAAATTTTGAAAATTTTGCTAAAATGCTTTCAAGTGGATGTATGGCTCTTCATCTGCTAGGGACGGATATATTCAAATGGCTTTTTTTTACGTAGTAGTTCTACTTTGTATATCCTGGTATGTCTATTAAATTTAGAGATGGCACATTTTTTACCTATATGGAACTAAAATAAGTTAACTGGATTTTATTCTTTCTTCTGCATCGTTACCAATATTGCTGCTAAATAAATTATCACCACAGGAACAATTTTTGTTGTGCTGCACCTGTATAATCTCATTGGAAAAGACAGTTAGAATGATTACTTGTATGTAGGCACAACTTCATTGAAACCAAGCATTATACACCCATGTGAGTTTGCACAAATATAGAATGATTAAAATTTAGTAATCAGAATCATAATCACTAGGTAGGAAACATGAATAAAAATCCAAGCTAATTTGTAGATCTGAGCTAATGGATGCGTCTACATAAGCAATTTAGTTCAGTGCACTTTTGAAGCATCCCCAGCTCCTCCACTTGTCTCATGTTATGGAGTTGATCTTGAGTGCATGAGTTGAATTCCTCGTGAATGGAACTGAGCTGAAAGCTGTGCTCCAGGAGCACACCCAGCATCTTCCATCTGGTAGTAGAGATACAGCCTGTAGGAACAGACTAGAACTAGTTCAAAGTAAAACCCCCAAAACATGCAATACGTGAACATATGGTCCCTGGGAGTAACTGTTTCACTGTACAGATCTCCAATTACACTGCTTTGCTTGTTAGTATCGCCATGGCCTACTTTGCTAGTCAGTAAACAACATTTACTGAAGTAATATGAAAAACAATTATGTCACTTCTGAAGAAAAGTTTTTTAAAATATCTGCACCTGAAGAAAAAACCTTGTAAGACAACACAGCTACCTACATGGCTTTTTGGGTGGGTTGTTTTGGTGGTTTTTTTGGTTTTGTTTTGTTTTTTTTGGTTGGTTGGTTGGTTGTTGTTGTGGAGGCTTTTGCAGAGAGAGGAGAGAGAAATTTCATACAGATTTTGTGCAACAAGCTAAACGTGATTCTTTACATGTGCCAGAATTGTATCTTCTGTTTGTCTTAAAGAGTTAAAAGGACGATTTTGAGTGTTTCCTTAATGCCAACACCACAGATGACAAACCTGCTGTAATTGTAAGTACCTAACAAAACATGCCAGGGCATTCCATATGGTATTTTATCTGTTTCAAAGATTACAAGCAGTTCATGCCCCAGATTTGTTAGGATTTATTTAAGATTTAGTTAAGAAAAAAAACCATATCTTTAAGCTCAGCCACAAAAAGTATTCTCCATCTCTGAAAATAAAAAAATCTTCTTCTTTAGATCTTTGGTTTATTTTCTTAGGATAATAAACTGAGTACATATCATGTGCTTTTCTAGGAGCCTCTATTTTTGCAGGCTGCTCTCCATAGTTCATCTATGTGAGCTGTCCCTTGCTCAGAGACAGTTGTCTGTGCAGCTCTCTAGGCAGTAAGTCAGTCAGACTACACAAAGGTCAGACTCCCATTGGAAGATTCATGACAATAGCTCTGTTTACACAAAGCCTGCAGATACACATGTTGCTTCCAGATAACTAGCAATTTCCTTAAAACACAAATAAAGAAGCATGTCTCAGCATAATATCTATCTCAGTGTAACATTTTTCAGACTGTTCTTTCAAATATCCCAGCAATATCCCACCTAGCATGATCTTTCAGCAATATGAAGAGTCAGAAGCACATGGTTCACTTCTGCATATTTCGTGGCCAGTGCTCATAATAGCACAGGTGCACAAAGTGAAGAAATTGAGGACATAAAAATATGGAGATGACGAGAGAGATTTGCTACAGGGATGTGGTGAGAGACTGCAATTTGCCTTTGAAAGTTCAAGGGCCATAAGGTGTGGCATCTGGTAAAAATGGAGAAGAAACTAGTAGGTGATAGTACACCTGTTGTAGTTGAACAGGATGGAAATGAGCATGCGGGTGGTATTTGATTTGGGGAGAGGAAAATGAGGGAGCAGAGGGGCAGAGGATATAGAAATCCACAGAAAGCAATAGGGGAAGAGGCAAAGATGGAATAAGGGGATAAAGAGGAGAAAAAAGAAATAACCAGAAGGAAAAAAGAGGAAAATGGATATCTTCAGTGTCTATGATGTTTGAGAGTCTGGTTTCAAGAGGAGTGTCTTCTCTTAAGGGAAACGTAATCCTGCCTTGAATGCTGATGGAAGACAGTCTCTCCAGTACAGCCTCAAAGGCTGCTCAGGAGAACAGAAGCAGACAGGAGAGGGAAAATGAGAAAGAAAAAATAATACATTGTTCAGAACTTTCCTGAAAAGAGACACTTTCACTTTTGTGTGTGTGTTTTTGTTGTGGTTCAGGTTTTTGGGCAAAGAACAAGATGCAACTAGATGTGGCAGATCCTAGGTCTTGGTTTCTCAAATCTAAAATTGGCAAACTTCTCTGTAATAGCAGCAACTCTGACTAGTATCTAGCTCCAGTTCTCAGTGTGTTACTGATGCCTACTGCCTTCTCACATCTAAAAGGTGATTCCAGCTCATTTTCTAGGGGAAAAAAAGCCTAAATTTGTATTACAGAAAATATGGTATCATGAGCATCCTGACCTGTTTTTTTTTTTTTTTTTTTTTTTTTGTCTTTGGAGAAGCTTTTGCACAGTTTAGAAATAAAAATGAAGACTCTCAGTAGAGGTGGGTGGGAGAGAATGTTACAGCTCCTACAGTTTCCATCATCTGAAACATTTTTAGGAAAAGCAATTGGAGTAGAAGAGAGTGGGAGGGCTGCATTTGAAGGTGAGGGTGTCAGGGTGATTCTCTGTGGGATGGGTGGAGCTCCCTCAAGCCTCTGACTTACATTTTCTGAGTCAGAGCGTTCAGAGTTGTTGGTGGCAATTATAAATGCTGGGTACAGCAGAGATCTGAGATAATGGGATAATGTTTTTCCTTAGGAGAAGAGCAAGGCAGTAACTAAGAGCCATAGAAGAGAGCAAGAAGCAAAGAAAAACATGAAATGGGAGTAGGTCAAGGCAAATGTTTTAGCAACGGTGCTGGAATTTCAGGTCTTTAAACCTCTTCAACAGGTGATGCTTCCTCTCTGGGGCTCTGCAGCTATTAATATGGAAGAGAGACATTAAAATACAGAGAGACAGTCTGGCGCTTGATCCCTGAGAAGTCTGCAGATGGGGACGTGTGGGAAACTTCCTTAAGGAAAGTATTTTACCCTGAGGGTGGAAATGGTGGAGCGTTACTTCAGAGTTGTTCTTAGGGAAATAGGGAGGACTGGGCCAAGATGATCTTCTCTTCATTAGTCAGCTATGAGTGAGTTTTGGAAGCTTTGGAGGGATTGGTGTTCATCAGTAGCATAGGATGATTTTTCGGGTTCACACTGTTGTAGAGCGAATGATTTGATAATGCTTTGTCTACACAACACTTCTGTTGCAGTCTAGGGATATTTCTGGTCTTTATTATTGTCTTGTAATAAGGTTGTTACCCAGATTTGGACTGGTGATTTTCTTTTGTGTCCTTTTCTATTTCGTTTATTTTATCTAACTTTATGTTTTCCTTTTTTCCTTTTTCCTATTATTTTCTTTTAAGGTGGTCACTGAATTTTAGTAACTGAAATTATTGTAGGATTTTAGAAGTAAACAGTTCATCGCTGACTAGGCTAAATTTGATTCCCTTTAAAAAGCCAGTTGGCCAATGACAAGTTACATAGGGAGTTAAAGTATATCAACACTAGCCTGAAACCATGCCTAACTTAACTAGTCAATGAGAAGATCAATTTGTTAGATTTCAATACTAATAGCTTTTTTGAGGCATCACTAACTATAAATGAATTCATTTTTTTCCTGCTCTGTGCATTTGTAGCACTTCTGTTACATCTGTATCATTTCCTATTATTTTCCGTACAGAATACCTGGAAAGCAGATACGATTAGGTTACTAAATAATGCAAACCACAAAAGAGATTTACAAGGAAGAATAAAATAGAAAGTAATTACTAGTTCAACCTCCGTTACATACAAACTGCAACATTTATTATCAGTTTTTCAAATTCCTGTATATCATATGGCCTTTGCTTCAGCCCTAGAGCTGTACAGCCCCTGTTCAAAGTTGCAGTAATTGTTCAGAGTAAGGGACATTTTCACATTTACAGATGCATGGATACACATGCATTCTGTAAAATGGAGTTTCCAGCAAACTGCTGAATAAAATTCCAATTTGCTGGATCACTGTTACCTCACTGGGGACCTGCAGAGCTTAGAAATACATGGATTTCTGAATCCCCTTTGAAATCTCACTCTGATGTCAGAGACATTCTTTCTTCATCTCAGACCTACTTGTTCTGTTCAGCGCCTCAGCCACCTTCTCTTTTCTATTTATTTGACAGGCACCACTAGTGTGCACTATCCGGATGTTCTAGTTCATATCAATGCAAAGCTCTAAAATCATTATGATCAATGCTTGTATTGCTCCAGAACACCTCAGGATTTAAAAGACTGGACATGCTACTCCATCTGTATGCAGAAAGAGTTTTATTGATTGCATAGCCATCTCCAGGTATGTCTCTCTTCAGAGTGCATGTGACACAGGTATGTTTCAACAGGATAAATTAAAGCAAAATAAATCCCCATTCCACAGATCTCTCAATATTACTTCTCTGTTTTTTTTTACAAGAAACCGAAAATACAAAAGAAATCAACGTATCCAGCACTCTTGGACAATAATTACCATAGAAATGTGAAGAATAGTCATAGAGAGAAGAATATATGCAGAATCAGAGGCCACCGTGACCTCCCACACTGCATGGTTCTTTAGAGTTACTGAAATTATAAACAAAGTGAAAGCTCTTTTTTACCAAACGGCTGCCTTGATGTCACTTGTTTCCACATTCCAGCTTCTGTCACTGCATCCCACACTCTCCCTGTTGCTAAGTGCTTTAGGCTTCTGCAATATGTTACAGCAGCTCCTTGTTTCTCTCGGATCTGCAAACGTGCTATCATGTGAGAGCAGAATGTCTTGGTTTATCTGACCTGGTAAGAAAAAAAGATTAAACTGTACAAATTACAGATTCCTAAAGAACACAAGAATTTTTCATACCAAAAGTGTCTTTGTAATCTTACATGCCCTTTCATAACACTTTGTTAGCACATGCTTTCAACTCACAGTAGGATATATGAGGGATGGGGACATATTATAGCTCCTAGGAGCTGCTGTAACTAAACTTTGACTGTAAGTAACAATAGCAGCACAGAGCAGAGTGTTTGCTAGAGGCTTAAATTAGTTCTCTCACTGTGCTATGCAAATAAACTCACAAGTGCATAGAAATCACAGGAAAAGTGAAAAAAGAAAACAACACATCACTTAGAAATTTATATCATTTTGTAATTTTATTTGTAAATATTGACTATTCCATCATTCTGGGTTAAATGTTGTTTGACTTCTACCCTTCTAGCAAGCATGTGGTAGCTTCTGTTCAGGAAAGAATGATATTGTCACAATTGTTCACCTGGTTACTCCATTCCTTTTGTTTTTTGGAGGTGGATAGGTACCTTACTGAGTACACTTTACAGGCTGTGTGCCTTTACCCATTCCTGTGGTATAGTTCCACAGCTTTTCCTGTATCTTTGGCAATGGTAGCAGCATACTTGCTACTCCACTTGACAGCATGTTTTGCTATATTTCTTCTGTTCAAGTTAAGACAAGAAACATCAGTAGCAATAAAAGAGCTTTCTTGAAAGCTAACATATGTATTTCATACACAATGAACATTTTAGGTACACGTTCATCTTGCATTTGCTATATCCCAGAGCCAGTTTGAGGTGCAACCAAAGTAGGCTGTATTTACATGAGAAAGTAATTCAGCGCATTAGGACTAGATCAGTAAATTGAAACAGTTGATAGTGAGGCATCTCACTTTTCCGTTATACATGTTTTGGGGGGTTATTCTGGATTATACTTAGCCTGGTCCCTGGAGCCAAACACATCTGCTACATACGTAGTACAAAGCGTTCTGAAGAGAAAAAGTGTTTGGTATGTGTTAGATGACCTTGTGATGATGCAGCTCGCACACTATTTTGGAACCTACTGTCCCCATTAGCACTAGGGTGCATTTGGAGCACATTTGAAGCAGAGCTTCTGTTTTCAATTCTTCCTTAAAGAAATTACTTTGTATGCACCAAAACCACTCTGAGAACAGAAACAACACATGGTAAATGGAGACAATGACAGTATTTTTCTCTGAGCTGCACAATTGCTTTGAAACAAATTGCTAGTGTAGACACAGTCCTTTGACAGCTGCTGAGGGCAGAATTTTCTGCCAACTCCGTTAGGGCCCAGAAGAGGAGATCAACTGCTTTGGGCTGAATCCCTTCACTCTGCATAGACCACTTTTCAATATCACTTCAGACCTTTCTATCAGTGCTCTTCCTTTTTCCACATGCATTCTCAGCACCAGGAGAAGATCCCAGATCTGCCCCATTACCATCCATTTGGAAGACAAAGGAAGCAAACTGGGGCTGCTGGAAGATAGTGCATGCTGTAAAGTGAGGACTAACAACTACACAAGGCCTGAGCATGGAGATGCCATAGCCAAAGAGAACTGAAGGAAGTCTCTCTCTGTGGGCATACAATGGTTGTGAGAGAGGAATAGAAAAGCTCACATGGCTTCTAAAATGTTGCCACTTCTTGTCACACCTCACAGTCCTCTTCCGTCCTCCTCAAGCATCCCTCACAGTTCATAGTATTACAGGCATTCACCTGGAACAAAAAGACCTTTCCTCACACCCCTGTTTTGAATTCTGAAATTTCTCACATCCTACTGCTGCAGAATTTAATCAACTACACAAACACAGAATTTTAAAAACCATGTTTCAGCAGATGCTTTCTTTCTGCTTCATTCTCCCCACATGGGGAAAGAGAAATTCTTTTGAAATCTGCCTGGTTTCTTCTGGTTTCTAGGCCTCTTCTTTGCCTCCAGTCATATATTTTAATAATCGTGTGCTGAGACAAAGAGTATCTTGACTCTGTCTTCATTCCCTCAGTCTGGGCTTGAGACCAAAGCTGATAACCAGTCTTTCCCTTAATCAAAACCAAGGATAGGATGTTCCATCTCTTGAGATACTAAAAGCCTCTTTGGAGGGACTCTTTGGAGTCTGTTGTTTTAAATCACTCAGGTTATTTTGATCCAGGAAAGGATCAGACCAGACATTGATATCAGCTAGGATGCAACAATTAACAACTAAACAGGGGTGTAAGAATCAGCCAAAGATTATGCCTCATCCCCTATTAACTGTACAAAATAAGAGCATGGCTCCCACCAAGACTGGGGCTAAGGCCCAGACCAAGCATGCAAGGCACACATAGCCTTGAACCATTCTTTACTGCTTCCTTCTTTTCTTCTGAAGCACCAGTTAAACTAAGGAGATTTTACAGCATAGGATTATGCTTAATTTATGATCAGCACTGTGTAAATATCGGAGAGCTACAGAGAAGCTCAAATGTCATCATGGCTGTTCCCTTGGATCACTTCAGAGAGGCAGGGTGCATGGAAGGAGGAAAGCAAAGCTGTGTGCCAGAGGAGGCAAAATGGCAAGGGAACCACAAGGCCAGGTCACCTGGAGCTGCCTGGTGTGACCACAACTAGCAGGAAAGGAGTGCCTGATGGAGCAGAGGATGAGCAGAACAAGGTGACACCAGTGATAACATTCTCAAGATTATTCTATCAGGGAAGACCGGAAAAAAAATATCAGGGGCAGTATCCAAAACAGTTTTAAATTCAATTGGCAGGGGTCAGAACTCATTACCAGCTGACAGCTGTATCTGTGATCCATGTGAAACAAGCAGAGTGCTCGTGTAGTTCATTGGCTTGAGTCCAATTAAAACAAAATACGCTGAAAAAACTGACATACTCCTGCGAAGGCCAAGGCATAATGCAGGTGGAAGTGACCTATACCTCCCACGTAAGGAGATCAATCTGGGAAGCACCGAGATGTGCTGCAGTGCTGTGCCAGCTTAATAGCATGGAAACAGAGTTCCCGTATTAACTACGAATGTCTCTTTAAAGGTAATATACAGATGCAGTGTATTCCCTGTACTCTATTCTTGGTATGTTACTAAGAGACGGTTGTTTCTATGGAGAGCTCATTGGTGAGCAAAATAAACCATTTTGATGAATTATAAAAAAGGTAAATTATCTTTTTAAACAAAATATTGCATGAGAATGCTAACGATATAAAGCCACACTAATGCAGAATTATACAGAGTATTATGCAGAGTACATACTTCCTTTCTCTTTTTTTGTTATTTAATTTCTAGTGGACATTTATCCTAAATTCTGTATTGTCTACAAACTGATATAAATTAGTATCTGTCCTGCAAAGTAC
Source organism: Chrysolophus pictus (assembly GCA_037305975.1). Lineage (NCBI taxonomy): Eukaryota > Metazoa > Chordata > Aves > Galliformes > Phasianidae > Chrysolophus > Chrysolophus pictus. The sequence goes on from CM074576.1 coordinate 150,558,427, forward strand.
TTAACGGATGAAACAGCCACCTATGTAGTGGCTACAAAAGCTTCAGTTGAACATTTGTTTATTTTAAAGCTATGTATGATTTTACAGCAGTTTATTGTGGTTTATAAGTATCTGCATGACCATGAGTATGCCGTGCTGTGAAGTGAAAAAAAGAGCTTTGAAATAAGAATTGTAAAGGCAAAGAAGGAGAGAATAAAGTACAGCATTTAATTTTAACGTGCTTCTGTGATAACAGCTAGGCTCTACAGATGACAACCAATAGATATGTTTGTGGCATTCCTGCTTCTTTCTTGTTTATAGCTCTGATTATTTTACACTGTGCTGAAACAGACCTTGAAAAACACTATGCTTGACTTAGAGAACAGTTTAGTTGATCAGTCAACAACTGGCGAAGTAAATAACAAGAAGCTACACAAAAAGAAGTCAGTGAGGAATTCTACAGTTAAACCAGTAGGAATTTATGTGAGTAACCTTTTCTTTCTCTATCTTTACATCTGTAGAAATTATTCATCTCATTTGAAGAGTCACTGAGACATTTTCTGTGTCAGACTCAGAAAAATTCCGTATGTACTGGGTAGTTCAATCATCTTTTATCACCCACAATGTGTTAATTACTCTGCTTTTTCAACAGTTGGTTACTAGTGAGGTTCCAAGTGATGCTAACACTGAAAAGAAGGCATTGTAAAGCTGGATCGTGTGTAACTGACAGGATCCCTTCAGGCCCTCAGTGACTCAAAGAAGGTGAACTAACAAAATCATAATCACAAGACTTCTAAAAGTCATGATTACATTAAAACTTCTGAGATTTAGATCAGGAAACTGTTTTCTTTAAACGCACATGCAAAAATATAAAGTTTATCACCGGCACCTAAAAGGAGCTCCTTTTCTTTTTCTTTTTTTCTTTTTTTTCTTCTTCTCCCTTGCTTGCTTGCAGTCTTTCAAATCCAACACCAACATACGAATATATATGTGGCTACGTAAGGTAGGAGGGTTTGTGGTGCAGCAAAAATGACTTAACAGAAGCCTGATGTGGCTGGGCTGATGCAGGAAACAACAGACCGCACCTCTTCGTCCCTCCCATCTGCCAGAGGGTGCTGTCCTTGCAGGAAGTGTGGCAAAAGAAATTCAGGCATCTGACTCACCGCCCCGATGTCCTCTCTAGTGGTTAGAGCTAATTGCCACACTACGCAGGGGAGCAGGCCAGGCTCCAGTCCTCTCTCCCTCAGGCTGTAACAACTTGCAGCAGGAGGGTAGGGTGATAAGCACGAGCAGTGATACATTAAACAGCAACATCTTAATTCTCCCTACCCACCCTGCATAGTCAGCACATCAAGATTATAAAACAGAAGACATTAGTCTAGGTGAATCCCTTCGTCTGCTTACCTTGTCATTTCCTGCATTTGTCTTCCATAGCTTAACTCTAACATTCTCTTTCATCGTCAGCCCTCCTCACATACCCCTTATCTTATCTTCGTGCCTGTTCTGAATAGACTATCTGCCACTCGCATCTCAAAGGCTGCCATCATAAATTTGCAAGCAGTCCTGTCAGCCAGCTGCCCGTGTATAGAAAACTATATAAGGAATTCTCTGAATTCTCTGCACATTAGCAATACACCCAATACATCTGACTGGCTGCGCACAGAACCTTTCCACAATTACCCACATTTCTCTCAACTCACTTTATTCTGTCCCCAGACTTCCTTTATCTCTTTTAACCTCTAACATTTACTATGCGTGCTGGCTCCACTCCCGTGCACTTTCTCATAGTCTTCATACTCTCTACACTGGACTTTAGCTCCAGTTCCACTTATTTTATTCCCATGTCTCTTCACAAGTTCCTGCTCAGTCAATATAAACATAAACTTGAGAATTGTTTTCATCTTCATGGCAACAGATACTATCTTTCCTAGAAGGAACTTCATTTTTAAATAAGAAGTTTACAAGAAAGTAACTATAGATTGTCATGGTTGAAAGCCATGCAACATAAGTCAGAAAATTCTCTGGAGATAGCAGTCATTAAAATAAAGAAGGAATCATAAGTTTGACACCAATAATCTTGTAACTGCAGGAGTCGCTGTGTTTTTTGTGCTTTATTTTCAAATCTACTAACTGTTTTGATTTGGCAATGGTTCAAATGTTCAGAGACTCACTGATGGCATTTCTAATCAGTTCAGGGAGTAATGACTGCAAAATTCTATGAAGCAATTTACTTGCAAAGAAGAAGGAAAATAGATGCTTGCTATTCTGTCCCAGATACTGAACCTGAAAGAAACAGGAGAAGAATAGAAGCCTCTTTCCCTGACATTTCATTATTTGTTTCACAAAAGAGATGTGCATCCCCAAATATATACCTAAGAAGGAGAAGCAGCAGAGATGCATACACCCAAGTGATCTGATTTAATTACCTGCAGATTTTCATGGCTCCATTCAAATTCTTTCCACCGGTTTTAGTTTTCAACACTGTATATTTAAACAAAATTTTTTTTTTAAAAAAAGATCTTTTAACAGTCTTAGGCTTGAGTTTCATAGCAACCTATCTGCCACTGCAGAAATCTACCATTTTTAGGCAATCTATAGAAAATACCGTTTCCTACCTGAACAGGATAATTGTATGGGGTTGGGGTAGGCCTAATGTTTTTGGCTTTAAAAAACAGGATGTCCTGCATTTCAGAGCAGGAGCAGAGAAATAAAGGAGTGTCTAGCCATTTGTTTGCTAAGCAGAGCAGAAATGTACAGGAAGAGCCTCTCTCCCTGCTATTAATTTCTCTGTCAAAGGACTAACCGGCTTACTGAAGTCAATTGAAAGACTTCATTGTTATTAGTTGAAGATGATTTATACATGAATTAAACTAGATATTGCTCCCTCCACCAAAACAATGGCCTAGGTCCCAAAATACCATATATACCATATATTGTATATGTCCATATGTCCCAGAAATGCTTGATACAAATAAAAATATCTCCTCAGATGTTGTAAAGACATAAATGCTTATCTGCATGAATGATGAATAATCTTCAAAATTTGTAATGAGTTATAACCAGATGAGAAATAATATTTAAGTAGGATTTTGTTAGGATGTTGTGAAATTAGGAATGGGAACTGAAAAGTTAATCAACATAAAGGAATAGAAAGAAGAAAATGGCCAATGGCATGCCACATATATATATATGTCATATATTATATTCATGTGCTAGAAAATGTCAATAATATAAAATACATACAGGAAGACAGAATTTTCAGTAATGGTAATTTCTGCAGTAGTTGATCAATCTCTAGAGGCCACCATAGCACATGAATGTAAATCTCAAGTGCAGGCAACAAACACACCAATATTTGCACTATGGAAATTCTCTCTTGCTTGCCAAGCAAGTAAGGTTTACCAGAACAAACAGTAGCTTTCCCTATTACTGTCCAGAACATGCAGTGCAGCTATGTCAATGACTAGTCATCAGTTATTCAAATCAAGGTAGAAATAAATGGCTATATTTCTGTTAACAGAAAGAGTGTATAACTTTTTGTTTCTTGAAAGGGTGAAATTCTTGCTGCTGTTTCCTGCTTCCATTCATTCCAAGAGGAAGGGGTTTGGTCTCCCAGTGATGTTAAGAATTATTTTTTTTTAGCCTAGAGGTCTGCAAGTAGCACTTAGCACTAAATCCAAGTAACCTGGAAAAAAATATATGAATACCAGCTTGGTATAAGAAAGTAAGAAACTATCTTAATTTAAGATTGTTAAGTGGACAGGAGTTTTCTGTAGGTGGAAGAAGATTATTACAGAAAGGAGTGCTACACAAACTAACATATAAATAGCTCTTTGCTGAGCAGAACAATAGCTCTGTTTCTTCTCTCAGAACACAGATACAATTAGTTAGAGGATATTGCATTCTTTAGAAATTTTTGGCATCCAATAGAAAAAAACAATTGCATTTCAGAAAAAAAATACTCTATTTGAAAAATCATTTCCCCTTTTAATTACCTGCCAAGACTTTCAGTCTTTCCCTTGCAAATGAACACATCCCTCGTACTGGAGCACAATGCTTTCCCACACTGACGGGTGGCAGGGAGGGCACTGACCCCTGCTGCTGCAGCTCACCATCCTGAACTGGTGGTTCTTGGCAGGAAAGTAGATGCTTTCCACACACATTGTTTTAAAAATACATATGGTTCTGTAATGTTTCCATCTACCAGCATGTGCACTTCCCTGATTTAACTCCTATACTTTTACTGTCACAAAACAACTACATCCTTCTGTTCTGTAAACGCTGAGGCAAAGCCAGTGTATTCATATTTGAGGCAGGAAATCTTGGACCCCTGACGACGCAGTATTCCTCCTGCTGCCTCTATGCTCTAATGGCTGATGCAGATTTCATCAGATCATCCAGAGGTAATAATTCATGCCATGGAACTTGGGCATACTCTATTCTTGCTGTCTTCATAATAGACCTATTGTACTCATCAGCCAATCCATTTCAAAACTAGTTTAAAATATTAATAATCACGGTTAGCTAGATGGAAATATGATTGATTGCTACGTATTCCACTAAATAATAAAAAAATCAATAGCTAGAGTTATAAAAACAGCCTCGTGGGATACATTAATCAAAATCAGTTCCTACATTTCAAACTTTAGTCTGTCACTCTTTCTTGCTTTGGTACTGTCTTTTGCACAGACATGAGATTCTTTCTCTGAGGGCACAAGGCAGCACACAAAAGCTAGATAGGGAACAGGTAATACACTGGTACTGACTTTCCCCTGTTAACTCATTATTCTTCTTAGTATAAGTGAAAACCATAAAACATTCTCATTACTGCAACTACTGTTCACACCTTGGTTTTTGGGTAGTTCATCCTAACCATTCAGTTTTTAGTTTCTCATCTTGTCACGACTACTTATGCTGTCATAACTGAATTATAAGTGGCAGACATGAATGTATATAAAATAAAATAAGTATAGCAGAAGCATTACTATCTTACTAATATTTTAGTATTTGAAAACAAAGCACAGCTTCATGAACTTCCAGCCCATCTCCTTTTAAACGTAGTTTACTTGGGTGTGCTGCAGTAAACACACTTGTTGCTGTACCGTCTCAGGAACTTGTTCTACAATTCATGTATGTAATAACAAACCTGCACACAATCATTTATAATGATATTACTTAGCCAAAATAGCCTTCAAATTGAATAAGATAAAACAAAGCACAGATCATCCCATTAGCATTCAGAGATGAGAAGAACTGGCAGGTCTAGCAAGAACTGGTAGGTCCTGAGCTGCAGAAGAGATCAGTAAGGGATATCTTTGCATTGCCAGAAGTTCAAAGCACAAATGTCTGCTTTCTCTGTCATTAAAAATCCCACATATTTTGCAAAGGTAAGGCTGCTATCCCATGTCTTGAACACATTCAGAATGAGCTCAATAATCATGTTTTGTCTACGTAGACTTCAAGTGTGCTTCTGAGTCATATTTACTGCTTTTTATCCTCAACTGATTTCACTAGGAGCATACATCAGCATGAGCAAAGTGAATCTGTATGCACTAATAAGTGGCTTGATGCTTGCATTCCTTTTTAGGCAAGAGCAAGTTACTTCTGTTTACTGGGAAACGTTCGTCAGTGTTCTGGTTCATTTGCACTGCCGGAAGGGTGCAACTGAGCTGAAAGCAAGGGAAATTTTTGCTGGCACTGCTTTTGCAAGTACAGCTCCCTCTTGGCCCACTGTGGAGAAAGACTGGCTGGAATGAGCTGCACGTGGAGCTCCTCAAGCTCAGGAGCTTGCTGCTGAAAGCTTGCACTCAGGAGCTTGCAGTGCAGCCTCCACCTTAGCACAGAGCTGCCTGCAGAGCTTGGCCTCCCTCAGTGTGCCTGGACGTACTACAAAGCATGAACATGGATGTCCCATCAGCTTTCCTGACACTACAGTTTGGTTTCACATATTCAGCCAGAGGGCTGCGGGTCTGCTTGGACAAAAGGCCTTGTATCTGTGACACTGAACTTTGGCCAGCAACATAAAAGCAAAAATCAGAACATGTCCAAAATGAAAAAAAAAGAAACAAAAACCAAACAATTGGCCAGAGTGTGCCCTAAGCATATCTGTAACCTGGTGCTTGAAGCTCAAACACACATCACTGAGATCGCTTCAGATTTGGACATATTCTTCTATTTTGTTCTTTGTGTGGTGGAAGGATGACAAGAAGATACAGCACAGAACAAACTGCTTGTAAGGTAACTTGTAGATTCTGTTCTGTAGTACAGGAAGTTGAGACATTTTGGGGCAGAAAGGACTGAGAAGTGAGGGAATGCAAACTGGATCTTAAACAATCTTAAAATGCAAACTGGATTTTAACAACAACAAAAAAAAGATTATAAATGGAAGAGCGAGGAGGAAGCGTGGTTGTTGCAGGCAGGACGAGCACAGGGATGGCACACGGACTGTGAATGCAGCAGAAGCCAGACAATACCAGGGCATACTGGAAAGGACGTTTTCATTGCTACTGAGTGAGAAACCTGCAGAAGCTACACGGCCACCCCTAACTCCACTAACAGGCGAGGGGGCGGCTGCTCCCTCACAGACGGCCTCCACCCTCCCGCACGCCCCAGGCGAAGCACCACAGGGGCCGCCGGCGGCCGCTACACCTGGAGCGAGCGGAGGCCCCTCCCCACGCTGACACAGTCCCGGGGGAGCCCCGCAGGCCGCGCCCCGCAGGACAGGCCGCGCACCGCCGCGCGGGGAGCAGCAGCGCCCCCTGCGCCCGGCCGGGCCCGGCTCCCCCGCCCCAGGGAAGGCGGCCCGAGCTCCCCTCCGCCGCTCGGGGGCATTTCCCGAGGCCGCGGCCCGGCGCCCGGCTCCCTCTGGCCGGCCTCCCTCAGCGCTCTCCGCAGCCGCTAGGTGTCGCCGGCGTCCGGCCTCCCCCGCGGCCCCTCCTGCGCTCGGGCTGCCGGCGGGGCTGGCTCAGTGCGCTGCGAGCGGGCGGAGGCGGCAGCCCGCAGCGGAGACGCGTAGCCCGGCTCGGCCCGTCGGCGCGCGGCGCTCGGCCCGGCCCGGCTGACGCAAGGCTCCGCGCTCGACACCGGTAGCGTTCGGCTCCCGGCACGGCCCGCGGCCGCGCTCCGCTGGGGAGCCGCGGAAAGGCGACGGCGGGGGAAGCAGCCATGTTGGAGCGGGGAATAAAGTGACTTCGCTCGGGGAGGTGGCGCGGCCGGCGGCTCTCGGGGCGGCGAGGGGAGGAGGGGGCTCGGCTCCCGGCGCGTCCGGATATCGCTCCTGGGCGGAGGAGGAGAGGAAGGAGAAGGGGCAGGAGATCCGCCCCCGGACCCGCGGAGCCCCGGCGCTGCTGGTGAGTTGGGGCCGCTCATTGTCTGCGTGCCCGGGCTGCGGGGCCGGCCGCCGGAGCGGGGCCTCGGCCTGCGGGGCGAGGGGAAGCCGCGGAGGCTCGGGAGCCGGGCCGGGGGCGCCTGGCGGGGCCGGGGCCGCCCGAGGACCCGCAGGCGCCGCGGAGGGCTGCGGGGGATTTCCGCCGCCCGCGGGCGGCCCCGGGGCCCGAGCGGGGGCGGCTCCCGGGGGCTGCCTTCGCTTCTCGGCCCCGGCCCGAACGCGAGGCCTGGGGGCGGCGGGGCGGCCCGGGCTGTGCTCGCGATCCCGGCCTCCCTCCCTCCCCGCCGCCCCCTCTGCCAGCGAGGCTGCTTTCTTCTGACAGCTCCGCGCTTCGCAGCCTCCGCACGGATGACACATTCGATCCTGTGGCGGCCCCCCCCTCCCCCCACACGCACGCACACCCAAAATCTGTCGGTTGTGTGTGTGGCATAAGAGCTTTTGTGCCCTGCGCTCCTCCGTGTTGCTGCATGACAGGATACGTGAACGCTGGCTGACCGTGAACTTCGGTGAACTCCTCTTCTTCTTCCCCTTCCCCTGCCAGATATGTGATGGCACGAGGCCAGCGGGAGCAGAGCGGTGCTTCTCTCCCCAGGAAGGTGGGATGGGTGCCTGGGGGTGCCCGTGGGTGCCTTTGGTGCCCTGTAAATCCCCTGGAACTGTACCCACGCTCTGGTTCTGCTGCTGTGAATCTGCTGCTTAGCCGAGTGCTGACCTCAGTCCTCTTTGTCTCTTTTCTGCACCAATTTCAGCAGCAAAACAGGATTGTGTTCCGCTCTGAGCGGAATGGTGGTTACTGGTGGTATGAGTACGGTGAGGGAAGCAGGGCTGAAGTGTATCATACTCCAAATTACTTCATGTCAAAGACCTCTATTTCCTTCATTTTATTTCAGTAAGTAACTTACGTGTGTGGTTTCTTCCTTTTGTAATTTAACAGACGATCAATAATAACTTGCTCATATCTATTGTGGCTTATATATGAGGAGAGAAAGCCGGGTTTGATGTTCTTCCATTCCCTTCCTTCTTGAATGGTACTAATTGAGCTGCAGACTAGACGAGCAAAGGTTAAATACATGGAAGACACAGGTCAGAAGAAAACTTATCAAATCAAACGGTGCCAGATTCGGGTTTGTTTTCACATCAGAACTATGTAAAAGTGAAGGAGGTGACATGGTATTTTGTGTGCATAAGATACTAAAGAAATTGCCATATTGCTTTGTTGTAGGAATCCTGGGTGCTCATTGCACAGCCCTTGTTATTTATATCTGCACTCGATGTGATGTGAGAAAGGCCTGTTTTGAATAATTAACGCAGAAGTAACAGATACGAAAACATGGAATCATATGTTTGAAATGCAGAGTGAAAAAATTTCCTTAAAAATTATTTATACTTGAAAGAACAAACCCAATCTCCTCCTGCAACAGAGAAGTCATTACAGTGTTAACTTGGCGTTAAAAAGGCCGCTTGAATTTGAGAGATGAAAGCATCCCTTTTTGATGGCATTATGTAAATCCTGCCTGTCGATGAGCAGTCTGGCTTACAGCACCTTTAATGGGATAGCGTGAGGCTGCTCAGACCTGGGCTTTGCGTGTTGCTGCATCCTGGTGTTCTCCCAGGATGGAATTCCACACAGATCAGTAGGGGTCTGCCTGCATCCATGCTTCTTGCGAATCAGAGCCTGTGTTGTCTGCAGCAAATGGTAGTTGGGAAGCACAGGGTCATTTATTTTTAGCTTGGCCAAGGATGTCGTGCATTAATTCATCCATTTAATATGGAAAACACCCCTGACGTGTAGTGAAATAATATATAATTCCAATATAGACTTAGAATAACCGAAAAACAGCTGTTTTTCCCCTGAATGGGAAAAATGTTTTCAATTTCTGCATAGCGCTGCAGCATAAAAATAGGAGATTGCTTATGGCATAGACATCCTGTATGCCTGTTGTGCCACATAGTGCCAACAACTAATAATATGCCAAGATTTCTGGCTGGATTGTTAACATACGCATTCTTCCGATTTCTTAAATATGTATCTGCTGCTGGATGAAAAAAAAAAAAAAAAGTTTCACTAATCTTAGTAAGTTCTGGTTCAGTGTAGTGTATTTGAGTAAGCCAACCTAAGCGCCGTCAGGAAGGGCTTCTCTGGAGATACATTCTATGAGTGCTGCATTAAAACCTTTCCTGAAAATTGCTCCTTCCACGTGGAGTGGAAGAAGTGGGTGATCTGTGGACTGGTCTGCTTTTATTTGTAACTAGGGGGAAAAAAAAGTCTTAAAATCTGATAATTGTCTAAAAATCAGGCTTTTCTAGTGTGCATTCAGTATTTGTAAACACACTGACTGTTGGTTACAATTCTTAAGTTCTCCGCTATGTGGTTTTTAAGTTTTTGGTTTTTTTGCAGCAAGTTTCAGTTATATGTCTCATGACTCAGCTGCACACCACTGTCATTGGTGACACTTCAGAATCTGATACAAAACTCTCTTCTACAATTTTAGCTGTAGAAATGCTTTCAGAATGCCAGATGTTTGCTCGACGGTTCCACAGTCTTCGTTCTGTTTGTGCTGCCCAGTCTGTGCTTCACATCTAAAGAACAGACTGACACGCTGTACTGCTGGTGACCATTGTCTTTTTTGCAGTGCATGTCATTGTAGTGATGACATTCTCATTCTGAATGTAGAACTTGAATTATTTTGGTGCCAGTTCACACGCTGATACAGAGATCATTGTACTTGGATGGTAAAACTAAAAGTGTTTTATATTTGAATGCTTTTATTATTAGGCAGTAATTTTAATCGAATTCTTAAAAACTTTTAAGAAATCTGAGGCTACATTTTATGTTAATAAACTTAGTAAATGTGTTATACTCTTTCAGAGCCTAGTCATGTTTTTCCCCTATAAACAAGAATAACAGATAATACTTCCAGAAATAGTAATTTCACAGAAATGTCATTAATGACGAGAGGTGTTTTCTTTTTCCTGTATATTTTGTAGAGAATTGTAATCCAGTTTTGGCAGGTGTTTCTCTACAGAGTGAGTGTTAATACTTATTTAGTCAAATGACTAGCAATAACTGTATCAAATACAAATCCCTTCTTAATGTAGGGATACTGTGGTGTACTGATACTGCACTGTTAACTAACTTTGTGGATTGGTATTTCCTATAGAGCTGTTGGTTTCCTGGCCTCATTTTAGCAGAAGTATCAGCTGTGGAGTTCAACTGAGCTGTCTTATTTGTTTATCTCACTGCAGTGGTTCAGCTTCTGTTCTCTGATCCAGTTATACGGAGAATGGTAACTTTAAAAGCTGCATAAGTCAGTAGCTTGCATCTAGCTAGCTTTTAGTAATTTTTTTTTTCTTTTTGCATAATACAATATCCTGCATGTACTAAAAAATGCTGAGTTCCAGTGGAAGAACCAGTGAATGCTATATCTGTAATTGAAATGGCAAGTTTGGGCTTTGATTATGACAGCTTGAAGAAAGAATGTAGCCTTGAAAAGGTGATTTCTTGTACAAGTTTTACAGTATTTTTGCAGTCATGTGTTGTTGGAAAGCCATAGTTATTGAAGAAAGCATGAAGTCATGCAGGAATACAGATCCATGTTTAGAATTTGAGCGCTTTCTGGAATCATGCAATTTATGCTGACAACATGAAATTAGAGAGAGAGACTAATTTGGTCATTTCCATGCAAAGGAAGAATTCTTATTTTATATTTTCTAATGTGTTTTCTGATCCGTTGTAAATCCTCAAACAATAAGGCTTTTGCCACTTCTTAATGGAGATCATTAAATCCTATGAATGACTGTATTATAAAATTCTTTAAATGCACCAATTCTGGAAATCATCGTAACTGTTTTACTGACATGTTTGGGCTTTTGAGGTCTAGTGCCTGTTTTTAAAAGATTAGAAATTTCGTTTGTTGGGACCATCGGGTTTTCGGGGGGTTCTGTGTACAAGCAGAAACAATACAGAGAGAAAAAAACATGAATAGCATGACCAAAAAAACACAGCAGTGAAAGTATTTTTATTTTTCGTATGATGGGGCAGAATTAGAAAAAGAGATAAAGTACTTTCTGAATGCTTTCTCAGTAAGTACATGGAGGCTTCAGTGAATGTCAGGGCAAATTTGTGACTGTTCTTTCTCTAATGCCTTGAAAATGCAGTAAGTTGAAGAACACAGTTTTAGCCAAGTGTTTGACTATCATCCCATCCCCCCCTTTTTTTTTTTAATATTCTCTGGAACAATGAATTCTGCATATATTATGATGAACGAGGCTGTGTTATTATACCACAACAAAGAGAAATGTCTTGTTTATCCTCCTAGACACAGTTCTCGCTTGTTTTCATATTTTAGGTTGGGCTTGCTAGATATCTTGTGTAAGTGAAAGTTACCGCGTGCTCTCTAATCATATTTCATTTAATTATAGCCTATTCCTTATAATTGTACGCCTTCCCCTGCTGCTGTTTTCAAGGCGTGCTGGAGTTGCATGACGGTCTCTGATTTTTAGCAGCTGTGTCTTGTCAGCCTCACTTTCTGTTCCTGCTGGAGCTGGCAGGATCCTGGCTTTCCCCTCTGTGGGCATCGTATTTTCACCTGAGCTTTCATAACCAGAATTCTTCTTTCAGGAGCGTCCCTTTGCAAGTGTTTTTGACTCCTTATTCACACATTACTAGTGTTGGAATATCTTGATTTGTTTGAATTTTGTTCAGATACGTGGAAGATGTTTTTATACAGCAAGCATTAAAGATATTTTTAGTGAGGCTTACGGTAATGGAGCTGATTGGCATTCATGAAAATAAAGATCTTTTGGAGATGGGAATTACCAAGACTAATCAAAGAACATTAAAAACAGAAAACGCGTTGTCTTGTAACTGAGAGAGTTTGTTTGAGTTTCTCTCTATAGAAGCCAGTTCACAAAAATGTATAGAATTTGAAGTGGGTGTGGTTGATAAGCAAAGTCAAAGACTGCAATGAGGAAAAAACTGTGACCAAAAGGCAGGATGTGTTTTGGAAAGAAAATGAATTCTAACAAGGCTAATAGCCCATGAAAACACTAGTATTTGATGCTATTCAGAAGAGGTCAGTGATGTTCATTAAATACTCTTATGTTCGTAAGTAAAACCAGATGATAGTCATACACACGATGCTTTGAAGTGCTTCTTAAAATAGCTTGAAGATGTTGAACAGCAGCCCCTGGAGTTATATGGTAAGAATTGTAAAATGTTGGTGGGGCATTTTCTGGGGTATTGATACAGTTGGTGTTTGTCAGTAGGTCTTAGAATACTGAGGAAATTTGTGATGAGCGCAACTGAAGTGTGCTGAGAATTGGTAATGAGCATTGTAAAGGGTATTTACTGAGCTAAAGTTAAAGTTGAGGTGAAAATTATTGTGGACCATCACAAGCTTGTAGAAAGTTGATCTTGTGAAAATAACTTTCGGGTCTCTTGATAAGAGACAAACTTTGTGATACGTGACTGTTGATACTGCAGAACAGACCTGTAAAAACCTTTGGTTGGTTGTTACGTGACATTTTGATTAAGAAACTACAATGGTTGCTCACGTGTCTGTGTGTGACAGAGTAAAACCTGGCTGGCCGATGGCACGAGCCAAGCAGTCCCTATAAATACCGCAGTTACGTCACGGTGTGCCATGTGGGCTCAGCAATGTCAGGGTGTCTGAGGGAGGCTGCTCGGTGCCAGCTGCCAGGCGTGTTTGTCAGGGGAGCAAGAAAAAGTGAAAATTGCTCACCCTTTTTGTACATAGATCCCAGAGAACTTAGCCAGAATGGGTCATTGACACAGGTTTGGAAGTTTCAGCAATCATAAATCGTACACAAGAGGTCTGAAATCAAATTTAAAATAATGTATTGCATTTTACTGGACTTTCAGCACAGCTGAAAGCTGAATTTCTGATTGTAGAATTCGTAAACGCTCTGCATAGGCCAGAAAGTGGTGTCTGTGGGTTTTAACTGAGGAACACCAAGATCCCTGTTTCTAGTCTGTTCCTAGCTTGTTGCAAGAACCACGTCCTCTGTTTTTTCTCTGTCCGTGAAGATCCAGTTGTCATAAACAGCAGCGGGGTGTTTAAAAGTGCAGGAAGGTTGTTTCCTTCTTAACTACCACTCAGTCTTAAAAGCCTTCTCATAAATATCTAACTAAACAGTTTAAGTGCCTCCTTGCAGAAGTATTTTATAATAATTTACCTTATTTATAGGCTCATTGAAAACCAAATGCGAAGCTCAGATGGCTGCAGGAGGCTGCACTTGGCCCTGTGCTGCCCAGCACCAGCAGCTCCTGCTGGCAGAAGGTGGAATTGAGTGCTGTTGTGCTGCTTGTGGTTGCTCTGGGATGTCAGTGGAGGTTAAAATAGGCGCTGGGGTGCAACCTCAGGTTTGTTGATTGGGTTGTTGGTTGTTTTTTTTGTTTTTTTTTTACGTATGTAATAGTTACCTTCTGCAGGATCGTGGAAAAACAGCAGTTTGCAATTATTTATTTTTCTAAATATCCTGAGCAGATGGGAGGGGAAACTTCCTCTTGCACAGAGAGGAAAGGAGGTCCTTGACTGCTAAATATATCAAGCGTGTATGCTTTATTAAAGTCTTTTGAAAGTGTGATGCAAAGTGGCAGCTCAAACTTTATTTTGGTAATGAAAAAAAGTGGGAAACAGTTACTGGTAAATCATACATATTATTTGTTTTGAATGCAGGTGCATCTTTGAGATGGGAGCTGTGAGATTCTTAGTATTGCAGGACAGAAATCTGAAGAAGTCGAAATTTTTATTTCTTGAAAATAGTGTTTAAAAATTGAACGATTTGATCTGAAATTGAGTTCAGAACAAATGTCTGAGTAGACAGCAACAAAAAGTGAATGGCCATAGTGGTCATATTTTAAAGGGACTTCAGTAGGACATTTATGCAGAATCCACGTCCTTTCTGAAGAATTGGTTACCTGAGGAGAAGATGAGAAGAGATCTTGGGCTTTGGGCTACAGTTTGGATTTACGTTGCTGGTATTGCCACTGAGTGTTCTTGACAACAATTTCCTGTATTTCTTATCTGTACAATAATACAATTTCAGAGACAATTCCAGAACTTTAAGATTCTCCATAGTATTTCATTACCTTTGCCAATATGATTCAGTAGGTTATGGCAAAGCAAAGCAAAATATTTGAAAGCTTATGCTATTTACCTTCAGGATTAAACAAGATAAACAGCTTACAGTGTTCCCATTTGCACAAGTCACAGTATTTTTAAACCTGCTGCCTGTAATACTGGGTTGTTTATCAGGGAATGCAGTTAACCTAAATGTTGTATTGTAGCTTCTTTCTGATTCATCTGGATATAATTCTCAAAAGCAAAATGTTTGATCCATAAGCCAAAAAATAGCTTCTAAAATGTATTTAGGGAGAGGAAGTCATTTTGGTACTAAGCATACTCCCTTTTTCCTGGACAGCTTGGGAAATACAACATAGCTGCGTATAGTAGTAAATAGATTCCATAGCTATAGGCTTTTCTTCTTGAATTTTGCAATTTTCCTATTTTAGGAACAGTGCCAAGTAGATTATGAGTTCTGAAGTTATGGACTTGATGTGCTTTCATACTAAGCTTAGCTGTTGCATTTCAAAATGTGTTTTTACTTTGTGTATGAAATGTACTGTGATGATAAGAAGGTATTCTGAACCTGCTTCCTTTAAAATGGGATTTTGTTTTGGTATTCTTACCTAATAGGAGTTTTGTTTTCCTGCTATTTAGGATTGTTTCTGTTGGTGGAAGAGGTGGACGTTAGTTGAAGGATTTAAGTTGTACATTGTTTGTCATTGTTAAGTTATTTTGGGGGTGAACGAATGGGCAGTGGCAGTTTGTACCTGTGACTGTCACAGCAAAATGCCCGCATTCTCTTTAATCATCTGTTTCTAGAATGAGTTGTTAAAACTTGGAAACTATTTTATCAAATAATCTTATCTAAGATATAATTTGTGCCAGATTGACTGATTTGAGCGCTGGTGTCTGTGCATTTGTTTTCTACTACTTGTATCTATAATCAGTAGAGTAACACTTTCAGAGGACAGCACTAAGATCTTAATACAGAATTGTCTCTCCTTCCACATTTACTGGAGCCCACTGCAGTCCTTGTTATGGTATCACAGCATCCCAGTTTGAGCTGAATTAAGTGCTTGCTTCAGAAGTTCTTACTGCATTAGTAAACTGAGGAGTTTCCACTTAATGTGTGGGAGGGAAGAGATTTGGAGGAAGAGGGAAGACTTACATGGCTGTTGGTGAAGAAGAGAGGGTGGCTGGAGAGCAAAGCATTTTCTTACTGGTGCTGTAAAGCTGATAGTTGACTCCGCAATTGATATGAAACTGTCTGCAAAGTGCCTGGATACAAATAATGTGCTCCCTCCCCCTTCCGCCTTGCTATTTATACAGACGGGTCTTTAATATGTGAGCAAGAAACACAGATTTTTCTTTATTCTTCCCTTCTACTTACATATGCCTAGGATAAATTAAAATTCCAGCAGCATCAGTAGTAGTGACAGTAGTATTATATTTGAGTATTGAGATAGATACCTGAACAATCTGTTTTTATTTTATGTCTCATGGTAATTGCAGAAATGAAAGTTGAAGGAAAAAATGAAAATCATCTTTTTTGTATTATCAGAAACTTTTTTTTAGATACGTGTGGTCCAAGATAAAACAAGCCTACTCAAGATGTGAACATATACTGAACTTGCTTTTGATGCTCATTACAAACTTAATGGCACTACAATGTATAGTCAGTAGTCAATTTGCATCTTTCTGTGATGGGGTTGCCGTAGTTGCTCACGGCAACTGAAATTGCAGCTCATTACAGAGGTTTTTGCTGGTTTTGCTTGGAAGATGTATCTCTGTTTTACTAGTATATTGAGAATGATTTTCTTGAGTTTCATTATTTACAAAGGATATTTTTTCTTCTTTTTTTTTTAAATACATCTTAAATAACTTGTTGAAGGTTATTTTAGTAGTTGCTGTTAACATCAGCCAGTTTTCATGGGAAGCAGTACATCAGTAGCTAAAGAAGTATGTAGGGAAAGATTATGTATGTTGAGTTTTGTGTTCTTAACTGGAGGGTCATTTAAGATGCTAATCCTCAAGGTGTGAGCGTCAGGGCATTTTGTAAATCAGACTTAGCAGGGTCTGCTGCAGACAGCTGCTAAGAAAAGTAATGCTCCTGCAGACTTGGAAAAATCTTGTGGTATAGATTTGTTGGTAAACATTTAGACTTTTCTAACAAACAAGTGGATGAGAAGTATGGAGGTAGTGCATCAGTAAAATACTTTTGGGCCAGCTTTGTGCTGACACGATGGGATAGTTTTCCCCATGTCTGGGGCTAGCTGGTGTTTTGCTGCCAGTATTTTTATACCTAGGTAAGTGGATCTGTCCTGAACTGCTTAACCCACATTACTGCTTTACGTCGCAGTCTAGGTGATTGCACTGGTGCCTCTTCCAGCTGCGCATCAGGCAGAGCTAATACACACATAACCTTGCAGTGTGTACCCTCCCTTGTCTGTGTTGGGTGTACAGAGCTCCCAGTACCAGACTGCAATAACAAGTCTTTGTCACTTCAGGAGGTTTAAAAAAAAAAAAACAACTCACCAAAAGCGAAAGCAACAAAACTCTCTGATAAAGCACAGGAAGCAAAATTGTTGACGGAGAAAATTCCTTTTCTATATCGTCACTTTTATGAGAAGAGCCACACCCCAAAGGTAATGCATTTAACTGTTAGTGGATCCCAGTGACAAATATTTTTTTCCCTTGTATTCATATTCAGAGATTTAATAGAGGTTGAAAGAATATTATACAATGTCACTTTCACTAAGTTATTTATGTTAGTTGCTATATTATTCTAATTTATAAGTATTTTCTCAAGAGACTTCAGAAAGCTGTGTTCCATTTTGTTTAAAAAATGGTAGGTGTTTCTGATGGTTCTTTCTGTTTTTAACTCCTGACAGCGCTCCTTCTGCAGTGTGCACCAGCCTCGCTTTTTTTTGTTGGATAATAGTGTTATTCCTCTGGGATTTAGTATTTGTGAGTCTTACAGCTGAGCAAGCTTTTTGCTACACAGCGTGGAGTAAAGGGAAGCTGTGCCCTGTGTCAGAGCAGAGAGGTGAGCCTTTCTTACAGTACTGTTCCTCTTCCCTCCCCATCTGCGTGACTGAGCAGCTTTGTTAAGCCCAATTTCTGAGCCAAACCTTGGGGTTAGCAGCAGTTTTGTTGGGTAGGAAGGGCAATGAATACAGATTTCACAAGTGAGTGATTGAGTCTGTAGCAGTGACCAAACGAGAGCCTTATAGCCTGGGCGTGTCACTTCAGCAAGCTGCGTGTCAGACTGGAGATTTAGTGATATCTGTTCTTCTGGGACAGTAGAAGTCTGCTGCTTTTGGTTTGCTTTAAGCCAAAGAGGAGAGTCTAGAGGTTGACTTAGGGCTTTGCTTAATGTGCTGTCAGCAGTATTTTGGTGTAAAAACTCAGTCAGTCATGCTTATCCACTGACACACCATGTATGCAGATCTGCCCCTGAGTTGCTGCGTACAGCATTGCTCATGGTATGTGCTTATTACGTGTGCTGTGGGTAATGAAATGCTTTCAGCTCTTCATAGGTCATGGGAATGTCCTCAGCTCTTTCAAATTCTGGTCTTGAAATGCTGTAGGCTAAATGCAGTGGTGTTGTAGACAACGTAGAGATGATTACTGGTTGATGCTGAAGGGTCAGAAGTATTACAATAAAGGAGATTGAACTGAAGCTAAGAGGTGTTTGGAATGCCCTGGCACATTGTATTCTGGTGACACTGCTTTGTTGCTGTACCTGGTTCGGAAACAATTTTTCTTTGATCAGCACCTCTGAACGCTGTTTGCTTCTGCGCCTTTGTGCTCAGAAATGGATTGCTGTCTTCAGAATTTCAGGGCCATGAAATGCCTCTTACTATTTTCTACTTGTACTTTTTTTTCTTTTCGTTGAGTACCTTGGATCTTTAAATATATAAGTTGAACACAGGCAGCGCCATCAATAAGGTTTAAACTTCCTATAGACAAGAAGCAACTATTATCCTTAGCTTCCAGTATAGTTTCATTTCATTTCTGTCCCGTCAGTACTGTGGGAAATGCTGTTTAAAAAGCAGTCTGTAGGGAACATCCCAACATCACAAGAGGTATGCAGTGTTGTTCTTGGGTCTATTTGTATGCATAAATCTTCACATGCTTTTTTTTCTTTCTTTTTTTTTTTTTTTAAGTAATTTGGATGCTACTAGAAATTATTTATATTTAGCCTCAAATTTTAGACTTCTAAACTTTCATAAGATAGTTTCAGTTTGCCTTGCTCTTCAGATGGCGAGTTGGTATTGTTTCAAACATCCTAAAGTCACTAAGTAGCAAAGTCAGCCTAATTCCCAGCTCAGGGTTTTATTGTTATTTTCTGTCCTGGAAATTCTTACCTATGTGTGTAGTTCAGAAATTTATTTACTCAAATAATTTTGCTAATACTTATTGAGTAAAATTAAAGAAAATCATGCGGATTTCAAAATAAAAGCAGAGAGTAGCTGTAAGAGTGTGTATTGCTGTAATTGAGACTTGTAGTTTCTGATCTATAATTTTACTAGTTTATTTTTTTTTATTAATTTTAAAGTATTGACATTTCTGTATGCAGTAATAGTGCTTACGCATCTTTGCTTTTTTACAGATAATGCAGGTTTAATTTTTTTCATAGATATATAGCAGTGGTTGAAAAATATATATATACTTTTTGTAAGTACTGATGTATGCTGGAATCTTCTTCTGAAAATGATTTTTGGTTATTTGGTATTTTTGGTTAAATTTAATACTGACTACGTGTGTTTCTCCTACCGTAAGTAAATTCCTTGAAGATCAAGGTAACGTTTGGAAAAGAAAAAAAAAAATAGAAAATTGCCTTAAAGAATGATTTAAATGAGTGTAATTTTGAGACACTACTTGGAGACAGTGTATTTATTATATCAGGGTTTTTTAAAATAAATTTTATTTTACAGATGATGTGCAATTTAACTTAAAAATAGGAAGTATGTTCTATTTTAAATGTTAATTAAATTCATGGAAAATAGAAAGGCAGCTGATGAATAGAAGAGTGTTATGACCTTTTTGGAAAACAGAAGGTATTTAGGATTCTTATAAGCATTGGTAGCATTTCTATACCACAGGCCTTTCTGTTTTGTTTAAGATGTCTTGAAGTAACGTGAATAATTGTGACCTGTTTTTAGGCTTGGTGTGTCTTTTGGACAGTTGAAAATCCTGTATGTGATGTATGTGAAACCTTTTTTTAAAGATGTGAGGAAAGTTGTAGGCTTCTCTGAAGAGACGCATTCACATATTGAGAGAAAAAGATTATAATTGCAATTTTATGGCTGAGTGAAATTTGTATGTAGCAAATGAGATGTAAAGAAAGGTAACCACATTTTCTTCACATGTGCAAGGCCTCCTCTGTATGCCATTTCTGCACTTCCATTCGTTGTGCACTCCGTGGTTAGTTAATGTACATGGGGCATGTTATAACTGCATGTCTGGCATATCAGAATATGATTTATACTATGTAAATCATAAATACTTTATTCAGTGTTTTCACTGCTCATTACACAGACTCTTCTAGCAGCACTTGAGAGGGTAAATGAATTCTCTTAAGACCTAAATGCTGTCATCAGTGATATCTACCTGTTTACATTTTGTATGGGCTGTACACGGAGTGCTTTTTGAAGGAATAATCTACTGCATGAATAAAGAATATTCATGTCTTTGTCGAGCTGAAGTTTATTATAAATTCTAAATCAAGTAAAAATACTGTTCTTTTTTTTTCTTAGTGAAACAGCCTCTGGAACTTAAACATCTTGTCTCAAAACAGCAGTATTAATAATTTAGTAGGGTTAAAAGAGAGGGTTGCTTTCTGACAGTTTGTAATTATTCAAAGTCAGTTGAGTTTAAAGGGGGAAGAGAACTTTCTTTGTATGAATCGGCATGCTGAAATTAACCTGCCGTGTTCCGTAGTGTGGGATGCACTGTTTTATCACAGCGGTGCAGCATAATGTGATCAGCTTCTAAAATTCAGTGCAGCTGAATGAAATAGTGCATCTTTAAGGTGTTTTTATTTGTACAGTCAGATCAGGACGATCGCTGGAACTGAAAACGAAGGCAGAGGCCTTGTTACACGAGGTCGTGGACTGGCTGGTGGCAGCTGTCGCGCTGTGGCAGCTGGGCAGGCCTGTTGGTGGGAGCCGGCCTCTTGTGTGATAGCTGTGCCAGGGAGCGCCGTGCCCAGAGCAGGCTGTAGTTTGAGAGTAAAAATGTTTTGAGGTGAGTGCCTATTTACTGCAGCCTCCAAAAGCCGTGCCTGTATGTATGTAATTGGTAGCTTGCCATACGTGAATATTTTGCGTGACAGTTTGGAGGCCATGCCCAAGAAGAACGTTACAGAATATATATGGTTTATGGAAAAGTAAAAAATATATATATATTATTAGTGTTACATATTAAAGGTTAACACTAATAATATTCTCATTAACAAATTTGTAAATATTGTATAATTAAGATGCTGGCAAACATTATATGTAAACTGCTAAAAAGTCAGACATAATCCTAGTCTTTTCGCAGTGTTCTTTAAAGACCAACGTGATATAATGCTGTCTGAAAAAAGTCAGAGAAGTTTCCCATGTGTTTTATAAACCAATGTGAAGTGGCTCTTTTTATGCTAAGACATTTCCTTAATTAAGTCCAAATGTAGAATAAAAGCTAGTACATTTGTGTTGTTCTGATACTTTTATTCATAAAGTTGTTATATGATACGTGAACAAGAGCTTGCCTTTGCTGTGTTAGAAAGGGATCTTGAATAGAGGATTTATATGTGGCATTATCCTCTGCAGATCCATGGGGAAATTCGATTGTAAGCCAGCTGTGGTGGCACAGATAAATGTTTTTTGGAGAAAAGGTGGATCAGTTTGTGAGTGTGCAGTACCAAGCTGTTCTGAAGCTGAACAAACTCGAGTAATTATTATTTTTTCCCTACTGGACTGTACCAGAGTTTGAACATAAAGGTAGATTTTTGGAAATGTAAACTGGAGGTGGCCATGTGTGGCACTGACTCTGCTTTCTTGAGCTTTATCCCACATGCTATGTTTTCCATGTGGTTCAGTTGTGAGACAGGAGTAGAAGGATGGCACTGCTGTCCCCAGGCACTTCCTTCTCTCTTAACTTGACTGGAGGAGCTGTCCCAGGGTAGAACTGCACACAGCATGCTGAGTAAATAGGATTTCTCCCTCTTACCTCAGTTATTTGCTTGGAAAGTATCTGCTGTTTGTGCTCATAGACCTAAATGTTAATGTGTTGAACTGTTTGTTGTTCATCAGACATGTATATTCAAAAGAATTGAGTTGTTTTGATTTATTCTCAGTGATAAACTACAATGTGTCTGTGGTGTTAACATAATGAATGGGAGGTGGCTAAGCCTTTCAGCAGTCTTGATGAGTAAGTTGGTAATTCAGACAGAGGATACTTACTGAAGTTAATAATGATAAGTCATTGGAATTGATTCATTAAAAGCCTAATTAATAAGAAGTCTTTATTATGTACTTACCCATCATACCCTCATTGCGTTTCACTAAATGTCAGAACAGTATGTGATTGAAGCATTTTGAATGATTTCTCAAGTATCATAGTAAGCTGTGAAAGACAAAATGCCAACCCTGTATGCTATAGCAAAACTTGTTGATTTTTGAACTTCTTGGCAAATTCGTTCAATATGAGTTTTTGCTGGTGAACTACAATAGCAATGGATTTCCAGGAATAGTTTGTTGAGCAGTAGATAGAATAATACCTTCTGTTTGTTTTGGTAGTACTGGAGAGACTTTGATCCTTATTCTTGTTTTTACTTTGTTGTGAACATCCTGGTATAGGAGATTTAGCACAGTGGTTAAACTGTGCATGAGAAATAGGAAGTTCAACCAGACTTCTTGCTGGTATGAAAGCCACTCTCTGTCCTCAGGTTATTTCACTCCTTGTTTTTTTTATTTTTATTTTTTTATGTTCACTTTGCTCTGTGTTATATTGAAGAAAATACATTGTATATTTTGAAAAAGGTATACAAAATGTAGGGTATATTTCAGGTGTTCAGAAATCATCAGATTTGGCTTAAAAAGTGTACTTGACTTCAGTGTATACCACCAGCTTTGGTGTCCCGTGTCTGTGTAGTTTAATTTAATAGCCTTTAGATTCCAGTCTGATACTTTTTTTCTCCAAAAGCTCTGTTCGTTCTACCAAAAACAGTTTAATTTGATCTGCTATATTTTTGATATTTTGTATAATCTTGCTGTGATATATGTATTTGCCTTTTGAAAGGTTAATTAGCTTTATATTGAAACCTTTAAAATGCTAAATGTCTCTTTTGCTTGACTTTTATACTCATCTGTTAGGCTCTCATGTTGAATGGTAAGTAAGAACAAACCTAGTCTGGTAAGAAACTGGATACATGGTTTATGTAACTTTATTATAATAGATTGGTGCAGCATGCAGAAAGTATGTGTAGCAAGAATAGACTTTAAAATTGTTGGTCCTGGTATTTCTTCCTTTGTGAATCAGATTATAATGTTTATTGTAAAAATTTAGTAGTAACGTGTATTTGAACAATAAGTTGGTGATAATGTTATTAACTCCAATAGTTGCAGATTCTTTAAGGGGATACTAAGATCTTTATTGTGAGTGAGCAAGAGTTGTGGATGGTGTGCATAGGGGAAGAAGAACAGCTCCTATGAGTATGCCCTGGGGATGACATTGTGTCTGTCTGACATTCAGCCTGTGAACTTAGCATTTTTTCTTCCTCTGATAAGTACATGGGGGATAAGTAATAAGTTTTGTGCTAATTTTCAAGTTTTTCAGGTTCCGTATTTAGATCTTTTTTCTAACGGGCTGTTTGTATGCAGAGAGCTGCATACTTAGTTACTTCAGCTCAGAAGTCAAGTTTGCAAACACCTTAATTTGTTCTGAGCCCTGCTCAAGGGAGCAGGTGCTCTTCAGGCATCACTTTTCCAAGTGCGGTATGAATGTATTGACGCAAATCCTCCTCTCTATGTGGATCTAACTGAAGACCTAACAAGTCTTCAAGGGAGGCATGCAAGCTGTCTAGAGTTGTCTTTGCATATTCAGTGTATATTTTTGTCTAGTCACTAACACTTCTTGAAGCTCTCTTAAGCTTATTCCAGGTGCAGACTGATTCTTGGGAAGGCACTCCATCTATTTATGTGGAATTGATGTTGCAAGGGGGAAGTGTGAGATTCTTCTTATGGAGCTAATTAGAGTTGATGGAAGCATATCATGGGGAAATTAGGTACTGGGAAAAAAGGTATCTTCATGCTTCATTTATTTCAGATTTGCCTTGGTAACGTTTGAATGCCTTTCCTTTTTTTTTGCTGTCAAAATGTCACTATTTGGATCTTTCCCAATGTTTTCATTCTACTGATAGGAAACAGAAGGGAAGGAACTAATTGGTATTAGTCTGGAAAACATGTTCTGAATACAAGTACAAGCATTTGTGTATTCTCATCCAGATTTCCAGGGCGTGAGATATGTGACAACAGGAGCATCATTCTGGGAATGCAGTTAGATCTCTTGGGAGGTCAGAATGAGTTTCCTTCCTCACTGTGCTATCAAAGGAAAGTGCTCATACTTCTCTTGTTACAGATTCTCTTAAATTGTTGCTTTATAATGAAAAGCTTGTCTTGCTAGCTCATTAGTAATTTCTACCTCCTACTCTCTTGTCAGCAGGAGGTAGGATTGCCTCCTACACCCAAGAAAAAAAAAAACAACATGAAAACTAGATTGTGATAGAGGCTAAATTTAAAAGAAATCTGAGAAGAAATAGGCCGGGCTAATCTTTAATTCTGCAAGAGAGCAATTCTTTCTGTACATACTAAATGAAAAAAAACCAAACAAACGAACCCATCGTTTTCATTACAGTGGTATCCTTGGGGATCCAGGCAACTCCCATGTTAACGGGCAGAGAACATTTCCAAATGGGTTGAGTTTGCTAACATGTGCTGGCATTCCATATTTGATTAAGGCTTTTCGAAGTGGAAAGCTTTCTGCAGTTTAGAAGCAGTTGCACATGATACCTGATTGCCTCACAGAAAGAGGAGAAGGCGCTTCTGAACTTCAGGAAGAGCGTAAGCTGTGAAATCTTGTGGATGTTTGTGCTTTGGCACTGGGACAGTATAGGCAATGACACTTCAAACAAAAACATGAGAGGAAAGTTTGTCAAAACTCTGCTGAGATGACTCATGCATCTTTTTCATCATCTCAGATTCTGTCTGCGCTGCAGTCACAGCAGTGAAAATACGATGGTAGCTGTTAAGTATTGGTTTGCATGCTGCTACCCACAGCAGCAGTTCCTTGAAATTAGTTGTGAAAAATGTTATAAATCTTTCTGTGAAGTCTTCCAGTCTTTCCCCTTCATTACTTGAATTTTTTTATTCCCTGCAGATTGAAAGCATTTCCCTTGCACGTTTTCACATTCCATTTAACTTTAACGTTCAGTGATTATGGCAAATGTTTTTGTTTTTTCAACAATTAATATGATTCTCAGTTTGTGTCTGCGACTGATCAGTGAATATTCATTCCCCCTTCCTGTCAATTTGCTGCTTTAACTGTAGAATACAATATACACATACAGAATAAAACTAATACGTACAGAGTTCAAGTTTGGGTACTTGACTGGCATGTTGCAGTTGAGGCTTTGTGAAGCAGTGTCTTATTTTGAAACCATGGGTTTTGTTGGATGTGGTCACCTGTTGTCATGGTTGTTCAGAACTAATATGAATATATTCCGCTGTCAGATTGAAATAAAGAATAACCGTATGATTTATGGGAAATAATATTTGATGATCCTTGTAATGTTCCTTTCCTTCCATTGTGTGTAGTGTTTTTTTTCTTGTGGGAGTAGACAGCTGTAACTTCCTTATATATTCAGGTGAGTATATGAGCTTAAGTGGTCACAATCTGTTTGAATCATCAGTGAGAATTATGTTATAAAACAGGTTATGTGGCATTACTGACACTTAATTCTATTGAACTAGAAAATTGCTTGTGAATTCTTGCCTTCAGACCAAGCCTTCCTTTTTCAGCATCAGGAAAATCAAGTCACTGGTTCTCAACAATTCACTTTTGCCTTTTTTTTCTTTAATAGTTTGATTATTTTGCCTGTTTTATAGATACTGAGTGTCTCCAAGTACATGGGCAGTTAGCATGAGTTGACTTCTTTGTTGTCAGTTAGATGGCAATGCTGAGATGAAAGCTGATATAGAGGAGACAAGTAATGCTCATCAGAAAGAGCACTGTCCAAGTGTGCAGAATAGGACTACTGCTTATTTGCAATCAAATGACTTCTAAAAAATTTTCAGGTTAAGATTTAATGCTAATAAATTTCTTTTGACTCTCCAATTTATTCAGTAGTTATATATTGATTCATAGGAATGGTGGCTGATAAAGAAATTCATTCAGTAATTCAGATTTGCTATTTATGTTCAAACTACGGAGTTAAACTGTGCTGCAGTTTTTCCAGCCAATCTTTATTTTTCAAATGACTTTATTATATGCATCTTTGCTGTGATCTGTGTTTGTGTCTTCAACTATTCTCAAAGACAGTTTACTTGTTTCAAGTTTAAGAACTTCAGAAGAACAATACAGGATTTTATGTATTTTCTGTATGTCCTGAAAAGGATAACGTTTCCTATGTAATTCACTTAGCATCTCTCTGTTAAATACAAATCTGTGCAGTTCTTTGAAAAAATCAGCTCTAAAAGTATTTGTCAAGGTTTCTGCCATATAGTAGATCATTCTTAATGCTTTCAATCAAATCCTCAGTCACTTAAGTACTGCGTACTTCTTTGGATGTCAGATCTTTATTTGCATTTACCTGCTTGGCTGCAGGTACGTTTTTTTGTTTTTTTTTTTACATACAGGTATTTGATCCTGGGCAGAGCTGGAAAACTGGTATTTCACGTATTTTGTGCAATTGCAGATCAGCTGTCACACACAAGGAAGAGTAAATTGAAGAACAGAAATGCATGTTGAAGTGCACTCGTATTTTAAAACTATTCTGGCTTAGTGATGTGGATTTTATATAGGCATTCTTATATCATCTTATAAACATATGCAGTTAAGAAAACAACATGGTCTTATATTGAATGTAAGCCTTCTGATTCTGTAGAGATTGTGAACAGATGTGAGATTTAAATCCATTGTCAGTATTTTTTCTTATTTTGCTTGAAAGATTTGGGGTTTTTTGTCATTGTTTTTACTGCAGAAAGTCAAGCTATACGTGCATGTGGTTTGGAGGAGCTTCATGGTTTTCTTTTTTGAATGCTGTAATAGAGCAGCTTAAAAAAAAAAAAAAAAAGAAAGAAAAGGAAAAAAAGGGAAGTGAGAAAGGCAAACACAGCACAGAAAGTCCCTCTACCTTGAAGGCATAATCAAGATTCTGCAAGCTTGCTTGAGTAGAATCTGGATCAGAGCAGAAGCAACTGAAAAGTGTTTTGATGTGCTTCCATTGTTGGAGTAGCGAAATGGTAACTTCTAGGTATGGCTTTAGTGTTTGATTATTCAGTTATACAAGATAAAACAATTACAGGTGAGATAACGGGGAAAAGATGGAAAAAACAGATCATAAACCCAAGTTCATGTGTTATGTTTTAATGTTGGGATTTTAGTTGAACTTAAATCATTATAAACTGTCAGAAAATAATCAGGACAAAAGTAATTTTGATGTTACTGGCTTACACACCACGATATACTACATGTACGTGTTATAATACTATAATGTACACGTTTGATTATTATGCTTAACTGTCCTGAACATACCTCAAGTTTCAGCTCCATGAAAACTTCTCATTTGAGCTTACGGACCGTGTAAAGCTGTTAAGTGTATTTCTCTTATTTTAAGGATTTTAAAAAATTGTTGCAGGTTAGTAATTTATAATATCTGAAATTTTAATTATAATTGCTGCAGAACAAAATAGGAGCATGCATCGTAACAACTGAATTATGTAAAATATCAAATTTTCCTGTCAAACTGGCTGAGTCACATATTTCTCTCATTTTTTTTTATTTTATTTTTTGAAGGTATTTGAAATTGAAGAAACTCCTATGCAGAGAACAAGATAATTAGAAATAATAGCACACTTCAGTATTTTTACTTGAATAGTTTCAGCTACATGAATTTTAAATTGGCCATTTAGTTTAAGGGGCTGTGAATGCACATGCTGAAGTCATTTAATGGCTGTCTAGTGATCTTCTTCATAGCTGAGAGAACTAGCTTAATTTCATGTGCAAAAGGAAACAGAGTTTAAAAAATGTAGATGAGAGCAGTTCAAGACTTTTTTCTAGCAAACTGTTTATAACAATAGAATACATTATAATGAAGAAGTTTGGGTCAGTGAAACTGAATTCATAGCCTAAAGTGATCTGCTTTTGAATATGTCTGATTTAATAAATAGAACAATGCAATACAATTTTTTTACACGTTGAAAATGTTAGCTGGACTATGGAAGAAAGAAGTTTGTGTTTCTCATTCTATGCAAGAGTTGTCTTCCTATGCTTCCTCTTGGAAATTATGGCATTTCTTTTGTTCTTCCAGAGAAGTTAAGCAATTGTTATCAATTTACCTGCAGGGAATCAGTAAAGATGAATGTTCAACTCCTTTGAATATTACCTTATTTCTGAATAAAACAAGATTTCTGTTTGGGTTTGGATGACTTTGGTAAGTTGTTCTTAGATTTTATTCTTCAGTTTCCGTGACCCAACTTCTGGTTTCATCATACTTCTGCTCCCTCTGTCTCTGAGGATTGGATAAGTGGACAGAGAACTACGACTTGCGTGGTGAATTTGTGTCTCTGAAGAATGAGACCAATTTCAGTTGTCTCAGTAGATAATGTTCCTTTGCAAAAAGGATTTTCAGATAGTAACTCTTCTTTGACGTAAAGTTTCCTATATGTAATAAAGAGAACTGGAGATTTTTTAAGCTCTAGAGGTCTTGTCTCTCATTGTCTTTAAAGACTAAAAAATTAAGTGTGTGCGCGTGAGTGTTCTCTAATTGGATGTTGAAAATCACTAGCGTATTTTGTGATAGAGCAAAAGTGATAATAAATCTTCAACCTTTCTCGGATTTTTTTTTTATAAAAAGATTTCACAGTGGCAGTTTTATTCATTACTCTTATGTGTCCTTAAGAATCACTTATCATGGACTCACAGAATGGCCTGGGTTGGAAGGGACCTTAAAGATCATCCAGTTCCAACCCTCTGCAATGGGCAGGGCTGCCATTCACCAGCTCAGGCTGCCCAGGGCCCTGTCCAACCTGGCCTTGAGCACCTCCAGGGTGGGCACCCACAGCTTCTCTGAGCAACATCCCAGTGCCTCACCATCCTGTGAGTAGAGAATTTTGCCTAACACTTAACCTAACTCTCCCCTTGTTTAGATTAAAACCATTCTGCCTTGTCCTGTCACTAGCAGACCGTGTTGAAAGTCTGTCCCCCTCCTGTTTATAAGCTCCTCTCAAGTACCTCTGAATTAAAAACCTCTTGAAGCTATACGTTTTACAGATACGCAACTAATGTTGGCAGTTAAGTAAAAAGTCGTAATCTTCACAGTGAATGATGTCTTGATTGAATGCGTGAATTTTTGCTAAGCCTTGGTTTCAGGATAGTCCTGTAAAATAATAGGCACCATTTTTAAACATTTCTTTCTTTTAAAATTGTGAAAACTGTAATGTACAGGTTTGGAAAGTAAAAAAATTCTTATTTTACTATGAATCTATGTGAATATATGCAAATTTCAGAAAACTTCCATTCTCAGATGAAATTTGAAGCAAGCCTTTCGGTCTCTGAGGTGTGTTATGTTGGCATAATGGTGCTTCTGAGATATGATGGAGTTCTTATGTCTTCAGTGGAAAAATAATTAGATCATTAATAGGAGATTTAAATATAATAATAAAAAAAAGTGTAAAGCATTTACTAAATCAAATAATGGTGGAAAGATTTCTTTATGCAGATTAAAACATAAGGATATTTACCTGTAATTGGCTTTCTTGAAAACTTCATTTCTGTGATGCCTGTAGTAAAATTGTTCTGTTCTTGTTTGTGCTCCAGAGCTCTGTACAGCCAGTCCTACACCAGCTGCCTGTACCTTGGATCACAGCTCCACCTCTAGTAATAGCAGATTTGTTCTTAATGCTCACTGCAGGATCACCCATCAGTGCCAACTTGATCTAGATCAAGCATCAGCAAATGATAGCACTTCTGTTGACTTAATCAGAACACACCATCCTGTTGCTTTTCATCCTTGGGGTGGCTGTGGTTGGATGGACGATTCTCTGTTCCTTGTGGGTTCGGAACAGAATTACAGTTACAGAGTGTTTGGAAGAGATTTGTACAGAGAAGCCAGAGAGCTCTGGTGCTCTGTATCACGTGAACGTATGGGGCTTTGATCTAGTAATTAATCAGTCTAATAACCAGTACAGCCTTAAGATTTAGACCAACTCTCTGTCATAATTTTCTGCTTTTATGGGTGAGAGAACTTGTTACATGTAGCTTACTCTAGTCCTTTCTCTCTTTTGTTTCTAATTACTTTGTGAATCGTCTCTACTTCTTTCTCCACTCTTGACTTTTTACAGTTTGTATGTGTCTTCCATTCATTGCCAATTGCAGTTCAGTGCTGAAACGTTGTTCTTCAGTGGAAGCTTCATAGTGGAAACATCAATTTATTTTTAGCCATAAAAATTCTTTTGTTGCAACTTTTTTTTTTTTTTTTAAACCTGCGTGTTCTGGAGTGACTTCCCCAGCAAAAGCAAGCTTTTCTGTACTGCTTCTGACTTTTTTTCTTCTTTTTTTTTCCTTTTGTAGAGGTAGTACCAGTCAGATGAAATGAAAATAACTGATACATTTTATTTTTTTTTTCCCTTAGGGCTGCATGATGATAGAAGTACATTTATGTTTAGTAGCTCATAGGCTTTAATTGAATACCAATGAGCAGAATGGGCAATTGAAGTAGCTTTTACATAAATTGTAATGTGGGCAGTGAAGAACAAATTAGAGCTGTTAAACATAATCTTTGAAATGGGGTTGGTGTTGTGTTTTGGTCTTTGTAACCTGTGTGGTTTTTGTATGCTCACTTGGTTGCTTGCCACTTCCATAGATTTCTGTATCAGATTTCTTTGACTTATCAGTATTCTTTTATCTTTGTTTGATTTCAGTAACAGTACACCAAGATAGCATGTATTTGGGCTTGTTATTTCTCTGTAAATTGAAATGGATTAAATCATTATTTAACAACATCTAATTTAGCAAAATCAGCCTCAGTTCTCAAAAACCAACTTGGTTTTCTATAATTGAGTATGCTTTATATATATATATATATATATATTTGTCTGTGTGTAAAGCAAAAGTGATTGCACTTTTGTAGTGTCAGAGGGCACTTCATATGTACCATATTTGCTGCCATCAACAGTTTCCTGTTAGAGCACTTTTCTCAATGTTAATGAATTAAGAAAGGAAGTCTTTTATAATCAGATAAAAATTGCCATCTGCCTTCTTCCTTCATGTTCAATAACTACATTTTTTCCACTGTTTCAAGTAGCAGGGATAGCTATGTTGTGAAGAACATGGTTCTCTTAATTTATGAAATAATTCTGTAAACATTTGTCTTTTCATTATTATATTATGACATCTTTATAGTTCTGCCGTTGATTTTATTGCCTACTTTTAGGTTCTCATAATTTAGCCAATATCCCGAGCTTTTCATCAGCTTTTTTATTGGAGCCTCTACTCTCAAATAAGAATCAATTCATAAAGGTGGAAAGCGTAGTTATTGGGCAGTCTCAAGAATTAACAATCCAGGAGTATCTGTGAGTACCTCCTTAGAAGTCTTGAAATTGTCTCACTAGTGTTTTGAGGGCAGCAGAGAAAATTAGGTTAAAGTGTTTCTGTTGAAGCTCCAAAATGAGGAGTTCTTGATTGTAGTAAAAGAAGAAAATCTTAAAAACCCTTTGGTGGGATCAGTTGTCGTGCAAAATGTATGCCTGATCAAATAAAGCAAAGAGGATCCTGTCACCCCACAGTCCTTCTCTCACGAGGAGTCTTACAGTCTCTGGGCGCCATACCTTTATGGTGAAAGAGTTGCTGAGGTGGTGATGATCATCTAGAAGAGCCAGGAAGCTTCCAGATTGTATCAGGTTATCTTACGTAAATACCACTTTTGTGATGCTCTGGTCAAAATCCCTTCAAAAAGTGTTCATTGAATCTTCTGTTATGATCAAAAACAGACACTGGAAGAACGGTATCATAACTTGATTATTTTGGGCTTTTACAAATGGCTAATGAGGCATAGATGACGATTCCTTTTGAAGACCTTCTCTTGGGTTCTCTTTTATTAAACAGAAATGTAGGCTGCTTTTCAAGAAAATGAAACTGCAGAAGTACAAGCACTGAAAATGAAAACTGTGTTGCTCCTTAGAAACTTCTGGGAGTATTTAATTTCAGACTTATTGATCCTAGTCATTAAAACAAAGTGAACTGCAGTGGAGGGGATTCTTCTGGTTGCTCTTCAGCAGTAGCATACTTGGCTGGTAAAACAGATTTTATAGTATGTGCATCTCCTGGCACAGAGACTGCAGACAGAAAATAGCAATATGGGTGCCAGGTTGCTTCAAGAGCATTTTTGGAGAAAGGGCGAAGGAGTTAGAGGAGCTTGGACTGCTCTTTTGGTGTAGAAAAACAGAGATGCTACATGTCCTCAAGCAA
This sequence comes from Chrysolophus pictus, assembly GCA_037305975.1. Classification (NCBI taxonomy): domain Eukaryota; kingdom Metazoa; phylum Chordata; class Aves; order Galliformes; family Phasianidae; genus Chrysolophus; species Chrysolophus pictus. Next base: position 150,590,617 of record CM074576.1, read on the forward strand.
CTGCTGGAGTGTTCTGAGGCCTGTGTTATTTGGTAACATTTTAAAAATGGTTAGGGCTCCTTTATTTTCTGCCCTGGAGTTTTACAGCAAAACAGGTTTGGAATTTCTCTGAGAGAGAAAGTTGCTTTCAAGGTGGATCCATATTAGACTCTGACATTAAATATTTCTGAAGTAATATTCTCTAGGGAATGCTGAGTATCTCTCTGTATAGGCAGCAGTTCAGATTTACCTTTTCACAAAGGATTTTCTCTTTGTGAGACAAATCTTGCAGCTTGACAGCATTACCCAGGTCACTGACAGCAGGCAGCAATCTCAGCCTCTTCAAGGCGATTGAGATGGAGAATGTGAATCAGTTTGCTGGGGGAGGTGCTCATCTTCTGCTAGGCTGTGGCAGGATGAGGCTGCCTCACAGCTGGGTTCTAACAGCAGAGTGATCATGTTAGTGGACAAATTATTTTAAAGACAAATATAAAATTGCACTTCCTCCTTCTGCTGGGCAAACAAAAGAGAGCAAATGGGTCTGCTCAGCACAGTGATGCATTTGTTAGCAGTGCTCGGTACAGATCAGGGGATCCTTTTACTGCTTTCTTTTCATAATAAAATACCTGGTTATGTTTACGCAGGCTTAAAGGATCCCAGGGAGATTCCAGTCACCAACGTGTGTGCCTGCTTTTGTTGACTTTATCTGTTTCAGTTCTGTTTAAAACATTTTCTGGAGAGTAATTGTCGCTCCGTTTTTGTTTGCTAATTACTCATGTCTAGTTTAGTATTATTTGTTAATGTTAATAGTTGCTACTCTCCCAGTTTCCCCATATCCTAATACCACCTTATTGACCCATCGTTTACTTACAGATTAGCCTGTTTCCATGTGACTGGTTGTTGCCATGTCTCCACTTCCCTGAGCCTGGCTGACTTCTTGTCAGTGCCAGGGGACATATTCCGTAGTCCTGGCTTTGCTGCAGGCCCTGAGGACTTGCTGCCATTAGGCAGAGAATGGCCTGTACCAGGAGAGTGACAAGAAATGTGAGCAACGTCCTCTGCTGTGCTGTCTGCCCTGCCTGAAGCAGGGGAGGCTTCTCCAGCTGGTTTGCCAGATTCACCCAAATTACAAAGTTGTAGTTCTGCTCAGTTCCAGAATTTGGGAATCCTTGTCTGGGTGGGATCTGTTAGTCTCATGTAGGCTTCTTGTCTTTACACCAGTGGTGACAGCTGTTGACAGCTTGATCCATGGCAGTTGTCTTAGTTTGCATGCTTAAATGAAGAGGTACTATTCTTTATCTGCTCCTGGAAAGTACTCTGGGAAGTACCTGATGTGAGATGTGGTAGGATGGCTTAATGAGGGAGTGGGATGTAACTGCAGAAGCAGCACAGAGGCTGAAAGGGAAAAATCTGCATATGGCTATTACATGGTAGGAACAGTCTGAACTATTGGAGAGTGAAGGTGCATGTGCTGAGTGCTTGTTTTTCATTTCATGTGCATTTGTTCTTATCAGATGTCATCTTTCCTTAACAACATTTGCCATTGTCCTTTATTTTATTCATAAATTCCATTTGTCATCTCTCCTTTTTTCTTTAACTAGGCTAAATTAGCTGAAGGTAAAACTCTTTGAGTTTTTCAGTCTCTTTATCTAGTACTCAACACTAATACCACAGTACTCCTGGTGCAGACAGTATGACATTGCATTCGATGCACATCAGTGATCAGTGCTCTACCTCCAAGAAGGTATTAAGATGGCTTAAGCACATTCTTGCTCTTTCTCCTCTGCCTTGCACTACATATTACCACCACCTTGCTGTTGCCAATGTAACTGTTTGTGAATCCACTCCACAAACATATGTCAAAAGTCTTCTTTCTTTCCTAGGTTGTTAGCTAGATCATCATTTGCACAGTGTCTTATGTGTTCAGTATCTTTGGCACTGGGTGCTGAAATGAGTGAGCACTCCGAGTCCCTGTGTGCATATCCAGTTGACCCTTAAATGGCAGCGTGAACATCAGGCAGATGTAGCAGCATTTGTCTGAATGTTGTAACAGAACAAATTGGTCCCATGCTGGGACAACTTGACTGCTCTGTAAAAATTAATACAGCAGAAAAAATTGTAATTGACTTGTTGTTCAGAGCTTTGCTGTTAGTGAGGAATTTTGGAAGCTGTATCAATTACAGGACTGGAGAAGGGAAGAAAAGACAGTAACCAGGCTGGGTTTGGCTCTGGGCAGCCTGATCTAATGGTTGGTGACCCTGCACATAGCAGGGGGTTTGAAACAGGATGATCATTATGGTCCTTTTCAACCCATAAAAAAGAAAAAAAAATTATAAATTTATTTAGGTAATAACATTAACTCAAATGCATTTTGGGGCCATAATTGAGAGAGTGCATTGCCAGAATGAGTTTACTTACTCTCTCTTTGGAATTGTCTTTGCAATACCTCTGTGGAGTTGTTACACATACTCAGCTTGACTATGAGAAACATTGTTTCTGTCAGGAGTGGTTTATTTTGTTTTAGCCAAGGTATTCCGTCACTGTATTGTTTCAGAAATAGTAATTTTACCACAGTTTGCTGTTGTCAGAAGTCTCTAGAAAAACACAAAACACTACTTCTGTGTTAAATAAGACTCCATACAGTCAGTTCTGTTACATGTTTTTTTAATATCTTGCTTTGTGTCTCTTTGTAATGCATCAGTGCGTCAGATATTAAATGTGGCCTGCTGTTCTTAGTAGGGAAAATGTCATGGATGTTGGCAGGACTGTAGAATGTGCTGCCTATGTTGTCTCTTTCTCACTAACTGAAAATCCTTCCTTTGTTTTTATGTTGTGCTTTCTTTTAAAAAAGAAAAACAAAACAACAAAACAACTCATAAATTACATTGAAACAGCTAAGTGTTGGGTTGTTGTTTTTTTTTTTTTTTTTTGAGTTATCTTCTGCATGTGTATAGAAGTGAGAGGAATGCATCCAAAATTGTTTTAAAATCATTCCTGACTTTCTAATATTACTTGTGTAGAAAGGAATACATACAATAATTATGAGATAGTTTGGTTTTACTTCATTTGTTATGGGTTCGAATGTGAAGACTTTCTGAGTGTGTTTGTGTGTGTGTTCACATCGTACAGATACTGAGAATGTGTACTGAGGCTCAGCATGTAATGAACCCAAACATAATTTCTAGTTTAAGAGCAAAAGACCAAAACTTTTTTAGATTTGGTTAGAAATTTGTACTACAGTTACTTGCTTAGCCATATCAGTGTTTTCTTTGGTTTTTATCTTCGTTTATATTGCTGCTATGTTTCTACATGCTTGATTCAATAATATCAAAATAAGTTGAAAGCTCTTCATCATCCCAAGTCTTGGATTGTAAATATGCGTTTTTGTGTGTGCACAACAAAATCCTAATGTTGAGGCCAGGTCATGAAAGGTCAGATGCTTCAAGGACAGGTGATGGTAGGTTGAGAGCTATGGAGATGAAGCAAAGGTCCTCCTATGTGAGACTCTTCAATTTTGTACCTGAATCTTGGTAATAAAGGATACCTTTGGCATTTGAAAGTGTATGCGTTCTACAGATAACATTGTTTGGGCCCTCAAAAGAGAGCAGTTCTTTTACATTTTACAGCATTCTTGAGCCTAGTAGAGGATTTCTGCTCAGTTTTCTTCCCAAGGCTGACTCATTACACGGCTGAAGAAGGTGGTCCCGGAAGAGATTAGCGAGCCATTGTAGATCAGTTACTAAATCTATCTCTATATTAGGGGATAGCAAGCTTTCTGTGCACTATTTTTAAAGGTACTTTTTTTCTGAAGCCATGTTAAGGCAATTTATGCGTATTAATCAAAATCCAGTAAAAGTGCAGACATCTTGTTTTCCAGTGCTCCTTACATCTTTTGAGGTGGAAAGTTCCATTGGTCGTTGGTAATATGTTACATTCATGCAGCATTCTGGTTTTTGCTTTTTTGTCCAAGAGGAAAAAGGATTTTCAGTGTATGGGTCCAACAGCAAATGCAAGAGGCTTTTCTTGTCAGCTCATTCGTTTTGTTGGCTTAAATGTCAGCTAGTTTAACCAGAGTCATACTGTGTTTTTTCACTTGGCTGGTGAGAGAACAGAACCTTTGATAATTAAGATGAAGCTATTCATTAGTACAATGTATCTAATCTAGGGAGATATAAAATACAATGTCTTTATTGATTCTTTTGCTATTTGATATCGCTTGTATCTCTGCGGGGGAGAAGGTGTGTGTACATTTGAGAATATGTAAACTTGCTGTAGATAGACTAAGGAAAGCTGAGTCCAGGAGAAAGGTAAGTATATGATACAAAAGAGGACTGCCAGAGTTAACCCTTTTGGAAAACCTAGGAGGTTTGTTTCATTATTTTCTGTACCAAGTGTATAGTTAAATACATGTATAGCAGTGACTCTCAAGCTTTGTTTTATTTTTAATTTAAAGATTGTGCGATTTATTTTTTTTATTTGTTTTTATTTCCATTCTTCATTACATTTTAAAGGTAAAGGGATTATGAGGAGGAGGCAGAAAAGGAAATGCGTTCCAAATATAAATTCAATTAGGACTAGTTAATTTCCATGCATTTCCTCTGTATGCAAATGTTCTTCCAGTTGATGTAGATCAGGAGCTGAATGTAGATATGCTCTTAATCACTTTGGGAGGAGCCTCTTTGCCTGTATTACAAATCTCTGATAAGTACAGCTTTGTGAATACATTTCTGCTTGCAGTTTTCAGTAATTAATTTGTCTGTGATCTGTAAATATATAAAAGGGCCTCACCTCAGAAGATTAATTTCATGTGGAATATTGTTTTGTTAATAAGGAAAAGGCGGTGAGAGTCCTTTTCCCTTTTTATTTCTGGGAGTTCAACTGGGCTGTGATATTTGACTTTGTAATTATTGTTTTTTTAATCAGTAACATGGCTCTTGTTTCTCAGATCTATCACTTGGATCTGTGCTGTGTCATTTATTTGAGCAAGTGCAGCATAAGAGAGAACCTCTGAAGTGGTTCTGTTCCTAACAGCAGAGTCTAGTTGGCCAGTCATGTTGTTCTAAAGGCAAGGAAAAATGCTGGTTTTTTTTCACGGATGTGAACAAATGTGAGTTGAAAAAAACCAACAGATGCAGTGAGTAAGATGCCATATTTATAATCTATTATTTTAAAGTAGACTTATGATTATAAGGAAGTGTTATATGTGAATTTTACAATTATAGAACTGTTGGTTTATGATCCTAGATAAATTAGCCATCTATTTTTCATTAGTGTAATTTAATTTGTTTTGTATTTGATGCGCAAGATGCTTGTATCATCAGTTGCTTTTCTCTATCTTCTTTTTCTTTAATTCATATAAATTGAGAATAATAGATACGTACGCTATAGAAAGCTGTTTTTTAGATTAAGAGGATGATATCCTTGACAGATGTTTCCTTGTTTCTGTTTTTAATTAACATCATTTCCATTAGTCCAGGTTTTTCCTTCTGACACGAGCAAGGGTTATCACCTTCAGAAATGCTCACAAATGATAAGCATCTGAAGTTATTCGTGCAGTCAAAGGAATGACACAGCTTATTGTGTGCTTGAAAATAAGACATTTAACTGGTGTAATTAAGACACCAGTGGAAGGTTAAATGATGAGCTGCACAGATTTGAAAGACAGACTGAATGACACTGCATTTTGAGAGTCACTGAGAACTGAGATGCTGAGGATCACACCAGAGGGATTTTCAAGGTTCTTGCTATTCTTTTGTGCTAGGACCATTTCTATTTCTCAGCCAGCAATACTGTGCTCGATTTTTCCTAAAAAAAAAAAAAAATGGAAGTCCCAAGAGCTCATCCTGAGCTCCAGGGCGGACATCCAGCCCTGTGGCTGTGCTGGTGGTATCTTCTTGCCCTGATGTTCCCCACCTATGACTCCTGAGCACCTCAGTAAGGCCTGTCCCATGTTCATGCTGTTCTCAGGCTGTTGTTACACGAAGTTTCTGGGCTTGTCTTTCCCTTCCACTTCAGCTGCTTTCCTTGGATAATGAGTTTTTCTTTCCACCTTCAGATGTTTGGGAAACACCTCTCCCTCTTGTAAAGCAGCTTGTAAAAATAGTTAAGTGGTAAGTTCATTTTGCGCATAAGTAGGGAAGTAAATGTTAAAATGCTTAATGTCACTGTAGATGCACTTTAATGCAATTTAACATATGGAAACTGGAGAGTCAGCATTCAGTCTGATCCAAAACTTACTGAAGAGGAAGGGCAGGTTCCCATTGGCTTCGAAGGGCTTTGAATCAGCCAGATCTTGTTCAGCCACCAGAATCTGTGACCCTCCTGAAATAAATGGCTAACATGTAAGCAATTAAATAACTTCAGCACTTCTGAAAACTTTATCTGAATTTGGTTAAGCTTACAAGGATTAAGTGCACAGTGTATGTTAATTGCAAATAAAGACCTTAATTCCTTTTCTTTACTTCAGCATGTCAGGGACTGGGAGCTTAAGGGAAGTAGTGAGGGTTTATTTCAAGGATTTCGGCAATCAACATTATAAGGCCTTGATTTTTACTGAGTAGATGAGTGCAGAATCTAGTTATTACTTTAGAATGAGGATGCTTTGATGTGTGCCTATAGTATATCCAAGGTGTTGCCTTGAATCTGGTTTAGCCAAAGAAAAAGTGCCATATTACAGGCTTTACGAGAGGGATTGGTCTGATACAGAACCAGGGAGGCAGAACCCACGTGTTTAAATCTGATTTCACCTAGGTGATTTTAAAAATGTGATGTTTGTTTTTAAAACTGTATTGTGGAGATTGCTTTTAAATGACGTGGAGAGCGTGAAGTGAGAGCTTGAGGCTATTGAAGCAAACAGTCATTGATAATGATTATTGAAAACGTGGTTTTTTTTCTATTGTAGGGAGAAAAATATGTATGAAAGATAAATTTTAGTATCATTTCTGAGGGCTTAGTTGTTCCGAAGACAAAAATACCAATTATTCTGGGTTAGACTGGAGGTCATTCATAAGAACTAGCAGCTCCTTTAATATGTTGTTTTTCCTTCATTTCCTATCAGTTTAAGGACAGAACAAATATGTCTGTGCCAGTTTTTCTGACTTGTTAACAGATAGTATCGTGTCAGATTGCTTGTCCTCATTCTGTCTGCAGAAGACTAGAATTTGCATTAGTTACATTCAGCTGTATGCATCTGTACGTCTTGACATCTAAAATAGTTGGTTTGGATACATCTTTGAAATTCAGAGTAGATAAATCTACGGAACAGAGTAGTGAGGTCCTCAGCTTCTTTCTAAAGTTTCAAAATAAAAATAACTGTGCACATTCATCTCACAGTGAGAACCTAGGAGAAAATAATGAGTCTTGCTCCATCTAATTATGGCTACTACGTGTATATTACTAATCAAGTAACTCCATTTTAGGTCTGAATCAGGTTATATATTAAAAAGAGGAAATAAGTATGCACCTGTTATGAACTATTGAAAGCGAATTCAGACTGTTTCTTTGTAATTTTAATTCAAGTGAATTAAAACCAGTTTTTCTCTGATATTTCTGACGCTTTAGACATTTTGGAGAACCAGTTCTAGCTTTGGATTGTAGTTTGTATTTTTGAAATTTTGTTCTTTGGGACCTCGTTCTCGAGTTAGCAAGATTTAACAGGTTCTGCAGCTTTGGCTGCAGAAGTGAGAATGCAGAAGTCGGACAGTCAGGACATTCCCAAATGTTGAAGACAGTCACTCCTTATACATTGCCTTCCATTTCTAGATATATGTATAATACATATTTCTACGTGACTGAAATAGCAAGAATACTCGTACTTAAAGCAGGAAAATTTGGTTTCATGTAAATAAGCATCCTTTAAAAAAAATCTGAATTGTTTCAGAGGAAGAAAGCATTTATGCACATGTTGATTTGCACTCCTCATTTTTCTTCTAAATTATTTCAAAATCAAGCCCTGAACTTACTCAGAATCTTGATTAATAATGGTGCTTCAACACCCCTTGAAAACCTTCAGCATGTCAGGGAGAATTTTGAAACTGTAGTTAACAAAATATTTACTTCTATGCTGTCTTGAAGTTTAAAATCTCTCTCAAATTTTCTAATCTGTGTCTGTTAATTTGTATGTAATATTCCTTTGTGGTAGACCTTTTTGATTAAAAAAATGTGTAGATTTAAATATTTGCAAGATTAAAAGCCAGGAATGGCCCGTTTCCATATAAAGGCATCTGTTTTTGCAGTTACTGCCCAAGTGGAAAATTGGAAAGAAATTGTTGTGCTTTCCGTTAGCTTTAGGGCATTACATAGCTAAAAATTCCATGTATCCTTTTTGAGAGTAGTACATGTAGGAAGATGCAGGTTTCAAAAACACTGAAGGAGAGTTGAATAAAACCAAAATAAAAGGTTATGTCCTCATTTTTTTTTTTTTAAATTTTTATTTTTTCTTTAGTTTTAAAGAAGAATCATAGACCGTCATTTTGGAAAAGTTAAACAGCCTCAGATAGCTTCTTCAAAGCAAGTCCTGAACAGAAAAAGTAAATATTCCCCTTGGAACATTCTCTGTGTTTGGTTCCTTAACAATCAGAATATCGTGCTGTTGAGTGAGAAGCGAGGAAATTATTCATGCTAAGGTGTGGTTTTATTGCATGGACAGAAATGCATTTAAAAGAAAAGAACTCTCTTTGCTGACCTAACTGAATCTGCAGAAGTTCTATTTTTATTTCCTACATATTTCCTACCCAGTGCCTGACTATTTCTGCCTACTCCTATAGTAGCTATGGTTGCCTAAGGTGTTAACCCTGTGTTGTAATCTACCTTTTTCCCCTTAGACATCATTCCTTCTTTGTCACTTTTTGTATTTATTTGCCATTAGACTCAAATCCCAAAGAATCACAGGATCATAGGATGGCCAGGGTTGGAAGGGACCTTAAGGATCATGAATCTCCAACCCCCCGCCACAGGCAGGGCCACCAACCTCCCCATTTAATACTAGACCAGGCTGCCCAGGGTCTCATCCAATCTGGCCTTGAAAAAGGTCATTTTTTTAATCTATTGTTACTTACTGCAGTGAGCAGTGTGCTCTTGCAATGATTTAGGCTGTATCTTCATTATCCTACGGTCAACTGCCGCATCCAACCTCTGCCATTAATTTCTTCTCCTTTTTGTAATCTAACATCTAAATAAAGAGTAAGCTATGCACTTGAAAAGTGTATATTTTGAGTGGTTCTGTCAATGTAATAAAAGAAGTCATATTCACAGTTTGTTATTAAATGTAGATATTTAAAGTACTGCTCTTTTTGTATTTCTCTATTTGGAGGTGGATGTCAAGGAGAATCTGGTTTTCTGTTTTCCTGTGTGAATTATGGATTTAGGACTGTGAAGAGGCCGATAGAAGCAGGACAAAATATATGAGCAGCTCAGCAATCAAAGTATGTTGTGCTTGTGTGTGACAGCACCTGTGTGAGTCTTGGAGGCTCTGAGCAGATGAAGGAGTTGCTGAGAAGTAACATCTAGGGTGAGCAGTCCATATGGGGAAATGAAAGACAGCAGTGTGCTTACTGCAGTGCACCATGTGTTTGCCCTTACGTGACAAAGTTCACTTACCAGCTTAGCCTTGTGGCAACCGGTTTATCTGCCTATACTTTTGATATTATTGCTTCTTTGTTTGCTTACCACTTCCCACAGAGAAAGCGCCTCCTGCTTTGTTCTTGGTTTATTCCTGTTGCCTGGTTGGAGAGAGGCATCCATTTGAGGTGTTGTTATCGGGCCTTGGCTGTCAGCTTGGGAATTTGGGAATTGTTTCTGTGTTTTAAGAATCCTAATGTTGTCTTCCTCCTCATTTGGTGAAAAGGGCAAAATAGAGAGGTCAGTAGCCTGTCATCCTTAAACAGATGGGCTGAAAGAGACAGAAGGTTCCAACGTCACTGTCTCCAGCAGCTTTGGAGAGAGACTGCAGCAGGGGTGCAGTAAAGTAGGCAACAAGAGCGTCATCAAGTTTTCAAATAACTGCTATTTTTATTATTGTAAAATTAAATAGTGTTCAAATTAACTGTTTGGTTTTTCTTAAGCAGTGATTCTTACTTTCTTTAATATAGATCAAAATAGCAGAAGTGTATGTCTCAAGACATTGAGTCATTGCAAAACAATGTCTTGACATTCTTCTTCAACCAGTGGAAAAACCTTGGTCTAAGGATGAATGAATGTTTTGTGGATAACTTGCATAGTGACTATAATTTCTGTGCTTCTTTCTTCATTTTTATGTAAGTTAATTCGTTTTCGTATTTAATTGTTTCGATTAAATAATTTTGTTCTTGCTTTTTGATCTTTCTTTTTAGGCTTCCTTAAGCCAGCTGTAATATTGATAGAATGAAAAAGTTTAAGAGGAGACTTTCCTTAACCTTGCGTGGAAGTCAGACCATTGATGAGTCGCTGTCTGAGCTAGCAGAACAAATGACAATTGAAGAAAACAGCAGCAAAGATAATGGTAAGCATGTCTTTCACTGAAATGTAAGAATTTTGATCAGATCTCGCATGAGGGAATGATGTTGGGTTTTATTTCAGGTTTCATAATTGCATGGACATCCTTATCAAGCTGTTCTTTTAATTTACCTTACATTTGACTAGTCTGGTTCTTGTAACAGACTGATACCTTGTCACATACTGGTTTACTTTAATATCAAATTATTATACATATTTATCAAGAATTACCTGAATTGCTTTTTTAATGTGTTGAGCAGCAAGGATTGTAGATGGTCTATCAGTAAACAAACCCATTACTGTATGAATTTAGTGGGTCTTGCAACAATCTCATATTGCTTCAAATTAAGTTTATTTCCCCAAATCACTATTCTGTAATATGTTGATAATAATTGCCTAGGTACTATAAATGTAACTGTTTACCTTATCGTTGGTGGTGTAGCATGCTAGTCTGAGAACTATTACTCGGAATAAGTACTACTTTTCCACAATAGGAAGGCATCTAAAAGTATCAGAGATAACTAGCTTGTCTATGTATTCTTATGCAAGTCTTTGTCTGATCCCATAAGCATACTGGCTGCTGTGAAGTCTGCAGTAGTGATAGTACTGCTTCTGAACCCGCGTTGCAATAATGATGACTAGAAGAGATTTTATTTGCTTTGTTCTGATTTCTTGGCTGTGGCATTGAAGTTACATTGCATTTTCTGTGCTGGTTAGTATTATTTATTGCTTTACTGACATCTAAGATTTTCTCAAGTATCAAGAGATCTGATTTATTTTTTTTTTCACCTCACACCAGTAAGTGATTCTTAATATTCCTGTTGAATATTCATAATTGGCAGGACTGGAAAGTTTGAACAGAAGTAAAGTAGGGGCAGTGGAATTTGCCCTGGAGACTTGTAAGCTCCATCCAAGATATGTTGCATACCAAGCTGAATTTACCTTTGACAAAACAAAACAATTCATATTTTTCAATTTTACACTTAATCCCTGGTTTGTTCATTGCTGTTGTCTTCATCATGGGCCATGTCTGAGAGTTTTGGAAACTATGTCTATTATAACTTTTTGTGTTTATTCAGCATATTACTCCAAAACAATAATTGTAGTATTTTCTCACTAATGTGTATAAAGCACTTTCTGAAACATTCTGAGTAGTAGTCCCTCATGGTTTCATTTGTATTAGTCTTTACTGAAGCATATTTTCTTCAGACCTGTATATACTTCTGATAGGTTGATTCCTTTGTGCAAGTAAATGTTAACGAATATTATGTTCATGCTGGGAAATAAGAATCAAAAATTGCACCATCATCAGTGAGTGTACTGAACTGGGTTGTTGAAATGACTTGCTTGAAAACTGGATCCAGAAAGTTCATCTGTGTGACATTCTGGATGCTAGCTCAAGGGAGAGAAGACACAGTAATAGTTCATGAAGGTGTGAGCTTATGCCATCCTAGACCATGTATTGGCAGTTTTTAATATTTGAGAATTATCTCAACCATCAACTTAGATGTCTTTTGCATGTTTATCATCAAACCTTGACAAACTTAACTAGTCTGTAGGTATTTTAAATGTTTCTAATTGCAAATGAAGGACTTGGCTTTCAGTGCTCATTTTACTTTGCTTTCCACGTTATTTCATTGGTTCAAAGGAAGCTTATATGCTAATGTTGTGTGGTACAATGCTTAGAACTGCAAGATGTTAATGCTATAGTAGAATACCTTTGGATACATTTAAGTGTTGTCGATCCTTTTCAAAGAGAAAGAATAGCAAATACAATTGTACTGTTGCTATGTTATCTTTAACGTAGCTTTTAATCATTTTACAAAGTTATACCACCATTTTCTTCACTTTTCTGATAGTTTTAGAATGCTTATATTAGTATCAGTTCAAACTCTGATACTGCAGAGATGAACAGGATACCATTTGGGGTATTTTTATTTTCCTTTGAAAACTAGAAAGTTGGAAAAATGCTTGCTACACAATTTAGGAGATCTTAGTTTTCATGCAGATCATAGGAGTCACGATTTGGACAATTTGCTGTCATATATATGTGTGTATATATAGATATGATATATATACAAATATAATGGGAGAGATTTGCCTCAATCTCTTTATATATATACGTGTGTATATATATATATATATATATATACACACACACACACTACACATATATATATATATATACACACTCTGTATATGTATATAGTGTAAAAAAGCCTGTACTGGTTGTAAATATCAAATTGAAACACGAGAGAATGTAGTGTCTTAAATAATAGCTTATGAGTTGGTAGATACATTAAGATCATGAAAAGTGCATCTTTTGCTGCAGTAGTGCTGATGAGAAGAATAGAAGTAATCTTCTATGCCAGTTCAGCTTTTAAAAAGAACAAACAGCTCTTTAACCCTATATACAGAGAAACACAAATGTGACTAGTTTGCAGGCTCTGGATTTCTTTTTAACAGAACTTTAAAAGCTCTGTCTAGTAAATCAAAGGCAAACCAGTATTCTGATCTACAGAGAATCAAAGTCAAGGATACGGTCAGTCTTCAGAAAGTTTCATTGTGTGTCTCTTCAGCTATATTTCTTATGCCAAAAGGCAAGGTACTGCCTCAATACTGAAGGCTCTACAGAATTTTCTTCCACTGCTATTGTGCAGTTTTTTGTTCTTATTTTTTTCTTCCTAGAGAATAACCTGTCTTGTCTCTTGTCATTCCCTTCTGGTAGCCATACTCACTGGAACATGTATATTGTTGTACAAACTAGCTTTTTTCCTTCCTGAAAAAATGTCTGGTTTACTGCACCTTGGGGGCTGCTGAGGCTACATGCATAAAAATCCACTTAACTGCTGACCCACAATCCACGCTCATCCATATGCTTTTTCATAATATTGTTCTATAAAATCTTTATTAGAAAGTTCCAGTTCAGCTTTGTGAATCTGGATGTAGATGACATGCACATCATACCACGGACCTTTCACCGTGGTCCCCTTTTGCAGTAGACTGTCCTACTCAGCCGACCATCAAACCTGTCCTCTACTACAACAATTGCCTCTGATTCCAAATAGCTGCAGCACTCTATAGACCTACCTTGTCATTAACTCCAACTTCTAAGTGGGTTGTTTGAAGACTGGTTTAAAAGAACATTACTGCTATGCGGAACAAATCGTCCCGTTTGTAGTTCACAAATGTAAAATTAGATGCATAACTTTTGATTTCTTTGCAATGCATTGATACCACAGAATCAGCTGACCTTTTGTATGCAGTTCCATTTCACATGCAGCCTCCTTCATCGTGTTATGTCAGTACAGTCTCAGCATGCAGCACTTACCCATCAGCAGCAAAATGGGATTTGCAGGGATCAGCCCGCATTGTTCAGTGCAATAGCAGTGTCGTAGCACAGAGGTATTGCACTGAACATAGAATAATCAACAGTATTCTTTCTAGAACACCATCAAATTACTTTGTGACCAGAAACCTGTATATGATTACATCTGCCTTACAAATTACATTCATAGTAATTGGCTTTTGGGTGAGACAGCATCATATAATCGGATGCATAAGCCGTAAAAGTAGATTGACCAATGAAATACCTAATATGAATCTGAAGCCTTATGTACTGTGGGCTGAAACAGAACCTTTTTTGTGATCTCTAGTGCTTCAACATATAAAACTAACTAGTTGGATTTGCGGTGTATTTTTTAATTCTGTCTTGATTCTAGCACAATAACAATTTGCTGCCTATTTCTTTTAATCCTAGGTACATTAATATATATGTATTCAGATTAATATTAAAAATACTAAATGGTAATTTGTAGCACGTGAGAACTAAATTTGCTTCTGAAATTTTCCCTTGCCAATGTCATACTAATGAAATTTGGCCAGAAGTAACATCCAGATCATGCATATTTAGAGCTCAATTAAGTGTAAAATTTATGCAAATGCTTTAAATACATATGAGTATGCTCTCTAATGCAAATGATAAACAGGGCTATATTGTCTAATATTATAAAATGCATTATTATAAGCTCAGAGCATGCTTTTAAGATTAATTATAAGATATATTCATAAATACATTCATAGCTCATGTTAATATATAAGTAACAATCCAGTTGGAATGCCATTATATAATGCCATCTTGTTCTTTGTGTATATGTATACGTACATGCTAAAAAAAAAAACAAGGGAGGTTTCAATATAATTGACCTCCTGAATATCATAGAGTAACATTTATCTCCATTTAATCTGCTTTAGCTCAGTGATATGATCATAGGATACAGTTTCACAAACACTTCCATAATTTTTTTGTAATTTTACAGGTGTGAGTAATAATGGAAGGATCAGCTACAGTAAAGTGCGTAAGTGTTTTTTAGGTTTAAGGCATTAATGACTAGTTTCTGCTCTGATAACAAAGAATCAATGTTTGTAAAAATTGACACATTGCAGTACTGTTGTAGAGCATCCAAATCTTTATGTAGTTGTCATCATTTCATATCATCTTCAGTACAGCTGAGAAGTTCCCATCTGCTGCGTGTGATTCCTTGTATGTAAGGAAAACAGTGTGTTGCAATGTATTTTCAAGACAGTGTGCAAATCTGTACTTTTTTTGTTGTTGGTTTTGGAGGAAAGAATCAATATAAGCATCTCAAGTGGGAGGGGGGGGGGGAACACCAAAGTAATAGAACTCATTCTAGAGCTACAGATTACTGCAAATAGCTGGGAGTTGTCACAGCTAAATACTGAACCACATACTCTTCCTTACATTATTCTGACAATGGTTTTATTATGTCTGTATGCAACCTTCTGTGCCGTGGCATACATCATTTTTTTGTTATTACTGATCAGTATGTTTTTTACATCTCACATATGCTGCACAGCGTAGTGTTCTTTCCTCCCTTCTGTTTTCATTTGCTTCATTCCACAAAACCTGGAGGCTCTCTTCATACGTGGAAGTGCTTATAAGTAGAAATCAGCGTGAACATTCAGTACCTGAAAGCATGCTTCAGAGACCTGTAGACTTGAGGGGTTTTTGTCCGCTTGTCTCTTCCTTCACAACTGGAGAACAGGTTTGGCAGAAAAATGTGATGTGTGGATGCAGAAGTGGACTCTGTGTGTATATAACACATTTCTGCTAGCGTAGTCTCACTGATGGATATGTAGAAATTTCTCCTTAAATGGCATTCAGATGGATTTGTGGAGTATGGAAAAATAAAATGAATGTGGTGGTTGTTTTTTTCCTGAAAGTAGGACAAGTAGGCAAGTAGATCCTCTCTTTCCTGATTTGGTTGGCAGTGTGGCCTCACAGGTATTTGTGTTGGGAGCTACAGGGAGGGTAGCTGTGTGTGGGAAGGCAAGAACGGAGGCAAGGGATGCTTTTATCTTGACTGAGTGCTGACATGTTGATTTAAATTGTACCTGAAACAGTGTGTGAGGGTTTTCTTGTTATGTGATGCCTTCTGCAACTGTGAGTTTTAAAGGGAGGATTAGTACTTGTGATAGGTCATGCACATATGGTAGGAAAGTGCAGTGCTACCATGCTTGTGTTCAAATTCTGGTAGCCACAAGTATTTTCTTGAGAAGAAACAAAAAGAAATAAATCTGAAAAGGCAGATTTTCAGCTTTGAGTATCTTTCCATTTGATTGTGATCTCCTTCATCTAGACTGAAGGCAGAAACTCACTGTACATAAATTCACTTTTGAAATACTTTTTCTTGTGTATTTTAGGTATCCTGATCTTATTTTTGCCTTGCATATTGTCTGTTGTTTTTGTGGTTTAAAAAGTCCATGGTAAAATTTACCATTTTTATGGCAAAATGTAAAAATAAAAAAAAACCAGGATCCTTATGTGCCATTTTATTATTCATTAAGGTACTTTATCTTCATTTCCAGGAGAAACTCAAAGGCTAGCCTTTTGTCAGTTCAAATATTTTATATTTTTTGTCACGTGTCTTCCAAGTGACAAAACTTGCTCTAAACTTGACTTCCGTAATCAAATGGATTAACTTTGAGCAATGGGAGGAATCCTTCTAGTTTTATGCTTAGTTTGTAATGTTGTTATAGTCACATTTGATGCTTTCGTTTCATTATTTAAAGAATAAATACAGTTTTGATTGTTTTTGAGTGGTTGTTCTATTTTTATAGCTCTTTAGTGTTTTCCTGGTTATCACATGATGGAGCAGTGAATCAATCCCATAAAATAATGCATAAGTTTACATTAATTCATACACTGCTCCATGAGAGTGCAGATAACAGGAAGTGTACAGCTACTTCAAGTTATCTGAAAATTTCTTCTGTGACAGCCATCACCTGCAATCAACTAATTTTACTAAGTGAGTCTGACAACCTTCCAGCAGTATAATTAAGTATTGTATCATGCAGAATATCAGCTCTACAATGTCAGAAATTCACATGCATACATTCTAGACTTATTTTCTTCAGAAAAGCAGTTTATTCATAATATTTCGTATTGTGAGTCCTAAAAATAGGTCACTATTGCCAACAAATGCATAAAAATTGAGTGGTCATTAATACAGAATACATTCAGATTAGTTAAAAGAACATGTTCTAGATAATGCTGAAATACAATTAAGGTAAACAGCAGTAGCACTTACGACTTTGAATCAGTTGGTAATATTTTTTAAAGGTTGTGATAGATCAGGCTTCATGAAAGCAGAGCTGTCTAGAGATGGAAAATATCATTTCACTTTTGTAGAGTTCTGATGCTTCTCTGCTCCTTATTAAAATGGGAAGGAAAAAAAAACAACAAAGAAAACAACCTAGAAATTTTCTGGAGCAAGGGTAAGGTCAAGGTGGGTGGAGAAGAATGCGTATTGTCCTACAAAAACTGGTAGCTGATTCTCAGGGCATTTAGTGAGCCCTTGCTGTAGCTGAGCCAATCCTGAGTCAGGCTCTACAGCTAAAAGTGACGAGTGAGGTTCTGCCTTCTCCCCTGTGTTAGGTCTAGCACTGTGATGGCCTAGTTCAGAAGTCTAAATCAAAGTTATTCTTCTTTTTGCCAAAGGAGGATCTAGGACAATCTTTTTGGTAGCATGAGTGAATTGTGTCATGCTTGCTGTCATGTAAGTTTATCTTTACTTAAAATACAGAACACACCTGGGTTAATTCCTCATTATAAACCGAATTCAGAGGTCATAGGTCCTTGAGTCTGGGTTTCCAGCATCTAACTTATTTTTATTAGCAGAAACTCCAATTGTTTACTTTATTTGTATGAAATTTAAATATATGTTTATTTATTAGTATGTTTTTTTTATCCCCAGAATGGAGAGCAGTTACTGAATAATGCATTTTCCTGTAGACTTATTCAGCTCTATCAGTGATGCCCGATTTAAAGGGAAGATGTCATCATGTATGACAGGTGATTTTGATTCTTTAATAAAGCTAGCTGAAGAAAATATTCCAAAACTTAGACAGTGGAATATGAAAGCCAGCCTGGTCTTTCAGTCACACAATAGAGATACTCATGGGACATGAAAAAAATAAAAAGAGACAGTTGAATATCTGCTATTAGGTATTCATAAAATGTATTTTAAAATGCATTTTCATCCCTAATGAAAACACTTTCCTTCTTTAATCCACCAACTGAGTGACATGTGACAGTGGCTGAGGTCTTGCATAGAAATGCCAAGCAATTTTGCAGTCTCTCTGGAACTCAGATTAAATAAATCCAGTTAAATAAATCCAGCACAGGAAAGAAGGAAGTGGTACAGCCCTTTGTTAAGACGGATGGATAACAAGAAGAAAAATTGAGGTTTTATTGAAAAAATACTGAATTTGGGAGTAATTTCAGGGCAGAATTTGCGGTTACTTTAAATTACAGTTAAAGGGAAAAGACGAGACGTCTTTATAGCCTCATAAAATAGTTGGTTTTAATTAATTCCTTGGATGGCGTTCTTGATTATATAGTCTATTGTTCTACTATGAGCACAAATTTATATTGCTTTGTAATTGAAAATTTTGAGCAACTTATTTTCTGTTCTCAGATGTTTGTTAGCACTTATGTAATTTCAAATGTAGCAAGACAGCGGTGCCTTTCTGGGTACTGTATGTTCTTAAAAATATATGCATGTTCTCTACAACAAGTCAGCTGTGTGGTTTAGCAGCTCTTAAAACATCAGTAAGCCAGACTGCTCGTGTGTGGAAGAGTATTTACTTTTGATAGTGCTGTTGCAGTTAATTTGTGCTGTGCCAGTAGTAACAGAAGTTTGAGTGATAGGATGCAAGCAGTATGACAAAATGATCCAAATTGCATAAAACAGCTCAGCGTAAACCCAACTTGAAAATCAAGTAGTACAACAGTATATAGGCATTGTGTTGCCCAATTTTTAACTGAGAGACTTTCTGAGATGTACACCTAACACAATAGCATGCATGTGGCTTTATAAAAAAGTTGTGTTTGTATAAATACAAATATGCTATTACATATTTATATGTAGATATATGAATGCACATATTGTACATATATTTTATATATATAATTTTTTCAAAAGCAGCTACACTCATGTTTCAAAAAGTGTTATTGAGGATGATTCAGTTAACTTTTTTCTTATTTGAATAAAATATTTGCATGATTAGTGTAATGTACAAGTAGTGCATTTCTTAATGAAATGAAATTTGTGAAGAAATTTATGAGTTGAACTGAATTTGGTCATTACTTCTTGAAAGACTAGCTGAAACTGGAGTGATTCTGTGGCCAGAACACAAACATAGTACTTACTGAGAAAATACAGTACTGAGAAAATACGATTCAAAAAGAACTACTTTGCAGTCTTTGTTTCAGCTTGCTTTTCACATTAGGAGGTTTATCAGTTTGGAATTAAAGTTTACAGAGTCAAGTGAGGAAAGAGTGGTAGAGATGATTGCTTGGGCCTATGCAGGAATGGCTGTGGCAGAAAGAGCAAACCCTCATAGCTGCACCCTTGCAGCAGAGGTCTTGCCATGCAAGGATGGACTGAGTTGTGGATAGCTGTCCTCTTGCTTCTGAAGATGATGTTTGAGGGAGAGTTTGAGATTAAACCCTAAAATGTACTCAGCAGCATTTCCCCCGAGTGCTCTGCGTGTTTCTAGTTCAGAGGGCTTGTTTCTGTGTGTTTAGTAACCTTGAGAAGGTCTCAGTCTCCCCTAGAGTCTTGTAAGCTTTGGTACTTGTCACATCCTGTGTGGTGAGGAGTTTCCAGAGACGTGTGTAATGAAGAACCACTTCCGTGTGTTTTACATCAGCTTTTGCAGAGGCCTGCTCTTGTGCTAGAGAACGTGGGTACAGCTGATGAAGTTGCTCTCCAACAAGCCTGAGGGTTGTGCCACATCTTCTCCAGTTGTCACTTTTTGAGGAGGAGGAGTCCTAGGCTGCACAGGCATTCACACAGCAACTGTTTTCCACCTCTGGTCATCCTTGTTGTTCTGAGAGCCCTCTCTTTATAGTTTTAATTTATTTGAGAGTGTATGATACTCAGAGTGCAATGGATCAGTACATTTTCATGGTGATTTTTATTCTGTTTCTCTACTCCCTTATTATTATTTTGATTATTCAAAATATTAAACCAATAGTGCTGTGAAAATTGTTCCTGTTCTACCAGAAATTCATGTCAGCTAAGCCTCTGGGGAGTTACTGAGTTACATTTATTGAGTACAGTGATGCTAACTTAAGGAATATGAGTTTTATATAGTGAAGCACTTTTATAAAGAGAAACCAAACCTATAACCACAGAGATAAAGTTATATGAGGCAGTTTATAAATGTGTGTAATAAAAGCATATAACTTTTACAGATAGTTTTGTCTCATCTAATTCAAAAAAGAATCAGTTACACTAAATCCTCACCATAAAAACTGCAGTGTTACCCTTCAAATGTAATAATTCAAAATATTAATAGCCATGCAAAAAATGAATTATCAGAGTAGGTGAAATTTAGTATTACCTTTGGGATCTTTGTGATTGTTGGACAGAGAGAGCTAATACGTTTTTTGAAAGCACTTCCTTTAAGTACTTTTATCTTAAAAATGTGCAAAAATTCTAAGTAACAGTCTTGTAAATTAATTTTCAGCAAGACTTTGCTGACCGTTTTCAGTATTTATTCCAGTTCTTACATGTTACTGTCAATTTTGCGTGGAGGAGGCAGCACACAGTGGTGAATTCACATGGACGTTATTCTAGATTTGACAGCATACCACAATGCAAATTAAACCACATATGTTGTCTGTAACAAAATACTTATCAGACTGCAAGTATTTGCTGTACCTTTGTAAAAAGAAAACTCTGTATGATCCTTCATTTTTCCTAAATTAATGTTGTTAGGACAAAACAAAACAAAACAAGGTCTTGCAGTTAGTTACTGAAAATGCTTTTTTTTTTTAGTCATGATAATACTAATAGTTCATTTCGTTGATTGAGGGTAGTTACACCTGGCCTACCACATGACTTAAATTGATTTTGCTAAATTTTATAGCGGGCTCCACGATTTAGATCAGTACTTAATTATTACACAGAAAGATAATAGTTGCCTACGTTGAGAGAAGTTATTTCTGTATAATTTGCAGTTTGCTAGTTTCATCTGTGTTTATCATCAAGCAGAGTTCTTATATGTTAGGATGCTAGCTTTGTTTTAAACTGTCAAATATATGCAAAGTTACCAGTGCCATGACAAAAGCATATTGTTGAAATAAACATATCTCGTTCATCACACATTCATGCTTGTAATGAGCATAAAACTTAATCTCTACTTAACGCCATGTGGTGTATTTGTAAATTCTGACCTTTTTTGGAGCTCACTTGTGCTCCATGGTTCCTGGAGATTAATTTTGGTACAAGTAAACAAAACCGTAACATACCGTGGAGATTACTGACTCTGTACCTACGTGAATGCAAATGTAGTTCGTATGTGTGGGTACACTGCAACGTGATTAATGATACCAGAATCATCAGTGAATGCAAATGTAGTGATGCTGGTTGCGATTTGACAAGACTGAGATGATGCACTGTCTTGCTTTTAAGCATTTTTGCCTCCAGTCATATGGCCCTGCCCCTTCCTTGTCTCTCTTTCAGTACTTTCTGAGGTACATCCTAGCATCTTACTTTTCTCCATGAAATGAGAAACTTCATTGTTTTGATGCAAAGTTTACACTTTTGTGTGTAAGACATGCGCTGACATGTCCTTTCAAATTCCATTTTCTGCCTGAAGCCTTTTTTTAGTTTGGTTTCCTGCAGCAGCTGGGTTAAAGCTGTTTTTGTCTTAATGTATTATTCATGTTATATGCAAACATTTCTTGCATAATTTCTTCTTAAAGTCGCTGGCCTTTTTGTCTGTACTTTAGTCTCTTCCTTCAGACCAATCTTGGTAATGTATCTGCAAGGTTTTTGCACACGTGTGGGAGCTGTGGGGGAGGGAGGGGATTCCCTTCAAAGTCCCATTTTAATTGCTTAGGTTGTGAATTATTTGTTGTGTTCCTTCCTCACTGAAATTCCACTTGCTATAAAATTCTGTCTCCTAGCTACATGTTGCTTATTTTGCAAAGAAAAAGAAGGCTTTGGGATCCCTGCGTGTACAGATATAAGTCAGGGTGATGAATAGCACCCCATGTTGCTCCTTGTCACAGTAGTGGCCCCAGAAGCACCTGGGAGGCTCTGCTCAGCAGCACTCACCTGCAGTTGCTCTGTGCAGGTGCTGGCTTTTCTGTTCTCCAGGTAACACCAAACCAGCTGTATATGTAACGGTGGCAAGAATCAAATGGTAGAAAAAATAAAATCATTTGAATCTGAAGTGTCCTTTTGACACATTTAGTCTCAAATTCTTTGGTTCTGAGCATTTCCCTAGTGTATGGTGTTAGTCCTTGTAGCTTCCTTTCCCCTGTGCACATTTTTTGTAGTGAATGTGTTAAGATCTTGTATGAGTGGCTTCATCAGTGGCTGATGGGTCTAGTTTTGTGACGAGGCAATGTGAGTTGCCTTCTATTCTGCTTTTTGCTGGAGTAGGAAAGCCTCCCCTGTTTTTAGAGGAGGCCGCTTCAGATCCTGAGCCGTCCTTTGCATCCAGTTCATGTGTGCCATCACTGGAAGAACACGAACATTTGATTTGTGTGTGCACTTGTGTATCAAATTTTAAAATTTCTCCTGTTACCTCTTTTCTAGAAAGTGTAATCATCACTAATTATAATTAAAAAAAAACCACATCTTACAATCTTGGTTTTGAGTCTAAGTGCAGTGGGCTGTTAGAGACATAATCCAAGAAAGCCAAAATAACTGTTTTAATACTTAAGTGATATCAGAATAACAAATAACTTTAATTATGGCATAACTCCCTGTGGTGTGTGTGTATGGACAGCTTTGTTTCTTTCTAAGGACTTCCAGTAGCAAAAGACCTCACTACAAGTGACTCTCTAGAATATTGAGAGCGTGAGTATTTCTAAAGGCTTGCTGTTGAATTTGTGAGAGTTGATCTAACAGCTGGTTTATTTAAATTATATTGAAGATGAGACATTGTGCAATCGTTATGCAAAATCATTAATTCAGAAGAAAAAAAAAAACCAAAAGGCTACTTTCTGCTCTTATTGTTTATTGATCCGCAATAGAATGACAGAATTTAATAGATGAAATTTGGGAAACATTTAATGCCATGTTTTGTATTAATCTATTAATAGAGAAATGGCTGTAGTATTGTGGTCTACTGTTAGTATGAACAGCAATCTTACCGGAATGGTGATTTCCTGTCTAGTAACTGTTTTTTTTCTTTTCTTTTTTTTTTTTTTTTTCCTTCTGGCACGTTCCTGACACTCCTACTTGCTTGTGGGAATGAATATTTTGACCCTTGTGAATTCTAGAGCCTATTGTGAAGAATGGCAGGCCTCCAACGTCTCACAGTATGCACTCATTTCTCCACCAATACACAGGATCTTTCAAGAAGCCCCCTTTACGAAGACCACATAGCGTCATAGGGGGCAGCCTCGGCTCTTTCATGGCAATGCCCAGAAATGGGAGCAGACTAGGTAATTTACTACATCATTTGTTTAAATTCTTTTTTTTTTTTTCCTGTGGAAAAATAATGTCTGTATTGATTCTTAGCAAGGGACATAGTTATTCTAATGTTTTAATAAATCTCAGGGAATGCATTATTATTTTTTTTTTTTCTGGGGTTGTTGGGAAAACTTCCTTTTAAGGTACTGAATATCTCGAAGAAGTTTAGAAAGAGAGCAATTAAAAGAACACCATGAATTTTTGACAAGTTAAAAAGGTACAAAAGTCGCAAAGTATTCTTAATACTTTACAAGGAAACTTGCGTCCAGCTCAGTGAAAAGCAATGGTGAGAACTACAACTGAATATATAAAAATGGAAGATAATCACTGTATCTGGAATTGAAAAATGTGATGCATTACTTAGACCTTTCAATAATACAAGAAAAAAAATGTTTTACAATGATAAAATGAGGCCAGTTGACAATAACTGTCTCATGTTGATGTCTTGAGCTATATTTGTGGGGCAAATGAGTTACAAATATGTTTTGTTCTCTTTTGATTAATTTGTCATATTGCTGCCTCCAGTCCCCGTTAATGTTTTACCCTGCTTTTATGTTGTTTTAAATTCCGCTTAATTAATTGAATGAGAGAACATCAGTTTAATTAGAATTTCATGAATTTGTTTCAAAGTGTGTGACACTTAAACTGATCTTGTTCAAGATTAAGCTACGAGATTTCAAGATACTCATCAAACCACTTACATCTTACATCCTCCCTTCCTTCTTATCTCTCATGCAAATTTTGACTGCAGTATTAATTCCTGATTTCACTCAGCTACTTCATGGTACTTTTTCTCTCTTTTTTTTTTTTTTCCTGACAATTATCTAATAGGAAGACAGAGTTGTTGGTTTTTTTTTTGTTGGTTTTGTTTTGGTTTTTTTTAAGCAAAGCTACTGTGCATAAAGATCTCTCTGGTTAGTAGTATTTCATCTTTTATGGGCGATTTGTTAAATCAGGTGTATGTGAAATGTGTACAGAAAGAGCAGCATGGTATAGTTTTGTATTGTGTGCTGCCTTTAAATGATGCGGAAGCATTTTTTTTAAGGGCAGATTTGTCAATAAGTTATTCCTTGTCAGATTTCCACTATAAACTTCAACTTTGGGGGGGAAAAAAAATAAATCCTGAACATGTTGTGTTTTTTTAATGACCTTCCAGTTTTCTCAGCTTTTCACAAAAAAAAATAGTAGCACATGAGTAATACAGAAGAATGGCATTTATTTTCTTCTTAAGGTGATCAAGTTTTGTGTGTTTAATACTCACAATTTGTAGAAAGTGTTGTAGCGTCCCATATTAAATATCTGCAGATTCCTGTAGAATTGTCATTTCATTGCAGGTGTAGAGAATAGATGTAGTGAGTGTGCCACTTATTCATCACATTTTCCCTCTTTCTCTTTAGAATGATTAGTCACTCAAAGCTTGATATTTCACTTACTTATTATCATCTCATTTAATGTAAATTTAACCTACCTGTTATTTAGTAGCATTTTTCCATTTGTCTGTGCAAGCAAAATAACTAATATCCTCTCTGCTGCTTCTTTGCATCTTTTCTCCCTTTGTTCCTGGCATATGGGAGTGGTTACTACTCAGCAGGATGCTGAAATATTCTCCATTGGGATGACATCAGAAACAAAATGGTCAAATATCCCACACTACATGAGGCTTTTGTGTGTGTTTTTATTCATTCTCTTTCATTTTTTTTCTATTCTGGTAATGGGAACGTGCTATTAGCTTCTTGAAATAGCACAAAGTGGTAGTAGTAAAAGGATGACTTCGTTAAAAAAAAAAATAATATCACAGAATAAAACTAGATCTGCCACAAGTACAGCTTCAAACAGCTTGCTTTTGAATGAGATTATCACTATGAGAATTCACTGAGAGACTTGGGAGGGATTTCTTGTTTGTTTTCTCTGCACTGAACGCACTGCAGAGTTCCTGCTGTTGTGGTAACATGTAAAGTCCCAGAACATTTTTTAAGACCTTTGTACTTGAAAATATTTTGGCTAATTTGAGGTATTGTAAAGACAGAATTGTGTCTTTGTTTAATGTTTTGCATTCAGTTATTTTTATGGTTTTTCAATAATAGAGATGACCTCAGGGACTTATCAATGCCAGTAATGCAGGTCCAGATGAGTTTTTCTCACTTGCATATACCTCATAACTATAGAGCTCCTGCAGTCCTGCACCTCCAGAAATATTTAACTGCTGTAGACCCTTAAAGAGCGAGAATTAATAAACAATTTGCATACCTTCTCTGGCTTAATACAGGGCCAACTTCAGGTGTCCTTAATCCGTATTTATATTACTGGGAATATCGAAGAGGTACTTGGGATACCCAGAGCCAATTCATGGGCCTCAAGCTGGTCGTCTTCAGCAGCAGCAGCAACTCACCCATGCTTTAGCCAGTTGTCTCAATACAGTAATGAGGATCTGTTTCCTTGTCATAAATATCTGAATTGAAAGGAATTATGTTTTCTTAGTGTTTTCATAGTTTGCTATTGTTATCAGCAGAAGTAATTTCTCAACATTGCCTTCCTCAATTTGAATTACTAGGGAAATTAATAATGAAATTTAGCCACTTAGCAAAGTAGGCTTTAGAAAAGTGTATCTTGGAAGTACGCATTTTTTTTTAACAGTTATAATATATAAAGATCATGGAATCTGACTACAGACTAATTTGTGGATATTGCTTTAGCTCACACAGACACATTTTCATTTGCTGCTACTAAAGGTTCCCCACATGCAGTTTCTTTTGGTGGTCCTCAACTGAAATGAGGATAACCTTCTCTTTAAAATATGCTTCCATGGTTTTCTCGTTATATTGTAGTGATCTACACCTTTTCATTGCACAGCCATGCTGGGTATTCACTTAGCTATCTAAGATATTGTAAGAGAATGGCTGTGTTATTAAATGATGGCAATTGAATACATTATTAAACATTATTAAAACCTCTGAAGACCATGCAAGTTGGCTTTGGTGCAGATGAACTTGTCTTAGAAAAGCTTAGTGTAATTAAATAAGTATTTGCATTTTCAGCTTTGCTAATCAAATATTATTGTCATGCACACCTGTGTAAAAATATCAGAATGCTTCATTCTGATTCTTATGCTATTAATATAATGAATATAAAGTATATAGAATATATTAGTATAGAGAATATAAATATAAAATGATAGGATAGTTTCTGCAACACCAGTAAATAATCTATTTAGAACGTTTTGGTCCATTGTGGGTATGTAGCTTCTCCAAACATACCAGAATTAGTCATGTCACAGTAGTTTTGAACATGGATTGGTCATCATTACCTTATGTAAGTCTGAAATGCTACATTTTAGGCTTAAATGAGACGGACTCACTTTGTCTTCTCATTACTGATTTGTTAAAAGCAGAGTTGTCTTGCATCTCTATTATCTGTTCCAAATGCATGGTTCTCTGTTACTCGTTCTTGAAATATTCCTTAGTTGTGTATTACTGCATTCTTTTTGGTAGGTATTCTTTTGAGTAGAAGTATTATCTTTGTCAATTAAAGTACTCTTCATAGTTGTGAATGCTGCTTTTTGAAGTGTGAAGTTTTTTAAAACAATTTCATAATACATTCTCTTTCACAAATGGAACATTGTGTATTTTAAAAGTATGACAGTATCAATCATATGATTACTTTCATGTAACTGTTAGGTTTTTTTTTTTCCTTTCTTTTCTTTTTAATGATGTCATTGCTTTGCAGCGTAAAATACAGCAGTTCTTTAGTTTCATGGAAGTTGTCCAAGGAACTGTCTCTTGTCTAGCATCTGTTGCTGTCCCCATAAAGCAGAGCTCAGCGCTGCCGCTCCATTCCCAGTGAGGAGCTGCAGCTGCCATCAGGCCTCCCCTCAGCTCCTCTGCTCTGCGCTGAGCAAACCAGGGGGCCTCAGCTGCTCCTCTTGCTCTCTGGGCCCTCCACCGTCTCTGTAGTCCTCCTTTGAACACTCCCTGATAGTTCTATGTCCTTCTTGTGTTGTGGGGCTGCTCTTCAGCTTCTTGTTCCCCAGTCTGTGCGTATATGCTTCATCCCAGATGTAGTCTGGCACTTGCCATTAAAACTTCATGCCATTGGTGATTGCTTAACCTTATCTCTTCTTAGGGGAGTCAACAACTCCTCACAATTTAGCATTGTCTGCAAACTTTCCTTTAACTACAACTTTGAGCATAGCTCATCAGCCAGTTGTTCACTGATTGCATTAGGGTTTTGTTTAGCTGTATGCTAGACGTTTTGTCCAGAAGGATACTGTCAGAAACAGTAGCAAAGGCTTTGCTGAAATCCAAAAGACCTCATCAGCTTGGTCAAGTATGTCAGTCACCCTGTCATAAAAGGAGATTAAGTTTACAAAGATTTGACAAAAAGGAGTAATATTTTATCATTTTAGCCTAAGGTTAAAGTTGATATTTGGGAGTCAATTTCTAAGTCTTTCCCTCATGTTCAAACTAGCATGCCTCTAGAAGTACTGCTGAACCTTTGGTTCGAAACCAAGCTGCAAGGAATGCAGCTTGCTTTTTTCTTGCTCGTTCAAAATCTGAGCATGTCTTCCTGAGAAAATTCTGATACACTGTGGACTTCAATCAAAATCCAATTTAGACCCATGCTGCTGCTGAAAATTGTGCTTTGTATATGGGATTTGTACTTAAAGAATTGTAATTAAACACAAATTAAGTTAAAATAAGTAGAAATACCTTATGAGTAGTTACTCTTTTTATATCCTTTATGCTTTCTGTAAAAAGAAATTCATAGTACTAAGAAAGAGTTTAGTCCTTTGAAGTTTATGTGATCCTGCATGAGCTAAACAGGACAAACGTTTTAGAAGATGTGTTGATATCCAAACTTTGGCTTGAAGGGTTTTTGTTTCTTGAAAAGCCAGTTTTCTTTCTTTCTTATTGGTAGTGATAAAACATGCACATTCTGTCTGTCTGTCTGTCTCTCTCTGTGTTTGTGTCTGTGTGCTGTGTGGTATTTGTTTTTGTTTTAATTGCTGTACTTCTGAGCAAATGCTAAATATTTTGAGGTATATTGAACTTTGCGTGTTCTGTTTATGTAAGCTTTTTTTCAGCGTTGAGTTTGTCCATCAGGTTCCCTTTTACACTGTCCAAGATAACACTTAGTAATAGGAACAGAAGAGGTCAGGGAAGCTCAGGTCTTTTGTCACCTTTTAGATATGTGTATGTATTTATTCTGCAGCCTTGCTCACAGTAGGGGAGCTGATACTAGACGATCTTTGTGATCCCTTCCAACCCAAGACATTCTATGATTCTATGTAGCAATTTGGAGCTCAAATATTTTAGAGGTGAGAATGGAACATCACTCAGAGTAACTTGCTTGTATGACCAATTTCACACTGTGTGTACTTTTGCATGTGATTTATTTCTTTATGCTATTAATGATGCCACGTCAGCTCTTCTCCTCAATCTTTACAGTAATAGTCTTTCAAAGTCTGGGCAGATCCTGTGGCAGTAAAGAAAAGTGATGTGTTTGGTACATACATGTCATGTGAACTGTTTTATGTGGATGAATCTACAGGATTATATTAAAAGTACTAATTACAGTTTTCATAACGATCCTACACCAGCATGTAACTCAACAGGACTATTACCTAAGATTCTCCCATGAAAACATAAATTTCACTGAAAGGCTTCTGAATCTCAAGTCCTTTTCTGAATCTACTTACACATTGTAGACCTCTGTTCAGGCAATCAGAGTACGTTTTATTCCTCCATACAAGTGTGTTTTCTATAGCTAAAGTTTCCACGTTTGGCACTTCTGAAAGTGATATCTATACTTTTCAGTTGTTTTGTGTGTTCATTTATTTAAAGTTTTCTATTTAAAGGCACTTGCAAGGCAAGTAGTCTGAAAATCTTAAATATTTTCATATTTTATATATTTTCTAGTGAATCTCAGCTTCTAATCCAATAGTAGAAGGAAAAGATAATGAGGAAAGTCAGGAGTTGAAATCCTGATGGGAAGGTGGCTTGTAGGAATTAAAATAGGAATTTGACATTCTTTTGTTTTGGAAAATTCTATTCTGCTGAAAACTAAGAGAGGTAACATTAAAATTTGTGTGTGAATTTTATGAAGTATTCCTTTTTCATTTTGGGATCTCTGAGCCATGCAAAGTGTATTGAGACTATTATTACTGTGGTGAGCCTTTGAAATAAAAATCATTGCACAGTTGTTTTCTGCCTGTATAAGAGAGATCATTTAGTGGAAAAGTGATTGACTGTGGTTTTTTTGTTTGTTTGTTTTTTAACTATCTTTAAGATATTGTTCATGAAAATCTGAAAATGGGGTCAGATGGTGAAAGTGACCAAGCTTCTGGAACATCATCTGATGAAGTTCAGTCTCCCACGGGTGTTTGTCTCAGAAACCGAATACATAGGCGAATCTCAATGGAGGTAATTTACTTTCATATAAGGATTGTTTAAATTGACAAGAGAGAATGGAGTTGTTCTAGTTCTTTGTAACTGGTTGTCTTCTCAAACATCTTTAAACATTTTGACATACTTAGTGTGGAGAGGATTAATATAATAGTGCTTAAATGTCTAGCTCCATTTGTCACACACAAATAAGACAATTGTCTTGCTTACATGGTTTGTGAGCTGCTTATTTTGCAAGTTAAATATGTTTTGAAACTTGAATTTCTAGGTAGAATTTATTATATGTAGTTTTTAGAATATCTGCACGTTCTATACAATTCATTAAGTATGTTGAAGAAGGAGTGGTGTTCAGATATTTTTTTTTCTTAAAACTGTTGTGTAATCTTTCTAAAACAAAATGTGGCAGAAGCAGTGGTCCAGACTGCTTGAGCCTTTCTCTCTCTTCCTGTTTTTTAATGAACGGAACTTTACAATGATGGTAAACAAAAGGAGGAAAAAGTACCTTACGAATAACTGTGCACATAATTTCCTTTATTTATGAGTCTCATTATGAATACTAGCCACCCTTGTGCTTGCTTTGTCATTTCCCTTGGCAAAGAAAAACAAAATGCTTCCCTGTTTCTCAAATGTGTAAAAGTGATAATGGTCCCTTTGTTACAGAAGCATGTAAAATTTTGCAGTTTCTCCATAACAGCATGTATACCGATATGAATAGTTTGTAAGATTTTAGATCTTCTTTCAAAGCATGATATGAAGTATAGGACTAGGGAAGCTTGATCTGTGTAAATCACACTAGGGTGAAAATGCCAAAAAATTTTGATTGGTGAGGCATTCTGCTATGCTTGGAATTCCAGGACTCCAAGCATGTAATGCTGGTCTGATTCCAAGAACTTACAAATTATTTGTATTAATTATTTATATCTTCTGCTTCTTTTTTTTTCTAGAAATTCCTGATTTTTTTATATTAATCTCAGGTTTAATCTGAATATTGTTAAAGCTGGACCTTTTACATGGGAGAACTAATTTAGTTTAGTTGATCTATGCAGGAGGCTTTAAAAAATCTTTAAAGCTTGTATATCAGAATGTATTCTGGATAAACTCAAAACCGAAGAAATTTTCAGACATGTTCACCTTTTTTTTTGCTTAATATCTATTTCCTCTGCATTTCATCTGAAATACACATTTAGATCAGGAAAGAAATAAGAAAGTTAATGGCAGATCATGAAATTAATGAACTGAAATGGAAAGATGCTGAGACTTACGGAGAAAGAGCCACCAAAAGGTTCTCATTTAAATCAGGATTAATGCATCTCTAAAAGAAACTATAAAAGTCACAGAAATTAGGACATTTGTGTGTAATTTTTTCAAGAGATATGTAATAAAAGCTGCTTTTTAGTGGACTCCTAACACTGTGAAGAAGTTCTAATATTCTTCCAATGGCTTTCAAAAGTTTTTATTCAGTTTGGTTTATTCAGTGCTGATATTCTCATTTTTCTCCAAATTCCAAGTGCTTGTTTGTAGTTCTTGAACATTTTTTTTTTTTTTAATTGATTGACCCAATCAATGAGAGCATTCGTTTTTTGGCAGCTATTCCTGTGTGTTCTCTGGGAATTTTAATGTTTCCCCCAAATTACTGCAGTGTTAATTTAGCAGCTTTTAAAATAAGATTTCAAGACAAATGAATTCACTTCTTCATTAAAATTCAGTTCTGAATTTTAGGAATGCTGTCACTGATGGATATTTTTAGCTGACGTAAGTTTACTCTTTTGAAGTGGTCTGTAGCATGGTAGGTGCAGTTTTAAACCTGTTTGTGCATGCCACAGAAAAGGAGCTGTAACAATCTTTATATCTTTGATTAAAAAGCCTTTCTAATCGTAATCATTTCAGTGCAATTTATCTGGTTTCTTAAGCAAAAAAGCCTGAAGTGATTATGTCGTCTGCCTGTCATTCCCTCATCCAAGTTTTCCCGTGGGCTTTTTTCAGTCAGTTTTGACGGATGAGAATTTCAGATGATAATTTTTTGCTCATTTCTGAGGAAAAAAAAAAAACCTTGTGAATCAGGATAGACTACTAATGTATACACTGCTGGGAAAGATGCAGAATACTGCATAATACACAGCTTATCCTGGCTTTGCTACCCATCAAATAGCAACAATTGCTTCCTTGGTCTTCAGGGGAGCCAAATAATGGGTTTCCTTCTTAGTCCGAATATTGCCTGCCTGCCTTGAGTGGTTTGCATCATGGAGCTGGCTAGTTCAGTACCAGTAATGTCATTCTATAAAGAAATGGTCTTTGCTCAGAAGCAAGTGTCTGTTATTTCAATTTTATTTTGTTAGTGTGTGGAAATCTGTCATTTTTAGATTGGGCATGATTAGGTAGCTTGAGGCTGTATTCCCTCTGTATTCTGTATGTATGTATACGTTATATATACATACACACTATGCTGAAAACACAGGTTAGAGTAAATTAGTATGTGTGATAGTTTTTTATTTGCTGTAGTCTGCTGAAGTCATTAATCATATATTAAATCCATTGCCAAATATATTTGAAATATACAGAGTTGGCTAGACTCAACAAACCAATATTCTTTGTTTTTCTGTGTTAGAATGAAAGTGCCTGTCTCAATATGACTATATCCTTGTGCTTATTTTGGATAATATTTGCTATATTTGTAATATTTTTTAATATAATTTCGTATATATGTTTGTTTCTACTGAATTGGCAGAAGTCCTGGGTATTTGTTGGGTTTTTTTGTTTGTTTGTTTGTTTTTAAGGAAACTAATCAGGTAAAACTGAAACTTTGTAAAAAAATCTTTTTTTATTTTTAAGAACTTTATAATCAAGATTTTACGCACTACTTCCTTAAAGTTCTGCAAATCAGCAGCCCATTAAAAAAATAATAATAATAAATGCTTGCTAAAAACATTCTGTAATTGATGCTGATTATCGAGTCTGTGTCCTAGTGTTCTTGAGATGTTTTTTTGCATGTCAGAATATACATTTTGATCTTTAGTGTTCACCATATTACTGTTTTCTCTGTAATTGTTAAATCTGAGCTAGAATAAAATCAAAACGTTGCAGGATAGCAGACGGATTCCCTTGTCAAGGGTATTCGGAAGAGAACATGGCAGAATCTCATTTGGTTGTCTAGATAAAAAATATTTTGCAAGTAACCTATAGACTACTAGTGATTCATAGGACAGTTGTTTCCCCCCTTTCAGTGACCATACTGACAGTAGTTGCAAACATATATTGTCTGGGGAATTTGACTTCCAACAGCAAGTGTTCATTGGAGGCCCTGTGCCCATGCATTGGATAGTGAATTCTTCATTAAGTACAGTATTGGATAAAAAATAGGGAGATACAGTCTGTACAAATTGAAACATCTGTTTTCCTTTCCCAGAAATCCAAAGTCTGTAAGCTGTCTTCCTATGTGAACTGGCAGAGGGCCATAACCCACTGTTCACCAGCCTGTTTCCCAGATACTTTATCCTGTGAAACAGTTCTTATCCATCTGACTGTCACATTAGTGGCAGGAGTTTGTTCCAGATCAGACTGCTCCTACCACGTTGCTGTAGGGTATAATTTTCCCCTGGGAGGATTAACTGCAGATTTAATGCTTTTAGCTCAGAAGAGAAACAGAAAAACCGTGAAGTAATCTTATAGTTAGGTGTGAGTTGTACTGATTACTTTCAGAAAAAAAGAATGCATGTAGTTGAAAAATAAGGTTTTGGTGAGCCTACACTTTTACCAGGGTTATGACTGCTGCACAAGTCTTGACTGATACAGCTTGAATAACTGAGTTGGCTCCTGGTTCTGGTTAGGGAAATGTACCTGCTTCGGAGAGAAACCCACAAAATAAATTGACCTTTAAGCAGATGTAGTGCTACCGTTTTCTCTTTGTAGGCTTCAAGTTAGAACATGGTTCAGAGGTTCCCATTCCAATGTGTTGTAAATAGGGCACAATCAGCCTCCATTCAATTTAAATTCTAAACTCTTGAACAGTAGACTGGATGGCAGTACTGATTCAGGCTTTAAGTTAGAGGCAGTACAGTATTTTCTCCTGTCATTAGTTTTGGGAGCAGAAAAAAACTGCAGGAAGCACTGCAGAGCATGAGCATTCACCCCAGTATCTCTTACTACTTGACAGGGTGCTGTGAATCCCTGCAACAGTGCCTCTTGGGTAAGGCTTCAGTAAGCAAAGATTCTTCCTGCTTCTCTGGCTGTCAGCTGTACAATCCTTTCTGCCTTATTTACTGGATTTTGTCTAATTCCTTCTCTATGCATTCTGAGATGATACAGATCTCCTGCTCACCTCTTCCGTGAGTCTGTGTGATCACCTACCAGTAGGTAGAGAGGAAAAAAAACGTGAAGCTGGGTACCGTCAAGATGTTTACTTCCTTTAACATGGTCACTGTATTATCTGTTCTCAGTTGCACTTGGAAACTGTCTGATCTTATGCAACATTATACAAGAAAACGTGCTGTTATATTTGTAGGCTCCTACTTTGAGGCTTGCATAAAACTTGATTCTTTGTAAATCCCACTTCAAAAAATGCAAGTCCACATTCTAAATGACTTGTATGGCATTGATGAAAGTGATGGGCCTCCTTTTGATCTGTTCGATTAGCTGATTTTCATTTCTTCTCCTGTCAAAAACAGTCGCTGCTACAAGAAAAATAATTTCAGCTGGGACTTCTGGAACTTTCCTTTTAATAGATTTTTCTAGGAATAGGAATTACTGTCGAGTAACAGCAGAAAATATCTTTTTGCCCTTCTGTTAGGAGCCTCTGTAATCCTAGAAGTCCTGGCATTCCCCTTACGAATGCTGTTTCCTTAGAAAAGTTACTTCATTTTGTGATACCCATTCTATAAGGATGGAATATCTACTTTTTTGCTTTTTCTCATCAATAACTTGGCTCCCTTTTAAGTTCCTTTCTTTCTGAGTTCCCTTTACAAGTAATTTGGCATCGTATTAGATGTATTTAGCCATCTACAAATCAGATCTCACTTGGATTATTGGTACACAGCAGATAAAAAGTTAGAATTTGGATGCAGCTTCCTACCCTGGACTCCAGCCTCACTGTTATGTCCAGGAAAGTCAGATTTTCAGTTCCTGATTTCAATTTATTTTGAATAATTGAATTTCCTATACAACCTTCCTCTGATAGTTGCTGATTTATGTTGACACAAATGTTTGATGATAGGGGTTAACAATAGAAAGTTACTGTCAGACCGCTCATTTTAACATTAAATACGTTCTGCTTTTGCTGTAACTTCCTTTGGTTTGCTGGTTCTTCTTTTGGTATTTCTTGAGACTCTTGCAATTTAGAAATGAGAATTGCAGGAAGAGTTGCATTTGAAGGAAAAGATGCTCTTGTGCCATCAAGTCTCCAAGCTTGATTTTTATAGTGATCTGTTTCTCACTGTATTTTTTCCAGTTCTGTTTCCCTTGCTTTGCAAGCCTCTTCAGCTTATTTTTTTCTTTGGGGCACTTTGTCCTACTGGTCTGTTAGAGAAATTGATCAAAACAGAAAACTACTCTTAATAATCAGGAGCAGAGTTTGCTTTATTAGCATCTGTTACCTCCCAGCACCTACCACTGAATCAAATAGCCACTAGACCCTAGGTATCCGCAGGGTTTATTTTAAGAGGCTAACGTGGTATCTTGTTTGGTGATAAAGGCAGACACACAAACTCAGAATATTGGCTTTTTTATTATTATTCTTTATTGTTTATTCTTCCCTATGCTTCGAGTTCACTTTTTCATGAGTACTTTGAATTAATGACAAAAAAAAAAAACCAACAAGGGAAGAATTTTTGCGTATTTATACACTTCACTAAAATGAAGTAATATCTCACATCTGTATTTTATTTATCTTCAGATTTGTTATCACACTTATCTATTTCATTTTCATTAGTTGTGGATGGGAGCTCTTGGAATGTACTTTCTGAATGCTGTATTAGTGCTAAATAGTTTCAGCCTTTCACCATAAACTGCTTCACTGACATCTGAAGTGTGAAATAAATCAGAAACTTTCTTGTATTGTTTGTTTAAAGCCAATTTTTATTCATCTTACCAGTAGTCTGAAGCGTGCATCCATGGAATAAAGATTCTTTTTAAAATTATTTTGGTGAGGAAATGATTCAGAAAGTGTATCTTTGATTGTGTGGGGAAAAAAGAAGTCTGCTTCTTGATGTAGATAGCTAATTCCATTATTTCAAAAACACTAAACACTACAAATATTACTTGAAAAATATGTATAAGATTTCACTGCACTGAAGGAAATAAAAGCATAACTAGTGCTAGCACTTCTGGTTTCTGGCCTTTGAAAATTCATTACATAATTTTATTTCAGTGGCTGTAGCTACTGTGGAGGTTGGTGATAACTTTCTTGAACTGGCAGTGAAGTCCTTGCTCTGGTGATTGATGAAAATATATGTGCTGGGAAACTGTGACTCCCAGTCCCAAAACAGAGGTTAAACCTTTGCAGTTTTAGTAATACTGATATTTCATTGATTAGAATTGTGTGTTCATCTTTGCCTAGCAACCCACCGTAGACACTGATAAATTTTGTTATGCTGGGAGTGGAGGCAGGGACTAAGAAATATCTGTGGTCACTGGTATTCTGAGTATGTAGCTGCATGTGGTCTTCCTGATATGATGATATTCCTGAGAATATTTTGAGTACTTGATCTGAGGAAAATAAAGAATAATCTTTGTTATTTAATTGACTAATTAATTCTATTTCTTACATCATTTCTGAATGCTTTCTTAGAATAATAGAATCCTTAGAGTTGGAAGAGATCTCTGAGGGCCATCTAGTCCAACGTCCCTGCAATAAACAGGTACATCCACAACTAGATCAGGTTGCCCAGGACCTTATCCAGCCTCACCTTCAAAGTCTCCAGAGATGGGGCATCGACCACATAACTGGACAGCCTGTTCCAGTCCTCATCACCCACACCTTTTTACCTTAGATCTAACCTAAATCTACCCTCCCTGAGCATGAACCATTTCCCCTTGTTCTGTCTCCACAGACTCTGATAAAGAGTCTGTCCCTTCTTTCCTGTAGCTCTCCTTTAGATACTGAAAGGCTACCATCAGGTCACCTCAGAGCCTTCTCTTCTCCAGGCTGAAGAACCCCAGCTCTCTCAGCCTGTCCTCTTAGGAGAGGTGTTCCATTCCATGGATAAATGAATTGTGCTGAATTTGAATTGTATTGAATTTCTGTAGACTGAGTAAAAACTGCAGAGATTTGTGGAATGAGAAATAGCAGTGTTGCTTTATAAATGGGTCTTAACATTCTATTTTTGCTACTGATTCTAACGGAAGAAAGGATACTTTGACCCTTTCCTCAGATTTAACAGCGTAGAAATGGATCCCTTTGCTTAATGTTTTTAAGGAAAAAATATGTATCAATAATAGCATTCAAAGGTAAAGGAAAAACGTAGTATTCAAGTGCAAAATGCTGCAGGAGACAGAAAAGACACTTTCTGCATTGCAGTGGAATCAGTTGCACCTGTTCATTGCTATGTAGTCCATGTTTTTGCACTGAGAATTTTTTGAGACTGAGAGTCAGATACTCATCCAGCTACTTGTACATTTTTTCAGTGGTCCTTTTAAAAAGAGAAAGTTTTACAATTTGTTAGAAGAACTTTTGCTCACAATATGCTGTGGAACTAGAACAGAAACAGTAGCTTGTTTCTGCATACTTTTTACCTTTCAGACCAGTTAAATCTTTTGTCCTTACGTTTGCTGGTCTCTATTAGCCCCATGATAAATGATGGTATATTGAGACAATTGTTTGTATTACGGGCATATTTAGAAAGTAGCACTCTTAATTCTTTTAAACACTGAAGATGTGCAAAGCCATCTTTTATGTGAGGTTATGAATAATTGGAAAAAGAAATCTTAGTAAGCTGTTTGTCAGTTCACAGTACATAATATTAAAACAATATTAAAAAAAAAAAAAAAAAAAGTAACTAGGATTTTATATACCTAGTAGGAAAACTCATGTCAGCTGTTAGAAGAGTGGCTCTGGTTATAGTAATTGAGTAATTATTTGTGAAGTTGAGAAAATAGCATGCTGCATGAATGATGTCAGTTTTTTTGGTAGTTGTGTATGCTGGTGTATTGCTTCAGGACCTTGCCAGTTTCTTAAGTCTGCAGTGCTGTAACCAAATGAGAAAAATCTGTACAAATATATTCTGTGATTAGAGGCTGTTTTTTTCCATTTGCTTTTGCCTCTAGCAGTCTTGTAGTATGTCATAATACTGTACAGGATAAAGTTGGTTTGAACTGTGCTGTCATTTGAAAAAAAAAAAAACACAGAAATTTGATAAAGCAGCATTCAGAGGGGAAAAAAATCTACATGGTATTCAAAACTGAAGTGGTGTAGCATGTTTACATTCTCATAGGCATAAGCAAATGTTTTTCAACTTGTTTGCTTTATGTAGCATGTAGTATACCATACACATTTTTTATTTAAGATCTGCAAGGAAAATGTACTGTAGAAAGTAGGTTTTTTTCATAGTAAGCTTGAAGCTGAATTGTGTTGCATAGAGGATTATATGATGTAGCATTTTAGATTTCGCTAGGCATTCCCTAGTAAAAAAAGAAAAAAAAAAGCACTGTGACTTATTAGTGAACATCTTATGGTTGCAGCTGACATGTCTTGCTATTGCTTGCTAAAACCAGTGAGAGGGCTAATTCAAACTGATGCTTACACGAGAGCAAATTGTACTTGTTTGATCTGTAATTAATTGTTTGGGATACCGGAGTGATGTCTGTAGACTCAGAAGACGAATTATATTTTTTCAGTAATGTTATTTAGCAATATCAACTTCTGAAAGATAAGCTAAAATCTTAGGGAGAGTTAGGAGCTAGTTGTCTGCTAGAATATAGTAATTGTGTTCTGGAAACGTAACTATCGAGAATGAGCTGAAGAACCAAACCAATAAGGATCTTCATATAATGGTGCAGTATTAGGCTAGCCCACTGACTAGCTATTCCTGACAGAGCTAACTTCCTTCTTCTCTTGGCTCCTAAACTTGAATCAGCAGGTAATGACTCATGTTGTTTGAAAGGGGTAGTAGTTTTCTGCCAATTGAGTTGCTCAAACCACACTGCTGAGTCATTAGCTTTGAGCCTTTTCTCCAAGGAACGTGTGGCCACAGGCAGTGGAATATTAGTTCTGGAGATAGTTGGCTGTTAGGTTGTCTAAATGAAGCATTTAAGAAATAACTGAGGATGATCAGACAACATATCATAGGTTTTGCTTCTGGCTTTTTTGACCTATTTCTTGATAATATAAGACTGCCTTTTTTTTCCCCCCACTTCCTTCTACTTCGCTGGCAGAAGGCCAGATCTCTTTTCTCTCACTGCTGTTGTGAGTAGAGTATCAGCCTGAAGGAAACAGTCCAGAAGTTGAAAGATTGGCAGCATTTGTAGTGTGATAAATTTGGGAAAGAATTCTAGTTGCTAGAAAGAAACAGTCTACAAATTGGCACAACTGTGAATGCTAAAGGTCTCTGTTTTTCTGGTTTTCCAGCTAAGAGATGCCACACTGCAGTGTAGTGAGAATTGAACTTATGAATACCTCAACAAGTTCTTCCAACCTTCTGTTTGGTTGGATTTGGTTGTTGGTATTCTATTTTGTGCTGAATTTTCATCTTTAATGTCTGAATGTACTGTGTAAATCATAAGACATAATGCAGTTGGGTACTAGCCAGACAGAAGAAAAGGCTCCACACAGTGTAGCTCTTCTCAGAACATTTGATGTATCTAGTGCTGGAAATAGTAAAGATAAGCACAAGTTGGGGTAGTTTATCTCTGTAGACAACACAGTAGTACTAATGTCACGAGTGCTTACATGTTTATCTCCCATCGTGCAGAGTAGAACAAATGTGTTTCACATTTCAGGCGAATTATAAAAGTAGTATGCCAGCAATAAAGCATGAGAAATAAGCATTGCACATGAGGATAGAAAATGTGTTTTTAAAATATAGAGGGAGGGGGAAATGCCATCGGCATTCTGGTTAACCTAGCAAAGCAACTGATGCTTGAATGTATTCTCCAGAATATATTCTGAAAATGGATCAAAAAATAGCTCACTAGTAGCATACCGTTTACTTTAGGCATTAGAACATTTAGCAGTTAGTTGTATGTTTACTCAGTCCTGATGTATACTGTTGCAAGTTGACCCTAAAGATAACAATTAAAAACAAATTAAACTAGAAAATTTACAAGATTGACAAGAACTTTTTCATAAATCAGACACGTATACAGGTAAACGCTGTCATTTTAGTTTTCTAGAAGATAATTTATTTTACCTGAAACACTTTGTTGTCCCTGAAATCAAATGTTTTGCATTCTGGTAGTCCTTCACTTGCTGGAGTTACAGAGGAATGCATGCAGATTCCCCTACATAGCTGTGGAGGTACGTGAATGTACATAAGATAGGGACTTGTTCTAGTTTCCTACCTTAAAAATGAAACAAATGTAAAATATTCTTAGAGGGATACCAGTATTGGAGTGCTAAACAGACAAGTTTAAAAGTCTTAAGTATCAAAAATTAATGTTGGGAAAATAATCCTGCAATTAATTTTACACGCTTCCTTATTAATACTTTAAACAGCATTGTGGCAGGATCTTGTAACAGCCTACGTATTTAACAGCCTGCTGGTAATTTCCATTTTAAAAGGTTTTTTTGGTTATAGTCTTTGTGTTTTAGGCTTTTTTTTCCTCTTCTGAGAAATGCTAACATGTCATTAAATTCAGTTGGCCATTGAAATTAGTCTGGACAAAGTCCTTTTTCTGAAAAGTGTCCTTTTTATTGCTTCATGGAATTCCACAGAGGTTTAAGAGAATTAGAAATTCTTAAAAATCACCATTTCCTACTGTTGCTTGCATTCCACGGGTGCAGCCTGGCATCGTACCAAAGTGACAGCAAGCAGCCCAGCTGGAGAGGGCAGGTTTGGCTGCAGCTGAAGTAACAGTTAGGGCTGTTAATGGGCACGTCTGGGCACAGCTGCAGGAGTGGCATGAGGGAGTGAAGATGGTGACTGTGTCTAATGCACAGACTTCACACACTGAGGCTTGAGGTTTGGCTGCCCTGTTCCATACAGCCCCATGAGAGAGGAACAGGCTGCCTTCCCTCAGCAGCTCTCTTAGCCTGGTACATAATGCTGCCTTGTGGGTGTGCTGGGCTGGGATGAGTGGAGGCTGCTTCCATCACAGCAGCCCCTGTCTGTGGAGCTGCACAGTAGCTGTGCCACCGGCTGACATGGAGGCGATAGCCCGGTGGGTTTGGGGCGGGTGCTGAGTCCTGCTGGCACAATGTCAGGACTGTCTCAGTTCCCTACACCGCCCCTTACAGCAAGTCAGCACTGGGTGGGTGAGAGCTGGGACAGGGCATGGTGGGACAGCTGACTGTGGGGATTTTCTGTGTTGTTTGCATTGTGCTCTTTGAAAAATGGTTGGGGAAAGGAGGAGGAAAGAGGACGTTTGTGGTCACGGTGTTTGTCTTTGCTCTCCAGCAGCCACTGGGCAAGCTGAAGCCCAGCTTTCCAGGAAGTGGCTGGACATCTGCCTGCCGGTAGACAGCAGCAAATGAATTACTTCTTTCATTTTGTTTGTGCGCACAGCTTTTGCTTCCCTTATTAAAGCGGCGGTCCCGCGATCCACAAGTCTGCTCACCTTCCTTCTGTTTTCTCTCCATCCTGCTGGTGTGGGTTGTGAGCGTGTGGCCAACACACATCCGGCCCAGGGCAGCGGGCATGTCTGGCTGCTGGCAGCCAGCGAGTTGCCTCCACGTCACATCCCTGTCTGTGAGCTGTTAAGGCTTGCACTTGACTGGTAGGGTTGCTCTTGGACTTCT
Organism: Chrysolophus pictus; assembly: GCA_037305975.1. Taxonomy (NCBI): domain Eukaryota; kingdom Metazoa; phylum Chordata; class Aves; order Galliformes; family Phasianidae; genus Chrysolophus; species Chrysolophus pictus. Next base: position 150,632,370 of record CM074576.1, read on the forward strand.
TTTTATCATCTCTTAAGTGAGTTTTTTAGCTGTATCAAAATCAGTTTTCAGCTTTCCTACTTAGCCAGTAGGAGATGTGCTTATTTGCACATCTGATGGATCCCACTTCATGTTGCACTGCAGCATTTAATTATGATGGCTTTTTTTTTTTTCCCCTAATGAGGTGATTGCTTCAATTATTACAAAAACTGGGAAGGATTAAGGTGACGCAGGCAGACAAAATGCATTAATTCCTTTCAGCCATTTGGGTTTGCAATCTAAGTGACTTACTTTAATTTTGTCTATATTAGGTAGTTAAGTAAAGGATAATTACAATGCTGAAAAGACTTTCTCTGTCGAACTATATATATGATCTTTCAAACACTGGTGCCATAAAAGGCTTCTGGCTGTGGTAGGTAACGATTTTAATATAAGGTTTAAAAAAACGTCATGGCTTAGTAGACATTTCAACACAGCCAAATATGTGTATAACAAATAGAAGTGCAGTGCAGATTGTTAGAAGGAAATTATCTGTAATGTGCCTGCTGTAGTTTCCGTGAAGTCATTATGTTTCCATGTAGAAAAGAGTCTTTCTTCAGCTCTACAAACTTAAGGAGAACAGATAGGGTTTTTGTTTTTGTATATATATGATATGCCAAAATGTTACGCTTTAGCAAAAAATAGTAAGCTAGGGGAGGGGGAAGAGAGTTTTAAATCTATGTATCAGAAGCACTGAAATTATATTTGAAAACAGATATCTTGCTCCTAAAGAAATCTTCTCTCTGCTGTTTCCATAAGGTTCTGTTAATGTTTTTTAAAGAAGCTCACAGGGGGCTGTTGTGTGCCTAAAGTAGATTGTTGTTGATTAGGGGGTTTTTTGCTAACTGGATCAAGTTTTAGCCTTTACATCATTAAGTCCTTATATTCAAAACAATATTTGTGTTATGCACTGTGGAGCACAAAACACAGGGTTGCAGCTTAAGGTCATTTGAGAGCTGAGGATGTCACATGGCATCTCTGGAGTAAGTCATGGGGAGTTTTGCAATTACTTATTGCAGTAGTGCCACTGCTGGAGCTTTTACAAACAATGAAAAGAGAGTGCTTATATGCAAGTGCTAACTGCCATTGCAATATTTTCTGGTACTTAAAATGTTGTCTCCAGTTTTTACAGTGGCCAAACTAACAAATTTGTAAGAGCTGCAAAGAACCTTAGATATGTTTCCTTTCCCTTCCTCTCCATTTGGAAAAGTATGTGTTTATTGACAGTAGGCCTTGTGTACAGTAAGGGCGTATTTTTCAAGGTGTTGTCAGAGCTTAAGGATACCTTGGCTTTGTTTTTCCCACATACTGATCAACTTTGTATGCTTGGAAATGCTTCTTCAGGGCTGTGGATCTAGCTGTGAAGCACCACTTCTGTTACCTCAAAGATGACTGCTGTGGGCGAAAATACAGACTGATAGCTGTGGGTACAGTCAGTTTGGTATTTCATGAGGCCTTTGAATTGTGGCCCATAATTTGAGTACTCCTATAAACAGATGCTATTAAAATTCTTATTATCAAATAAGCACTACAAGAACAGTAATAAGAACACTGCAACAGATTGTTGTAGTGATAATAGCTAGGAATAGGGGAGAGCTATTTTGCTGTGGGACATATAGGATAATGATGATATCTACTGTGTTCAGCAAGTTACATTAAAAACAACCCAGTGTTCTTTCCTTCTCTTGGCTTGGAATTTTTGTTTCGGTTTATGTTCCTTATCAGGAAATAGAAAATTAGGACATTGTCCCACAGTTTGATCTGGAATCATAAGAAGGTGGAGTAGAGGCTGATACTGGTCCTTTTCTTGGCATTCCTGACTGTTCCAGCAGTTGCAAGGGTTCCCACTACAGTGAGATGATCCAGTTTTTTCCTTTGTGCTCATCTGTTTTGATGAGCTACCTGAATTTTCTGAAGAATACAATGAATATTAGGGTGAAAAGCTTTTTTGTGAATTTATTAAAAAAAATTTTTTAATAATCTGAAACCATCAGAAATAGGGGAGTAGGGCAGTTCTCTCTTCAGATGACTCTAGTTCTACTGAATTTGAGTTGCCTGTTACAAAAATAATAGCAGAGCTCATCGAAAAGAAGGAAAGTTCTTTAGTGGAAAATACAGTTTTACTGAAGAATTACAGCTTGCTCTCATTATAATTAATTAGTTCCTCCACTATTCCCAAAACCACATAGGCACTTTTAGCATTGCCAATGTTTTAACATTTTTGAAATGCCAAAGTTGAAAATTAGTAAAGAAATGGTAAGCTGCCAAAAGTGAGGGATCTTTTTGTTTTCTTTTAATTGATCTTCAAAATGTTGGTCAAAGCTACCATTCTGTGAACAGTACTCCTTTTGTTTGAATACTGTTCCAATTTGAAAATTATGTACAGAGTACAAAATGCAGACACTGAATTTTCCAGTTTTGCAGAGAGGCTACTGTTGAGCAACAAAGCAGAAACTAACAGAATCTTTGTGCTCTATGCTGTAGCAGGTATGAGGGGTGAAAGAAAAACAAGAGGGTCAAATGCCAGAAGTTAAACCTTTCTTGACAGCTCTCCAAAAATTGGTCTGTATGCGGTGGCTGTAGTGAAATAGCACATGTAGGTCAGTCACTTTGGAGGTTGAAGGGGTTGTGAGTTAGCACTTCTGTCCTGCCTGAAATTCAGTTAATTGCACAAATAAATTTATTCTTTAATATATTTTAAATTACATTTTTTACTCAGCTCGTGTTCCGGGTACACATACAGATCATACATAGACGTGGATCAAATACAGAGCCAATGCTGAAAGCTTAGTAAGTTGTCTACTCAGATCTCAAGTCCTGAGAAGTCTGATGATCCAGTTCTTTGGCAGCCTAAGCCAATTTAGCTGCTGGCTTCCTGGGATTGCCCTGCTGCCTCCTTTGCCCCGTGTTCAGGCTGTGAGCTTTTCTGACCTTACACTGAACCTTTTTTGAGCACAGCGTTGGCAGGAAGCTACGCACTTTGTGTGAGATAGTTTCTCAATGATTTAGCATGCTGAAATAGTTCAAAGCTGCTGCAAAGACACGAGTAGAAACACATGGCCAAGGCTGAGGGGAACAGAACGGGGTTGTCACTGTTATTAGAATCTAGAAGTTTATAACCTTCATTAATCAGAGAAAGTAATGTACTTTGAATTGTGGCGGTATCTCGTTACTGTAATTGTAATATCAAAATAAATGTGTTAACTACTCTTTAAATTCTCATTTTCCAGCATTCCAGGTATTTGTAAGTTTTCTAGTAAAGTCAACAGATGTGTCCACAATGCAGTTAATTACATTTTAGTATTTCATTCATCTTGTTTTGTTAAAGTAAGTTTGATTTTTTATTAAACAATTTGAAGTATAATTAGAAGAGAGTGTGGTTTTAAAAACAACTTCATTTCAGCTTCATATTTCAGTTTTAAGCGGTAACGCCACAGTAACAATAACACCAACCAGTGTAAAAACATGCTTTAGGAAATCCTGAATTATACTTGACACTTCTCTTTTTAATGTTACTTACTGCAGGATTTGAACAAGCGTTTGTCCCTGCCTGCTGATATCAGGATACCCGATGGCTATCTTGAAAAGTTACAGATTAACAGCCCGCCGTTTGATCAGCCCATGAGCAGACGATCTCGTAGAGCATCTCTAGTAAGTGTAATGCATCTCCTTGACCTCCTGGGTCTTAAGATTCCGTTTAATGCAGATGTCCCTGTACTAGAAATGTAATTCAACTTCATTTGCACCTTGACTTTTATGTCCTGAAGGACAGGGCAATTTGGTGTGTACTGAGCACCTTTAAAATCCACTTAAACAACACGCTTTCCTTTCATTCTCTTCCCCTTCTCTCTTCTGCAAACTTTTCCCCGTCATTTCTTAGTGAGGGTTTTGAGCTGTTGAAATCTGTGGCTAAATTTTACTGCCATAGTACATCTTTGTACTGTTTTGAACGATGATGATCATTTGATCCAAGAGCATCTCTAGACTTAGGTCCATACTGTGTGTCTTGTCACAGAGTAGAAGGGCTCTAAAGTAGCATAATATGAAGACAGCTATTCACTTTTCTTTCTGTATTTTTTAACAAATTTTCTTTCTCAAATTTGCTGTTGAAATGATTGTGTTTTTTGAGAATTGTATATGAATTCATAAGAATATTAATAAATAAATTCTTATTTACCTTTTCAGGTATATCTTTTTATTGAGTTATTTCAAATAATAAGTCTTTCGTTGTGAACGGCAGAAGGGAGGATTCCTACATACTGATAAAAATACCAGAGATCCTGGTTAAATGTTAAATATGCACGACCTTGAAATAGTCCAAAAACTAGCTTTTTCTTCTTTTTGCAAAGGCCATTCAATTTTAGCCATTATTTGATTGTAATTGAGTTGCGGTACACTAAAGCCCTGATCTTCATGTTATCTTTTGCAAGACTATTATTAAAAGAAGGGATGATTGGATCAAAGCACTGGAAGTAGTAGTAATGTAGCAAGCTTAAAACTACTTACTTACTCATGTAGCATTGAACAGGGGACTGTATTTTCCAGAATCTTCTCAGAAGTTACTGTACTGAAGTACCTTTCAATAGAGCCTTTTTGGTGGTGGAATGTAATATTTGAAGGCAAGGGGAGTTCCCTGCGTATCTTATTTTTGTTGCTCTTTTAACGTTGAGCAGTTGGAGTCCCCTCCTCTTTCCATTCTAGAAGAATGAAAGAAAAACACTGCCCTCTAATGAATATGATCTGTGTATGGAATCAACTTCCTGTCACAAGGTTGTTTTGTTTTGAATTTTGAAAATGATTTTCAGGGCTTGAAGGCCCAAGTTAAATCTGCCAGCAGTGCTGGGTTCTCTGCATTGTTCTCTCATTATTTCAAAATAACCTAGAATAATTATTCTGAGATTGTCACTGAAAGCTTGCTAGCAGGCTAGTATTTACAATATATGAATATTGTTTGCTGCTTTAAAATGCATGTCTCTCTTCAAGGCTTGGTAGGTATCAAAATAGAAAAACAGCAAAAATTATTGAGAACTTGTTGTGCTTTAGGTTTGGTCAGTTTCTTTGGAAAAATGAGCTTTTATGGTAATTTTATTTTGTGTATACTGGTACAGTATTGCATTCACAGCAGTAAAGATGCTTCTCTTATGCACCAACCTCTGTAAATAAGAGACCGTAAATAGAATCTGTCAGTGTTTCTGGGTAGATGAAGATGAGCAGATGATTTTTGCATGAGAAATTTTGTGTTTTTCAGAAATTATTAGCATTAAAGATTCTAAGAAATCAGGCTTTGAAGTTGTATTTCCAATTTTCTGGCAATAATAAGACTAATGGGTTCAAGGTCTCATTTATTTTCTCCTTTCAATTCAGAGTCCTGTCTTTTAATTCTGATACCACTTCACAATATATCTGTAGGTCAAAATACACTTTGGAAACATAATGTTTACTTTACTAACATTATTCCTGCATTAAATGGTACATTTAAAATCTCACTGGAGTAGTAAGAATTGTCAGTATCAACTTTGCTTGTATTTTGAGATAAATAGGCTTCACACCAAGCTTCTAAATAAGCTTGATGCTAAAATATCCTTGTGCAGCATTAAAATAGTTCAATCTTAACACTAATTTAAGAAACCAGAATTACTCTTTGTGCTTTCATGTTAACTAAATTACGTGCCCATTTTTTCTCTTGGATATGTCAAAAGCATTTGTAGACAAGGTCTTAAATTTACTTTGTGTTTTCACATTCTGAAAATGAACAGGGGTATTTTTGTCACTACTGTCGTAGTATGTTGCTGTCAGGTCGTAGTCCAGTCAACAGTATTTGTGTTGTACACAGTGATATAATGTACAGTCTAACATCCTTTGGATTTTAGGAGCAAATCAGCTTTCTCTGACCTGTGGATATAATTGCTGAAACCAGTCAGGGGTCAGAGTATCTTTCCTTAGAAAGAAATACTATGTGTGGAAGTGGAAGGAGGAGGTAATGCTAGAAAACTTGGCTTTGTTGTGTTACAGTATGTTCGTTTGTCTGTAAGGCAAATCCTCATGAAACCAGTGGGTTTGGGATTTTGGCATGCTACAGGCTACGTGCACTTTGTAAATCAGTTTAAAAAGTGTCATATTTTATATCTGTTTTCAACATTCTTATGCTGTAAGAGCAATATAAAAATTTGCAGTAACTGAGAATGGTCTTAAACAGAAAGAACTTTAATAGATGACTATTAAATATGAGAGTAACAATGAGTTTAAATGGAAAGAAAATAATGATCTTTGAGGCTGTCTTCCAAAGACATAGACAGATAAGCTGTCTTGACATGCATTATAGAGGTAAGTCTTTGACCAAAAGTAAAGAAAGTGAATAGATTCAAATAAAATACTTGAAGTCTTGAAATTAGGAGCCATGAAATGTAAATTGTTGAAAAAAAAGCTGACGTTCACGGAGGGATGATGTTTAAGGATTTTACTGGTGGAGTGTTAGACTGAAAAGGCTTTGAGAGGTCAGAATGGAAGAGGAGACCAGCAGCAGAGATGTTCAGTGTTTTCCATGTATTTGTAAAGAGAAAATAAATAATGAAAATTAGTTTGAAAGAAGCAGCTGCATATGGATATGCTAACCAAGGGAAAGGGTGGAATTGAGATGACTTCTGTGCCTTAAGTATAATAGGCTCATTAGTAATCAGATCAGAAGAGTGAGGACAATTTACAGGTAGGTAAAGTGAGGGTAGTTTTTCCAGGATATGCAGTAGACTAACTGTCTGAATATTAGGCTTGGATACTTGGATGCTTTTGTATCATAATATGCTGAATCATTTTCAAAATAACTGGATTTCTTGAAGTTTGCTGTAATACTGTCAGATATTTTTCTGAAAGAAAATTCAGTTCGTTGATTAAATTATGTAAATGGCAGATGATTAAATGAATAAAGGTGTCAGTTTTGGTGGGGTTTTTTTGGTCAGTTTTCATTTATTTTCTTTGCAGTCAGAAATTGGATTTGGAAAAATGGAAACCTATATCAAGTTAGAAAAACTTGGAGAGGTATGTATAGATTTCTTTTGAAATGACTCCTTCTTTGCTTACGTTTCATTATTGGGCAGATGACTGAACACTTGCAGAGGGTGCCCAGAGAGACTGTAGAGTCCACTTCTTTGGAGATCTACAAAAACCATCTGGATGTGGTCCTAAGCTATCTCCTCTGGGTGTCTCTGCTTGGATTAAGGGGGCTGGACCAAATGACTTCCAGAGGTCCCATCCAGTCTCAGCCATTTTGTGATTCTATGATCTGAAAGCAGTGATTTATGTGAAATTGATATAAATGTTAACTGAAAATCTCTATAACCTTGGAGATATCTGTTCAATTTCTCTTTGCAGTAAATCGAACATTTGACATTGCATGCCAGCGCCACTACCACAGAAATGTTCTGTGCATATATAATAATAAAAAAAGCAGGAAAAGCATCACTGAGTTGGGGAAGGGCAAGATTTAAGTAATACTGTTTTATTTGCCTTTCCTTTTGGGAGGGCACTAATATGGCTTATCTCTCAACCAGCCAGTGATTTTCAGAGAAAATACAGGATTCAGGAGGGATCAGTTTGAGAGTGACCAGTGGTATCAAAAAAGGATACAGATAGGACACGCAGAATGTTACAGAAGCAACCATAGTGTGAATATTGCAGTTAGTTCTCCATTTGCAGTATTCTCATTCCCAAACACTTTTTTTTTTCTCCAGTACTTGTTAGGTGCCTCACTAGGCCCAGCTTTGGAGAAATATTAATCTAGTAGCTATCAAGTCCTAATTGTGCATTTTATCCCACTGATGTTACAAAGTGTAATGGAAAGTACAGGATGTATCTGTGGTAATGTAGGGCACTTTCTGTAACTTGTTTCTTCCTCTTGCAATTCATGATGTTAGGTATGCTTACTGTTTTGTTGGAATTTCTTGTTGTGTTTGAGTCTTTTATTGTCTGCAAAAACTCAAAAAGATGAGGTTCATGATATTCGTGTTCAGGATGTCAGCAAAAATAAAACTTTGACTTGTTCTCTTCCCAAACATTCTCATGTAAAACACGTAGCAATTACAAGAAACAATGACCAGAAGGAATTATGTATTTCTAAAAATAGTGATAGAATTTGTCAGCTGCCATTGGAAACTTAACTGAAGCACAGTATACCCATACCTGAAATAGTTTTAATCATAGAATGACTTGTGCTGGAAGAGATCTTAAACACCATCTAGTTCCAGTTCCTCTGGACAGGGTTACCAACCACTAAATCAGGCACTAGAACAGGTTGCCTAGGGCCCCATTCAACGTGGCCTTGGAACATCTCCAGGGATGGGGCATCCACAGCTTCTCTGTGCAACCTTTTCTCTGTTCCAGTGCCTCACAACCCTGTGAGTAGAGAATTTCTTCCTTATTTCTCATCTGAACCTACTGCCTTTTAGTTTAAGGCCGTTACTCCTTGTGCTATCACTGTCAGACTGTGTAAAACATCAGTATCCCTCCTGACTGTAAACTCACAGCTGCAGGCTTGTACGTCTGGCTGTTTAAAGTGATAAATTATAGCAGCAGTGAACTTACTACAAGTTGATCAAACTTCTTTGGTAGGTGCATGGTGTACATCTTTTTGTGTAATTTCAGAGTTAGTAAGTATATGCATCCCTTGTTGTCTTTTGTGTGTTCAGATGTTTACAAAATATTTTTCTAGTTTAACCTCTCTTAAAAAAAAAAAAAAGGAGAAGCTAGTCTTAGCCCAGATGAAAGCTATTTCAACCTTAGGTGGAAGTTTCTTTTCTTTTTGATCTTTCAATGAAGAAGCAACTTCTTTTTCCATTTTGTAGGGTACTTATGCAACAGTTTATAAGGGGAGAAGTAAATTGACAGAGAACCTGGTGGCTCTGAAAGAAATTCGCTTGGAGCATGAAGAGGGAGCGCCTTGTACAGCCATAAGAGAAGGTGATAACTTTTGTAACTCTTCAGAATATCAGATACTTCCAGCTTTCTTTTTGACTTAAGTATTGTTGACTTAAGCTTGGAAATATATCAGCTATATGGGATGTTAAAAAAACTGATACTTGTTTTGATGAGGAAAATTTTAACCTTAGCCATGTTAAGAGTTAATGTTTCAGACGAGATGGGGGATGTTTGTGTTTTCAAGCATAGTATTAGAAATGAATGAATTTATACTGAATTAAACTAATACTAGTCATTTTCAGGGATTCAGAATACACTGTATGAAATGACTGCTTCTGCTCAAACAATACTGTATAGGAAATAATTATATTTTTTTACCTAAATGTGCATGATATTTTGATTAAATACATTTCCTTTACTTGGATTAAATTAATGCAATATGAATATTATGGTCTTAAAAATAGCTTTTTAATTTTTTTGAAAAATTAACTTACACGTGTGAACTTACTAGAAATGCATTTATTGCATCTTTTGTATTAATTTGCTTTATATTTAAAATTCTTCTTTGCAGTGTCATTATTAAAAGACCTGAAGCATGCGAACATTGTTACGTTACATGACATTGTTCACACAGACAAGTCTTTGACTCTTGTTTTCGAATATCTGGTAAGCTCTTTAAAACAACTAGTGAGCTTTATATTCCATTGATTTCCTTAAAAATACTGAGTAACACAAAGACAGCAAATATTTTTTTAAAAAATACTCTATTTTTATCCTGCTCATAGACTTACTAGACTGAAAATTATACAGCTGTATTCAGTTCTCAGAGCGCTGTAAATTGGCAGATACTGTTCTGTTTCATACCAACTCATACCAAATTCAGTAACTATTAAAGGATAATTATGCTGTTATCTCACAGGGATTTTTTCACAACTTTTGCAAATGGTCTTAGTCTCTTAAGACAGATGATACTAAATTAGGTGAAGCTTTTGACACCCTCAAGGGTAGAGAGGCCATACACAGAGATATTGACAAATTAAAAGGTTGGACAATCACCAACTCATGAAGATTAACAAGAGCAAGTGCTGGATTCTGTACCTGGGATGGAGCAACCCTGAATACATTTACAGGGTGGGAGATGAAAGGCTGGAGAGCAGCCACACAGAAAAGGGTATGGGGGCTCTGGTTGAACATGGGGGTTCAGCAGGGTGCCCTGGCAGCCAAAAGGGCCAACTGTATCCTGGGATGCATCAGGCACAGCATTGTCAGCCAGGCAGACCTCGAGTACTGGGTGTAGGTTTGGGCACCACACTTATAAGAAGGACATAAAGCTATTAGAGAGCCTCCAGAGGAGGTGAAAGGTGATGAAAGGTCTAGGGGGCATTGCATATGGGGGAGCAGGTTAGGTTCCTTGGTTTGTTCAGCCCAGAGAAGAGGAGCTGAGGGGAGGCCTTTATGGCAGCTCACAGCTCCTCACAAGGTGGGTGGAGGGGACAGCTCTGAGCTCTGCTTTCTAGTGACAGCAACAGGACCCAAGGAAACAGCATGGAGCTGAGTCAGTGGAGAGTAAGGTTGTATGTCAGGAAAAGGCTCTTCACCAGAGGATGATCAGGCACTGGAGTGGGCTCCCCAGGGCAGTGATCACGGCAGTGGTCACAGACCTGATGGAGTTCAGAGTGAGTTGTCCAAACACTTCTTGACATAGGGTTTGAATTTTGAGTGGTCCTGTGTGGACTCAATGAACGTTTTGGGTCCCTTTCAAGTCAGGATATTCTTTGATTTTATAATTAGGAAAAAACCATACTTTGGAGTAAACAACTTCGCATTCCATCTTTTTTAGCACTCTTCTACAGCAGATATCCACAGTTACATCCCTCATTTCACAGTTTACTTTTCCGTTGTATACTTTTTGCTTTCTCACTGAAGCTTTAGTGATATTTTTGTATAACATTACATATATATGCGTATGTAAGCATAATAAGAGGATTGAAAAAAATTGACTTCCAGTGTAAGTGGAGAATGTAGCAGTTTCACTTAAAAGAAAGAAAAAAAAAAACACCAAAAAACAAATTGTGGCACTCACTGGGTGGAAGGTAACAAGTAACATTGTTTATGATAATGCAGCTTGATGGAAAGCTTAGGTGGTTTTGCCCTCTGTTTTCTCCATGTTCAGACTTCTGTGGTTTGGTTGGTTTTTTTGTGGGTTTTTTTTTTTTTCTGTTTTTTTTTTGTTGTTGTTGTTTTTACCAAATACTGAACTTCAAAAAACTCAAGTTTTCTGATGAAAGATTTCTTGTAATAAAAGATGATGCTCACATAATCTGTTGTCCATAATTTTACTGAAAAGTAATGATCTTTTGACAGGACAAGGATCTGAAGCAGTACATGGATGACTGTGGTAACATCATGAGTATGCACAATGTAAAGGTGAGTATTCTAGTGAGCTTTCCAACTTTTCTGTTCTGACTGAAGAATTTCAGATAACTTAATAATCAGGAGCTGTAAGACTTAGAGCTTTCAAAAAAAAAAAAAAGCCCACCTTTCTTTTGACCACTGGACCTGACTCAACTACATTTAATCAAATGGAGTCTTTTTTTTTGCTTTTGATAACCTTTAAGTGTTTAAAGCAATAAAAAGAATTTATATAACTTTATATAGGATTTCATTCTCTTTGACATTACACATTTAAAATAAAAATCTTCTTAAAAGTAATATATCTATAATTGTATTGACATCTTTCCATTATTGTGTACTCATTGAGGTAAGTCCTTATTTTGGTACGTCCTCAAACTCTCTGTACTCAGCAAGGAAAATGTGACCTCAGTCACAATTGTGGGTTTGGATTCCTGTGTTACTGTCTGTAACACAAGAAAGATGCTTTAATTTGTATTTAACATTAAATTCTCCTCTCCATTAGTAATAAAACAAATTATTTTATTTAAGATTTAATTGACAGTCACTTTTAACTGTAGCTGCGGCTGGGTCCCATGACTCAGTTCCAAATCTGGCCTGGTGAGACTGACTCAGTTTCAAATGTCTCTTCTAAAAGCAGTTTGTCATTTGGAAATCTAGGATATCTGTTTATGTTTTTTAATACTACAGCTTTATGAGCAAGATTTCAAAGAGAGGAAAATACTAACTTGAATTAAGTTCCAGAGAAGGCTGGGTTAACACAGTATTGACTTGCTGTCTTGCAACCTCTGCTGTACTGTACCTTCAAAGCAGCTTAATTAAGCTGTACGTAATTCGTATAAGGGTTAGTACTTGTATAATAAGCATACCTGAGAAAGTCTTTCATGCCTCTTGAGAAATATCGATTGTAATCTGTGATCCTACTGAACAGAACCATGAGTTCACAGATGAGATGGGAAAGCTACTTTTATTCTTAGACAGCAGTACACAGCGCATATTTCATTCACAAGTCAATGTTCTAAATAATGAGAAGTGATGGATTTCTTACACATACCAGTAGAGTTGTCATCCTTGTTTTTGGCTTAGGTGCATGTTGAGAAATCTGTACTTTGTTGAATTGCATATGGGGTTTAGCTTAGACACTGGTCACTGGTTAGGTTTTTCTTTTGTTCTGTTGTCACAGTAAATACTCCTAGGCAAAAAAAATCCTCCTGGCCTAATCTGTTGCTTCCTTTGAGAATCTGTGAAAGGAAATTATTTAATTCATATCTACTTAGAGAGACAATATAAAACATAATTAAGCTTGTGTTTTCAATTAAATAGAAGTTAAGAAGTAGTGCTTTGAGTAGAAAAAGTAAAAAAGAACTGTAAATGGGAAGCCGGCTGCTTACAGGAGTGCGCAGTTAAGAGTTCAGGTAGAATCTGCTTGTGATAATCTGAGTAGAGAAAACTGTTCTTCCATGTTTGCCTGAGGTTTAAACTGTGTCCTAAGACCATATTGATATGGTCAGTACCTCTGGCACCAAAACAGCTGCTTAACTATGGTAGCTGTAAATGCTTAGAATACAATAGAATCACAGAATGGCCAGGGTTGGAAGGGACCTCGAGGATCACAAATTTCCAACCCCCCTGCCACATGCAGGGCCACCAACCTCCCCAGGGCCCCATCCAATCTGGCCTTGAACACCTCTAGGGACGGGGCATCCAAAACCTCTCTGGGCAGCCTGTTCCAGCACCTCACCACTCTCTCTGTAAAGAATTTCCCCCTGACATCCTACCCAAATCTTCCCTCCCCCTCAACTTAAAACCATTTCCCCTTGTCCTGCTCTTATCTACCTTTCAAAGAGTTGATGTGATAACTGTGGCAGTTGGGTTTATTATTAATATTCAAAAGACTTCCTTGTCACCCCTTCTGTTACATTGCTTTCCTAATTTTATACTTCCAAGTTGTAACAAAATGAGGATGTATAATAAAAAAATGTATGCGATCTCAGCAAATACTGCTGTTTGAAACAAAATTATGAGCTTGTGTGTATTGTCCTGTGAATTTAAAGAAAAATCCATGCCAACTGTCAGGATGATCCACAGTTTCTGTAAAATAATCTGCATTACCCTCTTGACCAGCCCTTGCTGTCTCAGCGCACGCTAGGAATGGTAATCACTGCCTACAGCAGGTCTGGTAATATCATGTGGGAGTGGCTACCCTTGCAACAAAATAGGCTTGAGTAGGTTGAACAAAGCTATTTGATTTCTCTTCTCTTCAAAAAAAAGGAAGAGAGATGAAATCACTACAAATTTCATTTTTTCTCAAGTAGATAAACCTGAGGTAAGCAGACTGAGAACAGATGCATGTAAACTACACCTGCTGTGTATTTGTCCAGCTTAGAGAAAAAAGAATTTTTAGTGTTACCTGATACAAAAATAAGCTGGAATGTTAGGAAATGGTCATATAAAAATTGATGCTGGCTACCCAAAAGTCTCGTGTTCAAATTCAGTCTTTTTATACCTACAGAAACTGCAGTGATAAAGTAAACAGCTTTGGCTACCATTGCTAAACCTTTCTTCATCCCTTAGTACCCTTAAGTCTACATATATGCAGCATTAATATGTATGACTGGAGTTGCTTGGCTGGCTGGCTTTTGCAGAGGACCAAAACAAACCTGTGTGTATCAAGGTGTGGGGATGAATATAAATGCCAGAGGCAGTGGGGTTGTGTTAGTAATCTTCATTTCTCCACATTTCATGAGCTTGTGAATCCTGTTGTATTTTTCCAGTAGTCTGCCAAAATATTCTTTACACAGTGTCGCACAGTTGGATGGAAAGAGTGCTGAGCTGCATTTTAATAAGGGATCCTGTGGCAGAAAGTAACTTGAGTATAGTCAGAGAGAGTTACCTTTAAAGACATTAGTGTGGGAAACAGCGTTGGTAAATGCTTAAAAAAATAAATAGCCCTGTGATTCTCTTCAATTATGCAGAACATATCTCTCAAAATCTTTGTTGTAAAGTATCATGGAAAAGCAGTACATTAGCATAAAAGGATTTTAAATCTGATACTCAAGAGTGTGCTCATATGGAAAGTTAATTCACTTCTTGAGAAGTATTTTTGTCTTGCTTACAGTACAGCGACTTAACTCTGCAGTGCCCAAGTAGACTTCTGTAGTTAATGTAATCTGAAGATTAATGTTTATGGTCTTATTTATTTAAATGTTCTCTTTTGTAGCTATTTTTATACCAAATTCTTCGTGGTTTGGCATACTGTCATAGGAGAAAGGTGCTACATCGAGATCTGAAGCCACAAAATCTACTAATTAATGAGAAAGGAGAACTGAAGCTAGCAGACTTTGGTATGGACTGGAATTCTTCTGTAATAAATATTTTCTTTATTCAGCATTGGGAAATTACTGAATGTAAACTATATAGATCTTTGAAATCTTTTGAAACTGGGAATGTGTATTTGCACTGTGAACACTGGGAATATGAACCTAGGAAGTGTATTAATTAATCTTTTTTGTACATCCCTATCAGTTTAGTAGGCTGGGATTCAGGACCTTGTCCTTATTACTGTTGCTGTATCTCAGAAACCAGAGAAAGGCACATTCACTAGTCAGGATGAGTAGGGAAGAAATTTGCTGTCTGTGATGTAAGGTAGTTGCAGTGTCTTTCTTGTAGTACCTTCTGAACTGTAGCTGTGAGATCAGCATTGATGCGTATGGTTGCTACCCTAGACTGTCAGTTTTAGTGTTCTTTAGAAGTTGGTCTGTTTATTACTTCAGTCATGAATACAGATATACTACAAACTGTTGTTTTAGTTCCTGTCTTTCCTTTGAATAAGTTAGTGGAAACAGTCATCATGGTTGCTGGAATTCATTTGAATGAGGCAAAGGAGAGAAGAGTATGCAATTGCACTCACAAAGAAAAGACAAGTACCTCAAGTCTGTAGTAAATTTGTGTGTTCTCGAAAAGCAAAAGTCAGTCTTTTACAGGATATTAGAAAATGTACTTATAGATCAGACTGTTGTTTGAGGTTTGAAATTAGTCTTACTGCTTTGAAATTGGCACTTAGTCACATCCTTAAGTTGGAGCTCAAGTTCTTTTTGCTCCATGGTAGCTCCAAAGCATAGGAATAACCAAAGTGAGCCAGAGAAAAGATCTGTCTTCATACGATATTGTTAGGTATTGCTCTGTCACTTGAGTGGTACACCAACTTCTTTTGGGATTTCCAGTGAGCACTTGCAGTAGAGCATGACCTTCACAGTTTCCTTTTATTTTTTATGTCAGGAAAGTCCTTAAAAAGTTGTGTGCCACAAGGGGTTTCACAGATCATGAGGGACAATACTATGTTGATACGATGCTATGTTGATATAATGCTTTATTGTTTTGATGTGATGTATAGAATTAGTGCAGGCTTTGATCTGCTCACTTATCTTCTATGCTTTAGAACACTTTCCATGATGTTAATGTACATACTGGGAGACAAATGACAGAAATTAGGACTCTTTAATTGAATGTAATTCGAAAGGTATTTAACGGGTATATTAAGGTTGATTTCTCTCATAAAAATCCTTTGTTAATTCCATGCAGAATAAGATTTAAGCAAAGCAGTATTGCATAAAAGCAGCACGTTACCCCCTTATTTTCTTTTTTTATCAAGGATTGGCTAGAGCAAAATCTGTTCCTACGAAGACCTATTCCAATGAAGTTGTCACGTTATGGTACAGACCACCTGATGTTCTCCTCGGATCTTCAGAGTATTCAACTCAAATTGACATGTGGTTTGTGCAACTTTGTCAAGTTTTAAGTTTTCTTCTCACTCCAGCTGAAAAGATGCCAACTCTTCATTACTATATAGTAGCATTCAAGTACTAATTCTTTGAATTTTAGAAGCCTGCAACCAGGTTTTGGAGAAATTCTGAATGCTAAATAACTTTTTATTACTTCGAGTTAACGTGCATCAGGCTGACATTTTTAGGGAAAAAAAAAAATCACCATACCATAATGCATGGTATTTACTGTGAGCTACAGTACAATTGACTAACTTGACATCTGAAGGTATATTTGGTCTTTGGCAGTTCTTTTGTCGATGTATATCTTCTTTCAAAACTATATTTTTAATAGCACCATGTGGTTAATTAATAATTTGCTTATATTTAAGATCTAAGTTACAGAAGACTTTAAGAACCGAAAATTGCTTTTTTTTTCTGATTTACCTTTGTGTTTCTGTAAAGGGGTGTTGGATGCATATTTTTTGAAATGGCATCAGGAAGGCCTCTCTTCCCGGGTTCAACTGTTGAAGACGAACTGCACTTAATCTTCAGGCTTCTGGGTAAATATGTATTTCTAGCAGTACTGTCAGGGCTGTAAGTTTATTCTTCTAAATGCTCTTTCTGTGAGAACTGTATATCTGTAAAAAAAAAAAAACAAAAAAAGGCATTTTATGTTCCATTGTATTTAAGGTGAATGACTGTATTCTTGATGAAAATTATCAAGCTGAGTGCGTAGATGAACTTGTACAGCATTGCCTTCTCTTTTCCTGTTCAAATTACAGGATTAAGTGCTTATTTATGTAGAAGTTGTTTCTTTTACAGTTTGGTGTGTTTTGTTTTCAAAGTTTAATTCGTTGCTTCTTTTAAATACAGGAACCCCGTGTCAAGAAACATGGCCAGGCATTTCTTCCAGTGATGAATTTAGAAACTACAACTTTCCCAAATATAAGCCACAACCCCTAATCAACCATGCACCAAGGTACTTTGTGTTTTACTAACAGAATGTATGCATCCCTATGTCTTTCAATATTTGTAAATGTGTGAACAAACTTCCAAGTATGATACACCAGTTGCGTTACTGTAGGCAGATGTTAATGCAAAGCATAATCCTGGTACTCTGTGCTTACTTTGTCAAATATCACTCAAGGCACCAAAGCTACATAATGACCTATAGAACTATAAAATCCCGTTAATAATGCCTGCATAGTGGGAGTATTCACTCAGTACTTCCAAATTCTCCTCTGCTATATAATAGGCTCATTGTTAAAATGGCAAAGTTTCCTTGAGCAGTCTCTTGAAATCATTCTAAAATGTTATGAAGAATTTGCAGGGTCTGCATCAGTATTGTTAACAGCACAGAGATTATAAATAAACTGTATAACAAAGCCTAACACATTTTTAGTGACTCAGAAGAGAAAGATCTAACATTGTGTCCTTCCAGTAAATGACCTGGGTTGACCTACTAAACCACAAAGCAGAGCTCAAGAGTTTTCTGTTCCCAGTATTTTCCAGATAGCCTTGTTCTGAGATACTGCTGCTTGTGTATATACATATTCACAATCAAAAAAGTTGTTCAGATGAAAACATTCTTATGTTTAAATTTAATTTTAGTTTTAATATCATTTAATGAAATCAGTTACTTTGCAGATTGGCTTTTGTAAATAGTTCAACAACTGTTCTGATTATTTTTTTAATACTTTTCTTTTTAGGCTAGACACTGAAGGGATTGAATTGATAGCAAAGTTCCTTCAAGTAAGATGTGTTTGTGGCTTTACTTTAAATATGTGCAAGTTTAGAATGTTAATATATTATGTTTAAAAAAACATGTATTGCAAACATAGCAATTGTCAGATGTAAGTTGAAGTGAAGCATGCTGCTGAGTCTGCAGTGGATACAGATATGGGAAGAATAAGTATTAGGCTGTATGTTGTAGGAATTTAAAAGCTGATGATTTTGGTTGTAGTTTTTGTTGGTGGTGGGATTTTTTTTTTTGCCAGAGGCAATTTTTTCTCTGATTACTGTTAGTAAAAATGTAAAATCTGTAAAGTTCTGTGTTAGCCATTCTCTGAAAAACTGAAGCACTTTTGAACTTACATTTAAGCAGGATTTTTGAATACAGACGCTATGTTTCTGTAAAGACAGACTTCTCTTACCAGTAGAGAAGCAGATACTAAGATGTAGGGGTACTCTTTGATCTTTCAAACTGTCTGTATTCAAAAGGTAAAGTAGTATGTGGCTTTAATCTTTGAATCTGCATTAAAAAAGATCCTGAAGCAAAAGGAGGGGAAGCAAGATGGAGGACTGACTCTTAATTGTTTGAATAGTTGGAGAAGTCCTGTAGCTTCACTGTGTTAAAAAGCATTAGTGTATTAGGAGTTTGGTTACCTGTTTTGCAGCCATTCTATATCAGGTCTTCATCTATTTGTATGTTGTGTTGAACAGTACTTGCAGTTGCTTTCTAAACTTTGTTCTTACTTGTGTGCACCTTTTTTAATGTCTGCATCTTTATCCAAATGTGCCAAACACAAGGTTTCAGTGCACATATAAGACCATGTTGTCTAGAGTTTCTTCTTATGCAAAATGCCGTAACGTAGTCCACCTGAGGTAGAAAAATTTTGTGATCTCTTGTAATAGCATTTCACTGCCATTTAATATATAACCTAATCAGTGTTACAACTCTAAAAAAATATATTTTTTATTTATATCCATTTATAGCAATTTCTTTTTTAAAGTATTTTGTCAACCATGCATGTTTGTTGATAATCCTAATCTAGACAGCATATGCTAAGTGTTTCATGTGTGAAATAAAAGTGAAGAAAATAAAGATGTCCCAATGAGTTGGTAGGAAAGATTTGAGCAAGTTGAACTCTTCCTTTGGTCAAATGACTTAATGCAAAGAATTCTTTAATGAAAACCAATACACATCCTTTTATGTTAATAGTATGAATCAAAGAAGAGAATTTCGGCAGAAGAGGCCATGAAACACGCATACTTCAGGAGTCTTGGAACAAGGATACACACTTTGCCTGAAAGTAAGAAGAGTAGTAAAATAGCAGAATATTGTTGAGATAATACATGAAAGCTGACTGTATTACTGTACTGGATCTTGGTGGGATGGAATTAGTTTTTGTTATAGCAGCTCGTATGGTGTTATGTTTTATGTGTTTGTCACAAAAACATTGCTGATAACACACCACTGCTTTATTTGCACAGCATTGACGCCTTTTCTGTTTCTCAGTTTCTCCAAGATTGGAGATGGGAGGATGTGTAAAAAGTGAGGGGACATGTGAGATAGATTACCTCAATTAAGTAAAGAGATATTCCATGCCATAGAACGTCATGCTCAGCAATAAATAGGAGAAAGGGCAGGGGAGTTGTTGGGGAAGTTAACCATCTCTTGCATAGGAACTGGCCAGGCACTGTTCTGCACATGAGAGGTGACAAGTGATTGCCTTTGCATTGCTTGTTTTGTTCTCTTTTCTTTCTCTCTTCTTCAGCTTCTCCTTCCCTTATTATGCAATTCTAACCTCAGTCCACAAGTTTTCTTGCTTCTAATCTTTCCTCATCCCCAGAGTGAGTGAGCAAGCAGCTCTATGAACCCTAGCTATCTATCAGAATTAACTCACAAGAACTTAATGAAAAACTCATTATCTGTTACAGATGACTAGCGTGTATTGACTTAAATGTGCAAATAGAAAAGGGATTTTTTACACAGAAACTGCTAAATTAAGAATAGAATTTGCTCAGTTAAAGCATTGCTGTGTTTGAATATAAAATAATTTATTTCTTACATTCCAGGTGTTTCAATATTCAGTCTAAAAGAGATTCAGCTGCAGAAAGACCCTGGCTTTCGAAATTCCACTTACCCAGAGACAGGTATGGAAAGATGAATATTTTCTCATACTTGCTTGTAAGTAAGTTGCTTGCTAGTTCAATGAATGCAGGTAAGAGAAAATAAATAAATAAATAACTTAAAAAAATCCTGCAGTGGTTGCAAAAGGCAGAAGGAAAGGCTATTGTCTTGATATAGAAAGACAGAAGAATAGTGATTGAATGCTGTTGTGCGAATGTTTAAGTTTCTCACCATGGTCCACGTTCTGTTGTAGGACATGGGAAGAACAGAAGGCAGAGCATGCTTTTTTAAAGTGGGCAGTCCAGAGTCAAGCCCAAGCCTATCCTCTCAATCAAGGACTTGGATCTGAAGGCAGTGCTCTCTTTTGGTGGACTTGGAATCGCAGTTTGTCTACACTGTCCTCTTCACAGTGGAGTCTTTTTATTTCCAACCTGCAGATTATGTTTTTATATTTGTTGTCACAGTGTGACAATTTTTTGTACAGTTGGTTTTAAGGTCTCCTCTGCCACTAGAGCCAGTAGGTTACAGCTGTTGATGTAACTGTAGCTGCAATTTTTGTGCAGGACTGAGAAACACAGTGCATTATTTATTGCGGAATCATTGCTGCTAAATAACTACTGTCTGTATAGTTAACACAACAGTTCCATGCCTGAAGAAGTTGCAGTGGCTTTATAATATGTGAATGCATCTGTTTCTCTTCATAAAATGTTCTACTGCTGCGGGGTTTTTTTGTATTTCGTAAACTGCAGTGTTTCCTGGAATGTAAGCATAGCTTTGCTTGGCTATAGGTGAACCATCTTTAATGCTCTGAGTTCATGGCACTTAATTCCTTATTTAACATTGAAAGTATGTGTTGAAATAGTTGAAAAATTATAATGCATATTATGTTTTTGAAAAGCACATGGTGTGAAAGTTGATTCAAACAAGTGAAAAGTAACTGTTATTTGCTCTCAGATCCTATACTAGTTATTGATGAATTAGAGCATGGAGACTGGATGATAAATTTTGTCAGGCTTTCTCCAGCATAAGATATTTGCACGTTGTTGTGCATATTGGGCCTGGCAGAAGCAATGACTTGCAGAAGCAATGACTTTTTTTACCTTGTTTTTAACTTAGGAATACAAATAGTAGAAAAAAAAAAAAAGAGAAAAAAAGAAAAAAAAAAGATTCATACATGTTGGACCCTGACTTACTTTTGAAATTTTGAATCTTTTCATTACAGAGGAACGGGACGACTAATTACAAGACTATGGGAATAATGTGATGTTTTCCCACCTCGTTTCTCTCCCATTTGTGCATTATTCACTTGAAATCAACTGGAAAGATGCAAGTTTGTACTTGATAAGAACTCACTATGCTAGAAAAACCTTTAAAATGGGAACTTAGAGAGTTTTTCAGATCTTAGGTGTTATCTGTTTACCGGAGATAGTAAACATGTTACTACTATGCTTATGCATCTCAGTGAGTATCATAAGTACACCCTTGGTGATGGTTACAGTATTTTTAAGCATTTGTGTTCACCTTTATGAACCTATTTGTTTAGTGCATCTTAAAGAGACTGTAAATCTTTATTGGTATATTTTGAAATGGTCATGTAAATCTTTGGCTGGTATATCATGAAAATAGTCATAGGTAACTTAATTTTTCCTGACATTCACTGTAAAACATTCAGGGGTCCTACCATTTCTGTTCAGGAAATCTTGTAGTTTATTGTTATTTAACAGTATTAAGTGAATTTTTGTATATTTCATTTTAACTTTATTTGTGAATAGTGATCGTGGCATGTTTGGGGGTGTTTTATTAATATTTCATCGATACTGGTAAATTTGAATTGGGATTTTTTTTTTTATTTTCTGAAAGAGAGGAATTCACGTGTAATGGTGACTATTGGACCACTACTGCTTTTCAGCATTTGTAAACCGGTTTTACGTTAAATCTTGTAGACCTAACAAACTGCTGTTATTTCTAACTGACCGACCTGTATTAATATTGTACTTTTGAAAGTATAAATATTATGTGGAATTCTTTGGTTTTGTTTTGAAATTTATGATAACAAAGGCCCTGTGTTGTTAAAAATACAGACTAAGTGAACTTGCAGTTCCTGGGGCATTGTTGGAAACTTAGCTAGATCCATGTGCTTTGGGAGTCAGCGGTTTAACTTGAGCTGCTTACGAATTCTTGCAACAAAGAAGTAGTGGCAGTGAAGGTGGCATGACTCACCTGCAATCGAGGCCGTTCAGGATTGTACCATAATCATGGTCCATAGTCTAATTACGAGCAGTCAAGTCCTGCATGTCACCTGGGTTCGTAAGTCTTGCCTAGCTCTAGGGAGGTGATACGTGTCTGGGATACATGGATTGGTCTCGCTGATAGCAGTGGGAGCATCGTGTGTGTGTGTGTCAGAGGCAGATTTGGCACCAATGAGAAACCTTTGTCCTGAAATAGTTGTTAATATATTTTTTATAGTTGATACGGATCTGATCTAGATTTTATACTGATTAACTTTGTAGGAGATACGCTGTAGATGTGATGGTGTTGAAGGAAGAAGTATCTGAAAAACAGCTTTTTTTTTCTACAGAAGTAGTGACGATATAGAGTTAATGTTCATTGTGAATAAATGTGGGGTTTAGCATTTCTAGAACACAATAATATTTTCTAGGTCATAAAAGAACAATGATAACGTGATGCTAATGAGTAAAGGACTTAAAGGTTTAACTGGTAAAATGAAGTGCATTAACAAATTTGGAAGGGGATCAGCTGCAGCTAACAGAAGGAGGTGTCCATTTTAAGTAGGCATTCAGGTTTGTTGTTACAGGTGAAAAGATATTCCATAAAATTAGAGCATTCTGCATATGTAGAGATTTTTCAAAGGACCTACAAGTGAATTGGCTTGCTTCATTGGGAGGTAGCTTTAAAGAATGCAACTTGGCATCTGCGGACAAGCCAGTTTTGTTGGAGTCTTTTTTTTTTTTTTTTTTGGTCCATAATTCCTGCATCAACAGAGACAGTTGAGTGGCAGATGCCCGTTTGGGGCAATAGTGAGTGAGTCTGAAGTCACTGGGCACTTCTCTGACGTTGTTTTGGTGTAATTCAGCATTCTGTCACCTGTCTGACAGCATCAGGCACTACAGGCTTGATTTCACGGTCGCTGGGAATGCAGGGAGTCCTGATCGTTTGGGGAGAACCTCAGCCACGATGAGAACCAGGCAGATGCTCTGTAAAAGTAGTTGACTGTTAAGATTTGGGGTGTCATCCCCTGCCTGAAGATGGGTGATCAGTTAAGGAGAAATGGCCTGCAAGTTGTCGCTGATCTAAAATAATCATCTGTAGAAGATACACGTTGTATCCCATCTACCCAGAGGTAGAAAGGGTGAGGTGCGTGTGTAGGGGTGTGTAGGAAGAAGGTGGCTTTGGAGACCAGAAAGAAGCAGGTGGTAGGAGGTTGTGTGCTCATGGCAGGTGAGGGCTGAAGGGGAGAAAGGGTGGGTGGAGGATGGGGATTTATAGGCTGGGAAAGATTGAGAAATGGAAGGGAACAACCCAGCTGCACGGCAATGCTCTAGTGAAACATGCATCTCAGCACAGCTGTGTTATTTTTGTGCTGCTTTACCACAGCATTAAGTAGCCAGAGTGTATCCCTGAATTGGGCAATAAAACTTAAAATAAACAATTATTAAAGAATCAGCGTACTTTGTATCTGCAAATCATTTGAAAAGCTGCAAGGTAGCATTCTTGGGGCTGCTTGCTTGTTTGCGCGAGTTTTTCGATTCAATAAAAGCACAATGTTAAGATGGAATTAAGGTTAAGAATGCATTCAGTTATTGAGGACAAAATATATGAAAGGTATGTTGTAAATATCCACAAGCTAAAAGTATTACAAAGCCAAGAAATACCCAGAATGCAAGTCAGACTTGAAAGAAATCCAAATAAATTAGGGTATGGAAATGCAGAGCTGTAGCCTATGGCAACACTGAGAAAAATCACACCTTAGTTGGACAACGTGTCCCGGATGTGTTCATTTTGTCACTGAAAGGCAGAGATTAAATTATTTCTTGTACCTTGTTCGTGCATTTCAGTACCCTTTTTCCTTTTTGTGATGTTTGGATCTTTATGAAACAAATGCAGGATCTTTATGAATTTAAGTTTGGGCTTCCTTTCTACACTTTTTCGCCCCCCTTCCAGACTGGACTGGTAGAGATCTACTGCTGCTCTGTGGCCCACAAGGGTCAGCACTTGTATCTCACCAGCAACTAATTTAAAAGCTTGACATGAGAACAAGCACAGGCTGTAAAACAGAACGGAAACAGTGTATGGGTGTTTAGCTAATTAGCTCAGGTTTGATTTTGGAAGGTATGATAGACTTAGTAGATACATGGCCTTGCCTGTGCAGTTTAGTTGCAGAGACCAATCTCTTGTTATAGGTTGCTGTGGAAGTTTTTGTTGGCAGGACTGGGTTTAGAGTTCAGCTATTCCAGATTTTTTTAATCTTCCATGTTTTTCACTAGCCTGTACTGCCTTTCCCTCATTAACCAGGAAGATTGATGTCAGTGGAAAAGCGCGTACATACATTTTTCCATTATTTTCATGTGCTCTCTGAAATGCCGTAACTCATTTAAGTCCTGTGATTTCTGAGCCAACTTAAGATGTGAATATGCACACGTGCACAGACTTACTGATGTAAATAACTGCTCCATTTCTCATCCTGGCTGCATCCTCCAAAATCAGTTAAGAAGCAGTCCTGCCGAAGCAGATTGCTTTTATGATCCTCCTAATGAAATGCAAGTCTCGCTTGGCTCTCAGGCCATACCTTGAAACAAATTATTCCTCCTTCATTGTTGCAGTGGGATCTTCTTGCTGACAGAGATGCTGTGGATTGCAAACCTGGGAGGATGCGCTTCTCTATCCCCTTTCCAACATGCTCTTGCAGAACACCTCCCTCCAGGCCCCGCACAGCTCCTCCTCTTCACACCTCAAGCTCATTTTTTCAAAGGCTTAATTTTTTCCCACTTTTCCATGTCCTCTTCCTTAATCTGCAAAAGGTGGAAGCTGGCCTGGAGATAGATCAGGAATAATTAAGGTTGCATTTATCCCTATGCAATTACTGCAGAGTGAACGCGAAACGAACTGATGGGAATCTCTCAGGGGAAGAAATTGCAGTCATACCTCCTAGAGACCTCTCCTGTAAGAAGCTGTTCACAGATACCCTGCTGGGCAGGCCGTGGCACTGCTTGCTCCAAAGTTGTTGCCTCGGGTTCATTCTCCTTTTCTCATTTAAATAAATTTATGTTCCTCCTCACTAATGCTGTCAATCTCTTTGCCCTCAAGAAATAGGCTTGTGCTCTATCTGTGTAGGCTGAGCACTTATGTATTAGCTGCAAAGAGCAGCTACAATTAAACTAAAAGAGGTGAAAAGGGATTTCAGAAGTTGTAGCTTTGTAGAGGTATGCTTACATCTGAATGACCTGTGTATATGACAAAGGATGTGTAGACAACTTCGAGATCAGAAGGGATCAGTGATGCCTTTACATGCAAAAACGTCTGTACTTACTGTGCCTTTTTTAAATTTATTTGCTGGCCATGATGGCTTCGGAAGATGCTTCCTACAGGCACAAGATCACACAGCCTCTCAGCGCAGAAACTCAGCCTGTTAAATCCCATTGCTTGTTCTAATGGCTGTCTCACCTTTAAACACTCATCTTGTTGATTGTTTCCAGGTTGGCAAGCATCTGCCCCGTGGAACTACTTTTACTCAGACAAAACAAATTGTTCTATGTTGACGTAACGGGGACATTTCCAATCTTTCTGTGGTTTATCACCCATCACTGCTTTCCCTGCCTTGGAAATACCCCTTGTACCTGGATGCATCCCCCAGTGCCACAGAATTGCAGGCTAAGTAGGGCTGGTGCTGTGTGTAGTTTCATTTCATGTTGAGCTTTTTTGAAAGAACAATTCTGCCTCATGAACATTAAAACCTTGGAAGAAACAAAGCAATGAGAACCTGGATGCTTCGTCTTTCAAGAGTCTCTTCTGTTACCTACTTTCTCCTCTCATTTTTAATCTGTCTCTTTTCCTCAGTGTGGTATTCAGTATCTTTATTGATTGAAAGACTAAATTTTCATGAATAACTGAGCAGTGAGAAGAGCTTCATCTTTATGCCTTGCTCACCCATTAACTGTACTGGTCTATGTCAGGTGAGAGTAGTGAAGTGGGCTTTTCTGCTTTTCTAAAATTGAGAGAAGAGAGTTGGCTCTGGAGTGTGAACAGCTGCTTCCGTGTAACTTTCAGTTACTGCAAAATATTCCACTTAGCTGCTGTTGAAAGGGGAATGTCTGATCTGCAAATCCTCGTGATGTAATCTGTGCTAGACCAGCCAACTCCATTAGTTATATGCTGCCTTTTCTTCCAATCTGTTCTGGTTTTAGTTAATATAAAATTACCCTTCACACATACATGCTGCATCTTCTGGTTTGGGATGGTTCCTCTCGGAGCTTTTACAACACTGAATCAAACAAATGACAGCGCTGATGTTTCGTTCTTTTTCCTTACATCTTGCATCTAATTGCCCTGGTTATCAGCACTGGTGTTGCATGTAGATGCAGAGGTTTTTGATTCAGGTAATTATTCCAAAACTGAGGAGCCCCAGGAAAATTCCTGTTTACTCTTGCCAGAATTCCTCTGCCCCAAAAATGGCTTTTCAACATCAGAGATGCAGTAATAAAATGTTTATTTAGCACCTTTCAGTTTGAAGGATCCAAAAGCATTTTACAATTAGCTACACACATCATCAATGAAATGCATCCAAGCAGAGAATCAGCAGACAACTGCATAGGTTTCAAAACGCACAGACTTGCGACCAGCTGCTTGGCCAGGAAATAAGGCAGAGGCTCTATTGACCTGGAGCAAACGTGATTCTCATTTTGGTTTGGTTTCGGGAGGTCTCATCTGAAAGACCTAAGTAGCAAAACAGCATTCAACCCAATTTAGCCGCCTCAGAAAACGGGATGATTTGCACGAGCCCTGCCAAGATTAGTATCTGCGGTGCCAGGGAGTCTGGCCTCATCCTAACCTGGCATTTAGATGACTCAGCCATCACCTCAAGGCAGAGGACATACCTACTAAGTTCAAATTGCAAGTATATGGTAACACAGTGCTGCTTTTTTTCATCCAGAATTGAGATGTTTCTACATAAACATGCCAGATGTGCACAGTACAGTATGCCTCTTGACAAGCAGCAGACATTTGCAGTCCTCTAACTTCTCCAGCTGCGGGGGAAGGGGAAACGTGACCCTTGAGCCGTTAGCAAGAAGGATCCTTCCAGGGAAGTGGTAGAAGGCACTTGGCACGTCGAAACAAAGCACCGGGGAACTGGTGGGAGTGATCCTCACTGCGGGAGGACAGACTACCTGCAGGCTTTCCAGCTGTAGCGCTGATGCTTCGTAAGACATATGGGCCAGATAAATTCTGAGCCATGTCTCCTTTCCGACAGAAGGACTTTCAAATGCTGGCAATGTCTCACGAGTACACGCGGCTTGGTTCTTCCCTGCTGCAACTCCACAGAAGAATTCATGTGTAAATGTGGCTTTGTTACTCCCGAACACATCTCCTGACTGTAACGTGTATTACATTTTTCACTTCAGCAAAGAAAAATTATAAGGCTATTTTTATACAACTTGAAAGCACTTAATACAAAGTTACATGAATACGCTGCATCGTATGGTCTATCCGTGGAGAAAATACTGACATCCTACCGTAGGGCTGCTCAATACTAGTTTTGTCTTTCAACTTTTCATCTTAATACTAGAAAATATATAAATCATTTACGTGACATTATGCAAAAGAAGGCACAGCCGGTTATAGTTTACACAAGCACAATGCGTAATAGGCAGAAAAAGGTATTAAAAAGAAGCTTCACATCCTTATTAGATACATTGTTGCAATCCATTACGGAAAAGTACTTCATCAACAACAGAAGTGTTCAACACTTGAGAGCTATGATATAAAAAAATTATAATTCATTTAATGCAAAACAGATTTATATATACTTTTATATATAAACACTGTTTAAAAACACTAACGTAATAAAAGTAGACTATCCATGTAATGAAAAGTGCAAACCAAAGTAACAGAGGGTTTCACGATGTCCTTCTCATGACACAGGAATAAACTAGCCCATAGGAATGAAGTGTTAAATCCACCAAACGTCCTTAACGCGTGAGGCACCATCAGGATTTCTGGGCGTTCGGTGAAAGCAGTACTGGAGAAGAGGCTCCGTCCAGACTGGGGAGCGGCACTGGGATGTGACCATTTAGCAGAGTTGGAAACTGCAAGAGGCCAAAAGGGAAAAATTACTCTCTTATCTCGCAGTGCTCAGCCTCAAAGCACGCTAGCAGTCGACCCCAGATGTTTTCGAGAGTGCTGATTTCTGTGCAGTAGGATGGATACCACATGCCTGCGTCAGACACCAGGAATGCGAAGCAAGGGATGAAACCTGAATCACTTCTAAACGTACGGGGATGGGTAAGCCTATTAGTGGCCATATTTTATATAAAAGATGACACACGGCGGCTGTAATCACACTGGAAAAGTGAATAACGTGGAGAAATGGGTGCCCTCCGTTTCGTTTCCAAAAATCTTCCTCAGCCTACAGAACATTAAACTACAACCCACGCTTTTCATCTGATTAAAGCCGCGCAGGAAAGATCCTAGCAAAAGTGAAAGTCAGGGCGCAGTTTTAGGATCAAAAAAGCACAACTGTGAGCACAGAACACTGGGAAAAGGGCGCTCGAGCACTTACAGTTCATCTAAGAAACAGCCCAGTCGCTATGCCAGATCATTTAGTCCTTGAAGCAGAGTCTTCTGCGGCAGTTTGTCCTAACAAACACTTTCTGAACTGCTGTGCAAACAGTACTTACTCACCCCCTGCCCCCGTGCCCCGGCCCATGCCCACGCCCTGCCTGCAGCCCGCTGCCACGCGGGAGCTGACGCCTTCCTAACACGCCCAGGCCAGCAGCAGGGTGGGGCTGCGGCACCAGGCCCCCATTGCACAACATCAGCCCTGCTGTAATTAACTGTGCAACAGTGTGTCTTCAAAGGCAAGACCTTCCAGGTAGGCCCGCGTATCGAGGCGATCTGTGCAGAAGGAGGCTGTGAGGGTGCATAAACGCCAGTGTGTGGGAGCCATTTTCACCTTGTAAGCATGGAAGGAGAGCTTTCACCAGGTAATGAGTGTCCATACAGCCAGGGCCAGCCGTGCCACGAGCTCACCAAAGCAGGGACTACACTACCCCATAGGCTCATCCTGTTGATGAATTCTATCCTGGTCCTATAAAAACGCTAACACTGTAGAGCCAGAGCCAGGGCTGAGCACGGCATTGCTGAGAAAGCAGCACACGCCTGAAAGATGATGTACAGAGCCTGCTCCCACCTCCCTGTGAGTCAGCAGGCAAGGGGGTGAGGCAGGCAGCCGCAGAGCGGTGCTGGCCTCTGGCTGCCGGCAGCGTTTTGGCTCCTTTATCAGCAAGTAAACGTTCATTTCAACTCACTGAAAACCAAACAGCCCCGGGGCTCCGTGCTTTGCATCTGAAAGTGGAAGGACTGCCACCAAACCCGATGCAGCCACCCCCTGAGGGTTCAGAGCAGCCTCCGATGCTGGTGCTGGCCAGCCGCAGCACTCAGAGCCTTCACTCCCAGACTTTCCCTGTGTTCTTCAGCTGCTTGGCTAACCCTGGGCTTCTTGTGCTTGCTGCCAATTAGCTGCTCAGCCTCGTTCCTCTTGTGACTCACTCAATCAACTGCAGCTGGAGCTGCCCAGGCCATACCCGCCATCCCTTCCTCAGCCTCAGAGCACTGCCTCTGAGCTCCACAGCCACTGCTGCTTGGTTCATGCCTTTGATATTTATGACATCTCTGTAAAACCGAGATTTTCACAATCCCAGTATCCATAAAAGAGGACAGCGCTGCTTTTCTCCTGGTAAATACAGAGACATGGTGCTCAGGGGGCTAAGCGACCTGTGCAGCCACCTGGGCAATTTGCAGACCCGGAAACATGACCTTCAGAGTGCCCTTAAGTTAAATACAACTGTATCCAGACTTCTGGGTGAGAAGTATCTTCTTGAGAGAAGGATGAGCTGGGTCTGGCACAGCGAGGTGGTGTGGAACTGCTCTTGGTTCTCCCATGCTCTCCTGCTCTGCACTCTCTCCTCAGAGCTCTGAGGGCTCTCTTCTTCCTACCACTGCACAACACTTATTCTGTTTCCTTCATGCAACATGTATGTTTCTACCTCAGAGCAGACTGCCCAGGAGAGTCTGGCTGTGCTGCCAGTGCTCTAAAGATGGTGCAGGCAAACACTTCTCTTAAAAACGCTCATCAACTCCCGTGTTTCCTCAGACCATTTGAAAAGCTCCAGACCAACATGAGATGTTCCCCTGACGCAGCTTCCACATGCACTTCCAGAAGTGAAACCTGTGTGTTAGACAGACCTACCTGGAACAGAGTGTTGGGTCCCTGCAGCCTGGCAGGACTCAGAGGAGCAACGGGGCTGAGGCTGCTCCAGAAATGGATGCTGGACAGCAGCGGGCTCGGGGTCAGCAATAATCCACTTGGGGTCTGCAAGGCAGAAAAGGTCAATATTCTGTCATACATGGAGTGGTTTTACCTCTGCTGAGTTATATACATCATAAGGAAAGAATAAGGAAATACTAAAGAAAACCTGGAGGTGTTCATTCATACCTAGGTACAGCCACAGCAAGAGATTTGAGGCTGAGCTGTGCTCCGTTCAGATCTGCAGGTGTAAATGTGCTCAATGCCAGTGCTGAGCCAAAGCTCGCACCCTGATGGCCAGCACTTGTACCTGTGAGCTGTGCCACAGCCAAGTGCCAGCCAGAGCAAGCCTCTGAACCTCTTCACATTTACTTCATGCAAATAGAGCAGTATCACCATCAGACAAGCATCAGAACCACTCAAGGAAACCTAAGCACAAACAGCACAGGCTGGCCTCACGTTACATGTGGAAATTCATGTATCCTCACCTTCTGCCCTCACGCCACTATACAGCTGGTGCTGGATGTGAAAAACCTTCCTTATGATCTAAGCACAGCAAATCTGAACTGGGGCACTCACTGCAGTGATGCTCAACGAAGGGACAGCACCTGAGCCCATTTCCAGCCTATGTTACAGCTGTCATGCCGAGGTTTTACAGTTAGATGAACACAGCTGCTGTACAGTTTTTATTTAATTCTTTACGTTGCAGGATGCTTCTTATCCACACTGGAAGCAGACAATTAAAGCCACACTGCTGCATAACCAAACATTAAAATAAACAGACCCAGGGCTACCCTATGAGGGTGCCATCTGCCTCTTCTGAGATGGGACAACCTGCCAAAAAAGTTGTGTAATGGCAATCAGTTGGACGATGGCCATCAGTGCCATAGCGAGGCATCCTACTGAAAGGGGTCACACATGTACAGTCATACATGTCCAGCCTGCCAGGTTTATGTTTTGTTGCCCTCTTTTTTACATATATTTTAATGAAAAAAATAAAAATGAGGTATTGTTACTTTGATACATTAAGTGCATTGTGTATTTTTTACTTGGCCCAAGACAATTCCTCTTCACTCAGCGTGTCCCAGGAAAGCCAAAAGGTTGGACATCTATAATTCCCTTCTATGACTTTCAGGGTAGGAAGGACTCTGATTCAGAGATGAATGAGAAAATGAAGTGTTCAAAGAAATGATTGCAAAATGAGGAGAGAAATCGCTCTTTATCCTGAGTTCTGTGGCAGCAGTAGATTAAAGCAAGCCTGTAATAACTCACGCTGTCATTCTGTCTAGCTAGCATCTGATAGGATTTGTCAAATTTGCTGCCTACAAGCAAAACACTTACTGTGGTTATAGCACAGATAGAGGCTGTATGGACCTGCCAATGCACCTCATCTTTGGTTTGCCACACTCCCATTCTTCCTGCCATTCATCACATCACTTGGAGGCTTTACGATGCACAAAATGACTGATAGCAGCCCACAGATTCCTCTTTCTTTGTGGCACAGCCCTGTATCTTGGTGGCCTGCAGGTGTGCCCGAGTTGCAGTGGCTTTACACAAACCTCAGCATCCTGCTGAAAGGCACAGGGAGAGCAAGCACCGTGCTGGCTAAGCACATGTGCTACTCCCCTGTCCCCATGAGGGCTCCAAGCTGAGCAGACACAGCACATGCCCTGGGCATCCCAGCTGTGCCATGCCTCCACGAGGAAGGCCTGCAGGTCTCTCTGGGCACAGTTTGATCCCCAACAGACGACTGGTTGAACTGTCTCATTCAATGCCAGCGTTTGCACCAACTTTCTTTAATATTTTTTTTCCCCACCAGGATTTTTTTGATGCAGTGGCAGCACAGAACAAAACTCACACATTAGATCACTTTCTGTTATGTGATTTTTTCTCTTAATATCTGAATAAACAGATTTTTTTTCCACAGGCTTGCTTAAAATCAGAACTGTACATTGACAATACCACAGATATGTGATTAACTGGCAGTTATTTTATAGAGAACAGAGGAACCTACCAGTTATTCAGGTCTGTACTGAAAGTGAGTTCCGCCAAGTACTTTCTGGACCTGCAAAACTTTGCAAACCAAAGCTGGCTTAAAAGCCTGTTGTAGACACCAATCAGAATCACAAAATTGTTTGAGTTGGAAGGGATCCTTTAAGGGCCATCTGGTCCTACTCTCCTGCAGTGAGCAGGGACACCTACAGGTGATCAGGGTCCTCAGTGCCCCTCCAGCCTGACCTCAAGGATGGGACATCCACCAGGTTTTTTACTTACTCCCTATTTGAAACCTAACATCACAATTTGAAGGGCTTCAACACGTAGCACAGAGCTCTGACTAAGCACCTCACAGTACCTATGCTCAGTTTCCAATCTACAAGAACCCTATCCTCCCTTTCTTTCATTCTCCCCACAATCACATGGAAACCACAGGAGTGCAGTGCCACAAGGAACCCTCTCTCCTCACATCATTTTTCCACTGGCTGACAACACGCCCTGAGCACTAAAACCTTTGGCCAAACTGAGAGAGAGCTGGCTATGGAAAGAGCACGCGAGGCTGGCCAGCCGTACCTGTGCAGTGAAGAAAGCTGGAGTCAGAGATCCCGAAGGAAGAGCAGGGCTGTTGAGGGCAATGGAACCGATATCGGTGCTGGAAAGAACCATAGGTGGGGCTGAGATTTCCAAGCCTTTGGGTTTCTTAGCCTTTGGGGGAAGAGATGGCGACTTCGCCTTGGAGCCCGAGGAGAGGTTCAGCGGCTCGAGGGAATCTGAGTCATGGCAACTGGACTCAAAGAAGAGGCTCCTGTGTTCTGAAGGGAGGGGTGAGGTGGGAGACAGCGACGGCGACCTGGAGGAGGATGATGATGGAGATGAGATGCTGGCACTGTTGGGTAGCATTAAGGAAGAGATTTTGGCTGATACGGGTGAGCTGAGAAAAGCAGAGGCAGCTGCTGTTTCGGAGGTGGAAGGCAACGACACCATGGGCCTCATGACTTGTTTGTCTGTTTTGTTTGTCACGAATCTTATAACAGTCCGCACTTCCTCGACCGGCGTGCTTCCTTCCGACTTCTCCTCCAGTTTTTCTGTTTTGATTGGCTTGTAAGCGTCTGGCTGGTTCTGCAGAGAGTTGATGGTGAAGGAGGAGTACAGGCCGGAGTGGATGTACTCGTTGCGGCTTGTGCTCTTCAGTGCCGACAAGCTGTGCTTGTGCACGTCCCTGCTCTCGGCGGCCATCTTACAGTCGCTGTCCTGCAGCAAAAGGCTCTCTCTGCTGATTTCCACGGCGTGTGGATCCATCTTTAAAATGTCAGGGAAGGACACAAACTTGTACACAAATTTTTGTCCAATTACCTTCTTGATGATGTTCTGCAAATACAAAAGCAGACGCTAGGAAGATCAGTATCACGGAGGCACTGAATACAGCAAACACAAAGGGCAGAGGAGCACTGAGGCTTCCTCCAGCCGCTCAGGTCCTTCAGAGAAACAAAGGGCACTATTTCCTGAGCTTTCAAGTGATCTCACTTTTCCTGGAGCCCCTGGTAGAGGGTTTGTCTGGAAGTCTCCTCTTAAAAACCCTCCCCACACAGTGACCCTACTGTGGGGCACACGCCTGCTGCCCCTCCTGCTTGCACTCTACAGATCTGCCTTGCTGTACACAAAGGAATGTGAACATTTACATTATTCCTAAAAATGCTATTTGTTTTTCGTTCAGGCACAGACTCTCAGAAAAGCAGAGAAAGCACACGTTCATTAAAAAAAAAAAAAAAAGGAACATAAGCATCTTCCCTATTTATATATAGACAGGACTCAATTCTGGGTGCTCGCTGAGCCTGAACAACATCTTTTTTCTGCCACAAAAGCAGGGTTGATCTGGGGAGAGAGGAGCATGCACTTCTGTATTGGGTCATAGAATCACTAAGGTTGGAAAAGACCTCCAGGACCATCCAGTCCAACTGTCCACCTACCACCACTATTTCCCCACTAATCATGTCCCTCAATACCACATCTAAACGTTCCTTGGCTGGCACTTCATTCAGACACCTTCTTGAATCAAAATGAATCTCAGGAAGAGATTTGCTCCACAAGTCAGAGTTGCAGCACAGAGATAGTTTCTTCTCAAGTTTGCAGCATGGATGCACGGTGCAGGAGGAGAACCAACTTTGGCAAGCTCAGGCTGGAAGCACAGAGCTGCTCTCTCCCAAGCCGAGTTGAACGCATGTTCTGCCCACCTGGCTGATCCCTCAGTGCCTATTTTTGCAGTCCTAAAGTTCAGGACATATATTTAGCCCATGGAATATGTCTGCATGAGCTTTAATTCCCATGGCTTTGGCCTTGGCCTAGATTTTTCTGTTAATTAGGTGAAACTTTAGATGAATGCACTTTTTCTGTACTGTTTCATTTATGTACTATATTTTCCATCATAAACACAGAGCCTTCTAACTATTCACATATGAAAAGAAACATCCCAACTGGATTTTGGTTTGTCTCTTTCTTTTAATATATATACTTCAATTTAAAATAATCTCTCCTCTTAAGAGCTATTGTTCCATCAAGCACCAGAGCAACTTGTAGATGGACGCAGGCTTAAAACAGGGAACTACTGCTATAAAAGGCAGCCAAACGAGTTGAAGAGTTTATATATCCTCCATCATTATTAAACATATTTTCAGAAGGTCTCTCAGTGCAGATCCTCTGTCTCCATATGCCTGCAGCAAACCTACTTAATGATAGCTGCAGATGAAAAGGATTCAAGTGCAGACCCCTCAAGCACTTTGCAGGCTTCTCTCAAATGAAGAGCCCCAGGAAATCTCTATCAGCATTTAAGAGAAAATAAGGACACAAATTAATTAACTGCCTCTCAAATGATGCTGTCACTTCAAGCATTTTTTGATGAACGATTGATGTGAAGGTTAAGAAGCAGCTTATTTTTACATCACTTTGGTGATCTGTCAGAATTATTCTGAGCTGCAGAAGATGGCTCCAACCAGGGAGAACAGCGACAGGCACTATGACAAGCAGGGTTCAGTTTCAAAAAGCAAAGGAGGTTTCCTGATACTGACTGCTTCTGCAGGCAGATTAGGGCTCTCAGTGGCAGGCTAGTGGGTGTACGTGCTCCTCCAGCCCCTTTGTGCTATTGGTCAGATTTTCTAGGTATACCACCTGGCATCACGCTGCTCTTTGAAGGCTGGGTGCTGCTGCCTGATGGCTACACTGCCCCACCGGTGTGTAGGGGAGCTAAGGCATATTTGCACCACAGCATTTCAGGCACTCTGCCCACAGTATTCCAAAGACCAGTTCAAAGCAGGTGGGCCCCACGTGCTCCAACCTGGAGGGATAGGGATCGTCCTCCACAGACCAGATGAGCTGGGTGCCAAAGGCTTGGTGTCCTGGCTCCCTCTGCACCTGAAACCAAGCTGTAAGGCAGTTGAAGTTTTCACATTGACTTATGTCCATACTCCCTCATTGAGTCATTTAGAGCTAAGGTGTAACTATCTATCAACATGACATCAGGATTTTAGCAGCTTGGCTCAAACCTGTTAGCTCACAAGTATGCAGGAGTCACTTGGAGCATGAGCTGGAAATGAGACCTGCTTCCCAGCAGAATTTCAGACTGAGGAGGCCAAGGGACAAGAAGACAAACTGGGACATTTTTCCTCCTCCCAGGAAAAGGCCTAAGATCCCCAAACCTGTGGCAGAATGGGATGAACTTGCCCCTAGGCACTGAAAGGACCCTGCTTGGGAAAGAAGAGCCAAGATCTGTAGCTGCTGCACTTAGCTCCCACTTTAATGTGTGGCAAGTTCCCAAGCTCTGAGAGTACCCAGGGATGCAACATCCTTGGCAACACTTCGGCTATGAGTTCTCCACCCTGTCTTCCACTTTAATAGGATTCTACCAGAACCTGCAGGTGAAATAATTGCCTCCTCTTTCCAAATGGTAAAATCACTGTGACCTTTACAAAAACAAGGCAGGAGGAAATATTCACACTCCCATGTCTGAAGAATGTAAGCTGGCAGAAGGCAGCTGTGGCTGAAACGTTCCAAAACACAGGGCAACAGCATGTGCAGGCAGGCAGACTGTTAACATCACGCTTCATGCCTTTATGCTTATTATACTGCACGTGTACATGCCAAATTCTGTAAAGTTTTTGACAGAGGCACAGGTATTACTAAATCATGCACCTGTTCTGACCTTTGGTAGAGCAAGGCTCCCAGCAGCTGGACATCTGCCCTTCCTCACACACCTCCACCAGGAACACACAGACCACTCTCCTGCCAGGCGGCTTTGGCCATGCTCCCTACTCTCTCTGCTGCTGTTTACTGGACTTTCCTTTCCCCCAAATCAAAAATTAATTATTTGCCACTGTTTTTTGTGGGTTTCCTCGGTTTTCTCCTCTACCCATTATCTCAGTGCCATATTCTTTACTCTCATCTTTCAGTAAGGACAGCATCAACTAACTTCTTTTATGCTATTTCAGATAAAGTATTACTTTACTTCCACCCTCAAAGAGGTGGCTCTTTTCAATTCTCCAAAAAGCTGTTTCCTAATGTTCCTTCAAATACTTCCTTAAGACCCCTCTCACGTGTACCACTACAAAACACAGAGCTGGTAATTTAGTGCCATCATACTACTACAGTTTCACTGCCATCTTCCATCTTTCCATGAATAAAACTCAAGATTTCAACAAAAGTAGAATAATAATTTCTGCTCTCACTTTATATCCTGAAATTCTGGAAGCAGACCAAGCAATGGACCTTTCCCAAGAGGGAAAGTTCCACACTGCCATACATACTTGGACATTAAATACCAGAACCGGTAACCAGGCTATGGGGTCTGACGTGTTCTTACAGGCAGGGAGGGGGGGCTGAGGGCACCTCAGAAGTTTCTGAGTACCTGAGAAGCACTGTCCCCTCTGCTGCATCAAGCACAAACAAGAACCTATGTTATTTATGTACTACACTTTGTGCTGCCATCTATATCTAAATAAGAGGGCAGCCTTCACTAAAGTTAAAGTAATTTATTCTGTCTTTAGAAGACAGACTGAATAGCAGTCGCTGAGTAAAGCCTGAGGGCACACGCTCTTCAGAGAAGACTCAAAAATATTGAATAGTTGCTTGTTGCAATGGTATACAGTCATGTAATTAAAGCAGCATAACTCATGCAAACATTATGCAGGGAGCTATGACTTCTGCATTGCCTAACTTCTGAAGATGTGACTTCCACAAATTCAACATCCTATTGACGTGGATATCTGGATGCAGTTCCCTGCATTTGTCCCTCAAAACCTTCTGTCATGTGGTGTCATCTTGAAATATTCACTGGGAGCTTTAGCAGTCTGGAAACTTCTATAGAGAATTCCAAAAAGTATCCATCATTTCAGTTATCAGCAAAAAAGAAAGCAACTGGGCAACTTCAACAACAAGAATATTACCAATCCTTCTTAAATTGGGATTTTGTTTCTACACACCAAGAAAAAGTACTCTGCTTAGGAACTGAAGTGAAGGGTTTCCTTGCCTGAAAGCATTACAAGAGCATTTTGATTGGCAGCATATAAGATGGACAAGATGCTCAGGCTGTAAGTTGTGCAGGATTCCTTCCCTTAGTGCTATTTGTCATCCGTGTATTGCTCTGTTAAGGCAACATAGGAAATGCATTAAACACAAAGAGTGAAGGAAAATTTGGGTAACAAATGAAGCAGGAAATGGAAAGTCTTCAGATTATCTACAAACCTTTACCAACGAGAATCACAGTAGCAAATTACAACGGAGACATGCCACACCATACATTTCCTGGGGTGCTTTATATGTGAATTTAACATAAACCCAGCCATCAGCCTCAACAGCACATCATCTGCTTCAAAGCCAAGCTAAGGAACTTGCCCTAATTGTGTTATTTTTCTCCAGCACTGGAATTAATTTACTTTTAACTTCAGATGAATCAGATGATGAATTTTAACAAGCCAGCATTCCCCCCAAGCACAATGGCAGAGCTTATAAACCTCCACTTATCCAGTGATCAGCTTTTATTTCTCCACAGTGAATAATTTCAAAGACAAACTCACTTGGTGTCAACTGCATACAACAGCAGAGGGCGGCCCAAGAAAGGGAGGCCCAGCCCATGGGCCACCATCACCTCTCAAAGATCAGTGCACTTGTCTCAAACTCACACGCTGCCACATCATTGGAGTTAAAGGTGGAGAAGACCCTGTAGATACACAAGGCCATAATATATGGGGAAAGAAGAGCTTATCCTTCTATCCACCAAGGAGCTATGAACTCCACTGGGCTGCAGAACTGAAAAAAATGGCCCAAATCCCTGTGCCACACCTAGATAAAATTAGCAGATGGAGGAGAGCACGTAGGTCAAGAAAGCAGCAGTAAGAACAGTGAGCAACAACCATACCAGAAGACTGTACAGCCACTTCTCTGGCAGATGGTGAGTAGTGGAGACAATAGAGATGACAAAGGTGTGTGTGTGATGGGGGTGGCAGTGGGCAAGCAATCAGAAACAGAATAAGAAGAAAGGGAGGCTCAAGTACAGAGCCATTACCTTCCTTTGATATGAAGAGATCAGAGAGATCTTAGAGGATGCTACAAATATTTTGTCCCCTATTTTCAAGCAGTGCCTGCTCAGTCAATAATGGTGTATTTGTACTTTGTCTGCATGTGCTGCTCCTCCACCAGCAGGCTCTCTGTCCCCACTGATCCCAGTTAAGTTTATAATTGGAGAGGCTGGAGTCAAATAATAAAGCGAATTTCCCCATGCTGAGCTGAAGCCTTTTTAGCACTTTGTGAAGGGGAATTCATCATACCAGCTGCTTGGAACAGCCTCTGCGGTGTCCTCTGAATCCCTTTGTGCCTTCTAAGCCAGGCCACCTTTGAAAGATGTTAAGTGGAAAAATCCAACTTCTGGCAGACAGAATACTAAAAACATTTTACTGTAACACTGAGAGCTCTAAATCTGCATTTTAAATTCCTACAGTTTCATACAGTCTTTCAAATTCCAATGTGAGGAACGAAAAGGCTGGTCAGAAAACTGCACAAAGTTAATTTGCAATCAACATGGGTTTTGGTTGCTGTGTTGGACTGGCTGCACAGTGCCAGTCACACTGTGCCTCCAAGATTTAGTGCACTACAAATAATGCATGACAACAGTATTCGGATTTCAGTTCTGCAGTATCAAGTTCCCCTACCATGAGCAGGTAGCACATGTGCCATAACTGTGTTAAGCATCAGTGTTACTCACCATATAATCTCACCTCACTGTCTTTTCTCTAAAGCAAGATGAGAACAGACCACTAAGCATGGCTGTGAAGTATTCCTTTGTAGTACACAAAATCTAATGTTTCTTCTTTTTAATGTAATCTTCAAGAGTGCAAGAAACAGTAAAAACAAAAAATTCTGATGTATTTCTAAAAATATCCATTTAAGTGGAAACAATTCCAAAATTATTTAATGTTAATAGAAAAAATATAGCGTCATCCAAAAAAAGTTGGAAACAATTTGCAAACTCCTTGAATTTGGTAGAATCCGAAATTGCAGAAAGTCAATATGCTAGTTATTTTAGCAGCTCAAAACTTATGCTCTGTAATTCTCTCTTTTTAGTACCCTGTCACATCTCAGACTGCCTTCAAACATCTTTCTGTTACAGCAATCTAACACAAATTCTGCTTACTCCCTGTTCTCATCTTTGCATTCTGTTGCCACCGTGCTGCTGTCAAAGAGTAAGACCAAGGACTAAACGTCCAAGTGAAGGATGGTTTCATGAGAGTGAAAGTCGTCTTACCAACTCCCACTATACTGCACAGGTTTGATTTTCAGAGGTGCCAGCCAACAGTACCCTCTACTGATTGCTTCTAGATTACAAGCATGGTCACGATCCCTGAAAATCAGAAGCAAGCTGATTGATCTAAATACTTCCAGATTAGTATGGTCAAGTTTTTCTTTCAGATTTCAGTTTTTTAAAAAGATGTTGAAAATGGACCTCTAACAGCCAATGCTAAGTGCGTGCCTACACTACCCATCTGTCACCAGCTTCTGAGAGGGGCAAATAAACACAGCTTGCCAGTTACAAGGTTGCTGCCAGAACAATGCTGACTCCTTAGGGTCTGCTCAGTTCTATCAAACCTCAACAGATGTATTCCTGAGCCTTTCTGTCAGCACGAAGGAGGGACAAATTCAACAGGTTTTGCAAGGGCAAATAAATGAGACAATAAAGCATACACTCCGTTATTTTGAGTTCAGATACCCTGAAGATAAATTCACAAGTCAGAGTAAATTTAACATCCTACTGCGAGCATAGTCTTCAACTGTAATGAGCTCAGCATGAAACTGCTACCTGACACATATACCCAAAAGCTGCCCTGCTCTGACACCCACCATCTGATCAGTTGCTTGTCTTTCTGTTTGCTACTCTTATTCTGCACTTTCATCCAGTTAAACACCACATCGCTGCTCATTCACATATATTAATGCTAATTAAATAACAACAACATATAAGATAGACTACTGCTGAAACTAATGTGGATTGTGTCCTAAAATAATATAGTGGAAAAATTCCCAACCCTTGGAAATGCTTAGCATTAACAACTGATGAGCTACAGAGAGATTCTTTCAAGGTAATGCTGCTCTGACAAAATATTTCTAGATGTTTTTCAATGCTGTATTCCCAGATAAACATTATTATGATCGAACACAATTATAAAAAAGAAAATCTACTACAAAGCTCAAGCAAGACTAGTTAAAACACGGGCCAACAGCATCCAGGTTCCAAAAGTTGTGTCCCATGAAAACTTTGAAAACTCATGCCCACCCTCTATGCTGTTGGGTTGTCTGTGTGTTCTTTCCTTGCTCTAGCATAGGGGGTACCTGCTGGCATAGCTGCCAGTACCTGTTGCACTGGAGCATCACTGCTTTCTACCATCTCCCTGCATTCTGAAGATCCTGTGCAGGCTGCAATAATCAAACAGTTCTCGTTATCAATAGTTATTTTATTATTGTCAAAAGCTACAGAAAATATCAGGTAGCCAAACACATAAGCATACGAAAGCATCAGTAAGTGTAAGCCTAAATCAAAACCTCGCCCTACCCCTGCCACAGGAAACGGGCATGCAGTGTTTTCTTGTCCATCTTGGCTGCCTTCTTACCTCCATCACAATTGCCTTTGGAAGTACTGTCTGTTGTAAAAACTAATTGGAAGAACTTTAAAAAGCATCCATAACAGGGTTGAAATGTTAAACGATAGTGTTTCTACTTTCTTAGTCTGCATGAGAAGAACAAAATTTACCTTGTCATAATAGTATCTGAGCGCTCGGCTCAGCTTGTCATAGTTCATATTAGTTTTGTTTTTTCTGAGTCCCCACAGCTTAGCCACTTCTTCTGCCTTGAGTAGCTTGAATTCGCCATCATTAGACGTCCAGCAAATCAGGTGCTCATGTTTCTGGTCTAGCAGCAACTGCAAAAGGAACTGCCACAGTGTGATTGCACTCTCCATACCTACAAGGGACAAAGGAGAGCAACGGTGTGAAAAACATTTGGGAGCAGGTGTTTCAGCCAACACTCAGTTCAGTAGTAAGCTCTGTTTAAGAATCATCTGACATAATTTAGCAAAGGAAATCACACTGTTCACAACCAAACTTCCGTAAGACCAGCAAGTCTTAAACTCCCGTTTCAGTATTCTTTTGCACTGCTATGATGAGATACACAAAAATACAGCAAGTATTTAGCAAAGCATTGCCCACTTAGTTTAGATGGTACAGGGTCATCTTCAGTCAAGGTCTACACCACAGTGCACACAGTTACCTCTGAAAGGAATGTACAACAAACAAACAAAACCCAGATTTTATATAACCTGTGTTGGAAGCAACTGCAAAACTGCTACTTACTGTCATGACAGGTATATTAAACCTGCTTGGATGTTCCCCCATCCAAGAAGAACAGAAAGAGAAGGAAAAAATGGAGAAGTCTGTTTTGAGGACCAGAAACCACACTTCCCCTTCCCACCACATTCTACCTTCCCTATTTCATACAGCCTTTATATCTTTTGCTCAGGGCCTCAATTGGTTCTTGCTGCTCCTGTCAGCCAATTTAAACAGCTCTAAAGCTACAACCTATTCTGGAGGCACGATGAAAGTTCA
Organism: Chrysolophus pictus; assembly: GCA_037305975.1. Classification (NCBI taxonomy): domain Eukaryota; kingdom Metazoa; phylum Chordata; class Aves; order Galliformes; family Phasianidae; genus Chrysolophus; species Chrysolophus pictus. The sequence goes on from CM074576.1 coordinate 150,674,994, forward strand.
GTATTACTTAAGCACTCTCAACCTTTCTCTAACAATGACCTTTCCTTTTATGATTATACATACAACTGAGAGCAATGAATACTGCTAACAATACCTGGCTCTCACTTCTAAGGTTGTCCTTGTTAAGTGCCCATGCTACTGAGCCCTTCTTTGAATATTTTTTTTCAGGCACTGTAAGAGAAGAATAAATGTAAGAATGAATAAATTCTAGTTCAGCACAGGCACATATACAACTGAACCTGAACATCTTACCATTGAAGACAACTTATTATTGCAATAAAGATATAGCTGCAACTGGCTTTTTGAGCTACAGAACTAGAAAATATTTCCCCTCACTTTCAACAACACTGACAGCCTTAGCACATTTAACACTGCCTTAAATCATTTTTTCTTGGCTCTTTTGACCTTTAATTCTGACATGTGGAGGGTGCTGATTTTCCTCCTCTACTCTGCCTTCATAAGGTCCTACTGGGAACACTGTTCAGCTCTGGGGCCTGCAGCATGTGAAGGACATGGACTTGTTCGAGTGGTCCAGAGGAAAGCAATAAGGATGATTAGAGGGCTGGAGTACTCCTATGAACACAGGCTAGAGTTGGGGTTGCTCCATCTGAAGAATAGAAAGCTCCAAGGAGATCTCACTGTGGCCTTCCAGTACCTAAAGGGGTCTACAGGAAAGCTGGAGAGGGACTCTTTATCAGAGAGAGTAGTGATAGCACAAGGAGTAACAGTTTTAAACAGAAAACGGATAGGTTTTGATCAGGTATGAGGATGAAGTTCTTAACTACAAGGGTGGTGAGGCACTGGAAGAACGTAGATTCCCCATCCCTGGAGGTGCTCAAGGCCGGGTTGGATGGAACCCTGAGCAGCCTGAGCTGGTGGGAGGTGTCCTTGCTCATGGCAGGGGACTGAAACCAGATGATATTTAAGGTCCCTTCCAACCACTCTATGATTCTACATTAGTTCTAACTAATGCAAATTCAGAGATGCCAGCACTACTGCATTAATTCACTTCTCTGTGAATGGCGTCAGTTATTACTTTACTTAACTTTGTGTAACAACAGATATTTTTGTCTCTATCGAAACAAACGCTTGATTTTTAATCTCCCTGCTCATTTTGGTGTGCATTACTCTCACATTATCAGGATCCCTGCCTCACCTTGCTTTGGTGTGCTGACCACCAGAGGGCAGGAGACCTCCAGCTATCCCTGCAGGCAGCAGCAGGGGACTGCTTTCCCTCTTCAGTCTGCCCCAGAGCTACAGAAACTCTTTCTTTCTCTCACTAATTCAGTTAATGCTGCTGTATGCTTGTCTTCACCACGCACCAGTTGAAAAGGAAAATAAATGACGTACACTTCACTTGGTAAAAACAAGGTAAAGATACTCGAAAAGGTTGCAGTGTTGCAGAAAAACAGAATTTGGAGTTTTGCTCCAATTTCCACTGGCCAAACAAGGTTTTGCAGAATTAGTTATGGTTTTACTAAAGCCTCGTTTCTCTACCTGACTGAGAATATAGTGGGAATGACAGAAGGACAAATATATATCCACGACAGCCAGCTGTGTGACACAACTTCATAGCACCTTCAAAAGACAGCAAAGGCTCACAGGGTTGTTAGGTATTCTTGAAACAAAACTGCCTCTTATGGGTGCTTTGACATTTTCAAAGGGTTTGCATTTGCTTTGTTGCATTATTTTTATCACTTTATAGCCAGGGTAAGGCAAGAAAGATATATACAGCTAGAATTCAAATATACCTGGAAGTTATATATTTGCTTTACAACCTTTAGTATAAAGTTCCTTTAAATTACACCATCTGCGCAAGCATTAACATCCACAGATAATTTAATCTCTAATGTCATAATTATTAAAGTGGCCCTATTCATCTGGCACACATATACATATTTTTCATTAATATTTAAAGCTTTATAACATATATTACCATACATGGTAGGATATGCAGACACATGACTCTAAAACTATCAGTTTCTATACACTATGTATTATACAGAGATACTTGCATAATTTCAGCTTGAATCATACTGCTTACTTGAACAAGAAAACATAAACAGAACCTTTTTTTTTTTTTCTCCAGAAAATTGTTAGTAGAGGTAAATAACTTCCTTCAAAACTTTTTTAAAAATGCTTACAAGTGCCCTAGGCTACAAACCTGTGTAAGTAATGTCACAGAATGGAAAGGGATGATACGGACCTTTGGAGATGATCTAACCACCCCAGTAAAGCAAGTTCCCTACAGTACATGAAAGCATCCAGGCAGATCTTGAATATCTCCAGAGAAGGAGCCTCCACAACCTCTCTGGGCAGTCTGTTCCAGTGCTCAGTCACCATCACAGTAAAGGAGTTCTTCATAAGGATCATATGGAACTTCCTGTGTTCCAGCTTGTGCCCACTGCCCCTTGCCCTGTTGCTGGGCACTGCTGAAAAGAGCCTGGCCCAGGCTCTTTTGGTACTGAGGAAATTGAAGTGGAAGAGTTATACAAACACCAACAACAGCTCCACCTCCATGATATTACTCAAAACAGTCCTCAGAGATGCAATTCTTCCCTTCCAGACTATTAATCACACCTTCTTTCAGATGATCAGCAATCATGTCTCTTCAGAGACTGCAGGTGGCACTGATCTCACAGTGAAAGCATACTTTGCTGCAGGTTCCCTCATCCCCACTCACCCCTGGCTAAGAAGGTACTTCACTGGGTAATCTACAGCTAACATTGCACTACACTTGCCATTATGAGCCTATATTCGATGCTTATCACCTCACCAAATGCAAACAGTTTTGGATCCCTCCGTATTCACCAAGTGTGGGCCTCAGGGTGACTCAGCTGTAGGCGGATCAGCACAAGGCTGTGTGAGCAGAACATCCTACAGGGGCACCCACTCAGTGCTACCATCCTGGTAACAAAGGAGAGGTTTCTTCCAACAATCAACATCTATAAAAGGTGATTGCAACCATTTTTAAAGGAAAAGGCGGGTCCTGATCACTTTTTTAACCACCTGTGTAGCATGCATGACCTCTGGGGGCAATCCAGGTGCTGGATCCAGGGCAGATGCTCGTGGTAGGAATCAATTGAGGCAGCTCCTCACCAACCTGTTTGCCTTATCTTCTGCCCAGCAAAAGTTGTGTGTCAGGTCTCCATGCTTACAGCTCTGAATAGACTTCATACAGAACCTGTACGCCTAAAAATTCGGTATCCGTGTGCGTAATTGGTACCTGTATAAGTCTGCTCTTGGATACAAGCCAAGCCTGTGCATACTGAAATGAGATTAAAAGAGCTCAGTGCAGCAATGCACTCCAACCCTCTGTCTGCCACTGAGTTCCTATGTAAAGCTTCCCATATTGCTCACAAGCTTACAGCAAGTATATATGCATAATTCCTGCATGAGGCAAATCAGGCAAACTACATTTTCAGATGATCATTACTCATATGCCCCTTTTCGTCCAAGCATCCAACTTGATGCCATCAGTTCTGAAGTGCTGAGCACTGAATATTCCCAGCTGTAACCACCTTAAATGGAAACTTTGTGCTCAGCATAAATGATGTAAAACCTTAAGTATTATGACAAACGATGCTTTGGGCATTTCAAATGGACTACTTGTGGGTGGTAAACTGGTGTTAATGTTGGTGCCCTGCTTTCATTCCCTAAAACGATTTGTAGGAGATTAGTAAAAATTCTCATCCTCTTCTTCAGATGATCCAAAATTCTTGATTTCCAGTCAGCTCAACCACAATATGAAACTCACCTTTCTTTCTGGGCACCATTTTGGGGTTTCACAAATTATTAATTGTCCTCCCAGGAGGACAACATGGCCCCACAGTGTATGTGCACCTGATTTGAGTGGTGGATCAGTAGAATCATCTAAAAGAAGCATTACAGGCCATGTAATTTAACCACTAAGCTATTATAAATTATAACTGGGGAGAATCAGAAATCTTCAGAAAACTTTGTATACCATTTATGTATTTTCTACTTCCTTTGAACTTCTACTGATTGAAAAGGAATCCATCCTTCCTCCTTAATGTGACGTGAATGTGTATAAGAATGTGGTCACTTCTTATGAGGCATATATTTCACATTTCATTCAACTATTTATTAGTATTGAAATGTAACAATAAATATTCCTCTTACTTCTGTGCTCAGCACAGGATTTTAATGCTAGGCAGAAAATAATACATGGAATTATACACTGAGTTTACATGGATTAAAAGAAAAATAGTTTTTAAAAAGCAGTTATTTAGTGGCGTTCATCTATGGTACAGAATGAAACAGGGAACCTATGGAACAGAAACAAATATTCTGTGCCACGGAAAGACTAACCTCAGTTCATATAGACAACAGAGTCAGAATTTATTTCTTCGTGTTATTTTTAACGTGGTTTTGCAACTTTGCCATTTTTTGAATATTTATACAGTGAATTTGAGGCTCTGTTATTTTCTGAGCCAGGAAACAAAATCTGCTGGACTTGAAATAGTATGGTAATTTTACTTTGTCATCAGTTTCACTATCACTGATGCAAAAAAATCAGTGGCTGAGCTAAAATGAATTACACTTGGAAGTGCATACAACGTCAAAAGGATGTTTCAGGTCTGAAAATCCATTTCTCAGGCAACGGTGACAGCCAACCATGTTAACACCCTGTCTGCATTCCTAAGGTGCGTGCTTTCCAATGTACCCCTGTACGAATCCTACCGACTGCACGGCCAGTGTGACACAACATGACCTCCATGTGTCAAATGTTACGTTCAGGACCGGTGTGGGAAGAAGGCAACTCGAGTTACCTGCACTGCTAACGCTGCCCCTATTTGTTTCAAACAAACTCCTCTGTTTCCTGACCGATATGCATGAACTTGGAGCAGCAACAAAGTCAGCACTGAAAGGTCTCCCTGAAGGGCAGACATCCACAGGGGAAAGCATCCTACCCAAGATCTCATTTTCCTATACAGTGATAGGTGGGAGCGAGGGAAGCCAAAGCCTGCCTCTCTGCTCAGTGTAAGGAGACTGGCTTTTACCAGTACCAGCAAGAACCGTGAAAACTTTATCTAAGTCACACTAGAAATGGTTAAGACATACAAAAGAAATGTGTGTGCTGATGGGCTGCGTTGATACTTCCTGACCATGACATACTTATCAAATTCTATGGGATAAGATGTCGGTAAGGTGGCATTAAGGCTTCAAAAATAAGTCATTTATCTACTGGGAAAAAATTATACAAATATGCAAGCCATCTCCAGGCAACAGAAAACCAGGAGGCTCAGAGACAAAGCTAGCTAAAGAAGGAATTCCCTATCAGATTTATGACATGAGCAGTGAGATAAGCAGAATGCTCTTTGAAGCATTAAGTTTTGTAAGACTATTGCATAAGAAAAGCTAAAAGAAGGCAAGGAAGCTGGAAAGCAGCCTTGTAGCATTATGGATGCCTGCACAGTTCCTCAGCTTCCACATGAAGAAAGAGCACGTTACAGCTGTGCACCCGTCCTTCATTCCTCCAGACATGCCAGGCCTCCTAACTGATATCCTTTATCCCCACTCAACATTTAGCTCCTCTGCGGCCTAAGAGACATTCTGTTGATCCTGGACAATCTATACGAACAAGCTCTGAAGCCTAAAACCAGAGATCATTCCAAGCATGAGGATCATAACCAGCTCCTTGTGACTTCAGAGTGCTTGCAGAGCACACCTGGTGCTCCAAGGGCACGGCACTTGGGGTAGAGGGGGGATGGATGGGTGGAAGAGGGGACCAGGGGAGCCTGGGGGGCAGAAAAAATTCAATTGGGGATCAATTAAATGAGGAAGGTGTCAGCCAGCATTATGCGCTTTAGGTGGTCACAGAGAGCTGGTGATCAGACACGTATGTGAAAAGGATTAAGACGCAGACTCAGGGCACGGAAATGAATGTCACTTGACGTCTGAAAAACACAGCCTTTTCCTTCTGCAGCCAAAGCAGCTGTAGAAGATCCAGCTCCTTTTCTTACATTCAGCCACAGAAGGCACACACCTCCATTTACACTGCTCTCACAGGGCAGTCAGTGCTCCTGCAAGCACACAGCATTTCTCCATAACAAATGCCGAATTTTTCATTCTCAACCAGTCCGGGAAACGCGTGTATATTTTTTGTGCATCCATTTACTGCTTTTGTACCCTAATTCTGGCGAGCAGAACATTTTTTGGAGCAGTGCGACGTGGGGCATTGTTAGGTTCTCATTCACGTTCGCATTCAGCTTCCTTTATTTCTGCAGGTTGCAGCCAGGAAACTGGAAAATGGGCCACAGGAAACCTGGCCTCCTACATCTGTCCCAGTTTGTAATAGCAGCTCTGGTTTTATTTTTCTAACTGTCTCAGGTTCATTTTAACCCTTGAGAGGACTGCAACAACATGTGAAAGAACATGCCCACTCTCTTTTTTAACAAGTTTCTCTGTATTAGAAACTGAGATGTTGCTAACCTACACTCATTTTTAAAATATGGTAATATTTATAAGCAGTTATGTGAGTTTTTAAAAACTTCATTAGAAATTACCAAAATAATTCAATTCCGCAAGGGCGCATATCAAAGACAAAATAATGTATTTAGGAAATAAAACCAGAGTAAGGCCACCTCTAGCTGCTTCAGCCATATATATTTTACACATTGCTCTACGATTAATATTTGTATGGAAGTCTGAACAGCTTACAAATGCTCTATGCTAACTTTTTCCCTTTACGTTTTAGTTTCTAAAAAAAGAAAAGAAAATGGCATGCATTTTCTTTATACTTGATTACAGAAGAAAAAGAAAGCTGATCATGAAAAGGTATTTTTGTAGAATCACAGAATCACAGAATGGCCCTGGTTGGAAGGGACCTCAAGGATCATGAATCTCCAACCCCCCTGCCAAAGGCAGGGCCACCAACCTCCTCATTTAATGCTAGACCAGGCTGCCCAGGGCCCCATCCAATCTGACCTTGAGCACCTCCAGGGACGGGGCATTCACAACCTCTCTGGGCAGCCTGTTCCAGCACCTCACCACTCACTCTGTAAAGAACTTTCCCCTGATATCCAACCTAAATCTTCCCTCCCTCAACTTAAAACCATCTCCCCTTGTCCTGCCGTTATCTACCCTTTAAGAGAGTTGACTCCCCTTCTGTTTATAGGCTCCCTTTAGGTACTGAAAGGTACCTGCAATTAGGTCACCCCACAGCCTTCTTTTCTCCAAGCTGAACAAGCCCAGAATAATCAAGAAATCAAGAATCCATTGAAAATCAGTCTGCAGAGCAACGCATATACCATGGGAGGTTACGGAGCGCTGCCAAATCTGTCAACTTCTGCTAAGAAACATTTGAAAGCGCAAGGCAAAAGCCTGAGTCAGTCCTCACACTTTGTTTCTCAACAGAGATGCCTCCAGAGTGATAAATAGGATGTGGTTGGTGAAAAGTCGATGATTCTGCCAGAAAGGAGGAAAAACAAATATCGGTTTGTTTACTTAGGAAGTTTTCAACTATTCATCATCCAAGGAGATCCTGCTGCTAATTTAATTGGCCTGGAAAAAATAAGCTCACATCTAAGTGTGTAAATATACCTGTTTTAACATGATGCAGAACTTTCTCTGTTAAAGGTTAATAAATCAAACCAAAGGTATGATCTGCATCCAAGGCACTTGAGGGACCTGGCTGGGTGCATGAGACAGAGCGCCGGTCAATTTTCCACATCCAGCAACCAGGACATTTCCTGCCAGAGCATCCTCTAAGTTCATCTATTGTGTTGAAACTGCAAAAACTTTCTAAATCAGGACTTCCTCCTATTATACTTTAGAGGCGTCTTTCTGGGAAATGCAGATTCAACTGAAAAAAAAAAAAAAAATAGGAATTCCTGCAGCACCACCCAGTGGAAACGCTAGAAAAAGTTGGAGAGTGCCCCAGCACAGAAGTTCTGATCTGCACTATAGTAATACTGCCACATCAAGCTGAATTGGTCTACGGATGTGCCAAAAAAGCAAAGGCTTTTGCTGGCTGATGTCTTCAGCAAAGCCATACAAGCTATGCCTGCTCTACCACTCCTGTGTAACAGTCCTTTCTATGTGATAGTTTAAGAGATTTTTGACAGTAAAGTGTAGCAATTTATGGGGTCTTCTCCACAAACAAGAATGCCCACTGCTCCATCCTCAGTACATTTAAAAAAAAATAAACAGACTCCTGCAGCCAACAGCAACATGAGAGACAGCAGCAAGACCCAGCTAAATACAACATGCTAACGTAAGTGACACTGCAGAAAAGAAAGCACTCGTGTTGTAACACACATCCAGAAATGGTTCTAGTAGGCATATTTAGAAATACAGCGTTTTCAGTTTTTCGTTTTTTTAATTAACCAAAGAAAGGCTGAGGCGGGCATCCAAAGGAGTTCAGTTCCGCTGCCTACACAATAATACCAGGAAGGACTGGTCGCCTGCCAAGGAGGTGTGATGATGCCGCCCCTAAAACAGGGCTGTTTGCAGAGTCTCCTCAAAGATGCAGTTCTCCAGTTCCTTACATAAGGATGCAAGAAACCATTTTAATCAGACTGAGCAGAAGCCCTCAGCAGGAGGAAATACAGCTAGGCTAGTGGCCTCCCCATGAAAGGCTTGAAAAACAACCTGCTCAACTATTTGTAAAGCTAGCCAAAAACAGAACAACATAAATCCACAGTGGCCCCAGCCGTGCACCTTGGGAAAGATGTAAAATGAGTGCAGGCTCCTCACACTGCTTTCTGTCTCCTCATGTGGCGCACATCTGTGGCATGCTGGCAATACGCTACGCTGCAATCAGAGGGACTTCTGGTTCCAAAGCCAGCTCTAAATGTTTATTTTCCCCACAGGACTTCCTCTTAGATTTCTGCCGAAATTGGTAGGATGCAGCTCACGGTTACTGGATGTCCAATATAAAATTTCAGAAGTCTCTTTGATAAATTCAGAGACAATCTGTACAGAGAGACAATGAAAAACAACAACAAAAAACAGCTAAAGACACGAGAGGGCAGATAAAATCATAAAATCACTAAGGCTGCAAAAGACTACTAGAGCACCTAGTCCAACTGTCAGCCCACCAGCACCATGCCCACTAAACCACGTCCCTAAGATGATGCAGCCTTCGGGAACAGCAGCTATTCCAGAAGTCTACTTGACATCCCAAGTCATGATCAATCCTAAATGCTTTTTCCTTATCAGTACTCCTATCTTAAACCAAAGTACCAAAATTTCCAGTGCTGCAACAGCAAACCAAATGCTCTGTAAGTTATAGTGGCTGTAACTTATTAAATGGTGTATTAATATTATCAGCTGGATCAAATGGTGCTTTTAAAAGATTTTATACTTCTGGTTTTTTTAAATCATCTTCCCCTATGAATGGATTTTTCTAATATTCGGACAAGCAGGTCTCTCTAATACTGTGCTGACAGAGGAGGCTGGTCAAAATGAAAGGAAATGCAAACTCTGCTCAGGCTCACTGAGGCAGCTGGCCGTCTCTGCAAGACCCGCAGCTAAGCAAGGTTATAGCCAGAGCTCCCCTTCCTATGTGCACTGAATTGTCAGAACACGCAGGATTAGCACTAGGAGTCACTGAACTAGTCAGCAACATAACCAGCTCATCCATACATTCTCACGTTGCAAGAGGATTCAGTCACAGCATTATACTGAAAGCGGTGCAGTGCAACTGGGCAGATGGTAAAGTATGTGCATATACAGACATTTTACCTAGACAATCCCTTTCCAAATAGCATTATTTTAACAGTTCATGGAGCATGAGCCACGGTGCAAGTTCCTTAGACATAACTAATGAGCAACTAGTTGCAACGCCAGTAAAGGCTTAATATCACTTAAAGTGAAAAATAATAATTCTGAAGGTCTCATCATGAAAACACAAATTAAGAATTTCTCTAACATATCAAAATCTCAATAATCTGGTATTCTCCTCCCTTCTCAGTGCTAATCAAAGTCTGTTATGCATATTTACCATGCACTAAGCTAAACTGAAACCCAATTGAAAGACTATTTTAGCTTCTAAGATTACTCACTTGTCTAGAACACCAGCAAGAACTTGAAGGTCACACCCACACACTTCCCCTGTCATCACCCATCAGCCACTGGAATACCCAACAGAATGTACCTGAGAATACATGAGATGTCAGCCAAGAGAAGATTTGGCTGCTGGCCTCCTGTACTGTCCATGTCCTGTCTATCTGAACTAACTGCCATGGCTGCAGCAAGCTATGAAGGAGAGAGGGAAACAAGAGAGTATTTCAATTACTACAGCAAACTTCATAAGAACAGTCTAGATTGCCTGTGTTTAGAAATGACATCAATAAACCAACTGGGCTGTTTGTGTCTCTGCTGCTCTGGAGAACCAACAACAGCCACAATTTTGACCTGCACACTGATTCCAGGATGAGAGTCCACTTTTAAATAAAGATTATATCCCCTCCCCTCAACTTGGACCAGACTGCACAACCTGTCTTAATGCATCCCACTCCCAGGGAAGAGCAGGAACCACTCCAGCTTTGATACCCTTTGGTGGAAGTACGTGCACCAGAGAGCCTCCAAATGGAAGCACTGCTGGGGGCAAGGAGGGCAGGACAGACACACTGCCTGCACCAGCCCCACATGACACCAGCAGAGTGCACCAAACCACATGCTGGCTGCACCGAGCCCACTAAGAGTCACCAGGCTTCATGGGGCCTGTATCTCTATGTTAATCCCAATTCCCACCTCAGCCATATTAGCATATCACAAAAGAAATGCTCTGAACATAGTCAACTTTCTCCAGATATTGCTAACAGCGCCAATAGGAATCTGCTCTTAAAGTGCTTTTTAAAGATTATTTCTTCTTGTGAATTACCGTAAATTGCTGAGAAGAGATAATAGTAGTGCTCGAGCCTCTAAACTTTTTGTTTATGCTGTACCATGTCTTGATACAACAGAGGCCACTCAACGTTACCACAAGATAAGCATTTACAACAATAACTCTCATTAGCATCCTTCCCCAAAAGCTCACAGTAAAATGTATCTGCTCAATTTGCTCCAAAAAAAAATAAAAAGACAAAGAGGGAGACAGAGACACAGTGAAGAGGAGCTGTCACCACATTAGAAGCAAACGGGTGTGTAATAGAAATGTTTTCCAGATGAGCTGTAAACTGTTCTGCAAGATGAGAGTGGGAAACATACAGGAGGACATTCAACTGTAGATATCTTGATTCTTTAAATGAGTTCTTTACATGTGTTGAAGCACTGAAACTGGTTGCCCAAGGAGGTTGTGGGTGCCCCATCCCTGGAGGCATTCAAGGCCAGGCTGGTCTGGTGGTTGGCGACCCTGCACATAGCAGGGGGGTTGAAACCAGATGACCATTGTGGTCCTTTTCAACCCAGGCCATTCTATGATTCCATGAATTCTATAATACAAGTCTATTCTTATTGGTACAACTGCAGAAGTGTTATTTTACACAGATTTCTTTGCTGCTTCACCAGCGTTTTTGGAGGAAGACCCATCTGGTAAAATCACACTATCAGAATTTAATATTTAGATTAGTGCTTAGAAAGCCCTTACCAATTTGCAATGACTGGAAAGAATAAAAAAAAAAAATTACAATCAAATGATTCATTATATAATTTAAAGACAGTTAAAACAGGGAGAGAATGAGAAGAGGAAAAATTGCATCCCACACCATTGATCCAGTTAGGATCCACAAGATTTAAAATATAAAAAGTATCCCTTAAAGCTGAAGAAACTAAGTGCTGTTTGCAAACAAGTTAAAGTGTGTAGTAATCAATGTAAGATTATCCGAACTACATTTTCAGTCTTCAATGACAGCAGAGCAAATTGGCAAGCAGAGACTCAGGCATGACTTAAATGATTCTGAAATGAGTCTGGGAGAAATCTCACAGAACAGGCAGCATCGTTTGCATGCTCAGTACACACAGACACTGCCAAGTTTAAAGCAATGCTATGACAGAGCAGGAGGACTTGCTCAGAGCAGGCAAATGGCACAAAGCTAGCAGGAGCCACACACTAATGCCCTGGTGACACTCAAGGCCCAGTCTACCAATGCATATCAATGCTTGCAACATGCGTTCATGGAAGCACTGACACACTCAAAAATAAAGACAAATCTAAGTGCTTTAAAGAACCAAAACACAGCTTGTGGCTTCCTACAGAAATTTTTCTCCTGAAGGGTGTAAGCTATATCTAACTCCCCACATGCAGGAAGAGAATGTGGCAGAGTTTAGGAACTTTCTTTAAATGGTTTATAGACATTCATCTTGGAAGTTCATAGGTTTGATCACTCGTGAGCAGTTTCCAACACGCAGTTCATGCATGTAGGCGTCAGCGGACTCCTCCCAAAGGAGGGGCAGAATGCAGGCACCAAGGCATTGCTACAGGCTGCTCCACACCACTGCTCAAAGACAACTTATGGATCCCCAAACCACCACAACGGTTGCAGCAGGGCAAAGGCAGAGGTGGTGCTGCTAACCGTAACGCCAAAGAGAAAAAGAAAAGTTTCAGTGGAGCTGTATCTGCTAACGGCATGGCAGAATTTGGTGCAGTGTTCATAAGCATAATACAATTTAAAATAATGACCTGAATATTTAGTTATTCAGTAACCTGTGAGATACTGACCATGAATTACATTGATCAGACACACCGGCAGTTCCAGAGCACTTTTTGATATTGCAAAAATCACCACGGTACCCATGTAAAATTAAACATGCAGAATGCCTGTACAGTTACCAATCAGTGCTGAATTAACTGGCATGTGATATTTTTGTATCAATATATTTCCGTGCCAATGCTCACAGCAGGAATTTTGTTTAGTTCTTGCTATTAAAAAGGCAGCAACTCTCCCTCCAAAAGCTTGCGGGTTAAAATCCACTCTTAAAAGCAAACCCCTCAGAACCTGAACTGTGGTCTGATTGCTGATATATAAATCCACAAGCAGCTTACAAAAGGTGTAAAGACAACGGTGCACTTTCTTTGCACGGAGCACAGAGATGGGGAGCACTCGGTGCTCCATCTGCTTTGTCTGCAGACACGTGGCCGAGCGCCTTGCAGAGCAGTGAGCTGGCCTTCCTGTACCCGCACCTTGACATTCTCCTGAAAATCATGACTAACTCTTTAATCATTCCTTACTCAACAAAACACTTCAACATGAGAACAGATACATTCGGTCTTTCAAGAGCTCTCAACAGCTTCCAGAATATCAGTTGATTCACTTCAGAAGCCGCACACCAAGTAAACATCTGCCTCATGATTCAAGGCTGCAAGATTCCCTCTCGCGGACAGCACGGAGGAGAGAGTCATGACGAATCACATGTACAGCACAGGATGGCTTCCAAGGGCCCAGAAGTGACAGCCTCTGCAGGAACCATTGGGTGTGGTTACAAAGACAGCAGCTCAAAACCAACAGCACCCTTTGAAACCGGCCCGGGCTCGACACATCCTATAATCAGTGTCCCGTCCTGTAATCAGAGTCACAGCTCTACGAGGGATGCAGAAAGCTGCCTTTGGAGGCACTGCACACTGGAGCCACCAAACAGAGATAACTGCAACTACATGAACATACAAACTTTGCACGAGGTCACCATGGTGCACCATATACACACATCACAAACAGCCAGACATTGGTTCTCCCAGTCCCATCCCACCCTCTCCAATCTTCAGTGGCCAAACGTCTTTTCATTTCAACATTACTTCTTTCCTTTGATTTGCTGAAGCAACACAATGTCATGTAATTGCACTCCTAAAGCTAAGATTCACGTTTGTTATGCAGCTGTGGAAACCCTGTGTCCATAAGCACTGTGAGTACGTGTAAGAGTGTGACCCGCAGGGCAAGCCTTGAACTCCAGTGCACCTTGGTGAACCTGCCAGGAGACCTCCCTTCTGCAACAAGTCCTCTGGAACAGATTTTTAAATGAAAGCAGGTTTCAGCTTCTGTTATACTGTCACTCCATCAGTAATACTTTGCTACAGGAATACCTTGACCATAAAACACCCTGAAGTTGGCCCAAGAACAACGTTACAAGAAAGTGAAGTTTAGACCATCAGATCTAGAACACAGCAAAGGGGAATTCTTCGGCCTTCAGAGTGAGACACTTGATTTGTTTTCATGATTTAAGCTTAACAAAATATTAAGTAATAGGGACACCAGTAAGCGGTGAGAATCGATCATGGGTAAAGGCGAAGTTTTATTTCTACATATGAAAGCATCCGTGTGCATTGTGTTTTGTAAACACAGTTACAAGGAAAGCTGTGCTGAGTTTTTCCTCCTGCACTTGTTTTAGCTGCTGCATATAAGAGTTGGTTAAATCTAAAAGGATAAAGGCCTGTTATTTTTTACTTTTTATTCTTAGGAACAACTCACAGAGGTGATAAGAAAACTGAGATACAAGCAATTATGACACTATCTCACCCCTTAGCCAGTAGCATGTAATCCTTTCACACATGATAGATTTCATAAATTAAATCAGGGAAAGAACAAAATCATACTTATAGTGAAAAACCTCTACGGCATTTGCATTATTTGTGTCAAAAACCATCGTGCTCTATTGGATGTTGGGATTTTTTTCTCTTCCGAACAGAACATATGCTGAGTGAATACTATATATCTACACTACATAAATTTCCTATCTGTCCGGACAAATGTGCGTGGTTCATCCCCACTGATTCAGCAGATGGCACACTGAAATCCCACCAACACTTAACACAACAGTGGACAATAAATGTGCCTATTACAGAGGCAGATGCAAAGCCTCTTCACTAAAAGCCTTGTTGCTGTCTGCTGACTGCTCCATCACGTATCCCACAATTACTTTTAATAGTCTGCCTATTAATGCTCCCCTCTCTCTCTCTGTAAAACCTTACAGAAGAAATAAAACTCCAAAAACAGAAGACAGCCCTCACTTCCCGATGACTACATTCACCTGGAAGAGTTTAGGCGTTTTCTGTTTCACATATTCTTTTTAATTTTTTCCCTGCTTAACCATGAAACCGAGAGGCATCCAAGTCTGAAGGCTGTGTCACCAATCTACTAATAGAGCTGCTCCGTACAGCAACATTAATGAAGAAATGTTTTGTGCAGCTTGGATACAGAAAGTACAGGAAACACTGAAGATCCTCAAAGGTAAACACGTGGTGCACAGCAATTAGTTCTCCATCCAGCTACGGCTTCTTCGCACAACACTTGCTAGGTTTAATGGTATCACATGATAATTCAATTAAGTAGTTAAGTGTTATTTCCTATTACTTGCAATTTTAGTCCCATTTTTTTGGACATTAAGGAAAATAAAAACACTTACAAGCAAGACTCCATTTTCTGTTTGCTCCAGACCATTCCCCGCTCCCCCGAAAAGCTAAAACTGAACATCACTGGGACATAGCAAAAACCTTTCTAATTCTGAACACAGGCACTTTTCCACAACTACCATGGAAATAAATGACCACAAACTAATTACACAATGCACCGACTCAAAAGCGATGTGTACAAAATAAATATCGCCTCACAATGCAACGTGCAAAGTGCCGATAGGGTGACCTTATAGGACTGGATGCACAGTTCAGACGTGCTCACAGCCTCAGCACCTGGGCACAGGAGTGTCTTTTCACGGCACAACCACACTGACTGTCATGGATGCAGAGTGTGTCTGCCTTGAGCTGCGTTGCACGGACCCCACTTCTTGCACTACACCTTCTGCAAGCATTTACTGCGTCGCATCCAATCCAAACTAATCGAAAAGTCTGTAAGAGCAAAATACAACACGATCCACGACCTTCTGCTTGAAATGGGACGCAACCACTGACTTTTCAAGTCCCCACGACTGAAAAGACGCTGCACCGTGCATACTCGTCTCAGCACTGCGCCCCTGAGTAAATAAAGATGTAACTTGTCTCCCTTTCAACTGCAACGCTAGAAGGGCTGTCAGGGCTTCACAAAACCCTCCTGTGTTAGGGAACGGAAACTCCTAATGAGATTAGTTGGTGTGTGTGCAGACATTACTTAGCCATGACTAAATGGGCTCTCTTCCTGCAGCCAGTGGAAAATTCAGGGAACTTTTTCCCCCTGCAGCATCAGAGTCCCTCTAACCTTCAGCACAGCCAGATCCAAAAACAACTCTCCACTTTCTCTCCCTTTCTCTCTCTCTCTCTTTCTCCTCACAAACATTAGCAGCGTTTTTAGGCTGGTGGTGGAAACTACCGACGGCGGCCAAGGGGTCTCGGGACAGAGCGGGAGGGGGAGGGCCGGCAGAACGCAGAGGACTACAAAGGAAACTGTAAAAAGAGCAAATACATAAACCTGAGAGGGAGAAAACCACAGAGTTTCTTTGTGAGCAGCAGTGACTCATTTTCAAGATGTTGTCTGCTGCCAGTTTCAAACCGGAAGCGCATGGCAATTAGTCTTGCTGTTTCCAGACGAGCCAGAAACTCTCCCGACACTTTTTTTTTTTTTTTTTTTTTTTAAAGCCCCTCGTGCAGTTCCCTCTGCAACCATTCCCCCCCAACCCCCCTCCGGCCTCCTTCGCCCTCACGGCGGCTCCGGGGGACCCCTCCGGCGCCCCATATCCGCCGTGACACCGCCCCGCCGCCGCCAGCGCGACGCTGCCTGGGGGAGCCGAGCCGTGAGGCCGGGGGGACGCGATGAGCTGCGGGGAGCTCGGGGCTCGCCTACCCCCGGGACAGCCCTCGGCTCCGCGGAGCCCCCGAGGCGGCGCTCCCCGCTCCCCTCACTCACAGCGCCCGACCCCGGGGCAGCAGTCCGATCCGCGCGGGGCTCCTCGCCGCCCCCTCCCGCCCCCCGCCCGGACCCGCGCGCTCCCCGCAGACCCCCGAAACTTTGCAGTTGTTGTCCCGGCGCTGCGGCGCTGTACCTACCCAGAGCGTGCGGGTCCCTCCCGCTGCCTCGCGGTGTTCAGAGGGAGCCGGGTAAAACCCCCCGCTTTCCCATGCTGACAGCCTTCTGCAAACGCTCTGTTGCTGTTGTAATGAGATCCTGATTTTTTTCCCCGTTTTTTTTTCTTTTTTTTTTTTTTTTCTTTTCGGTCGGGGTGTGTGTGTGTGTGTGTGTCTGTGTGTCTGTGTGAGCAGGAAGTCGGAGCAGTCAGACAGAGAGCCGGCTCACTTCCTTTCCTGCATTATTCCCCAGGCGGTTTGCAGTCTGTGTAAACAGGCTTTTCCTCCCCTCTCCCCTCGCTCTGGCCACTGATGTGCGGCATGGCTGTAACATAAGACACACACATAGCACGGCGCTAACGGGAAACTCCGAGCACTCACGAGGAGCTCCCCCGACCTCCACCTCTTCCTGTGCTACACCCCCGGGGAGGAGCCTCGGCCCGGCCCGGCGGCGGGGGGCGGCCCCGGAGCGGCCCCGCAGGTGGCACCGCGGTGTCGGGATGCGGAGCTCGGGGGCCGTGCGGGATGTCCCCGGGGTGGACCTCAAATTGGTACTGAAGTACAGAAGGCAGCAGAACGATGTGGCGCAAAATCGAGGAAAAGTGCGCGCTAAAAGTGAAGGGCTGCTCAAATCATCGAGTTTGAGCAGAGTGTTCCCGCTTCAGATAGCACAGACCAGCAGAAAGGAGCTGAGCGGGATTTAAGTTTTGACCGGTGACTTTCAGATCTCGGTTCTCAACTGCGTGTTTGGATTCGTTAGAATGAACGCGTTCCCCAAGGCGTTTATATCTTTATATGGCTTCTCTTCTATCTCGTGTATCTGCATTATTGAATACTGCATTCAGTTCTGGGTCCCTCACTGCGAGAAAGACAAGGAGGCCCTGGAGTGTGTCCAGGGAAGGGCGACACAGCTGTGAGGTGACTGGGGCACAAGTCTGATGGGGAGCAGCTGAGGGAACTGGGGAACTAGTTTGGTCTGGAGAAGAGGAGGCTCAGGGGAGAGTTTATTGCCCTCAGCAACACTGAAAGAAGGTTGTGGTGAGGTGGGGGTCAGCCTTTTCTCCCGCATAACAGGGATAGAACAAAAGGGAATGGCCTCAAGTTGCATCCAGGAAGGTTCAGGCATTGGAATAGGCTCCCCAGGGAGGTGGTGGTGTCACTGTCCCTGGAGGGGTCAAGACCAGCGTAGACGTGGCACTGAGGGACATGGTGAGTGGGCATGGTGGGGATGGGCTGATGGTTGGGCTGGATGATGTTAGTGCTCTTTTCCAAACTTAGAAGATTCATTGATTCTATGATCATACTGTCCGTTTCTAAATTTATTTGAAAATTCTCCAAATGAGGGACACGCTTTCTGACTGCCGAGTGCAAAGTGCAGTGATGCTACTAAATACCGAATGTGTTACCATCAGTAAGTACTACACTGTTCTTTAACAGTTACACCATTTATCATTCAAACACTAATCACAGCTCAAAATGTTCTTAACATGAAACAACACAGAAGCTATGCTGATTTTTTACTGCTCTGTAGGGATGTTACTGGCAGTGTCACTGGGAACAAAAGTATGCTCCATGTTCTGATGAAACTACAAGGATTGTCACAGTTGATCACTAGTCATGAGTCAACAGCACGCCAACAGCTGGCAGAGAGCAAACGGGGTCTAGGGAAGTTGGTTGGGTTCTCCCTTCTTGTCTTTTAACATGTCATGGGGGACCAATCATAACATCCTGCCAGCACACCAAATGATGTTGGTTTACCATTTTTTTTAAATAATGCCCTTTTAGATGTCACTCTGAATCTTAGATTACAGATGTGGAATCTGCTTGCTTTGTGTTTCCCAAATAAAGAAACATTAAAACATTTAACTTCAGGCAGCACATTACTAGATTAGAACATGCAATGGATTAAGTCGTTGCATTAGGTGTTGAAGTCATCAGGGCGCAGGAATCAACTTTCCTTTGGGGAGTGCAACTGAAGACCTGGTTTCCATCAGCAGGGCAGACAGAAAGGCTTTTATGTCACCAATAACTCAATGTTGGACCAACAGCTGGGGGTGCCTACTTTCATCTTCTGCATTCATCCTTCATTGATATTGTGAATCAGAGAAGAAGCAGAGACATTTCAAAGTTGCTTTGGCCAATACCGGCAGTGTGGAGATCTGAGAGAATAAACTCTCAAAGCCAGTTTTACATTTTCAAACCAAGTCAGTGACTTCTCTTTTACAGAAATAATGTTAGAAAGCAAACAGATAAACACGTTCTTTTTATTTACTGTGAGCCCTAGGAATCTGTCTGCAGCACTCATCCCTCTTTGTCCACGTAGAGAAGCTGAGACCTAAATGAAGGTGCCATGCTCAGGGCACCATGAGAGCTTCGTACCACCCGGGGAATGGTGAGGAAAGTGAAGATGCTGTTCAACTGAAAGAAGCCACCAGCATATGTTGGAAACATGAAGAATTCAGAAAGCTCTGTTGAAGGTGGAAGAAGAAGTGAACTTTTTGGCTACTGATTCTTGTAATATGGATGTCATCTGGAAAATATTTTTTTGAAGCTGCATCTATGTACTTGATAAAAATACTGTGTTTTACAGAGTTGCTATTAAGATTCTCTCATCCGTGATACCTGCCTAGCTCAATTAATGCAGACTTATGGCTGTCCTTCGGGATTGGCTGATGCAAGAATACAAGATGATGAATAAAGAAAATTGCAGGTTTGTACTGTGTAGGAGCTCTTTTCTTTTACAAAAGCAGTTCCATTCAGGAAACCTGTTGGTTGATGTAGTCATAAAAATGCTAGTTATGTGTTTGGTAGGGACTCCAGTCAACTTGTCTCTGCCTATGCCCACCCATCAGCACATATTACAACTGTCAGTTCTAAAGCCTGAATCCCATCCTCAAGCTGTGAAGATTTTTGGGTTTAACATCACAACTGTTGTTTGTTGCTCAAAGTTGGTCACAACAGCTGTCACACTCAGAAGGAGTGAGGAGTGGCTGGAGATAGCTCTTCTTCCTCTGGGGAGGCACGGCACCACGGTTCAGGGTACTGATTTGATGGGTTCAGATCAACCCTGAGCAAACATGTGGACCCAAGTTGTCTCTGTGGTCTGTTCATCCTGCAATTGTACAGTCTGTGAAGGAGCCCATGTTTATAAAGCTGGCTTTTTGCAGAAAAAAAAATATGCCCCAAAGCATTCCTGAGCGTAGTGACTGCAATTCTGCCTCATTTTCATTAGATTACATCAATTAAGAAACCAGGCTTTTTCTGTCCTTTCAGATCATTTCTGCTGTATTTTTACACTGTTCACAAATCTCATGTGCTTCTATAATTAACCTATCTAAAGCAAAGAAAGAAAAAAATAAAGGCAGATTTGCTGCTCTGCAGAGCTCCATCTAAGCTCTTCAGGCTGAGGTTCATGTCTGTGCTGGTCAAGGCTTTAGTGTAAATTCGCTCAGTCTTGAGCCCACATTAGTTTAATCTAAGTAATTACAAGGTCACTTTGCAGTGCACCTTTTTCTTTAAAAGTACATCTGTGTTTATAATTGTGTGTAATTATCAAAAATGAAGCTGAAAGGAGATGGAAATAATGGTCATTTCATTTACTAATTTAACTGCAAGTGTATTCAATGCACATATATATGTTATATTGCCCACTCTAAATATTTTGTGTTTTTTTCCAGATTGCAGGCTCTGTGGTGAAGAGGTTTCAGATTTATATCTGTGTTTCTGATAACACCACAAGTTGTGAGGCAGAATCAGTAGTGTCTGTTCTTGCTTATTTCCTCGTAGTTCTGGTTTGAGGAGCCACCTGCCCGGTTTCAAGGGGATTCCCAGGGGATTTTGGAAAGCGAGTGTACAGAAATGGATCACCTGAGTTGGAACAGCAGCCTAATTTGTGCAGGATTTTGGATTGCCCTTCACAACACTCTGTTTAAACGCCTTACAAATGTTGCATCGGTACTGATGAACGTTCTTCCTGCAGGTTTGGCTTTCCTCTTTCACACTTCCCCGTAGCTGGACAAACACAGGCTTCAGAGCCAACAACTTCATTACTGCAAAAAGTCCCAGAGGATCCATTCTGCTCACAGAGTGGCCAGGTCCTCGGTTTTATCTCATCTCGCAGACAGTTTCGCTGGCAAGCAGAGCACCGTCTGCAGTACTGTACAGTGCTACCTCCAGGGTGTAATGCTGACTGTAAGCCCTTGGAAACTCAAAAGAATGGACTGTACATTGTTCCCCTTTGAGTGTTCTTTCTTCCAGGGCTTTGCTGAGCTGTCTTAAGTAAAACTGCGAGCTTTAGAAAAAGGTTTAACAGCAGACAATGACAAAACTGTGCGTGCTGTTAGAAATTGGATCTGATTAGTGGGAAAAAAAACAATTGCATGTCAGCATCAAATGGTTGAAAATCTCGTGCCACATTTTCTGGAGCAAATTCTGCAAGTTTCAACCTAAAAAGTTTCCTGTCAGAGGCCGGAGACAGGCTAAATACTTCTTCACACAATGAAGCAAGTATCCTGTGCAGACCTCAACCAAGGAGTCCCTGGGGACTTCTGTTTCCTCTGGGAGCACCTTCCAGTCCCTCATGGCAGAGGCAGTGAATGAGCAGTTCTGCTGGGCTGCAATTAGAAGTCTGCTTTCAGTCGTTAGAGAATGATGTTTTGAGACCCTAAGGTGTTCATTCTGTTCTCTACCCAGCCCAAGAAGGCTGTGGTGCTGGATAGGAAGAAGCGTTTGGGAAAATTACTGCTTTTACATTCCTTTTCCTCTGGCACATTTTTTCTTCCCTGAATGTTTTGTGTTCCCTATGTGTTGCTGTGGAAGAAAGCACATGACCCAACATGTTTAGATTAAAAGCATCACTTACATCTGCTATTTCATTAGGTTTGCCTTCTTAGTGAAAGATTTATATGGAATTACCTCCTGTGTGCAATGTAATTACCTATGATTTTTTGTCATTTCAGGAATGTCATGCCATGGTGTGTTGCAGGAGCCTGTGGCACCTAAGTCAGCAGTCCCTGAAAACAGGGAAAGAAGATTCCATGAATCTCTGGATATCCCCATGGTCAAAGCCGGCTGCAAAGATTAACTAATTGAGAGGTCACTGTGTGTCTCTTAAACCTTTCAATATGTTCTACTGCAGGTTTTTTCCCAGGCTAATTAATTAAAGGTCTGAGCTATAAGTTTAGTTGTATTTTATCCCTCTTTTCCTTCTGTCTTCCATCTGTCTACTTTACTCTAACTTAATCTATAAATATAACTTCACCAAGGTATTGCTGCTGCCCAGTATCACCATAGCACCTGAATATAATTAAACAGCTTTTACTGTTCTTGAATGTTTTTGATCCAGAGGAACACGACTCACTGCTGCTTCTGTTCAGCCCACACTAATTCTGAAAATTTTAGATGGCAAATAATGTGCAGATTTTGTCTTCAACATGTGACCTTATAAACTTTTGTGTTTCCTTGTATGGCCCGTGCCTGGGGAGACATTTCTCCTTAACAGTGTTCAGTTAGGTGACAATGTTTGTTTCTCTTGTGATTACCGTGTGTTTGATGATGATGTTCCAATGATTGTATTGTCATGTTTGTAGTTACAAACTTAATTATCCATGATCTTGGTAATGTGCATTTTCTAATAAAGTAATCAACATTTTTTTAAAGCCTTCCCTGTTCTCATACTCAACAGCCACAATTATAAAACTCATAGAAATGATGCTTTAGAAAAGCAAATAAATCTTCCAAATATCTTTGAGTTTTTACAGCCAAAATTACCCCCCAGCCAGACACTGGTGCAGACCATGAAGTATATACATTATGTGTTTCTTACGGGACATGATTTCCATTAGCATAAGCATAATATTGCTTGCAAGCAAGTGAAATTTTTTCAAAGTCACATTACATAAAACAACTTAAAAAATGAATACGTCTTAATACTTTTACCCTACATGTGCCTGTACACTCATTTTTCTTGATGTGCAGTAAAGGATAGAAAAACAATTAAAAGAATGTAGTTAGGTTCCTGCCATGGGTAGTCTGGAGGTGCTCACATCTCCATGCTTCCCGCGCAGGGACCATAGGAAGCCTTCCCAGCTTACGCAGCTTCCCAAAGAGGTCCTTCAAGGAAGGAGACACATATACCCCTTAGCTTCATATTTTTCCTTCAGTACAGCTAAAATATGGACTTCCTTGTCTAATGTTGTGGAGTATGGTTCAAGAAGAAGGGGGAAATCATGCAAGACTGGAGAACAGGATGGGGTGTAGGTCTGGTAGTCATGCTGTGGTTGAAAACAAGTGCAGTGCAGGTTGGATAAGGCTGTAGCAATGTTTCTGTCACTCCACTCACCTCCAAGCACCTCCATTCACCTTATCTATGCCCAACCACATGCAGCCTCGTGCTGATGTCAAGGACCTAAGCTGTGACCAGAAGTTGTCAAGGAAAAGAGAAAGTGCCAGCTTTGGCAAAAACACGGGGACCATAATAGCATGTGATGATTAGCATACAAACAAGCCTTCATGTTTTTGGGAAATGTAAACGACGTCTTAAGAACCAGCAGAATTTTCGCTGCTGTTCTGCAGAGGTCATGTTACTCATACCCTTGCTTATATCTTAGTTTGCATACTTTCTAACAGTTGGGTCCTCCTTGCTTATTATGGCAAATCACATGTAAAAATGTTATCAAATCAGACAATGGAGGACAGCTTTCAGAGCTCACCTCAGCCACATGGAGACATTCCCAGGACAGTGACCCCAGCTCACTACAGATGCATTGACAAGACAGGTCATATAACCTTTCCTACCCTAACTTAGCTTCCCTGGAATTTCTATAACCCTACCCAACCTAACTTGCCTTTACCTACCCTTATTCACCTCCTCCTCCCCACCCCAGAATACTGATTAATCATAAGCTGACACATTGTTTACTTAGAATAATCTGATTGTAGATCATATGTACAACAGCTTGCTCTGAATGCATTTAATACACTGTTTTGGTGCACCTGATCTGTGTTGGTGAAGTGTGTCATAGCAGCTGTCTTCTTGCTGGGCAAAACCAACCAGGGAACAGGGTTGGAAAGATGTCTATGGTGGGATTTTATTCCAAAAATTCCCAGTCCATGAATCTTTCTTATACCAGTTTGTTATGTATTAGTTCAGGACAGTTCTCATGCCTGTACCTTAAGTATACACAACAAGTACGTTGAAAATCTGATGTGCATTTGCCTGTATGCTCCCCCTTTACCACGTACTAGTGATAACTGTCATTCTAAGAAGACAACTAATAGGCAGCAAAAACTAGAGTTATATAAATATTGTCCTGTCTTTTTGTCATGTGCAGTTGTCTGGCCGCTATCAACAGATGCCACATCTACATTAAAACCTTTTTTGACTCAGACAGTAGAATTCTGATATCCAGACATAAACACAAGTCTAAGTCCACCCTTCTTAGACAAACCCTGAAGAGATAACCATGGGCTCTCATTTTTGTGCTAAAGACAAAAACAAATTTGAGCAATGATATTACGAGGATGGCTAACGTGGCTGTAGCCCACCATTTGCATCATCTGGTGAAGCACGACTGCTCCAGACTGCTCTCATGCACATTCCAGCTGCATGCAATAATAGATTCAAGCACATTCTTCGGCTTTGCTAAAGGCTTCCCATCCATGTTCAAAAGGTGTTGAGGTTACAGCAAGTTTCCTTTGACTTCAGGAGATTTCAATTGAGCATCTACTGTGCAAGTGGTCTTTAGGATGATCTTGTTTTAATACCAAGTTTCTTCAAAGTCTCATAGAGATTGCAGTATAAATTTATTAGTCCAACACTTGCTTATTCTGCTACAAGAAGAATGCTCTCCCAAACAGATTGTCACTTAACTTTAGTCCACAGAATATAGCGTGTATAATTCACGTTAAGATCTTATTAAGAAATTGCAAAAATACATATACATGAGGATGTATAGTGAACTATAATGTAAGTGGCTTTAAATATTTTTACACCGTTGGTAAATTTTTTGGATGCTGTTTACGTTTGAACTTTTCTCCGTTTTCCTGTAGACTTCCGTATCCTCTTCCTGTGTCCCTACAAAGTTTTGTACAATGCAGGACAAGAAATGCTACAGGGATTGTGCTCCACCTTTCTCCTTCCTGCTGGGATATCCTTTCTGTAGAGAAGTGTAAAGTATGTAATATTCAAGTAAGAATGTTGTATTATTCTTTATCTCAGTCCTTTTCTGTTATCTACAGCATATCAAGCTGAGTCTACACTGGTTGCAGAAGTACACCACTATTTTCATATTTTTATGACATATGAGTTACTTAGCCAAAGGTAGCTAAAATCTACTACAAACTTTCTTGTTTTCCAGAGCCTTATCAAGGGTTCATGTCTAAGTCAAACAAGACAAGGGTGGGTTGGGTTTTTCTCTTCATTGTTCAGATTGAATTAACAGGAAGGGGGGAGTACTTTACCTGTCTGACACCAGAGCAATATTCATTAGCTCCCACTTCTCACTTGCCTGTCTGGCCAGACTCTGTCTGCATCCTTGTGAGAACTGTACAGGATAGATTTCTTGACTCCCAGTAATAAATAAGAAAATTAGTAAGGGCCTTTGATCTGAGTTCCAATGCCTTAATTCATTCTAAAAAAGTCAATACTTACAACAACAAGAAAAGGATTAAGACTTTAAAAGCTTAGTTAATGTTAATGGAACATATTCCTGAGCAGTCAGGGTAGGCTTTCACCACTGTGTTAGACCAAGGAAAAGTATACCAAAAGCCTGTTTTATAATCCTACATGCATATAAATGCATACGTATACATGTGTATGATTCTTGTTTAGATCATTTAGCAGTCCTTCTGCAGTAGCATCAAGGCATGATGGTGGTCAGCACTGAAGAGAATTATTCTGTAATCTTGTTGGCTATGACTGATTATTCATTTCAAATGAAGTAAAGTATGTAAAATAATAAATGATCCATAGGGATGTCAAATTCAAATAATGTAAAAAGACAGAGTCTTTTGTAGATGTTTCAGACAATTTATTGAAATAGCAAATAGGAAGCAGATGTTTTAAAAATTATCTTTAGAAAAACAGAGTACGACAAAATTTATTCCTCTGCATGGATGAGATCTGCTGAGTTAAAAGTTTCTTATAGTTACCAGCTTTTTAATTTCCTCTTCACCTTTTCTGATAATACATATTTCACTGATTTCTTTATCTTTCATGACAAATGGAACAGATAAATAGAATAAAGGGCAATGTTTAGACTATAGGAAGTTAATAGTATGAAGAGCAAAATAAGGATGTGGTCAACAAAATTATTTTTATTTAAAAATTGTGCCTTTACTGATTATCAAACTGGTTAAGTATATATTAATTTATCCTTTATTATATTTAATTGCATTTATTTGTTTACATTATGAAGTTCTTGCTTGACCTTTATTTCTATAAAAACTATTTATGTAATTACAAATAATTTAGTGCAAGGTTAGTATGCAGCAGTGAATGGTCACAAAAAAATCTGCATGTTAATATAATATAATGATACTGTAATTATTAGGGTGATAGTTTTCCAAGCAAATGACAAGATCACAGATAGCAGTGGGAACTATACTTTTGCATGTGACAATCAATTATGATTGTGTTAGAGAATTCTGCTTCTGTGGTTAATGGATTTGACTTCAGTTCCTGTTCTGCTCGAGCTCCCTTATGTCTAAATGAATAGACTTGTGCTGCACTCATTGGTAGTACTCAGAAATTTCACTGGTCTAATTATGAAAAATTTCAGACTCTTATTGGTTTTACAGAAGAAAATACTGACTTTCCAATCCCAAAAAGAGAGAAATAACTTTGGTACATTTTCTTAAAGAAATAAGGTTTTGTGATCATACACCATAAGTTGATGGCTTGAATATCTCTCTGTTGATTCATAGGTTTTAACAAGTTTGCATGGAAATGCCTGCCATTTCTCCTTAATAATTCAGCTTTCCCATTTCAGCCAAATTGACAGAAATTATCTTGAAAGTCCAACACTAAGATCTGTGAATATTCCATGAATATCAGCTCTTGGAAAGAAGACAATGCTAGATCAGGAGGATGCATTACTGGACTAAACAAGTCACGGACCCCCATGAGTCCACATAGTGAGCTGTTAGGAACTTTAAAAATCCTGAGATTAGAGTCAGTTGTAGTTTGCATTTAGTAAGAACCAGAAAAGTCAGTCACTCAGTCAATCTGTAAGGCAATGTGAAGCCTTCACTTGCTCTTCTTTTCTACAAGAACTTAGGGCTTTTTTTGCACAGCACCACAGAAATATAAATTCTCTCCTTGTTCAACGCACACAAGAGGCTACAAGGAAAGACTGGGCTGTTACATTATCCAGTTATACTATCCAGAATAACACAGATTATCTAACAGGCTTTTTTGTTTCTTCTTCCTCATCTCTCTCTTCTTTGGTCTTTCTGGTTCTCTAGATAATCTTGGTTTGTTTACTGGAGCATCATGAGACCTTATTTCAGAAGATGTAGATAACTCTGTTATACTCCCTGGATTAATCTCAAAAGCAGTGCAGACTGTTTGATACCTTCCCCCAGAGGTTGCAAGAGTCTTCCTTTCTTGAAAACATCTGTGTAAAATTACACGTGCTACTGATTTTAACAAGAACAGTGTTTGTTAAAAACAAGGTGAAAATTCATTGAAAACAAAAGAAATGTGTATTTTACTCTAATTTATCAGTTACCCTTCTGATCAACTCTATTAGATAAAAAAGTCTCAGCTGAGTTTTATAGAAAAAAAGACCAAAATAGAGAAATAAGTAGTTTAGTGAACAGCTTGCTCTAGTCTCCAGAGGGTTCTCTTGTTGCACAGCCAGACTGACAGTGCTGAGGCCAGGGGCTCTCTGAACTAGCTTCCCCCATTACTTACACACTGAAGGCTGTAAACTCATTGCTTCCTCTAGGACAAGTACAAACCTTTGTGCTCTCAAACTTACGTTAGTACAAGTGGAGTTACGAGTAGGCAACTGCTTTTATTTGATTATTTCTCAATCCCAGAAATTAAAACTGCTTTTCAATTTGAAAAGATTTTTTTAAAAATCCTCATGTTTGTTTCTATGAGCATTTTACTGGGGGAAAGACACATCAAAAAGATGCGTGCTCTGTCTAATTCTGAAAGCAGTAAAGCTAGAATCATTTCTTGGGTCTCCTGTGGGAGCAAGCCAAGTTGGACATTTACCATGATGCTGAAAATGTTTCCTTCCTCTTCCTTGTACTTCCCCAATTATTGTAGCCTGATACACTTCACACACTCACGGGTCACATCACTAAATCATGACCGTAAGTCATATTTAGAGCAGGGCTGCATCTACCGTTGCAGGTTCCAGAGTCTCCACTTCTATTTCTTTCCCACATGCAAAAACCTTCCTTTGGGGTCTGACAGTCTCCTCAGTTGAGCAGAACAGCTGTCAAGGGAGTTTATGTTTGTGAAGAAACAAAAATTAGTAACAGGCTGAAGATTAATTTAATAATCTAGAAACAGATGCCCATGAGGATGTGTAGTATAGTAGAGGAAACAGCAACTTCTATGATGCCTGTCTTTCTCCCAGGAAAAATAACCTCTGTCTTGCTTCTGTACAGCTTTGCCAGCTTGTCTTAAGGTAAGTGCGGGTTTTGCCCATTTGGAGACCCCTGTGCACAAAACAAAACTGGAATTGTAGCATTTCAGTCTTTTTAAATGAGTTTTTCTGCTTACAAAACTCTTTAATTTCCATAGAGCTCAACCAAAACAGAGTATGTGTCTCTTTTCCAAAATGCTTTTTTTTCCCCACCACCTCTCTTCAGAATTCTGCATAATCACTGAGTAAGGTGAAAGAAAGAAGTGAGATGCTGTGAGTCTCATAGGAACAGTGCCAGGAACTGATGAGCAGTTATTGGTAATGGTCCTCTGCTTCAGGAGTGGAGAACTTAGCTATTTTGAGGTATTTTCTGCATGGGGAAAATAGTTCTTACTTTCAAGAGGATCTATTATTTTGCAGAGATTTGGAAATTACTGTATTGTCAGTCTCCTTGGGTCTGTGGGAAAAGGTCATCTGCCTGAAAATAGGTATTTGTACATACATCAGGAATAGAAAGAGTCCTGGGAGACTAAGTTAGGGCTTCTGTGGTTATATGCTAACCTTTCCAATCACACCGCTTAGAACAGTGGGGAGGGGGAGTCGATCTCGTGGTGGTAAGATATCCTTACACTACTGCTCCATAAGTTATATGCTAGTTGAGTGACTTCATGCAAGACTTATACTTAAAGAGTTATCTGTCTTTGAGAGGAAGATGGGATTCTTCCAA
This sequence comes from Chrysolophus pictus, assembly GCA_037305975.1. NCBI lineage: Eukaryota > Metazoa > Chordata > Aves > Galliformes > Phasianidae > Chrysolophus > Chrysolophus pictus. Next base: position 150,704,215 of record CM074576.1, read on the forward strand.
GATATAGAAGAGAAAATGCCAAAGATGAAAAGGGCATTTAATATCTCCAGTTTTCTTGTGTGTAGCATGAAATAGGTCTGCTCAAAGAGGCTATAAAGCAAAAGGAAAAGAGAGAAGAGAAAGGGAAAAGAATAATCAAAGGACTTAAAAATGTGTTCAGCTAGATCTGATAACTTACATCTTATATTAATATCCCAAAGCAGGAGTTACACCTTCCAATATAGCTGCTTGTGGCCTTAAAGAGACAATAGAAACTCTGTTCACTAACATTAACAATTACATACAACACTGCTGTGTACTGATTGTGCTATTATTATGTAAGATAACAGTATGCCTCTGCTGCCAACATTAGGAGTTGTCGAAATTTGATGATGTTCAAGGTGCGAACTGAAGAAAGTTTAGAAGTGGCTGCTTTGGGCTGTCATTGTTGCTGAAGTTGTTTCATCAAGTCCTTGCAGTGATATCCCAACCAAAGGACTCAGCCTTTTTTTTTGTCAAGGACGCCAGTGAAATTACTGCCAAAAAAAAATCAAAGCTGCTGCCACATTTTCATTCCAATATTTTGGCAGTTGACATCTCATGTGTTATAAGCCAAATGCATTGAAGAATTAGAATCTCTAACTGCACAACCTCTTATAAGTCTTACAATTGGGAAGAAGAAAAAAAATCAGATAGCAACTAACAGGTTTTATCCAGATACATATTCGGGATTTTTTGAGTGAGACTACATGTTGAACATCAAAGTTCACTGAGCATGAAGATTTGCTAGTGGGAATAAAAATTGGAGGTGTTTGTGTTAAGTGCTCATCAGGTATGAATGAGGCCTCTAATCACATGTTTTTCTCTATGTGGGTTTTCAGGCGTGGCTTTTATTATGCTCTTCCTCAAAACAGCAAGAACAGAACAGTTTCTGTTATCCACATTAAACTGATTACTTTATAGATCTCATTAGAGGAAATTTTATGCTCAGCAGATCAGCTGTGCATTTTCCTAAAACTTTCAGCCTGGAAGAAACCTACATACTTAGGTGAGGTGTATGTGGTGTTAATATCTGAAAACCTCAGAGGCCTTCATCTCTGACTTATAAAAAACAAACAAACATCCTTTTAAGCAACATGATGATCAGCTGAAGAAAATTTATACTATGGCCTCATTATCATCAGAACTTAGCATGGCAAATCTTGTGGAAGATAATAGAGCATCTTTCAAAGTGCCATCTTTGCCTTTTTTTTTAGCTATGATGCAGATATCTTATTTTGCCAGCTAGAATTATTTTAGTTGTTCTTTTCAAGCTGTATTAGCATTTCTTTGGCTTTTGCAGTTCTATTGGTCTTTTTCTCTGATCTTCTCAGACCTATGGTGCTGTATTTTCCCTTTATTTTTCCCTTTTTCAAATACGTGTTTTCCATATTTTGAGGATATATCAGGGTATATCAATGAGTCTGGCTTTCTTTGCAAAAAATAAAATCGCTTTTAAAGGTCTGGATTTTATTTTATATTCACATTTAGATTTTTTTTTTCACATCTGTTTCTTTTTTTCCAAGTATTCTGAGGGAATCACTTTGCTTACATTTTTTCTCCTTTATAAAAGCACTCAAATTCTGTTCCTATTTATTACAAATATTTTCATGTTCAGCTATCTGCAAAATAAAATTCATCTGCAACTCATTCCTGTTTCAGAATAAAAGAGACAGAGGGTTTAGGAGGCAGACAGGAAGTTGTGCCCTTTTGACCCAAAGGACTAAGAGGAAGGTTGGAAGGAAGATGATAAAGAAAAAGCAAAGGAGGAGGTGACTTGTATGCACAGCTCATAGATCTTCTATGTTTTAAGTTAGGCCATTAGGAGGTACAATGTGGAAACACTATAGTCTACTACTGCTGACATTTTCCCCCTGTCTCCTAAATCATAACTTGGAGATAGCTATTTCAGCACATTTCATAGAGAGGCTTTCTCAAGCTTAGGTTTTGTGATGCTTTCAGGAGGTCCTGTGTGAAATTAGTGTTTCTGAACACAAAATGTTTTTGCACAGATATGCCAGTCCAGGAAATGCACATGGCAGTGGAAGCTTCATCTACTCAGATACTTGGGACTATGATTTCTTTTCTGTACCTTCCTCTTCTTCACTCTTTCTCATTCTTGTTAGCTGCATACTTCTCTATCTTGCAGCTCTTTCTCTTTTTTTCTTAATTATATTTATTCTTTTTACATCTTCCCAGCTCTCTTGGTAATCTTCCAGTTCCTGTTGAAAAGGAAAACAGGGCAAACCTTATCTTTTTTTCCTTTCTGCAAATGAAAATTGAGAGGATGCAGGCAGAGAGACACAGAGAGATGGAGAGAGATGGAAGGAAAGAGTGCTGCTGCTATCGGAGCCTTCTCTGCATTTCCCCTTCTGCAAGAGATTATCCTTGCAGAGCGCTGCAGGATCCTGGGGACTAGGAACAGGATGGGACTCTGAAACTCTGCCTGAAATAGAAAACAGGTAACATAATCCTCCTTTTTTTTCCCACAGGAACCTGAGGATGAATGGGTGTGCCCAGCAAGTGTGACAGCAAGGCAAGAAATTAAAAACAGAGTCCTATGTAGTTCCCACACAATAAGCTTCAACGAGAGGCTAAAAGAGAAAAATGGGCAGAGATGTCAAGAGTTTGTTTTATATATCTCCTCAGCATGGAGGAAGACAGGGAAAGGCAAGGAGTGGTGCTGGTCCCCTCCTGCATTGCCCAGAAGGTTCCGATGGCCAGTAAGACAACTCACTCCCACCACTGCCATTTGTCAAGAGGATAGGATGGGGGCAAGAAGACTTGCTGTCAGGGTATTCCCTTACCCCTGCTGGCTGGGACACCTGAGAGCAGAGTCCTCTTGAGACCTTGGAATAGGCAGAAAGGTCCAGCCAGTAATACAAAACAACGAATATAATGCCTTTCTTGTAAACTTACTGAGGTATTCAAAGTGACACTTTGTGCTTTGCCACAGGTTTCTCTCAATGAATCAAATGTCTTATACAAACAAATCATGAGCTGCACTTGCCTGTAATTAGAACTTCTTCCAAACATATCAGATGATTGAATTTGTGAGCCTTATATTTATTAAACCAACTTTTCATTCATCCGTTGGATTGCAGCGTTATCAGAGCTTTCATTTTCAGGCACATACACCAGACAAATTTAAGTTCAGCAGGCATCCCAACACTGTGATGACACTGCAGTAAGGTTGTGAAGTCATTCTGGTCTCTTCAGGATCATGAAATATGTAGCCAGGTATAATAACCCTACTTCATACTTACGTGGATAAATGTACACGAGTTTCTCATAAATTCAGTGAGTTCGTACTTGTTGATTATATTTGACAGCTTTTACACATACTTGTCTACTTAATGTCTTCCCAATACATATGACTCTTGGCAATGAATAAAATGTAAAGCTGCCGATAAGCTGAGTTGCATGTTTCCACTTAAATCTGCGTTCCTTGTTGAGCTCTTTTGTTGGTTTTCTTAAGAAATGTCCCAGTATTTTGCCTACCATATTTGCAGTATACCTGTACTTAATGCTCTTTCATTTCCTTTGTCTAGCACAAGACGCTGTTATTCCACAAAGTCCCAGGGAGAGTGGGAAAAACAGAGGAAAAAAACGTTAATTTAGGAAGTAAATCTGCTCCGCGTTTTATCCCAACATCCTGTCCTCCTGCTGCTTTTTATATGACCTTTTGCACTGCACAGAATTCATTACTATTGTAAAAAAACATGGTTTTGTTTCTTAGAAAATTTCAAGAAATGTGTGATCTGTTTTAAAGTAGACAGGATTCATAAGTGGCAAAAATATGAATTCTTCCAAATCCTTTTCCTTCAGTATCAGCTCCAGAAGTTTGTTAATTAGACTCACGAAGCAAAAACACCTCAGCAATAACATAGTGCAGAAGGAATGGAGAAAACTTCATTATTACAATTTTATTTACTATTTCTCTGCAGGACAGCACAGGAACCTTAACCAGGTCAAGACTTCATTGTGTCAGGTGCTGTACACAAAAAAAAATAGCAGTTCCTGCTCCAGGAAACGTGAAATTTGTGCATGTATTTATAGCCAAGCTTGTGGCCCCATGCTAACTCATTTAGTGATTACCTCCACAAATGTTAGTGTAGGCACCCAGAAACATATTTTGCAGGGTACAAACATCTGTGGTTTCCCTGAGGCTGAAGCCCAGTGTATTTTCCCTTCCACAGAAGGGTAATAGGGCCTTAGAGTAAATGGAGTGGAATAAGACCCAAAACACTTTGTGTTCTTTAAATGAAAGGCACTTTATACATACACGTATGTTTACTGAAAGGCCTTTCAAAGAGGCATAATTATGCAGGCATCTCTGTGTAATTCGTCTGGGTCAATGCTAATGTTGGAAAGTACTTATTCTGTGGGTCAGACGAATTACTGCAGTGCTCAGCCCCTGGCCTGTGTGTATGTAATAAATCACTCTGCAGAGGAACTCGACTAACCTGTATCTGTCTTAGCTTTTTTAACTGCAGACCACAAACACTGATAGAACCTAAAATGTTTGCTCACTCTAGACTGAATGGGGAAATGGAAGCTCATGCTGCATCGTCTCTTCAGGGATTACCTTCTGCTCCTTCCAGAGAGGCTAAGTCTAGGCATAACACCAGAAATACCTAATTGCATATACAAAAGCAACAAATGCTAATTGTCCCAAATGCGTCTTTAAAAATAACTTAGGAATAATGTAGTCAGGACTCTGTGTGTGCTTTCAGGTCCACAGGGAGTTTGGGAGACTCTGAAATTGCCAGGCCGACTGCCAGCCCGTAGGCCAAAGCAGCAGGTGGGACAGCACTGTGGCCTCTCCTGTCTCTTCCTACAGAGGACATGATACTCTGCTGGATGAAATGGGCCACAGAGCTGCAGAAGATGCCATTAGAGATGTGTCAAGCAGGGTCCAATGGCAAGCTGGCCCCAGCATCCTTTCCTGTGCCCTAGCTTTTGACAGGACAGCCATGCAGGAAAAGCCACCTGGCCATCCAGCAAATCTGCAGCATGAACCCTCCGGTAAGGATCACGTTGCTGCCTCAAGATCTCTTCCTGCAGACAGCCAAATGCAGTGAGAGGAGGGATATCAACCCACTTCTCCACAGGCAAGGTGCCTGGGAGCTGGGGTAAGTGGGGCTGCTTGGCTGCTGCTTTTCCCTTTCTCCACTGATGGCCACTGCCCTCCTCCCCCCAGCACTGGACATCTCCATGCCACTGGGACAGTGAGACCCTTCCCACCTCTGCAGGAAAGCTGGGTTTCCTATTTTGCTGGCACTGCATTGAAGATGGCAGCCGAGGGAATCAGAAAATCCCATAGGTGGTGCCACTGCCTGCCAGTCTGCAGGAACCTGCAGGGAACACTGATGCAGGAGGTCCAGCAGAGAGGATCCCCCACAGCTCCAGGCCTTCACCGTGATCCTTTTTCCATCCCATCTTTTTCAGATGTAGTGAAATGCTGGGGTTTCACCATCTGAAAGCCTTGTTCAGCTTGGAGTGTTGGGAAGGGGAATACCACATCATGTTTCAATCTGACTCTGTTCAGCAAGCCCAAGAACACCACTGGAGAGGTACGGTCTCCATCTAGAGCCACAGTGTGGGCCTACAGGCCATGGCCAGCATGCAGATCTCTCTGGTGGTTTTACTATCTGCCTGGTGTTGTCACCATTACCCTTTGTTGTGGAAATCACATCTTCTACTGAAAGTAGAGTCACTTTCTTGCTCTGATGAACAAAATGTTACTCTGGTGTGACTAAAAGGTTCAGGATCCAGAAGGCAAATCAAAGCAACTCCAAGTGCCATTGCTTTTTTTTTTTTTTCCCCCTAAGAAATCTCCAGCCCAAGGAACCCTAAGGAAGCCTCATGCATGTTTTCTACAACAGTGAGGTGAGCCACACTGTGAGCCATGCACGGTGTGCGTTGGCTTTCACCTTCCCTGAGGAGAAATACAGCTGCTGGCTCTGCGTGCTGAGGAAGCAAGGCAGTGGGCAGAGCCACATGCAGCAGAAAGCTGGCTGCCCTGTTGGGACTGATGGATGCTCAGAGCAATGGGAACACTCAGGGCTTCACCTGGCTTCCAGCTTGGAAACGTGCAGCGGAAATGGAGACACTCCTCTAGCCAACTGTCCCTTTTTCCTGTGAGCCTCTCTGGCCTCTCTGAAGACTTTTCTGAGAGTCCTCAAAGCGATTGTCTAAGGGCAGTGCCAGGAACAGTGGAAAATCTTCCAGATGGCAGAGCTCCACCCAAAACAGGAGCACTCCATCGGTGTCCTCCCAGCCCTGCTGCTGCTACTGGTGCCAGTGCTGTCAGCCACCACAGGGGCCCCTCACGCTACAGTGGAGCTAGAAGCCAAAGGCAGGAATTCCTGACTTGGCTGACCTGAATCCAAATATCACAGATTAAGCATGAAAATAAATAAATAAATAAGCAGTTAACTCTTTTCAACTGAGTTTATAACAAGTGTTTTCCAGGCTTGTCTCTGTCTGTCTGGCAGCAGGAAGCAACACCCCAGCATACTTGTTGAGACGCCGTTTTCACGTGTTGTCTTGGCCTATAAGGGTCACAGAAACAGCCCAATGCTGGGGCTGCTCAGCCATATCAACACAAGCACTGAGTGCCCCTTCCCCCCTGCTTGGGGCCAGGGTTGTGTTCCCAACATGGGAAAGGCTTGAAAGGGTTACCAGGCTGTGAGAGGGAAGGGTGGGGAGCGGAAGGCGAGGGGGAACCGCGGTACTATTACAATCGTCAGATCAAGTCACAGGGTGGAGGAGGATTTTCCAGATCCTCTGACCTTAAGGTTGGGGAGTGAAAGGAAGAGGAAGCACATTTGCACAGATCCTCTGTCAGAGCTTCCTCAGGGAGGGGCTCAGTCCTCCTGGCCCTTTGCTACATGCAGGGCAATACGCACACATAGGCACAGCTAAATAAACACAGGAATGAAGTTCAAAGTAGACCCCCAGGAGAAAACCTAATCTATGGGAACCTTTTATTAACACTTACGTTCAGCAGCCCCTCATATCTTAAACATTAAGTGTTTAACCAACCTTAAATGAAAACATCTACTAGGTACCAGGAATACCTTGCAGTTCTGTAGCACTTTCTAAGGCTTTCCAATCACCTTATAAGCCATTAAGCTTGATTCTGCCTTTGGGTAGGCACTTTAGAGGACTTAGGGGAGTAGGGAAACTGAAATACAAAAGGTAAATTAGCTGACGGTCTCACTTGGGGACTGTGATAGAGCTGGGCAGAAAGACCTCCTGGTTCCCCATCTCTTACTTTGTACCTCATCCACTGAAAACCATGAGCATTTTAAAATTGATTTTAATAGGCTTTAACTTAACCTCTCCTGCCACAAAGACATCATCGTTTGTTTTATAGTATATCTCTGTTGCAGTAACAGATGCTTGAATCCTCAAGATAGGTTTCTGAGGCATATTAGAAATAAGCACAAGAGGATATCCCTCATATCCCCACTTCACTTTTTTTTCTCAAAAAGTAATCATCAAAAGCAGCAGTTCAAAGGTTCATTAACAATACAAACAAATTTCTCTCATGCTTTTCTCCTTCTCCCTTGTTTCTTCTCTTGGCCTTTTTTTTCCCCCCTCATTTTGTTTGCAAGCTACAGGAAATGTTCGCATGGGCCATTTTAGATTAGACAGAGCATTCAGTCAGTGCGACCCTCCCTAACAGCAGATTTTGAAGAACAATTAGGACATTATAACTGTGAAGAAGCACTCAGACCTGCAGAACTGCTCAGTGGTTTGTTTCCTAACCCTGAATAATTCAGCTCCTGTCAAACATCAAAAATAATAATGTGCAAAGATTTCATCTCCTTATGATAGAGATAGAAGATGATAGAAGAACTGCCCCTGCCAAAGTGTCAGATTCAGTGTAAGTGCTCTTCTGCACATTTTTTTTTCTCTTGATACCCATAATGTTACAGCTGTCAGAGTGACTGCAAGTTTTAACCTTTTGCCACAAGTTAGTGCTTAAACAGCATTTGGTTCATCACACGGCAGAAGAAGGAGACCCTTTAAACAGTGATTTACAAACCCTTCAATCTGACATTTTCATATCAGAGAACCACAGATTCTGACAGATAAACGAGACAACACAGCAGAACATGAGTACGTCTTTATAGTGCTTCTTTGCTACCAGTCATCAGTTTTGGTTTAGTCTATTGTATTTCTTCCTCTTACTTCTGAATACTTTACTCCCATGAAACAGACAGTGAAAATATTTTTGTCTACTACTTTTTGGAGATCTAAATTTTATTTTAACAAGTACAGCAGCAGGCCAATTCTGATTAGATTTTATCTCTAACCACTGGAAAAAAAAATAAAGTTTGCACAGATAAAAGGGCCTAGACATAATGAGAGCATTGTATGCTTCTGCTGTTTCCATAAAACCCTCTCCTTCGGGGACATCTAAAATCTGTTTCCTTTCTGTTTTACAACTGCTTGTGCAAAGGCTTTGCTATCAAGAGGTCTGTTGGTGGCAAAACCCAGCCTCGGGCACATTGTGCTCACTGCTGGATTCCTGCAAGCCAGGTTGTGGTGCAGAGGCAGCACTTGAAATGCTGGTGAGCAACCTCTGCCAGATCATCTCTATCCAGCCCTATCCTGCAGAAAGTCACAGGAGTTCTGGGCATATGTTCTCTCTGAGACACTTTGAGGTGAAGAGAAAGAGCAGGAAATGGCCTTCCCCTTAGCCTGAACTCAATGAGTGAGCAAGGAATACACAGCACAAAAATTCAGCCCTATCTCCCAGTTCTTGATAATGTCTGCCCACACCAGTGTCTCCAAAAATACTGCTCGTAAGATCTAAACATTTATTATTTTTGTTCTATTTAGTCTCCCAAACGCTTCTGAATAACCCAAATATTCATGACTGCTAAAATTTAACTTCACTTTGTAAATGCTGAGAAAATTGCAAACCTGCAGGCTGGACTTTTGGACTCAGTGTCAGAGCATCTCTACCAGCAGCGATTCATTCAGTAGCTGCAGTTTGTTGTAGGTGCACACATATCCCTTCATAGCCAAAGAACTCCCTTCCATACCACTTTTGTTTGCTTGGTTCTCTGCTTGTTGACCTAAGCAGCACAGCCACATCATCCCAATGCTCATCTCAGCTCCAGTCACCAAGCAAAATACATTTCCAGGTCCCCAGACAGGATAGCCCTTCCCAGAGCAGGTCACTGCTTTCTGTCTATGATGGTACATTCCTTTAACATTTGAATCACAGAATCATAGAGGTTCATCCAGTCCAACCGTCAGCCCATCCCCACAATGCCCACTGACCACCTCAGTGCCACATCCAGACTGTTCTGGAACACCTCCAGGGATGGTGACCTCACCACCGCCCAGGGCAGCCTGTGCCAGTGCAGCACCACTATTTTTGAGAAGAAATGTTTTCTAATATCCAACCTGAACCTCCCCTGGCACTACTTGAGGCCACTGCCTCTCAGCTATTTGCATCCTCTTGGAGTAATGATGTTACTACCAATAGGAGGAAGTCCACAGGAATGGGACTTTAACCATACTCCTTACTCACATAAGAGACAGGAACCACTGCAGGCTTTGCGGGTGGAAACCAAAGACAAATTTCATTTCTTCAACTCAGCATTCCTTAAATAGCTCTTTGGGAATATACAGGCAGTCTTAAGCAATAGTATCCCATTGCCTATTCCAAAGTTTAGTTACAGGAGTGAGAGGAAGAGGAAGACAGACTTTTTAAGGCTGCTGTTCCTCTTGTCTGATTGTATGGAAGGGGCCATGGACCCAGTGCTAGGGACTGTCCATCCACAGCCCCTGCAGTCATGCTCCGCTCCACAGCAGAGGTAGGGCACGGCTGAATGGGGTTCTTGCAGGAGGAGTTTGTGATGTGGATGTCTTACTGAGAAAACTGAAAAAGAGCACAAAGCTAAACACAGCTTGGAGTTTCCTCCCTGAGGTCAGAATCAGCTTCCAAATTTTCAGTCGTGTGTTTTCGCTCAGCCCTGTGTGGACAGAGGAGTCATTTTTGTCTTGTTCCAAGGCTCCCTAGAGAGGCCACAACTAAGCTACAACAGATTTTTACATTTCAGCAACAATATATTGTGGTCTTTTAAGGAAAAGAAAAAACAGTGTTGCTGTTCACAGCTTGAGCTGCCACTGGAACAACACAGCAATGTCTTTTTCATGTCTTTGCTTGATAGCGGGACCGATGATCTCAAGGAAGATCAGACAGATGGCACGTTGTGCTTATGAAGCTCACACAACATCCATACTTGCTGCCTGCAACAAGCACTCCTTTACCAGCTTTGGTTGTGGTTTCTGCGGTCTCTTCTTTCCGCCATTTTATGAGCCTTTTAGTGCAACACAAGCAGAAATTTGAGGCAAAATCCCAGATCAGGTTTTAGAAATATTTTGCTTGCAACTCCAGAATCTGCTGCCCACTGTTAGCTGAGTGGACATCGTTTGCAGGGCTTACATTCTGTAACAACTTGCAAAAATGATGATGGTGTTGAACTGATTTTTGCAATGTTTTCCATTCTCCACCTGATGGCCAACTGACCACCCTCACAAGAATTATTAGGCAACGTTTGAGAAGCACTGATCTTATGCATAGAAAGTTCTATATAAATGAGGAAGAACTTATTTTTATGGTAAGAGTGACAGGGCACTGGAACAGGTTGCCCACAGAGGTTGTGGGGTCTTCTTCTACAGAGATGTTCAAGACCCATCTAGATGCTTAGCTGTGCGATCTATTGTCTGCTTTAGCAGATGGTTGGATTTAATGATCTCTTGAGGTCCCTTTTAATCTCTGCAATTCTGTGATTCTATGTGCAGTATGCAACAGCACAGTGAATTTTCTGGCTCTCCAGAAGTTGGACTTAGTGATCCTTATGGATCCCTTCCAAATCCAGTTATTCTGTGGTTCTCTGAATCCCCTTAAGTGACTTTTCCCCAGTAGTAGAGGCATTGATGGGACAGAGACCAAGAGCATCACACAGAGCAAAGCAGCAGGTCTAGTTCCCATCAGCTGGTGGTGGGACTGCACCTTGCCACAGGACAGGCAAATCTTCCAGTAGAGGAGGCCATGTGAGATGGTGATGCACAGTCAGTCACGCCTATCAAAGGTCTGGAAATCTGAGATTAGCATAAAAAAAACTCAGCATCTGTTTGGGTGGAATTTCTGTCCAAGATAAGGAACTCCTTGGGGAAATCCAACCGTATGAATCCTCATTCTTCCTAACTTTTCTGCTCTTCTAATAAATATTGTGAGTCAGACTTCGCTAGGATTTTCATTTCAAAATTTTCTGTCTCAGAGCAAAGCACCTATGGAGATGGTGACTTCTTGGGGGGGGGTGGCTAAAAGGAATTTAAGGTGCTGAGGAAGCAGCTGCACCTGGCACCCATGAGTGTGGGTAAGAACTGCTTGAGGTGTCCCAGCAGATGTTCAGAGATGGGGCAGTACACCAATACTGCGATTTATTTAGCCCATCACGCTAATGATGGGCACTGGTCTCTGCAAGTGTTACGATTTTAGCTTGTAATTTTCTTTTAAAATCCTCTCTTTGTGTTTTCGATCTTTTATTTCACTTTTTTCTTTTCTAGACATATGCTCTGATACTGACAAAGGAGAGTGAATTATTCCATAGCAGGAGCCAATAGTGAACAAATTGATCAACATTTCTTTCAGAGATGAGGAAATGGGAGATGGGGGAGCAAGTGCTAAATATCTAATTAACCAAATTAACTGGCAGGATAAACTTTGGGGAATGCTTTATGTCTTATATTACCATGCAATTAAATATCAGTATGATATTATGGCGTTACATTAAATTCCACTTAATTTCCTGTAAGCTCTCATGCTGAAAGCACAGGTGAAAGCTGATCCTATTGATCTCTTTTGCTCTCCTCAGGTTAGCTATGTGAGCTTCATCTGGACTTGCACTCTCTGAGGTAGCGATTTGCTCCTGTAAATGGCATCACTGAGGCAACTTCACGTTTTCCTGCTGCCTCCTGGGGCACATTTAGGATGCCATTCGAGCAAAAGTAGGCTGTGGATAGCTCGTGGCGCGATGCTAATTTTTTTGTTGTCCTTTTCTTTCAGTGTTGCTAAAAGCCATGATGATGACTAATATTTTCCCCAGTACAGGAGCGAGTTACTTTTTAAAGTGGTTAAAAAACAAAGATTGATGTGGTGTGTGTATGTGTGAAATTAGTTCTGCAGGTTTAAATAGCATCATTTTGCTGCAGTGTATCAGTCTTCAGTCACTAATGCGGTATATATCTAAGGACCATATCTTACAGTCTCAGGAGTAACTTGCCGTGAAGAATAAATGAAGGCAATCAGTAAGTTTGGGCAATTAGGGGAGGTTATACTGACACGAATTTCAATGCTGGGCTGTAATTAAGTTTGTTCTTAAACGCTTGTGGATTTTATGAAAATCTCAGCTGCTCGTTATTTACTACAGCATCGAAGTATTAATGTTTCACTTTCCTACCATTAAAGAGAACTTCATGGGGTTTCACTCTAGTCTCAAACTCCACAAGGTTTGTCGTCCTCCTTCAGCTCTCTCAGTTTCTGTAGTTTCTATGGTGCACCATCAGCACCAGTCTTGAAATGAACATAACCTGGGGAGAGGAAGGAGTGTGGCAGTCAGGACAGAACAGAGCTGAACAGAGAGCTATGGCAAAGATATGCTGAGGCCATGTCAGCTCCTACTTGCTGATGCTAATTTGTAATTTTCATGAATGCCATGATCAAATAAATTTAGAAAAACACAATCCAGATTGCTGGGGCAGAGAAACACTGAACACAGGGCTGCTAACATCCTGTTACTGGCCCTGAGCCACTGCCAGCTGCAACGTTTTTATGCTGGAGAGATGAAATTGCTGCTCCTGAATGCACTCAAATATTTAAACAACCGATGCAATATAAAGCCGAGGATATAAGGACATTGGAAATAAAACAGACATTTGGCAATAAATCTTGTGGAAAGAGCAACAGCTTAATGAATCCTATGTAACTTTTTAGCAGAGCTTAGACCTAATGCTGACCTCTGCCAGTACATTTGTGCGTGGATTCGGTAGCAATCCTGACAGTTTGGGGTCTTGGTTCTTCTTTCTCCCATCTGTTACTGACACAGCACACGTCTGACATGACTGTTCCTCTCCATCTGAGACCTGCCAAATAAAAATCCTCTTTTATTTTCACAAGTAATAGCTACTAATAAATTGCATTTACAGTACATTGCACCTTCTCTTGAAAACAAGAAGCACTTCATAAATACAAGGAGCTGAGCTTTTAATACTTCTGAGAGGTGGTGTATTATTCTGCTTATTCAGAACTACAGAAGTAGCAGAGAAAGTGTCACATTCGATGCAGTGGCTGAAAGAGAAAGGCAGAGCCTTGAGGAGCTCGCTATTCCTTTGGGTGCCTTTGTCACAAAAACACCCAGCAGCAAACGAGAAAACTGCACACGCCATAAAAAGGGCAGTCGCACGGCATGGAGTCAGTAGCATTACCTATGAATGCTAACCCGTTTCAGATTCAAAGAATTTTTATGAAACCTGTTCATGTGAAGTGTTCCTGTGGGGCGCTTTGAGTCAGATTCAACCTGCTAAACAGAGGGAAAGAGTGCTAACTCACATTAAGGGCAAGGTCACAGCCGCACTATTATTAGCAAATGTGGCAAACAACCGGGCTATCTGCAGTTCAACCAGAGGGATGCCGACAACGGCAGACTTCAGACCTCCCACCCATGTGCCCCAGCAACCTCCCGCTGACTCGGTGCTCCTTAAGGCAGCAAAGAGCTCCTCGCACAAAGGCACTTTATGGCACCGCCGTGCTCAATGGGCCCCCTCTTCTGCGCTGCGAGGGTGGAGGGAGCGCGGCTGATACGAGCCGGGTCTGTGCCTTCTCAGCGCCTTGTGACGGGAACTGCAGCAATATGTTGCCTAGTAATGATCTTTCTAGGGACTCAAAAAGCTTTATACATTTTTAATGCTCCAAATTCATTTTCTGATAGCCTTAATACAGGTTTATGATTTCAGTCAGTGAAACAATAGCTGGTGTATATTCCCAGTAATTCCGGTCCTGCTACATTTTTTTTGTGTCATTTATGGTACTATCTCAGTTTTGTCCAAGACCTCTTTTTTAACAAGAGCTGCAATAACAGTGTTACTGATTTCAGCTCAGCAGGCTGCGTTGGGGCAGGATGGGGCTTCAGGTCTCACACAAATTGGTTTTGGAGCGGGTTTAGCTCCCTGAACTCTCTGTGGGTCTGCTCCTCCTTTACACTGGGCAAGCACAGGATAAGGATCAGGCTGTCAGCATTCATAACTTCTCTTCCCAAGGATTCGTGCAGCAGACTGCGACACAGGCAGTGAATATATCCATTCTACTTGGCTTCTAGGCATTCATTTCCTGTAACATAATTTTTAAGGAGTCTCTGGCAATTCAGTGGAAAGAGACTTTCTTTTTTTTTTCTATCTAATCTCTCTTAAAGACCTATAGCCACTTTTAATTACCACAGTTTAATTTTTAAAGACAAAAAGTCTAGCAGACTTGCTGAGCTGCTTAAGTATCTCGTTAATCACCCCTGGTTAGCACAGCTGCTATGTGAGACACAGACTCAATGAAGGAGAGGACAGCAGAGGCAGCAACCACACATCTACCCACCTATGTCCCTTTATGGCATGTTTGTACCTGTGATTTCCTGATTTTTTTGCCCTTTTAATCCATTTTCAATTGCATCACATGTTTGTACCACTAGATCTGCATGACTGAGACGCCAATTGCTCTACTGGTGGCATGTCAGGACTCACAGTCACCACCACAGCCAGGCACTGGTTGTGCTGCTGGGGACATCCATCCTGGTCATGGGGCTGACCCAGCCATCTCCTGTTCCCAATGGAAAGCAGTACAGGGGGCTAAGTCAGTGAGGTTAGACACTGTGCCAGAACTCAGGGCAAGAGGAGGCAGAGGGAAAAATGGTTTCATTCTCACAGCAGCCAGCTGTGGAAAGCTGCGATACAGTCAAGGACACTGGGAAAGTGCACGCTTGGTGCTGCACATCCACAGCAGTGCAGGTTTGCTGTTTACTCCCACAACAATTCCATGTGTGCCCAACTGCTTTCACCTACAAACATCCTCTGATTACCAGGGATGAAACACCCACCGTTCCACAAGGAGGTGTAGGATTAATATGTTGACATACGTGATTAAGTACTCATGGAGAGAGTTGCTGTCTGGTGGATTCTGCTGCCTGAAGGGAGCTGCAGAGCAGAAAGAGCACATACAGGGATTCCCTGTCTGCAGTGTTCTTCCCATGCTTTAAGCATCTTCCTTTCTCCGTAAGAAAACTTTACAGAGGGGAATTTCTGTATGCTTCAGGCAGTAGTTCACTTCTACCAGGGCTTCCTGAGTAGTTCATGATTCACAGTTGTTTACCTGGCGTGCGTAAATGAGCATGTGTCACTTGGGTCGTGTTTGGATGGAGAGAACAAAATAAATAACAGTACGATGTCTCAGGCAGCTTTTCCTCTCCAAGATACAATGAGGCTGTTTACTGCTGGACCACTGTTTTCTGTGAACTCTGTTGTAAAATCTCCTACTGCCACCATCAGGACATCAAAATACAAAATACTTTTTTATACAGAGGGCAGCATCCAAGCCAAATAAATCAGTGCATCCAATAAAAACATGACCAGAGTATAAATCTTTGGGATGTACACAACAACATGTGCTGAATTGGAAAGTATAATTGTTTCTCCAGAGAGTCATCCATAAGGAAAAGTGGGGATTTTTTTTTGTTGTTGTTACTTGTGCAATAGCTATGTAGTAGATAAACAGTCCAAACAAAATAAACAGCATTGCACATATCCACAAATGTGAATTAAGGGACATCTAATAATAACATGGTGAGGATGCTAGGAATATTTTTGCACATACTTTAGTACAAGATTTATAGCTGACTGAAAACTGCCTTATTTTCTTATAGACACCTACTATATTTCTGAATTCTCAGTCATCTTTTTTGTGTAACCCAGAGAAATATATTCTTAAAGCACCCTTTCTGCCATTGCAGTTTGCAAATGCAGTCACAGTTTTCTGTGAAATACTCAACTATTTAATACTAAATATATCCATCCAGTACTGTGATATCTACATGACATCACTTGGCTGCCATCAGGAAGACTTGGTTATGGCTGGATGGGGAGGGTATTGGCACATGGAAGTGATATCCTTCTAATGGGATTTATGTTAGCAGAGAATTTGGTCTTCTCTATATAGCTTTGTAGCAGCACTGTGTAGACCAAGTAAATAATTACTAATACAATAATAAATAAATAACAGATATTTCTGAGCACATTTTCATGCAATATACCAGATGGTTTTTCCAACCAAGCAAGTCAGGAAAACTACTTCCTCAGCTGCATAACTCTACTGTTTACTTTTATTTGCTAATAAATAATGCTTTATTTCAAGTGAATATGTTTTGTATGGATTAGATTAAAATTATATCAACCTTAAACCAAACTGTCTTCTTGAAGAAGGTAAGCTCTCCTTCTTCAGTACCAGTAGAGCTCTATGTACTGTTGTGGTTGCTCAGACCCAGCGCTCAGCTGTCATTACCATGGCTAAGATGCCCAGAACATATCTGTGGACATGTAATTTTAAGGCACACTAATGGTAACTAGGTATTTACTGTTACCTACTGTGTGCATACCTGTGTCCTCACTGCTCTGTGACATGATATATGATCTAAGGAATTGCTTGCAACTTTTCTGTTTTTAAACAAAACAAACAAAAAAAAGTGTAACCAAGCACTGAAGAATTTGTAAGAACTTCTCTCAAGAACCAAGAAGGCTTAATCTTTGTCAGCAAGTTGTTGTGGTACATGTTTGTGCTTTGCCAGTTTTATGTTAGATAACTTCCCATAATTCCCAGTAATTGATCTAGAAGTGGAAAGCAATGGGAAGCAGCAACTTCACAGCCTTCATAAAGTAACTGATTCAGATGGAGAATCAAGGCATGATATCAGCTAGGTAAACATTACTGCAGACCACTAAGGTCTGGCCAACTGCGAGGAGGAGGAGGATGCACAGCTGATGACCTTCCTCTGAAAATAACTCATGTCCTGGGCACGCATTTATAGGCTTTCAAGAAAAATGCCTTCAATTGTCTGAGTTTCCATGGAGGTCTGTGGGGGGAAACGTGGTCCTTCAGGACAGGCTCTAAAGCATTTACCATACCGTTTTACATAGAGCTAGCAGCTCAGATTACATCCAGATGGGGAAATGGCGTGGCTGTGTAATTCCTTCAGCTGACTTTCTCCACTGCCTGCCTGCGCTCTGCTGGCTGGAACGGACGACTGGCTTAATTGCATTGCCGTATTGCCACTTACTTGTACTTGAAATAGCCACATCCTGTTAAGTAAGTAGAAGCAGGAGGGATAGATTTGTGTGAGGTGGAACTAGGAAGGCCTGGTAGCGTCTCACATTTGAATTAGTGGGCATCTAAGGATGTATGAGCTCTAGCAGATGATTTTCCTCTAGTTAAGTAGAAATGGTTCAGAATGGTCTCCTCCATGATGCCTAAAGAGATCAAAGTGTCACAGCCTTCACTTCAGTTGGGGCACTAGTAGTTACTTATTTTCAATTACTGAGCATCATTTCTTCTGGGCATAGTAGCAGAGTTACGTGTAGCTTTTTGTTATCTCCCTGTTTGTGTCTTGTCTCTGAGAGTGATACTGTTTAGCGGCTGTCTGACAAAAAGCCAGACATACCTGCCTGCCCACACCAGCACATTGATCATAAAAGCACAGAAGCATAGAATATCCTGAATTGGAAGGGACCTGTAAGGATCATCAAGTCAAATACCTACTCCACACAGGACCACCCAAAAGTCAGACCACATGTCTGAGCACATTGTCCAGACGCTTCTTGAACTCCATGAAGTTTGGTGCCATGCCATTTCCCTGGGGAACCTGTTCTACTGCCCAACCACCCTCCTGGTGAAGAACCTTTTCATGATATCCAACCTGATCACCTGTTGTTAGCCTTTCAACAAAGACCTAGAAGAAGCCAGTTAGAAATCTGTATTCCCCACACAACAAAGTAACAGAACCATAAGAGGGTGTTTGTGACCCTCTAGGGATGCTCTGTGCGGGAAATATACCCCAGTAATCAAAACAGTGGGAGTCCTGCTCTCAGCACTGGGGTCACACTGAGCATTGCAGAAAGCCTCATTATGACTATTCTCTGCACTAAGAATAATTCAGAGCAATCTGAAACAAAATCCAAGTGGGAACAACCACATTTGCCTTCTGCTTTCCAGAACTAGAGGCAAAAAATGATTCCTTCATGAATTAATGCACTGGATATGTTGATGGTTCCCTCTGCTCTCTTTCTGCATTTCTGCTATGTTTGTATGCTGTATTACAATTACATACAAATGAGTTTTATAGGGACAGATTCCATTCCTGAATATTTAAATAGTCAGACTGGGATGCTGTATCTTGTTGAACAGATATGATTCTCTTTGTTTCCATACAAAGGCATTGAAAGGGAGTGGAGGAATGCAAAGGAGAATGTGGAAAGATGAGGAAAAAGCCACCTGGAAAGGGCAAAGGGAAATGGAGAGCACTCCATACACAAGCCTACTTTGGCTCATGAATTTAACATGTGTGTAATGTTTCTTACAAGAAATCATGTGAGCAATTTAAACTAGCCCCTAGGCAAGCCTAATCTGAACAAGCTGCTCTGAGACAAGCTACAAATTGTAGGGCTTAATAAAAAGGATAGGCCAGAATGAGCAAAGCAGAGGATAGCACAGGATTGGGAAAGGATTAATAATACCATAACATGAAACAAAGTCTCCATAAGCAGGTCTTAATAATATGTTATGTCAAGTTAGTAGAGACTGAAAATGAGACATTGGATAAAAACTCTGCAATTTGGTATGTAAGTTGTGTAAGTTATCCTGATACTCATTTCATACCCGTGGAGAGTGACAGAGTTCTGTTAGCTCTGTTATACCACTGCTGTCTTGCACTGTGTCCCTGCCATTAGGTGTCACCAGTCCACAGCAGTAGATTCCTGAGGAAATAACTCTAGAAAGTCTGGTCTAATATTGCAAATGTGGTATTTCTTTCTGAAACCTTCTCTGGCAACTCCTACAAAAGCATCTTCCTGGGTAGCAAAACAAGCTACTGCACCAGTCTTGGATAAGACTGGGCAGAGCCCACAGTTTTGGTTTAGTGGCTCATAAGACTGAGGTTCAGCTACTGGGAACATTCAGCTGCAACACATTAAGGGCCTGGCCTTTGAGGTGCCTCAATGGCCCTGCTCCTTGGTTCATCCTTCACTCATGGCTGGGACTAAACCTTTACAACTGTCCCCACTGGGCAACCAGCCAGCACATGATATGGTTTGGCTCCATGTTGCTCTTGTATATCTGACAGGCCAGAGTTAGTCCACCTGCAGGCTCACAGAGCCCAGAGTGAAGATGGGACTAGCTCTACTAGCTTTGTTTTGTGGATAAATTGCAGCTATAATTATGCTTTCTCTTCTCTGTGTGATGTACAGCAATGCTGTGTGACTTCCCCACAAGGAGAGACTACACTATAGAGAATAATTAAACACTTAGAAATAGACCAGTATTGGGGCAAGCAAAACAGATTTTGGAAACTACAGCAATATTTGTTAACTGGTCCCCATTCTGGGGCTGGCCAGTAATTTGCCCCAAAACAACACTTTACTCAGAATTTTTCACCATGAATACAAAACAGTGGCTGAAACATCCACACCATCTGCATCAGACCAGCACAAGCCCAGTTTTTAACAAAACCTCCAACAAGCCTTGCACACTGCTGGCTCATGATGCTGTTTTTTGGCCCAGCTGCCCAGGGCTGTGTGAGCCCCTGCACCCAGCTCAGTAAGGTAAAGGCCAGCCCGCAGGGGGAACACCGGGTTGATCCAACACCTTCAAAACACCAGGATTCACTGGAAATCTGTGGTAGAAGCCTCCTTGTAGCTGGTGTTTGCTTTGGGACACAGACAAGAAGCTGAAGACAGAACATGAGTCACAATGTGGAGTTAAAAATATTAACCCTCTTTGCTGATGGTGCACTCTCTGTCACGCTTGGCCACAGTGGCCTGAGGTCATGCCATCAGCTTCCTTTTCCTGGTGCTAGGAGTGCTGTGCTGGTCTGGCCAAGTGTGAGAGCCCCATGGCAGCAGTCTTCTCATCCTGCCTACCACCAGCTTCCCATCACAGAAGGAAGCTGAAGTGACCACTGTCCTCTTGGCATCTTCTTATTTCTTCAGTGAATTGTATCAAAACAAGCTGCAGAGGGCCTAAAATTTTTATAGTCCATACACCCTTGAGTGGTCAGGCAGAGAAACAGGTTGTCCAAAGAGATGGTTGAATCACTGTCCCTAGAGGTGTTCAAGAAATATTTAGATATGGTACTGAGGGATGTGGTTTAATGGGGTTATACTGGCGATACGTGGACAGTTGGAGTGGATGATCTTGGAGGTCTTTTCCAACCTTGGTGATTCTAAGATTATATGACAAAGGGTTTGTAGTCAAAATTGGGAAGACAAAGGGAAAAGAATCTGCCATCTTGCAAAAATTTGAAAATGAGGCACAAATCACAAGTCCCACTGGGAACCTGGGGCTGAGCATGGATGTGAATACCATTCTCCAATATAGAGTCAGCAAATGGGATAAGCCTTGCCCCGAGCACTACCAATCTCTTCTAGCCACTACTGAGCCCCAGCGAGCGTCCTCTGGGACTTGCAGCCTGCCAGGGGCAGCTCTGGGGATGTAGCTGACAAAGGGCAACCAGGAGCAATCCTTGCCAAGGGCCTCAGCATCTTTTCCCTGTTTAAGGAGAACAGCGCAAGAAAGATGAAGTGTGGGGCAATTTTTCCACCTAGCATATTGACCCAGGTTATAGAAATTTGAAGTTTACATATTTCAGGAGTTGGTAGTTGCATCTACTTGCAAATGTTTTAAAAGTGCTGTTGGATCACTGTTTGACTCTTTTGAGCCTGTTTATACTCACAATGCCCACAGCATCCTGTGACAGTGAGTTTCACAGTCCTCTTGGCTGCATTTGATTCATACACATATAATGTGTATGCTTTTTTTTTTTTTCATGCTTGCCTGCTTGCCAAAGATTTCATTGGGTGCTTCCTCATTCTCATTTTATGAGGAGTGATAAATAACCATTCCCAGTTCATCTTCCCAGACCACTTGTGACTTTATAGACATCTATATTAAAAAATGTTTAAAAATGCATTCCCTGAGCTTTTATCAATGTCCTCATGTAAACCTACAACCTGTTTCATATTACTTAGGTTGAAACCTGCCATGGCTATTCTCCAGATTCATATTTTAGCAACAAAAGTAAACATGTCCAGCCAAGCCTTGTGCTTTGTCTTGTGTATTTGTCTGTCAATACTGCTCCCCCCTTTTCACTGCTTAGTAGGAAGTATTTATTTAAAAGAAAACCTGAATGAATACTCCCCTCACCAGACTCTCTCAGGTACTCAGACTACTTGTGCACTGGGAGTTGAGCCAGAGAATTGCTAGCTCTGAGATTTGCTGCCTTGGAATAGGCGCAGGGCACAATTATACATTAAATGGCAAGCTGAAATGAATGCTTGCTTTATCTACTCACTTCTGCTGAATTTTGAGAGCAAGGCTGTGCAGTGTGAAAGGACGTATAGAATTTCTTCTTGATAAGACATATGTTTTGGGCCCCAGAGGAAAGAGGGACTACTCAGTACCTCTGTGCTTGCTTGTTTGCCCATTTCTAGGATGTATTTGGTGGATATTTAGCCTCCTTCTGGCAACCTACACACTGGTGTAAAACTTAGCTTGCTGGCTAATAAAGCAAGGAAGGGGAAAGGTGCTGGGCTCAGGGGCTGAGGTGTGCGCTGCATTCTTACCACATCCAAAATCCTTCAGTGCTGACTGTTTGCTCCCCTGGATTGCAGAGGGTATGCAGGAAAGTCTATCTATCTGCTAGCCGTGACACTTCCCAGATCCCTTGGCCTCCTCAAAGGTACAGAAGGGACACCAGCCCCCTTGGCCACTCTGGTGTGCCTGAAATCAGATCCTGACACACAGATGGGCTGCCTGGGACTTCAGCCAGAGACGTGCAGAAGGCAGGAACATACAAGACAAATGTATCTGAGTATGTCTTCTAAGAGGTCTCAAATTTATTATTTCCCCTTCATGAGGCCGTCAGAGCCAAATGACAGGATCTTCTGCCAAAAGGAGCCGTCTATCCTTTTTCTTCAGTCCAAGCCATGCAGTGCCTGCTCAAGCGTCATGGTGAGGGCAGGAGTCCCACCAACTACAAGCAGTATTTCCTAACATGCCTGTGGGCTTTCCTGCTCTTCCATGCTTTTCTTGTACAGCCAAAATTTTCAGCTCTGATCTCTCAAGCTTTCTTGAACCTATTTCTCTGCTAAAGATGGTCCCAGACAAATCAGTAAAGACCTTCCTTTAGGTAGTGTGCTGAGGACTACGAAAAATCTTAGTCAGCCTTCAGCCATCTGAACTTAACCAGTCTGAGGCAGTAATGATGCAGCACAGGGTTTTCCCTCGAGTGAGGGATATGTCCCACCTATTTCGGCAGGGAAGCCAAAGGGAAGAGGATGAAAGGTCTGCAGTTCATAGCCCCAAATAGCTCTGCACAAACACTCTCAAGCCCTTTCTTCTGGGTTCATGGCCTTTCCCCAGGAAGTCTTACTTCACAAGGTTGGAGCTATTACTGCACTACAGGTATCTTAGTGGACAAATCTTGCTTTGCTGAGGTTATGAATGGTGGGCCAACGCTTCTGCTAGGGGTACCACAGCTATGGAGAGCTGGATGGATGATGTGCTCTATGGGGTTTTATAGAAGAGACTGCCACACAAAGAGCAGACTTAATCATGCTGCATGTTATGCAATAAGCTGGGGAACAGGCAGTAAGCACTTCTGCCATGGAAAAACAACTGTGAGAAAAACATGGAAGTTGCTGTTGGCATTGTGAAATTATGTGACCATGTCTGTGGTCATTGTCTCCAGCTGTTTTTAGGTTTGGGCCATCCCCATTCCAGACAAAGAGAGAAGTTTGCTGGCACATCTATTTATGGAGTCTATGTTAAGAATGCTGTGCAGGCTGTGGTGGTGTGCCTGCCATGAAGCTGAGAGCTTGGAGGAGAAGGAATAGCAGAGACGCCTAATGAAGAGCATTGAGGAGAGCATTTCATCATGGCTAAGTAAATAAACTGTGAGACTTGTTAACCAACAGCCTAAATAAGGAGAGTCAAAGGCACACCTGGGTTCGAGAAATATGTAGAATAACAAAGTATGAATAAAGTGATTGCTGTAGGAAGAAACATCTTTGAAGTACTTCACAGAGAAGCAACGCAAGACTCACCATTCAGTGATTTTGAAGAAAGACTTTCTCCTTGTCTCTTTTGACTAATCTTTGGTTTTCATTCTCTCTTTTTTATTTTTCCCTTCTATAACAAAGTACCATGTAATTAAATCTCTTTCACTGTTTACTGTGGAAACTACGGACATAACTCAATACGGAAATAACTCAATTTTCACAGCTTGGCCTCTAGAAATTGAAGCCAATGTTGCTGCCAGGCAAAGCCTAACACAGGGGTCACAGGACAAATTCTGATTAAAAAAAAAAAAAGACTGTAATTCTTCAGTGCCAGACAGAAAGTCTTTGAAATTCAGAGGGACTCATTACACCACGTAAGCAAGTACAGTAATATAAACATTGCTCTGACGCAACGTCTAAGTCTTCAGATCACACTCAAAGTCTACACATGAGAGGGGACAGAAGCATAAAATTTAATGGTTTATAAAAATTTCCATTACTTGGTGCTGTGTTAATAGGAGAATTCTGCAGAAAATCTGAATGCAGTAAACAAGGCAGAAGAAGTAAGCAAGCTTTCTGCAACCTCATAAATATATGAGGTACAGAGAGATACTGTCACTCTGACCAGAAAGAAGAAAGTATGTGATTACATTTTCCTTCCAAAACCCTGATGGAGGCATTTGCTATTTAGTAAATATTTCTTCTCTGCTCTACTTTTGAGTAAAGGCACCTGTGGAAGAGATGGAAAGACTTCTGTTTTTTGCCAAAGCCTTTGGGTAATATGGTATTTTCTTGCACAATTACTTAGTTTCTGCTTATGTTCATTCTCTGGTTTGCATTTCTGCTCTGAAATTGGATGTAAGGGACAAATATCTAGATAATTACATGCAAAAGGATTGCACATCTTACAGAAGAATCAAAAAGGCTCAAAGAAACAAATTCAGGTAAAAAGAAAAAGGATGGGCAAGAAATCCAACCTAGCAATCTACAGATGTAAACTATTGGCCTGACAATAAGCTCCAGGGCCTAGTTATTGCATGTTACACTGAAGCCATTGCTTCACACGGAAGCAGGAGGAGATTGATGTATTTCTGTGCATGTTGGTGGAAGCCAGCACAATTAAATCCAGGCACAATTAAACATCACTCCTACCCCTAAAACAACACAATGAGTTTATCCAGAGGTCAGTTTGTATTGATGTCCAGGGAAAAGGTCACTTAAAGCTGAATCCTATAAAAACAGACATGAAACCACCTCTTGGAAACCTCCAGATACTAAATAACAGAAATAAAAGCTCCTTTTGTGCTCATGGAGTTTATTCTGCAAGAGGATAGCATCCAGGTTCTGTTCAAGCAGAGCACTTACAAACATGCTTTGTGTTAAATATCTATACCATCCCTTTTGTTTCAGTGGAGATTCTCCGATATTTAAGATTTAGCATGAGCTTGTTTCCTTGGTACTCAAGACACAGAAAGGGACCAATCACTCAGAAGCAGATGCTTTAAAATGAACAATATGGAAGGATTAAGAAGCCAATAATAGCTATAGATTCATAGAAAACACAGGCAATTCTTCACATCCTACAATTCTTTCTGTACATTAACTTAAGCTGTGTATGCACTACAGTTCTCAGGTGGAAAAGGTAGCTGTAACCACCATTGATAAGTGTGAATAACATGGAGGAAGTGTTGCCATCCAGGAGATTTCAAAACCTTTTTCAAGGAAAATGTTTGAAAAGCAAACAACAAAATGCTGAGCAGGCTCAGACTAAGGAAAGATAACTGTGCATTGTATGGATTTTTGTTGAGGTCTGTCCTTTCCTTGTCACGGCACGATGACACACTGAGGATGTCAAAATGTACACAGCTAAATAACACCCTCTGGAGAGGAAAATAAACTTCACACCTTGAGCGGGTAAAAATGAATTGTGTGTTGAAATGCAAATACAAGCTCTCTAGATTACAATTTTAATGTTAGTTATTTAATAGTATATAGCAAAATTCTGGGTTAATGTCTTCAAATATACATCATGATTTTTGGATGCTTAAGTTCTGAAATAACTGAGACACTCTATGGTACCTTAAGCGGAGCATCCAAAAACTGAAGCTCCTCATCCTGGTGGTGTCAGCTGTGTGCATGTCTAGCAACATGGAAGTTTTTAAAAAAAGACTGTGCAAAAGTATTTAACCATCAGAAAAAGTAGGAAGTGAAAAAATTACAAAACAGATTCCCTCTGTATGAAAGGAAGGATGAGGGAAATTATGTTTAACAGACCATCTGAAATGTGGAAATACAGCTGTATGAAATGTTTGAAGGCTTCTGTGGTGACAACAGGACTGAGAAACACTCTTTCTCAGGAAAAAAAAAAAAATTCAGCATAAATAAAATAGGTCTTCCAGGCCTTCTGAAGCTGCTCAAAAATAAATGAAGGATAAACTATTAATAAAACATTGCTTTAAAATATTTTCCACCTGTCTCAGAATCCATTATTGTCCATTCATGTAGAAAAAGCATGAAGTTTTCTGCAAACCATTACGCTTGAATATTAATAACTCAATACATTAAGAGCTACTGGAGAAACAGTGGACAATTAATTTACTCATATTATAAGTTAACATGGAAAGAGGCCAGGCTAGTCTGGAGGAGTCTGGAGGAGTTGTAAAACTTCAGTATGCATTGGATTGAATGCCTGATGTTGGCCTGGGTGGTTTTTGATTGGTGGGTATGGCAGCACTGCACCTGGCTTCGATTAGTGTTGCTGTGCTGATCTGAACAGGGCTGCAGCAACATGCACCACCTGGAGATCCAGACCTGGAAAACGTACATGAAAGGGTTTGATCATCCACTCCTCAGCAGCACGTTGTGCTTGCAGACCCCACATCACGCTCTGTGGGAGATGGCTGCTCCTGGAGGCTGGGGACGCCCTGCTGCCACTATCACCAATGGTCTAAGAGATTATTATTTTATGCCACTGCCTCAAAGCTTGCTGGGGACACAGATGAACAAGTCCAAGCAAGTCCTTGACCAGGGTTGAGAAATCCTTTGTCTGGAGAATACTGATGGACAAGTCCTGGGCAAGGGTTGCAAAATCCTTTGTCTGAGGGACACAGATGGATAAAGCCAGGAGCAACGAGAGAGAGATAAACTGCAGATTAATGGCTGGTTTTCTGTGTGGGCTTATCTTGAGGGAGATAGCCCTCTCAGGGGGTACTGCACATGACTCTTACCCAGCGCCCAGGAATGCCTGGAAGAAGAAAGAGGATAAAAAGGGGACCTACAACCATGAGATTAGGTTTTCTGGCAACAAATTCTTCATGAAGAAGAAGGAGTTTTCTGACATGGGAAACCTTGCGACCTGCCTCTCTCCTTGCTGGAATTGCTCTGTGCTGCACCGTCTTGCTGCCTGGGGTGGCCATGCTATTGTTGCTCTTCCCCAAAAGGTTTCTGACAACAGATTCCTCATGACGTGATGCCTGCATGCTGAAGAAGAACAAAGGTGTCCGCCATCAGATCCCTCACTACAGAATGCCTGCATGCTGACAGACTCTCCTGGGCCTGCTACCTGCTGCTTCCTCCCAGACTTGGACTATCTATTGCTCTCCTTCCCTTCCCCTTCACCCTAATTCCTAATAGTCACCATCCTTCCCTTCCCCATCTCCCTGATTAAGATTTGTAATAAACTGGTCGGACCAACATTTGAACCTTTGCTGCTTAATCTCATGCCAGTTATACATACACCAAAGAACCTCTTCTCCCTCCTGTAAATTGGAGAGAGACAAATGGGTGCAGCCCCACAGTCCCATGTGAGGCAAGCAGAGATGGTTGCAGTGGCAATAGAATCATAGAATCATAGAATCACTAAGGTTGGAAAAGACCCGCAGAATCATCCAGTCCAACCATAGACCAGCTGTTGTTCTTATGCAGATGTTTTTCCAGGAGCAGATCCAGGGCTAGCCCCATCATACGGCTGGTGAGGGGCAGATAGGGCCTTCTGTGCTCAAGGAGGCTGCAGCACTCATTAGACTTTGAAAATACTGAATTTTACAGCCTCAGAGGAACCCTTTTGCTGCACATCTTATGATATTAAGAGAGGGTGGAGTGCCTTTCAAATAGTCCTTTTGTTCTGCATTTACTACAGAAAAAACTCCTGCCTTTCATGGCATTTCCGTCATCCCTTCTGCCCTTGTGATTATCAACCATTTTTTTAAATCAATAGAAATAAAAGCCAAATAATTTTATCAAAAACAGCAAGCCATTATTTCAGGGTTACTTATTTCTTGCTTTAAATGTACTGACACATATGAAGAAATACAGAACAACCACAACTCTTTGACCATTGCAAAATTCAGAAGTTTTGGTAAAACAGACAAACCTTTCCTGACTGACACCCATACAACACAGTACAACGGTACCCAGTGTGGTGCACGTCTTCCTGGGTCTGTTCTTTCTATCAGTCCTGCAGAGCATTTATAGAAATGCTTTTTTATTCTGCTTTAACCGATCTCCCTTTATTGATTAGGTTCTTTCTGAGTGACAAAGCAATTAGCATGTTTTTGGCAGCTCATTATGTTTATGTGTCTCCTAGAACAATTAATTGCCAGAACTCATTTTCAACTTGGCTTAAAACATGAACTTATTACTCTCATTTTCAAGCTTAAAAGGTCCCTTGGAGAAACCAACAACATAAAACTCCCTAATTCTCATGAACCCATGTTTCCTCATTACTAAATTGGAGAGGTGTGGATTTGAAGGATGGACTGTTCGATGGATTGGCTGGCTGGATGCAGCCACAGGGTTGTGATCAATGGTTCTGTGCCAGGGCAGAGGCCGGTCACAAGCGGTGTCCCTCAGGGGTCAGTCTTGGGACCGGTGCTCTTCAACATCTTCATCAATGACACAGACAATGGCATGGAGGCACCCTCAGCGAGTTTGCAGTTGGCACCAAACTGAGCAGTGCAGTCAATACATTGGAAGGAAGGGGAGCCATTCAGAGGAACATGGACAGGCTGGAGAAGTGGGCCCATGAAAACCTAATGAGATTCAATAAGGCCAAGTGCAGGGTGCTGCACTTGGGTTGGGGCAATCCCAGGTATTTTTACAATCTGGGGGAAGATCTCCTTGAGAGCAGCTCTGCAGAGAAGGACTTTGGGGTCCTGGTAGACAAGAAGCTGGACATGAGCCAGCAGTGCGCGCCTGCAGCCCGGAAGACCAGCTGTTCTGGGCTGCATTACAAAAGGGGCAACCAGCAGGGAGAGGGAGGTGATTGTCCCCCTCTACTTGGCTCTTATGAGGCCCCATCTGCAGTACTGCGTCCAGGCCTGGGGCCCCCAGCACAAGAAAGACATGGAATTCTTGGAACGTGTCCAGAGGAGGGCCACTGAAATGATCAGAGGGCTGGAGCAGCTCTCCTATGAAGAAAGATTGAGGGAACTAGGCTTGTTTAGCTTGGAGAAGAAAAGGCTCCAGGGAGACCTCATCGTGGCCTCCCAATACTTGAAGGAAGTGTATAAACAGGAGGGGGAACGGCTGTTTGCATGGGTGGATAGTGATAGGACAAGAGGGAATGGTTTTAACCTGAGTCAGGGGAGGTTTAGGTTAGATATTAGGAGGAATTTTTTCACACACAGGGTGGTGATGCACTGGAACAGGTTGCCCAAGGAGGTTGTGGATGCCCCATCCCTGGAGGCATTCAAGGCCAGGCTGGATGTTGCTCTGGGCAGCCTGGTCTGGTGGTTGGCGACTCTGCACATAGTAGGGGGGTTGAAACTAGATGATCATTGTGGTCCTTTTCAATCCAGGGCATTCTCTGATTCTATGATTCTGTGATTCTACGATTCTATGATTCTAATGACACAAAGCAGTTTCCAACATTTGCAAACAACTTTTTTGCTTTCCAAAAGTCTTCTTGACAAAACTTAATTGAAAAGTTTGGCAGAGTTCAGCACACATACAAGGCACGTATTTAAACATACACATGGATACAACACACTGAGGATGGAAAACTCAGAGTTCCAAGCACCCAGGGTTTTAGCATGCCTCAACAAGGTGCTCCAACCAGGTGCAGCTAATGTGCAGAGGCTGAAGCTCCCCAGGCACTGCTGTGCCACCACTCTGTCCCATCTATCAGCAAGGTGCAAGGTTTGCTTCCCAGCCTGCTCACATCTCGCTGGTTTGGCCAAGCTTTCCCCACATCCGTCAGACCAACACCATGGCTCTCACTGAACGTTTGGTAAGGTGAAAATGAGCCAGCCTTGTAAAATCCCACAAAGAGCCCTTCCTTTTACCTTTGCCCACGCTTCTAGGAGACTGGCTCTCTAGGACTATAGAAGCTGCACTTGTACAGCAGCTTGTCTCTTGTGTAGCTCTGCACGTGCCCTGTGTAATATGAACACAGGAACCCCGACTAAGCAGGTCTGGAAGTGCTTGCAAGACTTTTTTATGCCTACAAAGCATTGTCAGCATATTTCTGTCTGTAAGGAATTGCTCTTCTAATCCGTTATCACTTTATGACAGCTGAAATTGCCTGACTTGATGCCAACATATACAAGCTACTAAATGGTTCTTAGATCTTATTTTATGGTCCATTCTCAGCTTGGAAATAAACAGATAAGCATTTTCTTTCAGATTCCAATGACATATGTGTGGATCTTAAGAAAGGGAAGCGGGCATGGAAGAATATTCAGACATTGCAAAATAGAGATCAGTTTTTGTTCCTTCTGCAATACACGCAAGCAATAGGCCTGCTGAGATCCCCTTCCTCTCCTGCTGGGTTTATCTCAGTCAGTCTGCCTGGATGCTCTAGAGCAGGTTTGTGCAAAGCTCCTGTTGAAGAAGATGCTCCCCTCTTCCTTGCATGTTGATTGCAGTGTCTCTCAAGGCTGCACCCAGCTGAGTCTGTGAGGTGTTCCAATAAGCCCACAGCCCTCGCCTTTCTGTGCACCACAGTTTGGGGGGTTATGCTCTGCAGCCTGCATTTCACACCCATGGTTTCTGCAATGTCCTGCCAGGAGCAATCACCCTGCATTGCCAAACCTTGTTTCAGAACTAATTTTCACTCTGACCACATTTATATCCAAAAAGCAGACTCACTGTTCATGTGCAATAGGTCAATAATCACACACTCAGGAGGGGCATTGCTTATTTATCTCAGGTTTGCACAAGCCTGGGTGCTTGGTGGTTTCCCACAAATCAAGCACACCAAACAGCACTACCAATCTACGCTGTACCCATACACAAAACTTGCACAGTTAGTAATTTTTCAAGCCCATCCTCTTTACTATTAATTAGTTATTTACATACAACTATAACACTGCTGACTCAATATTTATATGCATGCTCAGGGGAAGGGCTTTCACCTGCAAAAGCTGTTTGAGCTGTTTAAATACAAAAGTACATTCCCACATGCTGGTTCAGATAAGCTGCTGAGCAGGCTGCACCACAAATCAGGCAGTCCATCCAGTCCTGATAGAGGTATGCAGAGAGGACAGGAATATTTTTCTTTTGTATATATCCGTTTCCTGAAATTGTGGTACTATTTCAGGGGGCTTTTATTTTTTCAGCAGCCACAGCCTTGATTTCGCAAAGAATTACTTTTTACATCGAAGGGAAAAAAACTTGTACCTCCCCGTCGGGGAATCGAACCCCGGTCTCCCGCGTGACAGGCGGGGATACTTACCACTATACTAACGAGGAACTGTACGGGAGAAGTTCTCGCAGCGAGCACTACATCCCTTTCCCGTGCGCTGTACCCTGTTCCTATTGGTTCGATTACGTTTCCACGCGCGCCCCGCTCTCCTCCCTCTTTTCTCGCGATGCACTATGGGAATTGTGGTTCTCCGCGCGCGCTGTCGAAGCCTCCCCGACCGAACGCGAAACCACGCTTCCCAGAGCCCCGCGCGCCGCCCTGCCCCTGCCCTCGGTGGGCGGGGCGGTGACGGCGACGGCGGCATGGCCCGCGACTGCCGCTCGGGGCGCAGAGCGCGTGCGAGCGATGGCGGCTTCGGACCCGAGTTCCTTCGCGTCGCCTTCCTGCTGCCTCACGCGCCACCTCCACCTGCGCTGCCGCGTGGACTTCGACGCGCACGCGCTGCGGGGCACGGCGGCTTTCACCGCGCGCGCCGAGCGGGATGCGCTGCGTTGCCTGGTAACGGCGGGCGGGAGCGACCACCGCCGCGCTGCGGGCGGGCCCGGCCTGGGGGCGCGGGGTCAGCTCGGGGCGCGGGGTCAGCTCGGGGCGCTGCGGATCTTCCGTTTCTCAGCCCCGGCCGCCGCCTCGCCGCTCTGCCTGCTCTTCCCGCTCTTCCCTCCGTGCGGTCCCCGAGGGGAAGCGATGTTTTCACCTTAAAATGGCGAAGGAGTGGGAACAAGCCATTAAACGCCGTGCTTACGGCTCTTTCCTCATCTTTTTACTGTGCCGGCTGCTTTCGCAGATTGTGCGATTACAAGTGCAAGCCTCGTGAGCTTTATATATATTAAACAAAGCGAGGTTTGGGTCTCCTGGGATTTGTATGCTTGGTTTCCTTGCAGACTCCCCTTCCAGCCTTTAACTTCAGTACTGCTGTCCTCAGATTCCAGTTCCCAGCACTCGGCTGTTTCTACCTGAGAAATGTAGATGCTTCCCTCTTCACGCAGACTCGAGTTCAAGGTACAAAGGTATGAGGAAGGCCGTGCCAGTCCTTAACGCTATTCACTTCCTTCCAGGTCTTGGATACAAAAGACCTCCAGGTATTTAAAGTGACTGCAAACGGACAGGATGCAAAATTTGCTTTTGGGGAAAAGCACAGCTTCAAGGGGACCCCCCTGGAAATCACGCTCCCCTTTGACATGAGAAGGTATGCCCTGTGCCTGCTCTTCCAAATGGTTTCCAAAACGTGCTGCATAAGCTGCTTTGCTGCTTGTGGAGTCTTTGGGTAAAGCTTGCAAAGGGTCGTGTCAGAGTGGTGAGTTTCATTGCTGTGTGATCTCGTAGGTGAGTTTCATATTTAGCCTACAGTAGAAAGGCAAACCTTTGGGAGTCTGTACTCACATCCAGGGTTTCAAGTGATGGGATGGTGAAGTGTTTTAGCGCTTCTCCTCTGCAAGAGTCCTCCTTGCTCAGCTGACTGCACTCTGGATGAGTTGCTGCAGGATGAAGCCTGCGGAAATACAGACTGTTTTCCTTTCCTTTATACAAAGTCTGACCCCACATTACCTTAAAACTACAGGTTGCACCTGGGATTAGATAGGAATATGTTCTCAAATATCAAAAGCTTTATTGTGTTACCTGGCCCAAGTACCCTGAAAAGAGGGGCTTGTAACTGTAATCTACTTTTAAGTAACCTGAAATAAAAAGCCATTGCCAAGTTGATACATTTTTGGCAGTTTGCTGTGGCTTTACAACTCCTTACGATTTCACCTGCTAGAGCCCAAAGCTGTGATTTATGGAGAGGTCCTCTTGTTTGAATTAAATTGTCCAGTAAATTGTTTCTTATTGTTTTGTATTCAGAATGCTTCCTGTCTCTATGAACTCGTCTTTGATTTGTAGTATTGTGGAAGAAAAAGGAATGCAATAAGGCATCTGTCCCTTCTGGGGAAATGCTTATGAGTCAATGTCAAACTGAAAGAATTGAGTTCTTGAGCAAATAGGTGACAGTGGAGATATAGAGCTGTTTCTTTTGTTTGACTTCCAGCTGTTTTTTTTCATTGTAGCAACAAGAAAGTCACAAATAGAGACTAATCTTGTTTGTAAGCATTTATAATCTTGTTAGACATAGTCTTCCTTGGAAATCAAAATAAAGTGATGATAGGAAAGTAAAGAACTACAACTGAAAGCCTGACTGTTCAGCAAGCATATGTGCCTTATGATAATACAGATTGCTTTTTCTTTTGTTCTCAAATATGTACTTAGGAATGCTGGTTATAAATTAGATATGTGTACCTGGTCAGCTTATCTAGTGTCCAACAGCACTGATTTCCTGGATTTTGTGCTAAGGTAGGTTTAGTTTGTTAATTCCCAAGAGCAGTTTGTATGGCCTGGAACTTTTAGGTAACAGGTGCAAGTACTTGTGTGTGCAGTAATTACTAATTGTAACAACTTTCTTCTTAAGGGTTGCATTTGAAGAATGTACAAATCCTTCATTATTATGGTGTGTATGTTCTTATAAGGGCCTTCTATGCTTTTTTGTTTGCTTATTGCATTGAGTTTTTTTTGTATTTATGTGTACAGCGTTACATAGTTTTGGGGAAACTACAAACTTAGCTGGTTTAAGGAGTCAAAAGAAGAAGTCTTCATTCTCCGTGAACTATAGAAAAGGAGAATTGAAGCATCTTGTGGCATTAAAATAAAACAAATGACTTTCACTGTCATAATTGAAAAGGGAAAGTTGTTTGTTCTTATTGTTCTCAGTGCTTCTGAGACAGTCTGGCAGACTGCTTTCCTGAAAGCTTTGTAGAGGAATTTAAGAAGCGACTGCAAGTCATGTCAAAACTGACTGTGATTTTTATTGTACAGGGGACAAGAAGCAATTATTGAAATTTCCTTTGAAAGCTCTCCAAAGTCTTCAGCTCTCCAGTGGTTTACTCCAGAGCAAACTTCCGGAAAGAAACACCCATTTCTCTTCAGCCAGTGCCAGGTTGATTGATGTTTCTTTGTACAGAAGTTCTCTAGTTGTTTGTTAAGTATTCCTGTAATTCCCCCAGTTTCTAAGCAGGGGAATAGGTCTAATAGGGGAAAGTACAGCAGCCTATAGCTGTATGTATCAAAGGCCGTAAACAAAAACAGTGCAGTCAGCATATTGCTGGGATTTTATTATATGTTTGCAGTTTACTAAGTCCAGAACTGCTTTATTCTCTCCAGCATTCTTGTTGAAAAACATCTAGTCACAGAATGGTAGAGTTGGAATGGACCCCTGGATGTCAGCTGGTCCAAGCCTTCTGTGCAAATAGGAACATTTAGAACAGGTTTCCCAGTCCTTTACGACCAACACATGTGGTTATGATGTCTTACCCACCATTATTTCCTTAAAAAAAGCCTTAATTATGAAAACCACTGTAGGCTACAAATGACCAAGTATTGGTTTGTGGTTAATTAATTCTCTGCAGAAGCTGTACAGATTTCTAATATAATACATTAATTTGATTTATTTCCAGTCCTTTGTGCAGGAAAAATAGTTACATTTTAGCTGATTTTTTTTGTTTGTTTTTTTTCTCCAGGCTAACCATTGCAGAGCCATTCTTCCTTGTCAAGATACACCTGCTGTGAAACTAACATACTATGCTGAGGTAGGTGAACCTAAGACAAGTTTGTCTAAATAAAGCCAAACACTACAGTGTGTGATTTTTATTTACTTATTTGTGGTAGCTGCCAAAAAAAAAAATCAGTGGCCTGAAATAAAAACAGAGATATTTACTTTTAACTTACTGTAAGAGGCAAAAACTGTGTCTTTTCACTGTGACACTTCTCTAGCTTTACCATTTTATTTATATACATCATCTCTTTCATCATTCACGTGCATCTTTATTTCTAAAAAGAGAAAAAAGTGTTGAAGTAGAAAAAAAATCTTCTTAAATCTGGCAGATCTGAGAGCATAACAACAAGAAGTGCTGCAAAGTAAAAAATAACTTGAAATGGCTTTCCTGTCTGCATTAAGTAATGTGTTCTGGTACGTATCTGGGGTGTCTTTGTAGTGTTGGTGTAAATAATCTGGTTGCTTTAAAGAAACAAGAAGGGAGATGTGCACTGTGATGGTCAGTAGTCAAAAGAAAGTGAAACTTTGAACACTTGTTGAAGGTCGTCCTTTTGGTTAATTCAGTATTGCCAACCAGTATTGCAACATTTTCTATTTGAGGGGGAAAGTTTTCCAATAGGACACATCTGGGCTACTCTCTTTGCTCCAGCTGCTTCTAGTATATTATATAACACTGTATGCCAGCTGAGTTCCTCATGGTCGCAATGCCTTCTTTCAGATATCTGTTCCCAAAGAGTTGGTGGCTCTTATGAGTGCTCGTCGTGATGGAGAGATGCCTGACCCAGAGGACAGCAGTCGGAAGATTTACAGATTCAGTCAGAATGTAAGTGCTACAGGCTAGTAAGTAAAGGGGTGCCTGAGGTCTTTTTGCTTTTATGGAAAGCATCTCCAACTAATTAAAGATTGCAGATTCGTTATGTAGTGCAGCTAGTTCAATGATTCCACTGTTCCTAACATGGCAGTCTCAATTTATTCTTCTGGCTTTTGTTCTCACAGCCTTTTAGGCTACAGTTCTGGTGTTTGTGGGATCTCCTGGTGAGCCTAGTTCATATTGCTTAACAGGCAGGAAAAAAAATTAAGCAAAGGGAGATGTAATAAGCTGATCTGGATGAGTGAGGGTCTGAGTAAGTGCGTGGAGGGATGGACTTGAGTGGCTGGAGAGAGGAGTGGAACCTCTGAACTGCAGCTGCTGTTGGACTGATTTGGCTGCCATGTGAAACCTGAGAGAGGAGAGGAGAACAAATAGTTACCTCATCTGTGAGTTCTTCAGTTCAGTGTTGCACCTGCTCTGTAGAGCCAAAAACACTTTATGCTCTTGGTCTAGAGTACAGGGCTTTGGTGTTTGTTGTATGTTATCTAGAAATACACTGCTGATAAGTTGGGTGGACTTGTGCAATGTATAACATCGTCAGATGCATCAAATTCTTGGATTTGTATATATGTTGAGCTTACTTAGAACCACTTTTTTGTTCCTTTGATCCTGGCCTGGGGGAAGCGTAGTAGAGAGCAATCTCTGTAAAATGGATTTATGATCCAAAAGCTGTTGAGATTTGAAGTCATTTCAGAATTTATCAGGCATGAAAATGTGGGAATTTATTGTTAATCTTTTAATAGCCTCTCTATAACACAAGTCAATGGACTTAAATCTTTTCCAGAATATATTGTTAATATGTAAAATGAAAACAAATATGACTGTGTGGATATTTGAACAAATAACATTGAAATAGTTTGAGGCTAGCAGATGGTGGCAGTTTTCTGAAATGCTGTCTCTAAGTAATTATATTTTTAAAATATAATATTATATTTAATATAATATTACATATTTAACAGTGCTTATCCTGGTAAAATGGATGAGGAAGGGTTGTATCATCCTCTTTCAGAGCACTGGGAGAAACCATTTCTTTATCAAGATACTATAGCTTTGGATACTATAGCTTTGATATCTTTTTTTCCTATAGAAATAATAAATGCTTCAGTTTTATTTAAATGCCAAACTTGGAAATCAAATACATATGTTTGATTTTGCTGAATCTTTTGTATTTATAAATATTCCTCTCTTCCTGAATTAATTGCAGCTTTTCATTCATGGTTTTCCTTGATAGAACTGCCCTTTACCTGCACAGTATTAATTTCTCCTTCTGTAAAATTTAATGGCACTGGAATTAAAATGGAAAACAAACTTTCTTTTGAATGCTTACCAAACAAGTGATGTTTTTTTGTATGCCTTTATAGCTACAGATTTCTTTTTTTCTTCTCAAGCAGAAATAATACTTAAGAAAGATTGTGTCCTTTATATGAAAGATGAATGAAACAAGTACTTGTAGATGCAGAAATACAATTTGGAGAGAAATAACAGTACCTTTGTAATAATGTAAGGCAAAAAACTATAGAGGAAATGTGTACACTTACCTTATGTACCTTTGTTTTACTTTGCTTGAATCAGTGATGTTGACAGCTCACATTAAATAAGGTAATTTTTTTTTTTTAACGTTCTCCTTTAGGTTCCAAT
Source organism: Chrysolophus pictus (assembly GCA_037305975.1). Lineage (NCBI taxonomy): Eukaryota > Metazoa > Chordata > Aves > Galliformes > Phasianidae > Chrysolophus > Chrysolophus pictus. Next base: position 150,741,364 of record CM074576.1, read on the forward strand.
ACCTTCCTACTTAATTGCTTTAGTGGTTGGAGATTTAGAAAGCAGGTGAGTGAATCTGCACGAAGTATAAATATTAATAGCAGTTAAGAAAAAAAATATTCACAGGTTTTATTTTTGTTGTTATTTCTATGAGTTTTTCTTTGGTCACTTGATCAAATTTCTAGTTTTTAAAAGTCTGAGAGGTTCAGTGAACCTGTGAGAAAGTAAACTTTCTCTTCATCCTGGAACTGAATTGTTCTAGAGTACTGTACCTTACTGAAATCTTGATTCACTCTTACATCATTTTTCTATTGAATATACTTTTGCATTAAGATCAACTGTGAAGATTTTAGAGATGATTAGAGCCACTAAGAGCTTCTTTTAGCTCAAGAAAAAATGTATTTTCTTTTCCTCTGGTAACAAATAAGCCTACTGTTGTACAAAAAGCAGAAAATGAAGGCTTCAGCCTTCAGGATGTGTTAATCAAGCCAGTAATAATGCTTGCGTATTAGGGCTCTACAGCATTTTAATATCTGTAAATGCATTCTGTATTTGTTTCTCCTGTAGATGACTGTGGTTTGTTTTGTTTTCTAAAGCTGATTCCAGTCTCACTTTAGCATTGGAGAGAAAAAGGAGAGGAAGATTCTGTAACGAACTTCTTGAACATCATGGGTTATGCATGAGCACATTAAACGTGTGCTTTCTATGTTAGTTTCCCATAGAATGTTTTCCAGTTCATAGTGTTCTTACTGGCATTTTCACTTCCAACAGAAAGATTGGTCCGAGGACACTGGTGTGGGCTGAAAAGGAGCTGGTGGATAAATCAGCCTATGAATTTGCTGAGGTAGGTAATTAACAAAAATGTTTTCAAAACTAACTGTTTCACATAGTATTGAAAAAGGAACAGGATGTAGCTTAGAGTTTTGTTCATCTGTAGCCCTGCTTTCTCCTCTTCCCACCCCAAAAGTGCTGCTGTTTTAGCAGAACACAGAGCTATTACTAAACATAATTATTGCTGCACAGTGTTTTACTTGTTTATCATGTGGGACGTTCCGAGATGAGAGAGAATGCAGTGTGGGGTCAGTAGCTTATAACTTCTCTAATGTTTGTGGTCAGAAATCATATCATAAACTAATGTGAATTCTTCTTTCACTTTCACAGACTGAAGCTATGCTGCAAACAGCTGAAGACTTAGCAGGACCTTATGTATGGGGGCAATATGATTTGTTAGTCTTACCACCTTCTTTTCCTTATGGTGGTATGGAGAACCCTTGCCTTACTTTTGTAACTCCAACCCTATTGGTAAGTGTAACAGTGGTGAAAGTCAAGCTTTCCTTAGAGTTTACTCATCCATCATATGATGGAAGTTTATCTGCATCTTTTGTTTATTAATCTTTCCGGAAAGATTTGTGTGGTATATTTTGAGTTTTACCTGAATTGACAGTTTTTTTTTTTTCTTCTTTTGTAGGCAGGTGATCGATCTCTGTCAAATGTAAGTGCAAAATAAGTTCATGTCTTCAATTAGAATATAGCTTGAATTTGCGTCCAAGCTTTGTAATGAATATCTGAAAACTTATTCTCTTGTTCATCAGGAGAATTAAAAGTTAACACAGTGATTCAAAAAGTCTTACACAGTGTGTTTTAGTTCTAAATAAATTCTAAAATAACCATTTTGCATAATGAACAGAGGAAAATGACTTATCTGCCTTAATACATAGGGGACTGAAATCGGCTACTCAGTAGCTTTTTTTTCCTGTCCTGTGTTATATAGGAACATGGATATATTTAAAAATCACAATCAAGTTGCTTTCTTCTAAATTGTCTGTAGGCAACTTCTTCAATATATCTGCCTCTATGAGTTAGAACTTGCACTTGACTTACTTGTAAAGTGAAAATCATGAGTACAAGTTAAATAAATTCTAGTTTTGTCCAGTAAGTTGAATACTCTGTGAGCTGTTTTATCTCATAAGTCTCTCTACTAGACTGATACGCTGCCTTAAAAAATGAATATGATTCCTTATATGATGGTTGTCCCAAGAGCACTGAAATTTTAGACATGGGTTCTTTTTAATGTATCACTCATCATTATCCTTCTAGGAGGCAACTGTTTTCTTCTTGTTTGCCACTTCAGAATACCCCAGCCCTGCAGCAGACAAACAAATGTGAGGAAGTAATATTAGTCCGTTACTTGACATGTTTCCAGTGTTCTGTAATGTGATTTCACAAACAAGTACCTGCGCAGTTCTATCAGAAGAATTATTTTTGTTGATCAGTACGGCTCTATGATTTGCAAGCTACAGATTCAAAATTATTTCTCGTGATGGTTTGATTGCATAGGGTTAGTCCTCCAACTGATGTTTATATGGAAAAATTTACAGATCTTTGACTATCTGTTGACCTTGGGAATGTAGTGCAGTAATCCTGCTAGGATTTTTCCTTTCTGTTGGGATTTGATTGTTTTCAAGAGAGTCTAAACAGTAAATCTGTCTCTTTCTGTTTTAGGTTATTGCTCATGAAATCTCTCACAGTTGGACAGGAAACTTGGTAACAAACAAAACATGGGAGCATTTCTGGTAGGTATGATGTTCAGTACAATGCAAAATATATATTAAAAATCTGCAAAGAGAATAGTGAAATTCATTTTGTCATCCTACCGCTGCTGACATTATTAGTATGTTTCCAGGCTGAATGAGGGACATACTGTATATCTGGAACGCAGGATTGGTGGTCGGTTGTTTGGTGAGCAGTTCAGGCACTTCAAAGCCTTAGGAGGATGGAGGGAACTGCAGAATACGGTAAATATCTTCAAGGTTTTGTTAACTTTGTTAAGGTGTGCACCTACACAGGTTGCTCTGAAAGTAAGACTAAGAAAGTACAACAGATACCGTAAGCACAATAACAATGTTGGATGGATCAAATTCTCAGCTAGAAAACACTGTTTTTCAACATAGTCACCACCATTAGCTGTGCATTTTTGGCAGCAAGAAATAAGAGCCTGCATGCTGCATTTTTAAAAATCTGCACCAGTAGAGGTGACTCATCATCACTACTGCTGGAGCACATCACCCACTGTCTCACTGTGCTCACATCCACTTTTGGTTTCCATACATGTTCAGCAAATGTCACTGAATGTCAATGAGCATGTTTGTTTCTGCATGGAGGAATTCAGTTCCACACCTTTGCTTCGTATGCGCTTCTTTGTCAGATGCTATTTTGTCACACTGTCCCTTTTGCTGCCATCTGCCTCACAGCAACAAGATGTAACAGAATGTTGGCAGAAAGGTTCAACCTCTACTGCCACACCACCAACATCCATCTCTGATGCTGTGGGCCAATGTAATAAAATAGGAAGCATTACTTTCAGAGTGGCCCTTGTAAATAAAGCTGATTTCACTGTTCCCAGAAGTAAGACTTATCTAGATATGTCAGCTTTCCCAACATTTTCTTACTAAAGGATGCCCAAGTTTGTTTTCAAGGTATGTTATCTTCCCAAGATAAATAGCTTAGAAAATAAATAAAGCTTTTTACAATGTTTTGAGCTATTCTATAAGGATGAACTTCTTTCTAGCCTCTCTTGGTTGTAACTGCGTATGGATAAACTGTAGTGTCACCTGTTCACACACTAGTAAGCAGCTGAAAGCTTGTCAAAATTAAAGAACTGTTGAGTCATGTAGGTTGGCAAAGATCTTTGACATTGACCAATCCAGCCATCAGCCCAGCCTACTGGGTCCCATCACTGAATTATGTCCCTTAGAGCCTCAGGCTTATCTGCAAGCATGACCATCAGAATCACCAGTGTCAAATGCAAATACATGATTTTTGTTTTTTTCTCCTGTTTACTGAATTATACTTGAACATTTTGCAAATCTATTGCTACCTAGGAAGGCTGATAAATTTTGTTAGATTAGGTAGCATAGGTAAACTTCAGTTTTCAGATTTCCAGTCTGTGTCAAAATAGCTGCTTCTCACTCTGTTTGGTAATGCAGTTTACCTCTTTTATTATATTTCCACTTTTTTTTTTTAGTCTTTTATGCCACCTATTTAAAACAAGTAGTTTGATAGTAAATAATCCCTAGGTTCTCATGATTGCAACATGTGTGACAGTAATTAACTATTTAGGAATAGTAGGAACATGATGTAACTGATCCTAATGTCCAACCACACATCAAACAAAAAGACATTCTTAGAGCAAAATGAGAAGAAGTTCAATAAACTGCACCGATTCAAAACTTAAGAAAAAGAATGAGACAGTGATTTGGAATGAGGCTGTCTCTATTTTGGATAGATGGTATCTTTATAAATAGGATTAGCAGTGATTTTTTTTTTTTTTTCAAGAATATATTTTTCTGTATCTTTGTTGCAGATAAATACGCTTGGAGATAAAAATCCCATCAGTAACCTCGTCCCCAATCTGAATGAAATAGATCCTGATGTTGCCTATTCATCTGTTCCATATGAGAAGGGCTTTGCTTTGCTTTTTTACCTTGAACAACTTCTTGGAGGACCAGGTAAGTGTTTGTTAGGCTTCATGTATAATTCTTTTCCATGTTAATTTCAAACACTGAAATGGTTGTTTCTTTTTAATTCTTAGATGTCTTCATGGGCTTCTTGAAGGCTTATATACAGCAGTTTGCTTATAAGAGCATAGTAACCGATGACTGGAAGGCATTCTTGTACTCCTACTTCAAGGATAAGGTTGGGTAGCATTTAAAACCTTTTGATTATGTGAAGCTATGACACAACTCAGGAATTAACTTCTTTAAGGACCAGTTCTTTTTCTTTCTCCTTTTTATCTCAGGGTCTTAATATTATGCAGTCTGCAGTCTTACAGAGATGGGTTTGCATTATGATGTTTGTGGGTTGGTTTGGTCTCTGGAAATATTCTATTTCTGGAATGTTTTGCATGGTAGTTGGAGGTACTTAAAAAAAAAAAAATGAAACTGGTTTCGTAGGGTATGCTTTTGTCTAAAAATGACTCTTAAAATTCACTAAGAACTTGTGTTGTTCATAGGTAGATATTCTTGATAAAGTTGACTGGAACTCTTGGCTGCATGCTCCAGGAATGCCACCAGTGAAACCCACGTAAGCTACGTTTTGTTACAGTATTCCTTCCAAAGTTGATGATGTTCCATATGATAACAAAGCAGTTTGTAGTCAGGGTAAAAGTCTTCCCACAGATGTTTTATTAGAAAATGACCTTGTGACCTTGTATCAGTGAAAACTGATACGTGTTTTATATAGGAGTAAAAAGCATTATTAATGTTGCTTTCTTCTTAATTCTGGTGGAAATTCATTTTGCTTTGGAAGTTGCCAGGAAAAGGTATCCTTTCTTTTTTTTCTTCAACAGTTTGTTGTGACAATATTCTCTTCTACATGTGTAATGTGCAAATAATAAAGCATCACGTGCTCAAATAACCGATCATTTTAAGAGTGCAGGTATCAATAGATTGCATCGCTTATGTGCAGAATGCTTATAACTAAGGCAAAAATACATTTTATGATAATAGTATGTTTGTAAATTGTATTCCAATATTGAAATGGAACTTACAATGAAGAAGAAAAAAAAGTGGAACCATGAGCAAATAATTCCTAAGCATCTTGAAAAAACATTGCAGAAACTTCTTTTTTCCTAGGTGTGATCCTTTCTTTATAATCTTTGACAGGTATGATATGACACTAACAAATGCCTGTGTCGCCTTGAGCCAAAGATGGATCAAAGTGAGTAGTTTAAGAATTTAACTGAGGTCTCTGTACGTTAAAATAGTTTTCTTTATACAGAGTGAGCCATTCTCTTCTGAAATCTGTTACTTGCTTAGAAAGATTGTTAATGATGACAGTGTTGCTGCCAGAGGTTTTGCATTATGCATAGTAGCCTTTCATTATGGAGTCTGTGGATTTGCTGTGGCTTCTGTATGTGAAGTGCAGTACATTTTTAATAAAGCATGCAGCCAGCTCTACATGACTTGTATAAGCAGATGTCCAAACATAAAGTTACACCTGTTTATGTTTAGGAATATCTATTAGAAACTTAAGAAATTATTTGCTTTTAGGCAAAAGAGAGTGATCTGTGTTCATTCAGCTCAGCAGATCTGAAGGGAATATCATCTCATCAGCTGATTGAGTTATTGGCACTGTTGCTCCTGGAGGTAAGTGCATGGCTGGAGTGTACTGATTCTGGTGTCACTAAAGCAGTCACAGAGGCTCAAATGTTCTTTGGAATTAAATTGTCTTTTTTTTTTTTTTTTCTTTTGAAGTCTTACTATATAATAACCTGCTCTCACTGTGCATAGTCATTAAAACATTCAGCCATGCCTCCCTGATTATGTTTGGTTCTCCAGCTGACTATGGTTGTGCGGGCTATTTTTGGATTGAAAGATAAAAAGAATATTAGAAGTTGCTTGAATTTGTTCTATAATTAAAGTTTGTGAGCTGCAAATAAGCTATAAAAGCTGCTAATGAAATAGAATGTACTTCAAGATTTGAATGGCTGGTAGTACTGAATGTGGAAATTTGCTAATGGTTACTCATTGCCCCTTCCCTGATGCTCTGAAAAGGTGAAAGGAACAAGTTTATCAGCTAAAGTTTTCAAATCCCATTAACTTCAGTTCTCTAGAATGATCCTGTTTATTTTTGAGGTACGTGGTTTGAGGTGTGCCTCTGCCTTATTCTGACTATGCAATTGCCTTTTTCAGGCTCCTCTTCCATTGTCACATGTCAAACGAATGCAGCAAGTGTATGACTTCAATGCTATAAGCAATTCTGAAATACGATTCAGGTTTGTTCTAGTATGGATGCTTTTTCTAGCCTTAAATGCTTTCATAAAACAAATTGCCCTGCTTCATAAATGGTTTGAGTCATACTGTTTCATTGAACTGATGCAGTTGTTTCTGTGTTTTGTATATGCTTGTATATGCTTACCAAAGTGGTATTGTTACTTACGAGTTGGGCAAACATAGAGCAAGAAGAAATGAGCAGTGTGTTAGCTGTGCCTCATTCTCATCTATCAGGCTAGCAAAGAGACTGATGGCCTTAAAACTTATTTTAGAGGTAGTATTGAACAATATAATCACAAGTCTCCTCTGTGACTCAGAGATGCTTGAAAAATATTTTAGGTATTCAGTGAGGAACAGATCTTGTAGACTGGTCTAATGAGTTCTGGATCTTCTGCTGATGTGACAGAAACTTTTTCCTAATTACACTGAGAAAGATGTCCCATGCTGGCACATCTTAACATCTGCTATTACAGAGCTTCTGTCTCTTAAAATAAGTGTAAATACGAAAGGAAGTATCTAAACAAGTAGGAGAGACTTTAGCTGCATGTCTTGATTCTTACTTCTACATGATATCTACACATTGTTAAAACAGATCACTTGTTTTTTAAAAATGTATTTTTGAGATCATAGTCATTTTCAAATATCATGATGGCTCACATATTTTGCCACTGTTACGTACTGGGTACATTTGCAGTAGTGATGGTTATTCTACCTTACCTCTAGCTTAGAGGTCTTTGCTCCTTATTATTAGAAAACTAATTATTTTCAAACATACAGTATTTCTCTGGTTTCTTGCAGTATCGTTTTCCCACAGTTAAAACAAGTATGTGCCAGCTGTTGGTGAGGTTTTGTTTGCAGGTTTTTTTATTTTATTTTTTGATTTTTTTTAATAACTGGGTCCCATGTGACAAGTGCTATGTAATTCAGCTCAGAGTGACGCAAGTGGATGCTACGGTAATATAATAGAAATACATTGCCTCAGGAAAAAAACATCAGACGTTTTGGAGAAAAGTTGAAGCATTTCATTCATGTAACACAGAAAAGTCTGCTTTTGTACCATGCCATTTAGAATCTAAATATTTTATATGGAAATTATGCCAGAATTCTATTCCCATAAGCAGCACCACTTGGGGTGTTTACAGGAGCAGAATCATAAGCTGACTAACTGCAGCAAATGAAAGTTCTGTTTATTTATTTGTTCCAGATGGCTGCGCCTCTGCATCCAGTCCAAGTGGGAAGAAGCAATTCCTCTGGCTCTAAAAATGGCAACAGAGCAGGGCAGGATGAAGTTTACTCGACCCTTGTTCAGGTAGAAGTAATCTCCAGGTTGTGGAAGCTCACGCTGTTGGCGTTTTTAGTATAACAGGATAAGTAATTCTAGATATTGTATATGCATTATATTATGCTTTATAGTGATATACACAGAATTTTCTATATGCTGCAAACAAGATTATCTTCAGAGTCACTTTCCACTTTCTGGCTTTTTTTAATAGGTGAAAGTGTATGTCCCTAAACATGAAGCTATCAAGAGAAAAGCAAAACCTTGAGAAAATATCCATTGAGCCATTGTACTGTCATTTGTTTTTTTTCCATAGTCTTTTTTTCTTTTCTCATAACGGTATATAAAGTGTATTGTTTTCTTTTTTTTCTTTAATAGAGACCTTTACAATTTTGACAAGTCTCGAGATCTTGCTGTCAAGACGTTCCTGGAGCATAGAGCCTGTATGCACCCAGTCACATCAATGCTTGTGGGCAAAGACTTGAATCAGGATCAGTGACAAACTTATCGATTCCTTTGAAATTTTCTTATTGCTGATTCTGCAAACTGTTCATATGCATGCTTAATGATGGCATAAAATGTTCTGCTGCTTTGGTACTAATTTAGATCAAATTTGGTCCTTTCTATTTTGCAACTCTATGTAATACTGCAAAAATCACTAAATCTTTGGAACTAGGAGAAGGGTTTCCTTGCAAGCAAGCGGTAGAACACAAAAAAATGTTCTGATGTAGACAAATGATGTAGTCATTTGTCAGTCATGGAATCTAAAAACCTGGAAAGAGTGTGGCTCTTTGTGCACAGCTTTCTTTTTCATAGCAATATACAATTAAAACTTCAAGTATTTGACAACTGAAAAATAAATCTTTTTATTGCTCGCTTGTCTGTATATTGATCAAAATAATAGTATCAAAATATAGTTCTCTTATTTACTGGAAGCTGGCAAACATTGTAATTTTCAAGAAATACAAAAAGACAACCCTGCTAATTATGGGCCTGTCAGTCTCGCTTGGGTTCCTGACAAAGTTATGGAGGAGATTATTCTGGGAGTTGTGGAAAAATAGCAGACAGTGCAGTCATTGGTCAGCAGTCCTCATGAGTTCATGAGGGAGAAGTCTTATTTAATGAACTTAATTTCCTACTGTGACATGGTTACCCACCTAATTGATCAAGGGAAGCCAGTTGATGTGATCTTTTTGCATTTCAGCAAATCATTTGATAAAGTTTCTGACAGTATTCTTTTGGGCACAATGTCCAGCATACAGCTGGACAAAAATATAATGCAGTGAGCGAATGTTGGGCTCAAAGGGTTCCTGTGAATGGGATTACAGCAGGCTGCTGACCAGTCTAGTGAAGTTTTGCCAGGCTCTATTTTAGGGATGGTACTTAATGTTTTTGTCAATGACTTGGATGCAGGACTTGAAAGTATACTACGTACATTTCTGAAAGACACTAAATTCGGAGGAGCTGCTGACTTCCTTCAGCATAGAGTGATCCTGACAAGTAAGAGGGTTAGGAAATCACCAATCACTAAAAAATTAACAAAAGCAATTGCTGGGTTCTGCATTTGAAATGGGGCAACCGGGACTATACATGCAGACTGGGAGAGGCTGGGGAGCAGCCCCCTGCAAAAGGGCCTGGGGTTCTGATTGACATCAAGTTGAACGTGAGCCAGCAGTGTGCCCTGGCACCCCAAAAGGCCAATTATGCCCTGGGGTGCACCAGCACTGGCAGCTGGCTGAGGGAAGGTATTGCCCTGCCCTGCTTTGTGGCCGCATCTCAAGCAATGGGTGCATGTTTGGGTGTCACAATATAAGAAGGACATAAAGTTATTAAAGAGTGACCAAAGGAGGGCTACGAAGATGGTGAAGGGTCTAAGGGCAAGATGAGGAGTAGCTGAGGTCCTTTGGTTTGTTCAGCCCAGCTTGATTTTGCATAGTCCTGTGTGGAGCCTGGAGTTGGACTCCAAAGAACATCCCCAGGTGGTAGGGATCATGATTCTGTGATACTTTTAAAACTTCTAATTCCTTCATGGTTTTGAATTTGTTTAATATTTCTATTTTATAAACAGCTCTGGCTGTGACTGCTCTATGCTAATATAACAATTTAGAGATAAGGCTAAAAGCAGGAAGAGGGCTGGCTGTGTTTTTCCCCATTATTTTACCCCTAGTTGTTAGTTTAGAAGAAGACGTTGTGAATACTGCCATCTATAGGTTACTTTTTGAAGTGAATTTGAGAAGAACTTTTCCTGGAAATGATCAGTTGGCATAATTTTAATTCGTTGACATGGAGATGACCCCATATCAAGGAGTAAGAGAGAGCAGGAAAATGCTATTCTGTAGGAGAAAGAAAACTGAACATAAATCATGGTGAATGGTTGCATTTAGAATGGAAGTGGAGAGTAATTCAATTTATTTCTCTTCTGAGTTTTAATTAGTATATGCTTTCCAGTAGATGAAGCTAGGTATTTCACCAGGAGATTCATCTTCTCCTGTTAGCAGCTCTAACATAAATTAAGGCCTGAATGCATCTTATTAGATTTTATTAAATCGAGGTACTCTGGGTCCTTCCATTCTAATCTAATCTACATGTCTGTTAACTAAAATGAGCTTAACTTTTTAATTAATGTTCTGTCAGACATCTTTTAACAAAGTCATTAAAGTACTGGCTTTTTTGGAACCAAAATAGCATTAAATGAATAGCAAAGAAACTACCTAAACTGTTAAGGCTTTCCTGCATTAAGGACTTAGTGAGACATTCAGTTATTTTGTTGCTACCCCTCTGAGTAATAACTTCTAGTGGGAAACTTCACTGAAAGGGCTGAAAGAAATTATTCTCTATTTCAGATTACACTGTCCCTTCCATTCCCTCCTGCAATAGAATACTGTGTCCTAAAACTTCAGCACAGGAGTGAGCAGTGTCTTACTCTAGGACTATGAGTGTAGTCTTAGTCTTACACTAAGAGCGTAGTCCAGTCTCCTTTCAATCCCAGCAGCCATGACCAGTCCATAGTGGGCTGAATACCTTCCAGTCCTTCCCTCATGGAGGTTTTCATTCATGCAATCTAATGCTCTTAGTTAACAGACAGCTCTGTTAACTATCATTAAACCCTTAAGTTTTCAGAGCAGCTCCATTTCCTCTTACTCTGATTTATTTATTCTTCATACATAAACTCCAACTCCTAAATTTTCACTTTTATATTCCTGATATTTGGCCAAAAAAAAAAAAAAATCCTGTGGCAGTTGCTTCCTTTTCTCTTTCCAGGAAAAGGGTGTGCTCCCTCGATTTGGTTTGATTGGATAAAGTTAGCTGAATGCATCGATCTCACTTATTTACAAAGGTGGGGATCTTTGGGGGAGGATTTTTGCCTTTATTGATCGGGACACTGCAGTCCAGCCAGACATCGCTCTCCAGGCTGCCGTGTGTGAAAGTAAGGCTGCTTCACTCTGCGGCTGCTCTCAGGCGAGGAGCAATCTGCAGAGGAAACATGCTAAGATACACAGTGCATGTCCGAGGAGAATGGCTGGCAGTACCATGCCCACACGGCACGAACACGATTGGGTGGCTGGGAAAGGAGGCTGTGAGGCGGTACATGAAGAACAAACCTGATAACGGCGGGTTTACCTCAGTGGAAGAAGTAAAGTTTTTTGTTCGGAGGTGCAAAGGTCTCGGCTTGCTGGATCTTGATGATACGGTGGAGGATGCCCTGGAGGACAACGAGTTTGTTGAAGTTGGTAAGCGAAACCCTAGGCCATGTGTGACAGAACGATTGCGTTGGTGTCTGAGTCAGCAGCTGCACTCTGGTTCATCTAAAGTTGTATCTGAGACAGTGTCAAAGATTTGTATGGAAAAACAACCAAATGCAACCTTTGTTAGTAAGAACTATTTCAGGTTTAGAAGTTACGGGAGGCTGTGTACAATCATCTGTGTAAGATGTCATATACTGTCAGTGATTGGGATATGGAGCATGTCCACGCATTGGACTGTCCTGTTTTCACCTTTGAAGTACGTAAAATAAACTACATGAATTATTTTCATGGAGGCGTACAAACATGTTTGGTGCTGACAACAGCAAATTATATTACTTAACATTATGTACTGTAATTAATAACTTATTCATCTATACGTAGAATATGGTCAGATTCTGTTCCTATTCACTTTGCATATATCTCTTCTAGTTATAGAAGGAGATATAATGTCTCCAGACTTCATACCATCTCAGCCAGAAGGAGTTCATTTGTATCCTTTATTTTGAATCTTCTGTGAACGTATTACATTTCCAGATACAGTTTTCTAGATTTCCACATTCCTGAAGTGTTCCTTCATTCTAAAAACACTTTGCCAGCTCTAATCAAACAGACACTACTGCATGTGACATCCCTTTTGCCCTTTATTTTCCTTTACAGAACTTTCAGATATAGCAAATATCGAGAACCAGAACAGGTAGGAATGGCCAACAATTGCCCAGCTCAGTAATGATCTGCATTTATCAGAGCTTGTTGAGAGTTCAACCGCTGCAGTATTCATGACATTGGTGGCTGTCAGTTCTGCTGGGCCTAGAAACATGTATTATAATTTCCTTATTATGTTTTTGTTATGATGTTCTTGTCTTACGAATGAGAGCATGCACGAGCTTCTCATCATTGCTGAGCTCTGCCTGTTTGTTTTGTAACTCTCATCATTAAGCAATGTTACGTGTATATGTATCACAAACTAAAAGGTGCTTTCTCGGTGTAGTATATCTCTTTAGATGGCAACAGCTTAACAACACAGGACTTGGTCAACTTAGGAAAAGGGCTCTACAAGATAAAGGTAAAGATTCTAAACAAACGTGGCTAAAAATTACATGCTTGTCTTTCTTCAATTAGAAATTACATGAGGATACATAAATTAATGTTCAAAATGCACATTTTCTAGCTCACCCCTGAAGCTGAAGCTAAAGTCAAGCAATCTCGAGAAGTGATTGAAAGGATTGTAAAGGAACAAACAGGTGAATATTTTCATCTCTATTAATTGTTTTTGTCAGTCACTTTGAAAACTTTGTTTCCTTAACCAGAAATGTATGGTTCTTGCAGTTGTTTATGGAATCACCACAGGGTTTGGGAAGTTTGCCAGAACTGTCATTCCAAACAGCAAACTGATGTAAGTTACGTATGCAGCTTTCTCCCTCCTTTCCTTCAGGGAAAGAAAGAAGACAAAGCACTGCAGAGAAGCATGTTGCACACTGCATGCTTATTCTTCTGTGGCTAGACAAGAGGGGGCTGCTTTGCTGTTTCTGTTTTGTGCAAAACAGAAATTGCCTTTGAAAGAGCTTCTTATGTAACTCTTTTATTTTCTGTAGGGAGCTTCAAATGAACTTGGTTCGTTCACATTCTGCAGGTAATGGGAAATTGCTCAGTATTTTCCCTTTTTGTGCAGTTGATAGCAGGTCAGTAACTGAGCCCACTGCTGTTTCAGGTGTGGGGAAACCTTTAACCCCAGAGAGGTCCCGCATGCTGCTGGCACTGAGGATCAATGTCCTAGCAAAAGGCTACAGTGGAATATCCCTAGAAACCCTCCAGCAAGTTATCGAAGCATTTAATGGTAAAAAGATGCTTACAGAAAGCTCACACTGGTTGTTGTTGTTATGTTTATGTTTTCCGTTTTCATGTCTTGTATGCTTCGTTTATTTTTAACTCTTTCTTTAAAGGATGGGCTCAACGAGTCAAGCTGTGGTTGGTGTTCTTTTGTTCTCTTGACTTGGTAGTTGTGAGAAACCACAGGAACTCAGTCCTCTACAACCTCATGGGTAGAGGCTTTATTGAAGAACTTGGGTGTGAGCAGAAATGCCAGGAAAGGTTAATGACTAAGCTGATCAGCTCAAGATTAAGCAGAAAGCTTCTGGCAGAAGCAGGAGCTGAACCTGGATAATGTAGATCCTGATTCACACCCAGCTTTAATGCCTGGTGGGGCATTCTAATGTGGCAGTTGTGACCAAAGAACATCTCTTCTTCCTGTGCAGGACTTGTCTTTGGGATATACAGGGACTCTTACTGAGAGGACTCTGCACTGTACATGAGTTCAACTTCCCTTCTTTTTAGCAAAACCTGTAGAATGGAAGATTGCTCTAACGCTGTGACACATCTGTGACAACAGAGCCATGTTTATAAATGTGAGGCCTGAAAAATACAAGGCTTTATACTGCTTAGCACTTCAAAAGAAAAGAAATAGGCTGGTCTCTTCCCTCCTTTCCCTTGATTTCCTGGGTCTCTTCATTTCACATTATCATAGAATCATTAAGGTTGGAAAAGACCTCTAAGATCAAGTCCAACCATGAGCACCACCATACCCACTAAACCATGTCCTGAGCAGAATCCTGTAATCATGAAGGTTGGAAAAGACCTTCAAGGTCATTAAATTCACACATTCATTGTAATTGAGGCAGTGAAAAAAGCTTTAGAGATGGTTTCTAGGAGTTACTCAGTGTTTAGTGGGCTGAGAAATGAACTTAGACCTTTGACTGGTGGTAAGCCTGTAATGGGGATCTGAAGAGTGACATTTTGATGGTGCCATGTGCTTATAGATGCAACCACCACTAGCCATGGTCCTCTCACTCCTTACAGAACTGAATTCAAAAGGGAACCAGTTTCTTTATAAGCTGCAACTAGTCTGGGAGCAGGCACCAAACCTCTCTGCAAAAAGAGTAGTCCTATTTGTGCCACTGACCACAGCCATTGATTACAGAGTATAACTGTGACCACCTACTTGCTGGCTTCACTGTTTTCCAAGGAGTATATCAGGGGGTGCTCTAACAGGAGCTTTATTTGTTTTATTTCTAGCTTCCTGCCTGCCTTATATCCCTGAGAAGGGAACAGTTGGAGCCAGCGGAGACTTGGCCCCCCTCTCTCATCTTGCGTTGGGATTAACAGGAGAGGGAAAGATGTGGTCCCCAAAGAGTGGCTGGGCTGATGCTAAATATGTAAGATTTAAGAGTATGTGGATTTTGTGTACTGGTTTGAATTGGGACTAGGTTCTGTTTAGCAGCTCATCTTCTACCTTAAGGAAGTTGGATCCATGAGAATGGGACAACTGGCTCACGTCCCTGGAGCAGAAATGAATGTGCAGCATGTCCAAAAGAAATACCATGTTATGTCATCATAATGCGAAATACTGCAGTGACATCATTTAGAGGTGGGCAGGATGTGATACCAGCTGCGAAGAGCTATTAGTACATCTTCAACTCCATAAACATCAACACTGTTTCAACAAAACCAAGATCAATTCAAAACTGCAAGGAGTAACTGGATATTTATTGAAAGCAGGAATTTATCAGTTAACATTTCTAGTGATTTATAAACATTGACAATTTATGTAGCAAGCAGATACACAGATTTGGACATTCAATTTTAGAAAGATTAACAAGGGTCACAGGGAAATTTACAGCACCCTCCTTTACAGCAAGATGCCTTATAATGGAATTTTTTTTTTAACAAATTAGTTGTTATCCTATCACAGTACATCAGCAGATTGATCTCGTGTTGAACATCTCCAAAACTGGATTCATGGTAGTTTGCTCTTTTAAACATATCAGTCTTATCTGTAAATATTTGAACACAAGATTTCTTTGTAGATTGATAACTGTATCATCACAGTAGATTGTAGAAGTAGTAAGAACTACGTGTGGAGAGGAGATAGGGAGGAAGGAGGCCAGCATGTCCTGGACCTCCCACTGTCTGATGTTAGAGGGACCTTTACTCATTCTTTTATGAACCCATGTCAGGCAGAGCTATCATCACATGGTGTTTCCAGCCCTCTCTCCTATTACTCTTTCCCACCAGATAATACACGGTAGATGTTAATGAGCTGTGTCAATATCTCATGGTAGTGTTCCTACTGCCTTCTTTTAATGATACTGGGAAATGAGGTGCTAGTTTAGAAGCCCCAAAATGCTGTCCCTTATTTAGCCCAGAAGAAAAATTAGTCTAACTTGTTTGTATTATAAAGCTTTTTTTCTTCCTTCACTTGTTTTTTTTAATTATTTATTTTGTATTAATGTACAGAAATAGTTAAGCTTTTAAAGTTTGGGGTATTGAATTACTGAAATATATTTTTGTGCATATCTCTTTTCACTGAACTCTTCACAGGTCCTCGAAGCCCATGGTCTGAAACCAATTATCTTGAAACCAAAAGAGGTAATAAAGGGTAATGTTAGCTGTTGAAAAGCAAGTTTAGTCAATCACTAGTTGCTTTATACTTGCAACTGAAGCCTGAGATGAGCCAACAGTCATTTTAGATCAAGCTTCAAGGTATTTGAAATCAGCCATGGGAAGGGATGCCAGAGACTCCGTTCACCAGCAGAGCTTATGGCAGCATTTCCATTGCAACTCCCATGTGTGTGGGATTCAGTACAATCACAGCTAAACAGAAGCTGTGACTGTAAGGCTTCAGGCCAGCAGACAGATAAGTCCCATCCTGCCTCCTGCCCCCATTTCAATACCAGTGATAGAATCCAGTCCTTTTGCAAGCAGTAACTGTAATGGATCTGTATTTCCAATGCTCCTGAATCAATGGAAGTTATTGCAGTAGCCATCCCAATAGTTATAGCAGATGTATTCCTTGCAGCACCAGTGCAGATCTGTCCTTCTGGTTGCCAGTCAGCAGTTCACTTTCCTGTCAAAACCTAGAGGTCTTGTATTCACATCTGTCCTCATTTTACAACCTAGTCTTTGTGATTTGTTACAAATGTGAATTTACACATAGGTTTGCATTGCATCCTTAGAGAAGATGGCTCTATTAGAGGGTTATAGAATTCTGAAGGCTTTTGCTGTGGATGACTTTAGAAAAAATGCATCATTTCACTTTTAAAATATACCTTATGATGCTTGTGTGCAGCCACTAATAGTAACATGAGTGGAGTATGCTGTATTTGATAAAGAACTATCTCAAATGGGATTTATCTCTCATCGTGTCACCTTACTTGACTTGAAATCAGTCTCAAATGTGGTGTTTAGATTGTCTGTGTGGTGACTGAAGAGGGACAGCCATCTTCCAAAAACACTTCATCTCATCCTGAAACAGCTAAGAAGTCCTCTGAAGGCACCTCTCCGCCCTTTGACAAAGCTAGAGTTCATGTGACAGACCTGAACCACACAGCTGACTTCTAGGTGGTTAAAATCAAGTGAGATTAACCTCACTTCAAGTAACAAGTTTACCTGGGAACACTGCAGATTTGAGGTTTGTGGAGTCCTCAGGTATGGGGCCTCAGAAGCTGTAAAATAACAACAAGAACAGTAGCAGCAGGAAGCCAAATCCAGTATCTCCTACAGGCAGACAGAAGACTCTCATGTTTGTTTAGAACAAAGCTGTACTTAGCTTTAACTATACTCAACAAATCTTTCAAAGCAGTTAAGATTTTTAATTCTGTTTCAACTCTCCATTTCTTTGTTATGACTGTTTTTGCATGCCCCATGATCCTAACTTCTTTGGTTTAATGACTTAAGAAATTAAAAATAATTTAAAAATATATTAAATTCCACTTCCAAAGCACTTGGAAAAGGCTTTTCATTTTAAGCTTGAAATAACATGAACTAAAACTCTTTCTTGGAACCGCTGGAATTCCAAGGGTGTCTGTAATGACATAGCGGGGTTATAAGCATTGACAACTTATGTAGCAAAGATACTTGGTCTAGCTGTGCTTATTATGATTTTCTTCAGGACAATCTAGGGAGCTCAGCAAAGGTCTTCAAATAGCTTACGTGAGAATCATCACAGAGATGGGGAATTATCACAGTATGTGGACTTGGTTAACATCTGTTCTCTCTTTGAAGGGTCTGGCTCTCATCAATGGGACACAAATGATCACCTCGCTGGGATGCGAAGCAGTTGAAAGAGCCAGCGCCATTGCTAGGCAAGCAGACATAGTGGCTGCCCTTACACTTGAAGTCCTGAAGGGTACAACTAAGGCCTTTGATACTGGTGGGTGCTGAGCTTTTCTCTGTTTGCTGGCAGGCATTGGAGAGAGGCAAAGCCAAACAGTCTCATTTGTTTTGCTAGACATCCATGCTGTACGTCCGCACCGAGGGCAGGCTGAAGTGGCATTTCGGTTCAGGTCCCTTCTGGATTCTGACCATCATCCGTCAGAAATAGCAGGTAAATCATGTCAGCCTTCACTGTGCCAGGTTGCATAGGGCAGGCTGGGTCTTACAACTGTAGCACATTTGCTTTCGTGTGAGGAATATTTGGTTTTTGTCCCCTTGTTCTTCCTAGAGAGCCACCGTTTTTGTGACCGAGTTCAGGACGCATACACAATGCGCTGCTGCCCTCAGGTAAAAACCAACTTTTATTTCCTTTCTTACCAATAGAAAAAATGATATCAGAGTTTCCACCTCAGAAACACGGTTACCTATGCATTTTGTCTGACTTCATTAGAGGAAGAGATGTTATTTTTCTTCTCCCTTACTTCAAAGTTCCTATTAATAGTTGATGTGTAATTTGCTGATCCCCTGCACACATCTGTGTTTGGATCTGAAAAAGGCCCAGCACTGGAAGCAGAGGGAAGGTGCTGGTTTCCCCATGTGTAAGTATTGTAGAGTATTTCTTTTGCACTGATGCTAAGACCTTGAATTGGGGAAAGGTGTTTCTGGAAGGACACAGACAGACAAAATTTTTATGTATTTATAGAGTCTCAAACATCCTGGATGAACTCAATGCCCTGAGTTTTAACATGTGCAAAACTATTAAATCAGTGGAATTACCAGCTAATTAGCCTGCAATTAATAAGACTTCTCATTTTCTGTGGGGGATTTTTGAATAACTTTCCCCTAGTAACGCTTATGCCACTGATGAAGTATCTTATCTTTCAATTAGGATGAACAAACACAAACAACTAAAGAATGACTTATTTAGTGCTACTGCCATCATAACAGAAAACCAAGTCTTCCAGGTGTCTAGGGTGAACAGTGTCCCACAGCAGCACTGATTTTAAGAGCAAATCCAAGATTGTCTTCAAATGTGGATGTAGAGACTGGGACAATGGGAAAGAGAGCACCTGCAGCTGGGTCAGCACCATGAAGGTGAGCTAAGTGCAGACACTCAGCACAGATACTCTGTCTTTTCTTTCAGGTCCACGGAGTAGTAAATGATACAATTGCTTTCGTGAAGGACATCATGACAACTGAAATCAATAGTGCCACGGACAACCCTGTATCTTTATATGATTTTATTTCTTTGCACACTTTTGTCTGTCTTTTTATATCTGTTGGTTTCATTTTTTTTTTCCCTAAGTAATTATTTGCATATGAGGCAAAAAAGAAAGTCCTATAGACTTCAATCAGTAGCTACCATTAGCTGCCATCAGTGCATGCAAGTGTGTGTTGAGGCAAGGAAACCACTTGTGATTTCAGTTTAGTGCATATTAAAGATGTACAAGACAATATTCTATATGCTTATCTTGAATACGTAGAATGGTGGGGTTTAGCAATCAGATGGACTTAGATGGATGGTGACTTGTCATATGAAACATCTGGTGGTGCAGCATTAGTGAAACCTGCATTCCAGGGCAAGATTTGTGTGCCATCAAGGAAGGCAGACAAAAAGTGTGTCATCAGTAGGCCTCCTCATGGTTCAGCAAGGCTGGGTTCTTCTCAGCACTATAAAGATGCTCTAACATCCCACTGTGAGCTGCCAAGCAGTGCTGCTTGTTACCTAATACTCTACCTGCCTCAGAGAGAATCCACCAAGCAGCTGTGCTAGGATCCAAACACGTGTTTCTATACAACCCCAATAATTCCACTCCCTAATACTTCTCTTCATCCAGTCCATTTGAAAAAACACATGTCAAAACTGTCTACAAGTTTGGAGAACTGAGACTGGGTAATACTGTATATCTGCAAATAAAACCTACTGGTACAAATATTCCTTCAGATAAGGAAGATGGCATATCTGTCATGTAAGCTCTATTCGTTTATGTTTGTGCCTTAACTTCTACTCCAAGATGGTGTTTGCTGAAAGAGCAGAGACCATTTCTGGAGGAAATTTTCACGGTGAATACCCTGCAAAGGTAATTAAGCATATGGAGAAAAAAGACATCTTTGTTTCTGTTTAATTTTCCTGTCTGATTGAATGAGGAGATCTTTTATAGGCTTTGGACTACTTGGCAATCGGTGTGCACGAACTCGCTGCAATTAGTGAAAGAAGAATTGAGAGGCTCTGCAACCCCTCACTCAGCGAACTGCCAGCATTTTTAGTCACTGAAGGAGGTCTGAACTCCGGTTTCATGATTGCACACTGCACAGCAGCTGCCCTGGGTGAGTGCCTAAGCAGTATCAACAGAGCAAACCAAAGACCAGTTTACATTGAAGCAGTTGTAATTTCACAGTTGTCAAGGGATCTGCTCCTGTTTTCCTTCTCTTTCCCACGTGCTTTGAGCTGGCTGGGTGTGATGTCTGAGCATTCGGTGCAGCTGCAATTATTTCGGCTCAGGGTTTTTTTGTTCTCCACTGCTCCATGAGAGCACTTACTGCTCTGAGGTGGACTTTGGGAGCGCTTGCATCTTGATGGGCTTGGCAGAGAGCACTCTGATGTTGCCAACCCATGAGCTGCAGCTGAAATTGGTGAGAGTTATACAACCAGCAGCCTGCACATCATCTCAGATAGGGCTGTAAAACTCACAATAAATGCTGCAGGTAACACATACAACTGTCCGAGCCACTCTGCAGAACCCAGAGCCTTTGCCTAAATAGGGTTGGTCTCTAAATGGGAGAACCTTTATGCCTAGATTCTCACAGGGACATCACTTGTCTCAAAGCAAGGCTGAATTACTTGTTGTCTCCAACCAATAGCCAGGTGCTTACTGCAGTATCAAACTGTACAGCTTGAAGGAGATTGGATTTCCCAGGGCAGAGTGTTGGAGGAACATATCAAAAATAAGCACTAGCACATTTTTCCTCTAGTACTCATGACTAAAGCAACAACAAACATGCTGGCCTACAGTTCATAGGAAGCCCACATGAAGACAAACATGCTGTAAGCAGAAGGTAAATTGCAAGCAGGGGATGCAAACAACCAGGAACAGAGGGCATTGGAGTAGATAAATACCTTGCAGAAAACTAGTCAGTGAGCTACTCCCAAAGACTGGTATTGGTGGCCTTTTTCAAAGGCAATGGCAGTTTTCAAGGTGTTCCTTACAAAGTACTCAGCTATAACATTGATGCATTCTCCAAAGAGAAGTGAAGGTTGGACTCTCCTGCAGCCTGTGGTAGTGGATGGGCCCTTTTTTCCAGGCTGGCCAATGCTTCTGGTGTCATTATCTGTTCTGCCCTACATTTCCTCATGGGGTTTTTGCAGTTTCGGAGAACAAAGCCTTGTGCCACCCTTCCTCTGTGGATTCTCTGTCCACCAGTGCTGCTACGGAGGACCATGTGTCCATGGGAGGATGGTCTGCAAGAAAAGCACTGAGAGTCATTGAGCACGTGGAACAAGGTAACATTAAAATGCTGATTTCCAGATAGATCTTATGCACACAGATTAGTGCCATTCTATTCAGATGTTGTTTGGGAAAAAAAAAAGAAAAAGAAAAGGCTTAATTCATTAGAAATAACTTTTAAAATGTTTTATTAAGTATATACTTTAAAAAGCAGTTGGATCTTTTGACAGAGATGAGGTAAACCCAGGGCTGTGTTTCTTATGAAAGAAAACTGCTAATACAGGCTTCTCAGCAAAACTTTCCTCCCTTGGTTGGAACAACAGCTTGCTCTCTTGCTTTTTCATTCTTTTATTTATTCATTTGGCAGAGGATGTGCTTAGATACAGCTGTTAGTGGAAGAACACAGTAATACACACACACAAACACTGAACTCATTTGCCCGTACGTGTGAGCACTCCGGGCTGCGCAGATCACACCAGCTACACCAAACACTATGGAGAGATTGATGAAGGAAGCCTCGCCTTGAGCTGTGCCTGCTGAATGTCTCTCTCGCTGTTGTGGTTTCTAGTTCTGGCCATAGAGCTGCTCGCCGCCTGCCAGGGCATTGAATTCTTACGCCCCCTGAGGACGACCACCCCATTGGAGAAGGTCTACGACCTCGTGCGCTCGGTGGTGAGGTAAGATCAGATAAATGCCTCAGGTGGGGGTCACCCACTGCTTCAGAGGCCCGCTGCTAGCTGTGCCGGTGGTTAATGTTTGGCCAACTCATTGCAGGCCTTGGATAAAGGACCGCTTCATGGCCCCGGACATTGAAGCTGCTCAGAGGCTGCTGGTGGAGCAGAAGGCGAGTGCTGGCTTCTGGCAGGTCGGTGTGGCCTGGCCATAGGGGCAGCTGCAGCTCTGCTCAGGACATGCCCCTCACTACGCTCACTGCTGGAGCCAGAGGCAGTGCTCCTGTGCCTGGGAGGGGGGGCTCTCTCTGGGTGCTGATCCCCATTCAAAGGGGCTGCATGTGCTCCCCAGCCGGGAGGCTCCTGGGCATAGTAAGGGGAGGGGGCTGAGAGAACAGCAGCAGCCAAAGGCGCTAACCCAGGCCAAGTGTTTGCACAGCTGTGGGACTGTAGAATCTCTCTTATTTGTTTGTAAAATGTAACAAAACAATTCTGGAGAGTAACCAAATGGAGTAAGATCCCAGTCTCTCCACTGTAAAGCTTTTGATCTGCAGCTGTCTTGCTGTCCTTAAAGAAGAGACAAAGGAAACAGTGGAACTCTCTCCTCTTCTGCCTTGAACAGCAGCCACCACCCCTTTCCCTTTCTCTTTGGCCATGTCAGCTGTCGTTTGTTTCCTTGGCCCTCTCATGACCCAGTGATTTGCTAACAAATAGCAGTGATCCTCTCCCAACTGTTACATGCCGAGCATTAACCTGGCCACAAGACACGACTTTTTCATCTCACATCCTTTCACTTTGTCCTCCCAGAGCTGTATCTTTCTCTATCCCCTCTCAACTCCACCCAAATGCTCTTCTCCAACCATCACTCTGGCTGCCCCACCAGCTGTTTCTGCTGATCACCTACCTACTGCATGCAGGTCTGTAATTCTCACCTACATCCCACTAACTTTCCCACAGGGTTTCCTGAAGTTGTGTGCTGATGTCTGACTGAGTATGAATTTAATTTATTTATTTATTTGCTTCTCACTCCCCTGTTTCACTCTCTGATTTCACAGGTGTGGAAAGTAGCTGAACCTTACATTGAAAAATATAGGAGAGAACACATCCCTGAATCCAGACCTGGTTCACCAACAGCTTTCTCCCTGGGATCGCTGGAAAGGAAAACATATGATAATCACAACCACAGGCATCACAACGAACTGTAACAATTGCTCTCCTCAGATACAGAGCAGACCCAGGACCTGCCCTGAGCGTGGCTGATCACCAAAACTCAACATGGTTTCTTCAGGTGGCCCAAAGGAACCATTTGTCTCACTCAGGAGCACATAGCAGCAGTAAAGAAACGGCTCCCTAGTTCCTTCCCATGGGATAGACAGCTTGGTCATTATAGTATGGATCTTATTAAACACCCTGAGCTTTCAAACACAAAACATTCAGACTCCTGCTGAAATCGGTGGATGTTTTACTCAGTGCCTTCTGTATTTTTGTCAGCTCTTTGCTTGTATTCTCTGTATCTCTGCCAATGATACTGAACAGCTGAGACTTGTTATTCTCACTTTTTTCTTTTTTTTTTTCCTTTGGGAAACTGCTGCAGTACTCTTCATTCTGCCATGAGCAAAATTATCTCAACGCTTAACCCTTTTCCCCTTTGTTCCTCCAGCACTGTGCACATCTTATGTAAAGCGTACAGATTCTTGTATAACAAAAGCATTTTAGAGACAGGTGCTTCACAAATCGAAAGAGCTCTGTGCATAAGAACACGCTGTGGTGATTACTGCTCCAGAACAAAAACACTGCATTCTGATGATGGACTACATTTAATGCAGCTTTCCAAGACCTATGGGCTCACACCTGCAATAAATGCAGAAAGGTTCCACATATGGATACAGCAATGTGCTTTCTTATCATGATGAAAGGTGTTAAAAGCAAAGGCTTAGCTTAGAAATAAGCAGCCCAGTTGACAAAGACACCTGCAAATGGTACTGATGATTTCTCGGAGAGCAGGAGGAGGAGGAGGAGTTGCGGGAGCAGTGGATGTGAAACAGCACTGGAGACCTGCACTTCCACAACTTATTGGGCATCCAGTTGGCTGCTGGCAGTCCTGTTCCACTTTGAAACTTGTGTTGTAATGTGCTCCATGTTACAGCATCGATCTCTGGCACAGGCTTTGTGTGTTTTGCAAGGAAAGAGTCAGGACTTAGGCTTCCCATCATAGCACAGTGACGACATTTAAGGGCCAGTTAAAAACCAGTGACCTTGGCAATACTGACCTGATGATCACAGACATAGGGGGTCCAGCGTGGGCTGGAAACCCTCCAGGTCATCAGCTATGCTGCAACAGCCAAATCACTGGTATGGGTCCACCCACATGGGCCTGCAGTGGGAAGTATGCCCTGAGGATGGGACACACACCCACTGGCAAGCTAGCAGGGAGACTTTGAACATGGCCAGGAGAAAGCACAAGTTGTGCAGGGTTGCAAGGACTTGTCCTGCCCTACTGAGAGGCAGGTGACTTTTGGCCTGTAATTCCAAGTTACAAACATGAGTGTGGTGATGGGTCTACAGCTCAGCAATAAGCAGACCTGGGAATTAGGACAGCCCTATGGTGTGTGAGGTCCCTCCTCTGGTCTCTCCCCCATGTGCCAAATCTGTTTCCACCCTTCCAGCTACAGACTCTGCAACAAGCTTATCTCAAACTCCTGCTGAAGCTCTTCCATCTCACAGCTAGCCAGCTGTTAAATAAAACCAGCTGTGATGATGACCCCCTACAGAACACAAGCCTGGTTGTTATACAACAATCTGGTTGTTATAACATTTGCCTTCAGCCTCAAGATATGGCTAAATAACACAGTTTCTCCAATAGCAAAACCAGCAGCCCTAAACAGTTCCCCACTGGTTGCTGCTATAACCTCAGATGTGGGAAATAGTACCCAAGCAGCATGAATGTAAGGAAAATCAAATGTGAACAAAGACATGTGGCTTACATTTTGTATGTTAACAGATAACCCAAGGTTCAGGGAGATCAGAAGGGCATGATAAAGCTCCTACCAGAATGAGACTATAGTCCTTCATTGAGGAGAGGAGAGGAGAGGAGAGGAGAGGAGAGGAGAGGAGAGGAGAGGAGAGGAGAGGAGAGGAGAGGAGAGGAGAGGAGAGGAGAGGAGAGGAGAGGAGAGGAGAGGAGAGGAGAGGAGAGCTTTGTAAAAAAAAAAAAAAAAGCTCTGAAGTTCCTAATTGCTCTTAGCGAGTTATCATACTTAACTGGTCATCACAAGCACATATAGACAAATGAGTCTCATGTCACTTCAGATTCAGTCTAAAATAAATGAGCTCAGGTGGGGTCTTTTTGGAGCATCTATATGAGACTGCCGGTCATCTTTTAGATTTCAGTGTGGCTGGTATTTTGAGAGCCTGGCTGTACTCACCAGACCATTACCTCAGTGCACTAACTGCCTATAGGAGTAATCTCTAAGGTTTAGTGCATCTTATTTCAATCTCCTACAGTGCATTCAAACTTTCAGCAATCCAGTGAGTGCTGAACCACTTCGCATTTTCCCCTCCTACTTCTAATGCCTGCTATGAGATCCTAAATGTGGCAGGATGTTGCAGCTCAGCTTCTAAGAGCTACCTTGTTGGACCTCACTGATTTTCAAGTCTGCAGAAACCAAGAGACTTGACTTCTCAGAAAGGTAAGACACTGTGCTTCCTACCAGGTCAGTGATTCCTGGTTTCTGCTGAGTTCAAGACTCAGCAGACCTGGAAGCTATGAAGGTTTCTTCAGGGTGCTGTGGCTTGCCAGTACTGCCAAAGCCATTCCAAATATGCATGCCTGAGACCCCGGCCCTAGGCTACTGGTTACATAACATCACACTTCCATGTTAATCTTAACCGGACCAAACTTCTTTCTTCATTCAGAAGTCACTGGTTTTGTGGTTTTATTTATTTATTTCAAATTTTACAAATTGAAATATTCAGGAAACTGTCTTAATTCAAATAGATATAATCGATTTTTTTTTTTTTTTTTTTTTTTTTTTTTTGCTTGATAAAGTTCATTTGAATAAAAGGGGTGGTAAGATGAGCAGTGAAACAATTTACTAGTAAATACAAATCTTATTTGTCTGTCGCTTTGAAATAATCCATGCAAATGATTGTCTTCTTTCAGTAACTGCTCATCATATCACAGCTCCCATTTTTATAGACAACTTTTCCTTTAATAATAACATAGTCGATCAATGTTTGATGTCCCCCAAACTGGTATATCAAGTGCTCCCACCTAAAAAGACAACGAGATGTTTAAGAATATCCATACTTGCACAAAAGCATGTCACACATCTAGTATTTCTGTCAGTTATAAAATATTTGCTTTAATCATGGGAAAGCACTATGCCATGTTGATGACAATTCAGAATTCCATGTTTACATGTTGATCACTTGTTGCATGAATACAATGAAATAATGTACAAGTAGAGTACAGTACAGCAGAATTCCTTCCACAAATAAACAGGTGTTATCTTCAAATAATTTGTAATTAGGCATATGTTACTTATAATATTAACTCTAAAAGTCTTAGGCCTTATCCTCCACTGGAATGATTAAAGAAAATGAAAGAGGATAGAAAATGTTATATGATATAAAGTAGATATATAATGTTATATGATATAAAAAGAAGTATCCCCTTTTATAGATGAAAATAACTTCTAAAGCACAAGGAATACATTAACCTCTCCACTCTCCGTGACACAGTGACCTAAGTCCCTTATGTTAAATCACGTTACAAACAGCAATAGAAGAACATACCTTGATGAATTTATAATAACAAGATCCCCCTGCTTGCCAATCTCTATGGAACCATGCGTGTCTGATTTTCCCAGAGCATAAGCTGCATTAATGGTGGCAGCTGCTAGGGCTTCATTCATTGACATCTTCATGTTTACACAGGCCAGATGCATCACCATAGGCTAATGGGAAAATTAAGGAGAAAATGGGAGTTACCAATATACAAATAAAACTGTTTATGTCTCAAATCCCAAAGCACTGTCCTCCTGCCTCAAGCAACAGAGTTGTCCTGCACGATGTAAATCTTGCCAATTCCAAAATGAGAAATGTGAAATTGGAAATTTGCAAGCTTGTTTTCTAAGCCTCTTGGTGCATTTGAAAAATCAAACCCCTTCAAATTTCAAGAACTTTTGGCAAATAGTATCACCCCACAGAAACAGGCAGGGCCAAATGTCTAAGCTGGGCATGCAGCTCTCTTTGTGGATGTGAAGAATGTTTTAGGCATGTAAGATCTATACACAAGCTGTACTAGCAGAAAATTTTGTATTTTCATGTTCTTGTAAGTATTAGGGATAGCTTACCATTGAAAAACAGTATGCATTAGGATTAAAATCACTGCCAAGAGCAACAATAACTCCTTCATCTAACATTTTTCTGGCTTGAGGTTGCTTCAGTCTAGTGGGAAAAAGACGTTTGTCAGTACTATTCACTTAGTTATTACATGATGAATTACAAAAGCAGAAGTCATCACTCAGTTTGGCTAAATTCATGCATTCAGTTACATCAATCCATTTGGAGATGAAAGGCCAAATTCTCCTCTTGGCTACCAATCATCCTATGGGTAGCACAAATGGAACTGTGATCCACTGTTTCTGCAGTAACAGCACATGACAACAGCCACTAACAAGCACCAGGCTGCAGGCCAATGAAATGCTGGTATTTATCCAGGCCTCAGCCACTTCAGGATTTACATATTGAAAATCTTTATTTCTCAAAAAAGTAATTTTCTGGTCTGTATAGCTTCGAAGACAGGCTTACAAACACAAGCAGTGGCATAACCAATGCAATAGTCTGTCTCATCCCAGTTCTGTTGGTAATTCAGAATAGGAACTTGAGGCTGTGAGTTTCATTTGTATGTGTTGAATTTCTCTCACTTAGCAATGCTAATGCAAACAATTGCTATGGTGAGCTGCTTCATAAAAGCCCATTCTCCCACTGATGTCTATATACATATCTCACTGGGGTGGTGTAATTTCAAGGTAGCACAGCAATTCAGCTTCATCGATCTGACCTCCAAACATTCACTTACATTATGAATGTGATGCCCCAGTCACCTTGGCAGTTAGAAAGTACCTTGACCAACTGAGTAACCACCAATGTTTTTAAGGATGTGTACCAGAAGTAAGAAATGAAGAGGTTTGTTCAGCTCTTTGTGATGGTCTTCACTGATCCATGCTGCTCATTAATGGATAGATACAAGCTTACATTTGGCATTACCAGAGGCTAGAACCAGGAATATGTTTTTTTTTTTTATTCCTCCAATCTAGTGGCCTTACCTTAGCATGTAGGCAGTGGTTGGCAGAAGGACAGCTGCACACTTAGCTTTTGCCATTGCTGTGATACCTTCATCACTAACTTCTTCTAGGTGGCTGATAGCCTGGGCTCCTAGTTCAGCTCCAAGCTGAGAGAACAGTCAACATTATTCACTGTTAATTCAGTAAAACAATGTTGTCATCAAGTAACTGGAATAGACAATTCATTATTAACGTAAAATTTACTAATAGAAAGATCACAAAGAATGCCTGAAAGAACCAATCAAATGCAGACAAGATACTTTCTAATTTGCTGCATGAAAAGCTAATCACAGCAAGGTATTAAGTACAGATTGGAAGTACACCTTCAGTGGCATTTCTAACTGAAGAACTTGCAAACTATGGGACTGCTATGAATAAAATCATTACTAACTCCTGCCCACAAAGTAAGCAGAAGAAATAGGGTGATAAGACTGACACTGGTTGCTGAATAAATAATGTGTCTGCTTCTTTCTGTACAGAAGCAGCAAAAAGGCTTTTTTTAATGAAAAAAAAAAGATTTTAAAATCTTTTTTTAAGAAAGACAAGAATAGCTTTCCCACAGGAAAGAAGAATTCTTTAAATGACAGCAAAACATTGAATCAGACAGACTGTCTTTAAAAAATAGTCTTGAGCCTACACTAGACTAAACCCGTGCTCTGAGTGTGCTTACTGTACAACTTGCTACAGCTAGACATACACTGAAAGAAAAAGCATTTTCCAAGTTGTATATAAACTGTGCTTTCGTCATCCTTGTGTTCGTATATATCCACTCGGTTCCCCATCCTTATCACATGTGGAAAATGAGCAAAGTCAGTATTTGATTAGGCAGTGCATGTTAGTCACAGAGGTCAACATTTGTCTCCACGTCCTTAACTCCAAAATTGCACAACGGCTTTCCTACTACCTATGAATGATCGACTTCACAAAGTCTTTGGAAAAAAACAACCCCTGGCTGTGAAAATTGAAATTCATTCACAGATTCAAGTATCAGAAAAGCAGAGCAAAACCAAAAAAGTGGCTTCACTGTACGTTAAGATAGAAATACCTCCGCAGATTTCATCGGATGGAGTTCATCACCATGAAAGTTAATCTGTAAACCTGTTTCTTTTCCAGCTTGAAGAATTCTCCTGGTAGAATCCAGATCAAAGACTCCCTTCTCACAGAACACATCTATATTGTTAACATGTATTTCACCACTTTGTTGGAGTTCTTTCAGTTTAGGGAGCTGGTTATTAATAATGTCATCTGTAGCTTCAGTAGCAGTTTTCCCTCTAATGGAAAGAAAATGTTACAGAGCCATAAGAAAAACGACTTTGAAGCTTGGCAAACATTCAAACCATACATGCAACTGCTAAATTATTTAGAAAATGATGCAAATACAAATCATTCAATCTTCAAATTAAAAAATAAAAGCACTGCAACTTACGTACATCCAAACATGGCTTACTTTCCATTTAAAGAATATTAAGATAATATTACAATTTATTTTTATAAGGCTGGTTTCTTTGGATGCTAGCCAAGACACGGGACATTTAGGAACCAATACATCAGCTTTCCTATTCATATAGTCTGATCTACTTATATTGTATCCTAATATACAACTATTTAAAATATGTAAATAATTATTTAAATGTTTAAAATAATATTCATGCAATATTTTTATGTAAATATCAAGGCTCAAAGGGTATGTATAGCATAAATCATTATCTCCTCCTCTGATGATATCATTCAGAGTAACAGCTAGATAACCATTTCTAAATCAGACAGAGCTCCTGAGACTAGATCTGCCAATGTCCGAATCATTTATGAACCCCCAATTACACAAAGATAACCCAGGAGAGTAAATGCCTCTGAAATAATTAACAATCCCAAAATTGAAATTAGTATTCTGCAATTTTAGAGATAAGTGACATACTGCAGCTAAATATTGGTGACATCTCTATCCTCATTTCAGGCACCGTAAAATCATGACGAGCTTCATATGTGGGTGAGTTTTCAGTTTTACAGTGGCAGTAAATTCAAGAACTCACATTCTATTCTGATTTATGAACACAGTTGCACAGTCACAAAGCACAGTAAAATCTGGCACACTGCCTTTCCTTTGTTCACCTCTTACTGAAACAGTCTGGATTGCTTGAGCTCATGTCAGGCCTTCTCCCTTTTCTAATTTAGGCTCAGCAGTCTTTGGAGTAATCTGAATGTAAAGATTAGAACCAGAGCCAAGACAAAACAGAGGGAAACATTAAGTCTTGATCTCACACTTGGGGGAACAAACTCATAATCTTACTTACATCTGAATCCTTAAATAGAGCACTTTCCAGCCCCAAACCCGTGGGCAACATGCTCCTTTGAGATCCTACACTGTTACTTAGACTGAAGGAAATCAAGAACTGAAAACTTGATGCTTCCCTCAGCATGTAACTCACCCAAACATTCATGAGCCAGCAGAGGGCCTGTGCTCTGAACATTCAGGTCTCAGATTAGGAAGAGCTGCAAAATTCCTCCTGGCCAGAATAAAAGCCTGAGGCAGAATCTAAGTTTGATGGGTCACAGAAAATCCAAGTAAAATACTCTGGATATGAGCATGTGAATGAAAAAAAAGGGATTTAAGAAGACCCAAACTGGGTAACACAGATGTATAGGTTTGAATATACTCTGTTATATTTTAGGAAGGTTGGTCAGAAGTTGTTTTTCTCAAAATAACAGCTTAATTTCAATGCAAAGCAGTAACAAAAATAGCAAGAAAAAATAAGTTATATTACTTTGGCACAGAATGAGCTCCACAGTAAGTTGAAGAAATGCCAATATCCATGGACTGCCTAGCACGTTCAATCACTCTCAGCATTTTGAGTTCTGTTTCTAAGTTCAAGCCATATCCACTCTTGCACTCAACCAAAGTAGATCCTGCTCTGCACATGCGTTCAAGTCGGTGTTTGAAAGTAGCAAACAACTCTTCTTCTGTGGCCTTCCGAGTGTGTTCCACAGTGAAATGTATTCCTCCTCCAGCCTGGTGGATTTCCATATAGGAAGCACCTGCCAGCTTGGGGAAAAAAGGGGGAACAAAAACACCCACCACACACATAAAATTAGCCATTAAATGTGAATTTTCTATCCCAGGGATTCTGGAAAGTGCTCTGAGGTCTCTTTGCAGCGATAGACAGAAAGAGGAAAAAGAAATCCCCATTAATTTGTCCTCCCTCCTCTTCTATCTGTCTCCTCCACCTGAGCAAAGAAATGATGTAAAAAGCAGCATAAGAAGAATTCCTTTGAAGATTTACTTCCCTCTGAGCCTAAGGAGAAGACCTACTTCTTAAAGGTTCTTCTACGTGTAAAAACAAGAAGGAAAAAAAGAGACTTCAAGATGAAAATGGTAACAGAAACTGACACTCCTGGCACAAGAAGTGCCAGGAGTCAAGGCATAAACACACTCAGGCTGGCTACAAAAGCTACATTCACAGTGCCCTCGCAGCCTACAGTCCTCAGACATCACTCCTCCTCCCTTTACTAGATTACCTGACAGAAATTATATCATTTTCTGAAATTCACAGAACAAATACAGGTGTCACCAGAAAGAAGAAAAGGTTATGCATTAAATTTTAAAAAAAGGGGGAAGGAGGGTGGAGAGAGGGGAGAGGGAATGAAAACCCCAGCTCTGTGATTGCATGCTGTTACCTTCATTGCAAACTCATGCACCCTATCACCAGCCCACACAGGATGTGTATGCGCATCCACCAGGCCTAAAGGAAACACAGCATACACACACTCCCGTTATTTCGCTGTGTGACAGAGCTGTGGGAGCACACAAATGAGTCAAACAAAGCAGAAGCTCCCTAAAAAGCCCCTCAGGCTTGCAGACCCTTGACAACATAAGGCATAACACACCCACCTGGCAATACGCACTTTCCAGTGCAGTCAATTTTACTTTCAAACGTTGCTCCTGCAAAGCGGCGGTGGATAACATCTGCCGGGCCCACGGCTTTTATATAACCATCTCTGCAAACAGGAGGCAGCACACAAAGGCCTGAGCACGATATCGAATTAAGCTTTGAGACGCTGGCAGAGCACCCGAGGCACCAGCTCTCCAGCCCAGGGCAGGGTCTGGAGAACATCACTGATGCATCTCCAAGCCCAGACCTAAGCCCCAGCGCCGACCCAGGGACGCGCTGCCTCCTCCCAGCCCTCTTCACAGCACTCACAGCCCCACTACCAGGCTGGCATCGTGCAGCACGTCCAGCCTCGCCATGCCCTCCCGCAGCAAGTACTGCTCGCCGTGGCCGCACACCAGCACCAGTTGCCGGGCGTTCGCCAGCAGCAGCCGGTACTCGCCCGCCATGGCCGCAGGCAGCCCGATGCCCCCGATGGCACGAATGGTGGCCGGAGAGGAGGGCAGCCTGCCGCTCAGCTCAAAGTCCCCCGGGGCGGGGCGTGACCCCTCCTGTCCAGCCGGGGCTGCCCTGGAGGTGGGCAGCAAAACCCGACAACGGAATGGAGAGTTTCTGAATGGTGTGCTTGGACTGGGCGTAGCCCAGCCCCACGGGAACGGAACGCCTGGCGGTGCTCCAGGCACCCAGGCCAATATTCCTTTACTGGGGCAGACACTGATTGTCCAACTCCGTGATCAAAAGGTTGGTTAGAATCTGCTGCCCCCTGCAGAGTTGGGGATGGGACAGCTACGGAGCAAATATGGATGTTCAGTTTTCTTCTAGACACTCTAGGGTGTCCAGCGCAGGGCTACGAAGGTGCTGAATGGCACGGAGGACAAAGCGTATGAAAGCGGCTGAGGTCCCCTGGTTAGCTCAGCCCGGAGCAGAGGAGCTGAGGCTGCAGCTCCTCACAGGGAGCGGAGGGGCAGCGCTGAGCTCTGCTCCGTGTGACAGCGACAGGGACCGAGGGCACGGCATGGAGCTGTGTCAGAGGAGGGGCGGGTCGAGTGGGAATGGTTCTTCAGCAGAAGGCGGTGGGCACAGAACAGAATCCCCAGGGCAGTGTGCAGCTCCAAGCTGCCGGAGTTCAAGGACAACACTCTCAAACTGAGAGTGTCTGATTTGTGGGTGGTCCTGTGTGGAGCCAGGAGTTGGACTTGATGATCCTCGTGGGTCCCTTCCAACTTATGTGATTCTGTGATTCTATAATTCTCTCTTCAGACATAGTGAGCAATAGGGCTCCAACAGGGCTCCAGTAATCCCCAGCTGGCAAGTGGAATTTATTTCTAACCAGGTGGTCCCTCAATTGCCTTTGTGGCAGTAGTCTTTAGATATCCTCTTTTCATTTAGAAAAAGAATCAATGTATAACATTGCAACACTGAAATGCATGGACATATTCCCATATAGCAGAAACAGATGGGTATGTTGGCTCAAATGCTGAACCACAAAGCAATGCGTGTCTTCCTTCAGAGCATTCTCCCTCACCAGGCATGCAAAAGATGAACAAGATAGGTGGAAGATGGTGCCGTACTTCCAGGAGTTCCTGGTGCTTATTTTGGCTTTCCCCAGCAGTATCACAGTGCGTACGAAAACAGAAATTAAAGAGCAGCAACAGCACGAGCCGACGTGTCAAGCATGCAGCACAGCACACTGTGAAGCTCAGCACAGCAGTTCAGTCCTGCCCAGCATACACTAGAGCTTCCCAGTTATTCTGAAAAGCTAACATTATCACACAGATGTTATCACTATGATGGCACCACCTGCTGATGAAGTGCTAAGATGATACTTTCACCAGCTCACCCTAGCCCCACTTCCTCCACGAGCAGAGGAGCAGTCCTCAGTAAGAGAAGCAGCTGGCTGCTGAGTTCCAAACTTCTTCCCTAATACCTACACTGCTGACACTATCAATGGGAACATGGGAAAGGCCTCATTCTGAATCATATGTGTTAAACTGTGCGTGCTGTATCATAAACCAGATATTGTTTTGCCTCTCATTCCTGCTACTGAAAATGTTTTGGAACACATTTGCTCCACCTGTTTTGAGGTGTCCTAAGTCCAGCTCCAATTTAAAAGTACTGATCTATTCTGCTAGTACTGGCTTTAGCTTAATCAGCTCTTTTCCTAATGAGAACATATAAGAGATTTCTTCAACAGAATTGGGCCTTTTTCACTTTAAAACCTTGAGAAGGGCGTTCTTCTTTAGTAAACTGAAGCACAGTTGCAGTGGCTTGCCCACAGTTTAGTGAACCACACTGATACAGGAGCAGTTTTCATGTTCTGTGCCAGGCAGTTTTACCTCCACAGCTGGGTCGCTGCCTGCTTTTGCTCTATTTTCGCCATCTGCAAAATGGAAAGTATACATCTGTATTTGACAACAGATGTATATGACAAGCAGTCATTGATGAGAAGGGACAAAATTACACACAAATCCATGAGGTATAGCCAGTTGTGTTCTGGCTTGCAGAATGCCTTTCCAACCTACAGCTGCAGGCAGGTTCTTCACATGGGGAGGCTCTGACTAGCAGCATTAGCAAAGCAATGGTTGTCATCAGGAAATGCTGACAGGCAAGGAACAGCTTCAGTTAATGTCAGTGGTTGCTCTTAACATTTGAGAAAGTTATTGCATTTCTGCCAAAACTTTAGTATTCTGGATGCCCAAAAACTAAGAGTGGCTTGTTGTTACTTTTGGTGTTTAGTTTCTTTTTCATAATATGGCAGACTGAGACCAGGCATTCCCATTTCACAGGGTGTTTTAATTCTATGAATGCCAGTGAAATTCACAAACCTTTATAGCCACCGAGACTCTTTGTGTATGGACAAGATTCTCCTGCCTTTGATTCTTTCCTGCAGCACCCTCAATCTACTCCTGGACTCCTCTGTTGTCACAGTAGCTGTGAGTTACATGCTAAAGACACAAAGTTCTTTATCTTCTACTGTAGGTGAGCCTGCACCATAGCACAGCCCTGCAACAGCACAGTTCTGACACTGACCCACACTGAGGTGATACGAGAATGAGCTATCTATTTTGTCTTAGAGAACACAACTTGGAAGATTTAATTCATTTTGGGAAGCATTTAAATTCCAGTACTTCCCTTGAAAGAAAAGGCCTACGTTGATACCAGTAATAATTACAAATTTTAGTTGTGTGGTGTTTTTTCTTTTTTTCCTCTTTTTTTGTTTCATACTTTGTTTTCACTCTAAGACTTTCAGTTTAAAGCTGAAAGAATTACTGTTCTTCCAGCGTTTTTTCTGGACATCAATAAAACACCAGAGACCTTTTTAAGGGTGAATGTCCCCCATAGTAAAATACAAGAACAACAAAAATAAACACCTGATTACAAAGTTGTGGAAAAGAAAAAAAAAAAGAAAAAACTTTATTTCCAGACATACAAAACATCATTCTCTCATTTCTCCATCTTCTTCCTCTTCTTCCACGCCTCTGATGTACAAAACATTATTGCACCTGTAAATAGAATCAAGAGTTCCCTTAGTTGAAATGCCTTCGTGATTCACTGCAAATACAAGACAAGTTTATGAAAGCAGTAGGCAGTTAACAGTGATGTACAAGAAAGTTTTGCATGTGGATTAACAGTCATGGTCAAGCGTTATTCCCAAGCACACAATGTTTTCAGCAGCTGCAACACTAACTTATGCATCCTCATATGTTCTACTACTATCGAGAGGATTTACAGACCTACAATAAGCTGGAGAACTAAGGTGCTTAGTTACTTGAGAAAGGGATCATAAATACTTCTTTAAATACTTTTCTTTTTGAAACTATCTATTTCTCTCCTCAGAAGGGATCCCAGCTTAACAGTTACAGCCCATAGCCTTCACACAAGAGTTACGGTGACGTTTAGTGCTCCAGTGCAGACAAGAAGCACAGCCCCTAGACCCACAAGCTTTAACAGAAGCAGTAACACAAGACTTAGAAGACCCCATTCTCCTGCTTAGGCACCACAATTACCTTATCAAAACTTCCCCCAGGTGTCCAGACAGCGCACCATCGATATACTCTTCTGTGTTCGCAAGCTTAGAACGAAAACCAGCACAAAGATTATACCAACAGGAGCCTCACCGCCGCTTCCACCCGCAGCAACCCCGGCCACACAGACCTGAGGGCAGCCCAGAAGCGCCCTGCCTTCTCCCCACCAGCAAGCAGGACCCAGGGCCCTGAGCCCTCCCTCCCTCTCTCGTCGGCCCTCACCTGCATGTTCATGTAGCCGTCGACGGAGACGAGGTAGCCCTTGTACTCCATCCCCCACTTCAGCTTCACCATCACCGGTTTCCCCGTCAGCCCGTTGAGGAAGGGCTTTGGGTTGAGGGGCAGGCTCTGCGGGGAGAGCGCGGGTCAGCACCGCCCGCCCCTCCCCTCCCAACCGTTAACAACGGCCACCGCCCCCGCGCCGCCTCCTGCCCGCCCCGCGCCGAGCCGAGCCGAGCCGAGCCGCGCCGCGCGAGCGCCGCCCTCACCATGGCGATGGGGCGCGCGGCGGCGGCCCGAGAAACGCAGGCCCACGCAGGAACACCTCGTGCGCGCCGCGGGCTGCGAGAGAATGGAAGGCAGCGCAGCGCCGGCTTCCACTTCCGGGGCGCCGCGCCGACCTCTGACCTCTGGCCCCGGCGCGCCGCCTCTGTGATTGGCTACGGCGCCACGGCGCGCGAAGGGAAAAGCGAGGCCGTCCATTGGCTCGGTGGGGTTATGCGCTCGCTCTCATTGGTTGGGCTGGACACCCCTCCCCCCCCCCCCCCCCCGTCCTTCTCCGGCCAATAGCCGTGGTGCGAGCCGCTCCACCGTCTCGAGCGGCGTCCGCGCGGCGGTGCTGTCTGTGGCGGCCGGGCCGTGACAGAGGAGCCGTGTGCCACAGCTCTGCTCGCTTCGGCCTTCGCCCCTCCCTGCCTCCCTTCCCTCCCCACCTGGGGCTCCCTCAGCCCCCAGATCCCTGCGGGTCCCAGCGGGCGGGGTTTGTGCCCTGTGCAGCCGGCAGAGACTTTGCACCGTGACAGTAGTGCCCCGCCAGCTTGCTCTGCTGGCTGAGGAGAAACGTGGCGCTGCGCAGGGAGGGCGATGGAGTGCAGCTGTATCTGTATCAGCGGGGTGTCCGTTATTTTCCGCTTTCGGATTTAACAGCTGTGAGGACTACTTTCAGCCTGGCCAGCTCTTACTGTTTTTTTCCCGACAGACGGATTTCCACGAGGTGGCAGTGCTGCACTTGCGCGGTGATTGTGCCGTACATGGGCGGCTCGCTGCAGGCCTTCGTTGTACGGAGTGAGAAGGTCCCCCTGAGCCGAGAAATACAGGACCGGCTACGGTCATTTCTTAATACACTCAGTTCCACTGATATATGCGTTGGAGGAGGACTTGGGGGTTCTGGTGGACGAGAAGCTGTACACGAGCCAGCAGTGTGTGCCTGCAGCCCTGAAGGGGCTGTATTAAAAAAGGGATGTCCAGAAGGGAGAGGGAGGTGGTTGTCCTCCTCTACTCGGCTCTTGTGAGGCCCCATCTGTGTCCACGCCTGGGGCCCCAGTACAAGAAAGACATGGAGCTCTTGGAACAGGTCCAGAGAAGGGCCACTAAGATGATCGGAGTGCTGGAGCACCTCTCCTATGAAGAAGGGCTGAGGGAGCTGGGCTTGTTTAGCTTGGAGAAGAGAAGGCTCCGGAGAGACCTCATTGTGGCCTTCCAGTACTTGAAGGAAGCATATAAACAGGAGAGGAAATGGCTGTTTACGAGGGTGGATGGTGATAGGATAAGGGGGAATGTTTTTAAACTGAGACAGGGGAGATTTAGCTTAGATATTAGGAGGAAGGTTTTCATACAGAGGGTGGGGGCAAACTGGAACAGGTTGCCCAAGGAGGTTGTGGATGCCCTATCCATGAGGCATTCAAGGCCAGGCTGGATGTGGCTCTGGGCAGCCTGGTCTGGTGGTTAGGTGATCACTGTGGTCCTTTTCAACCGAGGCCATTCTATGATATGATGATTAAAAAAAATCACCAGAAAATAGACGCATTTCTCAGAGTCATAGGAATCAGTATTGGAGTCATAGTTGAGAGTAGAAGTGCTCAGCTTCTGGTTTCATAATCAGTGCAAGAATGCATGTGTCAGTAACCTCATCAGCTACAGATGGAGTATTGCCTGCTGGTAGGGTAGAAAGATGTACTGAAAGCACAGAACGCATGACTACACCTTGTTTAGGTAACTGGATAACTTAGTTAATCAGAAAACAAAATAGCTTTTTCTTTTTTTCCCCCTGTGAGGAATTTGCTGTTTACTTTGTTGACTGAATCATTCTGAGTCAGAGGACGGTTTGCTTACGTGAGTCTTCTTGTGGCCTTCAGCAGAGGGGTGAATTTCACCTTTTGTCCTCTTTGTATTTCCTCACGTAATAGGGGAAGTAATAGTTTGCATTCTTTTCTGCCTTTGGCTCAGGATATTTAGGATGTTGCTCAACGGGAAATGAACAGGAAAGTGCTTTTGTAGTAGATTAATACAAACCTCAGATCTTGGGTGGATGGATAGCATTCTCTTATACAGCTCGGCTGGGAATTTAGCATGACTGCCCACACTTTTATTCCTAAGGAAATGCACTGAGCAGCTGGACATCTGACAGCAGCAGCGCGTCTGGTGGAAGTATACCTTAAACAGCATTATCTAAGAGCAAAAGTTCACTGACATCACTAATACACTGTATCACCTGAATACTCAGCAGAGGGGGCTGGCTCCTGTTCTCACAAATTGCTGAGAGAAAGTTGAGCTGTCCAGAGGTATTCAGGAGCTCCCTGCAATAATCCCATGCTGCCTGTCATAAACACGTTACTTAAGGAAAGTTCCAGAGCTATCCCATGTTCCAACATCTGAACTGCACATTGGCTGAACATCCCAGACCTTTTCCTGATGCCTGTGTAAAAGAGTTTTGCTCTGCTGCACTGTTCTCCCGCATTGACAACTTGTGATGCCAGACAGTTCATCTCCACTGGAATTGTAACCATCACACTGAAGACACCATGGGATGAAGCTCCCATGCTGTCTTCACCTGGAGACAACACCTTCAGGGAGAAGTTGGCATCAAAATAAACTCAATGTGTCAAGGCAGCACAGAACTAACCCTGGTACATGAATGATGAACCTGAGGCTGATTTAAAACTGACAAAATGGTGCAGGAGCATGCTGCTGTCCTTACTGTCCCTGTAATTTCTCCCCCCATCACTGAAAACCAAGCCAAACTGTGTTTCAGAGATGGGTATCCAGAATCTAAGGTATCCCTGTGCCTTTTTTCTAAATGCTGATGGTTTGAAATGAGGCTGGGAGTGATGCACTAACAAGAGCCCATGTCTTGGAGGAGTCATAAAAATCTGTTGCTCTCAATGAGGAGATTTCTAGTGTGGCTG
The DNA here is from genome assembly GCA_037305975.1 of Chrysolophus pictus. Classification (NCBI taxonomy): domain Eukaryota; kingdom Metazoa; phylum Chordata; class Aves; order Galliformes; family Phasianidae; genus Chrysolophus; species Chrysolophus pictus. The sequence continues at coordinate 150,781,128 of CM074576.1, forward strand.
TGCCATGAACCTTTCACCAGGACGAACTGTACTGGGGATGCTATGGAATGGGTATTGTACAGGAATTAGGAGAACATTAAAGCCTTCTTTTATGCATATTGAAAACCTCTATTTGTTCGTGCAAATAGTATTCATGTGAATTATGCAGCTACATTAAAGGGAGGCCCTTTAAGAATGTGCTTCTGAAAACATGGACTCCTTTGCCAAGAAATAATGGGACTTCCTTAATTATCAGCTGTTATCTTCTGGTTTGGGGAAAACTTTTGTTGCTTTGTGTGCTTTTGTTTCTTTTATGTTTTGACATTAATGAATTGGAGGTTATGTAGTGAGGAAAACAAAGTGATCTGTATAAATAATAAACTGGAATTCTTCTGTGCACTGGAAAAAAAAGGGGAGGGGGACACCAAGCATTGTGAAGAAGGAATTTGGAAACTGTGCTTTCACACAAACTTCTTAACAGAAACTAATAGCTGACTTCAAATCACGTAGTGTTTTGAGGAATCTGAGCAGGGATCAGCAAAACTGTCTGATGTTGGAGACTCTGTGTTTGGTGATGGACTGTATTAACAATTATCATGGCTGAAATTCTGGTGATGGAGATATAAACCTACCAGTAGTTTCTAAACCTTGACGATCTTTTATTCATGCCAAAGCCCTCTGAAACCAGGAGTTACCCTGACAAACAAAGGAAAGCCATTTTTAACTGTGCAGCTTGGGATAGAGAGGAGAGGAGAGGAGAGGAGAGGAGAGGAGAGGAGAGGAGAGGAGAGGAGAGGAGAGGAGAGGAGAGGAGAGGAGAGGAGAGGAGAGGAGAGGAGAGGAGAGGAGAGGAGAGGAGAGGAGAGGAGAGGAGAGGAGAGGAGAGGAGAGGTTAAACAATGGGACTGTTGGATGAGTGCATGGGTCACCAGGAGCCAATGATCAAGGTAGATAAGATGCTTTACAAGAGGTCCCCTTGACATTTTAGAGACAGCAGAAGGAAAGCTGCTCTAGAGGAGAAAGTTAGAGAGAGAAGTGCTGCTGGATGAAAAGAAGAAGCTAAATCTAGGATCCCTGAACTTCTTTGAAAACTCTGAGCCCAAGCAATGTTCTGGAGCGATGAGGCAGAGAAATAAGGACACGGTTTCCAAAGAAACCTTTGAGTCATGAAGGACTGGCAGCTGTAGGGACAAATATGTCCTGAACAACCTCCACGACATTGTGAGGCTCTGAATGTGTTGTGGCTTTATTAATTTGGTCAGATATGTCTATTCTTGTGATAGCTGAAGGGAAGAGGGATTTGGGGTGGGAGCCTCTGCTTGTGCCTCTCCCAGGGGAGCCGGTGCTGGTCCTGGGGCAGCAGAAAGCTGCCTTCCAGGAAGGGGCTGCAGACAAAAAAATCCCCAACCCCCTGGTCTCTGAAAGTATTCCAGAGGCTATGTCTGCATTTTGTGTTTGGCTTGAACTTGAGCCCAGGGCCCATGTCTCAGCTGGAAGGCAGCAATCTCTGCTGTGCATCTGAGAGCAGTGCCTTCTGCCTTTTCACTAATCTGGTGGGGCTTTTGTGAGGGCCTGTCTGGGTTAAGGAGAGCCGAGGGCCCACTGTAGTGCCAGGCATGTTTGCGTGAGCATCCCCATGGAGCAGGGTGGAGGAAGAGCTTCCACAGAGCAACTAGAAAGCACAGCCAGAGAGCCCTGCTGCCATCCTGCAGCTGGCAGGAGTCCGAGCTTGTGTAGGTGGGCAAGCTTTTCCCAGACCCCACAAACCCCAGAGACTTTGCCTGCCCAAGATAGGAAGGGTCGTGGGAATGAGGAGTTGGCTGTGGGAATGGCCAGAGAATAAGAACTTAGCAAGGCAGATGGCACAAAGGATGGAGAAGAACATGAGGAGTCACAACATGGGAGTCCTTTATGACCCTTTTAGCAGCTGCTGTCATCTGCCTACATGGAGCACAAATGGGCTCAGCAGCATCGAGTTGTGCCAGAGACATTCACCTCAATGTTGTGTCTTTCTTTTCCAGAGTAAAGCTTTGGGTGGACATCCTCCTGTTGCTTCTTGCTTCTGCCTCCAAGTATGAGTCATTCCATACCCATTTTCAGCTTCTTTCCAGTCACTGTCTTGCTGCTCATTCATGCTATGGCAGCTAACTCCATTGGTGATGGGAAGGGTCAGAAGGTAAGCAAGGTTTGGAGATGGTCAGTAGGTAATAACCAACACTTCTGCACGGGAGCATGGCAGCAGATGTACTTACAGGGACAGAGGAGTGAGGAGATTAGACCCCGATGCACTGTTTACTGCAGTGCAGGATAGAGATACTTAAGCTAGTTTGGGTAACCAAAACAATTGAAATAAGCCTGCCTCTCTGCCAACAAACAGACTGTGCTATCTGAGCCAGCTCGCTCCCACCAGCACGTGCAGACTTATTATTTGGAGAAGAGTACATTCAGGGGTTAGCATGGTGGCCACATCTCAGCAGATTTTCACAAGCATCTCCAAAGGTACACCCTTAGCAAGGACCATTTATTGTGACATCTAAGTCTCCAAAGCTCCTTGAAATTTTTCCAGAAAAAAAAAAAAGCTTTTTTTTTTTTTTTTTTAATAAGGAGAAAGTCACCTTTTTCCCCTCCAAGAACCATTCTTGTTGGCTGAAATTTTCTTTAAAAATATTAGCTGGGCAAAGATTTCCTTCTTTCCAGGAAGGCTTTTCTACAGATCTACCTCCTGTAAACGTTTATGCAGACAGCTCAAATCTGCCAAAGTTATAAGCATCTGAAAAAGAGGAGCTGGAAAACAGTGAAAACTTAATAACAACATTACCAACTTTACTTAATAAACTTATCTATTTAATATGGGTTATATGTAATGAACGCTAGCTTAGATGTGAAATTGTTGTACCATTTTTTTGATGTACAACAGGCAAAGGTTTACAATATCCATGCTTAATGTCAAGTATTTTCTGACACATTTTACTTCTAAAATTATCCTTAAGGTTGTTTGATCACTTGTAGATTGCAATGGACTGATACTGTGTTCCTTTTATATGATGCTTCACAGAAGGCAAGCGACTACTTGTTTTGACAGATTGTTAAAGATATGTAATTAGAAAGGGGCTAGTTCATACCTGTGACACTTTATGGATTTACATGCTTCTGTGAAGTGGACATAAAATGCTTCAGCTCCCCTGTGATTTTATTGGTTCTTCCTGAATTACTCCAAAAAGAACCTGTTATCATTCTTTATCATTGGGAAAGGTGATTTCGAGGATTAAATGATACAATGAAGAACGTATTTAACAAGGGATATCAAATCCACAGGTGAGCAGTCTTTCTTCAGCTTACTTTGCAGCAGTGTTCAGCTGGAAGCCTGGCTGCCATGGTGCTGTTCACCACGTAGTATTCAGCTGGACACAGGTCTGCTGTTCTCATGGACCATGCTGACAGTGACCTTTATAACATTATAGTTCTCCTCCCTGAGGTGTTTGGGAAACAACACATACCAGACTTAAGAATCTGTATTTATTGAGGTATCTATAAAGTTTATCAGTAACTGACCTTCGTTTCTCTGGCATACAGTTCATACAGTAGGTTTTCTTTATGGGTCCATTATTTGCAGTCCCAAGTTTGTCAGAATTCCAGTGACTTAATTCTGAAAAGATGATGTTCTTTTGCATGATTTTTTTTTTTTTTTTAACTGAGCAATCAACATTAATAAATTAAGTACACATGAAAAATACTGCAGTATCGGTGTGGAATACAGCAGATTCAATGTTTCAGAATCAATATATGGGTATACAGTAGCTCACAGAAATGAAAAATACAACATTTGTAATGTTGGCAAGTTGACTCAAACCTCAGATGATGGGCCAAAAGGTGCATGCTAAGCACACTGATCTGATCTGTAATGTGTTTAGCAAATGAGGGAAATGGAATACCCTTTGTCTTCATAACCTTTGCCTTTGCTGTTTTTGTGTTATTCACATTTGGAAGTACACATCATCTCAAGTGCATTTAAATAGCAGCAGGATGGGAGTAATCACTGTACTTTCAAAGGCAGAATGCCCCTGAGTTCCATGGGAACTGGGTGCTGAATTGCACTAAAAATCCATAGAGCACAGATGAGTCAGACTTATGTTGTACATCTAAAATGTTGCTGTAATGAAAAATATCATGCAATTCTATTTATTACAAAAGCAGATCCATTCTATATCACTTTTAAATACGTTGTACCTTCCATATTTTCTCAAATCTACTATGTGCTTTATATGTGTATCTGCAGTACTGCAAAACAATGCAGTCAATGCCATCCGTAGTGATCTATATTTATGTACTATATATAATGAGTATGTATAGCCTATATTATTTACTAACAACCACTTTACTTCATACATTAGAAAAACGTGGGATTCTGTTGTGTGTGAGAGCACTGATTACATTCACAATGGTGAACAGATTAACCATTTAGTTGCAGGTATCAAGGTTGTCACTCAAACTGGCAGCACCTCAGAATTGCTAAAGCTTATCAAAAATTGTCTGGATTGGAAATGACAGCCATACATGCATGAATGCGTCTGTATGGCTGGAAGATTGTTGAAGTGTGAAGTGAAGAAGTTCACTTCAGTTTATTTTTTATCATAATTACTGTATTTCATGAGGGAACATTGACTTGCTGCATGATAAATACAAGGGGAAACAGAAAGAAACTTCATTCTCTTATCATCTTTGTCTCCCACCCAAAGGTCACCACATTTGAACAAAGCGTATTTATTTCATTCCTTATGCATTTACGTAGCCATTTACTGTACTCCGTATAAGTGAAGCAGAATAATTTTTTGCGAGACTAATTAAAAGTTGCATGGTAGAAAATGTTTTTGTGATCACACCACCGTAACGAAATTGAGCTGTCTTTACTGACGCGTGTTCCATTTACTGTTTGGTTTAAAAAAAAAAAAAGAAAAACATATTTCCCACACTTCTAGCAGGTCATTGTTTCCTAAGAGCAAAAAACATCATAAATTCTTTTGTTCTAGGCAAAGTAATACCCTTATTGAATATACTTAGGAAAAAGTTGTAGCAGTTTACCTCATCTTTGTTCTTTTTGTGGTGTGGCTGTATAAGCTTTCTGTCTCTACAACATCTTAGAAAACCCCCATGTCAAATCAAGAACAACTGAATTGTTTCTGAGTTGATAGGGTCAATGCATAAAGTTTATTTGTCTCCTTCCAAGACATGGAAACACCAATTTTTGTTCTCCTTCAGTATCAGCATAAAGTATTAAGCACAGTTTCAACATGTTAGATCCTATGTGGAATAAACTTTCAGTGAATAGAAGACATTAATTTAATTATATGATTTCATAATAGACTGTTAACTGAGTTGAGGGCTGCTTTGAGAAAGCCTGGAGGTTCCAGCACGACAAGTGGACAAAAACAAGCTTCTGTTTAAAAAATCATAATAAAAATCTCCCAAGTTAGCCCAAACCACTGTTAATTCTTCAAAAGAATGTCCGAATGCCACAGTCATGGTGGCTGATGTTTTGAGGACCAAATGGTCTACTGAAGACCACTCATGCTATGTCCAAACAGAATACAGAGATGGCAGCTTTGATGCAGCCTACCAATGTAGGTGTGGGTTCGGAGCTGGTCTCATCCCTGCTGCTGGTCCAGCAAGTGGCTTTCAGCAAGCTGTGAAGTCATTTGTAAAGCAGGAACATTTTTCATTGTTACTATGACTATTATTCCATTCTGCTGTTGAGGGAGTGATGGCACCTAGAAGGTGTGCACAAGACTAAGGCTCTTGATCTGTCCTGTGTGGGATCACTGGCAAGTGTGATGAGGATGCCAGGCTTCCCTGCGTGGGTATCAAATGATAGAGGGCGAAAACGAAGCATCACTTGAGAAGTGGAGAACAGAGGTGAGAATGGTGATTCTTAATGCTCTACTTGCCATTCAGGAAGTGAAAAAGACATTGTCTGACTTCTGTTTTTTGTTGCAAAGCTCTGTTGCTGTCTGAAGCACAGAAGGATACCTATATTTTTCCCTCTTCAGTAGCTGACCACGTGCAGAAAGACAAAATGCCTCCTCCATTTCCAGAGACATGTGAATGCCTCTGAGATATGGACAGATATGCAATTGTCAACTCCAATTAGTTAGTGAAATGACCTACTGTACTTCTGTTCTATAGGTATCACAAAAGCCGTTCCGCCCATGAATTAGGCGTCGGTGAGAAGCTGAATTTAAGCCCACTATTGTATGGGAATGTCCACTCCACTTTGCCACACTAAAGACATTCAGGCAGGCAGAACACCCTCCGTCAGCTCATTAGGGCATACATTAGAGGCAGGCGCGCTGAGCTCGCCATGAACCCACTTGAATGGTCGTCCTTGGTGGACGCTTGCAGGGCAGACCGGTTCCCACAGCACCCCGCTGATCCCCTGTGAACAGATTCGCAGCTCCCCGCTGACTGCAGAATGGACGGCTTGCCCCATCCTCACCCGCCACTGACAGCCCTCATAATAATAACCTGCCCGGGAGGCGAGGGACGGAGCCGAATTTCTGACAACTCATTAGCCAGAGATACAGTCGGGTTCTGCCAGGGATCGCCACCAACGCTGCAGCAGGAGAGGAACAATACTGGGCAGTGCTGGTTGGTGTGGGGTGATCCTCTGCTGCAAAAAGTGACTTTTTTCCTCACAAAGGAGAGTGACTTTGTGAAGAATACTGAGGGAAAAAACAGAAAAACTGGTGGTGTAAGAAGTGCTCAGGAGAAAAATGAGGCCGGCAGGGGGTCATATGATACTATAATGAAACCACAGCTGCTGAGGAGGATGCAGGCTGTCATCAGCAGAGAACACATGCTCACATTGTCCACCCTTAAGGCAGTAACCCAGCACTGAAGTCCTGGCTCTAATTTTCATAATGCTTTCTCATCTTCTCTTTAGGCTTGACCAGGCCATTGTGATCAGTGTATCAGTTTGGGAAAAGAAATTAAGAAAAAATGGATGATTCTATTAAATATGACTTTAGGACACAGGACTCACTGTCCTCTGCAGTTTGTCTTTTAAAATCCAGCTGTGTTGAACTATACCATGATGTTCTGGCCCAGTTAAAAACTACATAGGAGATCCTGCCCACTCCTGTGTGTCGTTGGATGATGGTAGATGGGCATTTCTGAGATACCCCTCCTTCTTAGCCTAGGCACTGCTCCTCACCCTGCTCTTGAGGCACAACCTCAAGGTGTTACCACACCTCCAGTCTAGAGAGTGATGCTTACAAAGAAGTCTTCATCCAAAACATCCAACAAGGGCAATATGAGGTAGCTCTATCGCTACACACAAGAGATAACCTTGCTTCTAATGGGTAGGAAGCAAGACGTGAAGAATCTTGAAAAAGTTCACATATTTTACCTTTGCTATATATATCTTGTGATGTAAGAGGCAATTGTCTGTGTACACAGAAAGTCTGTGATATTTTTGAGTATAAACATTAGGATCAGAAAGAGCAAAGCAGTTGATTTATAAGGTCTTTGTCTGGCTTATAGTGGCAGTACATGAACACTGTGGTCAGGGGAGACTCATGGCTATTCCCAAACTTTGAGGGGGAAGTAAAATCACAAAGAAACAACTTCTGAAAGAAGGGAGGAAAATGAGAGGGGATTAATCAACATGCAGCTGCCAAAAACTGTGTTATTATATTGTTTCTGTCTTGTAAGCAGTCTATCTTGTAGGCAGGACTTGAAACTACGGAGATACACTGGAGATGTTCCAGACCTGCTAACAGTCCCCCTTAGTTATAGAAGCAGCAACGTGTAGTAAATCATCCTGAAGGCCAATGAAAGGTTTTTAACAACTTTATTAATGAACTGGAGAGGGAGGAGAATGTTGGTGACATCAGTAGGAAATGTTACATTTGTGTGTGTTGCAGGCAGAATTGCTCAAAGGCAGATGTGGAGATTAAAATGATAAGGCAGAATTAATACAGACTTGTTCAATTTTGGGAACTGTAACTGTTGAAAGGGGAGCCAAATATATTGTTCCTCACAACACATGCAGTCTGTCCAGGGAACAAAAGGAATTGCACTCTTGTAAAAATGGAAGTCCAGAAGACAAATATCAAGGTGAGATCAGCTGTTGGCAAGGGATGGTTGGTATTGTTCCACTGACCTGTTACGTGGCTATTGCTGGAAAAAGGTACAAAGAGAGAGAGGAAAAAAAAAACTAAATTAATCCAAATGAAAAGACTGGCTGACATGATCTATGGCTGTGCTGAGAGATACTGCTAAGTAAACACAGATATGTTGTTCCCCAACTGTGTCCAGCTTGGGAAAGATGTAAAAAAGCCCCCACATGCAGTCTGTCATGGAATACTGAAATAGGAGAGCAGAGAAATGTCTGTGAACATGGATGATGTGCTTCGTCACAGACAGAGAGAGTCAGTTGGGATAAACCACCAAAGAGCCTTGTCCTTCTCACCAAGAAGAGTTACCTGCTGGAAGGAGAAACTCTGACTTTGTGAAGGAGGAATTAAGATCAGCCAGGAGGAATTAAGATCGTCTGTGGTCTTGGAAGCAAAACAGTCTTGGAAAGGAGGCAGCTGAGAGGCTCTCCTCTGGAAACCTTCCTGCAGAAGGTTCACTAACAACTCCAGTGTCTCATTTTCTGTGGTAGATTCATATTTATGAATTGAGCTTATGTACTCAGAAGGTAGCAGAGAACAAGCTTTGCTGTCTATTTCTACCCTGCCTAGTATCAAGGGAGCTTAACTTCATACTAAGTACTAAGTACTAATAACTTCTTCATTTATTAAGAAAAAAATATGTGAATACGCACATACTGTAATATTTTGTAAATAAAAATCTCCTTGACTGTGGAAAGTTCTTCTAGACTGGAAAATACTGATCTTCCCAAAGATGATGCACATTTTTTAATTGCCTTCCGTTTTCTAAGTTGTTCTACTGTTGCTGAAGGCTGCTATTAGAAGTGGTTGCTGCACTTGAATGTGTATGAACTATAGCTGATGTCACCACATTTTCCAGTGATACAGTCAAATCTAGAAAAAAAAGATTCCTTCTAAGTTCATTTTCAGCAATGAGTTTGAAATGGATTCAAAAATACTGAGGTAAAAGGAACTACAAAACTTGTCTGAGCAAAAGGCAACAGACACATACCCAGACAAGCAAAGATTTCAGCATTGCATCTTTGAGCCTCTAACACAGCTGTGTTGGTTGCGGCTCCCATGACATACACATCTTAGAACCTGAATTAAAATTTGTGCATCAGTACTCCTCCAAATCTCCTCCACAGATTTGCAAGTGAAACAGAGCCCAGTGCTTGAAGCCAAAAGTATGTGATAAAATGGAGAACTCTGGTGGAAAGCGAGTCAGCAGATCCCCATGGAAGAGAATGGTCTCCTAGAGGAGGCAAATGCTAAAGGCCACCACGTTTATGAACGCAACAACCAGCAATTCATCTGATATGCATTGGGACAAAGGAAGGAGCTGATGTGACTTTTACTGGTGTGCGAACAGAACCACTTTCTGGGTGTGTATTCATGTGGAAGAATATAAGACAAGGGGAAAAGCTATTTCAGAATGTCCATCTTCCCACTTTACCATATAGACACTCCATATAAAATGTCTCTTAGGAATTGGAAAATTCTTCATTGGAAAGTCTTCATGGCAAACCATTTCAAGATGTACTTCTAAAACTACTTTGCAGTGGGAAAACAAACATGTAAATAGAAAAAGGGAATGTTTCTCAAAGTTCAGGAGATTTTTTTGGCTTTTGAACTTGTCCTTCCAAGACTATTAAACACTCTTTCCCAAAGCTAAAAGATTTCTTTCACTGCAGCGGGCTGAATGAGTCCTAAAAAGCTCTATGTTCTTGGTACTATTTCTAACCTCCATTATAATATTTTAGATACCTCAGATATTTCTGTCAAGATAAAAATCTCTGAAGGCAAAAACTGTTAAATCACATCTGTAAAGTGAAGGATGGAGAATTCTTTACATGTGTAAAAATCCTTTACATTACAAAGAAAAATAGTTTACAGACTGCTCTAAATACAAAGCAAATAACTCATCAGAAAAATGGGAATAGTATATACAAGCCTCTTAACCTTGGTGATCTTGTTTGGCAACAAACGTCTGGATGGCTTGACTGGATTATTTGAAAGTAACTACATTAAATACTGTCTTTTGTTCGTCAGCTGCGAGATTTATGCTAAGCACTCTACTTCAGTCCTGAAACATCTGCAGATAAATAAGGAAAGGAAATGAAGACAAAATAGCATGTGAAGTGGATTTAGCTCTCTCCTAAGTAGAAATGCCAGTGAAAGGATTTTGGCTAGTTTGAGATGTCCTTGCTTAGGGAGATAGTGCTGGAGACTAGGCAGGAACAATATGAACATGCATTTCTAAGAACATCCGTGGCTCCCAGAGCTGCAAGACAGAGGCACATCCATTATTATATTCAGAATACAGGAAAAAATATCATTTAATGCCAAGAGATCATACCAGGACATGGATTCACAGGTGCTAGACTGAATTTATACATATGAAGATGCTCTTCTACAAAATAACTCTCTTCAAAAAAGCTTGAATTTCTCTTATGAAATTATATGTGAGGTAGGTACAAGGTAGTAAGCTGTGTACATCCACGGTGCATGTGTTTGAGTGCTGTCTGACATATTTTCAGAACCATCACGTTCTACATTTTCTTTGAGCGCTCCTGCTGAGACAGAAAATCCTTGGGTAAAGCCCTGCAACACATCACTGAGCAGAAGGCTCCGGTGTTTTATCTTCTCCGGTAATCACCCTGCTATGTCCAGTGGCAGTGCTGCTTTGAGCCTATGGCTACTTTGCCCTTATCCCTCATGTCCAATGATAGGAGCCCTGGACCCAGGGAACATCCAGAGCCATTGGGTAAATCTCACAATATGTGTTCCTAGATACTTCCTATTTGTTGTTGTTGTTGTTATTATTATTATTATTATTATTATTGTTCCATGTGGAAGCTTTGCTTAGGTGGATTTTTCCAGCCCCCTGTACCAGCCCTGACTTCCCAAGCTGCCCCATATCAAGGTGGCAGGACGACACTGCACCTTCCAGGCTGCTCTGTAGCTGGAGATGCCAGGCCTTTCCGTGGTGCTGGAGCAGGGCAGCCCTGTGTCTCTCCAGCAGGTAAGCTGGTGCTCCTGGAAGCTGGACTGAGGGTACCTCCTTCTGAAAGGGACAGGCCCAACATGCCATAGAGTGCCACTGCCCACCCATGAGCCTTCTCCCACATGTCATGCTCCCCACCACAGGACCCCAGGCATGCCGTGTCCTTACATGCTCAGAAGTAGATGTTGAAAGGTGTGTTTTTCCTGTTGCTAGCCATTTGTGTATGAAGCATCTGCTATCTGTGTGTTTTCTTGCTGTCTTTTATTCCCTCTGACGAAGAAGCCAAGATTTTGCATGCCAAGTCTAATCCCATTTATATGGTGCTTTTAATTCCCGTATTACTAGTTCAAAGTGTATGTCCAAATTTAGAAACAAGGCTAATACAACCCCAGGCTTTACACTCATCAGATCTCACTAATTAAGCATGTTCAGGCCTGGTCATTACTTGGATGGAAAGCTGTCAAAAATTATGTGTCTTAGCTAGGAGTGGTTTCAGAGACTGCAGGTGATGCACTCCTCTCAGTACTCAGCTACTATCTCAGTCAGGCTTATCTTCGCTGTTTTGAACATCTGAAGCAGTGTCTGAGTCAACTGCATGCATAGCACTTAATGCTCATTTTCCACGTGGAGAGAGAAGGTCAGCCTGATTTTGAAGACTAGAATGTGGTGATGTGGCATTTAAATTTAGGGCTACATAGCATTTAAATCTTATAATTCCCTATCCTGAATACAGAGAGGGAGTTTGGTTCTACCCAGCATGTGTGCTGCCATCTGCACCATGCCAGCTCTTGAATGCATAATGACAGTGCTGATGGCTCAGGCTTGGATGATACAGATGCACTTCAAGTCAGGTGAGAAATTGAGGTTCTGTTCAGTTGTCATCACAAAAATACTGAAATATGTTTTACTAGAGAAAGGGTGTTGATTAAAATGTCAGCCTCCAAAGAGGAGAATGATGCTTTTCATTCCTGTATTATTTTTCCTAGTTATCTGCTTAGACACAGCACTCATCTGGCCAGGCTACTGTTACACTCTTCTCACATCTGGCTGACTCTGCTTCTGTAAAGGGGTGGCACAAGACCCACAAACTACCCAAATAAGACTGCAATAGGCACCAGATTTCTCACTGCATAGCTGATAGCTGAGTTCAGTCCTCAAGAAGGTTTTGCAAATAGGTCAGGTTAGGAATGGTCGTTACAATACAGGAATCGTTATAAACCACTTTACACAGAAGACAGTATCTTGTCAATTACAAATGCTCTGCCCACTATCTTTGACATGGCATCAATGTTTGGCCCAAGACAAGTCAGGGTCAATGTCTTGAAATTATGACCTCATGACTTCAGTTGAATTTCTCTTAAACTTGTACCAATGCCAAAAAGAGAGAGAGAAGATGAAGGGACAATTTGCAAGGCGAATTCCTGCCTATGAGACGATACTACCTTTTCATTCTTTGTAAAGAAGATATTCATCGCACTTATTGAGAGCATCAACCAATTAGACTTTTCAACAGCCACTGAACAGCAAAAGTCATTAAAAATGCAAAGTGAAAATCAAGTTTTCTGCAGTGCCTAATTCTGTTTATATAGTGTTGCTGGATTTAGATATACTAGTGCTCCCCTTAAAGCTAGTTGCTAACACTGGTTAGGCAGAAACAATATGTTTTCCTTTGAAGATAAAAAAGCTTTCTGTTGTTGGCAACGTCCATAATTTTGTTGATGTCTTCCACTGTTTATTATGGCTTCTAGGATATCTGAATGAACAAAAAGTGCTAGCATAGCAACGGTAAATTGTAATGACCAAAATCCACCTACTAGGCAGTATTTTAATGTTTCTCTATCATTTGCATTTCTACTTCTTCTCAGTAACAAAGTACTTATTACAAACCTGAGTGCTTTTAGCAACTGTCAAAGACCAATTAACAGTTAAGACTTCAACATTTCTCAGTGATTTTGATTTCTCTGAGAGCAAAGGGACATTTCAGAGTTTAAGGCGACTACTTCTGTATAGCAAGGAAAGCAAGGAAAGAAAGACAGAAAGTCTCAGTGACATTAGGATTTCGTTACTGTAGTCTCTGGCTAGCTTTGGTGTTTCCTTGGAATACCAGGATTTCAGCAATGTATGGGAAAGTCTGGCTGCTGCAGGGGAAAAAAACATCAAGTTGAGCAGGCTCCCTGCCACCGTGTTCCTTCCAAACAGAGGACCCATCCCGTTTCTGATAAGAAATCAATGCTCCGGCCCCGAGGGCCCCCGCCTTGTCCCCTGGCCCTCACTTGGGCTCCCCAACCTCCATCTCCTTTTGTGGAGCTGTCAGTCAGGCTCACGTCCTCAGCCAGGCACACCGCAGCCACTTTTCAGCTGGGAACAATGCCCGCGCCACAACACGCCATTGTGCTCCCGGCGGATTACACAGGCAGGGCTGTCTGCCTGGCATGATATTATTATATCAATAGGACTTTTCTTTCTCCCGGAAGACGTAAGCTCTGTCATCTTTTAACAAAGAAACCCAGTGCCAACCTGCTGCCAGCCAGAACTTTTAGCAAAACACTGCTGCTTTTCTTGGAAAGCACTGACAGTCGGGGCTTTTTGCCACAGGAGTGCCAGGGGTTCTGGGGAGAATCACAGAATGGCTGAGGCTGGAAGGGACCTTAAAGATCATCGAACTTCAACTCCCTGCTCTGGGCAGGGCTGCCACCCACCAGGTCAGGCTGCCCAGGGCCCCACCCAACCTGGCTTTGAAATTCTCCAGGCATGGGGCACCCACAACTTCTCTGGTCAGCCTGTGCCTCACCACATTCTGGGTAAAGAATGTCTGCCTAACATGTAACCAGAATCTCCCCTCTTTTAGTTTAAAGCCAGTCTTCCTTGTCCTATCACTATCAGACCATGTAGAAAGTTGCTCCCCTTCCTGCTTAAAACTCCCTTCAAGTACTGGAAGGCCACAATGAGGTTTCCTCAGTGCCTTCTCTTCTCCAAGCTAAACACAGCTCCCTCAACCTTTTTTTATAGAGAGGTGCTCCAGCCCTCTGAGCATCTTCATGGCCCTCCTCTGGACCTGCTCCAACAGCTCCATATCTTTCTTGTTCTGACAGCCCCTGATCTGGACATAGGGAGGCTTCCATTGTGGTGACCTCACAGGAAAAAGGCTTTCAGTTCTTCAACTGCCATGGCCCAGAACCCCTACATGCAGGGTGGGACGGCCTGGCTAAGGGCTGCCTGCCTGGGGGAAGAGCCATAGTATGTGGGTTTCATGTTGGGCTCTGCTTAAAGCTGTGGGCTCTTTCCTGTAGCAGGAGGAGGGGAAGCAGTTGTAGCAGCAGAAAAATGGCACTTGCTGAGAAATATCTTTTGCTATTTGGGGCCTGCATTCCCCTCCAGCTCCACACCTGAGCAGACCGCTCATCTTGGCACAAGGAAGGCCAAGATGAAGTGGTTGTCCCCTCCGTAGCAGTATTACTCCACCGTTGCCTCACATTCACTGTTATTGCTGTCTCTCTTGGGGTGTCTTATTTCTTGTGATATAATTTCAATCAAGTTTCAGAGCGTTTGGTTCCTGTAAAACAGCGTGAAAAGGCTGTCACTACTATGCCTGCTGATGGCAGATTAAAACGAACGTGACTCCATCTGGCTACATCAATCTTTCATGTTTGCCCATCTGTGGTTCACCTGCCAGTTAAATTCACGTATCATTAGAATAAATTCCTTTTGAAAAAGGAAAAGGGACAGCAAAACCATTCGTTGGGCTGAGTTTAGGTGAATTTGAGACAGTTGTATGAATCTTCTCCCCAGAATTTGTGGTCTGCATTCTTAGCCCATCCTGGGAAACGTACCTCATCTTCACAATATTAAATGTATCTGCTCCACAGGAGGCTTTGAAGACAATCCAAATATGTCCCTAGCTATTGCAGGAAGGTTGTCTGAAGGGTGTTCTGATTGTCTTTGTATTTGTGCTCAGCAAGACAAACCCTACAGAAATGAAGGCATGGTTACAAATCTAGTACATGCCTCATCAGGAGGCAGTGTGTTCAGAATGCTTAAAGAACCCTAAATCCCATTTTCAAAGTTGACCTAGTGGGGTGTGGGGGGAGGGGGGCAAGATTTACCGGTGCCTATCAGCTTCTATATGTTTGCTATATATAAGCTATACTCTTAGAGTATTTTTTTTTTTTTTTAATTTATAGGTTGTATTTTCAGAGAATAATGCCAGTCTGGAATTATCTAAGCCTAAAGCCTCCAGTCCCCTGGCAGTTTCCTGTCTCCTTCATCAGCTTTAGTCTTCTCTGTGCTGCTCCTTGCACAAGCTGAGGCCACTGGCGTTCCCTAATTTGATGCTCAGATTCAGCCTTTCCCTATGGTACCTTTTCTCCCTGGGTCACTGTTTGTAGAGCTGTTTGCATACCTTGCCTTACTGATAGGATGGGACTTTGAGCCCTTACACAAACCAAAAAATCCTGGTTGCCTTAAGATGGAGCAAGCACACAATGCAGTAGAGCATGGGTCTTCTTGAGGGTCCTTGTTTACAGTGGTGTTTATAGAATTGCCCAGCTACCTCCCAGACATGAAGAGGTGACCTAGAACTGGGCCAGAACTGCTGGATAAACTGCCTCATGAACAAACCAGTCAGCTGTAGTTCATTACCACCTTAGTCATTACTTTGCAAATACTTGGGCTTCTGCCAGAATTCATCAACATATTTCTGGATTCCAGGAGTGTCAAGAATTCATACCAGCTGTTCATTAGTCAGTGCTCACCACTCAACATGCTCATGCTAGGAAATGTCAGTGTTTGCCTAGGGGATCAGAATGGGCTCACTTGCCAGGCATCCTAATCCCCAAGATCCATCGCAGTAGCCAACATTTTGAAGAACATCCTTAGCTGGAAAATTATTTGCCCAGATAGCCAGCGAATGTTTAAACAAGCAAAAAGTACACAAAAGCAAACAAAACAAACAAACACAAAAAAAATTTCAGTCTTCTTTCCCAAATACGTGCTTCTTTTCCCAGTATGTGCTGCTGAGTGGCTGAGTAGCTCTGACCAGAGTGGCTGACACTACACCTCTGCCTCTAGCTTGTGATTGATGCTCACAGCCTGTTTGAGTGGCTATGTACACTTCAAGGGTACTTCAGGGCCTAAGCTCCACATTCAACAAGACTCAGGAACAGAGCCTAAGAATCAGGTCCTGCTTTGTTGCAATGCTTCATGTAGCCCATCTCATGTAGTGATCTGAGAGTCTTTGAAGGTTAGGCTCACACATTGAGGTGGTTCTGAGTAGGAGCCAGCTATTCTCATCAAGGATTCTCATTGGATCAGACCAGCCTTAAACTTATCCAGCAACAGGACCAGCATTCTTTGAAGGGAAAGGGAAAAGAGGTGAAGCAACGTAATCGAAACAGAGGTTTTGGCCTGCTGCAGAATTACATCAAAGCCCCCAGTATGGAACTTGACCTGCAAATCTCACATAGATATATTCCCCAGATTTGCACACTCTGGCAAGACTTTTCTTGAAATCGAAGAGGCTGCAGCAGCTGCTCCTTTCATGCTTTGATCCAAAACAAGTAAATAGCCACATCCCAATGACTGCTGCAAGCAGCTTAGCCAAAATTGCTGCCTGCCTTGAGTCACCACAGAGTGGTAATGTCATCTGAGACTTGGCCTCTCCTGTCAGCTGGTTCTGGGTGGGTTCCCCTTAAAGACAGCTTTAGCTAATGGCAGCATCTCCTTTTTTCTGTTTCACATACTCCTTCAGTATTAGGGACTGAAGTGCAGAGCTCCAGCTCACCACTGAGCAGACCCAGGCACTCACTGCCCAGGGGAATGAACTTCTGTGAATAGGGACACGGTCTGGTTTGCTCCAGCCATGCTTGAACCAGCTGCCCTGGACTTCCTGAGGATCTGTGAGAAGGAGGGCAGCTTCTAGGAAATGTCTTTAACTTTAGGAGAACCTGCCCAAAACACTCAACATCGCATGGTTCTGGTATTTTGGTTTGGATGATTGTGATGTTAGTCATTCTCAAGAATGGGGTTTGTCTTTGGGCTAAATGTCCCCAGGGTCTAGCAGTCTTTTCCATATGATTACTCATGACCACTTTTGCTGAAAGACCTCATGTGAAAAACTACCGAGGAGAAGCTAGATGGTAAGTCTGAAGTCCACTGCACTGAATAATTGTGCAGATGAAAGCAAATTTCCTCTATTACAGGGAGACAAAGGAGATAGAAACACTTTAACTTAATGGTTGATTTTCTCCAGTCATTCAAAAGGAAAGCTTTAATTTCTCTAGAAAGGACAAAAGAAGGAAAAGAGTACAGCCCAAGGGAGGGAGGAAAGAAAGACATTAAAAAACACGAGGCAGTATTTCCCATTATGAAGGAGGCTTTGGGGAGACATAAGGCTCAGATCTGCATGATTACAAGATTTCTTGTGATTTATGACAAACCTTATAGCTGACAGAAAATGTATGACGTAATTGGGTTAATATTACAAAAGGTCTTTGGAACAAGCTAGCACAAGTTTTATACCTTTAACTTAAGGTTAATTAAAATTCTTACACCAACAGCCCATGGTATTGTAAAGTCAATCACCACACGTCCCAGCAACATCATGAATGTGGTTGTAACACGGACACATGCAAACTTGTTGCTGTGTTTTGGGGGCTGTTCCTTCTGGATTTAGTATTTTGTTGTGGATTGTTTTGGAGGTTTTTTGTTTCATTTTGTTTTTTAATTACCTTGAAAAAGAAATCCAAACTCTGCTCAGTATCTACTCTTGCTTTCAAAAACACAAGCAATCATTGCTGCTCACTGAGCACTGAAATCTGCTGTCAAGAGTTCAGCGCCAGTGGACCTTACTTTTCACAAAATACAGAGCTGCTGTGCGTAGGAGGCCACAGTCAGAGGCACATAATGCCAAGAATTCACTGAAGAAAAGTACATTGTCCCGAAGTAGAAAATGTGAATCACCACACTCAAGTTGAAGACTGGTGAGCAGCCCTTCACAATGGCAATCTGATGAGCCGCTGTTAGCCTTCCTCCCGCCTCCGTTGTGAACCTGTGCTCTGGATTCTGCCCCTGTCTCCTTGTGTATGCTGGGATAATGTGATGACTTTCTTTGTCTCTGCATTCTGTTTATGAAATGTAGAAATAATAGGTCCTACATCTCTCCTTGCCTTTCAGAGAGTGGCAAAGCTTGCTCACAACTACTGACATACAGCTGCAGCAAGGGAGAAGATGTCATATGCGTATTAACACAGTGGATCAAAATGAATATTATTTTCTACTGAAATACTTCAGAACAGAATTTTTAGTGAAATGGCTCAAATTGAACAATTTGGGCAGGCATGAAACTTTTTTTTAATTTCAGCTCTTTCAGAAAAAAAAGTAACTTTCATTTTTGCTTCTTTCTTTTCTTTCACCTTTCTATACGAGAAAGAAGGAATAAAGACTACATAGAGATGCTTCAGTTTAGATCACCAAATGTGCAGGTCCTGTTGCTCTATAAATTGGAGAACGAAAGGAGAAAGAAAAACGATCTCTTCTAGGCCCTTTAAACTGTTAAACCCCCAAACTTGTTCTGCTTCCATCCTATCTACAACACCAATTCATAACTTCAAAAGTGTTTAGATATATTTTCATTTAGATTCATTTTCTTATTAAAATCAGACTAATATCTGACATCAGACTTATCATCTGACCTCATTAGACACTAGTGCTGCTGTAGCAGACCTCTGCTTGATGCGTGCACTGAGCTGGTAGCTTTGTGCTTTTTTTTCCATTCTCCCTTTCATCTCCTTCCTCTCCTCTTTGTTCTTTGGCATGATTCTGAACAGTGGCATGTTTTCCTTGGCTGACTCTCAGAAGAGTCAATCAACATTGGATCACCGGATCTTGTCTTCTTTGGTTTCAGACCTATTTTAATCCCATTATAAATCTGAGCTACTTGCCCTGTGCTGTTTCCACTCCTTCCTGGTTTCCAGAAGCTCAGACATATTTAGGCAAGGGCAACAAGGAGCCAAAATGCCTCCAAGTTCATATCCAAAACTCATTCTGGCTGTCTGCTGGCTGTGTGGTGCTGTGAGTGTTGCGGTTTTATGTGGCTGCCTGTGGGCAGGGCACAAGGAGAGCTCTGTCACCTCTTCACATCACTTTGCGCTGAGGAGGACACCCCATTGCAGATGGCTGGAGGGGCTCTCACAGTGCAGCCCTGCTCTCTCATCTAGCTGTGAGAGCAGTTCCTCACTCAGCTTCTGACAGCTTGTGTCACTGTCTCTGCCCGAGTCTCACAGTCACTCCAGCTGTTAGAAATGTCTACATCTGTCCTCTATGAAATGTGAATTAGGGATCTCTTATCAGCTCATATCTTTGCAGATGTTTGGGGATCTCATCAGTCAGGAATGTATTTAGAATGTTATCCTCTGCCAAAATTACAAAGCTATAAAAAGTTCCCAGCCTTATTTACTCCTGGATCATTCTGAATTTAACTCTTAAGCATTCCTTATCTTTCCTCATACTTTTCCGGTGCTTTCTGTTCTTAAACTGGGGAAGAACATTATCTCAGCCTTAATTCAGTCATTCCATGTACCATCTCTGAGGATGTCTGGGACCTGGTGAAGAGCCAAGTAAGCTTGGAATGGAAAACTATGAAAGTATTTGATGATAGTTAGAGATATTCCCCAGAGTTTAGTGTCTGGTCTGTGTCTTTAAAAGGTTTTTTTATCCTGTCTATGGCTGTAGACTCTTCATTCATAGGCAACTATGTATGTGTTTATTTGCTTCTCAAATATATTAGCCCTGTAGGTCAGTACATTCTGTCTTATGATCTGTAAAGACATATGAACTGGAAATGGAAACATAAGTTTCTCATTGCTTTGATATTCCTCTATTATCCATCACAAAGTTTTATAATGGACCTAGAAATCCCCTACACTTCTTTATCCTCACTCCCATTTCTTTCATTTTATTCTTTCATTTCATTGTTTCTGGCATTCAGTTCAGGTTTTCTTTTCTCAATTGTGTTGTGCACTGCACTACCTTGAACGATCATACTATGATTCTACGTATGTATGTACAAACGCTTATGTATCATACTACGATTTCATGTATGTATGTACAAACGTTTCTCTTCAGTTCCTGTTTAGTCAGGCCAGATTTGGTTTTCTGCCCATTTTTCAAAGATCTGCCCTCCCCCTTTCATTCTTCCCACTCCTGTATGGATTCCCTTCAGCATGTCAGCATCTTTCCAACAATGGTTTCCCAAGGTAATGAACAGCCCTCTAGGTGCTGTCCAAGGAGTTTTTCCATTATAGAAAAGATCTAGGGCATAAGGAACATTAATTCATTGTTGTGTTGTCAGTGGGCAATGAGCCCAATCCCCTTGGCATCATAAAACTCAAACTAAAGGACTAGAGTTGAAAGGCTTAGTGGTGCTTCAGTGAGTAGGAATGTAATTTCCACTGGGCCTGGGGCCACAGACAGTCAGAAGTGTTGCAAATCTGAGTGTCCTGTCATCTGCTTTTCAGGCATCATGCCACCTTCTGGTGCCTATACCCTAAGTTGTCCTTGCTCCCTGTAACAGGCTAGAGAGCATTAGGTTTCTGATTAGAGCATCAGAGACAGGACTTGAGTAGGTAGTTCATTATTCTTAGCTGATCACTAGATCAAAGCAGCATCCACCTTATGCATGTCCTGGGGTTTTCCTTTGCACTGTGACATCCCCACCATGCACATGGCTTAGAGCTACCTGAACGACCGGCTATTTGCATGAACACAAGTGTGCCCCTGGGTGCTGGAGTGCTGCTCACCTGGAGCAGAGCCTCTGGCTCAGGGGTCTTCAAGGGTGATCTTGTGTACCAGAACTGCTCTGCAAATTGAATCAGTGAGAAATAAGTGGAGGTTGTCAATTAATTCATTTAAAAACTTCTCCACTGCTCCCGCGCTGCCAGGACTACTCATGTGTTTGTCTTTCAGAGATTTTATGGGCATAATTGTGGAAATATACCACTCTTCTGCTGTATTTTGTTATTTTTGGAGGCTAAGCACAAATCTAGATGGAAAGACAGAGACAGTGGTCTCTGTAGCACTCCTTCATTTGCAAAATCTTAGGGACAAGACTCCAGCAGCTTCTGTGGGACTACAACATAGGTCAAATGAGGATATGGATGTAGCTTGTGTGTATGGAAAGTTACTCTGTCACTGCGGTACTGTTCTTATGCTATGAAGGAAGAGTTTCAAGGCTATCAGTAGGGTGCTTTCCAAGAAGTCTAGACTCATTCTTTAAAGACAGAAAACACAAAGAGTGATTGTCCTATGGTTTTGAGTTCTACAAATCATTTGGCTTCTGAACTCATGCTTTATAGCACAAGAATGTTACCATGACCCAGAAAAGTACAATCCACCATGCTTTAGCATTTCCTTTATTATTCAGTTGTACAATGTTCTTCAGTGTTAATTTCTTACACTCAATGTTATACAAATTTGGTATAAAAAACAGCAGAAAGGTAATGAGGGAAGAGAAAGAGATAAGGATGCAGAGGGTGGTAAGAAAGAAAGGCAACAACATTTGCTAAACAAATCTGAAGGAGCAAGGAGAAAACACTGGGAACATTTCAGCCTACAATAGCTGGTCGGTTAGGATTCTTTTCTAAGAAAGATGTTTAATTCTACTCAGGACTCATACCAATACCTCACTGTTATGATTGAGGGCTTCTTTCACATCCTTCAGCTGCTTTGTCAACTCACCATTTTGGTATAATGAAAATGGCAAATAGCGAAATTCTCAGAGACTCTCGTCAGTGCCAACTGACCTAAGGATATGCAGACAAATGCTCCGAAAATAAGAATAATTTTAAAAGCTATTCAAATTTTCATTTCAAGAATAAGAAACTGGTTCAGTTGGTTTTGTTGCTGTTGTTTATAGAATCATAGAATCACAAGGTTGGAAAGGACCTACAAGATCATCTAGTCCAACCATCCTCCCATTACCATTGCTATCACAAGCCACTAAACCATATCTCGTAGCTCCTCATCCAGACAATTTAATATGACAGTTTAATATAACATTCTCCAAAAAACTCCAAAAGAATGGCTGCTGACTCAGTCCTAGGTATGTGGTTTCAACCTTCTTGAAAATTATGGTCCCATAGCCTTGAAGTCCCACAGAGGCATCTGATGCTTAGTAATTTCAGGGACGCACCATTGGGACAGCTCAGAAATCCATGAGGAGCGGCTACATAATGTCTCACATGGATGTCCAGCAGTCTCAGTAAACAAACGAGCTGAATCTCTCCACCATAAACATAAAAAGCAATCATAAAAGGACAGGTGTGCCAGCTGATGCAAAGTAGAGACCTCACCGAAAGCTGAACAACAGAACTGGCAGGGAACCAGGTCAACAACAATGGCAAAAAGATAAACCTAAATTCTTCCACTTCACCCCATTTTTGGCATGTCCCAGTGTAAGCATATAGCAACTTGAACTTCTTCAAAAATATTGTAGGAATGTTCCAGTTTCCCACTGAATTAACATACTCTTATGAACAAGAGTTGCAGGGCTGTTCGTAGAATGGCTTCATTCTGCACACAAAGCAGCACCTGGCTGGTATCCTTCCCTTCTTGTGTGCTCTTTCCTCCATTTCCAAGCACAGTCACAATATAAAGTAAGCAGTGCTTGAAGGAGGTGCCAGCAGAATCTTTGGCTGCTAGCTATCAAAATCACCCCACAGATTTCAGCAGAGTTTAAAACAATTGCATAAAGAAGGCTTGCATTTGAAATATCATTATATAAGCCTACATGTCCTTGCTGAAAGACCTAGATGAATTAGTGCACTTGGCTGCATAAAGATATGCAAGACTTCAACAAAAAGAGTCTTGCAGGAGTCTCAGCAGTGCCCAAAGACCATTTGCAGAACTGACATAGACATTTGGGCCTCCCAGCCCCATAGAACCTAAACACTCCACTCCTCCTTTGAATTTCCCAGATCTGCTTGGATCAACACTGGGTGAGAAGTGTATGTGCAGAGCAAAGCTGTCTTTCTCCTCTGAGAGCTTCTAGGGACCAACACCTGAATCTCATGAGTACAGGCATGTGGTCTGCAGGACGTCTTGTAAAAATCTGTCATTTTTCTGGGATCTGTTGCAAAACGTATCCAGATCTCCATGTTCCTGCTGGATATTGTGAATTAGAGGCACGCACACTATGGCCTGAAATTCAGAGTTGCTTCAAGGAGGATGGAGATAGCCCCTGGAAGACTCCCTCATCAGTGTTAATGCTTTTTGCAGGCTGTGCTGGTATTTTATGACTTCACTGCTGCTTGCGGCATGGTTTTGAGATACCAGAACTAGCTGTAAGCAGGAGGAAAATAAAGGCTAGTTTAGCTTATTGTTCAATTTTCAACTGCAGGAAAAATTATGATGCAACTTTAATATATGCCAGAATAAGACAGCTAGAAATAAGTTGGTTCTCTGAGTATCTTCTTAGTTCATATATGTCCTACATCCACAGACACAGTGAAGAACTAGCATTGTCGTAATTAACCATCTAGGAAAAAAAAAGACATTTAAAAGCTTGACAACAGACACATGGTGATTAGACTAAGTGCAGACCCATGTGCATGTGCCTCTTGAATCCATAGCTCTGCTACATTATACTGTCAGACACAGCACATTCCGCATTTATGAAACTCTTGTAGTTTGAAGAGCTAAGTGGTCTGCCATTTCCACTGACAAGGTAAATCATTTAACTGTGTGATGTACTGTAGATAATTTACTAGTTGCATGTTAGACAAATGGAAGAAATTCCCCTGTTAAGATGTGTTTTCTACTATAAATTATGCCAGCACTCAACAATACTCAGTAGTACTAAGTAATCAAAGTACTGTGAAGTCTGACTGTAATGAATGCACTTAGCCTAGCACAAGCTCTTTCTGGCACTGGGTCTTCATACTGCATCACAATGTGATGACTTACTATATAAAGCCTCATATGGGTCAAGGAATCTCAAGTACGAAATGGCTTTGTCCTCTGCCTAGAGAAAAAGATACTGGAACAGCCATAATATCACACCGCATGGACATCCAGCAGAAAGCAAGACACTGTCTAGAACAGAGTGGAAGGTCTGCCAACAACTCAAAGCAGCATCTGAGCTGAGATTCTGATGGTAAGTAGAGGAGTGTGGACACAGACAGACTTCTCTAATACACTAGAGCTCAAATTTTAAAGCTAGTCTTATGGTTTGATCAAGAATGGCATCTCTTTACCCCACATTCCCTATTATTTCCAGTTTCCTTAGTATACACCAGCTATCTCAGATGTTTAGTTTTCTGGTAGGGAGAAAGTCCTCTCAGATACAAAGACCATAGGAAGCATTAACGACACTACTGTATCACATTACTTTTTTACAATCTAGCTGAACAAATGTTAATAATTTTGTGTAGGGAGGAACAGATGCAAAGCCATATTTAGCCCAGCAGAGGTTATGCCAACTGCCTACAAACAGCTCTCCTTCTGTGGCCGGTCCTTTCACCTCTCTTTCTCTCATGCCTGGCTTTTTATTCTCCTGAATCTGCTGTAAGTGGGATGTATGCAGATTAGCTGGTTCCCCTTCATTCCTGCTTGTCCAAAATGTATGGTAAAAAGAGAGGGAGAGAGAGGAAAAAAACCTTACAGTGCCTGGAGCCACAGCATATGGATAAAACAGCTGCACATGAGAAATAATTGATGTGGTTTGTGAACTACTTCAGTTTGGGAATAAATGCCAACTCAGTCCTCACTTCCAGTAAGATGACAGAACTAGAAGATGTACTGTTGAAAACAGGTCTTCAGGTGTGGGTTTTCTGAGCAATAGATAGGTAGAACCTAGCACAGCTGGAGCCCGTGCTACACTGCAGCCAGCCTCGGGGCTTCCACCTCCTTCCTGAAACAAAGCCCTGCCAGAGGGCAGCAGCTCACAGGCCCTTGTGACACCACAGGGGGTCTCATCTGTCCCACTGACCTGGAGAAAGGGCAGTGAAGGAAGTGATGCCCATCTTGCAGCCAGTGAGGAACCCGTGCTGGACTGCAAGGTCCCTTTGGCAAGTTGGATATCAGGGAAAATCTGTTCTCAGAAATAGTGGTGCTGCACTGGCACAGGCTGCCCAGGGAGGGAGTGCAGTCACTGACCCTGAAGGTGTTCAAGAAACATGTGGATGTGGCACTGAGGGACATGGTCAGTGGGCATGGTGGAGGTGGGCTGGTGGTTGGACAAGGTGATCTTAGTGGTCTTTTCCAACACAGTGATACTACTCTACAAGTGGTGCAGAGAGATCCTTTCCTTCACCGCAGGGCCAGTGCTATCAGCAGAGGGAAGAAGGTTCAGACTTCCAACAGACTGTGTGGCACATGGCTTTGTCAGTGCTCAGTAAAGGAGTTACCATGGCAAGCTTTTACCCCAGAGACTGCTCCTGGTAAAGGACTGCAGGGAGTACCTCCTGCATTCCCTACTCCTCTCTTCCTCAAGTTCACCACTGACCCTTTGCATATCTTCCTGAGATGGGTAGCAATGGGGAGCTCTCCATCCTCTCTCTGGGCCCCTGCAGAATAGCACTATCATTGCCATGATGCTGCTGTGACCTGACTTCCAATTACACTAAATCCCATGCAAGTGCTCTCTCACTCCTGCAAGCACTGGCCCAGCATGCAAAACACTTGGCTCTGAAAAGTTGATCACTGGGTACAGTGAAAAGTAACGGCACTCTGATTCCCTTGTTTCCTTCACATGCCTGAGAAGTGCTGCCTTATATCAGACCTGAGCTTTAACAGCAACGTAAGCAAGGAAATATGAAGCTTTAATCAGTAATCGTCACTCCGGATTATCCACGGATTTTGTTTTCATACAGAAAACATGGGAATCAAGCTGCTTCAAAACACGATGAGTCAATGAAATGTTTTCATTACTCATTTGACAACGGCTGGAAAAATTCCAGTGGTTTGCAAAAAAAAAATGGAAGAGTGCAAGACAGGTTTTCATAGAACAGATTAATTACATGGTACCAAAACAGACAACAGGAAGGTGGCTGCAACCCCCACCCTAGAACGCCTGATCCCAGGTCAACACCCCTTGCCTTCAGTGGGCTTTGAATCAAGACCACATTTCTTCTTTAAACAAATCAATTTCTATTCCTTTCAAACAAAGTGTGAGTGGGTATCCAGACCTCTTTGCCCCCACCTCTCCCTCTGCTGCCCATGTGTCTGCCCCAGGGCTGTCTGTTAAACTGTAACGGTGTCCTGCAGCACATGAAATGGTGATCTTTGAACAAGCCTTTGGTTAAAGTACATCTGATCTTTTGAATTTTTGAGATTTTTATGACAAAAATGTAGGCTGGCCAGGTGCAGCCGGGCAGTAGGCAACATGCTTCACCCAGGTTTGGCTTTTAGTATGAGCTCCACATGTTAGTTTCAAGATGCCAAATCCCAGTTCGTCCCTGCCTTAAGCACAGAACTAGGGGAAAAGAATGTGCAGAGGCCACTCTTTGGTCACCAACCCAATGGTGAATGGTGGAGAATGGAGTTAAATACAGCCAGCAGTCAGTCACCAGAGGTGTTCCCCAGGGGTCAACATTGGGGCTGTTTAATATCTTCATTGATGATCTGGATGAGGGGATTGAGTGCTGCCTCAGTAAGTATGCAGATGGCAACAAGCTAGAAGGAAGTGTTGATCAGCCTGGGGATAGGAAGGCCCTACAGAGGAATCTCAATATGCTGGATCAATGAGCTGAGGCCAATTGCATGAGGTTCACTGAGACAACATGCCAGGTCCTGCACTTTGGTCACAACCCCATGCATTGTTACAGGCAGACTGACTGGACAAATGTGGAAAAGGACCTGGAGGGTATTAGTTGACTGCTGACTAAACACGAGCCAGCAGTGTGCCTAGGAGGCCAAGAAAGCCAATGGCATCCTGTCTTGTATCAGAAATAGTGTAGTCAGCAGGAGCAGAGAGTTGATTGTCCCTCTGTACTCTGCACTGGTGAGGCTGCACCTTGAGCATTCAGTTTTGGGGCCCTCGATACAAGAAAGACATGGAGGCCCTGGAGTCTGTCTAGAGAGGGGCAGTGGAGCTATGGTCTGGTGCATAAGCCTTAGGAGAGGTGGCTGAGGGAACTGGGATTGTTCAGTCTAGGAGAGAGGGAGACCTTATTGCTCTCTACTTCTTCAGATCTTCAGTGATCTGAAAGGAGGTTGCAGCGAGGCAGAGGTCACCCTCTTTTCCCAGGTAATGGTGGTAGGATAAGAAGGAGTGGCCTCAAGCTGTGCCAGGAGAAGCTCAGGTTGGATATCAGGAAAAATTATTCTCAGAAAGAGTGGCTGGGCACTGGCACAGACTGCCCAGGGAAGAGATGGAGCACTGTCCCTGGAGGTGTTTGAGAACTGTGTGAATGTGGCACTGAGGGACATGGTCAGGGGGCATGGTGGGGATGTGCTGATGGTTGGGCTGGATGGTCTTAGTGATCATTTCCAGCCTTAATGATTCTATGATTCTATGCATGTGTTCTCTCCATCCACACCTGCCCTGCCCCTGCACCTGTGCTTCCTCACCTTGTGTTCTGCCTTCCTCTTCATCCTCACCGCACTCACACTCCCCCCGTTCAGCTGACGACCCACCGCCATCCCCTCTCGATGCCTTTTGGTGACGGCCAGCCCTGAGCAGCCCTTCTTCCACTTTCAGAATCCACCTGTTGAGCGGGGCAGAGCGACCCGCCGAGCAGGGCGCTTTGCGCATCGGGCACCGAGCCCTGGGGAGGACGGGACGCCCACCACGGCTGCCGCGGCGACCACAAAGTCCCGAGCGGGCGTCCGCCGGCACCGCGCTCCTTCCCTCGCGCCGGGGCGGGCCGCGGGGCGGGGCAGCGCGGGGCGGGCGGCGGCGGGGCGCGGGGTGCGGGCGGCGGGCGGCGGGGCCGCGCGGGGCGCTGATGCCGCGCAGGGCCGGGCGCGCCGCGGGGCGCGCGGGGCGGGCGGCGGCGCCGCGGCCGGGGCTCGGCCATGGGGCGCGGGACGAGGCTGCCGCTGCTGCTGGTTGTGCTGCTGGTAGTGCTGCTGGGCGCTGCAGGTGAGCCGCGAGCGGCGGGCGCTCCCCGTCCTCTGCGGGCGGGCGAGCTGGGCGCGGGCGTGTGCGCACCTACGTACGCGTCCGTGGTTACGCGGGCGTGGATGGCTGTGCGGGTGTGTGGCGGCGGACGGCGGGGCTCCGTGCGCTGAACTCCCGGAGCGAGGGGAGCGTTACGCGGCTTCACCCACCTCCCACCGCATCGCCCCGCGGTGCGGTCCCGGAGACGGTCGGGTTTGCGTAACGCTGCCCTGGGGGTTTGCGAGCCGGGCGCCAATGTGCCGCTCTATAAAGGAGAAAGAACCCAGATGGGAAACAAACGTCTCACGGACCGCGAGTTACGAGTGAAACTTTACAAGGCAAGTGTCGGTAAAATGCTTAAGCAGGAAGCATATGATTTTCCATGGATGTTTTACAGGTGAGTCATGGTGTTCGCTGCATGCTCTTACTCATTGCTAAAAAACCCAGCCCGGTACCATGTGCAGCACAGAATGGGGCTGTTCAGACGGCCAGATCCATCAGGGCAGTCGGAGAAGCCCCTTTCCCAGGGCTGCGGCGTGGAAAATCCTTCTGCCCTCATCTGTCCTTTCACCAAATTCCTGGGCCAGGCGGCAGCACACAGGAAAGCTGTCACTTTTCATAACATGCGGTGCTCCGTGGCCATCATGCAACTGCTAACCCAAGGGAAAACAAACGCCCTTCACAGGGGTTTCTTCTCCCTACTGGGGTCTGTGTGTGGCAGCCTTTCTTCCCCAGCCCTGCTGAACCCAAGTCCTTGACCCCAAACCTGCAGATGAGGAAGGGACCCCGTGTTCCTGGCCCACAGGTGGCTGGGACAGAGTGCTGGGAGCCAAATGCCTTCAGATCCCAAAACCTCAAGTGGGAATTTGGGAGCCAGCCCTCCTGGCAGCGCTGTGCCCCAGCACCAGGACAGCCCCCGAGAAGTCTCCCATCGATCAGAGCCTCCCCACATCTTTCTGAGAACAATCACTGTCAAAGTACAGGGAAACTAAAAGGATGTTATGAACACAAGCAAGGATCCTGACCTGGTTCCAGGTGCTGGCTGAGCTCTGTTGCATTTTCCCTGTCCCAAACCCCTGTTCTGATCCCAGCGCTCAGTCAGCGATCACTTGCTTGTTTACAGTGAGCTGCGCTGTGCTGCATGTAGCCAAAGCATCCAGGAAAGCAGCTAGGCAACGTCAGTTAGGCCAGCTTGTGGCAAGCCTACTTGATAATATGGTAATAGCACACACTGATCTCTCCCTCAGGAGAGCCATGTGGGTTAGTTAATGTTTGCACAGTGCTTTGGAAAGTGTCTTCAGGAGATGTATGTGCATTTTACAGCTATGTTTGTTTGCTTTTCTAGAGTAGATGGGTGCTGCACAGTTGATGGTCTTGTGTTTGTTAGGAAGCTAAACTCACTGCTTGCTAAAGGTGCCCGAGGCTTCTGCCTAGAGTGGTGCAGGGACTGAATTCAGGAGTGCTCAGCAGCAGGTGTGTTACAAGCAGCAGTCTGCATCTGTTCTGAATAACGGCACAGGAGCCCACACAGATCAGTGGTGATAAAACTGTGCTGTTTCCAGAGCGCTTTGTAAGAGGCAGGAATAGGGAAATCCATCAGGCTCTGAAGGCTTTGTCTCTGCTAGTGGGTAATGTAGCTTAATTGCAGCTGTGACACTGTAAGCGAATGCTGAATAAACCCCAAATAAAGGATTTATTGGATGCTAAACTGAAATGACCTTTGGACATAACAAAAAACGCCAAGATGCCACGGTAATTGGTGCACAAAGCTGATTGTGTACGATTGGCACAGCGAGAAAGAAGACATTATGCACCTTGGATGTTTTGGCTGCCCGCATCCAAGTCATCAGAGCTTCCTTTTTTTAAATTATTTTTTAACATATTAAGTAGTGATGGTTAATAAAATACAGCCTTGACCTGCTGCTACACTTGTTAATAAAGAGATGGAGACCCCTCACCAAACGCTCCTGAGCCAGGCGGGTTGCTTTGCGGAAGGTTTCACACCAAACCCTGCAGTGATTTTGTTTTCCTTTGCCACTTTTGCTGTGATTTTTAAATTGATGAGGCTGCCAGAGTGACTTGCACACAAACCACAGCGGCTCAGCTGTGAGGCAGCCTGCCAGCACCATTTCAACCAAGGATTTATTTCCCCCTGCTTTACACACTTTGGTGTCAGGCTTCCAAACCTCAGCAGTGTTTTGATTCAACTTCTGCAGCAGTTTGGGACTGCGGGGAGATTTGGGGTAGGAACAGAGGGATTTGGAAAGGGCTGTGAAGATTTGGGGTCAGCACTTGGAGGAAGTGCTCAAACCAGGAACCAGTTCCTGTGCCCCAACATGGAGAGATGCAGATGGCACATGCCACAAAAACTCTCTGCTTTCCTCCTGCCTTTCCCTGTGCCTGAGACCACCTGGGTCCTCTCATGGCCATGGGATGGGGCTGCCACTGCCCCTGAGCCTTTCTGTGTCCCCACCAGGGTGGGAAGGTGAGGTGCAGACCTCTCTCCTCCTGCCCTCGTTGTCCTCATCTCTTTGCAATTCTCGCTGGGGATTTTCCCAAGCACAGGGAAGCCCTGAGGGCTTTCATTTTACTTTATTTTGCTGTTTTAGGCATGCTGAGCTCCACGAAGGAGCGCACTACACAGTGGTGCAGCTCTTGTGGGGTTGATGGGCACTGGGTACGCAGCTGTGCTTGGCTGGCACGCAGCCCACATGGGGTTGGTGAGCAGCCCTGAAATGCATACCATGGTCTCATTGCTTTCCTTCCAGGCCCGGGCAGCACAGCCGGTGCAAGCAGCCCATGCGAGAAGGCCTGCAATCCCCGGCTTGGCAACCTGGCACACGGGCGGACGCTGAGAACGGAGACGGCCTGTGGGAGCCATGCCACGGAGCCCTTCTGCACCTACACCGAAGATGCCACGCTCCGCTGCAAGCCCCCCAGCTGCAGCCACTGCAGTGGGGCCCACGCAGGGCTGGCACACCCTCCTGCTGCCATGGCCGACTCCCCTTTCCGCCTGCCCCGCACCTGGTGGCAGGCGGCCGGGGACGCCCCTCAGGAAACCATCCAGCTGGACCTGGAAGCCACTTTCTACTTCACGCACCTGATCCTGGTCTTCAAGTCACCCCGGCCGGCGGCCATGGTGCTGGAGCGCTCACAGGACTTTGGCAAGACCTGGCAGGCATATAAGTACTTTGCCACCAACTGCTCGACGGCCTTCGGGCTGGAGGATGACATGGTGCGAAGGGGAGCCCCATGCACATCCAGATACTCCAGCCCCTTCCCCTGCACTGGAGGAGAGGTGAGTGGGGAAAAAAACAAGGAAAAAGATCCCATTTGCTAAGAGGAAGAATGCGTGTGAAAGAGCAGGTTATTTTTGGTATCAGAAATGGCAGGTCACAAATTGCACATCTGGAGGTGCTACAGGCAGCATGCTGCCAGCATGCCAAAGCCATGATGTGGGGCTGGGCACCCTGCTTGGTGGCTGCTCGTGGGGTCCCTGCTGGGAAGGGTCTTCAGGGCCCAGCCCAGCCTTGAGGCAGCTCCCTCTTGTGGCCTTATCCTGTGAACCTGTCTGCATGGGAAACCAAACCCACTGGTGCCGCTGTGCAGAGAAGAGCAAACGTGGATCATGAATTAAGGTGTCAATTCTCCACTAGTTATTACTGATGAATTGTGTTTTCTGCTGATAATGTGATCTGAGGTGAAGGTTCCGTCCTTGGAGACCAGCAGTCATGTCTAAAAATCCCCTGTTCAGAGCGGCTTCTTGGCTGGCCAGAGAAAGTAGTATCTTCTTCATCTTCTTCTTCTTCTCCTCCATCTCTTCTCTCCTGCCCCAGAAAGCAGACTGAACTTGCCTAGAAAGGGACACAAGGGCTTACTAAGAAGGTGGACCTGGAGGAGAAGCAAGGACACACCTCTGGGAATTGTCATGGTCCTCGGTGCTCCTGCAACCCATGATCCCAGCACCCCAACCACCAGGCAGTACCATCCTGCAACAGGATGGCACGGATGTTTGTAGCTTAGATCAGCAAGCAGAATCTGTCTTAGGTACTGAGTGCACAAGTATACTCCTTTGTCAGCTTTCCCAATAGCTGTTCTTGGTGATGAGAAACTCAAGAGTGTCATTTGGGGTGGTACTTGCCTTGTTGGTCACCACAATCACCCCATAATGTGTCTGCACCAGGACTATGTCTGGCAAGCACCTGTGCAAGTCCTTGCCTTTCAAATCCCTCAGCAGGTTGGTGCAGTGTGTGGGCACGGTGGGCCTCTTATACGTCAAAATCAGTGCCTATTTTAAAAAAGGAAAGAAATTTGGTATTGTTTGATGCATCTACAGTAGCCAGCTGCAAAGCAGGCTATTTGCTGAGCTTGCTCCTGCAGGACTTCTTCTTCTGGCAGTGCCTTAGTTTGTGTTATTGCAAAGAAGCTATAAAAGTCAAGATCGTTTAATTATTTCAGGGCTTAAACAAATGTTGGGTCCAAGAGGCTGGAGCTTGTAGGGTTTTATTTATATGGCACATTTCAGTTCCCTTGTATTTACCTGCAAAGTAGTAATGGCAGCTTTCTGGTGACCAGATGGCAAGCATGCATGCCTAGCAAATATCACATTTAATTTATTACAGTGTGCTACATTCCAGCAATTACTCCTAACTGCCAATAGCAACATGGATCTCACCTAAAGAAACATCAGAGTTTTGTGTTCTGTTTGGAGTTATGTAGCACTTTACTCCCACTTCTGGCAGCACCTCATTCCTGACATATGGAAGCAGTAATTTCACTTGAAACAGTGGTTTTAAATATGCAGTCATCTGGGATGTCCAAGGGTATTATTTAACTGCAGCTCAGTTACCGCAGTTTTCTTTAAAGCACAAACATAAATTCCCTAAGTGCTACTGGATTCCTTTTTAAGCTCTTGATGGTATTTTTTAGCACAGTGTAACAACCACAGCCCATGATCCAGGCTGTGTGTCACACCATCTATGTACCGCTTTCTCCTCCTTCAAATATTTCAACACCCCATGTGCATCTTCAGGCACAGGGTCAGGGTTTGCAGGTTCTGGCAGCACTCGGCAGAACAGAGGGGTTACATCCCCGGGGATGAGCAATTTGCAAAGCTGCAAGACGTGGCTGCTCACCCCAAAACACCACAAAGGTAGCAATCTGCTACACTGTGCTTCTATAAATATGGAAAAATCAGGCTATTTTCATCCCCAGCCAGTCAGTTTATGCCTAATGACCAAAATGTGTATTGGAGTATATGGCACAAGAAAGATGACAGAATCACAGAGTCATAGAATCATTAAGGCTGGAAAAGGCCACAAGATCATCCAGTCCAACCATCGGCCTGTCCTCATCATGCCCACTGACCATATCCCTCAGTGGTATGGTTCTTGAACACTTCCAGGAATGGTGACTCCACCACCTCCCTGGGCAGCCTGTGCCAGTGCCCAACCACTCTTTTGGAGAAATTTTTCCTAACATCCAACCTGAACTTCCTGGGGTGCAACTTCAGGCCATTCCATCTCATCCTGTCACTGTTACCTGGGTGAAGAGGCGACCCCCACCTCACCACAACCTCCTTTCAGGTCATTGTAGAGAGAGTAAGGTCTCCCATGAGCTCCTCTTCTCCATACTGAACAATCCCAGTTCCCTCAGGCACTCCTTTTAAGACTCACAAGTCCTAAAAGTGTGAGAAGAGGAGAGAATGGTGCTTAACACTGCACAGAGTACTACCATGCAAGTAATGTCTCTTATTTAGTGATGGAGCACAGCGCATACCCAACTCATCAGTTTATGCCTATTGACCAAAATATGTATTGGAGCATATGACACAAGACAGATGTCATAAGCATGAAACATGCTCATTGGAAAGAATTATTTGGTGCTATTTTATTTTCACATAGTTACCAGACATCAATGATGGAATTGAGTGCACCCTCAGTAAGTTTGCTGACGACGCCAAGCTGAGTGGTGCGGTTGACACGGTTGAAGGAAGGGATGCCATTCAGAGGGACCTCGAGAGGCTAGAAAGGTGGGCCCGGGTGAACCTAATGAGGTTCAACACGGCAAAGTGCAGAGTTTTGCACTTGGGCCGGAGGAATCCCAGGCATCCATACAGACTGGGAGGAGCGGTCCTTGAGAGCAGCCCTGGGGAGAAGGACCTGGGGGTTCTGATAGATGAAAAACTTAATATGAGCCAGCAGTGTGCCCTTGCGGCTCGGAAGGCAAATGGTATCCTGGGCTCCATCAAGAGAGGGGTAGCCAGCAGGGACAGGGAGGTGATTGTTCCCCTCTACTCTGCTCTTGTGAGGCCCCATCTGGAGTACTGCGTCCAAGTCTGGAGCCCGCAGTACAAGAAAGACAGGGAGCTGTTGGAGAGGGTCCAGAGGAGGGCCACAAAGATGATCAGGGGACTGGAGCACCTCCCCTTTGAGGACAGACTGAAGGAGCTGGGCTTGTTCAGCCTGGAGAAAAGAAGGCTGCGGGGTGACCTCATGGCAGCCTTCCAGTACCTAAAGGGAGGCTACAAACAGGAGGGGAATCAACTCTTTGAAAGGGTGAGTGACAGCAGGACAAGGGGAAATGGTTTTAAGTTGAGGGAAGGGAGATTTAGGTTGAACGTCAGGGGGAAATTCTTTACAGAGAGAGTGGTGAGGCACTGGAACAGACTGCCCAGAGAGGTTGTGGATGCCCCATCCCTGGAGGTGTTCAAGGCCAGATTGGATGGGGCCCTGGGCAGCCTGGTCTAGCATTAGGTGGGATGATTGGTGGCCCTGCATGTGGCAGGGGGGTTGGAGATTCATGATCCTTGAGGTCCCTTCCAACCCTGGCAATTCTGTGATTCTGTGATTCTGTAAGAGATTCTCATCCTTTCAGGAACATGATGCTATGATTTGGGGTTTTAAAGGCACTGTCACTGGAATGCTTTCCAGGTGAGCGTGTTCCCAGACTTGCTGAGCTGAGCCCCATCAGGGGCTGCCTGGCCCCAGTCTGTTCTCAGGCAAAGAAGACCTGCAGCCAGGGAAGCAATGACTTTGCTGTAAGGATGCTGGAGCCAAACAAAACATCTGACTGAAGACTTTCCCCATGCTTAATTCAGTGGATTTTTTCACAGCAGTGATCCTCGTAACCTAGATGCAGAAACTTTTAGGTGCTGGCCTGTTGTTATCAGTGTTATAGCAGGAAGGCTAGGGCCATATTTTAGCATGGCTTGTACAAATGTGCTACAAATCCAGAGTATTTTTTGCATTTTTCCAGGATGTAACCCTTCAACCATATTCCTGCAAGGGAAGTCTGAACTGGATTCACCAGCCAAATGTAACCTAAGTAAACAAGATGCAGAAATAAACTCCTTCAGCTCTGCGCTCTGTTTTATTAGTATACAGAAAAGGCTATCTTCCCTCCCACACTTTGGATCAGATTAATATTTCTTGCCTTACAAGCTAATCCTAAATTTATCCCTGACTGGAGATCACTGCTAAGGGCTTGTCTAGAGGAGGCCCTTAGCAGATGTTAATTCTTTAACTGTGAGTGAGAGTGACTGTCCACTCTGCAATGCAATTATCTCATTTACTTTAAATTCCCATCTGTGGTCAATTCAGATTAGCTCGCCTGAGTGTCCCCATTTAGACAAGCTCTGGCATAAAAGGACTTACTGAAGCAGAGTCTCCTTGACAAGATTTTAGTAAATTAGCAACTTATTTGAGTGTTTATCTATTCAGAATACTGCTAATAAATCACTTTGAGACTTCAGCCATTGTTGCTGCGTGTTATTAATAGGAGAGGCGTACTTGCAGCTTGACTGTTTTCCAGCAACAGACTCTAACACGCTGCTTGCTGATGTTTGAAACATCACATGCCGCTGTTTTACTGTGGGATGCGTGTGTGTCTTGCTGAGCATTTTCTTGATCTCATGTGCCTTCTGTAGCAGAAAAGCCTTCCAGGGTCTTGCCTCACACTTATTACATGCAGCCTGCCTCTGTCCTCAAGGATCTGCTCAGCAGCCCTACTGGTTCTACCTGAAATTAACTCTACAGAGCAAAACTAAGTTCGGTCCTACTCTTGATTAATTTGACCCTGATAGACACTGAGCGGTTGCAACACTCAATGACACAAACCGGAGTTAAAGGTCCTCGGTGACTTTTATTTTGAGCCCTTAATTTTGGGTTCTAGGAAGAATCTCCTCATTCTGGGCTTATGTTAGGCTTATGTCAATGATGTGTTGTAGGGACCTGAAAATCCCAGGCTTGCTAGCTGGTAGTTTAGTGCGTATTCAGATAGAAACTGGAAAACTAAATTTAATTTTGCACTTGTGCCTGAGAGGACTCAGGACAAAGGCAGCTCTGGGCCTGTGCAGAGGTGCAGCTTTGGTACTCAGGGAGTTGTCCCATGAAAGATACCTTCCCTCAGAGCCTGGGCTCACCAGGAGGTGAGGGCAAGAAGCTTCTCAATCTGCCCAGCTATCCTCCCCTTGATTCCTCCTTTGCAGCCAGCCCACAGCAAGACCTCATCTTCTCCTTTTCTCTCTGGCTGTCCGAGGCTTTTTGGCACACAGAATTTGACCCTCCACTTGGCTAGCTGTTGAAATGCAGCCACCTCCAGGATGGAGCATAGTCAGTGCTTAATAGTGCATGCTGACAGGCTTCTATTTAGAAAAGCAAGTTTCTAACGGCTGCAGATCAAGGCTTCTAGATTGGCCTCCAATTATGGCTAAATTATGACTAGATTGGCTAAAACAAATTATTCCTGGGAGGGGGCTGTGAAAGAAAATGAATTCTATATTGTAGGCTGCCAGCAAGAGAAGAAATGGGCTCCATGGCTCAGTTTTCCAAACTTATATTTTTATGTAGGCATTGAAGAACACTGTACTCTACACTAATGTGAAGCAAAAGGGATTTGGATAGGGAAAATTTAATTCTCTGAACTGGCATCTGGCCTCGTTAGCAAGGCTATTGCTTCTCTTGAGAAAAGGCCACAGGCTCCTCTTGCAGCACTGCTCCCCGCTGCTCCATTTCACTGCTCCTTACTGGCGTGCAGGGAAGACTGGCTTACTTGTTCAGCTCCCAGCTTGCTGGCTGTGAAGCAGGGTTGCTGTACTTCTCTTTGGGCTTCCTTGGTACTAATGGTTACACGGAAAGTGTGTAACCTAAAGCAGTGAATGGCTGCATCTCAGGAGCCTTGGACCAAAAGCTCATGGACTTAATCTAAGATTAATTGGCATGCACAGTGAGTAGTAGCATGAAATTTCCATTCTAGAAGCATCCAAAATCCTACTCAAATGGCAGAGTCCTCAGATTCTGCCTGGGCAACTTTTCTAGGAAGAAATCAGTGTCCAAAACAGGCTTACACAAGCCATTCACTCCTCTATTGCCGATTTCTGTGCTGCATCCCCATGCCCCATCATCATGTTCAAAGTCTACAGCCTCAGGGTGAAAAGGGAATGCTGTTTCTCACGGCCTTTTTGACTGTACCTGTTTGCATACAATTCAGACAGGTGTTCTTTTTCCCAAATTGACGTTTTGCTCACAGTCACTGGATGGTTTCCACTGCAATACCAAGCAACCAGCTCTACAGACACAAAGCCTTTTCTTTATAGACAAAAGGAGTGGAAAAATATTCATGAAGTCGAGTTACGCTTCAGCTGAAAGAAATGCCATCAATGCCTAGCCCTGCTGCAGGCATCCATGCTGACACTCTGACCCTTGCAGGCCTTTGTAGGATACAGTGAGAGGGGCTGTTCTGTGGCCGCAGGGAGACAGCCAGCTGCGTGAGCAGGCCCAGTTCTCTCCCTACCTTGCTGGACACAGCTCCAGCTTTTCTTGGTCTTCCAGGTTTTCTGCCTGTTAGAAGAGTGAGAGTGGTGATTAGGCAAAATAAAGCCATCGGAGAATAAACTCAGTTCATGGATAAGCTGTTTGCTGAGGTGAAGGAATCCTTATGTTTCGAGCTGTTTGCACTGCAGAGAGATTTTTGTGATAAGAACATTACTTCTGTGATCATCACCTGACTAAAGGCAGCAATGACTCTGCAGTGTTTCCTTTTCATCTGAAGAAATTGTCTGCAGTCGGACTTCGAAAAGGAGCTGAGAAGATGGCTCTCGTCTGGCTGATTATTGCCAGAGACATCCAGGATCCTGGAGGAACCCTGGTCCTTACCTTGTTCTCCCTGTACCTTTTCCAGCCCCTCTCTGTGGCTGCCATGTATGACTAGGAGCTTTCCCGGACAACTTCTCAGTGTTGAGAATGGCAGAGCAACGCCTTGAGTTTCCCCAAACCGAAAGCTGTCTTGAATATAGATTAACCTGCCAAGGCTCCCACGAGGACCAGTTATTTGAAACAGCTGGATTTTCCTTCTGAAGTCTTTGCAAGATTATATGACTCCTGGATGATGAGGCAGGGAATCATTTGCCTTGTTTTATGTGCTACAAAAAGGCCAAATGTTGTCCTTAGTCGGAGTATGAGAAGTAGCTGTAACAGATGCAGGAGAGACACTTCTCCAGTATCTCAGTAGCTGCTGTTGGTGGTATACATCAGGTTTCTGTAGCCATTATTTACAGTAGCCACCAAAGAGCCTTTTTTCAGCATAGGGTTGTTGCAGTGGGTGTAGCACATCATAGATACACGAGGCTTTCTCTCTTAATAGTCCTTTTGCTTGGTGTCAGGGTAATACATCACAACACGGGGACCAGCACTGGGGTCCAGCAGCCACCTGTACAGGGTGAAGGGTCCACCAGCTCAGATTTTGCTGTTTTCCTTGTTTGTTGGCTGTTTCCTTTCTTGTTTCCTTCTTTCCATGTGTACATGCTCATTGACTCCCCCATCCATTTACTCCTTCTGTGTCATTTCTGCTGTTGTCATTTTGCAGACCATCTCCCACCTCTTGCAGGCTCAGCATGACAACTTTGAGTCAGGGCTGTTGGGAAGCTCAAGCCCAGCACCTCAAGTAGGACACAGCTTAGCAGGTCCCTGCACCCTGCCCCATGGGTGCCTGTTTCTCCTGTAAGTGTCTCTTAAGTATCACAAGTATAAGTGACCTAAAGGGTTGACTTTATCACCACAGTCACTTGCATCTTGACAAAGGCTCATGGTGGGTAGAGGTTCTGGTGGTCCATGGCATGCTGTGACTCATCTAGGCAGCTTTACTGGCAGCAAATCTGTATTGGTTTTGTTGACTTCCTCAGGCCACTTTGACTTCAGAGTCTACTTTGTTGTTCTCAGCATCATTCATTAGCATTTTCCTTCCCACTGTGGTTATATATATAAAGATGCCCTTTCATTGCCTTTCGAGTGTAAACATACTAGGGTACTTCTTGCAAAGGGACTTTTATGTATTTATAAATCGAGGTCATTGTGGTGCAGGCGGTTACTTGAGTGCACCATGCTCAGAGCCACTGTTTTATTTATATTCAGGGCTACATTTTTGCATCTGGGGAATGGCAAGTAGCTAAAGCTTCTTGTGCCTTTTAAGCCAAAAAAAAAAGTGAAATAATCAGCTGATCAAGAGCTCCTCATGACAGCCTGCGAGGAAATGGAAACGCTGTGAAAATTTATTAGGGGGTGTCAGCTTTGCCATGCCCAAACCATGGAGAACTTGGCTGAAGAGCAGCCTGTTTGCATTCCACAGCATGCACAGGGCTGGCATTGGAGCTAGAATCTGGCGGTGGGCACTGCACCAAGCTCACTGACACTGAGAGGCATTGCTGTGCTGTTGCCTAACACGAGGATTTCATCCTGCTTTTCCATTTCTTATTGAAAGCATTGCTTTTTCCTTGGACGTTTTTCATGGGGACAAAAATCCTGAGAGACTTCTCCTCCGACCCACATGTCCTCAAGCAAGTTTTAAATCACACCTCTGTTGTTTCATGAAAGCATCATATTTATGGACATGGGATCCAACAGTACAATTAGAAGGCTTAGAAGGAACATTACCCCAAAAATCACTTGGTATTTTGATTTGAAAACAGATGTTCATTTTATTTGCCTCCTACTTTGTGACATTTGCTCCTCAGATATGAGATGTTGCTAGATAGTTATTTTTAAATGGGAGCCAAGAGAGAGATTCGGTTCCTGGGACTGTGCTAAAGAAGAATCCCAAACATCTGAAGATTTACAGTGAGGTCACAACACTGGGAATGAAAATGCCTTTCTGATAGGATATATTATGGCACGTCCAGCATAAAAGCACTGTGGGTTTTCAATTTGTCACTTCCTACTTGTTCTACAAAATCAAAATGTGTAGTAAGGCATACACAGAGCAGCTGCTGCTGTAGAGATCCTGTCCTCCCACTTCTGACTGTCGTACATGATGCTATCATGTGGGAGAAGTCACACCATCTACCTAACACTGTAATGCTGATTACTGGCATATTGTTCATAAGACACATAGAGACAGGCAGGTCTGGTGGCCATGGGGTGCTTCCTGGTGAGGCTCGTTGCATGCAGAATGCCAGAGAGGGCACTCGGGGACACCAGGCTTGCAGCACCCCATGGCCAGGTGCACATACATAGAGGCAGCTCACTCATCTCAAATCCTGCAGTGGAAAGCTGGATGGAAAAGTCTAGGAGAGGTGAAAGCAGGACGCAGCCCATGTGAGGATGCACGTGGGGCTGGGGTGCCGGGCAGCAGCAAACCCACCACAGCTGCATGGGGACGTGTGACCTCAGTGATGTGCTAGGATTACTCTGGAGACAGGCTGGGATGAATTGGCAAGGTTAACAACTGAACAGGGAAATCCTGCTGGGAAACACGTCCTTGATCTTATTGTGCAGCCTCTGGGGGCTATGGCTCAGTCGGCTGGGACGGAGCAAAGAATTGCTATTTGTATGACATCTCACATGTTATAATGACTGTTTTGTATTTTATTAAAACAGACCCACTAGAACTGGGGGATGGGGGTGTTTACTGCAGTGGCAGTGCTGAGACTCAGCTCCCCTGCTGTTGTGCGAGCAGTGCGGGGCAGCCGGGGCAGCAGGGTGAGCCTTCTCTCTGCAGCCCTTGGGAACTGCAGATAGGGCTCGTGTTTAGCATCACTGTTTTCAAGCAACCATAAAAAGAAATGTTTGTAACGATTTAGGGCCTGAGCTGGAATACTGGCTCCATTGAAATCAGTGGCATAACTCCCCCTGAATTCCACACAGTCATGGTTTAACTCCCTCAGCATGAAGGCACTTGGGACTATTGATTTCCTCGCTGCACTGCCTTTATGAGGGCTACAGGCATGAGTTGCCTGCCTTGAAATGGGATAGATAAATGAGAAAAAGTGAAAATAATCAGAAAAAAAGTCTATTGCTATATCTAGCATAGATTATTCCTATTTGTGTATTTCCTTCACCACTCCCATCTGAATGAGCATGAGCAAAGAATTCTCTGAGACAAGACTGATGTAATAGCTAGGAAACCAAAATTCTAGTTTTTACTAAAAATTCTCAGCCAGGCATTTTCCATCATCTGCCCTAAAAGGGAATCGATGTCTCCAAAATGGAAGTTTTTCAGGGAATTTTTTTTCTGCATCTTGTATTCACAGAGCCACAAACAAGTAAATGTGAGCACAACGACACTGATGTGTGTTTGGGTGAACAGCAGTTTCTGAGAGGTGCAGGGCTGCTTGTTGGGTTCATTTTATTTCAGGAAAGTGGAAAAGCAGGTCTATATCCCTGAAAGGGATGAAGAAACACCTTTTGAAAAGTGTCCGTATTTACTAACGTCCCTTATCTGACTCATTACTTCCACACAAAGGATGCACCACCTTACTTCTTTGGCCACCTCTCCAAGCCAACCTGCTCCCTTTTGACAGCATTTTGGTAGAATCAGCTAAATTCTTGAGTACCTTGGGAAGGACTGCTTGTCTGACAACTTTATGTGGTTTTATACCACTGCTGGAAGCTGTGCATCTACCCACTAGGCCGTGTTGCACTCAGTCAAGCAACTGACTGAACTGGTGCTTGCAAACGTTATAACTCATAGGTCTTCCGAAGCCAGTTGGTCATTGAAGGAGTATCTAGCTATTTAATAAGTGTAAACCATAGAAGTGTAAACCATAACTTAGATGTTCTGGTAACTAATACGTATCGTAAATTTGTCGTTCCACATGAATGACAGTTGTATGAATGACGTGCTGTTTCTGGTGACACACTGCAGGCAGCTGGCCCAGCAAGTTTAAAATAAAGCTCTCGAAGAAAATTAGTTATTTTTGTCTAGCGCTCCTGATGTTTCATTTGAGCCAATATTTACTTATTCAATCAGACAGAAGTTAAAATAAAGACTGATTGAGAAGTATTTTCTTAATCCTTGGGAGCTGCAATTTTTCTTTCTTTCTTATCTTGGTTTTCAACTTGCTGCCACGCCACATCTAGGAAGTGGCCTGGGACTGATGGAAGCCAAACATTTGGAAATCTGAGCTTCATTTGTTAAAAAAATAAGGGGCGGTGGCGGGAGAAGTTGGTGAGGAGTCCTTCACCTGATGTTTGCCCTGAGCTGGTCAGCCGTGGTTAATGGCCAAATGTAGGGTAATGGCCAGCAATGCTGTAGGAGCCAAATTTGTTGCATCAAAGGGTATGAGGGTGTTGCATGCACCTGGGGATGCCCCACACCGCTAACACCCCCCGTTCTGCCCCACACCTCTGCAGGTGATATACCGAGCCCTCTCGCCACCGCATGCTGCCGAGGACCCATACAGCGCAGAGGCCCAGGCACAGCTGAAGATGACCAACCTACGCGTGCGGCTGCTGGAGAGGCAGAGCTGCCCCTGCCACCCTCTGGAACCGCCTGCCCCACCAGCCCCGCACTACGCCGTCTACGATTTCATTGTGAAGGGCAGCTGCTTCTGCAACGGCCACGCCGACCACTGTGTTCCCGTCAGAGGGTTCCGGCCTGTCAGGGCAGCTGGTGCTTTCCATGTGGTACGTACACAAGCTTGGTGATGTTAACATTTCTGACTCCCTTATGCCCACAGATCCTAACTAGCAATATCTAAGAACTACTAAATGCAGGGTATTTTGATGACAGAGATGAGCAGGGGACACACACTACCCGCTGCTCCTGGAGCATCCTCTGATACTGGTTTGGATTGTGAGCCAAGGGGCAGGAGGGCTCCAATTCTTAAACCAAGGCTTTCCATTGTACCTCTCAATACTTTCCCTAGACAAAACCCATTTTCTGGTTTTGAGGGGACTCACATATGAGGGGTTCTGAGCTGAAGTCCCTTGTGTGTGAACAAGACCCAAAGCCCACACGTGACAGGCTCACAGAGTCAAAGAATCTCCCTAGTTGGATGGGACACGTAAAGATCATCAAGTCCAAGTCCTGGCTCCACACAGGACAACCTGAAAATCAGATCATATGTCTGAGAGCTTTGTCCAGACACTTATTGAACTCTGGCAAGCTTAGTGCCACGACCCTGCCCTGGGGAGGCTGTTTCAGTGCCCACCACTCTCATGTTTGCACCCTGCCAGCTCTGACCTCACTGCCCACAATGCACTTTCTGCCCCTCCTGGCTGGCCCTGAAGACACTGTCTGTGCTGGCAGAAGAGCCATAGCGAAAGTTGAACCTGGCAAGTATAGTGCCCTGTACAATGTGAAAAAGAGAAAGATCATAAAAATGTAAGCCAATTACTTGAGATAGGAGGTCTGGCATCTATCCAGCTCTTCAGAGAACTCTCATTTCAGTTAAATTATGGTCTAAAACATGAAGCAGACATCGTGTTTCCTTTCTAATAGAGCTAGTCTTGCAACATCTTGAAAATACACAAATTTGAAAGCATACAGCACTATGATTGATAAGCCTGTTTCATGTAGTGCTGCTCTGGTTTTCACAGATGTTCCCTGAGTGAAAGCCTTTGAAAGGAGCTGTTTGCTTGGGATTGTTTCTGTGTGATACAATTGCCTGGGAGTGTGACCAAAAGCACTGCTGAGAGTTACAGCAGAGCTTGAAGCCAATTATGCTTCCGGTAGAGATACAGCCTATAGAAATTACAATGCACAGGTAGCAGGCAGTGATGTGGGAAGGAGCCAACGCCAGAATCACACTGAAAAACAAAACAAGAAATAGCAGCAAGCCTCTGCACCAGCCCCTGGGGGAGTGGGAAAGTAAACATCACTTACAAACATGGCATGAGTCCCAAAGGTGACGTCTGTGTAATGAGGCTGACTCATTTTGCTGTCCCTTCAGAGCTGACTCCGCATGGCCTATGAAGGATGGGCCTGCCTAAGGGCAACCTAGCATGCTTTGCAGCAGGACCCCGCTGGATGATCAGGGCGTGATGAGACATTTTCCCCCACTGATATTTCCTCACCCATTGCCACTTTTTGCACTGTTAGATCAGGGCAGAAAGACTGCAGAATCTGTGGCTCCTTAGCTACAATTCAAATTTCTGAAAACAGAGAAAGATTTAAGAGAAGTGTTT
Source organism: Chrysolophus pictus (assembly GCA_037305975.1). Lineage (NCBI taxonomy): Eukaryota > Metazoa > Chordata > Aves > Galliformes > Phasianidae > Chrysolophus > Chrysolophus pictus. The sequence continues at coordinate 150,825,759 of CM074576.1, forward strand.
CTTTGTGTTTCACCTGGAAAAAAAGTCAATCACATTACAGGTAACTCTGAAGATATACTGTCAGTTACTCATGCGTGAGATGAGGACTTCAGTGGTGGCTCTGTGTAGCATTTACGTGGGGGCTTTCACAGACCCTTCACTGTAGGGCTAGGGACAGCCAAAGATGGGGAATGCATTACCAACTCTGAATGTGATTACAAAATCTGGCTCAGTTCTGGTGCTCATTTTGATCAAAGCACTCCTAACAAGCATCTCCTAAGTTAGAGAGTTAGCATCAGATTTCGAGCAAGTTTAAGATTCCTTGTCTTAAAAAAAACCCACCCTTGTCCAAAAAAATATGTCCAGGTTTTCTCAAACCCTTACTTGGTTTCAGCCCAGAGGCAAAATCCTAGCTGCAGGCTTATTTACAGAGCCTGCTTGGCCAACAGAAGAACCATACGTGATATATTGATGCTTCTGCTGATGGAGGTCATCCTGGTACCACTTGGAACAGTTGCCAGGTCTTGGGCAGATCTGCAAAGCCATCTGAAGCACCTCATCCTCCTCCCCAGCAGCCAGAATGAGAGGATCTGTCAAGGCCACCTGGGGATGCAGGGACACTGCTGCCTGCTGCCTGCCTGGGTTTGGGGCCAGCGCATCCCACTCAGTTCAGGACCTCATCCTGGCCCACTGACACGGGATTCCTCCCATCATATGAATTTTTTCTCAGTGGTTGGGCCATTGTGCTCTGGAGAAAAATGTTCTGAATGGCTGAATGGAGGCTAAGTTTGGGTTGGCCATGAGAAAAAATCATAGAATAGAATCATAGAATCACCAAGGTTGGAAAAGACCTTTAAGATCATCCAGTCCAACTGTCCACCTATTATCAATATTTCCCACTAAACCATGTATCTCAGTACAACATCTAAACATTTCTTTACTGATAATACTAACCCAGGACATCCTCAGCTGCAAGGACAGGATGCAAAGAGGATGGCTCTATGGATGGAGAATAGCATGTTTTACCCCAGCAAGAGCAACTGCAGTTCTGTCTCTGGGGTGGAATAACCTCCTCTGTGAGTCAGATCAGTGCAAAGGTGGACATTACAGACTCTGAACATCCAGTGTAGGAAAAAAGTCACATTAGTCCTAACAGCACAAAGCAACGGCCAGGATCTGACAAAAGAACAGGTTTGTTTCTGTGCCTTTACCACTGTCCAGCTGCAAACCCATCTGTGATCCTCCTTCCTGCAGAGGTTGTTTCACGGACACCACAGAGAAAAGCTTACCAGCAATTTTCCTGTCCATCTTTCTTCAATCCATTTCCCCTGACAACTAAGGGGATCGTTGCAGGCCTTGTCCTGCATTCTTTATGTGGGTGGTGGCACCAGTGGAAGCCTACACATCTCCGTGAGATACCCAGTTCTACCAGCTGGAATTTAGGAGTGGATCAGGCAGAAAGGTTTAGGTAGAGGTGCTTATATGACTGCTGGATTTACATAAATGAGAAAGGAATTTGTACAGGAAAGCTCTAGGTTTGTTTAAACATCAGAAATGCCATGTCAGCCTCTAGGTGCACTGTGAGTGTGGAAGTGAGGTTGCTACTCCAGGGGAGTTTCTGTCTCCACGAGTTGAAGAGAGAACCTAGCTACCCTCCAGTGGTGGTGAGCACTGCTCCTCGGGGTGCAGTAGTGCTGGCTGTCCTGTGTTGTCCACTGGTGTGCCCCAAACAGATGTCAGGGTGGTACTCTCCCTCTCATCTCCACTCCTCCCATGTCATATATTCAAAGGGTCCCTATCCAAATCATATCAATACCAAACCCAATGCATGTCAAGAAAAAAGCATGCATGGACAAGAACACCTACACATGGATCATAGTTGGATTGGTGTGTGAGATGGATTACAGAGTGAAACACTGCTGTAAAGAAATGTAAAAAAAAATCTGAGAGTAAAGAAATGGATTTACAGGCACAGGAAATGCCCCCTGATCTTCAGTGGCTGTGTAAAGCCTAGTTTTTGGGGCTGATCTATAGTGCAGGAGCTGGTATATCCGTGCATTGAGCTATTGCAGGGCCAGCTTGGCCCCTGACCAGCTGAAGCATCCTGTTGGCCTGCTTGCCACAACAGCAGTGGTCATGGTGGAGGTCAGCTTGGACATAGACAGTAACTTGCAAGTCAGGAATCCAGAGTGAGGAAAAGAAGCCCAGAGGTACCACACCAAGCTTTGCAGTTCTGCCTCAAGGCGAGGACAAGTGTTCACCTGCCTCAGACAATCCCTGGTCTTCTAACATCCAAGTGGTTGTATAATTGGCCTGAGTCAACAATCTTGGAAGGCTGTATCCTTGGGGCTTCCTGCTTTTACCCCTGTGAGTTGAGATACCATCATCAACTGATGGTTTCATTGTCTCATTGATAATACACTATTATTAACTCTTTAACATATACCGCACTCCCACTAGTGCAGTCCTGTTGTGCACACCTGTCACCTTCACTGAACAAAAAGCCAGAACAAATTCAGCTGTCTCAATTTGTTCTTCCTCCTGTTTTCTCTTTTCCACAATGGCAGTTTCAACAACTTGACACAGTAGCTATTTTTGATGAAGACTAGAACCTGGGGATTAGGGTTTGTTTATATATATATTTATATATAACCAAGGGACATGGTTTAGTGGGAAATTTGGACTTGATGATCTTAGAGGTCTTTTCCAACCTTGGTGATTCTATGATTCTATGATTAAGTGATTTCAACATATTTAAGATGTAAGCAAAGCAATTTGGTGTGGTACTGCTATCTTACCAAATAGGTACTGCTGCAGATATGCTTCTACTCTTCTTTAATAGTCCAAAATGTTGTGTCAGTTAAGTCAAAGATTTTTCCAGGAGTTGGGCTTTATCTTGTAAGCAGAACAGACAAGCCAGATCAGGAAACTGATCAATGAGTGCATTTGAATCAACATGTGGTTGATATATGCAGGTTGGTCAGTTGGTCTCCCTGGGCTCCTTACATCAGTATTGAATGAGCTGGGTTGGGGGTATGTGCTAAGGCTGGCATACTGAGTACAAGAGCCCTTCTGCATAGCTGGGCAGCAGGAATATCCCTCCCCCTTCCCACGTGGCTAACCCAGTGGCTGTTGTAAATTGTTATTGTGCTACTGACATCAAAAGACATTGAAGGTCTTCCCCAGAGCCACTGACAGAAGCCTATTGTACAAGGAATAAAAAACAAAGACAGCCCCCACACCCTGAACAACAAACTTTGTATTCTTTCACAAGAGTGAAATAGGATATGAGAATTTTCTCATGCATAAATTTGGTTGTCTGGTACTTTGGAAGTAATGCTATCCTGTGGGCAGACAACAGCCAGTAGGCATGGTTTCTAAAATTGGCATAGTGGCACAGAGTGCAACACAGTTTAAAAGCCATTGTTAAAGACCAGTATGACATGGTTTTCCTTTAGACTGACATCGTGTCTGTTTTCCAAGGAAGTTAAAAAAAAAAAGATAGAAAAAATGCAATTTTAGCAGTGCCAAGCAAGCAAGTCTATTAAAAGCAGTTGCCCCTCCCAGCTATTTAGCTCATCTGTCTAGGCTATCAGGTCTTTGGGACATTGATTGTGTTTTAGTGTGCGTTTGTGCTGGGCTCTTTGTACAGTGGGAGAGTTCTTGTAATAGAAATTAATTAATAATAGGTGACTGAGTGCCTTTTTTCCTCAGCATAGCATTTCTTCCACTCTGCGACATTTTGGATAAATAGGGTGGAAAGCGCTTTGTAAGATTCAAGCAAAAAGCCCGTGTATTTGCAATCTGAAAGGAAGTGCTGGAAGGTAATAATTCAGCAACAAAAGGCTATGGAAGGAAGCATGCCCTAGCAACTGTCTTTGTATATAGAAATCAGCCACTCGTTTATCTTGCAGAAGTCAACTTTTGTAACACTGTTTGCATTGTGCCCTCTAACGAGTGACGTTGCGACTGGGCTGTCAAACTAAGAAGGGAAACAGTGTGAAAATGAACAGGGATGTAAAGACCCCGTGACAAAATGAAAAATGGTATGAAAAGGATTTTCTGCTTAACTGAGTCAAGAGCCATGTGAATGCTTAAAGCAGTGAGACACACAGGGAATTGTGTTTGTGTACTTAGCAATGCTCCATAGTGACCCCAAATGGATATGCCTTACAGTTAAATGTAAATCGAGGTGAATGAAAAGGGAGGAAAAATGTGCTCTTTCCACTGTCAGCCCAAGTAGGTCCCATTGTGCCTTCAGAAAGATGCTGAGATGCCAGAGAAATGCCCCGGGCTGGTACCACTTTGCCAGGCTGCCACCTCAGCCCTGATTCCCCAGTGCTCCCCATCAAATTGGGCATACAGAGGACCTGGCCTGGCATCCAGCACTTGTACGCCCCTCACCTGCTGCCACATTTCTTTTTCTTCTGTTATCTCTTCTCCTTTCTCCTGTCCTTAGCTGTCACAATATCTCTGGAAAACTAAAAAAATTCTTGTCTGCACATGGGTTACAAGAAATGGCTTGTTAGTATTCAGCTCCTTTGTTGTTTCCAACATATAAAAACCTTTTATGTCATGCTAGAATTATGTAGAAGAAAAAAAGATTTTCTTCAATGGGATAAAGCTAGGAAGGGGTTTTAAAGCAGATCTGTTTTGGGGAATAATCATTATAATGCTATTGAAAGAGAAGAAATACATCTTGCCCAAGGCGAGGTTTTTGAAGTGCTTAGTCTGACTTTTGTTAAACTTCTGGGGGAAAAAAAAGAATAGGGAAAAATATATTAACTAAACAGTTGCAGAGAGAAACCAGAGAGCCTTTTTCCCTCCCCTCCACACCTCCTTGGGTCATCACCCTGAGCCCCCAGCCCACCCTGCACCCAGTTGAGTGGCTCTCCTGCTACTTTTCAAGCTTTTCTATACTACCTCAAGCTTGTCTATAGTACTCGTTTCTTTCCCCTGGGCACAACACACCTTGCAAGCAATCAGTACGAGGGGCATCGTGTCCTGCTCTGCCTCAGTGGCTCTCCCAGATTTAACTGATTTCCATTTCCATGCAGCTAGAGACTTTTGAAGTGAGTGTAAAGCAGGTTGTAACATCAGTTTGTGTATGGCATTTCCCTAAAGAGGGCATACGGGAAGTTTTGAAGAGAAATGTAAATTCGGGAGTGAGGAGTCTGAGAGTTTGAAGAGGAATGTTTAGAAGTGGTAGGAAGAATGAAATGTGAAAACACGAGACACACTTTGAGAATGAAATATTCCATCTGCAAACTTGTTTTATTTCTCTCTGTGTTTGCTTCTCATTCTTTCCACACTTTATCACACATATGAGCATATAGGCGACCTCAACTTGATAAGCCAGACAGAGCAAGGAGTATCTGCGGTGAGGCAGAAATAGCACAGAAAGCAATGTTATCTCAGCATTTGCCACTTTAGCTCAGATACTTTTGCATTCTGTCAGATTCTGTCTGTATCTGCATGTTGCTCATACCGTCTGGTTGCTGTACTGTTATACTTGCCCCTGCTCCATGATCCAGACATTCTAATAAAGCAGGAAAGGACCACTTGTAAGGTTTTTGAAAGATTTCACTATTTGCATTACTGATGAAAACTCTTTCAAGGACTTTCAAGGTCAGTTTTGAAGTGTTGTCTGTTCTGGTTATTTCTGACCCCTGTGAGACATTACCTGAAATCTATTTATTAAAAGGAAACAGCCAGAAAGTCGTCATCGGTGAGGGGCATTTGCAGTCTGCATGCGTGTGCACCTACGCAACACACAGGAGTTGTTTACTGCATACTTAAGGTCCTCTCCTCTTCCATTTACTGTCCCTGTTTCTGACAGGAGCAGTTCATGGTGAGTCTCAGAAGCAGCCTACGCATTTAGAAAGAGCAGTATTGTGGACTCTGCATCAGTCATTGTGGCAGGAGGATGTGAGCCCAGTTGTTGCCTCCCCTATACTGTGGCTTTCCCCTCAGCTGGCAAGAGAAGTGGCAGCAGAACAGCTAGGCAGAATGCAGCTGATGGGACCGGATGACAGGGAGGCTTGCAGCTGAAGTTGCCAGAGTGAAACCATACAGATCAAAATGCTTCTGGGGTGAACAGAAGCAGGAACCATTTTACCATGACCACAGCATGACGGCCCTCTGTGTTTGATGACTTGCCCAGTGCGGCCTGCTCCTGCACACATCACCTGTGCTCCTTGGTCCAGCCCAGGCTGGCAGTGGAACCACGCTGCCAAAGACCCAGCAGCACAGGCAGCCACCGCAGTCACTGTGGGACGCAGCCATCCACCACGCTCCCTTGGATGAGGCAGGCCACCATCTCCTCCAAGGAGCCATGACGGCGGTGTCCTCACTACGAGCTGTGGGCTGGGACTGAGCGTGCCAAGCTGCAGCCAGGCCGCGCTCCAGCCTCTCCCTCCGCTCTGGTCCCAGTGGGCTGGGAGGTGCTCAGCTGCTCCAGAGCTCCATTTCGTCATGTCTGGGGGCGGCCGGGCTGCTCTTGCCCTCTGGCTGTGTCCTGTTTTCTTTGCGTTTGCCAGCAGCGTGATTAATGCCAGCAGCTGACAGGGCAGCTGGCACCAAGCTTACCACGCTGGCTTTTCATCTCTAATTACCCCCTTGGACTGTGTTTTCTAGCTGTTCAATTACCTATCTGTCACAAAGATGTCTGACAGTCCCTCATGGTCTTTGTGCTATCTCTGAATCTTCCCTTATGCTGCAAAACCTCTGCCTAGGACATTAGGTATCTGTGTCCTGAGGTTCTAATTTCTTTTTTCTTCTGCTTTTTGACATTGGCGATGGACATTGAGGTTGTGACCAGTGCTACTGCAGTGGTACGTTGGTGTTGTACTGTTTGGGAGGAAAAAAGAAAGGTTTTTCAGTGTTTCCCACGGATATTTTGGACTTTGGCTTCTTTTAATGTCTCCTGGAAATCCATGTGGGGACTGGAAACTCCCTGATAAAGATCCCTGTAGATCTCAAAGGAAAAAGAAAAAGAAAAAAAAAAGATGTGATTACATGATATAATGACATGTATGACATACAAATAATGATCTAACTGAAGGTATAAATGCAGAATATCCACCTAATATCCACCACTGCTGACTGGCTGCACTAGTCAGCAGGCAGGCCCAGTGCTAGCCTTCCTCCCAGCCTATGCCCTTGCAGTGGGTTGACGTTGCAGCCCTTGTGCCCAGGCACTGCTGTGGGTGACCTTCACTCTCTTTTCTCCACCAGGTCCATGGGAAGTGCATGTGCAAGCACAACACTGCAGGACCTCACTGCCAGCACTGTGCCCCGCTCTACAACGACCGCCCTTGGCAGGCTGCTGATGGCAAAACAGGAGCCCCCCGAGAGTGTCAGTGTAAGTGGACGGCTTATATGTTATTTCTGTGGGGTGGATGAAAACATGAACTATCCTCATGCACTTGAATGGCAAATGTGCCATTCCAAAATGTGGTTCAGGTTTTTGCCTCTTTTCTATAAACAATTTTCACTGCTATAACAAATCTTCCTGTTCTCTTTGGCTTCGTCCCAGCCTGCAAGTGTAATGGGCATGCCGACACCTGTCACTTTGACATGGATGCGTGGCTGGCATCAGGCAACCGCAGTGGTGGTGTCTGCGACAACTGTCAGCACAACACAGAGGGACAGCACTGCCAGCGCTGCAAGCCAGGCTTCTACCGAGATCTGCGAAAGCCCTTCTCTGCCCCAGATGCTTGCAAACGTAAGTCAGCAAGCTCTTACTGATGTAAGGCTTCTGCTAAGTAGGAGGCTGTGAAAGGTGAGATCTTCCTGCTCCTACTTGGAGCAATCTTCTTGCTTCAGCAAGGGATGGAGAGCTCTCAGCAGTATGCAATTTGAATTCCCTCACTGATGCTATTTGCAAAAAGCAGTGATGAGATTTGCAGGACAAAAGCCTGCAGATGCTGTTGACAGATCTGTCCCAGCAATCCCTGTAGGCTGGGGACAGGGGAAGAAAGATGATTCATTGACTCTCCCGCTATTTTTGGAAAGCAAGAGCTGCATCATGTTTGCATGCTTCCTTGTTTAGTCGTTGCCATGACCCCAGAAGCAGGGTGCATTGCCTACGCAGCAGCAGGTGGGTATGGAAGGAGAAGCTGGAACACAAGTGAAGTGACATTGCAGAAGGTATAACACCAGGGGAGCGAGACCAAAGGCAGCCCACATGTAAAAATTAAATCTTTCCCAAGCCAAAGCAGCACTCAGAATAGCTCCAGAAATGCTGTAGGCAGCGGTGATGCACCATGGGGCACACAGAATCCCTACAGCACACTGGGGACATTGCACAGCACCTGGCTAAGCCAGATGTTCAGTTTTGCATCTGCTTGCAGGGGGCCAGACATTGCCACTCCATCCTGCTTCTGCGCTGAGGTTCATCCCTGGGGCACTCCAAGCCCTCCCAGCTCCTCACAGGGGGCTTTCCCCTCTCTATCACTCACTCTCTGCAAAGAGAAGCAGCCACAGCTGAATTGGCTTTTGTACAGACCTGGTCTCTTTACAAAAGCAGAACTGACCACAGATCTTCATTACTTGTGTAAATAATTATTTCACTGCTGTAGTATGTACACAAGTTTGGTTTTTAGACAGTGGATATAATTGCTTTTTAAGGTCTCTACATATTTGTGTACAGATCCTTTCCCTTGGTAATTCTTGCCAGAACTTATGCAAGGAATTTTTGTTTTAGAGTCTTGTAAAAAACACATTTAAATCCTGCACTTAAACCTCCTGCACTTTTTTCAGTATTTACAAACTTCAGAGTATAATGTACTCAATCATTCCAGGGAGACAACTTTCCCTGGCAAAGACTGCTTCCATGAAAATGCAGGGAGTATCTAATGCTGTCCCTGCAGAGACTGTGGTACTGTGAACACAGAAACCATTTCTCTCTGGGCTTTGAAACCCTTCTTCTCCCTAGGACTCTTCATGGTTTCCCTATTGGGTTCCCTCTGGCTGATTTGGGGCTGCCCATGAGGGTCACACTGCAGCCCAACAACCAACACACCCGTGTGCTGTCCATGAACCTCTCACCCCTCAGAGCTGCCCTGGCCAGGCTGTAGGGCAGGGATGGTTTTTTCTCCCATCACAGCATTTTCCAGACCCCGCAGCAGGTTAGGGCTATTTGTTGTAGCTCCAGCTGAACAGTGAATGGTTAATGACTGTTAAATTAAATTATATAAGACTGATTACAGCCCTCAGCTGGAACATTTCCAAGGACCGTGCCGTGGTTTGCAATAACGAGGGACAAGGGGGATGCCCAGTTATTCTTTCAGAAAGGCCACATCATTGCCTGCTTGCTTCTGGCTCACAGCACTGTTATTGCTCAACTGTGGAGCAGCAATGAAAATTTAAAAATACCAAAGTCAAAGTAAATAAAAGAGTTGTTAAGCCATAATCTTTAAGGATTCTTTAAAGATTCGTGTAGGCGAAGAGTGTATATGATATTTGCCTAGGAGTGAATGTGCACCAGATAGAAGACATTCTGCCATTTAAAACAGCAATCTGATGACTTGCCCCCTGTCATACCTATCTGTCCTTTTCTTTACTTCCCACATGAAGCTTTAGCAACAGTATGATTGCAGATAATAAATCAGCTTTTATAATTGGCAAGTTTATTTTTGCTTTGAAATTGTAGGTTTTTTAGGGTAAATATTTGTCATATCCAAAGGTTAGATGACAGCTCCAGAAACCACACCAGTGCCAACAGCTGGGGGGCAAAACACAGCCCACTGGTCTCACTGCCTTTCAGTTCTTGTTGGGGTATGGAGACAGGCAGTTGTTCCTCCACACAGGCACAGAAGTCTCATACCAGATGTAACCATGTGGTGCAGTGGGGAGAAGTGCCATTTTTGATGAAGAAAATACAAAATTAGAGCCCAGGGATGAAGTAATTTCAGTGTACTTAGGATGTGCCCAAAGCTATTTTGTGTGATGCTGCTACCATACCAAATAGGTACTGCTGCAGATAAGCTTCTACACTTCTTTAATAGTCCAAAGTGCTGTGTCAGTGTATGTCAAGAGCTTTATCTTCTAAGCTGAACAGACAAGACAGTTCAGGGAACTGCTCAATGAGTGCATTTGAAGCAACATGGGGTTGATGTATGCAGATTGGCCGATTGGTCTCCCTGGGCTTTCAATACTGAATGAGCTGGGTTGGCTGCCATGTTAATGATACTGCTTGTGAATGGAAGGGAGAATAAACAGATGGAGTTGTGGCAGGTTTTCTTCTAGTCCCAGCCCTTATTAGCGGGGTGGCCATGGTGTGTTAGCTCTGTGCTTCCCCAAACCTCACACTGAGGCTTGTGCCTTAAGCTTGCTCCTCCAGTCAGCATCATCTTGGCCCTCTGCCCCAGGACTCAGGATCCAAAAACTGAAACTCACCGTCAGTCAATGGAGAGTGGGTAGCTGTCTGGCAGTGTTTCAGGAGCAGCCAGGAAGGACGGGGGCTGCACAGCCATGTGGAAATGGCCCGTTCTTACAACACCTCTCTGTGGCTCCAGTTAAAGCATACAGCCAGCTATGTTCTCATTTTTCATTGCCTGCAGTCCCCTGTAAACTCACTGCTGTGTTTTCTATATCAACTTTTGTAAATTTAATGTTTTTTCTCACCATGAGTGTTGCTACCACCATTAAATTTTTCATTAGGGAAAGAAAAAAAAAGGTAAGAAAGCACTGACTAATGTGTATAAAGCATCAACCCTAATAGGACCAGGAGTGAAACTCAGCTGAAACCCAACCGAGATAGGACTGAGTCCTATCTCTCTCTGAGCACAGAGAGTGTCAAGTGCTTGCTATTTCCCCTGGAGGGGCTGAGGAATGCCATGAATACTCTCTGCATCTAGGAGGAAAATAGAGCATTTGGATACATTTCTCAGGTGTAAAACACTTCACAGGCTTCAGGAGAAAGGTATGCAGCTCTCACTGAGTGCCGTTGAAAACTATGCTATTAAAGGTACCAGCGTTCACTGCCTGCAGCTAGTTATGCCGTTTGTGGAGAGGCTTTCTAATCTTTTAATTTTATATAATTATATTTGTTTGGGGATGGAAAGGGTGGGGAAAATTTGGGGATTACTTTAGCAAAGATTTTGGATTCGCAGTCTTCTCTAAGTTGACTGCCAATATTAACTCATCCTTTAATGTTTTGAAACTGCGCTCCAGATATGTCAAAGCCCTGAAACCACAAGCACGTCACCAGAGCAAAATGAAACGTAGGTGCACAGCAGTAAGTATTTTGAGAGAAAGTGAGGTGCTGTAACACATAATGGCTCTTCTACTGCCTTCATAGTTGCAAAGTAAAAATATTTGCATTAGCAAATGGTAAAAAATTTCCCTCCAAATGAAATTTTCTCAGGAAATTCAGTTTTTTTGTAAATTGAGATTTAGGCAGCAGTATTTCAGGGGGGATTTCTGTTTTTTTCATCATTCAGATCACCAAAGTGGAGTGATTCACATAGCCCAGTGATGCCTGGCAGTGTTACTCGCTTTCACATTTTGAAATGATGGCTTTAAAAGATGTGCTTTTTGCACTCCTTTGATTAAATGGCCATCAGGAGCAGGGTGTTTAACTTCCCATTGACTAGTGAGTCATTGTTGCTGTATGATTAACCCCGTGGTGTCCCCACAGCCTGCTCCTGCCACCCGCTGGGATCAGCCACACTCCCCCTGGGCCCCCGCACCTTCTGTGATCCCAGCACCGGTGACTGCCCCTGCAAGCCTGGTGTGGCAGGGCCACGCTGTGACCGCTGCCTGCCTGGATATTGGGGCTTCGGTGCTGGCGGCTGCCGCCCCTGCGACTGTGCCCGGAGCTGCCACCCTCTCACTGGCAATTGCCACAGCAGCAGCAGGTGAGTGGGGGCTCCAGCTGCCCCCCAGACCCCAGGGCAGGTACTGCTCCTGCCTGGTTTATGTGCCATCTGACAGCACTTGTTCAGCCAAGTAATCAGTGCTGTCAAGGATTGGGGGAGGAGGGGACATTCATTATGTGACTCCTTTGGGTGCTGGACACTGGCATGGTGGCACTGCTGGCACTTGGTGCTGGTATGAACGGAGCAGGCGTTTTCCATGCCCTCCACAGTTTTTTCCTCTCCATGAGCAAAGTAAGATCCTCAGGGAGACCTGAGCACCCAGAGACCAGAGCTAAACGTTGCTGCTGTCACAACTCAGTTTGCATTGACTGCAGTCAGTCAAGCTCTGATTTCTAGAGGCAACACATGAATGACACCCCAGTGTCTGGATCTCATAGGATGCTTTTTTGCCATAGGGATAACATTTTTAGCAGAGAAATCCCTATTGCACATTTTAAACCAAAAATGGATTCACGACCCACTCTGGCAATCCTCAACCTCATTTTCCAAAGTCGTCCCTTTCAGCTTTGTATGTTTAACAATGAGACATGTGGCAGAGCTGCTCTCCAAGGATGGGCTGTGAGTTATGAGTGCTTTCTGCCAGCAGCAGGAGGATGGCTGACCCTCTTCCTTTCCCTCAGCAGTGCGGATGCGAGCTGGCAGCAAGAAGTGCTGCCCTTTGAGCCAGCACTCAACGAGAGCAAGCCTGCCTGGGGCTGGGAGGATGAGCAGGGCTTCTCAGCTCTGCGGCACTCCGGTAGGACCACAGCTCCACGTGCTCCCCACCACATCCCTCCCACTGAGATGTCCTACACCGGCATGCAGCATCCTACTTTGGCATCAGCTGCACTGAGGGTGCAGTGAGAACTTGCCTGGTACTCCAGCTGCAGGTCCGACTGGGGAATTCCTTCTCCCCAGCCCTGCTAGGTTGGACAAGGCACTGCTGGAGCTGCAGTGCTGCGGTGAAGCAGCCTGGCCCCATGGCACTGCACGGGCTGGTGACAGCCATGTCCTCCCTCAAAACCACTGCAGACAAGCAGGCCAGGTGTAATTTCCTGCATTTGCAGAAAGCAGCATGATAAAAATCTTGAGGATAGGGATAGGATAATTGAGTTAATTGAGGGGAAAGCTCCATCATTTGTCTGTGCAACTTAATCTGAAACGTAAATAAGTATAACATGTTATTCTTTGTTCTAAGATCACGGAAGTCATTAATCTGCCTTAACCTCGGCAGTGTTTCCTTCTAAAATTGTGTCTGGGACATTACAGTATGGAAAATACCACAGGAAAAGACATGCATGTTATTTGCATTCTGAGGCCACATAATGAAGCCTTTGTTTTCCTTCTCTTCAAATTATAAACAAGGAATAATTGCCCTCGGACTAAGGCTGTGTTCAGCCCAGATCTGAGAACAGGGCATGTTGATGGGGTTGTGGACCACATAAAAACCCCTAGCGGATCCCAGTGATGCAGCCAACTCCTTCCTGTAGCATGGAGGCTGGGGCCATGAGGCAGCAGCCACATCCAGCATGCCCTTTTCTCCCCAGCCAGGGCCACGTAAGTTTCCTGGATAGTAGCAGACACTTCCGACCTCCCAAACCTCAGGGTCTCTGCTAAAATCCCCACTAGGAAGCACAATCCACATCCATTTGCTTTGTTTTCTTCCCACAGGTAAATGCGAGTGTAAAGAGCAAGTTTTGGGCAACTCCAAAGTCTTCTGTGGGATGAAGTATACCTATGGTGAGTTGTGGTAGGTGATGGAGGTGTACAGGGAGGTTCTACAGGAGTATAGTGCTGAGCAACCCTTTCTCTGCAGCTTGCCAGAGGGGAGCAGCACTCTGGAAGCAAACTTTAGCATTCAGACACTGATAATGAAGGCCCAAAGTCTCTGTATCCCCATACATTTCAGCATGCTTGCAGCAATGGAATGTGCCAGCACTGCAAACTCTTGGGCTATTTAGTCTAGGGACAGATCTTTGCCTCTCCAAAAGCAGGTAGATATCTTGGTGCCTTGCCGCACTGGGTGAAGCATCTTGTTCGTCTTGCTTCCGAAGTGCACTTGTGCTGAAATCATGGGAATGCAAGAGCTGTAAGTGCCTTGAGAGGCTCTCTGGATCCAAGACAGAGTAGAAGGCACTGATACTGAAAACAAGTCACTGAATAGTCACTGAAAAGTCACTCTTGTAGACTAGCTGCCTCACAAACGGTGTAGAAATCGCCAAATATGAATTACACTGAGTGGAAAGAGGGACAGTGATAACCACCAAAGACATTATATGGAAAAAAATGACACTGCCAGCCACCGGGAGCTTTGCCCTATTAGCAAAGCTGAGCTGTTGCAGTGGGATCATGTATATCACCAGTGTGGGCGTAGCACGTTGGATTTCAGTGTATGAGAAGAGATATCTTGTTTCCCAAGACCTCTCCGGTCTATTTTAGCAAAGCACCTCCTTTGTACTGCTGTAGAGCAAGGACTGCTTTGTGCAGCACTCCCTCCATCATAGCTTTCCAAAGGTTTCTTGCACCTGTTTCATCTTGCACTAAAGCTGAAAATGAGCAGGGAGATAATCCATACTGCGGTGCTCTGCGGAGCAGCCCACAAAGGGAAGTTCAAGGGGCCGCCAGTTGTTGAAATATAGCCCTGGCTTAGTGATGTCAGAAAAAATCTGATTTTGCTTTGCTTTGCTTTCTGGCTGCGATAGTCACTGAGTTTAATCTTGAAGAAGATAAGAAATAATATTTTTTTAAAAAGCACAAAAAAGCCAAGTTCATAAATCTTATCTAAAGTGCACTCAGGATTGCTGCCCTTTCATCACTCAACATGCAAGGTGTCAGCTCAGCTGGAGAAAGATGAATTATGGGGCCCATCATGAGTGCTGTAGAAGGAAAGGTTTCCCTGTGCTTCATAATCACAGAATCAAAGAATCACAGAATGGCCCAGCTTGGAAGAGACCTCAAGGACCCCCTGTCACAGGCAGGGCCACCAACCTCCCCATTTCATACTAGACCAGGCTGCCCAGGACCCCATCCAACCTCACCTTGAACACCTCCAGGGACAAGGCTTTCACAACCTCTCTGGGCAGCCTGTTCCAGCACCTCACCACTCACATAGTAAAGAACTTCCCTCTGACATCCAACCTAAATCTTCCCTCCTTCAACTTAAAACCATTTCCCCTTGTCCTGCAGTTATCTACCCTTTCAAAGAGTTGATTCACCTCCTGTTTGTAGGCTCCCTTTAGGTACTGAAAGGCTGCAGTGAGGTCACCCCGCAGCCTTCTTTTCTCCAGGCTGAACAAGCCCAGCTCCTTCAGCCTGTCTTCATAGAGGAGGTGCTCCAGCCTTGTGGTCATCTTTGTGGCTCTCCTCTGGACCTTCATAACATGTGGTGCTGAGTAAAGCACCACTGTGTACATCAGCATGGTCTGGAGGTGACTGGTGTGTGGGACCTGGGCCCTGACACTTTGCTGTGTCAGGGCTGCCAATAGATAAATGGTGTCCCACTTCTAACTCCGTCCTACACAGGAAATTAGGTGGTTGGGGTGTGCCTGTGGGTATCTGTGAGCTCAAGATTGCCTCAGTTCCCACCGACATCTCAGTCTTTGCCACTCTGTTTTGATGTGCGAGTTCTGCAAAGAGGGAGGACCAGGACAGGATGGGGACAGCACTACCAGCTGCCAAGTCCTGCAAAGCCTCAATGCTCATCCCTAAAACCAGGGCTTTCCTCTTGATTTTCAAAAGTGCTTAAGAAGCAGAAGTCTTTGCTGAGCTTTTGGGGAAAATGTGGCCTTTGCAAGTTTTGAAGCTGAGGTCATGGGACCTTCCTGCTGCCTGTGTGGCAAGCCAAGGGCTGTGGCCAGACCAGCTGGTGGTGTCCTTGCCCACTAGTATGGGGACCCAGCTGTTCACCCTACAGCTGTGCAAGAAGCATTGGGCTAACTCCAGTGTAATGAAATCATTGCTCTCACTGTTTCACCCAGACTTTAAATAGTTTATATATTCCTGGTTTTTAATTCATGTCTTCCCAGTGATAAAGACAAAGATCTTGTCAGCTCATGATAAGGGCTCCCATGCAGAAGTCAATGTGAAGATCAAGAAAGTCTTGAAGTCTACAAAGCTGAAGATTCTGCGGGGTAAGAGAACGCTCTACCCTGAGTCATGGACTAACAGAGGCTGCACCTGTCCAATCCTCAATCCCGGTAGGTTTGACTCCCTGGGAAATAAATCTCCTCCATATTCCCACAGACTTCATCCTCACCTTTTCATCCCCTTATGCCATTAGTTTAAGCTACAGCCTAATATTGATTAAATTATTGGCATCTACATCATTTGAGTTCTAGCATCAAACTCTGTCCAATATGAATTTTGCAGCAAAAAATATGCTTCATTCTGTAGACTTTTAAATGTACAATTGCTCTTCATGAAGCATAGTAACAGCACTACAGTTTTATTAGAATAGGTGTATTCCCACAAGAGTTAGATGCATACTGTGCCATGAATATGTGACGTATCTTTTCAAAATTAATGCTAATTTGAATCCATAAAAGTGCATTAAATCTAATCTTAGGCATGATATTGTACTGAAGATAGAATCTAATCACAAGGGAAGATGCAACTTGCAAAGTAACATTAATTGACATCAACTTTCAGAAGAGCCTCTCTTATGCTGTGTGAGACTTTGGCTTCACAGTTTTTCCTCATCTTTCATTGGAATGAAGTGTAATCAGTGGTGGGTAAACAGTGCATGCAGTATCCAGTAGGAACAGGGAAATGCATACTCCAGGTTTTCTTTAACAGAGCAAAACTAAGATCCAATTGACACACCCTTCTTTACAACTCCAAGATAAACCAAGAGTTACCAACTAATTTGGATAAAAGATTTTCTTTCTGTAAGGTGCATACTTCACCTGGAAATTCCTGATTGAAGCACTGACTTCAGTGCTGAGACTTATTCTATATGTGTATTTTTGGGAGCTTCCTTCACGGTGAAGGGGCTCTCTAGGCTGGGTCATGCAGGAAGGTTGTTCATTTATGAGGTATTTGCAGTCTTCCTTCATGTCCACCGAAGCGACTGCGTTTGGCTTTGAAGGCAGCCTGCTCTGATAGTACAGCTGCAGTCAGGAGATCTCCTCAGGTACAAGGGTCAGATGGATCAGCAGCACTGAGCAAGACTTCACTGTTGGAGCACAGCAAGACTTTGGAGAGTGGTAAAACACCATAAATCCATAATGACATAGATACTGCTATTTTAATTTTCTATATGCAAAGCAAATGCACACAACAAAGCTCAGATATGGCTGCCTTAACACAAGCCTGGAGGAAAGCTACAGAAACTGTCAGAGACCAACTGCACAGGGTAGCCCCACATCTGACACCCAACCCTGTGACACCATAAGCTTCAGGGGAGCTTCCCTGGTTTCCCCAGCGGAGAATAGAGCAGCGAACACATAGCCCATTAAGGTCACAGCCACTTGGATGTCAGCAGAGCAGTGGAGGTGCAGTTGTTAGAATCCTATCAGTATAAATTCATTTCAGTTTTCATATTCAAAAGCATCTGTGAAGCTTGGAGAATCTCTTGGTCCTGGGGGGAAGCTTGAAAACATCAACTGAGTGCACCTTAAAGAATGAATCACTTCAAGGGAGAAAAAAAACAATCCCAAATAGTTTTTTAAATCTCATTTTTAGCTAACGCATTCATTTCTGGATAGTTGGCAACACCATAAGAGCAAAGTTAGCCCTCTCTCAGAGTAAGAGCTTATGACCTCCAGATGAATAAACCACCAACAGCAGGATAGAAAGCCAAGCTGACATGAAATAATTTCTTGACATTAGCTGTAATGAAAATCACATCTTTAAAAACATAGAGGAGATGAAAGATAAAAGTAGAAGAAAGCGAAACATATTTTTACTCTGTTTCACACTGCTGAAATGATACCAAATGGAGGGTTAGCTCTTAAAAGTTCTGGCAAAAAATAGAACCTCTGCACATCTAACATATCTCCACAGGCTGCTTCCAGATGATAAATGTGCCAAGGGTCCCATGAGGGAACAGGCTGGCCTTTGGGGAGTGCAGAGGGAGATTGTGATGTCGTGGCCATCTGCAGGAAGCAGTAGCCCTTCCTAACTTCCTAGTTCCTCACACATGCACAAGAGGAGCTCTCCTTGCTAGCAGTGCAGACAAAACTCAGCCTCCAGTCTGGCTTGTGACATCTCTGTTGTGTATTTTATCTTTTCAGTTCTGTAAAGTCAGACTGAAAATCTGGAAGGATGAATGTTCCTCTAGAAAGAGGATCAGCAGCCAAAGCAATAATAGCTTTCCCTCTGAAAATGTGGGTCACATTTTTCTCTTAAGAGATTTAGGAGCCTTAAGAAGTGATGTTTACAGCAGCAGGATTGACACAGTCAAAATGAAGGTCTTGCAAAGGTTGCTCCTGCCATGCAAATTTCCTGTGTTTACTTGG
Source organism: Chrysolophus pictus (assembly GCA_037305975.1). Taxonomy (NCBI): domain Eukaryota; kingdom Metazoa; phylum Chordata; class Aves; order Galliformes; family Phasianidae; genus Chrysolophus; species Chrysolophus pictus. Next base: position 150,844,060 of record CM074576.1, read on the forward strand.
CAGAAAAGAGGATGTGTGTGCCCAGAAGCTCAGATGAAGCAGATAACAAATTGTATTGAATTAAAGAAAAACACTCTTAACCTTTAACTAGGGGACACTGTCCCCTTGCCACCGCCTCCCTTTATTCTGAGCAGCAAAACAAAAACCCAAGAAAACATGAGCAGAGTGCCTGCTGCGCCCAGTAGAGGGGCTGGGAGTCCCCGTGTGGCTCAGTGATCCCTGTGAGTTATGCCCCAGAGTCAGGAGCAGCTTTCCACCCTAGTGCTGCAGGTGAGGAGGGCTCTGAGGTGCTCATCCTTCTGGCACAGCAAGAGAGAGGCTGGAGCCCACAGGACTGTGGGGGCTTTGTGTCCCAAGGGATGAGCACAGGCCAGTGTGAGCTCTGGGCAGCACAATGTCCCAGAGCAGCTGCCCTCCCACTGTGCTGATCTCTGCCTGAGCCTTGGCTTCTGCATGTCAGAAAGGCAGAAGGCAGTTCAGGCACTTTGAGCCAAAATCTCAACTGCTTCTGTGATAATCCTGGTAGTATTGTGCCTGGCTATCCTCATATTCTTCTCCTTTATATGCATGTTCCAAAGCACTACTACATTAATTGCACTCAGGTAGTGTTAATAGCCCTTCCTCCAAACACAGTGCTGCGCAGACCTGACCACTTTGCTGGTTTGCAGGCTTGGAGTACCTGGTGGCAGGACACGAGGATGTCCGGACGGGCAGACTCATCGTTAACATGAAAAGCTTTGTCCACCAGTGGAAGTCGGCTCTTGGGAGAAAGGTCCTGGAGATTTTAAAAAGAGACTGCAACTAGATACATGTGGCCAACTAGGGCATTTCTTCATGCACAGAATGCAAGAGTCTTCACAGAGGGAAGGCCTCAAGGATGAAAACTGGAACATAAGAAAATAGCGCCAAAGCGTGTAGCAAGGCACTGTGATTTGTAGGCGCTGACTGATTTAACCCTTCCTGGCCAATGTCCATTCACTCACCTGTAGCTTCCTTGCAAGGCACTCCCTGAGCCCAGGTTTTGTTGCATTGAGGGGAAGAGAAGAAAAGGCGGCCCTTGGTTTGGCCCCAGATGAGAGGTGATGAGCCACTGCTAGTGCCACCAGGATGGATCTGGGGTCACTTCCAGGGGCTCCAAGAAGATGCTGCAGAGCAGCAGGAACACGTGGCTGAGAGTTGGGTGCTGCCGCCTTTCAACTCACCATGCTGTTGGAGGTTTTGGGGCTCAGCTTCCTGCCTGTGTTCTCGAGGGTGGACCTTTCGGTGATGTGAGTTCCTCTGCCCTCATGCACATGTGGTGGCTGCCGGTTCTCTGCTGCAGAGAAGATCTGGCTCCGTGGGGCGCAGTTTCTCTGAGCTTTTGTCCTTGAAGTGTTAAAATATGAACCCAGCCTCCTGTAAATATTTCATTGTATAAAGCACTTTACTACCTGCCACTTCACGGTGTGGAAGGCCAGACTGTGTTTGGGAAAGAAGAGGTTGAAGGTGGCACATGGAAAATCTTCCTGAAACAGAAGCACTCCTGAAGACGCACGGCATAAAGGGAAGGGCCAGCCTGGCATGGCCACTCGGAGCATCCCGGGGTGCAGTCTGAGGGATAGAAAGCATTTGCACTGAAGTCCCAGCTTCAGACCAGCACTTGGGCTCTGTGGGCAGAACTTGGCAGTCAGTACAAAAAGAAGAGACTTTGAAATGAAAATGCAATTGCCAGCGTAGGAAACTGCCCACAGGAGGAGTGGATCTGAAGAATGGAAAGGACTGCCATTCACATATCCCTACCCAGTGATTCACGACGGGCCTGGAGTTTATTTTATTTTTATGTTAGTATTTAAAAATGAACACTCGATTCGTTTTCTTCTGTGATATTGTTTGCAATATATATGGCCACTACACTTCCACATTAACACCATATGGAATATAGCACAGTTTACTGCAGTTTTCAGCACTAAAGTATATCTTTTCTGTAAAGCGTCTTTGAAGCACATTGCATAGTGTATTTTGCTCATGAGTATGAGAGGAAAGAAAAGGCAGACATGCAACATCATAAGAACCACAAGTCTACCAATATGCTTTACACATGTATTTTTCTTTCAAAGTCCTGTGGACTCAAAAAAAAAAAAAAAGATACTATTTTGGTAATTTGTTTTTATATCTCATGTATGTAATAAATATATTATGATTTCAACATTCCCGCAATGTGGTCTTTATGCCTGCTCTGAAGAGCTTGCTAAGGGTGAGGAAAAGCTGCTGCAGGGAGGTAACATTCACCATATGAGAAAAGGCCAAACCATGGGGATGGCTCACAGAAATCCAGCTTCGTTTAATTGAGGGGGTCTTAATCATAGGCTCTTCTCAAACAAGTGCCTACATGAAAACTGTAAAGGAAAATAAAAGCTGTGGAAAGTGAATGCTGTGGCAAAAGATGTACAAGAGCACCACAAAGTGAAATCAGGCATCAGAATAGACGAGCGAGAAGGCAAAGGCTTCTTCAGAAATGGGGCTGCTGGAGACCTTGACTTGTGGATGTAGACTCTGAAGCTGGCTGAGCCAGGCTGTAGTCACAGCCCCACGGTGTGAAGTTTGGCATGCAATCTGACATCACACTTTCCTTGCTCCCACCTCGAGTGTAAGCAGCACTGATAAAGAGAAGAGCTGCTGATGCAGGCAGAGCTGGTAGCTTCCCAGAGCAGAGCAGGGAGAGCAGAGCAGGAAGAGCTGAGAAGGGGAGCATCCAGCCTTACCAACACATTTAAAAGTTTTCAGCCTCTTCTTCCTCTGAACTCAAATCCCATATTGAGGGTTATTAGGGCCAGGCATAAAGTAAACAATCTGCCATCACTGATGCCTGTGGAACAAAGCAGGATGAGTCACTCAGATTTGCCCATTGGTTTTCACTAGCCTGAAGCTTGGTGCCTGGAGGAGGCTTACAACTTGGAGGAGGCGAGATCACCTCCAGCCCAAGTCCTGGCAGGCTTTAGAACCACTGTCCCCTCCTGCCACTGGCAGGGCCACACAGGCTCCAGGCTGGGTTGGTAACACATATGCAGAGCCCGTCCCCACCAGCTGTCACGCAATGCAATGTGCTCCTCTGACCTTGGTGGAAAGTTCCAGGCATGTTTAATATAGATGTGCCGACAGGCTGAGTCTTTTGGGAAGCGACCATGCTGCTGAATGTGCCTGGACATCTGGTACTACAAGGCTGCAGGAATGGAAAGCCAGGCTGGTACAGGTAAACAAAACAGCTCTGGAACAAATAGCTGCAGTGCCATTGTTGTTGTTTTCTTAAACCTTTATTTTTAGTTATTGTATCGACTTCAGCATCCACAGCATAGAGAATAAATATCTCAAAAATGTCTGGTGGCTGCTGCCCCAGCATCCAGAGGAGCACTGTCTCTGATACAGCAGGAGGAGATCAGCTGTCCCTGATCCTTCTGGGCTCATGTGTTGATTTTTTGATGACAGTGTTTCCAAAGTGTGCCCCTGCCCAGGGGTCACTACACTTTTCCCACAAATTCATCATGGAAACATTATGAGTGCCTCTGCTTTTTGCTGCAAAGGGATGGCAGTGAGGCCTCAGCCAGCTCACAGGCTGGGAAATACACTATATGTGGAAAACTTCTTGGCTTTGTGAAAGCGTTAGCATGGTTGAAAGGCTGAAACCCTGTTGATGCACTTTGCCATGCCCAAGTCCTGTTCCCTGTGACATGAACTGTAGTTCAGGGCATCCCCAGGCTCTGTCTGGACACATTCGGAGAAGTATACAGACATACAAGACGCTCCCCAGGCTGCTGAGGTCTGTTTGGGGATAAAGGTGTGGGTACAGTGCATGCTGTGCATACCCCCAGAACACCTCACTGCTGCATTTCCCAGATGTTTTCTCACTGCCAGCGTTTCTTCCTTTGGTTCTTTGCTCTGTTCTTTCAGTGCTGTGCAGAGACTTCATATGCACTTACTGAGCACAAGAGCTGTATTTTAACTTATCTTTTTTTCATACTACATATTGGGCTACATTAATAACTTTATAATATACAGCTGCAGAAACACAACTGCTCTCTGCCTCTGCTGCTCTAGGAGCTGGGTCTCCTTCATTCACATCAGGTACAACTTGTGTTTGGACCCTGGATGTTTGTACAGCCTCCACGTGGTCACATCCATAACCTTTAACTGGGCTTTTCTGAGTAATACCTACAAAAGTCAAGAAAGCCATTACAGATACACAGGGAGTGGAGCTTTGTGCCACTGACATGTAGGTGGCAGGTGCCAGCTGTCCAAGGATCCCCTGTTCCCCAGGTACAGAGAGCTCCAGGAGCACCCAGGGGTGTTACAGCTGTCCAACTCCCCCACAGGGGCAGCTCTGCATGCCAGAAGACAGACAGGTACTTCAGTCATTCAAAAGTGCCACTGAAGGCGCTCAGAAAGTAGAGCAGTGGCTGCCCAGCACCACAGCCTGTCGCTCCAGAGGCATGAGGAAGGACTCAACAACAAGAAGACAGAAGCCAAGTTATGCAGCTGAGAGGATATCAAAATTTTCCTGGTCACAGAGGGTGACTGGCAGAAATCCAGAAACACAGCATAAATACCACTCGCTGTGACATGGAGGCAGCTGCCCACAGCTCAGTGCTGCTCTCCCCCTTTTTGGGGAACCATCCCACTGGTGCACAGGGCTGCTCCCTGCCAGCAGCAAGGCGGCACTGCCAGTCCCGCTTGGCCATAAACAGGATGCCCTGCCTGGCCAATAGAGATGAGATGTACAGCACTGGACAAGACAAGGCTTGGCCTGCCACCACCGCACCACGTTCTATTGTCCGGGTCTGTTCCCTCGGCCTCATTCTGTGCTGGTTACTCTTTAACTTTGACACATTAAAAGCAATAACTACCGACTGCTGCGAAAAAAGCCCTTATAATTGGATAATGGCCACGGAGCATCAGTTGCTTGGTTGCCTAATGCCTGGAGGGAAGCATGAGATGTTTTTCCACCCACAGCCCTATTATGAAGCTGACAAGGTCCTGCTCCCTGCAATTCCCATTAATTTTACCGCTGGGCTTAGAGATTTATGGCAGCTTTGTCTGACATTTGCGAGTCAGACAGGTATTGTTACATGCCGGTACAGCCCCAGCAGCAGCCGGCCGTCGCTCTCCACAAATGACTGCATCCCAGCCAGTCTGTGGCGTGCTGGAAAACTCCCAGCTCTTGTACAGGGAAAGACTAAATAACTGAGAATTGCCCTGAGCTGCAGTCTGCCTTTCCACCCCCAAGCAAGCCGTACACGTGCCAGAGATCAGGAATCACTGCGCATTCTGTGTTCAAACAGTAAGCAAGCTTACATCCTTAGAAACTCCTGAACAGCCCCAGTGTATGAGGACGTGCACCAAGGACATGGCACACCTGTTATCTAGACCTGCTGAGGATTGGAAGAAGTCCAGCACACACCTGCCATCCTGCCCAGCAGCAGAGGAGCAACCAGCTGGCACTCTCATCTTCCTGCTTCCAGCATGCAGTTCTCTATAGCCACAGGGATTCTTTTTTTCTCTATAAAACATCCAAAACAGAGAGGAAATAAACAGAACTAAAATAGCTGCAGTACAAGAGAAAATACCATTGGAGTTCCTGTTCACAAGGCTATCCTGGCATTTATCTGAGGCTGTTGACATACTTCAGAGCCACCCAGCCTCTGCCAGCTGGATGGTCAGAGTCAGGCTCGAATCCACAACCCAGATAACTTCTTGCTCTGTTCTGCAGTTTCTGTACTGTTATTTCCTTGCAGTGGCAGTCACTCCTCGGCACAGGCCTTGCCAGCCACGGGCCTCCCATGGAAACCCAGTGGTGCTGTGGGGCCTTGCTGTGTCTGTGCCATTTTGTCCTGGTGATTGGTGTGCTGCCAAGCACTGACCTCCTGTCCCATTCTTGCTACCTGAATAAACACAATTTTAATAATAACAAGCCATCCTTTACTTCCAGTTAAGGAAATGAACTGGTCGATTATTTAAGCAACACATAATCAAACAACAAAGCTTCCTATCAAGGGGTCCAGCGAGCTGCCCATCATAGGATGAGGAGCAAAGCTCAGGTATTGGTTCTCAGAAAATGCAACATCCATGGGCATTGTAAGTAGGCATTGTTTGTGTTGCTGTGCATTCCTGCAGTGCTTTCCACTGCAAACCTGCTCAAACTGTGCAGCTCTGCCAGCAACTATGACCTTTTCTCATCAATGAAAGACAATACATGCTGGTTTTGAGAGCTGGTGACTCTGCATACTTTTTTTTCTTTGGTGCTGTCATGCAGCCATGTATTAAGCAGAGGGGGAAGTACCAGCAGTGGTCCACTGTGTTAAGTACTGGGAAAAAATCTTTTTATAATTTGTGGGGTACACAATGAAATCCATTTTGACTCCATGTCGTGTTATGTGACAAGAAAGGAGTGAACAAACACAGAGAGCTGCCTTTACAGTGCAAACAGCCACAAAATAGCACAGTTGTATGATTTTCCCTTGACTTTACCTTCCTCACATTCCCAGCCTTGGAGCCCTCTGGTATCTCTGCACCCATTGATACAGACATGTCCTTCACACAGGGCCACGAGAGCCACCCCTCCAGGATACACATAGCAATGGTGGTGCTGGGCAGCCCTGCTGGATTCTAGGCCATCATCATCATCCTGCCCAGGGAGAGGGGGATGTGTAGCTCTCACTGATTGTCAGACTGCTCCAGAGGGACACAACGATGGCCTGAATTCCTGCTGCTGGGGCTGCTCTCTATGTTGGCACCACTGCAGCAGCAGCAAGGCAAGAGGTGATGACCACAGAATCATAGAATCATAGAATTGCTTAGTTTAGAAGTACCTTAAAGATCATCTAGTTTCTATCCTCTGCTGTGGGCAGGGCTGCCACCCACCAGCTCAGGCTGCCCAGGACCCCCTCCAACCTAGCCTTGAGCACTTCCAGGGATGGGGCATCCACAGCTCTGTGCCTTATCACCCTGCGAGTACAGAATTTCCTCCTCGCATCTAACCTAAATTTCCCCTCTGTAATGATAACGTCTTAATGGACCGAGCTGATTGCTTGCACAAAAATATCCCCTTTGTACCTTGCTTTTAAAAAGAGAGGAAAAACAGCAACCATCAGTCAATGATAAGGAAGAACCAACAGAAAGACATCAAGTATGGAGAGAAAACATGAAAGTGGGCTAAAAAGACAACTGCTCCAAAAGCGTGACTATCCAGTAGGAACTGGTACCCCAGGCTCTGAATGCTCATGGAGCCAAACACAGCACAGTAGGGCCATAGGTGGGCTGGCACTGCCTGCCCTACCATGGTCAGGGTGCTGAGTGCCCGCAGGGTGAGCAGCACAGTTCCACATAGCGCTCCGTGGGGGGTAGGGGATGTGCAGCTACTGGCCCGCAATTTGCATTTAAAGAATTCATAAAAATTCCAGCTTCTGCAGGGTTTATAACCTTGACATTTTTTTATCACCCCCTGGCTTGTTTCTGTTTCCCTTTGTAACCAAACAAACCCATACAAATTAGTATTCGAAAGTAGGCAATTAGCAAGCTGCTCCTGCAGCTATGCAGTTCTCCTGCCACCAGTTTCCCAGTAGGGAAAATCAACAATAAAGAACAAAGAAAAGAATTTGCTGCCTCATATTAATGACTGCTGTTTGAGGACAGCATTTGTATTTTAAATGAATAGCTCGCTGAGGACAAAAAGGTCAGAACTGCAGTTTGCAGTGACGACAGAGGAGTAGGAGGGCGAGCGCTGCAAGCAGACAGGCGGAACAACACGCTCTGCTTGCCAGGGAGGCTCGGACCAGCAGCTGAGGCCACACGTTTTGGGGTCAAAATATGGAGGTATTCCCAAGAGGTGCTGCAGGGAGTGGGGCCCACCTCCCAGTCACATTCAGGAGCCCTCTAGCACATGGTGTCGTTTGGAGATGCTCAGCATAGACGGTGCTGCTCAGGGATCCCTCCAGATCCCTCCCCTGAGCAAAGCCACGCAGACTTGTCTCCCTCTGCTCTGACACCCCGAAAGAGAACTTGTCCTGTGAGATGCTGTGACATGCAATAAAGACCCTGCCAAGAGCCAACAAGAAAGTTGGCACCTACACGCTGAGCACAGCTACCTGGGAATGCCTGTTACTACCTTCACTTCTTCATACTGTCTAAAGATCATGTGTAATGAGAAACCCAAATGAGAAACCCAAATGAAACTTGATGTTGGTTCAAGTTATACTGCTGAACTCCAGCTCCCATCTGTGGGCATCCTTCAGCAGAGGAGCTTAGCCGTCTAGCTTTCCAAGGCTGCAGCTGAAGATGAGCCAACACAGGAATATTTTAACCTAGAATTTGCAGCAGGGATGAAATAGCTGCACCACAACTGGTGATCCAGAGAGGAAAGCTGAGCCTCCAAACAGGCCTTGGGGTGCCCCAGGGTGGACTCCCATCCTTGGAGGACAGAGGTCCCTCTTGTTCCAGGCTTACTCTAGTGCTGACTCCAGGGCAAAGCTTTTCAGGAAAAATAAGGAGATGCTAAAGCTGAATGACTGCTGAGCTCTCTTATTTACTGTAATAATAAGAAGAAGAACATCTCATTAAGTGCATGTTTCTGCCTAAGCAACAAGCCCTTACCTGTGACTGTGTGTGAAACACAAATGGCCTAAAGGCATCACACCTGAAGGAGAAATTCCAGTCTCTTGAATAACGTATTAACATTTTTAGCATACATTCAAAGCACTTAATGCAGCAGGAGAAACATATGTTCTGTTCTCAGCACCCTTGATAACCCATAAGAGACAAGAAGGAAGATTGCAGCTTTCAACCAGTGCCTTCCTTTCAAAAGCATCCCTTTTTGAAAGGTTAGAGTCAGGAAAGAAAGCAGAGAATCAGCTGAAAAATGAGGCTGATCAAGAAAAGAAATGTACCTTTCAAACCAGACGAGTTCTGAACAAATTCTTGGGAAGAGTGGTTGCAAAATTATGAACCAGATGAAACCAGTCCTCTGTAACTCTGCCCCCCACCCTGTCCTGCTGCTGCTGCTGCTGAATCACCCAGCAGCTCAGTGATGCTGGCACCGGCCTTGAGAGTCTCTTCTGACCTCTTTTCAAGGATTTTGGCACTTTCTGAAAAAAATTTTTGGCTAGGAAAAAGATGTAGCTAAAAAAGTATCTATTTAAATAGGTGTTCCCATGGTGCAAGTTAGTCCTTGTCTCGAGCAGAGCTGGCATATAAACCTGTTCCAAGCAGGGAAGGGTGAGAAAAGGAAAACTATTCGGGGACCTCCATCCTGTAGGACTAGCAAGGTATTAATAATGCACTGTGGGTGAGATGGAGCTGGAGGAAAAATGGTGCTGCAGTTGGACAGAAGCATAGAAGGTGGAGGTCTAGCCTGCTAAGCAGAGCCTTGGCCAGGATGCATCTGTCCAAGAAGATGAATGGCTGTCACAGACTCTGCAGCAGTTTCTCGGTGACCCCAACCATGGAGTGTGGAGGAGACGACAGAGTCTGCTGGGCAGGTCCCAAGAGCTGTTCTCTATCTTTCTTTTGGCTGCTGGAGCCCCCTGAGAAAAGGCAGCATCCTATCATGTAGTTCTCCTGTTCCACTCCAACCCCTCTACAAGCTTTATGAAACACAACATTCCTATTTTGTCCCTGACTTTTAATTCATACAAACTTAAAATAATGGTTCATTTCAGGTTGGCACATTCTCTCAGTAGGAGAAAGATATATTAGTACAGTTAAATCAAATCAGGCATGCAACTTGCAAAGATGTTTGTCTTTTCTTCTGTGTTTGCACGAAGGTTTTGCCAAGCTACAGCCTGGATGCCTGACCATAACACCTCTAAATATTCAGCATAAACTGTGTTGAAGGTCAGCAAAACAAATTTGCCTGGCATAAGCAGGAGAAGGGAGGCAGGAATCATTCAAAAGACCAACAATGTCTCAAACGTGAACTATTTTTGCTCTACTAGCTGGGAAATCATTCTGCTTGAAATAGTACATGCAGAGAGATGATGGAGATTTTTTTTAGCAGACTGAAAAGAGGACGTGCATAAATTTTGTTCTGCTTCAGTGGCTTACCATACCCATTTAGCCCTTTTTTGCATAGGTGAGCTTTCTATTTTGCAGAATAGAAAATAAAGAGGTTGCTGGCCTCTGCTTGCACCACAGTGCCATGGAAGAGACACCTGGCCTGCACCCATTTTACTTCGCATTTCAGTAATATGAATGAAATACATTTGCAGAGTGTAAATAGTGGACTTAGCGCTCCTGCTCTGCTTGCATGAATAAGTCTTTTTAGCTCTCCTGCCCTTTCTGCCCCATGGCTGCATAGAGGAATAAAGAAAAAGTCCCATTATGCTTGTGGTGGCTAAAATTAGAAGTACGTGCTGAGCCAAATAAACTAAGCCTTTAGGCCTGTCCTCTGTCTCTTTCTGCTCCTTAAACCCCTCTGCTGAGACTTGGTAACCTGGAGGGAGGAGACTGTTTTGTGGGAGCAGCAGGACCTTTGCCAGATGCAGGGCAAAAACCTCCGAGCCTCCCCTCTCCTGCCCCATGGAGGTCAGCCCTCCATCTCTTCACACACCCCAAAGCTCCCCACTTCTCCTACAGCACCAGCACCATTTGCCCTTCTTCCCCTTCCCTGGGTATTTTGGGGAGTGCGACTGTTGTTCTCTCCCTCCCTTGCCTTGACCCCAGCAGGGAATTCAAAGCTTGAGCATTGCCTGAAACTGTGACAGACATGTTCAGATGGATATGGCAGGAGCCATGTTCAAGAAGGCCATGTAGGCCGGCCCTGAGCTGAGGAAGGCGCATGGCCTCCTTTGAATGTTGCCAGGAGCAGCAGCTGAAATACAGAAAAAAAGCCTGCATTCAGCAAGCTTGAGCACGTTAATGTTCTCTCAAAGGAGAACGTGGTCATAATTGTACATTTCATGACCAGTTTCCAGACATTAATAAATCATGGATCACAACTACGTAAATGGGTGAAACTCCTTTAAAAAAGCCCAGGTGCTCAGATACTAAACAGAGGCTGTCCTTGCTGCCAACATGCACTCCCCTACCTTCCCTGCAACTTCCAGAAAGTCCAGTCTTTGGGCTGGCTTGTGGGAGCGGGGTTCATGAGTTTAACTGCAGATCTGCACTATATATCTACAGAGATTGCACCTTCAAGACTGATGGTTCTGGATGTCACAACAAAGTCTGAAGCTCAGTTTAGGGAGGTGATCATCCTTCTGTACTGGTGAGGATGCACATTGAATTCAGTGTTCAGTTTTGAGCTCCTTGCTACAGGAAAGGAGAAGACCATGGAGCACATCCAGAGAAGGCAGCAGAGCTGTGAGGGGTCTGGAGCGCAAGTCTGGCAGGGAGTGGCTGAGGGAACTGGGGTTGTTATGTCTGAGGAAGAGAATGCCCAGGGAAGACCTTATCACTCTCTGCAATGACCTGAAAGAAGGTTGTAGTGAGGTGGGGGTCAGCCTGTTCTCCCAGGTAACAGTAAAAGGATGAAAGGTAATGGCCTCAAGTTGCGCCAAGAGAGATTCAGATTGGATATTAGGAAAAATTCCTTTTCAGAAAGAGTGATGCTGCAGTGGCACAGGCTGCCCAGGGAGGTAGTGGAGTCACCGTCCCTGGAGGTGTTCAAGAACTGTGTGGATGTGGCACTGAGGGACATGGTCAGTGGGCATGGTGGTGATGGGCTGATAGTTGGACTGGATTAAGATTTTCATGTGCTCTTTAACATCTTCATCAATTATGTCAACAGTGGGATCGAGTGCACCCTCAGCAAATTTGTAGATAATACCAAACTGTGTGGTGCAGTCAGTACACCCAAGGAACAAAATGCTATTCAGAGACACTTTGGACACTTAATGTGAGAGACATTTATACACTTAATGTCTAAATTGCACTCACTGTGACTTTGATACAAGATGAGTGTCTGGTGCTACCATCTTTCCCCCCTAACTCCTCCAGGTGTTTCTCAGCTTAGTGCCTGCTCCCAGCATATCCATCTGCCTCACAAATCTCTCCTTTTGCAGATTCGAAGGAATCAGAAGTTCCCATTGACACCTGGCTGGTAGCATACAAAATAGCCCTCCAGCCACAAGCCTTTGCATGCCTTCAAGGAGCTCAACTCCCTGTCAGAGGAACATAATGTAAGTTCAATCTACTTTTTTATATCATTCCATTAATTCCTCAGGGGATGAGACCATCTCAGTGGGCAGGCAAAGACCCAGCACAAGTGCAGCGTTTCATCTTTTCTATACTCACTGTCCTTACAGTAGAAATTTTCCTGCTGAGGTAATGGGATTAAAAATATCAGTATCCACGCACTAAGAATTAAGAAAATATGGTTTTGAGATTCCATGCAGCTGGGTCTTCTTTTGAAATGACTGTACAAACACGCAAACCACCAGCAGATAGAGATGGAAACTTTCACAGTAGTAAATACAAAAGTGGACTTGGCACTTTCTCTTAAAATAAAATATGACGAATGCAATGAAGTTTATTCATAGGCAAAGGCACTATCATAACAAGCATAAATTTTTGAACCAGCCAGTTATCTGGAATCGTAATTCTGCCTTTCCTCATTAACAAACTTCAGCAAATCTGTGACGTGGCCATCAATATTAAGAAGTGTCGGGTACAGTGGTTTCTTTGTGAATGGATGTGCTTTCTCTGAGAACTGGACCGCTGGTAATTAATTATCTCAATGTCTTTGATCTATTTACTCTGTGCATATTTCATCTGTTTTGGTTTGTTACTTGCGTTTCAATGATCTCACATTAAGGAACAATTCCTTCAGTTGGGAAAATTGCTTTTCCCTTTCCCATGGGAGCGTACCAGTGAAATAACTGCTCGTCAGAGTTGACAGATCCATTTTTTACTTCTGTGAGCATGACTGCACTGATTTAAGGAATCTGCCCATATACAGCTGAGGAATGCTACTTGCTCTTAGGAAGCCTCTGTGTGCATTTATAGCAAACTGTAGCTTCCCATTGGACTTTAAAGCTATTTGGCTGCTCTCTTATTTTGAGTCTCAATTTTAAGGTAAAATGGCAGAGATGACGAAGAGCTGCTATCATTAACGATTCCTTCTTCCTCAGCAAAAGCAAAATCAACTCTCTTTCTAGCTGCTGATAGAAATAACATTTCTTTAACATGAGCAGTAATTACAACAAGACTCAGTACATATTTGACTGGCCTCAGATTTTCCCAAAACAATTTTATTATTACACACTGTGTCTTTGAGCTCAAAATAAATGAGCTTTTTTCACCATAATAGACAATAAACCAATGCTGATAGCATGGGGTCAGATACTCCCTTCCTTCTATGTCCTTCCCTCCCAAAAAGCTTGAAATCCATGTGGGATGTTTGTCAGAGTTTGGCTGGCAGAAGAGGTGGTGACATGTTCTATTTCTTCATCCTACAGACCGTTGTTTCTGAGTGTCTGGTGATTTATCTTTAACAATTTATGCTATTGCATGATAGGTAGAAGTGCACTGAAGGAGGGAGTACATTCGTTTCTTTGTTCATTTTTTGTTTGTTCATTTGTTTCTTTCTGTTCTTGAAAATTAACACTGAAGAAGACACAGAAAAAAAACTGCAGAAATCTCCCTTTGTAGATCTTCCTACAGGAGGGGCTGAGATTTATTATTTTCACCCTCTAGGGTGATACTGGGACACAAACAACATTTGCTCTCTCTTCAGTGTTTATTGAATGAACAGCTGTCCTTAAGCTGTGTCATGAAGCAAATGTATTCACTTGAGCTAGCAAAAGCATGAAATGTACCCTGTATTTGATAAAGAGCATAGAGAAAGGATGTTTTCACCTCTGAAAGTTTCAGGCTCTGGTTGAGCCACAGTGATGCCCAAGCAAAGTAAAAATGAAGATGTGTTGTCACAGCAGTTCTTCCAGCTTTGGAGCTGCAGCTCACAGCCAGCTTTGGGGCTATCCTCACTGTCTCACCAGTCCCTCAGCAGCACCCTGAAAGGCAGCAGCCTCCACAACGCTCATTCTCCCTGCTCCTGGGCCTTCCTGTTGTGTCAGGGAATGGGGCAAGCACAGCAGCCAGGGGCTGAAGCACGTTAAGTTTTGGACTGCAAGAGGTAGCCAGCAAACAACGCTGTAGGAAGTATCCTGCATCCGTTTATCAGGGACTTATGCTTAGGGCAGCCAAGTGCCTTGCCCAGCTCCACAGGAAGACAAGTTTGGGCTTAGAGAGGATGAGATTTTCTCTTCCAGAGCCCAGCAATCAGCCTAGCAGCAGGCAGCCTTTCAAAGCCCTGCACCAGGCTGAGTTTTTCTTTTCCAACACTGGAGATTACATGCACTGGGAAAAACTCAGCAGGAATTAGCAGGCTGGTGGTTGCCAGCCCACTTTTTGTTGTACCCAGCCTCCTGCTCGGGGAGCAAGATCTGAGAGAGCCTCACAAACGATCCTCTGAAGATGCCACACTAGGCCACAGAGTTTTTCCTCTGAAAATACCAGCCCCATGTTCCCAGTATGTGAACACAGCTGTATGAAGCTGAATGTCAACCCCTCTGACTCCTGAGTTAAGGACTTGGGCTATGGCTCTTTTTCTTTTCTCGGAAAGCAGAAACTCATTTACTTACTGTAAATGCTCCTCTGATGCACTCATTTTATGTAAATGAATTGAAAACAAAATCCTTCTCAAATTAAACGTGAGGCTTTATTTTGAGGCAAATCATTTGTTTCTTTTTTTTAAATGAGAAAAAAATTTCATAACTTATTTGTGTGATTATCTCAGACTGCCCTCTTATGGCAGAAAGTTAAACTGTAGGTTTTGCGAGCTCTGTTACCGAAAACTCTTGGCTTAACATTACTGAAAACACTTGTCTTAAAAAGTGCTGAATAAGGAAATGGCAGAAGCTGGGTTTGCCTGGTCCACTGTGCTCCATGCAAGTCCTCTCTCTGATGCTTCTGCCATGTCCAAGCATTGGGGCAGGTGTGGGAATGTGGGGGAGAAGGGCAGCGTTCAAAGAAGTTTTTCACCATTTTAGCGCAAGGGGAAGGAATTGATCTGCGGATGTCCGATGTCCATTCATTGTGCAAATACTTTAAAAATAAAGAGAAATTCCTTACTTCAAATGCATTCTGAACCATGAGTGGCAGGGAAAAGACTGAAGGCCATGCTTTTGCCATCACCTAAGCCTTTACAGTATGTGCTGCTGTGTGCCAGAAGACATGGAGCTTTGCAGTGATGGCACTCCTGTCATCTCATGTCCTTGCTGTTCTTGGTGTTGAAGTATTCCCATCAGGGATAAGGCCTTGCAGCCTCTCCCAGCTTTTCTGAGCCCTCTCACTAAAGAACAGCAGGAGCACCACATGGCACAGCCAGCTGTTTCTCACAGGTAAGCAGCCATGGCTAAATGAACTTGTGTATATAAATACATCAAAAAGAGAAGAAAATTGTCCATATGTGTGACTGTAAGTAACTGATGGCTCAAGTGACATTTTGGCAATAAGATCTGGCTCAGAACTTCCCCAGAAAAACAAAATTCTTTCTCTGATACTGGGCTTACTTTGTAAAGAAGCCAAAAAGCCTCTGCCCAAAGGGATACCAGATCACATCACCAGTTGTTTCTTTTAGGACAGTGCCCTGGCTCTTCTGTAGGTGACCACGCTAAAGGCCAAGGACTTTGTGTGCAGCATATACAAAAAAAACCTCAAGCACCCAGGCAGAGCAAGCATCCTGAAGGGCAGCAACCGTTGACCTAGAGAAACCTTGTCTTTCATTTCCAGCACATCACAGCCAGAGATTATTTAATCCACAGATATATTTACATCCTCCTGAACAGCAACAGCCTATCCAAGGTAGTTCAACAACTCCTGCAGCAGTGGTGTCAGTACAGCCCTCTGGAATGAATTATTTCCTCTCAGAGATGATATATAGATAGTGAGATAGGTGGAGCGGGTGAATTTGTACTTGACTCCTCGACTTTTTTCAGTGCCATTTGGCTCCCAGCACTCAGTGTATGTTACCTTGCCTGAGTTATGGAGCCTTGACACAGTTCTTTATTTAGGTACTCAATCTGGAAAAGCAATTCCCTAGGCTTCTGATTTCTAAACCGGGAGTAGCATCTGGTTTATGCATTTCAGTCCTGCATGAAGTGAGGAAAGACAGTGCTTATTACCCCCAAACAGCAACTTTAAAACTTTTCTAAGGATTCAGCATGGAAAACAGTGTGTTTTTTATAAATGTCAGCAGAACATCTTCCTTTGAAATTAAATGAATATAAACAAGAAACCACTGAGCTGCCAGGAGGACAAAATTCCAGGTATTAAACTGTTCAGGGAGCAAAATAAATGAAGTGGCAGTGCTTTGTCAGAAGGAGGTGCCCCTGCTGTGGGAACGGCCTCCCCCGGCATTTATCTACGCCCTCGCTGCTTTCCCAGCCCTGAACATGGGCACGGCTATGGTGCAGCCTGTGGGACCACAGGGTCAGCCACAACTACTCTGCGCTGCCTGTTTTCCTGTGCACATGGTGAGATGGTAATCACTACCCTTACTGCTTTTATTCATCTTGGATGATGGATGGAATGAGCACAGGAGTTTTTATGGGCTGTGCTCCACTTGTGTGGGGAATAAAACCTGTCAGCCTCTACTTTTACAGGCTGTCTGCTCCAGGCCACACAGACCAGGACCCAACCCACAAAATATCAGTGATTTGAATAGGATGCTGCTCTGGGAGCCTCTTAGAGCTCTGACACTGCCCTGGGGCTCCTGCAGTCACACTGGCAGAGGTGCAAGATCAGAGCTGTGGCTTTTCCCAGTTACTTCTCTCAACCCCAGTGGCACGTGGTGAATCTCTCCTTTCCCCTGTGCAGAGCAACTGGCAGCCCTGAGTGATGCCAGGCAGAACCTCACACCTGCTTGCTTCTCCAGAAAAAGGCATTCTGGTAAAGATAGTCAAACCAACACTTAAATCATTCAAAATATGAGCCATGTGACATCATTCCAAACCTAAACAGAAAATGGGGCAAGCAGCAGAGCTCCACACATTACTCAGGTTGGATAGTGGGAAAAATTTCTCCTCTGTAAGAGTGGTGCTGCACTGGCACAGGCTGCCCAGGGAAGTGGTGGGGTCACCACCCCTGGAGGTGTTTCAGAACCATGTGAATGTGGCACTGAGGGACATGGTTAGTGGGCATGGTGGGGATGGGTTGATGACTGAACTAGTTAATCTTAGAGGTCTTTTCCAACCTCAGTGATTCTGTTTTTCCTAAATTCAGAGCAGGCCAACTCAGTACAGTGCAACTGCTGCTTGCAGCTAGACCGAGGAGCCAGATCCATGTCTGGTCTCACCCAGCCATGCCTAGGGATGCCCAACCATCTCCTACATGCCAACACCCGAGAGGCGTGAAGCATTAACATTTCTCAGGCTCTTTAAGAGCTTCAAATGAAGAGTACAGCAGAAAGATAGCACTGTTTCCCCACGAAGAAAAGTTAAAATCTCTGACCTGCATGGAAGGAGCCTGTACACACCTTGCCCAGTGCCGTGCACCAGGGAGCAGGAGCTGAGCTGCAGCTTTGGGCCCATAGGGGTCAGTTTGTACCAGGAGAAAAAGCAAAGTCAGGAATTCGTAAAGAATGCTGGTTGGTGTTTAAGAAAATTGCATGGAAAAAAAAGGGAATAATCACAAGTATTTTAAAATGTAAAAATAGTGCTGTTAACTGAGGACACCGTCTAAAAAAGCGGATGCATTTGCAGCCACAGTGACTCTTTTGTTTCCCATACAACAGCCTGGATATCTTTGCAAATGCCCACAGGCTCCTGCTGTTTCACCTTTCACTTTAAATGACTTCATTCTAAAGCTCTTCACTGTGGTTGCCATCCTCCCACCACAAAGCCCCTACAGTGGTCCCCGCTGGAAAGCCCCAGCACTTATCACCGGTTACCACGCCATTTAAGGGCCATACACTGAAGCTCACCGTGTGGGAGCAGAGCAGCAAAGCCTATGTGGTGCCCCAGCTCGTGCCAGGATACCACAGCATCTATAATTAGAGCAGGAAATGCCTGTGGCATCGCCATGGTGAGCACCACAAACAAGTTCCTTCCTACTGCTGCTTGTGAGAATTTACTGCTGACGTGCCCAAGGAATTATATATGTTTTCTCTGTAGGCCTGGCTGTGTTGCAAGAGCAGTGTTAATTTCTCCATCTTTCTTCCTATTTTGCTGCCTGTGCTGGCTTTTTCCTTATTTTTCCTTCAGCTTGAGAGTCTCAGATGAAAACCTAGCCTTTCATCCTGCAGTTACAGTAGCCATGACTGGGAGGCACCAGGCCTAGTGGTCACAATGGCAGGATCCTGCTCTGTGTTAGCAACGTGCACGTAAACCTGTCTGTGAGACTGAAGAACAGGCAATGATTCAGTTACTTAATGCTCACTTTCTGGCAGCTCTGCTAGTGACCCAGTTTAAAACTGACTTCTGTGAAGGCCTCCTGTGCACATCGATGAGCCTTGAGCAGACAGCAATGGTATAGAAGGAATGGGTGGTACAAAAGCACATGTAGTAGGAGTTGTCTCTGTTCTTTGCTTAAATCCTAAGAAAATAGGATTTTGTAATATCCCAAAACACTGCCCTTTTCATAAAGATTGGCTGTGCGGTTGCATTATTGGCTGGATGATCAGAGGGCACTCAGAGGGTTGCAGTCAAGGCTCAGTGTCCAAGTGGAGACCTGTGATGAGTGGCATACCTCAGGGATCGTTTTTGGGACTGGTGCTATGTACCATCTTTGGAGGCAACATGGACAGTGGGATTGAGTGCAACCTTCAGCAAGTTTGCAGATGACACCAAGCTGAGTGGTGCAGTTGACATATGCTAGAGGGAAGGGATGTCATCCAGAGGGACCTGGACAGGCCCAAGATGGGCCTATGCCAACCTCATGGAGTTCAACAAGGCCAAGTGCAAGGTCCTACACCTGGGTTGGGGAAATCCCAAGCACACATACAGGTTAGGCAAAGAATGACTTGAGAGCAGCCCTGAGGAGAAGGATTTGGGGATGTCAGTTGATGAAAGACTCAACATAAGCTGGCAAAACATGCTTGCAGCCCCGAAGGCCAACCATTTCCTAGATTGCATCAAGAGAAGCATGACCAGCAGGTCAAGGGAGGTGATTCTGCCCCTCTACTCTGCTCTAATGAGCCCCAACTTGGAGCACTGTATCCAGTTCTGGGGGCCCCAATACTAGAAGGACATTGAACTGTTGGATCAAGTCCAGAGAAGGGCCACAAAGATGATCGGAGGGCAGCAGCACTTCCCCTACAGGGACAGGCTGAGAGAGCTGGGGGTCTTCAGCCTGGAGAAAAGAAGGCTCCAGAGGGACTTTATAGCAGCCTTCCAGTATTTGAAATGGGCCTACAGGAAAGCTGGGGGGGGACTTTTTATGAGGGCATGTAGCGACAGGACAAGGGGAAATGGCTTTAAACTGGACGAGGGTAGATTTAGATCAACTAGATTAGGAAGAAATTCTTTATTATGAGGTTGATGAGACACAGGAACAGGTTGTCTAGAGAAGCTGTGGATGTTCCCACCCTGGAGGCATTCAAGATCAGTCTGGATAGGGCTTCGAGCAACCTGGTCTAGTGGGAGGTGTCCCTGCCTATAGCAGGGAGGTTGGAACTGGATGATCTTAAGGGTCCCTTCCAAACCAAAGCATTCTATGTTTCTATGATTCTAAGATTAAGGCCCTACAATGTAAAGTAAGAGCAAAGATGTCTTGTTCTTGTCCCGTATCTCACCATCAAGTTCACAACACTGGCTTTCATGAGCCAGATCACAGAGGAGATAGAGCAGTCAAAGGCCCTGGGGTCTCCTTGGTGTCAGACAAGCTACCAGTGGAAGTGTGAGCAGAATCCCAGTTCCTGATTCCCAGGGCTCCAGCAATGAGTTGGAGAACAGCAGGACAGAATGTGACCCCAAGAAATCCTGATTGTTAGGCAGACCTAAGCCACTATTAGATCTGCTCTGACACAAATTCATCTCATTTATAAAAAAAAAAAAATAAATCAATGGCAGTAAGTCCATGTTTTTCCCTGTATGTAACCTACATGATCTGTGCTGAAAATTACACATATTTTGTTCTGTATTCCTCCAAAGGCTACCAAAGTCTAGTGATTACCACCTGCTACACAACAAACTTCTCTGCCTCTTAAAGACCTTTTTTACCATTTCTCCTCAATTCTGATCCACATACACCCATTTTACATCCAGGCTAAGCAAATCCATTTCCCGCAGCCTCCCCTAACTGCTTAGGGTTTTGTCCTTTTTCTTGCCTTTGCTGATTTCCTCCCAATTTCCTTAAGATATGGTGCCTGTAACTGGATGCAGCAGTCCAGTGAGGGCCTAGCTGGCAGTGGGAGCACCGAACAGTCTCCACAATGTACCCCTCATCTGGCACTAGCTTGGATAACCTGGAGGGACACACAAATCCCATCTGCCCCTGCCCCTTGGAGGTTTCAAAGACTCATCTGGATGCAATGCTGAGCAGCCTGCTCTGATTTCATGGCTGCTCCTTCCAAGAGCAGGAGTGTAGACCTGATACCTCCTCATACCACACAGGAGCAAACCTGTGGTTCTGTATAACACTGTGATCCTCCACATGACAAAAACAGATAGATGTGCTGTATAAGCCATTCTTCACAGAGAAAAAGCATTTAAACCTACTTTGGTATATATATGTTTGAAAACAGAACTCCTGAGGGTAGAGAAGGACAGACACCTTACACTTTATTCCCAGGTCAATGTACACTTTGAGGAGAGGTCTGCCCAAAAAAATAATTTTGGTGAAAAGTCTGGCAAGTCAGAAAGATACAATTACTTTGAAGTCCAGAGAATTAGAAATGAAAATAAGTAAATAAATAAAAACAATTTAAAAATCGGTGTGATTTTAAAGTTCTTAACAGCCAAATGCACTTTACCACTGTCAGTGGTTTCACAATTCCATTTTATTGCATTACTTTTACACCTTTTTTGTGGAGCACCAAAACAAGTGAATGATGAGAGAAAGGAGATAAGCAGCGAACCTTCCTCGACCTAAATTGTTGCTGGGGGTTTAAGTAAACAAACAAGAATTGCTGAAGTTGTAGTACAGCAAGGAGGCAGTTGTAGCCGTATTAGGTTTAAGCATTTCCAGAACTATGCTTTCAATTAGTACTTCTTAAAGTGACCTCCTGAATCTCTCTGTGCGCTGCCTACAAACAGCACAAAGCCTGTCACGAGCCCTGCTTCCTGCATAGCTTGGCAGCAGAGCCACGACAATTACACCATCCCACGTAAACCACTGTCACATCTGTTTTGTAACTGCAGCTTTCATGAACCCTTGCAGCAGCAGCACTGAGTGACTGCACAGCAAACTGAGCTAAATGTCATTACTGTGTAATCAGAAATGGTCAAAAGCTTGGGTTAGACCAAAAAGCCAAAACTTTCTTCCAGGCCTGGGCAAGTCCAGAGTATCATCACAGAATCATAGAACGGCTTGGGTTGGAAGGGACCTCAAGGATCATCAAGCTTCAACACCCCTGCTGCATGCAGGGCCACCAAACTCATTGTCTAATATTAGGCCAGGCTGCCCAGGGCCTCATCCAACCTGGCCTTGAACACCTCCAGGGACAAGGCTTCCACAACCTCTCTGGGCAGCCTGTTCCAGCACCTCACCACTCTCATAGTAAAGAACTTCCCCCTGACATCCAACCTAAATCTTTCCTCCTTCAACTTAAAACCATTTCCCCTTGTCCTGCAGTTATCTACCCTTTCAAAGAGTTGATTCACCTCCTGTTTGTAGGCTCCCTTTAGGTACTGAAAGGCTGCAGTGAGGTCACCCTGCAGCCTTCTTTTCTCCAGGCTGAATAAGCCGGGCTCCCTCATCCTGTCTTCGTAGGGGAGGTGCTCCAGCCTTGTGATCATCTTTGTGGCCCTCCTCTGTACCCTCTCTAACAGCTCCCTGTTTTTCTTGTATTGGGGGCTTCAGACCTGGGAGCAGTACTCTGTCTTGCAGTATTACTGTCCTCACTTCCTTCTTCCTCTCTTGCTGGCACCCAGGGTGTGGGGGAGCAAGCAGAGGGATCCCCCTGCTGACTGCCATGCAGGAACACAGCTCTGCCTCAGCCCAGCAGGCAGGGACCCAGGGACTGGACCGCAGTGGGGCCAGCTCCTCCGATGTGTGACACGGGCCTTCCAGCCTTATCTCCTGCACTGCCTGAGGGGGAACTCCCCATGAGGAGAAAACCTAAGTAGTGTTCCAGCATGGATCCAGATGTTCCTAAATTTTCTCTTTTCCCTGCATGAGGGCTTTCTGAGAGGCACCTCAAGTTCTGGAAAGCCAGCTGTCACCCAGAAGAGCTTGCTGCTACTTGGCCCCATGCAGGTGAAGCAGCCCAAGGAGCATGACAGCTACCATAAATCAATACCACGCACTTCCTCTCCTATCCCTTGTTCCTATGTCATCCATTTAAAAGGCAACCTCTTCACTGTATGAACTTCCTCTCACTAAGGATTTGCAGCACGTTTGAGGGAGCAGGATGCTGCCATTATCCCATCACAGCTTGTGAGAAAGGGACTATGTGGCTGCTTCCTCATGTGCAGTCCAGAAGTTGGCTGATACGTCACCATCTCAGAGCTAGTAGGATCTCAAGGGAGGGACACAGTGCACCTTTGGGCTGGGAGGCATGCACAAAGGCAAAGCTGCACCCTGCCTTGGGCAACCCTCCTCCAGGATCTGCTGTCAGCCACCCACTGCTGGCACACAGCTGGGGTGGGTGCTCAGATGCCCGCTTGTGCAGGAGATCCACTGCCAGCATCTGGGGCTCTTCAGCACTCCTCTGATATAAGTGGAAAGTCACATTGCATTGATGAGGCACCATGTGTACGCATATATGTGTGTCTGAGCATGTACCCATCTTCTGTGAATATGTGAATGCTTCCAGATACACACATACAATGGAAAAATAAATACGTGAAGCATAAACCATGCTTCAAGAGCAGCTCTGTGTTTCTTGCAAATCCTCCAATTCCCCCTGGATTCGGTGAAAATTCAGCAAGCACAGAAAGCACACACTGTGCAGGAGGTCTTTCTGTGCCTTTATCCCAGCATGATGGTCTCCTGTGAGGCAGCTGCTGGCTCTTATGTCAGTGTTTAGGCAGCAACAGGAGAGAAGCAAAACAAAATGTGGCCTAAACCCCTGGAAACACACAAATAGATATAAACAGCTGGGATAGAAGAAAGAAGTTTTTTTTCTGTGTCTCTGCTGAAGGTTTAAGGTCTTTGCTTTTTTCCTCAGAGAGACTGCTGGGTGAGGGCTATTGCAACCATCAGAGAATATATTTAGACTATTTGGAAGTCGTGATAAATTTGTATACAGAAGTGTTCATTTAATAGCTGGGATTTGGAGAGCTAAAACTTTCCAAGGTTTGCTGTGTTTTGTTTTGCTTTTTCCATCTCACACAGCCTCAGAGTCCTCATTTAGCCATGCACGAAGAGCACAAGGAGCACAAGGGCTGAGTGAACACACTGCGATCACAGCACCACATCCCAGAGGTTCTGTAAGGCCAAGTGCAGGGTGCTGCACTTGGGCAAGGGCAATCCCAGGTATTTATACAAACGGGGGGAAGGTCTCCTTGAGAGCAGCCCTGCGGAGAAGGACTTGGGGGTCCTGGTAGACGAGAAGCTGGACATGAGCCAGCAGTGTGCGCCTGCAGCCTGGAAGGCCAACTGTGTTCTGGGCTGCATTACAAAAGGGATGGCCAGTAGGGAGAGGGAGGTGATTGTCCCCCTCTACTTAGCTCTTATGAGGCCCCATCTGCAGTACTGCGTCCAAGCCTGGGGCCCCCAGTAAAGGAAGGACATGGAGCTCTTGAAGTGGATCAAGGGGCTGGAGCACCTCTCCTATGAAGAAAGGTTGAGGGAACTGGGCTTGTTTAGCTTGGAGAAGAGAAGGCTCCGAGGAGACCTCATTGTGGCCTTCCCATACTTGAAGGGAGAGTACAAGCAGGAGGGGGAACGGCTGTTTACAAGGATAGATAGTGATAGGACAAGGGGGAATGGTCTTAAACTGAAACGGGAGGTTTAGGTTAGATATTAGGAGGAATTTTTTCACACACAGGGTGGTGATGCACTGGAATAGGTTGCCCAAGGAGGTTGTGGATGCCCCATCCCTGTAGGCATTCAAGGCCAGGCTGGATGTTGCTCTGGGCAGCCTGGTCTTGTGTTTAGTGGCACATAGCAGGGGGCTGAAACCAGATGATCCTTGTGGTCCTTTTCAACTCAGGCCATTCTATGATTTTATATATATCATGTTCCTTCTGGGGAACAGCTTCCACGCCGACACCAGACCTTAGTGTGGACTGTGCCTGATGCTGCTCTGTGAGGGACAGGGGAGCTGCAGGCCCCCATCACACACTGAGCCACACCACATGGCAATGCTCTACTGCTTTCCCCTTCTGACCACCATCAGCTTACACACCTCTCTCATAGCCCTACACTGGGGATAATGAACAGAAACATGCAACCCCCTGTTCTACAGCCGGGAAAATTACAGCAAAATTTACTTTCATTGTCAGTTATCAAAAAGCAACCACTTTTACAGCAATACTGCCATTATTTTATGTGCTGCTTTCACGTTTTGATTTTGTTTCCTCTCTCTGTTATTTACTCAGCGGGGGAGAAGCATATAAATTTCCTGTGCATTCTCTGAGCAGTTTTGCCCTCCAGAGATCAGATCGATGCCGTGAGCAGCAGCTCCACGACACCGACACAGGAATGGCAAAATCAGCGCTGCTATCCGGAGGAAGCACTGAAATTGCGTTACATCATTATGGTGCAATTTAGGAAACCTCTCCTTGTCACAAAGCTTGGAAAACGACAGAGAATAACAGCCACGAGCACGCAGTAAGAAAGAGGCAGCAGCAATAGGCAACGGTACGTTTACAATTCGAGTTAAAAAAAAAAAAAAAAAAAAAAAACAACCCAAACCCAAATCCTCTCCTCGTTTCCCAGGGCTGCTCCCTTGCAACTTGAATTAAAGTGGTGGAGCGATGTAGCGTTCTCTTGGGGTTAATGTTACATTAATCAGAACTGACAAGCATGAAAATCATTCTTTGTTGTCTTTAAATTGCTAATTTAAGATTGAAATCTAAAACGCTTGAGCACTGATCGTTAACACAGACAATCTTGTCTCCAGTGGGCCGCCGCACAATTGTTTTACATTTGGTTCAGAAAACAAATGCAAAGTCTGTAACCAAATCCTAATGTATCGTTTAAGCGTTTCCATTCAAAGACATTCTTTGGCTAAACTTCACCGAACTGTGCCACAGTTTAATTTAAAAGCAGCGTTTGCGCAGACATTTACATCTGAAGGCGGAGACACCGTCATTGTGTCACGGTAGCAAGAATTTCCCCAAATCCCGATTTGTTGTTTCCATGTACAGATGAACTTTAAGGACCTGATTCTCAACGGCGGTACCGAGCAAAGCGTGAGATGCTCGGTAACAAGCTAGCAGAGTATTTTACAGCTTACTGAAATTCAGCAGCCTATTAAAGAGTACGGCCAAAATTCATGTAAAGAAGACAGGCACCAAACAGAAGAAAGGGGAATAAAGTGTTATCGAATGTGCAGAGGAAAAAAAATAAGACTCGCAAACCAAATGGGATACCTCGTTAACGGAATTACAGGCTGTGTTTGTGGCAGATCAAGCCCGGTCTGAAATGGGTGATTTGTCAGTGTGACTATGTGCAGATTCGGGCCTGCGGGCACACACAGCCCCCACAGGGTGCGTTCACTTAGCGCTGGTATGAAGCTGGATATTCAGCTTGGCTGAAGCCGAAGCAAACTCTGTGACCCGAAGTCATTTCGTTAACCCCAGCACCCGCGGATGTGTTTCCATGCGATGCTTTGTGCTGAGAAGGATGGACACCTCGCTGTAAGGTGCTGCAGGAAGGCGGCCAGGCCCTCGCCCTACACAAGTACGGGGTGTGCGGGCGCTGTGCCACACGGCTGCCCTTTGTCACTCCAGCACTCTGCTATTCCCAGCGGTTCCAGCAAAGTGGGGTCCCATATCCATGGAGCACGGTGGGAGATCCGCAGCAAATCCCGGGGCTGAGCTTGCTGCACAAAAGCCGTGTTAAGACACAAGCACTGTCATGCAGAACAAGCCCCGAGAGCACAAGAAAAGGTCTCAGTGCCTGGCCAAGGAGCGGGGTCACGCACTGGGAGCGCTTTGTGCGCGGCAGGGACAGGACGGTGGCTCCCCAGGCTCGCAGCGAGGGCTTGATGGAAACACAGGCCGTGAGCCAGGCCTCTGGACAGCCTGATGCAGAACATGGAGGTGCAGAGAGGGCATTTCTCTGTTCTTCACTGAACAGGAGTGCAAACCTACCCTCAGACATTTCTTTTCTTTGTTAGCTCCAGCGTCATTCAGAAATTTGCTAACATCTAGACTAAAGGCAGGCCCCACGTAAGTATAACAAAATGTCCATCGTGTCTCATGCTCCTATGTGAAGGGGCAGATCCCAGGAGAGCAGATCAAGAAAATATCGACAAGGAAGGATAATCTGGGTTCAGAGCCATGGGAGACTACTCCTGAGCTTGAAAACAAAGGGTATTTTCCACTGTACAGGTGTCCTTAGAAAGTGCAGTTGCAAGATTTGATTGATGCAAGTTTTGTCCTGCTAAATTATGTCTCTCAAGAATCCCTGCATGTGTTTAACTGCTTTATATGGAAGAGCAACAGGAAGAGGACTCTGCAAGCATCTCCGAGCAACAGGATTTGCAGTGTGCCTGAGACTCAGAAACTGAGCACCTATAAAAGGACAACCGAGTGCCTGATAAGGAAAGGGCTCCTAAGAGTCTCAGACCTTTGAGTGAAAAACTTTAGCACCTGCTTGAACAATTTTTGGTTGATTTTCACTTTTATTTCAAACTATTTAAAAATTAGATTTTATAACTAAACAACAAAACAATTTTATTGGGCATTTTGGTTTATTTAACATTTTTTATAGCCTCAGACCAAAAGAATTCCTTAATATTAATTGACTTTAGGCACAAGGATGAGTCTGTCTTCATTTGCCTGGAAAAGTGTGAAGAAGTGCTTAGAGCTGGCCTAAGGGAACCTTCAGTGCTCACTGTGTTGTCTTGGCAGTCGGTGTCACCCGAGAGGCCATTGGAATCCCTGCCTTATCCCCAGCTGTCACACCAGGAAGGCATCACCAGCCTTCAGCCCTGTACCAATCCAGCCAGCCCTGTCTGAAGGCCTCACATACTGAAAGTGCTGCAGACATAGCTGGTTTGAGCCCTTGCTGACTCTAACAGGAATTAAATAACCACTTCGTTCATCTCAAAACTGAACCTCAGTCCAAATTCCACAGGCACTGAAGAAAATCATGTGTTGTCTTCAGGGTCTCACACATACAGAATTCCACCGTGCTTAGTCCCGAATCTGTTTGTTCACAAATCAAAACATTTCAGTCGTATTGAGGAACATCTCAGTCATAGAATCATAGAATGGCCTGGCTTGAAAAGGACCACAATGATCATCTGGGTTTCAACCCCCCTGCTATGAGCAGGGTCACCAACCACCAGCCCAGGCTGCCCAGAGCAACATCCAGCCTGGCCTTGAATGCCTACGGGAATGGGGCATCCACAACCTCCTTGGGCAACCTGTTCCAGTGCATCACCACCCTCTGTGTGGAAAACTTCCTCCTAATATCTAACCTAAACCTCCTCTGTCTCAGTTTAAGACCATTCCCGCTTGTCCTATCACCATCCACCCATGTAAACTGTCGTTTTACACACAACGCAACCAATGCCCATTGCAGATGTTGCCTGAAGTATTCCTAAGTGATGTAAATATTAATGCATACCTGTATCAGCTTTTAGATGAGCTTTCCAAGATTCCCCTCTAAATGTACCATTCTAACGTGTACCCACTGTTTCAGAAGGATCGTTTTCTATTTATCATCTAGGGCTGAACTGGAAACCATCAAGCTGTTTGTATTGGTCTACTCAACATTGTGATTTATTATCCCTCCCTCATCCCATCTATTTTCTGTGCCTCAGATGTGCAATTAAATCCATACCATCTGCTGATGTCTGCACAGGACACGTCTGTACCAGCACGAAAGCAAAAGAATGAGTTTTCTGATGACCAGTGTTCCTTACCTATTGCCTCACAGCTCAGGGCAGCTGACCGCTCCCCAGGAGAAGTTCAATGCAGGAACTACTCAAACTCAGAGCAGTCCCAGAGCAAGCAGTGCCGGTCAGAGCCTCTCTGAGTTGTGCAAAACAGTATTGGTGTTTGCTTCAAAGAGATCAAATGTTGCTCTGTATTTATTTTAAGCTCACTTTTAGTTTCATTTAAGATTTCAGACATATACAGAAGTTCAGATGCCTCATTCAGAATAACAGCTTATGGTGTCTTGTCTGTTAAATGGACTGAATAAATATGTTTTGGTAAGTGCACAAAATATATACATATTGTATATAGTTATGTATATTAGGCAGCATTTAAAAATACATTAAAAGTCTTTGCTGCATTAGAAAGGTTTCAACACTCAGTCAGAGGCGGCGCTCTCTCCTCCAGAGAATGTTTTCGTATGTGATAGGAAGATAAGAGATCACATTACTCTTAAGGATTTACTACACTTGCTTGCTTCTTGACAATGCATTATATATCTGCCATCCGTTTTCATAAATACCCAATGAATTTCAAATTAAATTACTTTGGGGAAATCAATTTCTGGCTGTCTCAATAAATCACACACTTTCCCGCTATAATATCTGGGCGGTGAGAAGGAGCTGGGCTTTGTGTATGTCCCTCAGGCCCAAGAATTCTCTTCCCAGGCCTGAATGATTTAACATGGCCATTACTTAGAGGGATAGGTGCACGGCTGTGCGTAAGGCTGGGAAAAAAAGAAAGAAGAAAGGTCAGCAAATGTAATCAGGAGCAGCACAGCAATCCACTGCTTTACCTGTTGGCTGGAGCCAAATCCCAATCCCAGATCAATACTTCGTGGCAGATTAGCCCACATGCAGGGAGAGGCTGAAGACGGCCCTGTGCCAGGAAGGGTATGAGCTGTGCTGAGTGAAAACCAGCTGAAATGCTGTCTGGTTAACATAAAGAGAGAGGAAAAGAGGAACTTTATCTGTTTTGCGTAAAATTAGATACCGTAGAGATAACAGAGACATAGCAAATCTCCGTTATCACTACACCGGGGTTTGGGAAGATAGGCGCTGTCTGGTGGAGGAGAAAGGGGCAGCACTGCGCTGAGGACCTGATGGGCTGCCAAATAGAGACCAGCATGAATGAAATTTTTTTGAGGATCATAACTGTGGTGTGAATGGCCGATGGAAGTCGGGGAAGGCACCCTGAGCACAGGGACTCGTGAGCAGAGGGGAGAGCGGCGCTCCCGGAGGCAGCACGCTGCGCGGGGGGCACTGAGCAGTAAAGCTGCTTGGCACACGCGAGGGAAAAAAGCAGAGAGACGGGGCAACGCAGCGAACCGTGTTGTTCCGTCTGCGCGGGCGGCCGCTGCGTCGCTCCCGTCGCGAAGCTCGGCCCCGCCGTCCCGCTGCCGGCACCGGGGCTGTGAGGGGGTGGAGGGGGAGGGCCGAGGCTTTCGGGGCGGCGGGGCCCGGGGCGGGGATCCCCGCGGGGCGGAGGGGCGGCGGCCTCCGCGCGGCGCTGACGTCGCCGAGGGGCCGGGGCGAGGAGGCTGCGGCTCGGGGCGGGCAAGATGGCGGCAGCGGCGGGTGACGGGTGCGTGTGGGCGACGCGGGGCGGCACGGGTCGCTTCTCCGCGGCCGGCGGGGGGCGAAGAGCCGGGGAGGCGGTAGCGAGCGGGGCCAGGCGGGCGCGGGGTCGGTGGGGAGCGGGGTCCCGGGGCCCTCGCTCAGCCCGGGGAGTGAGCGGCTCGGGGAGGGAGGCGGGAGCGGCGGTGCGAGCCGCGGGACCGGCCGGGCTTGGCCGGCGCTGGCAGCGGGAGGCGGCCGGCGGGGCTCGGGGACGTTCGTTAAGCCTGAAGCGTCCCGTGTGCGGCCGTGGGGTACGAAACGGTGCCCAGGTGCGAGGTACCCGTCGGCCTGTTCTCAGCTGCGGGAAACGCGCAGTTCTTGGCGGGGAGAAACTTTAAACGTAGCCTCGCAGCTGCGTTCGCTGCCTGTGCCTCCTGGCGGGCAGCGTTACCGGGAGAGCGTTCCTGGGCTGGGAGAAAAAGGCGAGCAATGAAAAGCGAGCCGTGGGGCTGCGCGGCTCCGAAGGAAGGAGGCTGGGGGTTTCGTGCCAGCGCTGCGCGCTTACCGCTCGGAAATCGCTCGCAACGTTTCTTTACAGATCTTTAGGTCTCAGTGTTGAGCCCGAGGGTTCGCTTGGGTCGGCTTTAAAAACAACGGCAACCAAACAAATACAAAAGCCGGCAGCGATCTGTCTTAAGGAAACCGTGTATCTAGCTTCAAGCAACGCGCGTTACCCAAACTTGCGATCGCTGTTTTCCAGCTGCGCAGCAGGTAGGGGACCTGAGGAAGGGAAAGAGATGAGCATAACGATAAGGTCCAGATAGGGCTCATGGAGAATAAACACCGCGGTCCGTGTGTGTTTGTGTCTGGTGGAAGCTGGGCGCACGGAGACGCCGTGCCCGCTGGCAGGCAGCTCGCCGCTTTCAGGAGCGCTCAGTCGCTGCTGCACGGGGGGCTGATCTCTGCGCTGCTGGGCAATTAATTCCCGGTTTCTTTGTGTGTGTGCAGAGAACTGAGCCCGGGGAGAGAAGAAAGCACGAGGAGCGCTGAATAACTTTCCTTAGGGATTTTTGGCGGTGCAGCGTTCATTTGTTTTTACTTCAGCTGCAGATTTCTACCAGGTGTATCAATCGGCATCCAGTTTTGTTGTTGTTGTTGTTGTTTTCCTAATGAGTTTTACACATTACTTGTAGCTTCAGTCTTATTTCCCTGACTTGTCTTGCCAGTTCTAATCTGTTCGGTTTTAATCTGAAGGTTATAAACTTTCCCATTTGATTTGGTCTCAGTACTCTAGCAGTCCGTGTCCTAAAGCACTCATGCTGTGCTTACATTCACCCATGTAAGCACTGTACTATCACTCTTGATGCTACTTTTCAAATGAAAAATAGTGTTTTGGACATATAATATCATCATGAGAAAAGAAAACGCTAAAACAGCGTTTATAGCATGACTTAAGAGATAAGAAAGTCAGTACAGGGCTGACTGATGGTGTTGCTGTGTTCAGCAGCCCTAGAGAAAGCAGTTTGGTTTTCTTGCCTGTTGGAAAGGACTTACATATTGTGCAGGAGAGTCTGTTTTGCTTAGCTCTAAAGCACAGAGCTGAATCTCATCTCTTATAATTCTGTCTACCATATTTAATCACTGCAGGATGCTTAGGAATTTCTCTGGTATTCCTAAAAAGGTTTGACCCACACGTACAACTCTGAGATGTACATGAGTTCCTCATATTATGTACATCGTTATTAGAGAAGCTCATCTTTGTTGGGGGAAAAGTTGTCAGACTGGGGGAAGACACAGGGTAAAATTAGTGGTCTTATTTACAAAAACAGTATTAAAAACAAATGTAGTATGGACAATTACTTGCAAAAGAATCTCATTAGCAGCCTGTGAATAGACTGCCTTTTAGAAGGAATGAATGCTGTGAACGCCAGCAAGCTGAAAGCATTCAGCAAAGCCCTTATTTTTGTGATCTGCTGGCCGTGGTGCTCAGGGGATCCTGACCTCTGGAGCACCGGGGCTGGAGCTCAGTCTGGGATTCACCACGTGGGTACCCAGAGGTCACAGCGCCCAAAATCCTTTGGTGCAGCTGGTATGGGCGGGAGGCAGCTCTCAGATAAATTGAATGAGGATGACTGACGTGTAAAACTGTGTGCACTTTTCCTGGTTTCGCTACAGCTGGCTCAGCCTTTCCTGCGTGACAGCAAGAGGAACACAACGCCTGCAGCTCTGGGTGCCAGCTATGTGTGCGTTTGCTGCAGCTTTTTGGTAGCTGTGTTGAAACATCTTAATGGGCATTAGCCACAGGATGATTAGCTGATCGAAGTCGTGTTGCTGTTGTTAAATCTTTTAACTACAGTTTTAATGTAATTACCAGGTGAAAAATGAAGCCACTTTCCTATTCAGTTGCTGTTTTTGTATCTGCTTCCCTTCCTCAATGTCACATCATCAGATGCTAGGATTTCCCAGATCAAGTGCAAGGCAGACACCTTTTCTGATTCAATTAATCATTTCTTCTGCATGTCAAGTCCTTTGGATTCTATCCAGAGCGATCTAAATCACATAACATTTTGCAGCTGGCTTACTCATCTTAGAACACAGAGTCCTGGACCTTGACGTACAGCCCAGGCAAGGTCCACGCTATGCACACGTTTGTAATGGCAAAACTTAGTTCTTGGTTGGCATATGCTGCATATTTCACAAGCACTTGTCCTGCCCAAGTGAAGTAACTTTCATCTGGTGAAGTACTGTGCTCGCTGAGATTGGTGCTGTGTGTGCTTTAATTTTGCCTTTCTAGTCAGTGACATCGTGGGCACAAATGCTCCAGGTCAGACATAATTGCTTCCTGACACATCATTTGTCTATAGTTGATATCTCTCAGCTGGGTTGGTTTTGCCATCTCTCTTTAGACTTTATGAAGGCGAAGAAAGAATGAATCACTGTCTCTTTAATTCCTGTTAGTCAGAGTCTGCCTATTTGTTTTAGGTAAATGCACCTTACAGGAGAAAGTAAATACAGCAGGTTTGAACAAATAAATGATACCACATAAACTTATAAAAGGATGTAAGCCAACATTAGTCACATTTTTAAGTGACTTTTAAGACAATAATTAGAAAAAATGTTCAAAATGCATTTTTTAACAAAGTTTTTAGCGAGTTGAACTGGATATCTAATGGTATCTCTGTTTCATGAAGAAAGAAGTCGTCTTTTCCAGATCATCTTCTTCCTTTTTTTTTTTCCCCCAGCGGTGTTGGGGTCAATTGTTAAAATGTACTTATTTGAAGATACATTGTTGAAGGATGCATTGATATAAGGTTTGCCTGAGCTGCAGTGATTTAATTAAAGGCGTGGTTTAATTAAAGGTTTGAGTTGTATAAAGTCTCATTTGTCTACACTGGGTGTACTGTGTAAACATAATATGTTTAAGTGAACCTTGCACTCCTCCTGCACCTGTGTGCTTAGAGATAGAATTAGTAGGAACATTTCAAATGGTGTTTCTATCCAAACTCTCGGGCAGTGTGTTTCAGTTAAATTACTGCTTCTTTGGAGACAGAGAGTGGGGAAAAAAAAAACAACAACAAAACCCAGGCCAGTATGGTTCAGTCTTGAGCTAGAAGGTGGTGGGAATCTGAACAGCAGCAATCAGACTAGTCTGAGGGTCAGCCTGCAGATGGTAATGTTCATTTTGACTCTGTGTAACTGAGTGCCATGATGCATTTGGTGGGACTGAGTTGGATGAAGATCATGATCTTGACCTCAAATGGGAGTTTGGTATGTTGACATCTATCAAAGTGACACAGCTGGGTATTTATGAACCTTCTGGTTTTTTTTTTTTCTCTTTTTAGTTGCAGATGGAAATGTCATGGGCAGAAAATAGTTTGGACGATGTATTTTGCTAGTGTATCTCTGCAGTTTCAGTTCTAACAATGGATAAGTGTAAGCACATAGGACGCCTGCGACTGGCCCAAGATCACTCCATTCTGAATCCACAGAAATGGCATTGCGTGGACTGCAATACGACCGAGTCTGTATGGGCATGCCTCAGCTGCTCACACGTGGCGTGTGGGAGATACATTGAAGAACATGCACTAAAGCACTTTCAGGAGAACGGTCACCCGGTGGCATTGGAAGTAAATGAGCTGTATGTTTTCTGCTATCTCTGTGATGATTATGTTCTTAATGATAATGCAACTGGTGATATAAAACTGTTGCGAAGTACATTAAGTGCAATCAAGAGTCAAAAGTATGAGTGTACTACTCGTAGTGGGAGGACTTTGCGTTCTATGGGTGCCAGTGATGATTCTTACCTTTCACACGATGGTGCCCAGGCCTTGCTTCGCAATCAAGACCGCATGTTCACAGCACTGTGGCACAGAAGGCGTGCGTTCATGGGCAAAATATTCAGGTCGTGGTTCCAGCTGACACCTAGCGGAAAAAAGATTTTGGAAGAAGAAAAGCGTTTGGAAGAAGAGGAGGAAA
The DNA here is from genome assembly GCA_037305975.1 of Chrysolophus pictus. Taxonomy (NCBI): domain Eukaryota; kingdom Metazoa; phylum Chordata; class Aves; order Galliformes; family Phasianidae; genus Chrysolophus; species Chrysolophus pictus. Next base: position 150,878,276 of record CM074576.1, read on the forward strand.
GGAGGAACAAAGCTAGAAAGAGAAGACAAGAACGAAAGCGCCAGTTGAAGGAAGAGATGGAAAAGATGCCTCCAAGAAAGAGCTGCCGTTTACAAAACCAGATGAGAATGTCCTCACAAACAGCATCCGTCGTGCAAAAGACATCACAGAACATGGAATCTGTGTCAGAGTTGAAAGAAACGTATACCTCAGATGAAGTAAGATTGAAAAAAATAGGTGACTCTCCAATTAAACGAAGGCCCACCGTGACTCCAGGGGTAACAGGACTGAGGAACCTGGGAAACACGTGCTATATGAATTCTATCCTGCAGGTATTAAGTCACTTACTTATTTTTCGAGAATGCTTCTTAAAGCTTGATCTCAACCAAACTCAGGAACTGCTGGCAACAGCAGCCAGTGGTAAAACCAGGTCTTCATCCAGACGCTCGTCAATAACTGCTTCAACATTACAAGTGAATGAGAACCAAGAGAAAGGAAGGGGATCATCTTCTGTGAGACGATCTAATTTATCCTCTGGATTAAGTGGAGGAGCATCAAAAAGTAGAAATATGGAACTCATTCAGCCCAGGGAGCCCAGTTCAAAGCATATTTCTCTTTGTCATGAGCTGCATACTCTGTTTCAAGTGATGTGGTCTGGCAAATGGGCGCTGGTGTCTCCTTTTGCCATGCTTCATTCTGTCTGGAGACTAATTCCAGCCTTCAGAGGATATGCCCAACAAGATGCTCAGGAATTCCTTTGTGAACTTTTGGATAAAGTGCAGCAGGAACTGGAGACTACGGGGACCAGATACCCAGCTCTCATCCCTGCTGCTCAAAGAAAACTTATAAAACAGGTTTTGAATGTGGTGAACAACATTTTTCATGGACAGCTATTAAGTCAGGTATGATTTTGTGATCTTTTTAAGATGTGTAATGATTTGTAGTTACAGATTTATAGTAGCCAATGACTGGCACCTTTCAAAGGTTAATACATGTTTAACTACTGAGGAGGGATGGGGAGGATATAGTACAGACAGTTTTACAAGTAAGGTCATTTGGCTATTCCCAAAAATAGAAGAGTCATCTGATGAACATAAAAGTTGTAAATTTGGCATTGTAAAATGCATTCTTGAAGTTACTGATAAGCATGTGGCTTTGCTTCTGAACATCAACTGATATGCAGTAATAAAAAATTTACAATTTAAAATCCAGGCTGGATGTGGCTCTGGGCAGCCTGGTCTAGTGGTTGCTGACCCTGCACATAGCAGGGGTTGAAACTAGGTGATCACTGTGGTCCTTTTCAACCCAGGCCATTCTGTGATTCTATGATTAAAGTACCTAGTTGGCTATGGCTGTGCACAAGGATAATCCTTCCTTTCCATTACAACAGAAAGATACAGAAAGCTCTACAGAAAGTTCTGTAGACGCAGGAACCAAATTTGTGGGGTGAAGGCAATTGTGGTTTTCCTTTTTTTCTGTCCAACTGCCATTTGTTGTTTTTTTTTCCCCCCCCAATTGTTCTTGTTTTCTTTTTGGCTTCCTATTAAGTACTTCAGTGTGCCCACCTACTATTATGCATACCCCAGCTGTACGTGTATGCAAATATCTGTGAACTAACAAATAAATGCTGATTTCTGTTGAACGCATCATAAAACTAACTGCACTACAAGAGGAACAGAGGCTGAGATGAGATAGTCTTGGTCTTCTGGAAGCGGTGTGTGGTACATATGTATGCACACACCGCTGAGGTAGTGCAGAAACATTTATTGGATACATTGTGTGAATGAATAGAGGTTTGGGAAAATTACCAAAATTGTGGGCATTGCCTTTACTTTGACACCTGGAGTGCTGGTTCAATATTTATGTATATAAAGCTAAATGGTTTTTAACTGAGGTAGGATTATGTTCTGCTGTGATAATTAAACTTTATAAGCCAGCAGGACTTTTAAAATTAGAGTTGCATTGCAGAATATATTAACTTTTAGTTCATTTTAGGGTTTAACTGTTAGAACCTGGTACACCTGCTAATAAAAATAGATTATCCATTACCTTCTGTTCAGCCCAGTGTAAGAGCACTTCTGTTGGCATACTTACTTTTTCCTTGAGGTGGTTATTTCTCGTATAAGGGTTGCACTGATATAAGTATCTATTGCATCAGATTGTTAAATCTGTTTGAAAATCACATTCCTCTCCAACAGCAAATTTGATAGAAAACAAAGTAATTGCTTAGGCAGGCTGTCAAAGTGTGCTTTGCGTTCTAATAGGAATCATTTTCTGGAAGACTTATTGAGGCTCTGAAGACACTTTCAGTAGTATTGCTTCTTTCACATGTTTTTTAGCTTTATCTAAAGAGGCTTGTGACTAGAAACCCTCCCACGTTCCTGTAACTAAGGAGGGGACTAATGAGAATTCACTCAAGTGTCATCAAGTGAGCCTGAAAGGGAACTAAAGAGATTCAAGCTATGCAATGACCACAAGACACAGTTCTTTTTCTCCGGATGGCCAATATCTGTGTGCAAAATTCAGCACTGATGAACTTCAAAGTGCCTAGAATGAGCAGAACAAAAAAAAGAGTGTGCTGCAGTAATTTCTCCCTGGCTCCTGAGGCAGTTTCCACAGGTAGTGCCCAGCACCTGACCTCCCAGTGTTCCCTTTGTGTTCTCTCACTCCTTTCTTCAGTTTACTTTTCACTGGCATTTTGAACATGCAGCGGTACCACGTCTTTGACAGTGTTAATTTTTCAGAAGTAAGGAATGTAGTCTTTTTCCTTAAGTGCTCAGTGTTTTCTGCTTGTAAGCTGTAGCACTTGTACAGTTCTTCTCTAGAAGGTAGCTGGAGCCATAGCATGCTACTTTTCAAAAAATTAGGTGGGTCTTAAATGGAGAGTATTGTGTGAACCACATCTTAGTTCAGTGAGTAAGGAGAGATGAGAAGCTGTGCAGCAGCTGCCTTCCATTTTAGCATCACGAAAAAGTTATTATCCATTAGTACTGAAAGTATTAATCAAAGATATTTGATTCTATGAGACACTCAAGTGCAGCAAAGCCGGTCTACTTGACCTTTAAACCTGAGGAACTGTTCTTGATACAGTACACAGAGGATCGCTTACAATGCAGATAAGCTGTATGTTTACTCTGGTTTTGCATTACTTTCACGTGTGCAATAAAACGTTGTCCCTCTCATAATCATTCCGTTTTAAGTTGAAGGGAAACCATTGTCTGGAATTCGCCTTCAGAAACAGCTGCCTGATTCAGCTCTGTAACTATTCAGAATATAAGAAAAAAGGGACCAGAGTGTATAATAATATTATTCAGGTTTCTTTTTGATAACCAGAAAAAGCTTTAGGTACTGTCAAAACAATAACACCTTTTAGGTGAGTTTGTTTCATTCTGATCTCAGTCAACTGATTCACAGTAAGTCTTCCCCAACTACTACTTGAAACCTCATACTTGCTTATGGAATACAAAACTAGGTAACAAGTAACTCCAAAAACAGCATGAGTGTAGACAATTAGATGGCCTCTTGACTTTTCTATCAGCTTTTTTTGACTCGAGATCCTCTTTAAGGCTAGAGGTTTTTACTGTGCAGTACTGATTGTGAAACTTTCCCTTGGAAACTGTGAGTATTTAAGACACAGCTGGAAAATCCTCTCCTTTCTTTTTTTTGTGCTAGTCTCTCTCCAGTAATTGCCTGAAGGGTGATGTGCTGTAATATTTCTTGGGCAAACAAATAAATCTTGTATACAAATGGCTTTCAGATGCAGATCTGCTGAAGCAGCTGCCCCATCCCTCTCAACCTTGTTGGGCAGCAAATTGATGCCAGCACCCCCATTAAAAACGTAGTTATTTTCAATCCCGTGCTTATGCTCTTGTGGAAGCAGGGAGACTCATTCTCTCCTATCCTTGATCCTTCAATGGGAAAGGCACTGGGAAGTTTTGTGCCGACGGTAAGCTGATCTGAACTGACCCACAGGCACTTCGAGGACACTTCAAGGTTAGCCGCTGTCCCTGGGGTTCTTATGGTTTAGCTTTTTGAATGGTCCCAGCTAATTAGCACGGTATGTAACACTTTCTAAACTATCTTTATTTCAAGGCTTGTTTTTCTTTTTTTTTTCCCCCTCAGCGTTAAGCAGGGCGTTGTGGGCAGGTATATTTTTAGAAATCCGGGATTTGTAATAGCAGATTTTTTGCTTTCCAAGCAAGCGTGTATTTTCAGCACCGCGTTTGGAAAATTGTGTCCCCACACGTCTACAGAAATGATGTTAGCAGAAACTGATGCGTGTAGAGCAGCAAGCTCGCATCTTGCGCTAGGAAATCCTGAGACAGAATGTGGGCAGCGTGCCTCCCCCAGCTGAGCGCTGCCGAAGACTGAGTGCTCGGAGAAATGAATATGCAGGAGACCCGGGGAGTGATTCGATTCTAACAGATGTAAATGAAGTTTAAGCTTTTAAAAGGCGGCACCTCTTTATGCATTTCTTACTCCATTTACTTGCTTAACTGGTGTGCTTCGGGACAGATTGGCTGAGAATAGGGGAAATGAGCAATCTTGGAGTTGTTTGAAGCCGTTCAGCTTTGGGTGCTGTGCTCTGAGTGTAAATGGGGGGGGAATGCGGTGGTGACAGCCATGCAGTGCTGGGTGTGAAGTCTCACACAGAATAAACTACTAAAAGCTGTGAGAATTCCAGGTAAATGACAGGATGTTTAAACTTATACCAACTAGCAACTTGTATGCTGGTTTCTGAGTTCTGATACCTAGAGTGTGTTGGCTTTTATATTTAAACGTAGAGCTGCTGTGCTTTTCTGCATCTCCTGAACCACAAAATGGTTGTCCAGTTCTTTGTCTTTGCACCCAAGTGGGAGCATTTTCAGTTGATCTGTAGGAGGCCATTGAATCACAGACTGTGGTTTGCTGTGGTTTTGCTTGCACTGTTGTGTTAGATAGATAGGGATCGTTTTGGTGATGGTGTGCACTCATCACTACAAATTCCAGTTGTGTTTGTAACTGAAGAAATACAGTATGGGCTGTCACGTTGGAATGCCAAATTGTAGCAGCATCCTAGAAATCAAATCCCCTTTGATTACTTCACTGTGGAAAAATTCAACTGCTATTTTTAAATAGATAGCTGCTTATAGAGTGAAAACTTCCGTAGCAGTGAAAGCATAGAAACGGCTGCCAACTTAGTGCTCTTAGAACATGGATGGGAGCAGTCGTCTTTCTTCCATGCAAGTGTAAGGAACAGAGGCAAAACAGAGCTGATGTTGGAGCTGCCTTCTTCTGCGGCAATATGTTAACTATTTTCTTTGGTTGCATTTAGGCTGAATGCCATCTGGGGCAGTGGCTGTCCATCAAATTATTGCGGGCTCAGTGATGCTTGTCTGAGCAGCCTCCGTTCTTAGCTCGAGTCAAGCAATCTGACCCAGCTCCTTTCAGTCTGGCCTTTGGCCCACGATTGAATGCTGAGCTTTAACCAAACAATTGTATATAGCACTCGTATTTCAAGGCATGAGAGCATGGCCAGGCAGAGCACAAAGTAGGGATTTCAGCTAGCTAAAAACAGTAGTTCACTTTCTTAGCTCTAATGTAAACTTCTCCTGCAGATTTGTTATAATGACAACTTTAAGACTTCCTAAAATAGCAATTGCAGAACGTAAGAGGGAGAGGTGAAATTAAACTTCGATTTTCAAAAACACGGCTGTAAAATACATGTCACCAATCAGATTGCTCAGCCAAATTCACTCCCTTGTTTCTGTCATGCATAGTCATACCACAAAGAAAGGGTTGGAGAGACAGAAATCGGGGCTGAGCTGTGTGGGTACCAGAGGAGCATGAGTGATCCCTCTTAGGAAAGATGGGAGCATTGTGATGAGCTCCAGCACAGATGGGTTCTAGCTGGGGGAGAGATCCTCCTGCTTCTCACTGACCCAGCTGGGGAGCTCGAGCCTAGCACAGGGAAATAGGTTTGATATTTGTCCCTGCCCTTATTTACATCTCATTTAGCACTCTGTGGGCGCGCACAGGAGCAGCTATTGCACAATGGGGGTAGGGTTGGGTGTATGTTTATTCACATAGCCAGGGTACTTGGCTGCTGTGAATTTGCCAACAGCCCCGATAATTCTTTTAACAGTTTTCCTCCATTCGCCTTTGGTGCAGCTGTGCATCACTATGTGGGTCTGCTCTTTTTTTTCTGAGGGACAAAAGTTGGAAGCTGAGCCAATTACGCGTTTGTTTTCCTTTGGGATAGCATTTATTAACTAGTTGAGAAAGAGGATCTTAAAATGAGCTAGGTTATTAACATGGCAAGCTGGATTTAAAACCTCAGGACTTGTTAAAATTACCTCTCCTGTGTTCGTGTGTGTGTACTTCATCCTAAACCCATTAATCTTCAGTGCGCATTCAAGTTCAGCAAATTCTCGCTTAAGTAACTCATCCATTCAATAAACTTCTGGCCCACCAAAATCACCCATTTGTACAGCAGAAATCTATTAGTCATCCTGTGTTTATGCTGGAGTTAGCTTGAACTGTGGCCAAGCGGATCATTTCGTCTCCAAGTCTAGATTCCAGCTCTGAATTACTAATAGTTTGTGGCTTTGAAACGTTGCCAGATGTTCACGCTTAAAAACGAAGCTCCTGTCAGCGTAAATTAAAACAAAAGAGTCTCTTTTCTGCTGTGTAAATTCGAAGTTTGGTTTTCTAAGAACAAGGCGGAGGCGTTTTCTTCTTAGAATGTAAAGCAACGAACTGCTCTCCTGACTGCTGCTGAACACGTGTGCCTGTACGCAAATATCCGCGTGCATTAGGCAGCTAATGCATGGGTTGGGTATGAGCTGTTGTGGCTGCTAAATGCATTAAATAATTACTCAAAAGAGCACACAGAAGGAAGGTACCATAAGGGGACAGATCTCCATTTATGTAAATTGTCCGGAAGTAACAAAGCAGGGTGAATAATTAAGTAACAACAAACTTGCACAGGAAAATTAAAGGGCTCCCAAATGAAACAGTGCATTTTCACTCTCACATGGCCTACTAACCTACTGAAAGGAGCTACCCTGAATGTATGTCAGACAGCAACACCAAGGCTTGCCTGTCTGACAACGATTCTTGGATCCATTGTGGATCTCCGTTCCTTTATTACTGTGTCTTTACATTAGTTGTTCCAAGCAACTTGTGCTGTTCCCTTAAAAAGGAAGTATGCTTACAGAGATCTTACATGACAATTATTTACCCTTTTGGTTGAAAACTTGCATGTTCCATTTACTATAAAAGAAATATATTTTTTTTCTCATCACACCCAACTGTTATTCTCTGCTGGTAGGTAGGAGTTACCTCAAAAGTAAGACTGACTTGAAAATTTTGAGTTCCTGTAATCTTTTCCATGGGAAAGTTTAGTTGCTGGGGGGCACGTGGGAGCATGTTGGATGGTTATGGAAGTTTTGTCTGAGCTCAGTTAAAAGCCAGCTTCGCATGGAGTTTTTCAGAAGGCATATTGGCTAGAACACTGAGGTTAGAGCTGCTTGAGCCAGTGGTCAACAGCAACTTCTAAGCCAAGAAATAAATACATTCTTCCCAGTAAAAAAGTCAGATTTAGGATTGTATCAGACTTCCAGTGTTGTACTGAACAAAGGGGAGCATCTTTAGTCTCACATAAACTTCAGATTTACTGATATTTCTTTGTAGCCTTTATGAACTATTCTAAATATGGTCTAAATGGAGTTTCACCAGAGTGTAAGTTCAGCTACTCAGAAGAATGATTCACCTATATATATCTTAGGAGGATGGAGATCACTGGGAGGAAAATGAAATGCTGTGGCACTCTTCTATTAGCAGCTCGACCTGGCCTTTAGAAGATTGCATTACAAAGATCTAATATCTTGCTGTTCAAGCTTAGAAGAGCTACTGCTTTTAACTTACTTCCCTAAATATTGAATGTTATCCTGGGTTAATTGCCTCCGGCTGTCTTATTTGGACTTTTGAGGTAGACTTGCTTCTCTTCTTGACATTTTATTTACCTTGTCTTACTGCTTGTCCCTTCCCCAGTGTGATGATGCATCCACTTACTGAAAGAAGAAATGTGTTATTTTTCCTTGTTGAGTTTTCTTTGAAGGAGCGATCTGGAGTATTTATTTTTAGAGAAAAGACTCCAGCAGTTCCACTGTCTGCTTTCTCTTGAAAAGTGCCATACAAATCATTTTGACACTTATTTTGTTTCTCAGTAAAACACAGAAGCACTTAGCCATTTGTGGTAGCAGTGTTGGACATGCTGCTTCAGAGAAAAGAGATGAGCTGTGGCATTACTCTTCTTAAATGACTACGCCTTCTGTTTTGGTTCCATTGGTTATCCTTAGGAAAATAATATATATATATTTGGGGCTATGTTGTTATGGAGTGCTTTTAACAACATAAACTTTTGAGTGTAACCAATTTGTGAAATACTGTTTTACAGGTTACGTGCCTTGCCTGTGACAATAAATCAAACACCATAGAACCTTTCTGGGACCTGTCACTGGAGTTCCCCGAGAGGTATCACTGCAATGGCAAGGAGATGGCATCGCAGTATCCCTGTCCGCTGACAGAAATGCTGGCCAAGTTTACAGAAACTGAAGCTTTGGAAGGAAAGATATATGCGTGTGATCAGTGCAACAGTGAGTAAAGGCAGTATGTACTCATATATATGTTCTCCGTGTAAAATATGAAACAGACTGACAGTAAAAGCATAATAGTAAAATACTATGAGTCTTAAAAATATGTTGCATTAAAAGCAAAGTTGTTCTCCTTATGTCCTGCTGTTCTGTCACTGTGGCAGCTATAACTTCTTAGAAGGGGAATAGTTCAAAGAATGTTTTAAAGTGTGATGCTCTTCTTAAATGAAGTCTGATCACACACTCATGGGAATCCTCCTATTCCCAGCTGAAGAACCTACGAGCTTTTTAAAATGAAGTGAATGACCTAAGTGACTACAAGTATTTTACACTTAAATCATAAAGTAAGCCTTGCAGAATGGATCTCATATGTATCCTTTTTAAGGAGATGCATTCTGTAGCTATTGAAGTTCACACAAATACGGTGGATGAATACAAGGCTGTTAGCAAGATCTGTGTTATGTAACTGTGTGTTTGGCCTCAGCAAAACGCAGGAAGTTTTCTTCTAAACCAGTTATACTCACAGAAGCTCAGAAGCAGCTTATGGTGTGTCGACTACCTCAGGTTCTCCGATTACACCTGAAGAGGTTTAGGTAAGTACAACCACAACAAACAGCATTGCAGATTGATCCACACTGTCCTCTTCCATTGTTTGAGATCAATGTTCTTCAACATCAGTTTAATTTCAGCTAATGGTATGGTGAGAAATAGTAATAGAAACTTATTTTCCTTTCTCAATTTAAACACGAGTAAGCTGTAACATAAGTAGAGAACTGACTTTTTGTTTTCCAACTACTTGCTACTTTAATATCAGAATTACTTCATCCTTCTTTTCAGTCCTTCTTTTCTACTAATCCTGCTGTGAACTCTGTTGGTAAAAGTTGATTGTGTTTATCCTCAAGTAAATTGAACATTCATTCACTAATGTACAAGCTGAGATTGTATTCAATTAGAAGTCTCACATAACCTTCATATAACCAAATACATTGATTCATTTGCTTGAGAGTAAGGAAGGGAAGGCTGCATCGCTGAGAACTCATAGTCCAGCATTGGCATAGAACTGGTCCAGAATAGGAAGGAAACTGAAAAGGGCATTTAGTATGTGGAAATACAATTACAGTGAGATCTTAAGATGGATCTTTCAGAAGATGAAGATAGTGGGTACTGTAGTCACATTCCAAAAGGTCTCGAATGAGGTGTTTGGGAACCCTGCCCGTGGCAGGGGGGGCGTTGGAACTAGATGAGCTTTAAAATCTTTTCCAACTCTAGCCATTCCATGATTCTATGACAAAGTCTGGGGAAAATAGCAAATTCACATTTATTTTGTGTGCAAAGACAACAGCAAAGCTAGCCGTTTGTTTTCAGAACACAGCATTCAGAATTGTTTGTTCTAAAAAGCGTAAGCTTTCATGTGACTTAACTTTCTAGGTGGTCAGGACGCAATCATCGTGAAAAGATCGGCGTGCATGTTAATTTTGATCAAATACTGAACATGGAGCCTTACTGCTGCAGAGAATCCCTCAAGTCTCTCCTACCCGACTGCTTTATCTACGACTTGTCTGCTGTAGTAATGCATCATGGGAAAGGATTTGGCTCAGGGCACTACACTGCCTACTGCTACAATTCAGAAGGAGGTAGGAACCAGCTGTGAAATACAAGTGTGGGAGAAAAGGGTGTTAATAACTCTAAACTGCTTAACTTACTATCTTTTCTCAAATGCAAATGGGTGTCACTCCTAGCTGAACTGCCTGCAATGAGAATTGCAGTTTGTAGACCAAAACAGTGCAATTTCTCTACTGACAAGTTAAGCTCGTTCTGTCTCTAAACTCTGGCAAATTTGAGGAAGTTAAGCTGGGCTTTTAAAGTGGAGAGACAGATACAGTAGCTCAATTGAAATAGCATACTATTTCAAAGCAACTCTTGTTAAATGGGATTAAGTAGACTGAGTCTACTTCAAACCAGTGACCAGTGTCCTGATGGGTGTTTTTGTTTTCTTTGTTTGCTGTATTTCTTCGTTTCAGGATTTTGGGTACACTGCAATGATTCAAAACTCAACATGTGCACTATGGAAGAAGTATGCAAGGCTCAAGCCTACATTTTGTTTTACAGCCAACGACTTTCTCAGGCAAATGGACTTGGTAAAATATGTCCTAGCACATCTGAAAGTCAGCAGCACACAGAGTTAGCTGACTGTTCTGTGGACAACAGTAGCAGCTAATCCAAAGGCAATTAACTGTGTGTATGGTAAAGTTTGAATCGTCGTAACTATATATTTTTAAATGAAATGCAAGTACAGTGTTGTACTTTTTGACTTTGAATCTGTTGTACAATGTTTATATACTTTTGTATTAGGTAAAGTGCTCTTTACGATTGTTAGTGAAAGTTTTTATTGACAGTAAGTAACTTTCTAAGTACTTAGAATTTCAATACAGTTATTTTTTTAAGAAAAAGATTGCCATTTGCATTTAACTCTTACCTCAGGCTGTTTTTTAAGCTGTTTTTGTATTTTGATAATCTTTTTGGTTTAGAATAATGACTTTCAATGGAAAACTGATGTTTCTGTGGTTAATTTTCTATATATGCCTGTGTACATTTTATAGTATAGTTCTAATGATATCATGACTCTTACTTTCTGCAGGAATTGCTACTAGGTCTTAGAATATTAACATTCACCAGCAAGGAATGTTCTACATGTTGAATAGTAACTGAACTTTTAATAAGAAACCTTTTGTATTCCTGACTAAAGTGAAATTTGTTTGAACTCTTCTCCCCACACCTTCAAGGGAGCTATGCTATAAGTTATAGAATCACAGAATGGCTTGGGAGGGAAAGGACAGTAAAGCTTATCTAGTTCCAACCCTCTGCCATGGGCAAGGCTGCCACCTACCAGCTCAGGCTGCTCAGGCTCCCAATCCAATCTGGCCTTGAATGCCTCCAGGGATGGGGTGTCCACAGCACCTCTTATTTCCCCCCTAACTTCCACCCTAAACTACCCCTCTTCTAGTTTTAAGCCATTTTCCCTCATGCTATCACACTGTCATCTAAAAGGTTGGTTCCCCTCTCCTATTTGTAAGCAGCCTTTGAGTACTCGAAGGCCACGATGAGGTCTCCTCAGAGCCTTCTGTTCTCCAGGCTGAACAAGCACAGCTCCCTCAGCCTTTTCTCATAGCAGAGAGAACTGTTCCAACAGTTCTCTGTCCTCCTTGTGCTGGGGCCCCAGGCCTGGATGCATTATTCCAGATGAGTTTCATGAGGGCAGAGTAGAGGAGGAAAGGCCCCTCATTTTCCCTGCTGGCCACTCCTCTTTTGATGCAGCACAGGATACCACTGGCCTTTTCTGGGCTGGGAGAGCACAGTGCTGGCTCACATTAAGTCAAATAGATAGATAGATAGACTATCTACCCCTAAGTCCTTCTGCTCAGGGCTGCTTTCAAGGAGTTCTTGTCCCAGTGTGTACTCATGTCTGGGATTGCCCCAGCTCAAGTGCAACATCATTTGGGCCCACTTCTCAAGGTACATCAATAAAGAGTTTCTTAAAGTCTGAAATTAAGGAAATAAAGCACATACTTATTTTCACATAAGTATTTAAAGAGGAGCGTTTGGTAGCACAAGAATGTATGTATGTTTACTAAGCCTTCCATGTTTCAGCCTTAATGCACCTGATGATTTAAAATCCAACTGCCAAATCCCAAGTACTGATTTTGAAAACTGAGGCCTTTTTATTCCAGTAACATAAGAAGCTTTCTTAACAACAAACACCAAAAAACCCACACACAGTCATTGTTACGAGGATGTCAGCATCTCCTGTCTGACATGGGACAAGCTTACTTTATTTAAATCGTAGCATTTTCCATTTCAGTAATCACTAACACAAGCCTTTGAAAAGAAGCTGTAAAATGTGTCTGAAAGCATTTTGCATCTGACTGGTTTCCTCAGCTACAACTGCTGTACCTTCTGCATGGTCCTACCACTAGCATTAACAGAACTGTGCGTGGAGGAGAATCAACAGGCCGGAATTGTCAAGTCTCTCCAGCTGCAGCAGTTAATGCCAAGTAAATGTTAGTTGTGAAGTTATTTTTGCATAATTCCTATGCAAATTGTTACCTCATCTTCTGCAAAGTTTATACCTCAATAAAATGCCTTGATATGGACAGAAAACTGTGTGTGTACTGATAGTAGTTCTTTCTTACATTATTTAAAAATCAAAACAACAAAACAAACACAGCTTTGACTAACTGTGGTGAAGGCATTATGTACAGGACTGCTTTGGCCATCTGTCACTGACAGAATGCTGGCTTTATTTATAGTTTCAAGGTGAGTCTTTTATTGCCATCATCATTTAAGTTTCCAAAAGGTGCCATGTTATAGCAAGCACCTGATGGCCGCTCTATGGCCAGCTGTGTCCAGCTCCAGCAGCACTACACTGTCCCCATCCCATACTACAGAAGGGAGTTGAAGTGGGTGAGGGGAAGCACCTGGGCAGCTCTGGCACTGGCTCCATACTGCAGCCAGTCACTCTTCTGTTAGCTGCTTCCATCTAGGCTCTGATGCAACAGAGCTTTTTGCTTTGGGGCAAGATCAAGTTCACTTGACTTTTGTAAACTGCAGCCACAAGCTTCTGGCCCCTGGGTAGAGGGGATGGACTTTAACCATGTACCACTGGTGGAAGCTGCTAGAAACTTGCAGTGCAAGCGCATGCACTGCATCAGGAGTGCTGTTCAGGCAGCCAAATACAAGAAAAAGCAACTTGGTTATTTTATGGTCAGAAAACTACTACAATTACTGCAACGCAAGTCTTTGATAAACATTAGTTTCATCAAGAGATCATCCAGTGTGGTCTGGTTATCAGACAGTATGGCCAGGGCTTTGTAACTGCAGCCAGCAATAGGAAAAGGCAGCCTGAGCATTGTGAAAGCAGTGTAGGAACACATCTGGTACGTGGCACAAGGAGAAAGGAGTTCACTTTCATCTCCTACTCACCTACATGCAGCTCGCTCAGCAGCACAGGAAGCGTCCAGACAAACTTGAAGTGAATGGAAACAAACTATCCTGGACAGTTTATGGATTAGTTACACAGTCATCAGCTTCCCCAGGGGAATAGCAAACAGCCTGCAGCTATGGACAGCAAGTGACAAAGACTGGCCACAGTTCAAAGTGATTGTGCCAGCCTGAATCTTCCTGCTACATTACGTAAAAGACAAAACAAACCGCTGAGCTCAGCTGGAGACGAGAGAAGTCTGGCACTAGTGGGCAAGTGGCTGAGAACTGAAGTGTGTTTGGATTCCCCCTTTTAAGCAGCACGTGCAGTACCCAAGCTCAAAAACACAGTGAGCTGGAAACACTGTACTCTACCAGGACCCAGTTATAGAGTCAAAAAGCACATCAATAACATGGTCCTGTTAGCAAAGATAAAGACAGTATCAGCTCCTATGTCCTGCAACCGTGTTCAGCACAGCTCCTTTCAATGCCGGCTCTCACACTGCAGTGTACATACAAGTGCACGCACCTGGCTACTGTTCGTTTGAAAGTCAGGAGCCCACAAACTGCTCACATCGCTTCCTCTTCACTGCTGGGATGCCAGTACTTCCAAATCACGACGATAGAAACACACGTGTCAGGATTCAGTTTCATCCATTTCCACAGATTATGCCGAGTTTTAAACAATATACCAAGAAAAAAAATAAACCCAGGCGTTTAAGTCTACTATGCAGGCAGTACATGACACTGCTCCCCTCTCTAAGCATCCCTTCACATACTGGGGCTTTAAAGTAACGCAGCTTTTACCACAAGGCAAAGGAGGAAAGAAATGATATTTTTTAAATATGAGCTCTGTAAATAAATAAAGGCTGTCACTACAAAGGAGCAGCTCCCCCTGCTTCCTGAACAGACTCACTTAAGACACCGTTCTGTTAAAACGACACTGATCTGTTAAAGCAGCTGTCATTTTTGTTAGCAGTAAGAATGGAAAAAACGGATATGCCAGTCATTAGGTGAATATACAGTGCTGGAAGATGCACTGTGACCTAGGCCTGACCTATAGGGTTTAATACAACTTTACCCTTGAGATTCCCCAGCTGTTCAGCACATCAAGGAGATACCAAATATTCCAGGTTAGTATGAGAAATCTTCCAGCAGTTAGAAAAAACAACAAAACAATACGTTTTCATTATCCCCACAACTTGTCCAATCTACCACATATTGTAAGGAGATTGTGAATCACACAAAAGCAATTTCACACTGAGCAAAAGGGCAAAGAATACAAGGAGGTAGAAAATAATACTCACAGGTTGATTTCAGTCTGAAGCTGCATACTGCGGATAACAACAACAGAGTCCACAGAAACCATCTGACATATTCCAGTACAGAGAAAAGTCAAAACTGAAGATTGGCACACTCAAAACTAAATCATATCATGTATCTCTCCTTCTGTTGTCATTATTGCGTCCTGGAAAATGATGATGACTGATCACCCTGTATTTCAGCACTGACACCACTACTTACTCTGGCCCTGAGCACCCATCAGGGTGACACTCACTCCCCTCCTTCAGCAGGACACAGGAAGAAGATACCAAGAGACAACTTGCAGGTTGAGATAAGGACTGGGAGCTCACTCTCGAGTTACAGTCACAAGCAAACTCAGTTTCAGGGAAATGAAAACTAGAAGAACTAGAAGCAAAGTGAAAACACTTCCCCCCAGGCTCAACTTCCATCTCCATTCTCTTGCCTCCTCCCTCGAGTAGCACAAGGGCACGGAGATTTGAGCTTCTGTCAGCTCCTAACACCTTACCTCTGCCACTCCTTCATGGTCTTCTGATCCAGTGCGGGGTGCCTCCCATGGCACACTGTCCTTCACAGCTGCTCCTACACTGGCTTCCCACAGGCTGTAGTTCTCAAGTACTGCTGCAGCGTGGGTCCCCCAAAGGCCATAGTTGCTATCAGACAGCCTGCTGCTGCAGAGCTCCACAGGCTGCAGCTTCCTTCAGGTCACATCCACCTGTTGCAGCATGGGCTCCTTCTCCTCAGGCTGCAGGTACAGATTCGTTGTTCCTCTGCTGTCCTCTATGTGCTACGTGTGGACAGTCTGCATCACCATGGTTCTCAGCTACAGATTACCTGCTCTGGCACCTGGAGAACCTCTCCTCTTTGCTGACCCTGGCATCCATGAGGGCTTCTCCCACATTTTCTCACTCTCACAACTGCTACACAGCACTTTAGCCTTTTAATTGTTATCCTGGACGTACAAGCAACATCTCTCATCAAGCTCAGCTTTAACCAACACTGGGTCCTTGATCCACTGCTGCAGTGGGATCTCTTATCAGTAAGGCCATCCCTTCAGGCCCCACTGCTACCAGAGCTTTGCCACCACAACAATAAAATGCAGGGTTTTATACTAAGGCAGGTCCAATTTCAAGACAAGAAATGGCAAGTCAAGTTTGTAAAATATTTAATAGAGCAGTTTCCCAGCAGACTCCTGACCAGAATTGTAACCAGACTTCTAAAAAGTATATATATTTTTTTAGATCTGAAAATTTGTCTTTATTTTTTACAAAATGGATTCCAGGAAGTTTAAAAGGCAATATCATAGAGGACTTAGGTGCAGAAATCAGGTGTAGTCATTCAAAGCATTCAAGTAGGAATATGGTAATATAAATATTTGAAAAGCATCTTTTTTTCATAAATGTTCAAAACAAAATGTATAACTCATTCCAAACTAAAAATTGAGCTTTATAGCACGTATTTCCCTGAACAGAAAAAATAAGTAACTTTTGAAATATTTCTAAAGGCCTGAAAGCTTTTTCCTTGGTTAGTTACATTAGAAGACTTGCCTTTGATTAAATTACTTCCTTTCCAAATATGGAAAGTATTACATCAGTCCACTGTTAAAACAGACAATACGTTGCAAATTAATTCTGGTATAGTACGTTCCAACAAAGCCTAGTGTATAAAGGTGCTGAGGTGGCTTTCAGTTTAGTAGTCATCGCCTCGGCTGACAACCTCTTTGCACGTCGGACGCAGCAGTATGGTGTGCTCAAACTGTGCCGTGTACGAGCCTTTAATGTCGCACAGGGGAGGATAGGGATCCACGATGCCCAGGTCGCACAGGTTCTTCAATGCCATCAGGTATTTGCTCTCCCCCAGGCGATCCAGCCATCTGCGGCAGAAGGCGAGAGTACCAAAGTTTTCATTGATGACGTTTAGCAAGTGTTTCGCCCTCGGAAGCCTAAGGGAAGGAAGAAGAACACAATTCAGACAAAGAGGCATCACCACCAAGCATTCGCTACGGAAATAAAAACAAGTAATTAAAAAGGTTCGGTTTTCAAAGTATTTTAAGACCACTAAACCTTGTGATGCCTTTCTATACCCATCAGGTCTTGTGTTCACTAGAGAAAGTGCATTTTCCCGCTGCAGAAAGACATCTTTCCAAACAAGCCTGAATGCTCCATATGTCCTCTAATTCCTTCCAATGGAGGAAGTTCTGGTGTGAGCATATCGTCATCTAACTACTGAAGCCAAATGAAACGCAATGACAGGAATTATTCTTCCAGCCCTTATTTTAATACGTTCACATCCCTCTTTTCTCATACTACTGCACTGTTCCATGGAGACAGAACAGAAATCTCAGAAACCTACTGCGTTCCTAACCATAACAGCCTTCTGTTCATAAAGCACTATAGTCTCAGAAATGCAGAAATACTTCTCAGTGAAAACCAACAACAAATGTCCCATTTCATTTTAGAGCAATACACCAAAACTGGAACCTAAAAACCACTCGATATTTTCACAAACAAAATGAGTGACCCTGAATAACTGATATATTCTGGGAAAAACACTAAGACAAGGATTATGACGTACAACCATAACACAGATGCTGACTTGTTATTATTAATTAATCTATGCATTTTACATTGTTGGTGGCCCTGCTGTGGCAGGGGTGGTTGGAGATTCATGATCCTTGAGGCCCCTTTCAACCTGGGCCATTCTGTGATTCGGTGATATACACAGACTAAGAGAACAACGAGGTCTGTAAGTCATCGTAATGATCAAAATCACCAATGACCATTCATCTTCTCCATTTCCAGACACTTTGGAATAGTTCCATGTTATGTACAATCAGAGCACAGACGCTCATTTCAGAGCACATTTCATAACCACCTGTTACAGCATTATTATTAATCAATGAATCTGTATTGTACAAAATCTGAATCCAGGGAGGATAGTACAGTAAACAAAACAACAACCCAACCTTATTGGCACATGTCCCACATCGAAGTTCTTCATATAATGAGAACACTCCATATCATCATGAACAACACCTTTTCCTGTGCTACCGAAGGTTTCTATAGCATACACTTCACCTTCCTAAGAAAGAAAGACAAGGAAAAAAAAGGTAACGTGTTACAATGTGAAAATGAGACCAAACCACTGTGATGTAATTATCTCAATATAACCTCTGAATAGAAGTAATCAAATGGAAATAGATTCAATCATCAAATCAGAGGAAAAATTCAATATGGAGATTCCATGCAGTGAATTCACTGACATCTCAATAATCAGCTGCTTTTATTACTACGATTTTATTTTTTTTCCAAGTATAAACATCAGCATGTTTCTAGTCAGTTTGTCAAAGTCACTGCAGTTGAACGTTGCCAAAGTGCACATCTAAAACAGCTAAGAAAGGACATCCTACTGCGAAACGTTTGCTGGGTGAAACTAATTCTCCTTTCTTATTTGCATGGAAGTCCTCTAGGAAATGTATGTTTTGACAGAGCACGTAGATGCTGATCACAAACACTTCCTGCACTGAAGAACTTGCTGCCCAACTTCTGCAAGAATTTTCTGTTAACAGCTGCTAGTATAAAACCTTCACCTGCTCATTTCCACTGCAGCAGATTAATTTCTTCAAGAAATGAAGGTGATCTCTATCTACAAATCATTGAAACTGTGGCCAAGAGCATCCTGAAAAGCCATTCTAGAAACTGATTTCTGCCAAGTACATTCACATACAATTGGTTGTAGGTCTGCAAAAGGGGTTTACAAAGGACAGGGCATCAAACACTGATAACAGGAACTGGGTCTTTCAGTTCATCAGACTACCTGGAAAAAAAACCACAACTCAAAATAAGAAGTCATATGAAAAACAGTAATGCAGGCCTCAAACTAAGGACAAACTCTTACAGAAGTCACTGAATATTCAGCTGCTCTAATAAAAGAAAAAAAGGCAAAAAACCAACCCACATACAAAATGACACCACCAAAATTCCCATCCTCTTTTTCAGAATAAAGCTTGTCAGAGGCTGTATTCCTCTGTCACAAAGAACTCACGAGGTTGCAGTTTGTTGCTATACTTAGCACAGTACAGTAAGAGCCTGGCTATGCTCCACATTCTTCATGGCAAAATGTACTGTCTTTAATGGTGCAAGGTTGTGTCCTAAGTAACCCCTAGAAGCTGAATAAATTAAAAGTGCCTTCTCCCCAGTGCCTGGATGTTCAATTACAACAGTCTCAAAGCTCTCAACGCGTTAAGTAAGTTCTACACTAGTAATACACTGATGATGGATCAATAATACATACAAGCCATTGACAAAGTGTAACAAGAAGGGTACAGCACAGACAAGGGCCTCTTCCACCTTACTTTCCCCATATTCTATCCTCTCTGCACATCCTTAGGGACAAGAAGTTATAGATTTTTTCACTCACATTATTAAGTTGACCAACAACTACAACTTCTGGATGATGAGAGTGAGACTTACCTCAAAAAACAATGCCATTCAGTTCTTATTTCTCCCTATTCAGTTCTTAAAAGTCTTGTTCCCTCTGACAGGCTTACTAGTGATTATTGCTTATCATCAGTCAGGCTTAGAACTAAACTGAAAGCTTCTTATTGTATTACCAATCTATTAATTAAGTCTTCTTATCTTGTGAGAATGCAAACTTACATCAAAATAGTGGATAAATCTGAATTATGTATTTCAATACTGTCTTTGTGATGGGTATAGTTTATTGCATCACAGAGCTATTTCGCTTCCTTTTCCATTGACCCAAAATCCTATTCAAACACCTTCCATCTATCCTCTCACATTAATTAAACACATGCTCTATTATTTTGCATCTGCAAAGAACACCACTGGAAGCTTTTCAAGAAAGGTATCATGATAACTGGAAGAGGGTAGATTTAGACTAGATACAAGGAAGAAATTCTTTACTGCGTGGGTGGTGAGACACTGGAACAGGCTGTCCAAAATGACTGTGGATGCCCCCTCCCTGGAAGCATTCAAGGCCAGGCTGGATGGAGCTCTGAGCAACCTGCTCTAGAGGGATATGCCCCTGTCTATAGCAGGGGGTTGGAACTAGATATTCTTAAGGGTCCCTTCCAATCCAAACCATTCGATGGCTCTATCATATCTAACCATAGGTGCAAAAAGTCTTCCACAACTACAAAATGACAGAAATACTTCCCAAGAATAAACTGAGCAAGGAAAATGTGAAGGACCCACAAACCCTAACATCTTTACTGGAGCCTCTGTGGTCCCTCAAGGTCACCCCAAAGCCTCACTTCCTGTCCTCTCCCCCCTGATCTTAGGCACAACATTCCAACACACTATTTAGCAATGAATATATATTGAGAAATAAATATGCAAAAGCACCACGAAGGCTGTACTTTTTCTTATTTTTTTTCTTAATAGACACCAAGATGAAGTCTCGAAAGTTATCACCAAGTATGAAGTTTTTCTCTAGGTATTATTCACTAGGATCATTAATACTACACATTAGGACTACACAGGACAGTTATTCCTTCCGAGACAATTGAGAAATAAAGGAAAAGACTTCAGAACTCCACTTACCTCCATTCTCGTGGCTTCTCCTCCTTTCACAATGGGCACAGTTTTTCCAGCATGTATCCTGTATGGCCCGATTGAGTGTCCATTCAAATTGCGAATTGGTTTCACTTTTGAAGGAAAACATTAATATTACAGGCAACCTCCTAACCAAGTACAATTTGTTCTATTTGTCCATACAAAAAGCACAGCAGAGATTATCATTGTATTGGGACAAAATAGAATTATCCATTCACTTTGCACAAATTCCAACCAAGTGAAACAGTTGTGTAAGCTATAAATACAACATGATCAAAGACCAGCAACTTCAACAATGAGAAAAGCCATTAATAGAGCCAAACAGCAGGTATCAAATTATCTGTAAATTTTGAAACAGTTTCTCATCTTTCTTTTCATCTATTAAAAATACACTACTTGGCAGGACAAGCAAAGAGCATTCCTATAGAGCCCAGCACGTCAGAAAGAATATATTTATTTGTGTTACTCATGCCCCACTTCTATAACAGAACTCCTTTCAGTACAATACAAATATATGTATTCTGAGAATCATTATTCTCACATAAAAAAAAAGAACTTGCCTTGGTATGTTTTGCCATCAATTTCAACTTCGTAAGACTCCATAACTTCTTGTATGGCCTCCCCCACATCACAGAGACGTACATCTATTCCAGCACACTGAAAATAAAGTGTAAATACAAACGGAAAATATTTGCAAAGCTTACTGTAAAAGATTTGGTAGATGATTTGCAAAATGATCATACCTTTATTCCCGTATTAGTGGCATCCTTTACAGCTTCTAATAGTCTGTCATATTTCGGATTGAACGTGACTGTAAAAGCACAGTCAATAATACGACCTGAAAGCAACAGAAGTCAATTAGCTCTGAAGTTTCTGTGCTGAAAATCGTTTTCAAAATTGTAATTCATAAATCAAAACTAACCACTAATATGTGTCCCAAAATCTATTTTGCAAATATCATCATACTGCAGCACTGTTGGATCTCCGGCATTGGGAGTGTAGTGGGCAGCACAATTATTCAGAGAGCACCCAGTAGGAAATGCAAGACCTGCATTTAAACCATTTTCCTTTATCAGCTTACGCGAGCAGTCTTCTAGTTTTTCACTGAAGGGCAGAGAGAAAAAAAAAAGAACATAAGAGTTCTCATTAATATTTCTTATGACAGCTTCAAATAAATTAAACACGAACAAAATCTCAGGAAAAAAAATTGGTTTCCATGTGAAATATTTAGGCGCTTATATGCTAACTAGAAAGAGGCCCTAAACTGGAAAAATAAGCACAAAATAACCATCCTCACTTGTCTGTGTTGTTTCTTCTACTCTTTAGTGGGCAAAATGGAGCACTTTGCTGTTGTTCTTAATCTAAATTGAAAAGATGCTTCTGTTACAAGGTATGTTTAACTCGTTCTTTCAGGATAATAGAGGTTATACAACTGAAGTTTGGGCAAATTAAATGCCTTGTTCTTTTTCCTTAAAGTTATATCCTGGTAATTGTTAAAATAGCACAGCTCTCTCATTTACTTTAAAAAAAAAAATCAATTTAAAGAATGACAATATATATATTAAATTGAAGGAATAACTACAATAAAACAACACCTTTCAAGACCAGCATTTGTCCCTGGTTTTTGTCTACTCTCAAGCTTTTAGCCACTGGAAGACTACAGATGCATGTCCATCAGTGCATACCACCCCTGAAGTTGCAGTGAATGATGTAAACTGCAACTCACATCAGTGCAGCATATTCTGATTTCATTTAAGAATGCTATTCACTCAGAGCAGTCTGGAAAAAGAAAAGAGCTTATTTTAATAGGTAAGTCCCCACAGCTCTAAGTATTTCACAAAGAAAAGTCATGTTTTGAGAAAATTATTGCTTATAACTCAAACAGTCAAACCATGTAACTCAACATGACAGACTTGTCTCAGCCTGAATAATGATTACTAAGGCAGCTGTTTGTCTTTCGCTTTCCCTGATGGCATATTATTTCTTTCCTTTACCCTCACAGTTACCTTAGGGGCTCAGCTCTGATAAGCTTTCTTTCTATCTTACTCTTGTCAGCACAGTCCTCAGTTATATCAGGCTGAAAGCACGTGATTTTGGTAGCTAAACTGCTCTGGAGCTGTGTAGTACTTGGGACTGTAGACATTTCACTCCAGATAAACTGAAGAACAGAGAAAGGAACAGCTGGAAGTGTAAAGAGAATCGGTCTGGGCAAATTATTTCTTTGAACTTGACCTTGACCACGTTTATTTTAAGTAATTCATTCAGCTATTTCTTATCAGCTGAGAACATTCGTCAGGGAAGACAAAATACAGACTGAATCTACCTGCCCCGGACTGCACGTATACCCATACAATTTCCATTTCTGTTAACCCACTCCAGTCTCAGATGCACCTACACTGCTTGTCCACATAGCATTTCACTTACAATTCCAGAAGAGCTACTGCTATCAATGCTTCTCTCAGCACCACTGCCTACGCAGATGCAAGAGTGGCAAGACCAAAGAAGACTAAAATCAAGCTCATGCTCAAATTAACTGAATATATCTGAAAGCTGTTTGAAAATCAGTACAATCCCAGGTCCTGTAAAGCTGTATAAACTAAGAATATGATATATGAGAAAATTTTAAGAAAATAAGAAGGTATACTGGTTGCATATTTCAAAATGTAAACCCCCACAACAACCATAACACAGTCAATTAAGTACACAAAATTGAGAGCAAATTCCTCCCTCCGGTGGAGAAAGAGGAAACATCAATAGCACAGGTCTTTGAGAAGATCTGTGTCCTCACCAGATTTCTATCATTGTCATCCCGGGTTTTATCCAGCTCATAACGTATTTCCTCACTTGTCTGTGTGCCTCTGCAGCCTCCCGAAAATCATTCCAGATCTCCTCACTAGCTTGGTCTAGTGCTTTCTTCTCTTCACTAGTTATTCTCCAAGCTGCAGTCCGCCTTCAAAATAAAACATAATGAAAAGTTACTATAAGCATAACCACAGTAGCAATTACAACTTCTGTCTAAATTGCAAAGTGTTTGGTTAATCAGTCAGGCCTACACTCCCTTGCAACAGAAAAGATCCCCATTTATAAAATCTTCAGAAGAAAGGAAGCCTATAAGAATTAATCAGCACCACATACTGGCACCTGTGAAAGCTGATAACCTCACAGGAGAAAAAAAAATGTCTACATAGAAACTGAACTCATATCATGAACCAAATTACTCCCTTTTACATTATTAAAAGCCTTACTTTCAAACCTTATAAAAACCCCAGAGTATTGTTGAAGGATGCACAACCATCCTCAAAGACCTATACAATCAGCATCAATCAGCCCACAACTCTACCTTGAGCTTGATACTTCCACCCAACTTCATCATACTTAGGTAACAATTCTTGATGCAGAGCAGAGCTGATGTGAGACAGGCCAGGAAGTCACTTTCTGTATTTGCTGGACAGCAAATTAACATCTGCTCCAAGACAACACTACTCTCCTGAAACTCCAGCTCTTTGATAGTTTGACAGATCAAATACAAGAATCATTCTAAAGACTAAATATAAGATTAGTTTGAAGGGTTTTTTCTTTTTTGTTCCATTTTGTTTTTGAGACCATACAACTACAATTCCAAGAGAAAAAAGGTAATTTCAGCACTCTATCATCCATCAGAACCCTGGTAAAAGACCACCCTTTCGACTACAAAATAAGAGATGACCTTCAAACGAATCTGAAGCAGTGTAAAGGGAGAAATTCCACGATTACTGCTCTCAGTTTTCTTGTTCTAACAGCAAGCACCACACACTGCTCTTAACTCACAGGATCTGCTTTAAAACTGAGAAATTCCACCAAAACAAGCAAGAGGCTGAAACACCAGCCTGCTTACTGCACTTGGAAACTGGACTACTGCCAGCACAGCTGTCATGGCATAACAAGATGGAAAAGACAGGCTGCAGAAAAGTGTGGGGAGAAGCACTTGCAGGTCCTTGCACACTGCTCCGGATTGCAGCGAGGATCACTCTCTGGTAGAAGTCCAGGCAGTGCTCCATCAGCAGCAATAGACTGCAGTGCAAACTCCAGCAAACTGGCAGGAAAACTTCTCACTCTATTTTGGTGCACAGTCACTTCGTGCAAGACAACTAGGGGATGAAATGGCTTTTACATTGCAAAATATCTTATCAGACCCAAAGCATTCTGCTGCCAGAGCTGTGAAGCTTTCAGCCGGGAGCTCAAGAAAGGCAGCTACCAGAAGTCCTGCTGGGTCTCACACCAAACATTACATCTTCTAATGGATACAGCTGTAGATAATCTTCTCCGAGGAGCTTCTAAACATGCTGGCTACCACATAATTCAGCATAAGAAGACCACGTCCTGCTCCAAGACATTTGTTCCCACCTTTTCGCTCGGGTTCAGAGTTTCCAGTTCTCACTAGTGCAACTCTTTACAGGATATAAATTAATATATATATATTATAATATATAGCTATAAATTAATGTTAGTGGTCAAAGATATGAATCCTGGAAACCAATTTCCTCAGATTATTTTAACCCAGATATTAGCACAGGGACAGAAACAAGCAAGCAGGGACAAGAATTTCTTCTGCCAGCTTTACAAAACTCAGTTTCATCACGCAACATTGCTTATAGCATTTCTGCCCTTCATGAAATCGTTTCAGCTTTTAAACAAAGTGCAAGCCTTTAAACAGGGCTCAATATCCAAGCTATAAAAATATCAAAGCTTAACCCACTGTCCATATAAAAATTGATTTTCTAACATTCTTCCTCCTGAAAATTCAATGATACCCATTTCTAGTTCAACTTCTTGTAGAATGTATGCAATTCTAAGTTAACGAGTAATTTAGAAAGTAGCCATTCTATGATTTTGTGATCAAGAGTTCAGAGTAGAAGCACAAATCTTTTTGAAAGAAAAGACAAAACCCTTCCCATCTCAGCAAGAATAGCAGAAGCTGCACAGAAATGTGGAAGCATAATACAATTCATATATTTAAAACATTTAAATTAGAAAATTTGATGAGATCAAGCTGAGTGGTGAAGCTGACACAACAGAAGGGATGGATGCCATCCAGAGGGACGTAAACACCCTCAAGAAATGGGCACACAAGAATCTAATGAGGTTTATAGCAAGTATATAGAGACACTGAAGTCTTAAGCATGAAATGGCTGTTCCTCAATCAGCCCTTCAGGACTACCACATGAGGCCCCTAACACGAGCAGGCTAACACTGTGCAAACTAAGACAGTCGTTTATGAAAAGGAACACACCTTGTGATCAAATTGCAGTCATTAAAGAGAAGGCTTCCTCAAAAATTAACTTTAATTTCAAAGAAGTGAAGCCATACTTTCTGTGAGTACCTGAACACAATGTGCTGCACTCCTAACTATACTGCATATGCCCCCCGAGAAATGGGCATTGGCTTTAAACAACCAATAAAAAGCACTGGAAAACATTACCATTGGAAATTCCTTTTGGAAGTGCTTTTCCTCTACACCCCTCTCTTTGTTTAAACTTCTTTCTCCAGTTTCATGGAAAGTTTTTAGAGTTACACTTGGTGTTTTCATTCAGACTTTTGTGCAATTCAAGCTAATTCCTCCTCCCTACAAACAAGTTAAGAAATGACCTCCACCATGCTTTACATAGGAAATTAGGAAACTCACTCAACTGCTATACCTTAGCTCCTAACAAAGCACAAGGAAATAAGGAAATGGTAGTAGCTTATGTAAGGATGTAGATCTCTGACATAGTAAGCTAGTGGAAGTTATTGCCTGTTAATGACTTTGCACATAATTCCTCTGTCACTAAGAATAATATCTACATATATATGCAAAAATGAGAAGCAACGTGAAGAAAATGCCACTTGGACTTCTACCTTTTCCTCTTTAGTCTAATCACAGATCCATTTGGGAACTACAATTATTATTATTTTTTAATACCTCCAACACCCAGATTAAAACTTAGGACAAAATCATCTGTAATAAGAAGTCGCCTCCTTTGCTCACTCCAATAGCTTCAGGGAAAAAAAATGATATTTTAAGATCTTTTATTCCCTCCCATTTCTGAAAATAAAATGTAAGAGGTACAGCACAAAGGTAACGATTAAAAGGAATAAACAACATTAATGACAAAATGCTAATTAGTGACCTAAGAATAGAAGTTCGTAAGAAAGCAGGGAGCTTGCAGCATGCAAGTGTACTGCTCTGTATCTGTTACCACCTTTAAGATCTTTAAAACAGAAACTAAAGAGGCCAACAAGGCTACAGGACACACGCATACATGGCTTCCTTCTTTATATTGCACAGCAAAGACAAGAGTGCTTTACACTTGGAAATTTTTATGAAAACCATCAAATGGATGTCAACATTTTTTATAGAGGCATTTTTTCCCCATCTAAGATTCAGCTTTATTTTCAGTCTTCGTTTATGAGCTACAAAACAGCCCTAACTTGAAATAGTTAGATTTGAAGCATTTTCACTATCCGTCTCAGTACTGCTTAAACTCGCTACAACTCCAAACCTAAAGTTAGCAATTTGATTTGTGGAAAGACAGGCAGGAGTAATTAAAAAAAAAAGAAGAAAAAAAATGCCCTCAGTAACAGTTCACAGCTAAGAAGAAAACTACTGAGCATTGCACTATTCAGATTATCTGGGAGGGTTTATACAAAGGAGCTCATTTAATTGGGGAGGGGTTGGGGGAAGATTAACATGTAGGAAGAATCTTGTTAACCAGGGAATTGACTTTCACTTGGATCAAATCAGACACTGAAAGCATTATGTAGGAGATGGGGAAAAAAAAGCCTTCCAAAAACAAGCAAAAAAACAAAACAAAACAAAAAAAATACCCAGCCACATAACCATGTTCCCAGTCAGTTAATGACATTTTCTATACAGTTTCTCCTCCCTCAGGGTATGTTTTATTTCTCCAGTAAGAAGCAGGAAAAAGGGAAATAAAGGAATGAAACGAAATCCATCTGTCATGTAAGAGATAAAGTGCTACATAACAATCATCTCACTAAATTTCAAACCTTCAGCCAGTCCTAATTCATACTAAGTTCTGCAAGCTGTCTACTTCTCATCCTTTTGGATCCTTGGTCCTATGGATTCCTGCCTCAGGGCAATTCTGTTCATAGAGACTAGACCATAACCAAAGGAATAGAGATAGAAGACCCTGAAGTTCTGGCCTGAAGACTTTTATTCAGCAAGTTGTTAGATGATTCAATTTAAAGAAGAAAAAAAGCACACTGCAATTCACTTTTGAATTTGTCCATCTAGTTGCACAGCAGAAGTTTACTGTCATCTGGATGTGCTGAATTGCATAATATCCTACACTTGAAATACTTACCCATCTTGAGTTGGTGGATATTGACATTCTTCTCCCTTTGGGTATATGTTGCTGGGAAATAGATCACATATCGGAATAGAAGGTGGATCTGTCTGAACCTTAGCTGTTGGGTACAAATTTTAAAAGTGTTATACACGGCAAACCAGAAATTCTAAGTATCTTATTTCAAACTTGAAAGTTAAATAACACACACTACTTAAGATCTTCTTTTCAGAACTTGGGCTTCTATCCAGAGGATGTCACATCATGGTGCCCTCATACTACTTAATTTGGCCAACACTTAAGGCAGCATTCAGGGATACTACAGAAAAGAAAACTTAGCCTACAGACCCAAAACTGTCTCAATTGTCAAAAAGAGTACAAGCTTAGCAAAAAAATTATGCACGGCTTATCTTTCATTTTCTGTTTGATACCTACGTCCTTTCTTCTTTTTCTTCTTCTTCTTCTTTTTCCCTGCTGCTCCATCTCCTTCACCCTCTCCATCTACAGAGAAACAAAGCATTCAGATGAACGTAAAACAAAGAACCAATTTCGAATGACAAACAAAACCATCTGGAAACATTTCTTTCACAGTAAAATTTAACAGATTAAATAAAGACAGTTAGAAGCTGCAACCAAATCATTAGCATTTTCAGTCCTTATACAAAACACAGATGTAAGAAAACTCTTTCAAAATTGATGACTTGAGCCTATCACCAGTCATGGAAAGAATTTCTGGGAACTCCTAATACCTCTTTTCTTCATCCACCTCAAAAGATGTGTGGAGTTGAGGAAAGACATGAGAAAACTGTGTTAGACACAGCTAACAAAAAGCTGGGAACACCACCGTTACAAACACATCTTCCATGCTTCAGCTGCAGGAACTTGATGTAAAACGCTACCAAAAAAAGCCAGTAACAAGGAAAGATAACAGCATACAAGTCAGAAGGAGGTCAGTCAGCAGATAACAGTCACAACAAGCACTGAGTGAAAGCACTGGCTATGGGATATGTACCTCTTGGAGGCTTTCACACAACACAGCTGCCAACACCACGAATCAACCAAGCCACGTTACGTTCACACTTGGGTGCTAACAATAACCCTGTGGACTTCACATATGGCTGCATCTAATGCTCAGTATTTATCTACTGTGCTAGTAGATAACTAAACCTTCTCAAATAACCTGAATTCTGAATAAGCTCATGGGTAAAGTTCTACTCTTCTGCGTATACGACATTTATTTTTCCTGAAGTGAAAATTAAAATTAGGAGAACTTCAGGAGTCAATCTAGCCCAAGCATTACTATTTGAATACATTCATATTGAAACTCCTATGTGCTCATGTATTAAAATCAAACACCAAAACTGACCAGCTGTCCCGGTCACTAGATGTCAAGTGATGGTCAGTGCCATTCCAGAACCTGCATGGCAGTGATTGTTGCAATCTTGCAGCTGGGGCAAATTTCAGAGATGTGCCTATCTCCAGCTCATTTTATCATTAAATATTTTCTTATTTAAATAAATAAATAAAAACCCAAACCTGAAAGCATAAATACTTTTTAACCACAATGCAGTCCAGACGACCAGAACCTCCATCCCACTGCATTTCATTGGCAGCTGGCAACACTTAATAGTGCATATATTAATTCTTTATGATGTGGTACCTTTGCCACAATTCTTTTGACCTTGAGTCGCGTTTTAGATGTGACTCCAGTTAATTCCAAGAGTTGAGTTTTAGATTTATTTCCCCCTGCACCTGCAATCCTTAGGCCTAAACTGATTTAAAAAAAAAATACAGCGTTCCTTTCTTAAATGTTATCATCGTTGCCATTTGCTTATTGTGGCTTTTTTGTACATCACTGCACAGGAATTTGTCATTTGTAAGCAAAACTAACTGGTCCTATGCCTTCACGTCCTTGAAGATTGTTGCAGACTAATTGTGCTGCCAGGAACATTACTACTGCATCTGACCAATACCCCTTTGTCTTCTGCTTGCTTAGCCAGAAAAGCAAGTGAAGAAATTAGAGAAACTGAAGCTCATCCTTATGCCATTGTGGTATAGATATTAATAACTTACTACCATGCATAAATGTTATCTCTCAGTATGTATTAACACAGCCCCGGAAATCTGAAAAGCACTTCCTAATTGCTCCCAGATTTCAAGAAGCAGAGACTTATTTCTGAGGCCACAGGGCTTTGGGCTTATAAAGAATATAAAGATAAAAAGGGAAAAGGGAACATTACTGGTTTTAATTTAAAGGCAGCATCACACTTTAAGGAACACCTCTAAGATTACACATTACAATGGCAAATTGTGAGTACAGTACAGGCACAACACAGAGCTGTCTCATAAGACAGCATATTTTTTTCATGAAAAAATATTGTTCTTTTCCGAAAATATACCAGGATTTAATATGAGGAAAATATAAAGCTTACTACTTCAGCGACAGCATCACTTTGCATTTTTTGTTTTTGAATACTTTCTAATACTGTAATGCTAACTGATGATAGTATAAAAAGCATAAAAGAACACAGCACTGTTATTTGCAGATGAAATCTTATTTCTCCTGAGATGGAGCTCATTCTCATCTGGAATTCTTTTAATGGTACAAAATGTTCACTAGCCTCCTCAATACTGCCTACTTCGGTGGCAATAAAGGCAAAACATATGTCGGATTATCTCTCAATTCCTAAAATATAGCATTAAAAGAAATAATCCATTAGAATATACTTCTAAGCCAAATTAGTAACAGAACTGAATGCTATAAACAGTTTAAACTGAAGTCTGAACATTATTAAATTTCTGCACCTAATTTTTTCCTTTAAATGGCAAATCCCAAAAACAGTTTACTAAGAAGTTTTCTTAGAACAATAAGGCACATTTTAAGATGCTGAATCAACTTTTAATGCCAATTCACAAGAAAAAACTAAACAACTAACCTGAGAAATGCATTTTTAAAAGGCCTGTATTCATTTAACGCCATTCATTAAAATAAATGAAATATAATTTTTTTTTTTTAAGCTGATGCTACTACGAAAAAGAGGCATCCAACTTGGATTTCAGTACTGGACACTCCAAGGTTACTCAGTTAGAACAGCTGTGCAGCACTGGCAGCACACAAGGTGTTCACCTTGCTTACATATTCATCTCTCCCCAGGTCAGTTCTAATGACAAATCAGCATTAAACACAGCATGTGCGTTGCTAAAGGCTGTCACTGGTAAAGACTCTAAGATATTAATTAATGAGCTCCCTCACATTCTTTGGGGTTTTTTTGTTCTAAACCAAGAATAAGAGATATATGAACTAGAACATAGCTTCATATTGCCCACAGTTATACAAAAGAGAATGCCTTACAGCACGCCTTAACACTTCCCTGCAGTAACAGGATCCTTGAAAACAAGCAGCTTTAACAAAGCTGTTATCCTAAGGGTTTTTTTTATGCATTTATAGATGCCTGACAGCTCAACTGTAACAAAAGACATACAAACCCACACATACAAGAAATATACAGATATATACCGCTGGGCTCTGTAGGTTTGTTAAGACAGAGTCCAGGAGTGGGTTCAAGTTCTTCACTGTGAGAGTGGTGAGGTGCTGGAACAGGCTGCCCACAGAGGTTGTGGATGCCCCGTCCCTGAAGGTGTTCAAGGCCAGATTGGATGAGGCCCTGGGCAGCCTGGTCTAGTATTGAATGGGGAGGTTGGTGGCCCTGCATGTGGCAGGGGGGTTGGAGATTCATGATCCTTGAGGTCCCTTCCAACCCTGGCCATTCTGTAATTCTGTGGCTCAGACTAAAGCGTCAAGTGAAAGAATGAAGTGACACTTGCCTTCATCATCGTCATCTTTGTCCTTCTCCTCCAGCACTTGTTTATCCAACTGTTTTGCTACATCATCGAGAGCACCTTCCACTTCTTTATCTGTTTCTTGTCCTGTTGGCCAATACGTACAATAAAAGTAGAGCTCCACGTTAGTAGCTAGCTACAGCCCCCAAACCTTCACTAAGATGCCGCGCCGCAGCCATCCTACAGACACCAAAACAGACGCGCGGGTTATTTTTAAGCAGACCCAACGCGTGAGACCGGAGGGCCGCACAGATCCGCGGCCCGGCGCTTCGGAGCCCTTCTGCCTCCGCGCTGAGCCCCACGCGGCCGGGCTGCCGCCGAGCGATAACGCGGCGTGCAGACACCGCCCCGCCGCGCTGCCCTGCGCAGCGCCGTGCGCCCCGACCCGCCGCAGCTCCCCGCGCACAGCCTCCACCATCACGCGGACGGCTCCCGGCAGCACGCTGACGCCTTTCCCCTCAGGGCACGCGAGAAAACGAGGCGCCCTCGCACGCTCCTTTCCTCCGTCCGTCCGCCCGTCCCCGGAGCGCAGCGGCCGCAGCTCCCGCGGCCCCTCCGGCCGCGAGCCCACGCCGTGTCCCCCCGGCCCGCGGCACCCGGCCCGCCGGCGGACGGCCCCTACCCGCGGGGCCCGCTTTGCCCTTCTTCTTCTTCTTGCGCTTCTTCTTGGCGCCATCCTCCGCGCCCGGCCCCGCCGCGCCGTCCCTGTCCTCTGGCTCCGGCGGCAGCTCGCCGTTCAGGTGCTTCTCCGCCTCGCCGTCCGCCTGCCCCACGCCCGCCATGTCGCCGCGGCCGCGCCGCCTCCACGCACGGGGCGAGCAGAGCGGCGGGGCCGGGCTTCGGCTCTATGGCGAGCGCGGGGCACGCCGGGAAGGCTGGAGGACTGCGCCGGGAGCGGGGAGGAGCGCCGTGCGAGGAGGTCTGCCTGCCTCCCTGCCTGCCTCCTCTCCCCGCCCCGCGCGGGGTTGGGGCGTGTGAGGCTGAGGTTGTGTGGGGGCTGAAGGGCGCTGCGCTGGAAGTAATGCAGTAGTGCTGCCAGCTCGCTGCCGTGCAAACGGCAGCAGGTACAAAGAGCACAACGACGCTACGGGGTAGAGAAAATAATCAGCTACAAAGCACTCCGTTTCAACACCGTCACCACCGTTAGCTATGCGTTTTCTCCAGTGGTGGATAAGAGCCTGCGTGCCACGCTCCTAACAGTCTGCACCGGCGGAGGTGACCCGCTGTGGCTGTCATCACAGCAGAAATGCACCATCCAACGCGTCACTGTGCTCACATCCTCTCATCGGTTTCCATCAATATTCAGCAAGCATCCACGGATGTCACAGAATCGCAGAAGGGCCAGGGTTGGAAGAGAACCTCATGGATCATGAATCTCCAACCCCCCTGCCACATGCAGGGCCACCAACCTCCCCAATTAATACTAGACCAAGCTGCCCAGGGCCTCATCCAATCTGACCTTGAACACCTCCAGGGACAGGGCATCCACAACCTCTGTGGGCAGCCTGTTCCAGCACCTCACCACTCTCCCTGTAAAGAACTTCCCTGTCAATGGGTGCCGTTTTTTTCCTGCACGGAGGAATTCAGTGACACGCCTTTGCTTCATCCACACTTCCATGTCAGGCACTATTCTGTCACGCTGCCCTTCTGCCCATGTTACAAAAACAAAACATAATAGAATATTGGTGGAAAGTTCAACCTCTACTGTCATACCACCACCAACATCCACCTCTGATGCTGTGGGTTGACAGAATAGAAGGCATCATGCTGTGCAATGTGTGCAGATGGCTGCCACCTAACTTGGTGCATCTGTGTTTGCCCTGCCTGCCTTCCAGTGGGGACCTCTTTAGACCTCCATCTTCTGCCCAAATTTTCACTAATCATAGAATCATTAAGGTTGGAAAATACCACTAAGATGGTGTAGTCCAACTGCCAGCCCATCAGCACCATACTCACTGGCTGCCAGTAAGAGGACCTGGTCTCTCAGAAGCAAGTAGAGAGCACCATACATCTTGCAGCATGTCCTTACCAGCTTGGAAAGCTTTGTCCTTGCATTACTGCCAGTATGCTGTTTCTAACATTAGTTATGCTTTGTATTAATGGATACTACGTTTTCCCATTTCATACCTTACCAAACAGCATGATAGGATGACAGTATCAAACAGGTAGTAGGCAGAAGTGATGCATAAAACTACCCTTAGCTGGAAAAAGATACTGATTTTTTCGCTTTCTTACAGTGGCTGTTGGTTGTTTTTAACCACCTGCCTCACACAGGCAGGCACTGGCTGGGGAGCTAAGGGAAGGCCTGAGTCCAAAACACACAGTAACTAAGCAGCAGGACTTGAGATGCTGTCCGGAAAAACAACAGAGACTCACCTCCTAACTATTTTTCTTTCAGGGAAGCAGCTCCCATTGCACCATTTTCCTGGCAGAAGAAGTTATGATCTTCAGGAAAAATCTTCTTTCAGAGTGGGTTATATTTTAATTTAATTGTTGCTGCTGTTTTCAACCTGTATATGTGTGAGGAAATGGCATAGAGTGGAGGGGGGAAGTTGTCTCTGACAGCTGCAGGTTCATCTTGGAAAGAGGAGGAGGGAGGACTGAAGTACATGGCCTGCATCTGTCCAAAGAAGAACCCGAACAGAAGGAGGTTGTATTTGTTTTTCTGTTTGTATTTCTGGAGATGATGTCATTAATTATGTGTTTACAACACTTCAACTCTTCTTCCTAGCTTAGGCCCAAGGCTCATAGTCCTGACCCAGCTCCAAAAATCCATTGAGGCAGGTCTGACACAATATTTAATATCAGGCCTAAAGGCTGGATCTAGTCAAAGGAAAAAATCTACTCTATGAAAACAAATGTAGAAGCTGCTCCCCACTCACTGGTTGCTGAAGACAGAGTACGGTTACACTTCCTCAGCCATCATCATCCATAGCATTTACTGTGGGGATGACAGCTGTCTCCTGATAATGATTTCCTTAGCACAGCAATGTCCAGCCAGATTTCACCAAGAATCTCTGAGGAACACCTTGAGAGCTCACTGAGAATTGCAGCTACTTCCTCTGAACCAGGCTGACACAATGAAGTCTAACATGGAAGTACATATGGAGCAAAGGTGTGTCATTGAATTCCTTCATGTGGAGAAAATGGCACCCACTGACATTCATCTACACTTGCTAGAGACGAAACCATGGATGTCAGCGTAATGAGGTGGTGGCTGGTGCACTCCAGCAGTGATGACAGCAACAGTGACCTCAATCAGTACAGATTGTTACAAGCAGAGCATGCAGGCTTTTGTTCATTTTGTAAATTGTTTATTTACAATTAATGGTGGTGACTGTGTTGAAAAAGTGTTTTATAGCTGAAATATTTTCTGTTCAGCAGTGTTATTGTGCTGTGTCTGTTGTAGTTTCCATGGAAATAATTAGAAGGCATTACTTTCAGCCCTCATAGATGCAACCCTAGACAATTCCTGTTCACTCAATGCAGCCCAGGCAAGCCAAAAGTTGGACACCCATTTCTTGGCATGAGCAGGATGAAGGACACCCTTTCTTCTGAAACTACTCCTTCTCTTAAAAGCTTGATGAAATATTCAGTTTAAATTTTAAAGTGACAAAAGCAGATGAATAATTCTCACTTAATACTATTTACTGTGGACTTCTTTTCACATCCCATGGTGTTTTCCCTTTTTTCCATCAGTTTGATTACAGCCTGTCAGCCATAATCCAAACATCCTGGCATTGCATCTGCTAGTGTCATGACAGTGTCCTTGGGAGGCCAGACTTTCAAAGGATGCAGTGAGTGCTTCTGAAAGGAAGCAAATTTCATGTCTTAAAGCTACCTTGAGAGCCACAGAACATTGTTTGTACGCTCACATTGTGCCAAAGCAAGTGCTCTTCATCTTGCATGAATAGAGATATGCTGTACCAATATATGTAAGTCAGTTAATTGCCCTTGGAGTTTGTTTTTTAGAAATTACTTCTAAATGACAGACTTCAAATAAACAGAACAATCTGATGTCTGAACCTCTGCTTCAAGAAAGACATCTTAAATTTTGGTGATAAGGAGCTTGTATGAAAGCTTGTAAGTGAAAGCTGGAGTGAATTAGATATGTGTATTAAAATGCGCTATAGTGAGGGATGCCCCGACAGCAGATCCCTTGCCTTTGTGCAGTTTTGGTAGAGTGTAATGAAAAGTTGCACAGAATCAGAAGTTGCCACGGTGGTATCTTTAAAATCCTCTTTTAATATTCATGATAGAATCATAAAAAAACTTTTTGGAATGGAAGCATATTTAATGACAGTCCCTGAGTCATACAAAACCTGTCGTCTTTTTCATATAACAAACAAACTGAGACATCTGTCCTATAAAGTAGCAGTGGGCTGTGTCTCATGAAGACTCTTTTCTGGAGTGGTATGAATCTAAATGAACAAAAACTGACACTCGGCTTTTCGATTTTGTAATTGACTGCCTGTAATTTAGTCCAGGACATAATTTAGTCCTATTTGTACAGTAGTTTTTCATGTAATTTTTGAAGCAGATTTTCAATACCTCACACAGAATATAATGGCTCAGCTTCACTGTTAGTGTGAAAAGAATGAACAGTTTCTTTCTCACAGCCTGCTGACATAACTATCTTCCCTTGAAGTTTTTCAGCCCTTGTTCATCTTGGGAGTAATGGAACCAGCACTTAGATCTGCAGTGCCAGTGGCAGGACCCATATATTTCTTTGACCAGCTGATTTCTTTCATTTTCAGTGTTGTACTTCCCTCTTTCCCTTCATACATCCTCCAGTGTTAAATTGGAAACATTTATTTTGTTGTAGATGAAAGCTAAAAGGAAAGAGAGGGACAAGGAGATATCAGAAGTGTCCTCATATTGCCATGTGCTCACTACAAATCCTCATCCTGTCAGCTTTACTCCCAGGTAATGGTGTCATGCCAGTAGTGGTGGGAGCAGGCAAGTTTCTGTAAACTAGTTTTTCAGGAAAGGCACAAAGGAGTCCTGAGGTGGATGCGGTCAAGGCAGAATGGGATAGCTGGGGAGGCAAATGACCAGAGCTGACACATGCAGTGGGAGCAGAGTGGGAATGTGGAGAGTCCTGTACAGACCTCTCACTTCTTGAGGTGTGTTACCTAATATTCGTTTCTGCTGTCAACACTTCATGAGTTCAATGTATTTAACATACAAATCTTGAACTAAGAGTCTTGAACACTGCATTTCAGCAGACATAGTTCAAAGTGTACACTGTCAGTGCAGATGTTCCCTGGTTTGGCAATGGCTGCAGTAGACTGTCTCCTGCTGCTCTGCACAGGTATTTCAGAGCTTGATCTAGGAGCGTCCTTGGGAGGAAATGTGGTGCAGTCTCAACTGTGAAAGGGGCACTGCCAGCCCATCCACATTGGTTTGAGGTAGCAAAACTGTTCTGTGTGTCCTTTAATTGTTATTGCTCTCACTGAACTATCCATCTATTTTTACTCCTCAGCCTGACTGAAGGCAGGAATCCCTTCTGTGCAGGGGAGTATACAGAAAGACATGAAGATGGTTTCTTAAATGATGAGACACAGAAAGAAAAAGATCCAGATTTGCATCAAATATCTCGTCATTCCCTGTGTAAAACCACTACAGAGGACTCAAACCCAAAGATCTCCCAATGTGCTCTGATCCCACAGGCAGACAAGGCCTCACCACTTAACACGTTGAATAAGTCTGCATCTGCCATCATGTTACAGGAACCTGGAGAGAAGTTGCAGCTCCTGACTAGATATCAGACTGGTTTTCCACTGAAACTTGTAAATGTGCTTACCTGCAGATGGAGGAAACTCACTGAGGGGGCTAATTTCTGTAAACGGCAGCAGAAGTTGCTGTCATACAAAAGCATGAGATCCAGGGGAATCCAGGCCTCAGAGGATGTTAAGAATAGTACTCTGGCATCCAAATGTAAGGAGCATGAAATCCTCCTTTACTCTACCAGCCTGCACTACAAAGGGAGAAAGAAATCCTGAGACGGCATCAAACGCACCTCCAGAAATTGAAGGTAATACAGTGCTGCACAAATGTGCTGTATTGTAACATTTGGCCAAAAAAAAAAAAAGAAAAAAGTGCTTTCTGTTAAGACTTCACTATTGGCTGGATAGGCCAACGTTCTCCAGCTTATAACTTGATACGCTGCAGTTCTTTGCAAAGCATTGGTTTAGGACATGATGAAATAGCTTTGCAGCTGAAGCAAGAGGTACAAACACTTAGAAGAACAAAGCCGGTGAAACTGGGCAATGTTTCAAGTCATTTAGCAAAGCATTTTTAGTCTCCTCTTTCAAGGTGAGTGATAGAGTCATAACATATTGCACCAGTAGAGAACATTTGCATCTTCATTCTGCGAGTGTCAGTGATTGTCAGTGCTGAACCTAGTGTTGGGAAGAAGCCTGTTAAAATTCTCCAGGTGATACTCATCTCTTTAAAAAGAAATTAATAGTTTTTAAAAGTAGATTTACCTTTCCACGTGTGTTCCTAAGCACTGCATTCTGCTTTCTTTGTGTTTAGCTCCTGTTGTGCAAAATGATGCTAACCAGTCACCCATCACAGTCAGCTTCTCACTTTCATCCAACATTTGTGAGGAACAAGGTAAGAGAAGCGGGCAGCTGCTCTGTAAAGCTAGTGTTTTGCAGAGGTGTTTGGAATGATACACTAACTGAACAAACTGTTACGGATGCCTGAATTAATTAAAGAATGGATTACCATGAGAAAGGAGTAATTTTCAAGTAATAATACCCTGCCTTTTTACTACAATCTGGTTTTGAATACACAGTCCTCTGATTATTTGTGGTCATCTGCCAGTAAAATTTCTGTACCTGTCGTATGTAGCTACTATGAGTCCACTTCTCTGTGCTAGCAAAATGCAGGACCAACCACTGCTTTGGGATATTATTTTAATCCTTCCCTGCTGGGAACTGTCTGACCACATGTGTTTGAGTTAATAATTTCCTCTGAATGGCAGTACTAATGCACCCACTGAAACGTTCATCACAAGGCATTATGTAAGCTCTGCCTAAAATGTATGGGCAATGCTGATGATCTAAAGGGAAGAGCTGCTTATTCTGCACCTTTTTTTCTTAATTATTATTTATTTGAGAACATTGCCATGTGAAAAAAAAAACAGTGTCTGTGCATTGCTGAAAGTGCTGCAGAGACATCTATCATCCTAGCACAGAAGAATAGCTTCGTAAACCAATATATTGAAACAGAAGGGATTTATAACTTCTTCTGGTGTTTCCTAAAAATGTGGCATCTGATTTCCTCTGGTTATAACAATGGGACAGCACACCTGAACCATCTGGAAATGTGTTCCTGTGGTGTTGCATGTCCTTGGTGTCACTGTGCTGCTGAATTGGCAAGATTATTGATTGCACCTTAAGCTTTTGTGTCCACAGGCTGCCTCTTTATTCTGCTCAGTGATTTCAAGATCACTGGTCATCTTGACATTGTGTATTATCCTCCAGCACTCCACCAGAGGATTTGTCAGTGCACTGTACAGTCAGGCAGCTGTTGGAGGTTTCTTAATTACAAATGAATGCCTGAAGGGTGGAGATAACCAGCTCCCATTGAACTGTCTCTACCCTTTCCTGTCTTATAGGAGCATTACTCTACATCCTTTCCAGTGACAATCCTGTACCTGTCTGGCTGTAGACCAACTGAACAGTGACACCCAGAATACATATTACCTCTTTCTCCTTCCGTATTTTCCAAGGCAAAGAGTCTGCTTAAGAAAACAGTTCTCAAAGCTACAGCGCAAAATATTCATATGAATGAACCTTACTTTCTATAGAAGGATAATATGGAACAGGCCTAACATTAACATTAGTCTTTACTTATGCATCTATTTCTAATCTCTCATTCTGTTTCTCTAGGTTTGATTTTCCAGCTTTCTGACTCAAAGTCTGAAAGCATTCCATCAGAATCTGCCTTATGTGTGGACCCTGGAGAGACCTGAGCAAGTTCAAAAACAAATGTAACAAACTGAGATTTTTACCTCCATAAACATAGTTAGAGTATGTGGCAATGCTTTTATGAAGCAGAACACTTAACCAAACCAACAGATTATATGGGGGAGTGTTACTGCTCTGAAAACTCTCAGAGTTCAGTTTAGCATTTCACTATTCATGAAAGGGAAGCATACTTTTATTTTTGTTGGTGGTAATGGAGGATAATAATTCTCCCAACAGAAGCATTTTCAGGGATTAGCAGTGAGATGATAGTTTTGATTAATCTGCAGATAAACTTCCCAGTAGTTGTGAAAACCTGGTTGTATATCTTTTGCAATAGAAACCATGGCGCATTAAGGCTATTTAGCATTATGATAATATGCAGTGATCTGTAGCCTGTTTACTTGTCAGGGCTTGAGAGAAGCCTGCCATAAGTTACTGTGGCCAGAATCAGGCCTTGAGATTTCTTCATGCTGTTTACACTTAAACCTTCTGTTTTTACATAGCACAAGATAGACTTACAACCCTGACGACTTACCACAGAGAGTTAGCCATGTGTTAAAAATGTATGGTGGCCTCCAAATTAGTCGGTCATTCTTTATACTGACTATACTGCTAAAACAGTTTCAAAGGAAAGCAGGAGATGTCTGAAATAGCTAAGATCTGCCCTGCCTGGATCAATTATCTGAAGAAGTGCTGGCATTTTATTAAATGAGGCAAAGTTTAAATGAGAAAATATTCTCTGATAATTATTTACAAGGACAGCTATTAAAAGTTAACCTGTATAATTTATCTACAGCACAATATCTGAATTTCAGCTATTATATGTTGTACTATTTAAGTGATAGTTCCTGTACATTGGCAAAAAAATTAAAAACGTATTCAGATTGAGTGAAAACAACATTGTGTTGCAGGTGAAAATTGGTGAGAATAAGTTTAGCAGCTAGTGGCTGTGTAAAAACTAGCACTTATCAGTAAGAATGTACATGCTACAATATATATAGCACACTGTAGAGTATAGTAGTACACTGCATATTATTCCTGAAATGGATCTTTGTTTTAGTCCTTGGGGAACTGAGTACCCCGAAGTCCAAGATAATTGATTTTGGAGCAAAAACTGGAATTGGCTTTGTTTTACAATCTCTATCTGCCTCCAATAGCTATATAATGTGATTGCAAAACAAAGCAAAAGAGAAGCAATGTGACAATTAAGCTTAATACTTGTGGCTTATCCTGGAAATAGTCTGTGTTCTGATCATTAAAATAAGCACTGCTGTCTTCCCATCCACAAGACATGCCACGTCCTATACATACCTCTTTTAGAGAACACACTAAAATGTATCTGTTATTTATTCTTCCAAACTGTGGGCTTTGACATAGCCCACTCTGTAATTGCTGAGAGCTGATAGAGCTCATGCAAACACTGAGAATGCATTTCCTTACCTCTGGCACAACTATTCTGGAGTCTACCATATCGCTGTTCCCAAAAGCTCTGCAGTCTGTTGGCTTAATTGAAGGCAACGTTTATGTCACAAATAAAGTGGTAAGGTCTCCCAGCAAGCAAGCTGTGCCTTTCACAGTATCTGAGCATATTTTCTTTCCAGCATTTGCCCATTGGATTGGAAGTAAAATGATGCCCCTCATATTGCAGTACCCCAGTGCTGTTGCCAGATTCCTGTGTCAGTGCTGTGGAAGTTGGCTTTGTGTTCCTGAATAATTGTGCTTAGCCTAGTCAGCAAAAACTTTATACTGAGCAATATTTAATGGCAAAATTTAAACAGCAAGAAATTTTGGCTTGAAGACAAAAATGTTCCTTTGATTTCTATCAGCTAATGTTTTACGTAATTAGCTTTCCTCAAAATTGACTGGCCTTTTTGCTCTTTTTTTTCTTTAATGGTTTTATTTTTCTAGTGCTACTGTGATGACCTGCATGGGTTTTTTTATTTGTAACTGATAAAGAGCAAAAGAAGGCATGCATGGACTCATATATACATGTAAGACATTACATATAGAAAGTCTAATTGAAAAGAACATCAGCCAAAGGCTGGCAGGACTAGCAAGCTGCCTGCTAGATTTGGGACCATTCAACCAGCCTCAAACTCTGTCCCTGTGCTTCTTTCTTATGAGCAGGGACTGAAATAAATATAAAGAAAATCTTAAAGGAAATTTTAAAATGTTTTAATATTGTTGTTTCTCTGAAAGGTGAAATAAATAATAGGAAAAAAGAATAACACAGTGGCTGCATGTAATCCAGAATGGTGAAAGTGACCTATTGCAGGAGGTGGACAGGAGGTCTGCAGCAGAAGTGCTGGCTCTCCCTGTCAGTGGATCTCTGCTACGTGTAGGTGTGGAGGATTGGTGCAGTCAGTTCTATTGCCAGCTTATCCACAGGTGACTTGTGTGATCTTGGGTAACTTGTTTGATTCCTTTGTGTATGAGAGTAACGTGTGATATTTTATAGCTGAGAAACCACTGTATGTTTTCTGCTTAGGTCAAACTTCATTCTTAATCAGCAGAAGCCTTGCCCGAGATGACTGGGTTGGTAGTTTCACTTTCTCTTATGCACATGGACCCAATACCCCTTCTTAGAGCTGATGATGTCAGTCCCCATGTTCTCTGCATGGGTAAGTAACAGAAGCTACAGAGTTGGAGAGAGAATGATAACAGGAGAGGAATGTTTTACTGGAGCTGTGTGAGCAAGGATTTTTCAGGTCTTGTATAAAAACACTGAAAAGAGTTCAGTGCCCTCACAGCTAATAGGAGGAGCTGGCCCTTGTTGACAGAAAGTATCCAGGTGTCTAAAAATATATATTTTAAACAATTCTTATTAAAGAATTTAAATAACACCTGCCCAATTTACCTATACTGGCCAAGTTTATATTACAGAAAAGAAAAAAAAAAAAAAAAAGAGAATATAAAGTGCAAAGCTAAAATCTCAGGATTCCTTATGCTTCTCTCTTTGTTTTTATTAAGATCTATGTGTTCGTTTTCAAAAAACACAGTGAAAACTCAGTATATCTCTTCTATTAAGGACATAAATTCAGTATTCTTCAGCTAAGGTTTGAGAGAACCCAGTTGTGAACCATCCATGTTACTTTAAAACCCCAAATTCTCTAATCAGCTGTGTGCAGGGAAGACTTGCTCACCAACACGTAGATGTTTTGATGACAAAAAGGACATCTTCCTTCTCTTACAAAATTTATGCCACGTGTTATTTGCTCACAAGAGACACAAGATGTAAATATCAGAATACATATTATTGTTAATAAATATTAAGGATAAAGATCCAAAAATATTCCTGAGACTTGTCAGCCGAAGGCTAATACATTAATACCATCTATGTGCCATTTTAATTAATTTCTTTCTTCCTTTAAACTTACAGCCAAATCTGAAATGTTTTAGAACTTCCAGGATTGCAGCGATAAGTGGAAATGGCAATGAAATCACACTGTTTGACCCCAGCTTCTTTCTGCTTTGAATTATTAATACAAGAATTTAACCCTAGCTTTTGTTTGTAGCAAAAGGGCAATGATTTATACCTTCCTCACAAGCCTGTAGCATGAGAAAAGCTGGGTGAAGGAGTGGCTATGCAAAGCGGCTTTTTAATTAGAGACTCCTAGATCAAAGCAAGATTCTTGGATTGTTTAAGGTTTTCCTGAGATACACCAGGAAAAACAGGTTTCACATTTCTCTCTATTTACAGCAACGCTGTAACCATGATGTTTAATCAGGAAGGAGGTCTGGTGACTAATGAAGATGAAGAAATGGTCAGAGAATGGAAATGGCCTCGGGATGGCAAGCTTGCCCAGCCAGTTATAGCGCAGGTAATATTTAAAGCTTTACCTTTTTTACTGTTGTTCTTACCTCTTGCTTTCTCCTCCTCTCTCTGAGGTGTATGAATTGTAAGGAACACAGAGCTTATATTTCTCCTTCTCTAACAGGTTTTAAAATGAATAGTTTTCCTAACAACCTCTACATGAATTACCTCTTTTTTAACTCCTGTTGCTCCTTCAGGTTAAGAAAGAAGAGCAGATTTCCTACAACTGTTTGAACTCAGGGTTTCAGCAAACAAGAAGCCCATCCTCCCTACTAGATGCACTTTGGAAGAGTCTTTTCTTTCTTGTTGATACGAACAAGCTATTTCTCACATTTCTCTGGGGCATGATCAGTAGCACGCACTTTGCCTGATTTCAGTCCTGATCCAGCTCCCACTGAGGTCTGTGAAAAGCCTCCCACTGCTTTGTGGCTACCAGATCTCTGCTTAAAATGCTGCAAAATTACCAGAAAGGCAGGTAAAACATTTGCAATCCAAGTTAGTAAGCATGCCTTCAGGCACAGTGTTGGTAAAGATACATTATTTGGGTCGGGTTGGGAGATTTTTTCTTCCTTTCTACTTAATACAGGGCTACTGGCAGCCACGTGTAAGACTGACAGAATGACATGTAGCTAAACACGTAACAGGTTTCTGTCACTTGGCTCATACTGCCCAGGCTGCAGAAAGGAGTAACTTCAAACAAGCAAGTGGCAATGAAAATCTTACAGCTGCTATGACTGATATTGATAGATACTCTTCTTTGGGTTTGGTATGTTCTATATAATGACCTCTGTTTACTCTTTAAGGTCTGCAGGAGTTTAAAATGTCTGAAATATCATGCTTTATCTGGAGTTTTGATTTTGAAGGAGTCCGTAAATGTCGGATAATTATTGAAACAGTTTGAAATATCGAGTACAGATTATGGAATGTTGCTGTGAATTATGTGCTGTAGCAAATGGATTTATTTCAAGAGTCACATGAAAACAAATGTGAGTTTAGTAAAGCCGTTAGTATCTGCAACTTTGTTTCTTACTTTGTTTGAATGAGTAGGAGTGTCAGACTGGAAACAGGTGATGCAAACTGAATTAAATAGAAGATAGAAAAAGTGGTTCCAAGTGCCCTACCTGCTGTCACCAGGTCATTTTTCATGGACTGTATGCACAGGCAATGCTAAAGGCTACAATGACCATTATTTCAATAAATCACATTGTATGCATCAAAATAGTAATTCTTTTTCTTGTGACTGAACTGTCCAAATACTGCCTACTCTCACTAACAACAGCAGTTACAGGGCAAGCACAGACTGGCTTCTCCTGAGTCTATCCTTGTCTGACTCCACTGTTTCTCTGACTTAGAAGAAGTAGACACACTTTCCTGAGTGGTTCTGAAAGTTT
Source organism: Chrysolophus pictus (assembly GCA_037305975.1). NCBI lineage: Eukaryota > Metazoa > Chordata > Aves > Galliformes > Phasianidae > Chrysolophus > Chrysolophus pictus. The sequence goes on from CM074576.1 coordinate 150,923,098, forward strand.
CTTGTGCCTTTCTGATATACAGCATCACCTTCCAACTCATGCACAGTCTCAGGATGTTTGCTCTGGCAGGAATCATCCAGACAAAGGGCTGGGAGCTATCATCTCTATCCACAGCTCATGTGCCAGGAGCTAACTTTGCAGGATTCAAATGGAGAGTGACAGCACTGAAGAGTAACTCATGACCAACTGTGTTGGATAACTAACTTGCTGAGACTTCAGTCTGCCTCTTCCATCCACCATAATTGTGAAAACACGGTGGAGTAAGTAAGTGTCCTCTGTTGGTCTTTGAGGTTAATGAATTCATCACAGTGAGGATTGCAGGACGCTTTGCAATTGGCTTGCTCTACAAGTGGCAACATGAAAGTGTGTGCTTGTCTTTGTCACCGCTGCAGGGTGCGGCTCTTCTGCAGTTAGAAGAATCGGTGTGTTGTAACTGCAGTACTGCACTTGATATCAAGTTTGCTCTGCAGATTCGGGAACTGATGAGCTTTCCTCTAAAATATGCTTCCCAGTGTTAGCAATAAGAGCAGTGCTACAGAGTCATCAAGTTAGAGCTTCCAGAGACCTTCACAAACTGAATAAACAGTAGATTTATGTTGATGTCCACATACTAGAGATCTGGCCCAAAGGGACACAGCTTTCTGTGTGCTTAGATTCCTATTTATGCTTCCCCTTCCCCCTCGGCTTAATGATTTAGTGTATTCTCTGTTAACTCCTTTTGGTGATTACATCCTTTTCAGCTATATCCAGTGTTTGTTCTGTAAGTGCAGTTGCCCGTTTACACACTGTGTTCATTTTTGCTCAGAAAGGATGGTTAAGTATTATCTGTAATTTATGTAGAATTGTGCAGCCTACTGGATAGTATACTAAGTGCATGGATTCAACCTAGTACAAGATGGTTTTAACTTACTGTGCTGCAGATGGGATACTGAATGAAGCCCTAAGAAGTTCTGATCCAAATCTTCATTTTCTTCATTTCTGTGCGCTGAGCTGGCTGTCCAGTTAGGTTAATCATCTAGTCAAAGCCTGACATCTTCACAGCAAATACTCTCTTTTAGTTCAGTGTTGGGTTGAAATACATGTTGTTGGAGCAGATTTTTTTGTGTGTGTGATTTAAGGGTTAGGAAAAAAAGTAGTTATGAAACACTTGTTGGAAAAGCAGAAGAAAACTATCATCTAAGTAAAACAAAAACAAAACAGACAATGCTGGTTCAGAGTTAATTTCCTTCTTCCTGTTATATATGTATTTAGTCTAGAAATTGTAGAAACATATACTGTGGGTATTTATATACCCATGTATATGTAGATACATATCATTGAGTTTAAAAGAAATTTAGACCAACTCCTAAACTTCTGAGAAATTAAATTTGTCAGAGTTTTTAAATGGGTTTTCATAAAAAGAAGTATTTCACTGTATGTAGCTCATAGGCTGAGGTGTTAGAATGTGGCTCATGGAACAACTTCAAGTAGCATCACCATCATTAGCTGAAAAACCTGACTTCTCACTCATGCACATTTCCACTGATGTGGGAAATGAAATATTCTAAATGATGGAAGATAAAGGTAGTAAATGAACAAACTAAAAAAATTACCTATTTTTCATTTGTTTGGAAACAAAAATCACTCCATCTATGTTTCATAAAATGCACTGTTGCTTTTTTAACAGTTTGTCAATTATTTGATTCAAGAAGATGAGAGACTCCTAATGTAGCCTATAATACCTCCGTAAAACTGTGATGAGAAACAATATCTTATTCCTTCTAGTTCCAGAAAAGCCTGGGCCATAATAATAATAGAGCTACCCTTGGGTTCTTGTAAGACTGCTGTCTGAAATGCCAGCAGAACAAGGCTTCCTGAGATTAATGATTCACTGGATATCATTCCCTGGTGGAATTGGAAGGGTCACTGCTCTGAAGGACTACAATGAAATGGGAAGAAGTGGAATAGCAGGAGTTCTGGGCTCATTCATAACCCTCAATAGATGTTCAGGATTTATTCACTATTTATTTACCAGTTCTGACCTCTTTACACTCAAAACATTTCTTAACACATCACTGAGATGGAAAATTTGACCATGAGAGGATTTGACTTAAAATAGCTGATGTAGCAAATTCCACCTGAAGAAATTTTATAGAAGAGATATGGAAGATAGAGTCTGGGCCAAGATGTCTTCAGTTACCTTGCTGGCATGAGAGAGGGTCAGTAAAAAGCTATGAAGAAGGCATCACCAGGAGCTTTTATTGAGTCAATTTAATCTGATTGTGGGTCTCCTCTCTCTTAGACTCAGGACTGACTCATTTAAAAAAAACTCAGTCACATACACCAGATGTATATGGTACTTCACAATCTTATGGCCCCATCTGGAGTACTGCGTTCAGGCCTGGGGCCCCCAGTACAGGAAGGTTGTGGAGCTCTAGGAACAGGTCCAGAGGAGGGCCACTAAGATGATCAGAGGGCTGGAGCACCTCTACTATGAAGAAAGGTTGAGGGAACTGGCCTTGTTTAGCTTGGAGAAGAGAAGGCTCCGGGGAGACCTCATTGTGGCCTTCCAGTACTTGAAGGGAGTGTATTAACAGGAGGAGGAACGGCTGTTTACAAGGGTGAATAATGATAGGACAAGGGGGAATGGTTTTAAACTGAGACAGGGGAGATTTAGGTTAGATATTAGGAGAAAGATTTTCACGCAGAGGGTGGTGACACACTGGAACAGGTTGCCCAAGGAGGTTGTGGATGCCCCATCCCTGGAGGCATTCAAGGCCAGGCTGGATGTGGCTCTGGGCAGCCTGGTCTGGTGATTGGCGACCCTGCACATAGCAGGGAGGTTGAAACATTGTGGTCCTTTTCAATCCAGGCCATTCTATGATTCTGTGATGTGATTCTATGACTATTGTCCTCCCTTGTCCAAGCACATTATTTCTCTTTAAACACTACTGGGCCAAAACAACTGATTATTTTGAAAGGGCAAACTTTCTTGAAAATGGATGTAGGGTGACATTTGTTTACATCAGATTACTGGCTGCAGTTGATGGCATTTTATATACTTGTATTTGTACAACATGAAAAAAGAATCTAAAATTTTACATAAATCAGCATTTACCTTTGTACTTTACCTTTTGCTTCTTATTCATTAAAATTATCTTTACCCTGAATTTTGAACTTAAAAAGTGCTTTACAGTTATAGTCAGCAAAAATCTCTCCATGTGTATAATATATGTAGATCAATCATTTTCTCTTCCAAAAATCAAAGTAAGCACTCTTAAAGCAATTAAAATATTTCTACTTTACCAGTTGTCAGCAATCCAAATAATTAAAGGCACTACACTGTAAAACTTCTCCAAACAACAAATATTTAAATCCCCTAGAATGAAAACTGAACTATCATCGCAGAAGAAACAAATGCTCTCTTTGCAGCCCATGAAGCATGCCAGCTATTTGTCATCCTTCAAGTGATAGGTTTTAATCATAGAATCATAGAATTATAGCATCCTTACAGTTGGAAAGGACCTCTGAAAGCCATCTAGTCCAACATTCCTGCAATGAAACAGGGACACCACAACTATATCAGGTTGCTCAGGACCTTATCCAGCCTTGCCTTGAAAGTCTCCAGGGATGGAGCATCAACCAAATCACTGGGCAACCTGTCCCAATGCCTCACCACCTGCACTGTAAAATATTTTTTAAGACTAGTAACGTTTTTTTAGAGTTGAATTTTGTTAGTGGCCATTTTCACATCCCTATACACTCTCTGTGAAGGTTCTTTGCCCCAACAAGGCCTCTCCCACACTAGACATGGGCTTCATAACAAGGAGATGGACACCAGACAGCATAATCTATATCCTGCTGCTGGCTTTATTTCTAGAAAGCAGTTAGTCCTTTCAGCTCTTTCTGCCTCCATCACAAAAGTGGAGATCTTTAAAACCAGCTGTATTGCTACCACTTGTCATACTGTACTTCACACTGGTGATTTCATCTATTATTTCCACCAGGATAAAATACTTCTCTTCATAGCTGAGTTGATTTGGAAAAACTACTGGAAAGACTTGATACTGAAATAGGGTTCATTCTCAGAAAATTCTTCTGATTCTTGTCTCTCTAGCCCTCAGAAATGTTTAGTCTCAGAGACATGCTGGTCTCTTTTGAAAGGGGGAGGTAAAACTTACTGCGCAGGGATAAATCTGAAAGAGGAGTATCTTCAACTAGACTAAAATTAATAGCCACATGGTGGCATGATAGAATCTGCAACATTTTTAGAGAATACAGAATACTGACATGCAAACTAAGATTTTGTTAAAAAGGAAAAACAATTACATGAATCTTCAGCTGGTAAGCTGACCAATCACAAGTAGGGAGACAAGAGTTGGGCTGTTTTTGACTCATGCAGGAAATGAATGAGACCAAAATCTGGCATAGAATGAAAAAGAAACTTCAGTTTTAACTGGAGATAATCCTACAACTGTGGAGAAAAGTGGGGTACCTGGTGTCTACTCCAGTGTAAGGAATTACGGAAGGAAAAATAAAACCACAGCAGTCCTGTCATAGCAAACTTCTGGCTGAAACAAACAAACAAACAAACAAATAAACAAACAAAATAATAATAATAATAATAATAAAAATATCACAAGGGGGCACAATATTGAAAATATTTATTTTTTATATAAAGTATCTTACTTAAGGTATGAAGGAGTTCTTTGTGGAATTAATTTTATATTAATTCAAACCTGTATTTATATTTTTAAGGTAGACCTATATTTTTTTGTGTCCTTCTTCTGTAATTATCAAGGTTTGATAGGTGATTTACAGTTTGTTACATGTTGTTCAGCTGTTACTATGTATGTTCAGAGCATTTGTTTGGGATAAAAAGATGCAAGCGATGCAGTGAAAACTACAGCAGTTTCATTTGTGTCATACCTTCCTTTTTTTTTTTGTTTTGCATAGTACAAAGTGCTATCTTCTTCGGCCACTAGAATTAGGAGTCATTAAAGTTTTCATCAGCATTTTCCTCAAAATGACAGCATTTGTCTGTCTGCTTTTCAGCATGCGTAGGCTCCTTTGTCCAGATTAGAAGAAGGCAGAATTCACTATTGCAACTATTTCTAGTGATGGCTGTGTCAGTTAGAGGTATATATTTTTAAATTACACGTCATTCTGACAACAATTTGTAGTCAGGAGGTGTTTGTATCTCTGATGCCTTTGATAGTGTTATGTCAGTGTGAGCACCACTGGACACGAAATGGAACCATTATGTTGTTCATTATGTTTTTTCATTGATATTTTTTAAAACCAAAAATGACAGAAAACTGCTGTGGAGAAATGAAGTTCCGGAGGCAATCGTAAGCTGTGTGAATGACATCAGTGCAACCAGAGAGCTGAGACATTTACAGAAGAAGATCTGGAGCACTGTGGATGACTTGCTGCAGTATTACCAGACAGCCCTAAGTCAGGCACGGTCAGAGAACAGCTGAGGTTTTGTTGTATGGGTTTGGTTATGTCTCAGTAGGTACTGGAGTAAACTAAACAGTTCTCTGAAAGTCAGCCCCAGCCTGGCCATCAGAGAGCCCCAGCACTGCTGGCTTGAGCACCAAACTACGCAAGAGGCTTACGGGCAGCCTGTTTCTCAAACTGGTGACAGGTACTTGGATACGTGGTTCTCTGAGGTCAGCAGATACACTTCTATGCTGAGCATTTCCATACAGTGTGGCACTAAAATTGCAAGTGCTGTAGGAGTCATTGCCCTCCAGTATTAGCACAGTATTAGTGCCACTGCATGTGGACTGGTCAGTTCAGTGGGGATTGGGTGACTTAACATAGACACAGCAGCACACTGATGATGCGCTGTTCCCAGGGCCAGGTTAACACCTTGCATGCTGCTGCACTGAGCCCAGTGCATCCACCAGTTCAGGGATCTCTGCAGTGAGGTACAATGGACAGTACAGGTGTTTGTGTTCATGCTGAGCACAGACAGAGAATTTCAGCCCTATGCTGGGGCAGTTACCGGGACAGGTAATGAATGACCTGTCTGCTTCCCCGCTTCCCTGGTACTGCAGCTTCTGTTAGACTGAGACTATAGAGATAGAGGACAAAAGGTTTGGAAAAGAGGAGAAAAAGTGTTTAGTAACCACAAGCCTTTTCTGAAGACTGTTGTTCCATATTCTTTAGATATAACATTTATATGAACTATCTGGTAGTGTAATCCACTGTAAGTACATATAACCCCTGGCAGCACGAATGCCAGGCCTAGGCAGAAAGCTAATGGAAGGCTGACTGCAGCCTTGAAAGTGAGGGAACTAAAATGATTTAGAGAGCTCGTGCTGGTGCATTACATGCCATGGGAATCATTCTATGAGAGTTTGATACATAAAAGTCTCCTTAATAATAGAGATAAAAGCTATAAGCACATGCTCTTGCTTACTGAGTATGGCTCAGTAAAATTGGCACTGCCTGAATTCTCTATCTTTCCTGATTAATTTAGCAAAAGATACATTCCAAATAATTGGGAAGACAGAATGAGCATCTCCATATTCCTTATGCAGGATTCATTTTCCCTTTTCTGGACCATTGTCAACACTCAGTTATTTTCTGTGACTTGTATGTAACCTATCCACCAGAAAGACCTGTCAACCTGCCAGTTAGTTATACCTAATCCAGCAGACAAGGTCTTCTTCAGGGCAGGAAGAGGGAAGCGTGAAAGTGTAAGGATCAGATTTAAGATCTGTCACGTGAGTTAAAACTTCAGCCTTACCAGATCAAAAGAGGTGATTTTCCCAATCTATTAAGCACTGGTGAGGCCACACCTGAAGTTCTATGTGCTGTTCTGGGTTCCCCAGAGAGACATGCATCTACTGGAAGGAGACCAATGAAAGGCCACCAGGGTGATTAAGGGACAGCAGCACCTCTCCTTTGAGGAAAGGCTGAGAGAACTGGGACTTTTCAGCCTAGAGAAAGCTCAGGGGGGATCTCATCAATGTCTATAAATACCTAAAGAAGGGTGCAAAGGGGCCAGGCTCTTTTCAGTGGTGCACAGTGCCAGGACAAGAGGCAATGGGCACAAACTGGAACACGTAAGGTTCTGTTTGAACACTACGAAGTACTTCTGTGCTATGCATATTTTCCAGTGGAGTCTCCTCTTTGGAGATCTTCAAAAGTTGCCTGGACATGGGCCTGGGCAGCCTGCTCTGGGTGTCCCTGCTTGAAAATGGGATAAGATCAGATGGACCCATTGGTGCCTGCCAATCTCCTGTAATTTTGTGATTCACTTTCATTATTATTTTTCCAGTCTGGATCACACAGCAGTTGAGTCACAATTATAAGCACACAAAACACCAACAGTTATCAAATCAAGATCACTGATTTCATCAGTGGCAGTGTGTTTCAGGAATCAGCTGCACACACATTAGGAAAATATCTGACTGTCCTCTTCGACCCCTAAGGAAAGGTACAATCAGCCTGCAGATTCTCTCCCAGTTACCTTGGTTATGCAGAGATCACAAGGGAAGAGGAAAGAGAACAGCCAAGCTCCCAAGTCAGAATGTCCTCTCCTAGATCAAAAGAAGTTGACTCTTCCATCTGGCATGCAACAGAAACCACACTCTTACCCTCTCAGGTAATTATAAGGAGAAGAGGAAGAAATGAAATTATTCCCCCAAGCCACTAAATGGTTCTTTCTTGACTGCTTACTTAAGCCATACAGAAAGAATTTACATTCTTTTTCTATATTATTAGTAGTACTTCGTAGCCTTCATGTATCCCTGTATTATACTGTAAAAGCACAACAGCAATGACAAATAGCAGTTGGGAGGGTTTGGAAAAATGCCTAGAAGAGATATTTAAAAAAAAACCTTTCAGCAAGTAAGATTAACTTTTTTTTTTTTAAAATGATGTGTTGCATTTGTGATAGTAGCTTCCAAAAAGGCGTGTTTGAGTACAGTGCCTCCCTATATCAGCATTTATGAAGATGCAAACCCTGTGTGTCACGCACTTGAATGACGCTCTGCTCTTCCAAGAGTCATCACCTCTCGGTTACAACGTATAGGAAATCTGAGCTTCATGCTGGCTTTCTCAGAGCTTGCTTAGAGTTTGTAACTATGCTATTTCATTTTGCTTCTTAAAAATACCTAGGGGAAATCAGAGAAATGGAGGAAATATTATTTCCAGCATCTTTCCCAAGTCTTTTCAAGCACAAGACAGTTTGTATTTCATTTCAAATTATCTGCTACTCTCTGACAAATATCTTTTTATTCAATCTATTAAAGCAAAGAGGTTTGCATCTTCCTTTGTAATTATCTGCAATCTGGCTTCACCCATCCAGATGTATCATACTAATGCAAGACTCATGTCTGTTTTGTTTTATCATTAAACTTTTGCTTGCTTGCTGTTATTCTTTCCTACAGGTCTTCTGCTTTACTAAATAGCAATATAAAAGCAGAGAGGCTGCATACCACTCAGTTCAATTTAAGTAAAAGGAGGAATGTACTGAATGTCAGTAATTCACGGTAAGGAAATTTATGTTACGATTGGACAGTGATGGCTCCAGTGTAAACATTGATGGTAGCAGTTTACTACCAACTCATTTCTGGAAATGTTTTAGTATTTTATCCATGCCTCCAAGCCTTTACACCATTGTATAGGATACATTGCATGTGGAGGAAAAACAAAAATAACTTTTCAAACCTAAGTAATCCACAGCAGCCATTAATGCTGTGCCTGCAGTTTTTTTTTACAACAGGAAAACAAGATGACACAATTTCTTACTGTATTTTTGGCTCGAGGATCCCTTATGTCGTTGCGACAAGATTGCAGTTATTGATAACTTTTCTAAACAAGCAAAATTAAAGGAACAAAGTGCTTTTAATTTCACATGTCTAGCCAGTAGCTCAACTCACAAGGAAGAAATATCATAAAACTCAAGCATTTTATGGTTGCGCCTGGGATTCTGAAACTGTGATCTTGTTTTACATACATGTAGCTGAAAACCAAAATTTTCCTTATTCTGCTGTCCATGAGATCACTTATGTTCTCTCTATTCTGGTCCATTTAGTTTAGATTGGCTTCCTTTTTCCTTCAAGTCCCTCCAGCACAATAGAAGAACAGCAAATGTTTAACATAGGGCTGTACTCCTCTTTTTAATGCTTTTCTCTTGTCACAGCCATTAAGGGATTGATCCAACATCTCCAAATACAGCAACAATCCCTCCATCAACTTCAGAAGGCCTCAGGGGAAGCTTGTGGGCTTTATATTCTATTTTTTTTTTTTTTTTCCTATTCCCCTGGTCCTAACCTTTCATCAGGTTTGTTCTTGCTATGAAGAAGTGTTCAAAGATGCTTTATCAGGGCAGTGTGGCAGGAACTTAATGATGAAATTATGTCTTCGCTAGCTGTGTGAAAGTAAGGCTCTGGGTTTTGGCACTTCTGCTGCATGCCTTGGCCTACAGGCCCAAACAACTACAGAATTCTTCCCTCACCTCAGAACAAAAAGACTTCTCAAATGCATTACTCTTCATAACACTTGGGGAAGACAAATAAAACCAACACACATATGTAGCACATACATACGAATATAAGTGTACTACACTCAGCTGTTGGAGGTAAGAGGTGCCTATGAGACCTTCAAATAATAAGGGAGTATCCTTTGACATCAGTTCTTGGCTGCTACTGAAGCCTGCCGGGCCAGATCCTCTGATTACAGCACACCCCTCTTGCTCCTCTCTGCTTGGTTTCAGAGGCTGGGCTTTTGCAGAAGCCAACAGCTTCACAGAACTTGTGCTTGCATCAGACCTTAAGAAATACCTGAAACATTTAGATGACTGCATGCCTTAGGGCCTGGGCCTAAGAGATGATTGAAAATGATTCCTCAACCTTTCCTTGATTTATTTGGCAATCTAACTTGCTAATATTTTCCCCTGTATTTTTTCTCTCTGTGACAGGAACAGGCTGTGGGTCACATCCCAGATCGCCTGTCCTGCTATGCTTCAAAGAGTTGTGATAGGGGAGGAAGGGAAGACATGCAGGTGTAGCAATCATCGGATTCCCTATGTGTCAGACCTGGAGTATGATCACTTCATTAACACAGTGGCCTTTAAGGAGCAGATTATAGTGGTCTGTGTCTCATCTTCACAAAGAAAAGATCCCAGTGAAGATGAAATAGAGCAGCTGTATGAAAGGCAGAACAAACACAGAAGTATGCCTTGTGCTCAGGTGGGTTTTATTAGTAGACTGTTTTTCCTACATGTGGTAGAACACTTCAAGATCCTTTTTGGAATAATTATCTTTATATCTGTTTGCTAAAATATTGCTCACTTGTTGTAGGGGCAGAAGATTTTTGAAAGACAGAATTCCAAAGGATTATGGCAAATCAATAGAGATGTTGCATATTGGGTAGCTACCACTCCTGAAGCAGTTTCTTGTGAGGAAAATAAACTCTCAAACAGAAACTGAGAAATTTAGAAGCCTCTGTCACCAAATGTATACAGCGAAGAACCACTGCTACCTGTTCTGAAAGAGAAAAATAATGCAATTGAGTTCTTAAGGATTTATTTGGAAGGAACTGCTGGCATAATTGGTCATGCAAAACTTTCCATCTACTTAATGATACCATTGTATCTCCCTTGTTTTTTCAGGGTTGTCTGGATTCCTTTCGCCTCCTCAAATACAACATCACCTCTGATAACGCACTTACAGATCATAAAGGTTCCTTGTTGAGAAGAGACATAATGTAGCTCCTGGCATGTTTTTGATATGTTGAAACTGTTACAGTCAATGATTTAACTTTATAATGCTATTATTGTTATCTAGTTAAAAAAAGTGACTTTGGGATTGCCATATGTCACCAGCATTTGGGCCGGCAGGAGAGCAGAATGCTACTCCTCCTGCAGAAGCACAGGATGTGAGCATGGCAGCTTCAACTTGTCTCTTAACAATTCAGGGTTTATGGTACATCAAGTCATTCTCAATCCACATGCAAAGGGCAAGAAGGCCGTGCCACTTGCTACAGCATTAAAAAAGAAACACAATTTCTTCCTGTAAATGTCAGTAGTTAGATGTAGCGAGCAATGCACTTACCCCCATCCCCCACGTCAACTGTGGCAAAAAGTTTAAAGCATATCACACAAAAGTGTGTTTCAGTATGTAAAAAAAAAGGGGGGTGGAGGGGGGGGAAACTTCAACAGCATTCTGAGAAGTACCCTTTGGAAATCAGGAGAAGGTCTAATATGAAGAATGGAGTGAAGTTGATTTTAAAGTACTTATATTGTTTTCATAGGTGGTCTGGAACCGTTAGATTTTCTTGCAGGAGATGAATTGCTTTTTCATAGGTGGTTTGTTATATCAAAGCTCTGCATGCAAGGCATGCACTGCGTGTCTTACATGGTATTGTTGCAATACTGTGAAGAGAGGATTCTCCAGTTCTTGTTCACCTCTGTCACGAGTTATCATTAGACTAAGACAAAACAATCTTGTTTTGCATCTCACAAAACTGCATTACAACTGGATGTTAAAAATCCTCACATCTTTCCACAGCACTGTTTGCTGGGTTATTTTAGTCACTTTCTCCCAGCAGGAGAGAGCTCCCACAAACTGTTGTTTGGTAAGTCTTTGTCCACTTCCTTAATAGTGGTGAGGAACAAGTGCTGCATCCTGTGTTCTCTTTGTACATTTTTAGCAGTGACCATGGCACCAGAACAGAGGAGCTTTCAGATATCCTCTCACTTCAGCTACTGCAACGTTAGGGATATTTCTGTCAGTTAGAAATGAGCTATTCCTGCAAAAAGGAGAACTCTTCCTGAGGACACTCATCTGTGAACAACTTCTCTGTCCACTGGGTGACACTAGCAGACTGTCTGACACTGCTTGCAGTATATGAAACCACAGAATACATACATGAAGAAGATGAAATTCCAGCCACTCTGCTTTTTTTTATCCTGATAATAATCATTTTCTCCCTTCTTGGTGGCAGTGACATAAATAGGACAAGCAAAATGCAACAAAAACACCCAATACCTCCAATCCCACTTCCTGTAGTTTACAGAGCAGAAGGAGACTAAAGCAGGAAAATACCCTGTAAAGTCACAGTGCATTAAGGGCCTGCTGCACAAAAAGACTGAGATGACACATTTTAGTATGAATCGCCCTGCTGGCGATTCAACTGCTGATGGCTCTCAGGAATTAATATAGCCAGCTACAGAGGTGCACTTTGATTCTGTTCTGTTACATTTTTGAGTTCCCGCTTGGAAATAATGTATTATTTTCAAAAGAAAAATCAGGATAACAAGCAATATCTTATGAGTGATGAATAGATTATCCTTAGAAAAAGCTAGTAGGCTTCTTTTGTTTTAAAAAGCATTTGCCGATATTAGATGGCATTGATTTTTTTGTTACTTCACCCTTAACCCACTGCTACAAAGGTAAATCATCAGCACAAGATCAGTTTCAGTCAGTACTCAGATACACAGAGATAGGAACTAAACATTGTGAGGAGTAACCCGAAACCCAATTAGCCTGTCAGCATGGCCTTAATTACAGCTATTTAAAAACTGACTGTAAAGACAAGGTGGCCACTTCTTTTGCCTGAACAACGTTCAGTTATTTGAGGAAGAATGGAGTTTGCTTTTAAAAAGAAAGTGCTAATAGTCATTTCTACCAATACTCTTATTGTCTCTCAGATGACAAACAATCAGCCCAAGCAACTAAACAGTCTCAGGAGTGTGAGCCAGTTTCACCTGTTACAATCCTTACGACCTTCCAAATGATAGCTGAGCAGTGAGCACCCTATGCAGATGGAGCCGCCTTTGCTGTTTCCAGGGATTCATCACATCCTCAAGCAATGCAATTCCCAGTCAGACTTACTCAGCTGCTACAGTGCTCAACCAGTTCATCTACCAACAAGACCAGAACAGTAGCATGGGACTGGCTTGGAAAGGCAAAGCTGAACCAAAGGCACGCTGCCTGAGCGTGAGCATTCCCTGTGCACCAAAGGAAAGCTGCCAGAGGTGACAGCTCCATCTCTCCTCATGTTACCTACATAGCATGGTGACTTGCAAAGGACAGGAAGAAGACAAGAAGCTTTAGGTTGCAACTCTGTCAGTTGGGGCCAGAGCATTTTACATAGTCAATTTCAAAGCAGCTCAAAAGTAAATGATAACTTGAAGAAGTCACGAAGTTTGTAATGGGCCATTGCTCTTTTCTGCTGGACAACAGCACTGTGTCTGCCGTAGAAATGGGACCAGCCTGCTTGAAATTTAGAAGTAATGATAAGTTAAGGACAAAGTCTCTACCTTCAGGGTAGAATACTGCTCTTTTTGTAGATCTGAAAAATCAGTAGTGCAAAAGAAATTAGGATTCCAGGTCATAGGCAGCAACAGAGAGATTGTGCAAAGATCAGTAACTGCTAATCAGTTGTTGCATGAAATTCTCTGGCAATAAATTTACATGGGAGAAAAGAATCGTAATTACTTATACAAAGATGGGCACAATAGCTGTTAATGCTAAACAAAGAGATCTGGGATTTGTTTGTAGACCTATCTCTGAATACCTCAGATCAGTGCAGTAGACACCATACACACTTTATTGTTTAGTGAAAGGGTAAATAGAGAGGAAACATTCCTCAGGTTGTGATATACAGCACGTGGCTTGTCTTCAGCACATCTCAAAAAAGGATATAACATGGAATGGCTGTTCATTTAAGGAAGGACTGAAAAGGGTAACTTGCTAAAGAAACAGATGAGATAAGAGAAAGCTTATAAAAAGAAAAAATGGAGTGGCAAAGGAATAAGAAATAATTGTCCATTGTTTCTTAAAGCACAGGAATGACCAAGCATCAGTGAAGAGATAAGCAGCAGATTTAAACCAAAAGGAAATTCTTTTTCTCACAGCACGTCATTAAATTGCGGAACTATTTGCCACAGGATGTTGTGGAAGCCAAAAGACATAAGTGTATTCAAGATGGAATTAGATACATTCCTGAAGGTTAGCTCCATTGGCAGCTATGAAACACAATGCCAGTGTTTGCTTAAAGAAATCCCTGAGTCGCTAATTCCTTATGGCTAGTGTGGGTCCAGGGTAGGACCTGTAAGTGCTCTTCCAGCCCTTACTCAGCTCCTAGAGACTTGCAGGGACAGGATGCTGGGTGGCCTCAATGAGCCTTTCATATAGTGCTGTGCAGCTGTTCTTGTATCAGCATATGCAAGGTTGTTGCTTTAATTTGGGTAAAGCTTCTGTAAGAGGATTAGGGGGCAAAAATGCACAGAGTTCATGAGAAGGTTCTTTGCCTCATCTTCAGCTACACACACATCAAATGTTTCAGTTTTGCATATTCCTAATTCTTTAAAGCTTCAATAACACAAAAGTAACATCCCTAGGAGGGGAAGGTCTCTTTCAAATTGTGTAAGAGTAGGACTACAAATTCATGTAGTTTTACATGTTTTCTTTTGGAGGCAGATAGCCAATTTCGTCTGGACTGCCAGCCTTGGGAATTTCCTCAAATGACTGGGTAAAAAAACTTCAAAATGAAACATGCTTGTCCTCTGCGTTTAATGAATCAAAAGGGTACCCCTAGCTCACTCCAAAGGACAGGGTCGGTCCTTAATTTCCCACTAAAATAACCATTGTTCAGCTAAATATATACAAGTGAGTTTAAGGGAAGGAATTCATGCCTTCAAAGAAAAAGGATTAAGTTCAAATTTTAATCAACGCATTAGGCAAGAAGGAAATGTTGGTTGATATTAACCACTTCTAGTCAGCTTTCTGTGCAGCCTTAGATGCCTCGAGGAAATCATTTTGCAGAAGTATGACGACAACACAGCTGCTGTCAGGGGCAGCTGCTTCTCTCTGAGCATGGCGTGGGCTTCCTGTCACTGTGACAGTCCTCTCTCTCCTGCCTCATCTGAAGGTCTTCAGGTGGGATTCAGCTCCTGTGCCTGCAGAATGCTGTAGACTTGAAGGCAGGAGGCAGAAGATTTTATTGCTGTTGGTATTTACTATTATTTTGCAAAAGATGTCTTTTTCAAAAGGATTTGTTTTGTGCTGAGTTAAAAACAAAATAACACATTCCAGTAAAAGATGAAACTTAAGCTGATACACTTGCTTTCATTCATTAATACCATAATACATGGAACGATGGTTGCATATCATGAGAGCTAGCTGGGAAAACAAGCACTGAATGATTACTTTTCTAATTATCTCTGGATGTGAGTGAGGTCCAGCAGCACCATTCTTACAGGGGAATGTTTTCCACTTCCCGGACTGACAACAATACAACAGAGAGAAAAATGGAACCTGCAGCCAAAAGCAGATCCATAGGGCTGGGAATGTATTCTTGCACTCTAAGAATGCCACAGGAGCTGGAAAGTTGCTTGTGCTGGGCTACAGCTTTCACTGGCACTGTGGTCCTGTGGCCATAGATGGAAGGCAGCTGCTCTGATTTCAGGCCATGTGTCCAGGGTCCCCGCTTATCCCAGGCATGACACAGATAACTGACCTATGCAGCAAGAAGCCGCGTGCCTGGCGACCTTCTGCTGAGTGTGGAACAAGGGAAAGATATGCAAGGGAGACAGAAGAGGAAAAATAGAAAGGAAACAAAGCAGGGAGGGGACAAAGGTTGCCCTCAGTAGCACCTGGTGAATTTTTCATTAGTGGTGAAATTCATATGCACATAAAACAGACATCTGAAGAGAAATGAGCCATCCAAGCACGGACACAAGGTGTAGGATGAAGTACTTGGGAATCCACCCTGTCCCCCTAACCCCCCCAAAAAATGTAAATATGCACAATCCTTCTAGAAAAAGTTAAGTGTAACCACAGCCTGGCCTTAGCATCTCCCAGTGTCCCCATCCCCAGCCAGCATTCAGGCATGCATGTCTCATAGAATGGCTCAGGTTGGAAGGGACCTTAAAAGATCATAGAGGTCCAAGCCCCTGCTGTGGGCAGGGATAGAAGATGTAAGGAAGATGTCATGAAATTTACTGGTGACATGGTTGCTGCCATTCCCAGACTGCTGCAAGTTGTCAGCATAGTGATAAAGGGCATTACACGTTTCTAAGTGGTTTTACAAGGCAAGATAAACTATCACTATAAGGATCTTCACAGATGAGTTTTTCACAATTCTTATCCCATGAAAGAAAATAGCATTGCCCTGAAAAAGGTGAGGGAAAGTCACAGCAATCCATTTCATTACATCTGACTTCAAGATCCAAAGCCTTTAAAGGAAGACTGGGTTCTGTAATTGCATTTGCCGTGCAGCTGACTGAAGACTTGCCAGCTTCTTAAGTGCCCTCATTATGACACAGGCTGAATGTTTTGAGCTGATTCTGCATCTTATCAACAGCATGAAAGGAATTTGTGCTGTTTCAGGCCATTCAGTGAATTTGAACTTCTCTGGATCCAAGAGCTGAATGAGAGTCTTCTGGGGACATCACTCAAAATTCTTTTGGCCATTTTCTGCTGCAGACAATCAAAATGACAATGTTCTTGCTAATATTTCTCCAGTAAAAGTAATGCGTATGAGATCAGCCCAGGCTGTGGAATCTTCTGTTTATACACAGAACCTGACTAGGTGCCCAACAATGGTTTGTACTGCTTTCAGTTTCACAAAAGCTATTCCACAAGGGCCATAATCAGAAGTTTACAGGATAATTGACCTCAAAGCTTCTACTATTCTTAATCTCTGATTAAAAAGGCCATTTTGCTCATTGACTAGCCATTTATTTGTTTGCTTAGTTACAATTAATTATTCAATATCTCATTCAAAATTATTCATCCGTTGAACAACAACACTCTTTTCATTGTCATCCACCTGAACAAGCAGTTCTGTCGTTCAAATTTAGTTAGGCAGACCTGCAGCAAGAGTTCTTCATTTCCTTCATAGTCAAGAGACAACTAACAGAGCCTATCTCCATTCCCACCAGCACACAATCAACTCTCTGGGCCATTAGTGACGCGGAACTTCAGAGACCTACTAAACAGACCTTTAGCCCTGAATGAGTTTTCTAGAATTTTTAGTTTTCACAGCCCCTAGAGGAAAGTGGGCATTCTCCACCATGCATTGCCTCCTGCCAGGGTACGGTGGAAGTGGGTCAGATGGATCAAATGCTGGAAGTACCAGTTTCTCCCCTGTGGGATCCAGCAGTAGGTGAAGTGATTTCACTCTTGTTGTTTAACCTGTTTGTAAAGACCCAGTGATAGAGCAGCTGCAATATCATGACAAAAGTATATCTCATATTGCCTGACAGGTTTCCCTATTTCATTTTTCTTTCTACAGTATAGTCCACTGGTTCTTGCTTTGTTTATCATGGCCACGGTAAACAGATTGTTGTCTGTCTTTCTGTAGCAAATCATCTTCGTGTCCCTCCTGTCCCATAACTGCACTCCCACACTCAGCCTTCACTTCTATATGCTAAAGAAGCACGGTTGACCTGTCCTTAGAGGTCATATTTTCTGGAGCTCTGCTCATCCTTGGGGTGGATTCCTGCTTGCTGATAACCCCTTGGCCATCTCAGCCAGGTGGAGCTTACAAGTCATACTCTGTATTTCACAGCTTAAACACCTATTTGCAGATGCCACAGTGATGTAAAAGTCATATGTCTCCATCAGCACAGGTAATCTGTAACATGAAAAGGACAGCTCAACCCCTTGTTGGCACACAACCAGCCCAAGAAGGGTGGTACTACAAAACCTAATCAGATAACAAAGCCTTCATTGAATGTATTTCAACTCTGGCAATTACATTTAAATGAACTTCAGCATGACAATTTTTTTTTTCCCTTGAACATGTGAATGTACATATACAAACAAATTTGTCAAGTGGTTGCTCTAAGGGGCAGCTTGAATCAACAGAATCATTTCTGTAGTGTAAATATGGGAAGTTTGCTAATCTGCATGAAATGTTCCTAGACAGAAGGAAGAAGGAAATTAACCTCGAGAGTGACCGTCTCAGTCAAAAAGTAGGGCAAAGAGAACTTGTGCTAACTTGAAAGACGGCCCCATTTTACTCCATCAGTCAGCTGGAAAGATACAGAAGGGTATGGAAAGGGAAAAGTATGGGATGAACTCCTAAGACCCTACTGTGGATTGTTTAATGTCTGTGTTTAATATTTAAAAGTTCCCATTCTCCAAAAGGTTACAAAGAATCAGGACTGATATATATATATATACATGTATGCTTACAAAGCCAACCTACTGTTGCCAACAAAAAAACCATATTTTATTTTGATTTTTTTTTATGTTCTGACATATTACTGCTCTGAGGTTCAGAAATTCATTAGTATTAAAGTTCATCTTTGACCTTTCACCCTTTTATGTGGAAGAATTAGCTGGGGAGAAAAAACATTCCTCTTTGCCCTGGTTTGCTTGTTATGGCTCCCTCAAGAATTTCAGTCTGAAAACTGAAACTATGCCAGAACTACATTGAGCCCCAAGAGGAGGAAGAACCTCCTCCCACTCCAAAATGCAGCCATCCAAGTTTTTCTCTCAGCTTTCATGAAAAGCTTGAGCTTTACAACACTCTGGACTTGACTCACTCTAGTAGGGCTACACCAAGGTTCTACCATGGAGAGAAGGCACAACCTGACTGCTTGTGGTGGCAGGAATAACAAAATTCCCCCATGTCTTAACTCCACAGAATCAACCAGGTGAATTGTAATGAAAGGGGCAGCAGTCCCCTGGCAGCAATGGGCAGTGCCAGAGGCAGCCTGCTCAGCCCTGCTCTTAGAACAGTTTCAGGGCACTGCATGCTAATGCATCAGACTTTGCATCTTTGCAAGAGATTTATCCACCACCTCCTTCAGCCTCTTCATTTTGTACAATTATACAACACGCCTATCAGAATGTAGCAATGATATCTATAGGCTTTTAAAGTAATCTGTGGGCAACCTGCAGTAGCAAAAGTCTCCATCCCTGTATGCTTGTTACAGTTTTCACCTCAGCCAGGCTGAAAGGGAGTCAAAGCTCTAAAGAAAATAACAAAAATTGTGCTTGCCCGCCAAGTTCTGGCAGTGTGAGGATATCAGTGTTATCCTGATAGAGGTGTGTCGGGTGTTGCACTTACACAGGACAACACAGTGCTTGCAGCAGCAGCAGCAAATTATTTCAGTTATCACTATGGGGAACCCAAAGGCTAGAACAGACCAAGGAGCAGGGACAACACCAAAGCAGAAACTCCTTCCGTGTGAAGCAGAGGCAGAAAGCTGGGCCAGAGGCTGCTTCTTTTGCTCTCTGTGCTTCCACCATAGACAAGGAAAGAGCGTGCAGAACTGAGGGAGAGCAATAGCAAAGGTATGAAGGAGAAGTATGAGAACCTGCATGTCAGATCAGAAGGACCTGTGCAATGAGAAGTAGGAGGTGGAAGTGGGAGCAGTCTAAGAGGGTCAGTTATGGGGAGCAAATATGATTCTGAAAAACGTAATAAGCATGGCAAGGAATGCATGTACAAATTAAGTAGGAGGAGAAACTGAAATGAGGATAGGAAAACCAAGAGAGTTGAAAAAGTCAGAATGTATGAGTGCAGAGTTCATCTCAAGGGGAAAAAGATGAAGCGTTACAGCCACAGAATCAGTAGCTTAGGCCAAGTGTTATTGTCATCTCCACCTGCTGACATGCACCCAAAACTTCGCCCCAAAGAGAGCTTTGCTATGATACCAACACAGCTCACAACATTTGATTTAAGCAAAGAAGTGCAGAAATGAGGACCTATATGACAGTGTAACGGTGAGCAAGTATGAAACACACTGTTTACTCCTTCCAATTCTGCATTGCTGTGAGTGCAGGTAAAGAGAGTTCCTCATAATGAGACAAACTACTGGACTGAAAGAAAAATGTTTCAGTAAAACATGGCTATTGTAAGAACTTTTGACTATAAAACTGAAAAAATTGATATAAAACACTTGTTTCTCTATTACCCACAAGCAAAAGCAGTGTTCTACATCATATTAAATACTGGTTACATTACAGAGGAATAAATAATAGCATAAGACGAAAACAATTCAGTGGTTCTCTGGCTTTCATTCTAGTGAATACAACTGTTACATTGACTCAAACACAGAATCACAGAATCACCAAGGCTAGAAAAAAAACCCAAGATTATCCTGAAGTATTCAAAGATTCTTGACTCTTTGTCCTCCATGCTGAGATCTTCAATGAAATAATCCAGATGTGTCCAGCTTGGAAGAGTGGGAACATCCCACAACACAAGCAGCTTTGGATAGAATGTATGCTTAAATGGTTCTTACTGTTTAAAATCCAATTCACTTATACAAAGGCCCCTTTTACACTGCCACAACAATGACAATAGGCCATCATGCCATCATTCCTACACTGACCAAGAAAAGACTGACAGTGCTCTCACCTCCACTCATAATATATCTAAAACTTTGACAGGCTTTTCTTCATGCTCTAATTTTGAGATCATCCACATGGATATTCCACACATCACACAGCTGTGTGGAACAATCTTTGCAACATGCTGAAAAAGCACTTGTTTTTTATCTAATTTGCTCTGGTTATTTTGAGTGCAGGGATGCAAAATCAAAGGCTCTACCCAATAAACACATCAAAATCCAACAGAAATACTTTAAGATCCACGAGGAATTCTTCTTTCAGTTATTGTATTACTGCAAAATGCACCACAGATCTGAGTTGGCTAAGAATTGTTAAGTTCTAGCACAAAACAGAAAAAAGAGGGGGAAAAAGTGTTCTTTTTCCTATGCCTAACTTAATTGTCTGTTTTCATCTTCAAATATGCCATGTTTCACCATACCTAAACTGAAATAGTAACAGAGTGGATAGCGCTGGGTTTGGCAGTCCATGAAGCAGAAAGCAAAATGCTGAGTTACACACTCCAGTCAGTGGGGATTAGCCTCAGTGTTTTGAAAACTTGGAGAGAAAGTTTTACCTTTTGATTTCCCAAATGAAACCCAGTATTTTATTTAACAGAGTAAGTAATGAAAGGTGAAAGCTGTAAGCCAAGTCATAAGTCAAAGCTCCTAGGAACTTTGCTTGTTTGTTTCTCAACCTGTAGTTTTCATTTAGAATAAATGGTTGCTTTTGCCAATTCTGCATTGTTTTCTTCTCTTCTTTGGCAGATGTACATTCAAGGAAAGCTACTCTTTGCCAACTATATTTTCAATGGGTACAGCAAGTCAACTAAAGACCTTCAAAAACAAATAGCTAAGAGAAGAAACGATTACCGCAGGGGTTACTGTCTTCCAGCTGATTTCAGGTTCAGGTGTTTACTTTCCATCGTTGTTTTTAATCACTTTGTTCCAAGACCTTTGGCACTTTTCTTCAATGTCTTAAATAAAAAGTACCGTGACCCAAAGTAGCAAGTACAGCAGTTTTGGCATCAAAGTAATTTTGGTGCACTTACAAGTTCTCCATCTTGTATACTCCTTCTTGTGTCATTCAGCAGTTAAGCCTGCCTGCCCATAACTGCTTGAGCTGCAGAACCATTTTGAGCCAATCCTGACAGTTATTGGAAGAAGGAAATAAGAAAATGTAGGTGAAGGTCTTAGGTACATCCTTCATTTCTTTTGTACTACATCTGACAGACCTAGCTGTTTTAAGGGCTGTTGTATTTACTTCTTGGCACTATCCATAAAAATTAAATTGCTATTAAAAGACTGACTAATTACTTTAGTTAGATATCTTCCAGCAGTGAGCTTCTTCATTTAAATAATAGTTGCACAGAAGCTTTAGAGGCATAACCTGGAAAAATAGCAGCTGAGGGTTAAATAATTCACATCTGCACACTGAGCCCATAGCTCAGGAGGAGCACTCCCAGTAGCTAAAGCACGTGCTGCAGCAGTTAGCTTTCTTGCAGAACAGTTCCCAAAGAACAAACGAAAATGGGGCAGAAAAGGAAAATAGCAGCAACTTCCGCAATGTATTTATTACAGAGTTTTTGAGAGCCCTATCATTATTTACAATTTGGTGGTGCTCCAAACAAGTAATCAGGCCACAACTTTAGACAGCCTGGTATGAATGCATTCCACCACTCGTTTAACCAACACATCTTATTGGGTGTGATGCTGATGAGCAGTACTATTAATAACTGATAAGCTGTTGACAGCAATGATAGTAAAGAAGAACACATGACATATTCCAAAACGCAGCGTGCACTCTTTTACTGATCTGCTCCTAGCTATTAGGTCACAGGGCACAGAAAATCTGTGCCTTTTGTGCACTTCTTTTTAAGATAAGAAAATAATGCATCTCATTTATGTTGAGCATCAGAAAACAGCACATGCTAGACCATTCTTCTCAGAAGGAAGCTTATCGCTTCATGTGCACAGAAATCAATTACTGGTGTTGTAGGTAAAACAAGGATCAAAATCGGCAGGTAACTGGCAGCAATATTTTCAAATATATTAATTACTGGCATGATATGCTTTCCCTCGCTGTCAGCGATAAGCTGCAGCCAGGACAGATTAGCTTTAGGCTGGGTGTTTTTGCAAACGCTCCTCTGAATGGCTGGAAAGGCTGCAATGGTGTGTGAAATTCCATGTGCAGATTCTTGTCTACACAAGAATTTTCTAAATATTTCCCACTGTGGCACCTTCCTTAAATGCAGCTTTCCAACTGAGTGCACGCAGTCACACAGACAGGCATTTGTGTAACCTACAGCTGAGTGTAACTGATGTCACAGGTTGTCACAGAGCCAGTACAGTTACTCTGTGTGTGTGTTTCTGCTCCTTGCTACCACAGCACCATGACAAGAAATCCTCAAGTGCCACCACTGGGACCTTCCACAAGGGTCTTTTATTCACAGGCTGTGAGGACATGAGCAAGTGCAACTGGAGGCACAAAAAACAGTCTAAATGAAGGAGAAGGTGATGAAGAGCCAGAGAAAAAGCCAAGGCTAGGTGACATAGCTGTTTCCATACACTTTCATACAGTGCTAAAGAGGTGATTAATTTCATCCTTCACTAAGTGCCTAATT
This sequence comes from Chrysolophus pictus, assembly GCA_037305975.1. Taxonomy (NCBI): domain Eukaryota; kingdom Metazoa; phylum Chordata; class Aves; order Galliformes; family Phasianidae; genus Chrysolophus; species Chrysolophus pictus. The sequence continues at coordinate 150,946,015 of CM074576.1, forward strand.
ATAGACAAAACAGTCGGTTCTCCAAGAGTGGATGCTTATGGTATTTTCCCTCTTGTCAGCCAATATACTAACTTCAAAAATTTCCAGATACTCAGCATATAGGTAGGTGCATGTGCACATTCTGTTCAACTACTTACTTGATTTCAATGCCTCAGACTCTTCCTTCCTCTATACCATGCCATGAAAACAATAATATTGAGAATAGGACAGCACACCAAGGAAGATATTGCACTGCTAAATGGGGATTAGCATCAGCGAAATACTGAAGATTCTGCTTTTCATGGGGAGGATAAGCAGAGTTGTATCATTTCTCTACCTGTTCACAGACTTATTTCTTGCTGGACAGCATTTTCTTCTTTGCAAAACAGTTGATTCTCTACTGGAAGTAAGCAAGCAGATCCTGATCTCGCTTGCTTCATTTTTCCTCTTCGTATGCCTGGAAGATGAGTTAAGCATGGAGACAGCACAGAGAACTGACTGGCTTAAGTTGAAGGCCACATTTCTAGAAACAAAGTGCCCTTAGATTCCTCTCTCATTCTCTCTTCAAATCCTGCTTCACTCCAAGACCACATCTTTACCGGCATACACCATCAGAAACTACCAGCAATGAGACTTAACATGCTTCATCTCTCAGTACAATTTTTATGTATTGTCCATTTGTTTACCCTATCAGTAGCCCACTATAAGTTTCTTCTTTTCCATCTTATAAAAGCGTGGGCTGCAGAACAACCGTAGGGAAGCTTAATGCAGTACAGTAGCGGTGACAGTAATTACATGTTGGGATCAGTGGAACAGTGTGATAGAGATCTGGATGACTGGCTTTTTTAAGGCTGGTCTGGCTCCAGCCCAGCCAGAACAAGTAGAGGAGACCAGGTCACCTGAAACAATACAAATATTTCCAATATGAAGCAGCACAGAAAAAGGATGAGAAGAACAGGTTTTAATGAGCGAAAGGAGAAACAGAGGTACAGCTGATACAAAAAAGTACACAATATAACACAAGTCTAATAAATCAGCAGAGAACTGGAGAACAGGGAGAAAGTTCCAGATGGTTGAAGAAAAGAGGCATACTCAAAAAGATACAATCTTAAGTCTTCATAGATATATATACATTCGTGGCAGTATAGGAAACGTACAGTTCTTACATAGAAAATATCGACTATCTGAAGTGGTCATATCAATTCCTGAAGAGTATTTGCATATGGTACAATTATGAAGAACACACAGAGGCAAGCATTCAAAAAATCTCCAAGAAAAACACTGTGGAGTCCTCTTGGTAGACAGCTTCTTCTAACAGCAGCAATTGGATCTGTTCAGTATTGCATGTGAAAACAAACAAACAAAGCAGGAAACAGCAAAGAATAAGCAAGACCTTTTGTACTAAAAGTCACGCACCAATTAAGCATCAATATTAAATATGTAAGAATAGATAGTCCTGCTTCACTAAACTTCCCCTTGCCTTTCAAGATCAAACTCCTTGCCTTCTTCCCTGATCATCTCTACAGATTCCTTCCTGGGGACATAAATTAGGCGAGGGTGAGTCATACCAGTGGGAAGAGCAGTCGTTAACCTCAGAGCCAGTACAGGGAAGACTTACAGGAATAGATGTGCAGCATAACTCCTGTAACACCAGCAGAACCTATAAGCATTTGTTCTGCTCATAAACCACATAGAATCACAGGGGCTGGAAGGAATCTCAAGAGACCATCGAGTCCAAACCCCTGCTAAAGCAGGTTCCCTACAATAGAATGCACAGGCGGATGTCCAGGCTGGTCTTGAATACCTCCATAGAAGGAGACTCCACCACCTCTCTGGGCAATCTGTTCTGTCTTCAAGTCTAAGCATTATGAGTGAGCCACGATGTTTTGGCTAAGAGGAGCCAGCCTGTTGCCACTATTTTGGCACTTCTGGAGCATACAGAAAAAGTCTGTTTCTTAGGAAACATACAAATAGACAATGAGAAAAAGTATCTCCTGCAGGACACCTAAGCTCAGTTCCTAGGTTAAAGGTCTACCTGCTACTGGTCTTCTGTTATTCTATTCCTAAAGCCCCACGTACAGAGCCATTTACGTAACGCTAGAAGGGATTTTGGTAATAATTACCACATGGTTGCACAGCATATAGGTCTCTGAAAGATTATGGGAAGGTGCAGCCAGAAGCATAGGACACCCAGAAAAACATTCTTTCCTCAGTCAGCACTTACACAGACAGGAATAACCAGTGCTCATTACTAAAGTGCTTGTACTAACGAGCCAGCAAAATACACTGCAGGAATTAACTATAGCCAAGATCGCTTAAAATGAATTTCATCTTCAGGATGAAAGTGAAATTATAAAGAAACTTCTGCATAAGAGACTGAACAACAGAGCTGATACAGCATTTATGCAGCAATGCTGTAAAAGCATTCCCTCTTCCATTCAATCATTACTAATTGAAGGATAGGTAAACAATACTCGTGCCACCTAGACAGCTGTCAGGGATCTGAGATAAGGAGAAAGGGTCACACATGCAATAGTGAAGCAGACTTTTATTACAGACCCTGAAGAAATAATAGAAGCAAAAAATACTTTCACAATGATTAACATTACAACTGAGAAAATGCTTTCTAAAACTGGTGAAGGACCTCAGGTCCTTTTTCATGTCCTTGGGAAAAAAAGGAATGATGTAAAATGGGAAAGCAAGAGAACGAGAAAGATGAGAACTAGGGATAATTTCACAGTCAAGCAGCCCTGTCACAATGGAAGAGCAGAAGCCCAGGAATACAAGTGGGTCATGTCCTCCTGCTCCTGGCATCCAACCCATGGCTTTAGTTCCCAGAGCCTTAATGTGGACAGCCTGTAGGCTTCACACCTGCTTTAAAGCACTGCTTATCTAAACCTGCTTGAGGCCGATCTCAACAACACTGTGCTTAAAGCAGTGCCAACAACTGGCAGGCTGGGTGCAGAAGAGGCCCCTAGTGGAGCCAAACCAGATGGTTTTTCAGTGCCGTCTACGGAAAGTGACTGACATCATACTCAGTTTTAAAGAAAAAAATACGGAGATAGATTTACATACAGCTTGATACAACAGCACAGCAGGAATCTTTCTATGGCAATGAAATGTAGCTAAAATATAGCTCTTTTTTTAAGAGCTGCTGAAGACTACCAGTCTGGTGAGTATTTCCTGTCTCCATGCTGAAGAGGAATTGTAGATCCTTTCCAGCGTCTGAACTTCAGAGCGTATCATGTGTGAATTCCCTCTGTAGCCCTGCCAGAAGTCTCTTGTTGCAGTTTGTTCTTTCAAAGATTTCCTCTTATAGCTTAGCTTTCATTTATTAACGAATTAAAAAGCAGCTTATCAAGATTCTTTCTTTTCCTTTGGCTTTCTTGGAAATCCAGGGTGCCTTAGGCCTTATTTTGGGAAATGCTAAGACTTAGGCAGGAAATGCTGAGGAACGTGTATTTGTTTAGAGGCTTAAGACAGGTCAGATGGGCATACAAGCACTCACAGCAGCTCAGGTACAAAGCCTGGTAAGAGAAAACTTGGTTAAATAGCTTTTCTAACTAATGATGTAAAAGCAGGGTGCATTTTAAGTAACTCCATGCAGCCTACTTGGTAGAAAATTCTCTTTCATTAGATAAACAAGAATTAAGCTTTTCTTCTGAGTAACTTGAAAGTTTGATAACATAAAAATACGACTTCTTTGCTAGGTGAGACTTTCAGGGTGATACCTGGCAATATACATGTACAGTCAGAATCGTGTATGTGTTTGTGTGTGTGTACATATGTGCATATAAACCCCTTTAGAAACAATCCATTAACGCTGCTTGATAAAAATTCAAAACAGTTTGGATTCAGAGGAGATTCAGTAGCAATTGTGTTCTGAACACATACGCTCTATGGCAGTGGGAAAGGTTTAAGAACAACTGCTTAGATTTCAGAGCTTCTGCAGCTTCCGGACAGGCAGCTGTGGGGCCAAAGCACATTGGCACAGCAGCTGAGAGCACATTCTCTCTCCTGCTGCAGCAGGAAAAAGCAAGTTTATTTAGAGGAACTTCTACTCAGCCTACACTGTGCTCCCTTCCTGTTGGAAAGAACAGGTAGAGCGCCTGTAGTGATGAACACGTTAAAGGATCAGGCTTGCTGGGGAGTTGTTACCATCTTATGACCACTGAGGAGTGATGCTCTGAAGTCCGTAAAGGAATAGGAGGGCCAGGTTGAAATGCAGGTAAAGCTCCCTGGAAGGAAGGTCAGGACAGACAAATTACCAGCCATAAGAATCCTTCTGTTTATGACAAGGAGTGCATAGCAGTACCTCCACGTGGGTTCCTTCTAATCTGTCATGTCATCAGATTTAGACAATGTGTTTAGAAACAAAGCAGAAAAGCGGCCAATTTCCTAAAAAGTTTGTAGCAGAATGCTGGAAGAGAGCTGCTGCTAAGAGGGACCATTGGAGGAAAGAAAACACCTACCAAAAGCTGGAACTTTGAAAGATAGCTGCAGGATCATCTCAGCCCCTAGCCTTCAGCACATCTCAGCACAACTCCTCCCAGAAGCGGTCAGGCTAGGAGAGCTCCTCTGGCCCTTGCAAGCCCTGGCCCTACGCTTTGAAGTATGGTGACTAATGGTTATGCTTCTACAGGGAATATACAACTTGGTGCACTATAGAATAGTAACTAAGGTGGGAAACTGAAAAGCAGAACAAAATCCATCGGTTTGCTTGGCCTATGAAGAGGAAAGCTGAGAAAGGAAAATTTGATTGGAATTGCATGCGACATGGATGCTGAAATAGAGCAAGATAGAGACAATAATCCTCAAATGCTTTTGAAGCTTCTTGTTCCTGAGCAGGTTTCTCTGAGTACTGTTGCATGATGTATGCACAGCACTCCACAACCTTTGCAGACCTCGAGCACGCAGGTGCATGCAGACTGTGAGCATTCACTTGGGAATACTAAGAGCCTTCAGAACAATGCCATACCGAGCAGCACAAAAAATGACAGTGTGAACTTGTTTAAATTTGACCACCTGTGACTTTGGATGAAAGATCTCGAGGACAATTAATAGACTTCTGGCTTTTATCCCGTATTACATTTAAAGCCTTTTATTTTTATTATTTTTAGAAACACACATCAAATGTTATAAACAATCCTAATTTATGGTGCTTCTATTGAGATCAAATGCATGACTGTTAATAAAGACTACTGAAGAATTATATTAAGCACTAACTTTTTTTTTCTTTTTATTTATATAGGAATGGATGCCTTTTTAGTAGCACAAACTAATGGAAAGTATTGGTCACTCTCTATTTGGAAATTTGAGATTATTTTCATTCCTTATCTGTGCAGCTGGAGAAGGTCAGGAAGCAGTCTTTAAATATTAAGATTTGTGCACAGGTCTAATTGACTAATGACAGTTATTTTGGGACCTTGTATTAAAATCACCATTATTTCCAAAACACAGCCCGGTGTTTTTCAGTGAGGCAGAATTACATATAAAAGCCTTTCAGTGTAAACTGACTTTGCTATATATCGTTATTTCTGTTTTGACTGTAGTACTCCCCATTAGGGTGTCCATCTTCTGATCAGTTCTCAAGTCAGCTGGGAAAGTGAGAATGCACTTCTAGATCTAGTCATAATCATAGAATAATAGAATGGCCTGGGTTGAAAGGATCACAGTGATCATCTAGTTTTAATCTTGCTGCCATGGGCAGGGTCACCAGCCACCAGATCAGGCTGCCCAGAGGCCATGAATGCCTCCAGGGATGGGGCATCCACAACTTCCTTGGGCAACCTGTTCCAGTGCATCACCACCCTCTGTGTGAAAAAATTCCTCCTAGTATCTAACCTAAACCTCCCCGACTCAGTTTAAAACCATTCCCCCTTGTCCTATCACTATTCACCCTCGTAAACAGCTGTTCCCCCTCCTGTTTATACGCTCCCTTCAAGACTGGAAGGCCACAATGAGGTCTCCCTGGAGTCTTCTTCAAGCTAAACAAGCCCACTTCCTTCAATCTTTCTTCACATGAGAGCTGCTCCAGCCCTCTGATCATCTTAGTGGCCTTCCTCTGGACATTCCAATGCTGAGGAAACAAGCTGTGTTACAAATACTCACACAAAAGATTTTTTATATTTTAAAATCTCAAACTTTTAAGAATGGTGGTATAGGGAAGGACTGTGGGTGTCACAGGGATCAGGAAGGTGAAAATAGTAAGCAAAAAAGAAAAAGACTCAGATGACAATTTTAATTTTACTGGCAAAAATAAGCAGTTCTTAGAGGTCCTACGGGGTCATGTTGGGTAGCCTAGGCCTGAAGAACAAAATAAAGAGCAGTCAAAAGAAGTGAGGAAATTAATGAGTGGCATTGTCCTCAATCAACATAAAATATGGAGATGAAGTAACACAAGGAGCTGAGTTTTTCCCACCTCAGTACAGACACTAATGATGTAATCCGTGGCACATAAAGCTGATTTAAATTTGAGCTACGGCATTCCTCCTCATTGCCAAGGCGTGTATTCCTTCCAGCTCCCCTGAGATGCTACTGGTGCTCTTTCAACCACACAGTGAATTCACTGAGAGATCCAGCCATACTAAAAGCTAAAGCTGCAGTACATTTTCAGCCAGGCTGGGCTTCTAGATATCTGAGTGGTTGCAAAAGCCAGACTAAAGGAGGCACTGAGATCACAGCCATGGCAAGACCATGGCAGCCTGGGCCTAGATTGGTTTCAACCGCCACAGAACAGCGTCCCCTAAAGCACATTGTCTGTGAAGCCTTTGAAATTTAAATCCTAGCAGGTATAAAGGTCAAAATATGCTGATTGCATAAAAATATTCATGTTTTGGTCCAATTCAACCCTTTTAAAATAAGCACTTTGTAATGGAGGAACAAGCCTTTTTCTTCTACTAAATTACAGCCACTGCTCCAAAATCCTGTAGTAATTTCATAAAGTGTGAAATGGGCTAACAGAGCGTGTAAGCTATTGGATCAAATTTTATTCCTACAAACCTGCCAATGACTTAAGAGTTGGCAGTGTGACAGGTTAGGCAGACAATCTAAAACAGTTACATACTGAGTAGCTGTAGCTCAAACTGTATTGTTTTATCTGTACACAAAGAAAAAAAATCATGGAAGGTAGATTTAACCCTACCTATGGTCATGCCTTATCATTACAGTTCCATTACCACTTACCTGCTTGCTGCACAAAATTTCCAAGTCAAATACATCAAATTACATATTTTTTGGCATTTAGAATTCAAGGTGGTAGAATAAAAGCACACAGATTAAAGAATTAAATGTAATGAGAATAAAACACACCTCCAAGCAGTTTGCAAAAATGAGTCAGAAGCCTTCAGTTTGATCTCCGATACCTACATATTCTCTGTCACATTTTTGTGTGATAATGTATTTTGTGATACATGTCTACTCATCAGAGATCAGAATAGCTCTGAAAAATCAAGCTGAGATTTAAACAAGTGTTGTTTGGCATCTTTAGTTTGTGTTAGACCAGGTGGCAGCTGTTGGAAAATCATTTTGATTTAACAACTCCTTGTTTTGTTAGCAAAGGAAAACGCTGTCCAACCAAATCCTGCTGAGAGTGAATAAATATTTTTCCTCCATCAGTCCAAATATTTTCATTTATCATCATAGTATCTAGGGATAAAAGATCTGAGAAGATTTTGTTCCTAGATGGACTCAGAACTACTTTAATGGTTCTGTGTTTTATGGGAGTGATTTTTACTCCATACTCAGCACTGCTGAGGTTACATCTGGAGTACTGTAGCATACTTTGGCATCAAAGTACTTATACATCAAAGCACAGGACAGATTTCTAAGGAAAGCAATCAAAATGTGGAAAACATGACCTCTGTGGATGAGCCAACATAAGTGGGCTTGCTCAACTAAAAAACAAACAAACAAACATAATAATGACAAATCTTTTAGCTCGTAGAAGACCATAAAAAGATGAGCACATCATGGCATTGGAAACTAGTAATAATCAACCAAATGTGAGCCTGAGCAAATCTGTTCAATTGTTTGGAAGAAAATTCCATCGTAAGCTGTTAAGCTGACGGCTACTCCCACTGGCTCAAGAACTCCCTGAGACGCAAATAGTTGGGAAGCAGCTCATCACTACATAAGCTCCCTTTTTCCTACCCTTCTCTCAGCATCTGCTATTAGTCCCTGCCACAGATGAGATATGAGAGTAGCCAAACCCTCTGCACTGACCAAGTGCCTTTCTCATACTCTGCTCATTTTTTTCAGTTAAGACTACAAAAAAAAAACCTTTTGTCTTACGAAAATAATTCTTCATTCTAAAGAGTAGTTAACCGTGGGAACAAGTCACTTGCAGAGCAGCCCTTCACTAAACACTTTAAAAGAAGGCCAGCTTAGTATACTCGAGCCCTTATTCTTGTTTGAAAAAGAAGGCAGACAACAAGATTACAAAGTTCAGTGTAGGCCACTGACTCCACATAGTCCACCGTTTATTCTTATTTTTTAAACCAGCAGAGAAATTAGTAAGACAATTGCAAATTCTGCTGTTCAGATGCACATAAAATTTCCAGTGGTGTAAACATAAATGCACTCAGGACAAATTCTGAAATGTCGTTAAAAATGGCCACCCTTCCAAATGTCATCTTGAGGTTTTATAACAAAATGCAAAGCTCAGTGATACCTAGGAATCCTCTGTCAGGAGTAAAATTGCCTTGTTAGTGCAACCAGAAGAACCTCTCACGTTTGCCAGTCTTGCTTACAATTGACACAGGCACATTCCACTCCATCTGAAAGAGTCTGTATTGTCTGTAATTCTCAATATACGCTTCCATTACATCAATGTTAATTTTATGTCACAAAGATAAACACTAAAAAAAGAATCACTACTGTCTTTATTATAGATCTTTGTCTCCATTTAAGTATTTACTTCCTACCTGTATCTTTAGCTGTAAAGTTATGCTACATAAAAGATGTAGTGATAGATTGAAATCCAACCTAAGAAGCAAATACCATCTTTGGAATGCCTTCCAGATAGATGGGAAGAAAAGAAATTATTTAATTCTATGTCATTGCTTGTTTCTTTACAACTTCACAAAGCTCCTAACTGGGAATAGAATACACAGTTATTGTTAGCTCTGTTCTTCACAAAGAATTTTGGCTGTGATACCCTTTGGCTTGCTTCATTATTTAGTGTGGATTTCCTGATTAACATATTTCAGAAAGTTACAAAGCTCTAAGAAATAAATGTTCTGTTTTTACAAAAATCCCTACCTACGCTCATGAGCCAAAGAACACGGAACAGCACTTAGACCTTGACATGCCCAATATATTAACACAGCTCTTTAGCTCTAATACATGGTTCAGTGTGTTTACACATTATTTTAAATGCACCAATAAATAAAGACTACAAAAAAAAATCTATCAGGTTCTTAAAGGAATCTACAGCGTGTACACACAGTCCTGTCAGATGACATTACCATGAGGGACTCTGGATCATAACAGACTATATGTAGACAGAACCGAATTATGAAATAAAAGGAAGCCATGCTTTGTAAGCTGTAGATTGTTAGCCAAATTTTTATGCAGGGAGTATATTCAGTAAATTAAAATAAATGACCCGATGGCAGTTACATATAATGCGATTATGGGGAGAAAAAGCAAGTGAGCACAGACATTCATTTATACAACTTCTAAGACTGCACTAAGTAAGACCATACAAATCAATTAATTTTCTTGCAGAAAATATATCCGTCCAAGTAGAAATCACAGTTTGCTCCAAAAGGTCATACTTTCAGCATACTCATCTCTAACGTTGAAGTGTAATTTCACAGTACATAGTCTCTGCCAGTAACATAAATGTGAACAATCCTGAGCCTCTTGCAAGTAACACAGCACATGCCAATACAGCTGTCTGGGGGTCAATGCTGTAAACTGCATCACTGGAATAAGCAACGTAAAAGTAAACTCTAAAAAGGCTAGGTTTTTTTGGACCAAGTTGACTAAGTAGGCTGATTAATAACACAGGCACAAAAACTTGTGTTGAACCCATATGATGGGTGAAAGTGAACAACTAAAGGTAGATGGGGTTTCTTAGGAGGCCAGTTTCATCACCAAGAGCAGCATATTATAAAGCTAGGCCCCAGATGAGCTGGCAAGGACTGTTTTCCTTCTTTTACTAAGGACTGCAAAGGAATGAAGAATTAGCAACTCTCACAGATGTAAAATCTGAAATCTACTTTAGTAGCATTGCAAAGAACTCATGTGCCTACTGATTTCATCCAAAACTGTGAAAAGAGTTATAACTCATATTCTAAATTTGATTATTTCTCCAAGTTGGTATCACAGCCATCTACACTGTGAACTAAGTTTAGGTGAAAAAAGAATTAGTTTTGGGATACACAGTACCAGGTAATAAAATACTGGTAGGTGACCTTGTGGAAAAGCATTAATGGAACATACAGTTAGGCAGTCAGAACAATTAGCTAGGAACAAAAAACATCTGGGCACTTAGTGAAGGATCAAGGATCTCAAGTCAAGGATGAGGAAGACTTATTTTTCAGAAGCATGGGCATTGCTTCAAACACCACTTAACCAAAACAGTTGTTCTAGACTCGATTGCTTACCACAAAGGAAATAAAATAGTCTTTCATCAACTTATTCTAACCTTTATGGGCCTAGAGAAGAATATATCCTGCCACTTAGAGGAGGCTTAGCTTCTGGATGTATTAGCATCTTCCCTAATCCCACTCCTACTTCCACTCACCCATCCACTCGCACATACTTAGGAGTACAAAATCCAATGTTATTGGTTAGTGAAGTACGTCAAAACATTCTTTTTTGTCTGTGAGGGAGAAGACAGACATTATATTGTGAAATCACATACAACCTACTCTATAAATTGATATTCAACTCTATAGGAACTATGGATAAAACGTACATACTTGTAGCATTCACACAAAATTACTAGCAGATGGAGAGTGTGGTTGAAAGAAAGCACATTTCTTGATATATGATCAAGAGTCCCATCCTGACCTGCTGATCTTCCTTACCTTCCCCACTTCTCAAGACAGCACCCTAGGAAAGATACTGCTCTGAACACTTGTATCTCCACACCCTCTATTCTAAAAAATCAGCAAGCCTTAAGAGACAATTAACAAGTAACTGCTGAGGCATTGTGTGACTGCAAGTTTATCCACATCCACACTAAGAGGCTGTTCACACCATCAGAGACACGAGTCCTTCGCTTCATTTTGCATCTGAGAGCAAAAGGAAGAGAAGGCAGGAAAACCATTAACCAGCTCCTTGGTGAAGTGACCACTGCCATATCAGCTTGCTGCTTTTCCTAACACCACTGCAGAAAAAACAACATACATAATCTCAACTAGAATCACCAAGGTTGGAAAAGACTTCCAAGATCATCCAAGTCCAACCATCCACCCACCACCAATACTTCCTCACTAAACCACATCCCTTAGCACAACATCTAAATGGACAGTGATGTTTAGATGTCAGCTAAGTTACAAGATAGGTCTTAGAAAATAGGTAATTCTTGTTCTCTCATGGATCTTAATCGCACAGATTATAATTGTTATCTAAGAGAAAAATGAAAGAACATTAGGGAAAAGCAAATACATCATTTAAGGAAAATACTGTGTAAGTTGTCAGATAATTTTGCTTCTGGACAAACAATAGTATACAAATCAAACATTATATTAAGGCTCAATTTATAAAAGGTTAACAAAGGATTAATAGCTAATTTACTAAATAGCTATTTAATTCTCACCTATTATCAATCCAACAAATTGCTTTTACTTTTCTACAGTACCTTATATTGATTACCTCAAAACCCTCCCTAATGCATACTACACATTTCTCTAAGATGAATTACAACATTTATGAATCATTTATTAACCTTTCATAAAATTCTATATAAACCTTAACATGAAGTACGACCAACTTCATGTATTTCAGTCTCATGCCCCAGGATACATAAAATACAAGACCTTTCAAGTTTTTACTTAAGACTCCGTGTTTTAGCCAGGAGCATCACAAGCCACAGATTCACCAGTGTCTACAGTGGCTCAGCCAACTCACTGTGGACATGAGCAGTGGTGGAGGAAGATCACAGGGAACAGTTCAGATTCTTCCAAAACAAATGCCCTGTTTTTTTTATTGGAACTAACGTTTGATTCCAAGATAACAAAATCAGAAAGCAGAAGACAGTCTGATGTAATTCAATACATTGTTTTTCATTCTTTTTAGAAAAACAACAACAGTACTTCATGATATAAATAAATAAACCAGAAAACACGAAGGTAATCTCCAAAACTCATCACTAAGATCTTAAAAAGGCAACAGCCAACTGCTTAGTGGTTGCAGCTTAAAGTTGTCTTACCTGCAAATTTTCCACATACTCAGAAGTCCCATTTAGTGTCTCAGACTCAGGGAACAAGACGTATTACATTTAGATCTCCCATTTTTTTTTTTTTTTTTTCCATTCAGCATTTTTAACTTCAAACCCCCACATTAGTTTTTTTGTTTTCCTTTTTTCCTACCAAATTGTCTGTTGTCGGTTTTTAAAAGTTCAGATCAGACTTGTACTTTTCCTTCACTCTCAGAGCCACTTCCTTCATTCTCAAAATCTTCCATCAGGTCTTCATGTTCTTGCCCCTTCCCTTCCTCCTCCTCCTCTTCATCCTCATCATCATCTCCAAAAGTCTGTTCCTGCATTGTAGTAAAAGAGAAAGACCTGGCAGCAGCTTGTGCAGCCAGACCGGATGTGAAGTTAAAATCTGTTGATACGTGAAGCTGAGCCAGCCTATGCTTTATTTTTGAATGCAGTGCATCCACAGAGGGAGGCTGTGAAACTTCTACTCCATCTGTATCGCTTGGCTTGAGATCTTCAACTTCCCCTTCATACCGATAGCACATTATCTCTTCAGCCTCTGTAGAAATACCTTCTTCAGTAAGACTGTCTTTGTTTCTCTCCGTCTCAGGATCTTCATACAAATATTCTGTCCTGCTTTTATCAGCAGCATTCACTTCTGAATTAGAATCACTTTCTTCAGATTTATCACAACTTTGGCTGCAGTCCTGCTTTTCTGTATTTGAATTCATGTGTGATTCCAAATTATTTAGGAGCTTCAATGACTCTACAGGAGACAAGGGTTTCACTGCAGCTTAAAAAGGGGAAAAAATGAATTGATAACTGAAAGCAAGCTGCTATGTATAAATAATATTTGTGTCTGAAAAAATGCAAGATTGGAAGTGTCAAAATGGATTAAAAACCAAACTAAACAAAACAGTAACAACGACAACCAACAACAGCAATGAAAAAAAAATCAAAGAAAACCTAAAACAAATTGGTGTTTTCTAGCCACAGAGGTGAAATGAAATGTGATAACTGCTCGTTAGAACTAAGTTTTAAAATGTTTGATATAAAAAGATGGCACAAAAGTGATTTTTAACAATGGCATCGAGCGTGGATGGTGCATTCCATGATCAAGTTAAAAACAGGTAAAACTTCTGCACTGGATACAGATTTGAACTGCCTTTGTTTTGACAACGGTTTACCTAATCCAATAAAGACAACTGGTACAGAAATAAAGTCCTTACACGCAATATCTGATCTCACATCACAACATATAAACACAACACATATTCATACAGCCAGGTAAGATGTCCTCACAAATTAAGTGTGGTTTAATTTAGCCTCTCTTGAAGTTAGTAGCAGCAGCGAGTCCCATTGCCAGCAACGGGATGCTTGCCAGGAAGTCTCTCCTCCCAGTGTTAAGGGTTAGTATAACTTGGTACAATCACTTCTTGAAGAACAGATGTCTCTCTTTTTTAAGATAAACGATACAATGTCCATTTCCAAGTAACAGATTCCCTAAACTGCAGTAGCTCCATTAGAGTAGCAGCACGAACATAAATGAGCGGCAACAGCAGATTCCCAAGTAGCATTTCCCTTTCTAATTCCATTCTGACTTTACCCCTGTAAGCAGAGATGAAAATAACTCTGGGAAATAAGGAAACTTTTCATGGGAAACAAAATGTATGGTATTAGGATTTTTTCCATTGCATCCTATTGCAGTCACATTTATTTTAACTAGTTGAAGGTAGGCGTATCACTACAGTTGTCACATGGATAATTATTTTCACTACCACGCAAAGGCTATAGATTAGAATTTGTATTCTATTGTTTTAAAAATTCACATACTGAAGGAGCACTGGACCAGACTCATTTCAATTAGCAGCTGACCTCGTGATGTGCTCTTTGGGCATATCAACGTGCTGGGAGCTGACCTCTTTTATGTAGAAACCAGCCTCTCCCATCAGTGAACCAAAAACCTTAATAAGTGGCTTGCTAGGTGCCTTGATTAAAGCCTCAGCATCTCCCAGGGTTTTTTTTTTCCTCCAAAAACAATTGCATATTAGTTTCAGAGCTAAAAGGAGACAATATTAATTATTTTCATAAACCAACCTCATATATTTAGCTTTTGTACTGTTTAGAAGGAATCTGTGATAAATCCTAAGCAGATGAAAGAAATGACACTTTCCTCACTCCCCATTATAGACTTTCTAATCCTAAAAAAAATGTAATATCTATATGTGAAAAGGAAAGGAACTAGCATGAGCCACAAAGGCTTACAATGAAATGGTTACTCAAGATTACAGGAGTTAGCTGACTCCTCCTACAGCTGTTACAGCTGTTCAGCTAAGCCAGTCCATTAATTTCTAGAAAGCTATAACCACAAATGACCTAAAGAGATACTAATGTGGATAGGCATCAGCTGCTAGGTTAGGTAAGGAAATTTCCTATGCAAGCTGTCTTGACAAAGAAGCCTTTCTGTAACAGTCAGTATATTCATGAAGACTTGAAGTGAGGGTAAGATTTCTCCCTTCTGCTTCCTCTGGGAAGTTGTGTGGTATCCCATCTAACATCAGAAGGATAATACAGAAATCCTACTCTTGAGTAGCCTCTGATGCAATTCGATATCTTTGTTTTTTAACTCATCTAGAAGAGAAGAGCAGCCAATACCAACAGCTGGGAGATTGCTTTTAATATAGTTATAGCTAAGTGGACATAACAAAAAAAGTTGTGATGCTCAGGTATTTTTGTGGGTTTGATATCAATAGAAACCGTCTCATAAATACGTCTGGTCTGTTACTGTGTGTTCCCACTAAATTATTGAGAGATGCAATCGATGGCTGTTTTTTTCTGGCAAAAACTGCAGAGGCAGAATTCTTGGATATGCTGCCAAACTTGAGGGTTGTTTTTCATAAGCTAAAATATGACAATTTTCAGAGTGTTCCTCCTAACCCGTCCTGAAGAGGAAGGAATGAAAATGGGAAAACGAATGGAAAGAAGAAAATACAAATCACTCCCTATATTAAAGATTATAAATCAAACAGCTCAACCAGCAAAAGCAGTCAAGCTCTATCCAGATTCGGTGGAACTGAGACTGTCTTTTGCTTTTGCTGAGGCAAAGTAAATTTTCATACTCTTGCTTTCAGGTTCAAGTGGCTACAGCTACAAGCAGTTCCCAGAATTAGTAAAGGCTTGTTTGAAAGAACTCCTCCTTCTTAGGCTTTTTTGTTCTTTTGGGTTTTTTTGCAAAATATACTGTGTGCTTCCTCTCTCACAGAAACAAAAGCCTGTCTTAGTCGTTCATGAATCTTTAATTATTTCAAAGTTCAACTCTTCACTTTAATCTCTCAATTTTTGTTTGTCTGGGATAAATTCTGATGGTTGCTTTAAATTCTGAAAAATATTTATTTATGAACCCCGATTAGAATTCATATTTACGAGAAAGCAATGAGAGAAAGTCAGTGCATTTTGCAAGGATGATAGCCTGACAGTTCTCTTTATGCCACGCTTCATGTTTTTGTGTACCTAATACTTTGGCTCAATATTATTGTTTGGAGCCAAATGATTGCTACAAAAATTTAAAGAGATGGAATAAAAAAATGAAGTCACACAGTGCTGTCAAAGACACTGCTATCACTGAGCACTATTTAAATTCTATGACAGTCAGAACTTAATGGTAAACAGACACCTAATCTTTCTGAGACAGGGATTAATTTTCAAAAGCAATGCTTACCATGGTCACTGAATAGGAGTTGTTTCCATTTTTGCCTTTCTGCTTCTGAAGCTTTAAATCCCAGTACAGATTTCAATTCTTGTAACACCCTTTTAGATTCCTCTCTCTCTCGTTTTTGTCTCTCTCTCTCTTCCTGGGAAAAGCAGTCAAAAGTTTCCCTATTATATTCATTGTCCATGTCAGAATAATCAACATAGGCTTCCAATTCCTGAAGAAAGAAAAGAAACATTTTACATTTTTCACTTTCAGTGTAGACCTTACTCTAGAAGCTAACGCATGATCAAGTGATCTCAACACAAGTCAACCACAGTAGAAGGATGGAGCCTTATCAGAGCCAGTGGGTCTGACATTCTTAAGTCCACTCAATGCAAAGTTAGCATTATTGCAGCCACCTAAGATTTACCTTCATCTACAAGTATTCCCCAAGAATGGGGAGTACCTTCCCATGAAACACAGCAGAAGGAAAACATATCAATTTTTTTCCTTTCTTACAAGTCCCCTTATGAAATAGCTCCTGATACCAACTTGGCTTGCTTTGACAAGATGAGAAGGTCACTGCACAAGCAACTGAAAGAGGAACAAAGCCCATTTTTTAATTTGAATGACCCTATTTTTTTTACCTGTTCTTCGGGGATGGGATCTCTGTCTTCTATGTACACAGTAGGCTGTATTAAAGGTACTGAAGTATGCTGTAGGTTATCACAGGAAGCTTCAAGCTTGCCTTCAGGGGAAAGGAAAAAAAGGGATAAAGAAAAAAAAAAGAATTCTGAGTGTTCAATGATATTTTTTACTCACTCGTGTTATGACACAGGCTAGAAGAAGTTGCTATCAGGTGCATCAAATGCTTTCTTGCATAAACAGTATAGTTACCATTTTTAGACAGAAACAATACATTTAGTGAGGATTTGTCCCAAGTCCAATGCTCTTCAATATTTCCATTGGATGAAAAAAAAAAAAAAAAAAAAAGTATTTAAGCTCATTAGATCTCCTGACATTGTGATAATCTGCAAGGATATTGAAAAGTAGAATTAAAAAAAAAACTACAGGAAAATCAGAGATGCCCCAGGAAGAAGTGAACTTCAGATACAGCAGTTCAGTGACAGCAGTGACATTTTGTACTTTTGAATAGTCAACAGCATGAATATATGTTGATTAACTGGGCAACACCACGGAGAAAAGGATCTGAGGAGGCCAGTCAATTATACCCTGCTGTAAGAGAGAAGCCAGACTACATATAAACAGTAGTACAGATTGTTAGACACAGGAAATTACTTTTCTGCTCTGCTTGGCACTGATCAGGCTGTGGATAGAACATAGTGCTCAGGCTGGGATTCCTCCTTTCAATGATACTGCAGACCAGCTAAAGGGTGTCCAGAGAAAAAACAATGGAAATGATCAGAGGGCTAAATAAAGTACAGCCATTATAGAAGATTCAAAGGATATGGGGTTATGCAGAGAAGACAAAAATGTTATTAGCTGTCTTAAAAAATGTAAGAGAAGGCTATAAGGAGGAAATGGATTTCCACTGTGGGTGGTCAAAAGCACTTCTTTTGTTTTTTTTAATTGCAGCAAGAGCTGTTTATATTGAATATCAGAAATAGCATTCTACTGATAAATGAGATTTAAGTGCTGGAATAGATGCCTGGAAATACTGTAAAATATCTCTATGCAGATGTTCTTAAGAGCAGGTAAACAACATTTACATATGGCAAAAGTACAAATTTGCCATTGAGGTGAGATGAGAAATGGGCAAGACAAACTTGACAAGCCCCACTCATCTTTATTTTCAATTTTTAATCTATACACTGAATACATAGAGATAGTATTCCTAAGGTAGACAGTTCACACTGACAATGACTCTAATAATGCTCAGTTACCTGCTTTTGCAAACAAGGAAAAACATGTGATTTCCTGTTCGCTTGGGTTGAGTTAAAGATTTGATGTTCTAGATGCATTTAAATGCAAAATGGTAATTTAAAAGAAAGGTGAAGCAAGAAGTGAAACCTGACACAAGTGGAAAATTGATGTCCACTGCACAATTGCATCTTGGAATAAAAATATTTAAAAAAAAATATTTGGAAGTATAATATGGAATTCATCAATGAAAAGCTTGGTTTCCTGAATTAGAAGAGCAAAACAGCTGCACTAATATGTACAGGCTGCTCCATTTGCCATCTGTTTGGGGTGATAACGTTGCTAAGGAGATGCTTCAAGAGCACTAATTCAGTGTTTTCACTAAAGTTGCTGTGACTTTAGCTCCTCTCCGGTGGATCAAAGGACTGCAAGACCAGGAGCTTGCAGCAGGGTACTATGGTCCTATGGGAGTATGTGAATGTTCAGTTGGTTAGACCTAAAGTCTTTTGATTTGAGTTTAACAAGCTGAGCTTTTTAATATATTTGCAATAAATGTGCTTTGACATGCAAAAACTTTAAGCAGTAAGTGTGCAATTAAGATCCGGATGCTTATAGAGAAAACAAAGACATGCAAAACATGGACACTGTCCCGCACAATATCCAAGTCACCAAATTGGAGAAAAATGGATTTGATGGATGGACCACTCACTGAATAAGGAATTGGCTGGATGGTCGCACCCAGAGAGCTGTGGTCAATGGCTCAATGTCCAAGTGACAT
This sequence comes from Chrysolophus pictus, assembly GCA_037305975.1. Classification (NCBI taxonomy): domain Eukaryota; kingdom Metazoa; phylum Chordata; class Aves; order Galliformes; family Phasianidae; genus Chrysolophus; species Chrysolophus pictus. The sequence goes on from CM074576.1 coordinate 150,964,720, forward strand.
TTCCTGAAACTGGAGACTGGTGATGAGTGGCATTCCTCAGGGATCGGTGCTATGTACCATCTTTGTAGGCGATATGGACAGTGGGATTGAGTGCAACCTTCAGCAAGTTTGCAGATGACACCAAGCTGAGTGGTGCAGTTGACATGCTAGAGAGAAGGGATGTCATCCAGAGGGACCTGGACAGGCTCAAGGTGGGTGCATGTCAACCTCATGGAGTTCAACAAGGCCAAGTGCAAGGTCCTGCACCTGAGTCGGGGCAATCCCAAGCACAGATACAGGTTAGGCAGAGAATGGCTTGAGGGAAGTCTGAGGAGAAGGATTTGGGGATGTCGGTTGATGAAAGACTCAACATGAGCTGACAACGTATGCTCACAGCCCAGAAAACCAACCATTTCCTAGGTCACATCAAGAGAAGCATGACCAGCAGGCTGAGGGAGGTGATTCTGCCCCTCTACTCTACTCTTGTGTGACCCCATCTGGAGTATTATGTCCAGTTCTGGGGCCCCCAATAAGAGAAGGACACTGAGCAGTTGATGTGGGTCCAGAGGAGGACCACAAAGATCATCAGAATGCTGGAGCACTTCCCCTCCAGGGACAGGCTGAGAAAGTTGGGGCTCTTCAGCCTGGAGAAGGCTCTGGGGGGCCTTATAGTGGCCTTCCAGTACCTGAAGGGAGCCTACAGGAAAGCTGAGGAGAGACTTCTTATAAGGGCACATAGAGACAGGACGAGGGGAAATGGTTTTAAATGGGAAGAGCATAGATTTGGACTACACATCAGGAAGAAATTCTTTGCTGCGAGGGTGGTGAGACACTGGAACAGGTTGCCCAGAGAGACTGTGAATGCCCCCTCCCTGGAAGCATTCAAGGCCAGGCTGGATGGAACCTTGAGCAACCTGGTCTAGAGGGATGTGTCCCTGTCTATAGCAGGGGGATTGGAACTAGGTGAGCATAATGGTCCCTTCCAATCCAAACCATTCTATGATTCTATGAAAACCGCTTTGAAAAATATATGCTATGCAGCTGCCTAGGATGCCACAACTAGGACAGACCACAGTACAAAGCACTTCTTGAGTGGCTGGATGCTTCCAGTGAATAATTCAGCAAAAGCATTCTGGTAAGTATCAAACTCAAGAAAAAGTAAATTTAAACACTGGATACGCTTTGCATTTACAGATGAAGTAAAAAGGAGTGACTTGGTTATACTAAGCACAATTGAAAGTTATTGCTAAAAATATTTAATATATACAGCTTTTAAGTTATGAAATATTTCCTTTCAAAACTGGGTCTAAGCCATTAACAACAGCTCCGTCTTCATCACTGTTCATAATTGATGATGTATTCCCACAGCTTTTCTTTGGTTAGTTGAATTAAACATCTACTGCACCAAAAGCACTGTTCAACCACTTTGACACAAAGTTGTACTGTTAGGCTTTTAACTACAGCTTTTGTCAAAAAATTCATTTGATTTTACATAATGGTGAATAAAGACAAAATAAAGATGTGCTTAGCTGTTATATTATTTCAGCAGGAAGGTATCTTCTTTCAAAGAGTTTTCAGGAAGTATTGAAAAAAAAACCCCACATGTAATTCAATGAATTAATTCACATAATCATGACTGACAGATGAGCTGTTAAGATGAATACAAAGAGATTACAAGTTAGCAGAGGAGTTGGACTCGATGATCTCCTGAGGTCCCTTGAAACCTCTACAATTCTGTAATGAGATGATTTCATGCACATGTTGAAAAGTTCAACTCACAGAAGCTGAACTGCTCAGAAATACATTAGGAAATTCAAATGTAGTCAGATAAAAATAACATAGTTTAAACATAATTTAAAAGTAGTTTCTGGGGAGTGATTCAGTAAACTTGTTGCAAAATAGAAATTCAAACCACACACATTTCTACCAGGCAAGACACTGGACAAAATTGAAAGTGAAGGCTCTTTAATGATTTTGCCTCATAATATATGTTAATAACAGCAACTTTGTTATGCCATGTCTGGACCTGTGTGGAGCCTGTAGACATGGGATTCACCAGTGCTCCCAATTCTGATGTGAACAGATGTCAGCCTGGACATCTCTTGGACCACAGCAGTATTCATCCACCTTCTGGATACCCCACCCATACATAATTAAGAGCCTAGCTCACTACAGATTTGGATTTCTGTAGGTAACTTGCTGATACACATCCCGGATCATAATTTTCCTAATATAGTCTCCATTACTACCAGCGTTATTCAGGCGGTGGGCTGTGCCTTCCTAGGCCAGTAAAAAAGCTCCTGGAAACAAGATCAGAAATTTTATGTTCAACTCCGTGTCAAGAGAGTTTCAGCTCACTTCAATTACTTTAGCTAAATGCAATTCACAAAGATAGCAGCATGGACAGTAGAGCTCACTAAGGCAAAACTTTGGCATGTGCTGTCCACATCACTTTTAAACACACAGGAGATCAGCTCACTATATCTGAGAGAGCAGGTAAACAGGTGTTATAAACTCAATACATCAATTTAAAATGTTTCAGGAAATGTCATTATCAAGAAAGTTTCATGAAAAGGTAATTGTCATTTCAATTCCCTATCTAATATTTATGCAATAGATAAAAGAAAACCTCAAAGATATTTCATCAAAATCCCACCACTTCACATGCTGCTCACCAATTACAGGGAAAAATCCACTACTGGGCTACACTTGGAAATGTAAATGTACCATCCAAATCCACATGCCTATTAGACTAAGTTAGCATTTTATTTTTTATATATTTTTTTCTGAAACAAAAGCTTCAAGGCCATCTCAATAAAGAAGTCTGACAAATAGATAGCTTTTCAAAGAGTAAGGTTGTTAAATCTTTTTAAGCTAAAATTCAGAAAATACAGGCTGAATGCAGTTTTTGATCCATTCCAACTCTAAAGTGAATCCCTTTAGTTCCTATATTAACCTCTCATATTTACCTTTTTTATTTGGGTTTCTTCCACTCATTTTCTCTACCTGAGAAATGGCTTCTTCCCAGCAGCTGTTGCTTGCCTGCATATGAGGCTGAATAAACTTTAGTTTTTGTTCCAGAACCTGGTGGGCTTCTGTTGTTAATTCAGGTGTCTCCTTAGTGCTAACAAGTTTTTCAAGTTCATCCTCAAGAATTATTACCCTAATAAAATGAACAGAAATAAACACAAATAAATACTTGACTTCATAATTTCTTCAGACAAAAGCAAAGATAGAAATTAAAGTACTGCTTAGCTTTGAATTTTCACTAGATATCAAAAAAATAATCAGGAAACAACACTGGATTCCCCATTGAACCAAGAGTCTTTGACCTCATTATACATAAAGATATACTTAGATGACAGCTAAGAGTTCAGAACAGCTATGGGAAGAGTGTGAGAATGTAAATAGGGAAGCAGAATCTCTGAAGCATTCTTCAGATAATTATACCCTCAAAAAACATCCTTACTACTTTACTTTAAAGTACAGCTGTTACCTTGGAAACAGACACCTTCAGTAAAATCAATTAGGAACAGAACAGGCATGATGTACATGCAGTGACTGTATCTGCCTTTTTTGTTTCTAATCTGGGATAAAGTAAACTGACAACTCAAAGAACTCGAGTCTGAAGCCTTCTTCTAAGCCACAGGCATAGTCTCTTAATTCATGTGTAAACTTACTCATTCAGCAGTGCCTTGAGATGAAGCTGCAAACTGCGTACTGCTGTTTGAAGGCTGTTCAACTCTCTTGACTTCTGTTTTGTTCTGGTCGGTCGTTCAAAACCTGACTGATGCTGAGTTTCAAAGTACCGATAAAACTCATAGCTTCTCTTGAGCTCCTCTAAGCAGGCAGCATGTGTATGAGGTAGGCCTTGAGTCACATCAGACAAGATATGATGAGGCAACCGTTCAGGGGAGATCAAGGGCTTGGGGGATGCATTGGCTGGGGAGAGGAGCAGTACTAGTCTCCTGAAGAACTCTGAACTCTGCCCTACCCACAGCTGAAAGAGAACCTGCAAAACAGAGTAAGGTTAGCTCCATGCACCTGGAACACAGCCAGCCTCCAAAATAAAGGTGCAGATACAGAATGCAAAAACTCCTCAGCCTACCGTAGAAACACTGAAATAATAAGAAAATCCACTGAGTATTTTTGAAGGATATCTCTGACCATGTGGGTTCAGATCTAGTGAACCTCAGATGAACCATTAATTCACCAGTGAAGTATATTAAATGCAATTATGCTCAAAAGTTTGTCAGAGACCTCAATTTTCATATTCTCATTAGGCAGTCTCATTATTTGCTATAATCTTCAAATACCCTACAGCTTAAATAGAGCTGCCAGAATTCCAGTGACAATTTTTCCTTTATAACATTAAGCTATAATTTCTACCATCCACTTAAAAGTTACTGCATTGGCCCACAACCAATCTTGAAACAGGAGCTTAATTGCACTCTACTTCAACAAAAGACATTGTACTTCTGGAGAAAGCTGACTTAACTCCTTTCTTCAGTCAAAGTGAGAAATTTCATGAATGTCACTAAAGAGCTGTAAGACACGAATCACAACATTTTACATGGCACGAAAGAGGTTAGGCAAACTGGGAAGAAGCAAACCCACAACTTAACCCCTTAGGATCTTCCACCTCAAATGAAACGAGCAGTTTTCTTTGTTTAGAGAAGACAATCAGCTGTATGCACCACAACAACCGAAACAGATTCTCATGCTGAGCCTGCATGAATGTGTGTCTTTCTAAGAGCGATTACCTTGAGTGCAGGCAAGCTGAACCCATCCGTGAGATTGTGTGCCTCCTCTTCAGATACCTGTTCTTCACTCAGTCCCAGACCCAGATCCTTAAAAGGGACTACACAGATGTAGCTGGTCACGTTGTCGCTCTCAGAGTTCAGAGGGTAGGTTTAGCCAGAGTTAAGGTGGCTAACAAAGCAACTTATGCATTAAACACATAAGGCAAAAAAACAAAAAAAACAAAAAAACCCCACGTAACAAAATGGCATACAATCTCTGTTTAGTTGAATCTAAATCCTGTTTAATTGAACTTTCCGTCTTTCTTCGCAGCACAGGTTTTACAAGCTCAGAGAAGGATAAGAGATAGAACACCAAATAAACTATGTCTAAATGCAACCACCTAGAAAGAAACAAATGCAATCGGATGCAAAATCTCAGCATTCCTTTCAAGTGAGGAAATTATCCTTAATCAATAAATTCCCAATGAATAGCTCATGTCAGCCTCAGCAGAGATCAGAGATTTATGTTTTGATTTACAAACTGAATATTTTCATCTCTCTGGCCACATAAAGGTCAGAAGTACATAAAGGTTAGAAGTACTTCACTCTTATCCAGCTAATACGTTTTCTGGGGAAGCCACAAGTTCTACTTGCTCTCACTCCCAAATTTTCCACCTGCTAAATTCTCTTAGGATTGTACTTGCAATAGTGCTCAAGAAAATGTTTACCGCTGGAGTAGGAGGACACTGCAGAAAGGGAAATTTCTGTGGCTCAGAAAACATCAATACTAAATGCTCAGGCTCTGAACAAACACATTTCCCACTAATTTCTCCTCAAAGACCAGGAAGAAAGATGCCTGTGAAGTGCTCTCCAGAAGCATGAATGCAGATGAAAATTTGCAATGCAAATGACTCAGGAACACAGCATCTACTGCTTCACATAAACACAGTGTCAGCGGGGTCAGCTAGCCTAAATTAACCTGAAAGTGTGTCCAGCAGATGGAGCACAGGGACATTAACTCCACCAGAGACTGAAAAATCAGGTCAAAACCTTCAGGACCAATTATCTTAGAGACTAACCACAATCTGTGTTAATTTTTTTCTGCAACAGCAAGAAAAGCAGTTTGAACATGTGGATTTTTAAGTCATATAAAAAAATTACAGGGAATCTCTCAAACAGATGGTTTGACCAAATGAGCCACTTAAGCACAGTGCGTCTCAGCTAGGGATTCCCATTAAACTCCCACACCGTCTCCTGCCGTGCCCTCTTACTTCCAATAATTTTTGTTAAAAATGTAATGACATTTCCTCAGTGCTCTTTGATCTAAAACAAGTCTTTTTTATCACATTGTAAAATTAACTAAAGGGATGCAAGTACAGTAAATAAACGTACCTTATTTAAATGCTCCTGCCTTTGCAAAAATACTTTTCTCATGTTTAACTTACTTATTACCTTAGAGCAAGAGAAGGCAAAGATGCTAAATGATAAACTGTCAAATCCAGAATAAACTATATATACAGTGAATATCTAGCCTCTGCCTGGAGGATGACGATACTTATAAAAAAGAAAAAGGACTAATGCACCCACATATATAACACTTTAATAGTAGTACTTTGCTCTTCAGAAGTACTTTCCCATCTAAAGATCTAACAAGGCCTCAGAGTATTCCTAATAAATCCAAGATGCTCTATTGTCTCATAAAATTCTGGAACCTGCTGGAAGGGATGAGCAAAGCATGTGATGACTGGCTGGTCAACAACAAAAATATAATTGAAAAATTCTCAAGCATCTTTACATAGATATTCCAGAAGCAGACTTCTGATGTAGGCTTTTAGAACCCAGATAGAGTACATCTACTTATTTATTTACTTTTAGATTAAGGTTTTCTTGTATTAGCTGTCTTTCCTAAGTGAAAAAGTGTTTTTTTTTTTAACATTTCATGATTAACTAAATTTCTTTTTCAAAGGAGAAAGAACAAAATTTAACTAGACGTAACAAGAGCAAATTTTCTGGAACTCAACGCATCTAAAGTACATAGAATGTATTTTATCATCTACTTCATCATAATGAAAGAACATTAAATTTAAAAATATAATAGTCAGAATACCTCAAGTGGAAAGGGACCCACAAGGATCATCAAGTCCAACTCCTGGCTTCACAGAGAACCACCCAGAAATTAAACCTATGACTGAGAGTGTTGTCCAAATACTTCTTGAATTCTGGCAGCTTGGTGCCCTGGGGAGCCTGTGCCAGTGTCTGATCACCTCTAAATCATTACACAACTGTGTAATGCAGAGGTTTCCTACACTAGTAGTGACAGGTCTGCATCATATCCTGTAAACACCCAACCCAACATCTAGCTTAAGCTAAAATAAGGATACTGTATTCCACTATACCGTTGTTTTCCAGACTTAAGGAAAAACACTTTTTTCTCCTCTATGGCTTTTTCTTCTATGACTCTGAACAATGCACTCTTGTTGATATGAAAAAATCAGAGTGAGGATGACATGAGAAAATGCTGAATAGTTTCTGCAAGTAAATAACTGTCACTTCATATGAAACGTAGAGAATCCATCTCATGAAATATTACTGGTCCACTGAGTTTAACAAAAACACTTAATTTAAGCTTATTAGTTATATATTATTATAGTTTATTTTTCTATTTTACCTGGGAACAAATTTTAATTAGGAAGATATCAATTTACTCAATTCACTGAAGGGAGTTAGAAAGTGGCATACTAACCACAAGCAAACACTGGCAAACTTCTTGTCTTACTGAAGCGAGTAATGATAATGTGTCAGGTTTATGTGATTTGTATTGCATATCTGTATTTAAACAGTAAAGCTGTGAATGAAGATTTTTAATTCTCTGTAACAACTTCATTAGTCAGATCTCCCTCTTACTCATTTGAGATACACATTACCATTACCATCACTAAGCTTTGATCCTTAGTATATTAGGTGGGAAGATTCAGATGCTATTGTCTTGGAGACTAAGATACATTTCACATGTTGGATTTCTACTGGAAGGTATTTCAAGCAAAAAAAGAAAGCAAAAAACAAAACAAACCAAAAAACAAACAACCAACCCAAACAAAAAAACCAAAACACCTTTTCTACTACGTTCCACTACGTTCTGCATATGGAATGCTTCTGTATAATGCTTCTCTATTTGTTCGTCAAGAATTTATAGTCATACAGTTTCAATCTATTTTTGACCATTTATTTCAGCTGGCATTACTACTAAGATATCTGCATGATAACTTGGTATAATTGAACCTCCATTTTAAACATCTTTCAAAGACAGACACAAATGTTTTTCATATCAGAAACATACCGGTTTTTTGTTTTTGTTTTTTGCTCCAATACAGTCTGAAAGCATTGCTATTTCCTACAGGGTACAACAAAAACCTTGAATTGCTGAGAAGATACAGATGATGATTCAGATTTGATTTTGTGAAGCAAGTGTCATTGTTTGATTTGGAATAGAAAATCCTCACTCTTAAATGTGTCTTTTGGCTTATTAATGTAATAAGAGTTTCACCCAGCTTGTTTGAAACAGGAAATCAACTTATCTTTGAACATGGAGACGAGGAGTGAAAGGGCATATTGTTCTGAGGAAAGGTTTTTTTGTGTGTGTGAGGAAAAAAGATGGCGTAGGAATAATCATAAAACAGTACATACGTCAAAGGCACGGCCATCAATAACTGGGGCAATGTTTTCAATGCACAGGATCTTATCTCACACTGCAAAGTGCAAAAAAAGAAATATGTTGACTGTTCCAAATCAAGCATAAGACAAAAAATTGACTATGCTACATTTTCTTCAGTTTTTGTTTAGATATATAATTAGATATTGTATGCTTCTAGTCATGCCAACTCTAAAAATCGGCGTAAATGCAGGTAGAAAACCGTATTAATAGAATATCTGAATGGATGGGTTTTTACAAAAAGGATATTTTTTCAGCATGTACAGAGTAGCCAGTCTTGAAGCTCGGAAGTTGGCTCTGACAGATCGATAGACGGCTTTCCGGAGACCAATAAGATGCTGACTAGGATGCTGTCCAGCTTTATTAAGTGGGCAAGCGGCACTGACCCTGTCAAGCAAACTTGAAAAGTAAAATGTGATACAACTGTACAGATGTCCTAAAGTATTTTTAAAAGACAGTACATCAGTTTTCTTTTTGTATCACTTAATAATTTTTTTTTGCTCAGTAACTACCTCACAAGCACACACACACAAGAAATTCATCACATCAGTGAATTATTCAGTCAAACACCTAGTTAAGCAGCTAGGATTCCTCTGCAGGCAGCCTGATTCCAGTCTCACCTGAGCCACAGTAAAATTCCTGAGGACATTTGTCTTCTCCAAAGTGTTCCAAAAGAACATAGTAAATGTAGGCAAGCCACAACATTATCTGCCATAAAACTACCACAAGCCCATTGTAAGTTTGCAGATACTTAACATTTACCTCTTCGCATGCAAATTTGCTCTTTAAATACATTTTATAGAAAAATGTGCTACTACTCATCGTTTTTCATGCAATACACTATTTTTGGTCAAACTCCCTGCAAAATTACTCTCTAGGCCAAAAAAAATGTTACTTAAGTGGTGAAATAGCTTTTATCAATCATGCAGTGAATGACAGCAGTGTTTTGTGGAAGTCAGACAGGTAACATGAAATGTATGCAATTGTATAAAGCATATTTGAAAATGCATTTTGGTATCCATATGTTCAGATGAATATACAATTTAAAAGACACCATTTGCTTACTAGACTATACTTCAAAATGTCTTTAGAGTAGTAAGAAATTGCCTAATCTGGAAATAAATTGGATTATGAAGTGAGTAAATATACCTACAGACTCTTAAGACACATAATCTGATGCCAAATCTATGGCTACAATACTGAAAATGGCCTAAGTGGACAGTTCATCCTCTCCAGCACTGTGTTTACTAGAACCAGATTCGGGAATGGACGTGGTGCAGTCATCAAGACTGACAAAGTGTTAGGGGATTGGAAGCCTGCTACTGCTCTCACCTTACTCAAAGCAAAGTGATGAGTTCATCTTGTATCTGTAACTCAGGACATGCCAATCTCTAATGTTTTCCTAACTTGTGAAGATAACAATTAGAAGTGTTCAAGGACAAACTCTTATATCACTTTGTAGATTCAAGCCCTGGGTGAACTTCAGAAGCAGGACCAAAGAGAAGAGTAAAGCTATTCTGCTAGTAAAAACTATTCTCTAGTAAAAAAGACAAAGAAATTTATGTTCTGCTACAGCAATGCAAGCATTTTCAGCTTCCGCACAGAACAAGTATAGCACAACTCATGCAGTACATGCAGTACTGCCAGTATTCAACAAAACAATTTGTATTGCTTCTTGGGAGGGTTGTTTCAGTAGTTTTTTTTTTTTTTTTAAATGGAATAATTCTTTATTCCAGTAATGTTAATATAACTTGCTATAAATTTCCATGTGACAGACATGCCATATCCCTAGCTTCCTAGGTTTTCATTTATCTTCTACATACTTTAATTGAACTTACAATATATTATCAGCTTTGGATATCAGCCACAAACAGCAAAAATTTTAAAAAGGTTAAAAGTGAATTTCCTCTTCTCTGCAGCTCCATATCCATTTTCCTTGTAAAGAACTATTTATTTCTCCATTAGTTTCACAAATCAAGTTTTAAATAGAATCTCTCCTTTAACAAACCTGCATATACACTTGAATAAAAAAACTATTATTGTACTCTAACACAAAAGCAACTTCTACAGAGATGCTATACACAATAACATATACTCATAGAGTTTCATTCTAGCTGAAACTATATTAAGGTAGTACTTTGGAATAAAGTTAATTGTATCAGGGACAGACAAGAAAATAACTACTTGCTTTTTATTGCTGCAGCCTTTCATTGCACATCCCTGCAGTTCTCATTTTATAATTTAATAATGAACATACTTTCATTAGCCAGGAGAAAATCCAGCCTGCAACTCGTGATCAAGATTCATTTGTCTAATTGCAACAGAGACAGAAATACTGCTGCTCTGCCTGAGCAGAGCCCTTTCCTACACTGGCTACATAATTCCTGAAATCCAAATTACATTGGCAAGATCTTGAGCATCTCTGCATCACAGAGCTTTTACTGTGCGGGCTTAAAAGCCAACAGAAGGCCATTCTGAAGGCCATTCTGAGATCAGAATATTCAATGGTCTTTGAAGAGAAGATTATATAAGAAAGACATGACAGGATCCTTAGTTGTTTGGTTTTTTTTGTTGTTTTTTTTCTTAAGTGGCTACTGTGGGGTTTTTTTGTTTGATTTGTTTGTTTAGGTGGGATGGGAACAAAGGCGAAACAACATTTGAAGCAATTGAACATATAACAGTCACTGCCATGCAGTAGTAAACCAGTGAACCGATGGAGAACTGACCTAAATCTCATCAAGAATAATTTAACACTTTCAGAAACAGCCAAAAATCAGTTAACAAGGGGGCATAGAGAGCAGAATAAAGTAAAGCCATAAAGTTTATGTAAATTAGCCTATGAGAACATAGCAATGGATGGTGCAATAGAGAGAAAAAAACAGCTGTAGAACACAGGACCTGGGCTTGCAGAGTTATGCTAAGACAGTCAGTCAAAATCTGGACTTGGTATTATTTGTCAGCACCACTATCTTTCATTCATAACAAAATTCACAGTCCAGACTACGCTAGGCTTACAGCATATTCAAAGAACAGCATACGTATCATGCAACAGGATGATGCTGCACTACCCAGTTAAAATCCCATTCCTTTAAAGATATAAAACAATACAAGAAGATACTCATTAACTTTCCAGGTGCAACCATTCCTATTGTTTCAAGACACTCTCTGAAGAAGCATTAAGACTTTGACAAGGTTACTACTGGAGAACATATCAAACTTGGTTCCTCAAAGATTCATTGTAGCAAAATTCACCAAGAGAAGGGGTAGCTAGTTTTTTGGATCACACATAAAGCATAACAACAAGCAAAGAAGTTCACCGTGCTCTGTGCAGCAGCATCTCTTATGTGGGTGCTTGAGGGAACACTTACTTGAGTACAAACTTCCTCCAGACTAAACCAACCCAAAACCTGTATGACACCGACCTCTTCATACCAAGTATGAATGATGGTGATTCTGATGAGAATGCTGACACAGTATTCTCCCACTCCATCCATACTATAAAATCTTTTGAAAAGCTTGCCAGAATTTTAAGTAAAGGGGCTATAAGATCAAGCATTAGTTTAAAGATCAGTCTGTTTTTTGTTAATCTGTTATCTAAGATATGTAGTAAAAAAACAAGAAATGAGCAATTTTGAACATTGACCACAAGTTCACTTGCTTAAACTTTGGAAAAAACCCAAATGTTTTTCTCATCTGTTATTTGGACAAGCCCTAATAATAATTTCTTTTAAGAACTCATGTGCAAAGATAAGACTGTCTATTGCTTAACTATACACTTCTTCAAAAAACACAACAAACAAAAAACACAGCTAGGCAGACTGAAGACATGCTTATGCATTCCCAAGGGAGAATAAAGCTAAGTATACTAATGGTATTTCAAACTCAAAAATTAATTAAAAATGCAAACTCCACAGTTTAAAGCTTGCACGTAACAACAAGAGCCTGCAAGTTGAGTAGTTGGTCTGGCATTAACCATTTCTTGGTGCACACAGGGGAACTTTTTATTGGTTTTAGAAAGAAATCAAGAGCATTTAGCTGTGGGCATTTCCTGTCTTCTTTAACTTCAAGTCAAATTGACTCAGGCACATGTCTAGAAATAGGTTGCTACAAGGGAAAAGGACATACATGGCAATGAGAGTGGGTCTTGCACACACTGAACATGTTCTAATGTCCTTCAAAATAGTAAGAGCAAAGTTACCCAAGGAGTTAAATATTACCCAGAGAGCTAAATAACTAGGAGAACTTTAATACCTTAAGTGGACAAGAGGCAAATCCAGGAATAAATAACTTAAAATTCTAACCATCTTAACAACTGTATGCAAGAAAAGAAACAAAGGATTGTAATTTTCTGAGGTTGAAAATGACCTCTGAATAGGCCTTGCTAATTGCTATGTTCTCATTTCTTCAGATAATTATTTGATAATTTTGAAGTAATCTTGTTTTCTAAAATATGAACGATTACTTGCAGATCAGTTTGGTTACATGGATTTGGTAATACAAAGTACAAAAAACTGTGAAACAAACAACCTAAATAACCCCCCCAAAATGGTAACTAAATAAGGTTTTAAGTCCTTTTTGGGGGGGTATTTCATTGCTAAGACTCCAGGAGATTTTCAAAAGCATAGGTGTCCAGTAAAGATTTCTGATACTTAATACTCCTTCAGGATGCATAGTTTTAACAATATCTTGTTAGGATTCATACTCGCATGTTGGTGAACACAGCTATGATAATTACACTATTTTACATAAACGCAAAACTTTAAGTAGCATGGTTTTCAGCAGTTTCACTTGTTATGGGAGACAGTGCAGCAAGACTATGTCAGAACACATCTGGCTTAAATGGATCTGTGCATTAAAGTGAAACGTAGACTCACAGGGTAAATCCTCTAGAAATTACTTCAGTCTCTTGAATGAGCCGTAGAGCTTTCCTCACAAGATTAGTAAAAGCTCGACTATTTGCTACTGTTTCTTCCAGCTGGGTACAGTATTTCTGCAGGGACATTTGCAGCTTGGCTGTCCTCCATGTGGCCCACACTCGAAAGACTGCATACACAAGCAGAATCAGTCCCCACGGTAGCCACGATGACTCCTTCCACCATGAAGGAAGCATAAGCAGGGCACTTACAAAGGCAAGCAAGAGTGAGATATCCCTGCAAATAGAGAAAGTAGTTTCAACCACAGACTCCTGAGGTCAAACAAGCAGGAAGTACATGCAGATTCTTAAGTGAGCTGTAAACACCAGAAAATATTAAGCTGCAGATTCAATGTACATACATATGATATTACAACTTGGGTATACTCTAAAGAAACATTTATCCAGCTATTTAACGGCAAAAGCAGAAGAAAGATTTACCACTTCAAAAGGCCACTTTATTTTATATGACTTTAAAACAAAACAAAACCCACGAAGCCAAACCCCAATCTGACTACTCAGCATTAGAAGCTGGAATGGGTAGGAATGGGAATATCTGTATTTCCTGGTTCAAAAGTACATTAGGAAAGGGCATGGGTTTTTTGGAAACTAAACCCTCATGTAACACTAGCTTTGTTTTTTGCAGTTTGACTCATTTAACTTGGATACCAACAGACAACTAGTTCTGAGCACATTCTCATGACATAGATAAACTATTTTAGATGATTTGGCAGCCTCTGAAAATCGTAAAAAAAACAGAGTAATTAGTATCTCAGTTCACTTATTTCTAAAGAACATTTCCAAAACCTCCTAAGGCTGTTATTTTCATCTAGAAAAAAAAAACTACAACAAGTAACTCCTAAAAAAATACACTGTGTTTCACATCTAGTATTACAGCTGGAATTTTGTAAAATTGTGTCAGTCTTCACAGAGATGGACAGGACATGGGTTTCAACCTACATAAAAAACTTCGATCTTTGGAGTTTTTGAAATAAAAATATTATTTTTCTCCCCCCTTAAAATAAAGTATGGTGCTGGATTTTCTAATTTCTGGACAGTTCTGTAGTAATTTTTCAATAAGCTTTACAAAAGCTAACTCTTTAAGTCTAGTGATAGGTTTCAGCAAAGGTGCAGAATTAAAATATTACAGGTACATAAATAACTTTAAAGAAGGGACACATAGTCTATAACTTTATTAGCATATTTGGAAAAAAAAAAAAACTGCTCCAAAAATCTCCAAAATGAAAGACTGGAAGGGGTCAAAGAGACCAGTTTTTTGATTTCCAGTTTCTGGTTATCTAGATCACCAATGACAGACCCAAGAAGATAAAGACAATGCCAAAATGCACCCATGCAGTTATCCCTACTGCTAAGTATCCCTAGAATTCCAAATATTTTCCCCAAATTCAGTCTAAATCATTTTCAAATTAATCAAATTATTTTGCTTCGTATCTTTTCCCTTTCTGCATACACTGACATCGCTTCCTTACTACCCATAAGACTGTTTCATCCCACCTAAGTTTTCTCCATGCTGGCCAAACAATCCTTCCTACCTCAAATGTTCCCAAAAGAATGCATTTTCTATACTCACTATTTTTCTTGTCCTGTACCTTTTTCTTAATTACCTGTACCTCACAAAAAATGGCACCAAAAATCAGAGTCAAGACACAGGAAAACGGAGAAAAAGTTATATAACTTTTGTGTTGTATACAACAAGGATTGTGAGAAGAGATTTTCCATTTGTTGACTTTTTCAACTTACACTCTGCAACAACATGAAGATCCTTCTCTGAAGGAATACTGTCTACCCAACTGTTCAGCTTTGTGCTGTTAATTTGATTTTTCCTTCCCAAGGGAAGTACTATACACTTGTCTTTATTGACTATTCTACTGATTTCAAGATATTTCTGCAATTTGTCAAGATACTTTTGAACTCCTATATACCAAAACACTTAAAAAGTGGTGTCATACATAAAGTAAGCAATATTTCCAAATTTTGTCAGCGTTCTTTGTCATCTGAACAGTTTAAGAAACAATGAATAGCGGTAGGACCAGGAACAAAACATTGCAGAAATGGTGGTTTAGAAGTTCTTGTTTGACAAAGAATATCAATTATGATATAATATGTCATAAACATTTGTCTTCCTTTTTTAACTGGCTGAGAATTTACAGTAATTCCATATACTATCCTAACATATGTAAGAGAATATACACTGGCCTGTGCTATAAGATGTTCTTGTTTACTGATGCTTGCCCATTTCTCAGTCAGTCTGTCAGACCATCCACCATTCCTACTATTTTTCAAACACAGGTGGTATTTGTTTAGACAGTGTTGCAGCTAGCTCCTTCAGTATTCCAGGATGAAATTCACCAGACTTTTCTAATTTCAGTGTATTGCATTTAAATGTTCTTTTGTCTCTTCTTCTAGTATTCTAAACCCACAAAAAGTAATTGCTCACCCTTACAATTACCATACTTTACAAATGTCACAGTGAAAAAGACACCTTCCAATTCAGTCTACACAACTATGCCTAATTTATCAGAATCACCCCCATATGGCTTTTGAAATTCATTAATTCATCAATGTTAAGTTCTTATTCATGGCATCTGTTAAGGTTTGTAAGTACTGACTTACGCCTATGTAGCTATCTCAGATTAAAACTGCTCTTTCAATAAAATGCCTGAGGCAAAAACATGTTTATCCATATATATGAGTAGTAGCGGACCAAAGACTCAAAGATCTGAGAAAAAAAAAAGTTACTATACTGCTGCATTTTTTGTAAAGAACATACAATATTTATTTCTTGTTGTTTAACAGTGAATACTGTAACAGATATTCTCTGTACAATACCAAATATTAGGAGTTGCTAGGGAGCGTAGTGTTGGAAGCTGTCCATTTTCCTGTTGCTTACACTGCCCCGCAGACAGGATACTCGGGTCAAGGAACTCAATCAGTTCCACATCCTCCTGCAGCAGAACTTCCTGTTGCAGGATGGTACGGAGCGTGTCAAATCGAAATCCAACATCCTTACCACAAATAAGCAGAAGAAAAAACAAGTGTTAGTAAAGAACACGTAAACTCTTAAAATTTAGTAAACTCTTAAAACAAGGAAAAACATCCAGACACCCTACACTACACTGACAGCAAACTCTTCTTGAAGATTACAGAAATATTTCAGTAGTGGCTACCTCACTTTTCTAAATTTAAAAATTCATTTTCTATCTATTACATCAGCCTTGCAGGGTATATCAAGTTGACTTTGTGATCAGATCTAGACAGTATTGATATCTAGAAACACAATTATGCCAAAATACTGCAACAAACTATCAATACAGAACCCTTCCAATTGAGAATGTTGTAGAAGAACCCAAAACATGTTCAGTGTGGCATCTTTGCATCTAGCTAGATTACAGGAAGGAAAGGAGAGCAGAAGTTAACAGAAGTTTGACATTCCACATTACAGAAGCTTTTTAGTCTGCACTGACCAAATTAGATTATTTATGAAAACCCAGGCTTTCACAAACAAGCTAGTTAAATTCTTTACATTGATATTAATCCAGACAACTTGCACTCTACATTTACTGAAAAACACAGTTTTAGGGTTGTGTTCAAGAGGAAATGCCCTCCTCCAAAATATCCTGTGTCATTTTGTTATCCTAAAGTAGCAGGCAGCAGAAGAAACATATTTTCCATACTCTTTGGTTGTATTTCTGTCTCAAGAAATTAAGGTTAGAAAAGCTGTGAAGCCAAAAGTTCTGATTCAAAGAGAAACAAGGGGAAGGGAATTAAAAGGATAATCAGTAACAAGATGTTGCAGAGATCTTGACTCTCAAGATGACGGAAAAGTGATAGCAATGAGATGAACTCTTAGAAATGGAAACTCCTAACTTCTCATATAGCTGAACGCTTTTTTTCCCCTAAGTTACATGTAGTGATTCATTCTTGTATCACAGTAGAAAAAACAAACTTCTGTTAGATTCCGGAACAGTCTAACACAACATTTCCATGGTGGTGCATTAATTTACTTTGCTTTTCCTAAAAGCGCTATGGAGAACAGAGCAGAAACGGAACACATAGCCCAGGACAGGACCAAGAGTGGTAGAGTTGCCCAAGCACACTGCTTGGCAAAGCGGTATCAAATGATGCTCTACAGGCTTTCATCTTGAGCTTTGTCTGCAAGTTACTGATTGCAACTTAGGGACTTTCTCAGTGTTTCTGCAGTGTCTTCCACTGAATGGGGCAGTTTTAATGCGAATTAATTCCTTCCGGCTTTCAAGAATTTATTTCATTTCTGACCATCTCTTCCATACTCAATATATTCAAGCTGGCTGCTGGCAGTTTTCCTTCATTGTGCACGTCCCAATTTGCCATGCATCCTACCTCTGAAAACCTGAAACAATATTGCCTAAAGATTAAGTAAAACTGTTAGAAGAAAAAAAAACAACAGAAACTAAAGATGGTGCTTGGAAGAGAAGGTACAAAGGAGGGGAAGACCTGTGGATTAGGAAAGGAAATTATAAAAAGGAAAAAAAAAAAAAAAAAATCTCTTACCAATCGGTGAAGTATGTCATCGTTTTTCTTATACTGTGGAAAGGGAAACCAACTTCTGAAGAACTCAACTAGTTTTGACAGGATGCTTTGCTGAAAGGAACAAAAATTATTTCCATTAAAAAAAAAAAAAAGGAAGAAATAACAGACAGACAATTTCTTTATTTCTTTTCTTGTTAAATCAGACACATGTACCTGCAAGGAAGTTTCCCTTAGTCTATTTGGCCTAACTTCAGAGTATGGGAACATCTGCTTCCGCTCAGTTTGCCTGTACACAAGACCGTGAAATAAAGCTTCATTCACCCCACCTATTGAATGTAATGAATTGTTATGCTGTACTGTTAAAAATAAATACAGCTAGAATTTGTTTGATCTCAGATTGGCAACGACTCAGTATGAAAGATTTTCTCTCTTCTTAAGGATAAAAAAAGGAGCAGCATTAAATGGCTGACAGAGATTGAAGTAAAAGACTGGGAGAGGAACAACATCTCCTTGGAGGACAAGACTCTGGAGGATGAATGAACAGAAGCAGGGATGGATGATTTTAACAGGAATTGCCTCAGAAACTCCCCGCCACACCAGCACTTGCTATCAGGTACTTTTCTCCCTGTGTTGCTTCTTCCGTGAAATCTAAATACACAGCTTCATTTGAGCTGTAAATGTAACTTTGAACAACACTGGTTAGGGGAATCTGCTCTCTGTCACCACACATTTTACTCGCATGTCTTCCTAAAATACATGAAAATATCATAATTAAATAGATGCATGATTCTGCTTCCTTCTTCAGACTTCTCATGAAAAAGGCAGAGTTTTGGACAGCCATTCTATATCTACTTTCCTCAGACTGAGCTGTCAGGAAATATTTTTCAAAGTATTTACCTATGACTCTATTTTATGAATTCTGAGGCTCTACATGTTAATTTTCAAACTGCTGACATATAATACAATCAAGTGAAACGTAGGCAAAAAAAAATTTGCATTTTGAAGCACTTGCATTTTGTGCCATACTGTTTAAAAAAAAATAAACAAACAAAAAAAAACCAACAAACAACTCCACATCAACAATAAAAAACAGATCATAAGAGGTTAGTCTATAAATGCTATCTGCATTAAATCAGCTTCTTCCTTTTCTTCTCTCTCTCTTTTTTAAGACAGAGAAGTGTAAAAAGCTGAAAGGTCACTTGCCCAGAGGAACCGACACTGAGCTTCTGACTTCGGGATTCCAGGTACAACCCTGTTCCAATGCAAGCTACAGAAATGCTCCTGAAGCAGCTGTGTGATAAGAGGAACACAAACTTCTCCATCATGCTTCCAACTCTAAGGCTGGAAACGGAAGAATAAAAATAAACAAAAAAAGTACTGAGCTGTGCTTAGCCTGGGATTTTTTTCACGTAAGGCCAGTGATGGGAGCTAGAACAGACACAGCAATCAGTTTAACAGTCCTCTGAAAGGCAGTGACAGAAGTTTGATACAGGGCAGAATGGCTTTGAACAAGACCAGAAACTGTCCCTCTGCAGCATTTATGATTCACAGAACAACTTTTGTATTAACTCACTTTTGCGTCCCTTTAGGTAACCTAACTCAAGTTTTTCTTGTATACGCTTTTCAGTATACAGTTAGAATTACAGACCTGCGTCAAAAAGAATTAATAGACTAGTAGATAGACAAATTGACAATATGGCTTTTGTAATGATGCTTCTTCCCAGAACACAGCTATCACCATGCCTTGTTAAGAGGGGCCACCCCTGCAATTCACATGACTTAGCCTACAGAATAAATGCAGACAGGGATTTCAAGTATGTTACAGAATGTAATTTCAAGTGCAACGCGGGTCAAGCTATCACAAAATAAGAAGCCCTGCTCTCCTACTATTTTCTATCATTACTATTGGTAATGCTGGTAAAAGCAAGAATCACTTTTGCTGTACGAGCAAAGAATTCAAGGCTACTCAAGGGCACTGCCATACATCTGACGGGGAGAAGGGTGTCACAAACTGGAGCAATAGATTATCTTCCAAGGTAGAGTTTCCTGTGAAGTGGTGCAAATAAAACAAAATTATCTGATGACAATTTGTGAAAAATTGAGATGAAATAAACAAAGCCACCGCCCTACATTTGAAGAGCAGGCAAATACTTTGTTCCACATCTGAGCAGCAGGCAAATACTTTGTTCTGAAGTACCTGTCTTAGTACAGTGAAGTGCAAAAGGAGCTGTTCATTTAAAATGATGTCTCTGGAAGCCCATCATTTTCAACTGTTTGGCCTTCTGAAGTTCTTCTGTTTTTATCATAAGCATTTAAATCTACACCAAAGACAGTTTTAAACTGCTACCAGCTGACTAAACTAGACTGTAGAACTACTGAAAAAAACAGACTGGTGTGTTACATAACTGTTTGGTTTACTCGCCGTGTTTTAGATTAAAAATAAAAATATGAGCTTGCACAAATGCTCAACAGGCATGTCAGTGCTTGAAAACAAAACAAGACAACCCACTGCCTTGGGCTGTGACCCAGTAGAGTGCAGTAACACATTCAATTATTCAGTTCCATGGAACAGTGTCTCACAGTTTGCATTCCCACTGGGAGTGTTACTGACAAGTAAAACAACTTTCATCAACACACAAGTCAGGTCATGTTGCCAGTGCTTCTGGAGCATTATTCTTACAACACCAGAAAGCATTGACCATTCAGTCAAATGAATTCTCTTAATAAGCTTAATAAGTAATTATTATTAAGCTTATTACTAAGCTTAATTAGCAGAAGATATCCACTGTCTAACATTTAAAAAGTAGCGTAGAACATCGAACATTTTAGGATCATTCATTTTGAACCTAAAATAAAATTCTTAGAAATATTTCTCTTCTATGCAGTGGGTGTTCTAAGGGTGAACTTGAAATGGCAATTCAGCAGTATCTAAAACACCATCATTAATATTGACGTCTTCCAATTCTGTGCAGCTCAGAAAGATGATAATACTAAGCAGTAATACCTTCCAGCTACTCCAAGCTGGCCTTATGTAGGTGGAAGTCATAGACAAAGGCAAGGACCTGTCCCTCCTTTCCAATTTCTGTGGACGGCCTCAACAGAATGCTAAGTATCTGCTTCTAGTACCTGCCTTGTTCTAGTGATAACTGTCACATCTGAGTCAAGATGAGGTGACAGTACAATCAGTTAAGACACTCAGATATGCACAGTAGTCTAGGAAAATGAATGAGAAAGGAAAAATGTATATGAAGGAAGCATATTCCTTAAAGATCAAGCAGAATTACACAAATAATTCTGGGTTTAATTCCAGAAAACAAATCTAGTACTTCCTTTAAACAGTGCTTTTGCATATCAAGTGACCAGGAGATCAGAACTTTGGCTATAACCTTCTCTTGAGACTGGTACAGCCAGAAGCACTGCAACTATAATTACCATGCTAAATCACTTCTCTATATTCCCTCAGCCCTCAGAGCAGTCTTGAAGTACCTTTACAGCTTTTCATTTCACTGTTCATGAAGACCATGATCTGATTAAGGAAACAAAACAAAACTAACCAACCAAAAAAGTAATTAAGGTGCATTTCAAATTCAGCTGATGCCTTTATCTCTCACTAAGCCTGAACGATATGCACTGCTTTGTAGGAAAGCAAAATACAGCAATGTTGGTATCAGTTACTAGGAACATCCTTATCTCCTAGATTTGTTTTTTCAAGCCACTAAGATCTCACACTAGATCTTTACCTTGCCAAAATACAGTTGCTTGTCACAAGATTGTACCTGAACAGGGATCCTACTTGACTTACAAGAGGAGTAAAGAATCCCAACTCAAAGACATAACAATACTGCAACCTCTCTAATATGAGTTTTCCACTCAGTCAGCTGGCAACCTAGGAAAAAAAATATTATTTTACTTCTCTCTTCAGGAACATTATTTTTCTCCTTTTCTAGTCAGAACAAATCCTGTATTTAGCAGAATGGGGTGAAGATGGAGAAATAAAGCAGAATTGGTTGCCCCCTCTAAAAAGTTGAACACCTTTTAAAGAAAAGAGTATTGTTTCAGATGCCAAGGTGTTTCAGATCCATTAGAAAACCTAGGAAAGATAGATGGACTGTGATAACCAAGAAAGCCAAAACTCTAATTGTTTATGCACTTGATCTGCACTGCATTTAACTCTAAAGTATCTTTTAAATTAAAAAAAAAAAGCTTAAGCCAGTTGTAAACTTGGTTTTCACAACAGAAAGAAAACAATACCTGTGTACTAGGCAATGTTCAGCATGGAACACCTACTGTGTTTATGTTATTTACGCTATACTAAAGACTCAACTAAGATCATTTCACATTAGGAGGGGGTACATATTCAGAGATTGGAAACCACTTGCTTCCTGGATATTTTACAATGTCAGTAGACTACATCAGCAAACAGTAAGAGAAGGGAAGTGATAATAGTCCAATCTAAAAATGAGGAAATGATTGGATGGGAATTGAAATGATTTGCCTACACATCACCGAGAAGTTTTAACAAAGCCCCAGATCCTCCTTATTTTGGTGTACTTCTTCAAATATGTGGCAAGCTGTCTCTCTCCTTTTGAGACATTCTGCCAAAAATGGGACATAAAAACAGACTTTCTGACATTAGATTACAAAAGACATTCCCAAATTACTGAAACAACAGTTAGAAGAACCTACTAAATTTTATCATTACCAATTACACAAATGCTTCTTCCTTTTTTCCCCACCATGCATCCTTGTCTAGACTGAGATGAGACAGTATGAATGTCATCCCAGTATTTGTAAGAAATGTGCAATCCATTTTCACATGCCCTCTGCTTTCAAGTTGCCCAGCAAGCCATGATGAATTACTTCTACAGCTGATGTAATACCAGAGGACTTCCTCCCAGAGCAGTAAAATTAAGGGTAAAATATATGAAGGGAAGCAAAGGAAAAAAAACCCAAAACAATCCTTGAGGCTTTTAAAAGCAGTACATCCTTACACTTTTAAGGTTCTTAACCCTCTAGCAGTTTTGCATTAAATTCAGTGGAAGTTATAGATATGAACACAGAATCATACTGCTTTAATGACTTCCATAGTTGTGAATATCAAAATGTTGCATTACTTTATTTTTCATAACAACACACACTTTTTCCAGATCAGAAAAAAAAAAAAAAACAGTGCTATTCACATCAATTCACACACTTCTGAAGCCTACCTACCTAAGACCCCACACAGAGCAGAACAGATTAAAAGTCCTTGAAATAAAAATGCTTGGATCTGACATGAAGGAGGAACAGGAAGGACACATTCAAAACTGAAAGGTTTATGCTGAAATAAAGCCTAACTAATTGTGACTATTATTCAACTCATTCCTTGCAGCATCTTAAGAACTATTTGGAAAAAAAAAAAAAAAGAAAAGCCTAAGAGAAATATCAGTTCACCTCATTCACTATATGATCCCCCCATCCATCACATCCTGCAGGGAGACCTTCTGGAGATCTCAGGGCCACTTGTATCACACTGCTCCCCAGTTCACTGCCAGCTAAGCAGAAAGGTGGAACATTGTGGAGCAGGGAAGCAGCAGAGGTTACAAAAGAGAGGGAAAGGGTTGTGAACCTCTGATTTGAGGGTAGTCAGACAGACTGTCTAACTATGGAATTTTCTATATACTTGTTTTTTTAAGACCAGCAAAGAGAGTTGCC
This sequence comes from Chrysolophus pictus, assembly GCA_037305975.1. Classification (NCBI taxonomy): domain Eukaryota; kingdom Metazoa; phylum Chordata; class Aves; order Galliformes; family Phasianidae; genus Chrysolophus; species Chrysolophus pictus. The sequence continues at coordinate 150,988,286 of CM074576.1, forward strand.
TCAAGACTGGAATTTCCTCACCCATACAAGAGATCATCACCTGAACCACATGGCCTACACACTATCAATAAGAGTACAATCACATTTATTTTTAATAAGGAAAACAAGAAATAGGTAGACCATCATATGTGTTAAGTGGCCAAATTCATGCTATAAAAATATTTTACAGCATTACCATATTTCAGTAGTCTCCAAGCTCTCAATTCTCAAGAATGCTTTTAATACAAAAATGATCATAAAAATTCATTAGCCTTTATTTAAAATAATAGAAAAATAAGAAGTCTGAGCTTATTAGCCGATGGACTTTGTTCAGCTGTTACTGTTATAAAATTGCCAGAACTTAAGCACTGTTCTACTTTCTTCAGATTGGCTCTGGTATTCCTACTTCCCAGAAATCCTCTTTCTTAGTATTTTGTTATGTAAGAAGTGACATTTAGGAACTGAATGATTGAGAAGGGTTGGGACTTATAAATATTTTGTTCCAGAAAATCACAGGTGTTATTCATAGAATATCATGCCAAGCCACAGTAATAAAATCCAGTAAATAGTATCATTTACAACTCTTACAGAATTCACTATCAAAGCATCTTACTTCCTTAATTCACATAAAAGCAAAAAACACCTCAAAATACAATGGCAGATCAGATATTCCCAAACATTTGCAGACAACATATGAAAACTGTTACTATTAAATTTTCTTTTTAATTATTACAGTAAGAATTCCAATTTTTCCTTTCCAATTATGCCTATCTGTGAAATAATGTGGCTCTTTTTTGAGAGAATAAATATTAAGAAAAAGGAGAACACTCACTTTCTGGGCAGTGTGCACAGTCCTTTCTCTCTGGCCTTCCTCTACTGCACATTGCTTTGCCTTCTGTGACACAGATGAACATACTTCAAAATCAGTGTGTCCCAAATCCTGCAGATACTCGTAGAGTGGTGAATTCTGAAAGAGTTAAAAAAAAAAAAAAAAGAGAGAAGGAAAAATTTGAGAATACCAACCAACAAAAAAAACAAACCAAAACCAAAACCAAAAACCAAGGGCAAGAGATATTCCCTATTTATCATAAAATATGACTGTAACATGATGAAGCACAGTTAAACAACACAGTCAGCAATGAGGTATGTAATAGGAAAAACCCCACAGTGTCACAGTAAGAACAAATAAGTCAAACCTTTACTTTCCGTCTCCCCTCAAGTTTTATCTTGACTGCAATGAAAAAGGTTGCAAAAGTCAATATACAAGTCAGTGTGATAAGAAACAAACATACAACCAACCAACTTTTTCCAAAGCCTTTTTTTTTTTTTCCAGGTTACCTATGTTTCTTTAGCTTAAAACTTACATGTAATCAATACATAAACTAAACACTTAGCAATATATTTTAAAATATTCTTGTGCGTCTCCAGACCATTTGATGACACTTTATTCTTAAGTTCATAAAAACTGAATCAATACAAGTGTGCTACTTCTACTGAAGCAAACTTGAAAACTAGAGCACGTTTCAAACTTCGGTAAATGAAAACTCAGTACAGATTAGGGACCTAAGGAGACTTCTACACAAATGAGAAAAAAAAAAAAAAAAAAAATCTAGAAAATGACTTCTGCTCTCTCTGGGAACAACACTAACACTTCTGGCAACTGAGTGTCACAGTTATTTAAAAAAAACCAAAATGATAAAACAAACAAACAAACAAACCCAACAACCCAAATCAAGATCTTGAGGTTGCTGGCAAAACCACTACTTGAAGAAAAGTCCTTGTGGAAATCTTTTAGAGTAAGTATGAGGTTCTGATCACCACAGAATGGATTTTTACATTTTTAAATATTTACCTATACAGACTTTTGCATTCTCTTTTCACCCCTAACTAGATATCTAGATTTACATAACTGTTATTTGTTAGCATTCACACATACGGCAATATTTATTACATATTTGATGAAGAGTATATTTACATTGACTCCAGTTCTACACAGGAGATGTAAAGAGACTTCTTTTTAAGAAAACCTCTCAGCCTCGTTGCTAAGAAACTCATTTTCACTTCTGACAATCCTTACCAACTTCCCACAGTAACATGCAACCAGGTAAAAACTGAGTAAAAAGAACAGAAAACATCTGAAGAACTGTAACTTAGTATCAGCAAGAACAGTAAAAAGTAAAATTTCCACAGTAACTGGCAAACAATTGCGGAGGTCTGCAGAAACAAGCTATGAAAACGGTCTCTACCATGACCAAGAACCAACATGGCAAACCTCAAACGACTGCTTGCTGTACAGAAAAACGGAAGCAATCATCAACTCTAGCTTAACAAATGAACTTGTTACTGGCAGGGTTATTTTTAACCCGTCACCAAAGTGCTATTTGCACTGTTACCTACTGAAAGCATGCAGATGCACACTTTTGCACACTCCCCTTGAGTTACTCACAACAGATTCAGAGTCCACTCACAACCTGAAACCAAACATACCAGCTCACAGCTCTGTGCAGGTGCAGGCAGTCCCCTCACCCATGACAATGGTGCTGCAAAGCACTACCTTACATTAATGACTCACTTCCTTGTGGGAATTTTTCTAGTGTGACACCTCCTGTCATTTTTCCAAGGATCCTTGCTCCACCATCAAGTACTTTTTCAAGTGCAGACAACCCTAATTAAACAATGCAGTCCTAGACTGGCAGGAAAGAAGCTATGTTTCTCTAAAAGTACAACGTGCCTTTTCACCAGAATTACTTAATTAAAATGCAAAAGAAAACATAATAGACTAGAATACTTCTTTTATTTAAGGCAACGTTAAATTACGCCAGTAACTTCAGGACAAAACTTCAAATGGAATGGACATGCACAACCATGTCTTCTTAAAATGGTCTCCACACAAAGCAGCGGCACACTGCCAGCACACCTGAACAACTCAAACCTGCGCACACCGGAGGCTCTTAGGGTAGCACGGATACTTCAGACAGAATCAGCAAGAGCGTTTCAAGTTTAGACAAATGAGTGTAGACAAAACTCCAGGAGTAACAGGCCTATTGGCCTGACCTTGGTACCAGAGAAGGTAATAGAGAAGGTCACCTGGAGTGCCATCACTCAGTATGTATAAGACAAACAAATGGTGTGAAGCCAGCACAGATTCATGAAGGACAGGTCCTGTCTGACTAGCCTGATCTACCTCTATGACACTTAGATGAGGTAAAGACTATGGATACTTCAACTTTAGTAACAAGTTTCATATTGCTTCCCACAATATTCTCCTGGAGAAATTGGCTGCTCATGGCTTGGACAGACGTACAGTTCAGTGGGTCAGTTCATCTGGCTGATGGCTGGGCTCAGAGTCACAGTGAATGGAGTTCAGTCTGGCCTCGTGGCATCCAACAAGGCTTGGTGCTGAGTGCTACACGTGGGTCATAACCCCGCAGCAGTACAGGTGCCCAGCAGAAAAGGGCCTGAGAGTATTAGCTGACAGCTGGCTGAACGTGAGCCAGCAGCGTGCCCAGGTGGCCAAGAAGGCCATTGGCATCCTGGCCTGCATCAGAAACAGTAAGGCCAACAAGACTAGGAAGTGACAGTGCCCTTGTACACAGCGCTAGTGAGACTGCACCTCAAATACTCTGTTTTGGTGTGAAAACAAACCAAGAAGTTTGAAGACTGTTTCACCTCAGTAATCTGGAAATCCTGCTTTTTTTTGCTGTCTTCAGTGATGACAATCATCCCAATCACATCTGTCACAAGCAAGACACAAGACTATTCTTCTCTTTATTGATACTCACCTAAATACAGACAGCTGTCAAAGTATATATGCCAAGGAGTTTTTCCACTACTATTTTAAGGCATACCTGCTGCGTTCTGCTTTCTCCACTGCAGGGGCAAGGCTAGACAGAATCCATTCAGCTAACCAAATAATGCTAGAGATGCCGGTGATATTAACAGCTCTCTGTTGTGGAAATAAGGTAAAATTACTTCTCCTTCTGGGTCACTGGAGAAAGGCCACACAGCTGATAGCTTGTCATTACAAGGGATTCAAGCAAGCACCAATCAACTTAAAGGAAATGCAAAGTATGTTTTTGCTAATGATCCAAAACCACCAGAGAGCAAATATTCAGTATGAAAAAAGCAATCTATCAGCATTCCAGGAGACAAAAAAGAGTTTTTTTTTATTCTGATTGTGTAAGGTCACTTTAAATGTGCAGGGCACAGGAGGGAATGATACACTATGAGATCATTTTCTTAAAAGCTGATCAAGAAAAACAGCGTAAAGCTCTTCAGATTGGTTCCATTTCCCCACAGGAATGGATAAAAGAAGGCAGAGAAGAGACATGCAGCAAGAGAGACTCTGTCCACTAAAACCAGAGAGAATCAGCTAAAATCCTGAATGCTATATTTAGTAAGTGAATTATTGCATAGACCTAAGAATGCCTGGCTCTTCTCTCTTATTTTTACACAACATTAAAACCACACGGTTATCTTAGTCAGTATAATTTCTACTGCACAGAAATAGTAAAAATCAAAACAAAACAAATCAAACACCTCTTCAAATGTTAATGAAACACTAGACTGTAGTTGTGATGTTTTCATTTGTTCTTGTAATCAAGATAGAATACAGCACCTTCCTAGGTTTTATGTAAAATCCTTCTGATAAACTTTTCAAAGGCTTTTTAAATGTCTCCCTTATGGTTTGACTTTTTTGATTACCGAATTGGCAAATTATAATTGATTAAAATTTAACTTGAATGTTTATCACATATTCCTTCAAGAAAACGTGCAGGGTTCTCTGAGTTTCTCAGGAAGAACTTGGACTTTGGCAACCCTCTTCTAGTACACCTCCTCTGGCCATGTATTTCCTCTCCCCTATTTTTCTTAAGAGATTATTAGCCAAATTTGCAGTCCACACTGTAAAACCTCATTTCTTATTAACTTAAATGAAGAAACTATGCCCTGTGCTCTAAGTAAAAATACCATTTTTTCCTTTTTCTAAATCCATTATACTACATGAGATGTGGGTATAGAAAGAACTAAGAAGTGGGTTGAAGCCTCTGTGAAATTAGATTATGAAGAACTTTAACGAACCGATCATAAAAATCTTCCATCGCAAGTGAGCTCTCTTGCATAGCCCACTCAGCTTTACAGTTTGTTCATTCATAAAATTTGAGGTTTACACCTTTCCTTTTATTAGAAATATCACCTACGTCATGCGTTAGCCTACACTAACATAAACACATAAACTATTTATTGACATTATATTTAATGTCCTAGGTACTGTGTGATTTTAACTGTTACTGACAAGCCTCTCACTTGCAAAGCTGTGCAGTCTTTGTAACTCACTGAGGATTTCTTCAACCAATACAGTCAAAGAATTACCATGCAAGCATTCCCTTGCAATATGGTAGCATTAAAATACACTACATTATATACTTACATTTCAAGACTAGCAACAGAAACATTATAATTAATACTCACAATCCTCACGGAGCTTTAAAAACCAATGCTTTAATATCCTAATACGTATGATGCCTCATAAATCATAGCTTTGAATTTATAGAATCTGCTTTTTTCCTCTTAATTTTCTTTCCTAATATTCATGCATTCTTTTTCCAACAGTCCAATATTAAAAAATAAAAATTAAAATAAACAACCTCCCAGTTGATTTTGACGCTTATCCACATGTTATAGGTGCTACAGTTTTAGTTTGAGAATTTCTGGACATAACAGAAACGTATCCTTGCAACGAGCAGTAGGTTGGAGTACAAAAATATATAAGTTAGTCTTAAAAGAAAACTGTTAGAATGTCAGGTAAAGGGATAGCAACAGGTAGATGATTTGAATGGGAAATGTAAAATATAAAATTTCATTTTACTATTGATACAGAACCATATTATCCTAAAGGAATCTATTTCTGTGTATTTTTCAATCTTTAACTTCACATTCAACCACTCAAACTGGATACTATTAGAGTAGTTAGTATTGCTCATGCTTGACTGTCAGTTTCATTTATTAATTTCTAGTTGCCTCTATTAGAATGACACAGTCATCATTCAGCCTGTTCTATCACCATCACAGCACCAGTTACTAACAGGAAATGCCATCTAAACCAAACATATCCAACCCAGAGCCCACAGGCCACACGCAGCCCTGGGACAGTCAGTAATGAATCCCCCAAATACCATCAATTTTAACATTATTATGTGATTTTTTTAGTGTTTCACAAACTGATAGTGTGTAGCTTGAGTGCAGACTGTGTAGGCAACAACTGAACACTGTGTAGGGAAGAGCGTGAGGGCTAATTCTGCCTCTCATGGCCACCACACACTCACAGTGGATTAAAAAAAAGTTTTGTTATGGTAAGTACATGAATTATCTATCTTATACACAGCCCATGCCAATCACTCTTCGCTCAGTGTGGCCCAGGCAAGCCAACAAGTTGGAGCCCCACCATCTAAAGCAAGTGAAGATACCAAGATAGGGTTTTTCAGCAATATGTTGTATTTATTTCTAAAGTTTCTTCAAAGTTGTGTCTTCTAATTAACTTTCTGAGATCACCTAGATACAAGAGAGAGGCATTACATTTACAATCAGGACATCATTTTATTATGCTACTTGTCAAAAACACATTCTCGAAATGGAGAACAGTTCCAGGCCAGCCAATAATCAAGAAGCCGTTATTCTTTCGCGCACTTCTAACAGACTAGACAAGGAGAATCTGGTTAATAAGTGAAACAGCTTGTCTGATATGGCTGATGCACTGAAATAGGAATAAGCTTTCCCAGATTTTATGAAGTTGGGTTTTCTGGGTACAACAAGAACAACAAAAACTCCTGCTTATTTCTGTATGACTTTCCTAATTCACTTCTATATCACATTGCAAAGACATCCAATTGTAAACATAAATTTATAATATATTGTAGGTTTATATTAGCTCTCGTGTCCAGAATCAAGAAAAAATATTCCCTTTCCTCCTTATTCACAGTTCTTTCAGCCTATGTATTTTACACTTCACTCAAATACTTCTGTTTAATGACAACTGTAATTTCTGACCCTTGAAAGCAATTGAGTCTCAATCTAATCCCAAGATTCTATTCTTTACCCCTTTTCCAAGCTTTATTTCAAAGCCACTTTCCACACAGCACTGACTTAGAAAAAAACCCAGCTCCTAAACTGAACCAAAGATCAATCATCTTGTTCACAACTCTAAGCCTACAGCAAAAATAAATACCAAAAGCAAGTCAAACATTAACAAAAAATCAAACACACAATGCTGTATACTGCTACATGATGGAAAGGTTGTTATCATAGAGGATTTGTTAGTTGCAGAAGAGAGCTGATTTTTTATTGATATTTTCTCAAATATCTTTTATCTATTGCAGCAAACAAATATTGCACTTTAATATGTGCACTTTATGCATACTCTGAGAAAAAACTTTTGTAATCACAAATAATAAAATGTTGTTAGCTTTCATGGTTTTGTTACAATAGCAGCTGAATATGAAAGCCACACCCAAATTATTTTTGCTGATGCATCGTGAACTAAATGACTCAGGATTTCTCCATTAGAGATTTCTCCATTAGAGATGGGGTCTTCCCACACCCCAAATCCTTTACTAAGATAAAATTTACTACCTAGTAATCCCCTGCTCCAGCTTTCAACCATAGCTAACGGAGCAGAATAACCTTAACAGTAACATTTAATGTGATTACACAAAATAAAGTGTTTAAAGATCTCTTCTTAAAATATAGAAATGTTTTTCAAAGCTGAGTGGTCCAGGAACACCATCAAACAACCTCCAAACAGACAACAAGCTCTGAATTCTCGGTTTGAAAAAGATTTTGCTTATCTACAAAGCCTAACAGATGAGCTTAACAGGTGGCAAAGCTCCCAGCCAAATAAACCGTACTGAAATCTCTCCCTCTCTCTCAAAACATAACTTGGAAAAGTTGAGCTAGCACTTACAGACAGCGCGATCTTTGTCTCCTGGACGAGGGCATTCCATTTTTCTCTCCTGTACTGTTCCCACGCATCCGACAGAATCTCGCCCACCTCCCCGTTTCGTTCCACTCGTCCCTCCAGGATGATCCGAGCCGAGGATGAAGAGGAGCAGTCAATGCAATCGCACCTGTGCTCCTGCACAGTAGCATCTTCCTGACAGCATCAGCGGATGCAGTTTGAAACTTCCCAGGACTGTGCAATTTCTCCTGACTAATGTGGCTTTATAACCGGGGGGGAGGGAGGTGAGGATGACAGATTGCTAAAGGCTTTTAAAAAGATACTGCCTGAAAGAATTACTGCACATCGATCTTACATGAAGTCATTAATAAGATTTCCCAAACAACAGTATTTAAAAGCCTTGGTCTTATTCTCCTGGCTGGCAGCTACCTCCTCCTTTCATCCGACTGACGAGCAGCCAGTCACTGGCAGGGCTAATATTAGACTGACTTCGACAGTGAAAGAATCATTTACATTTTCTATTCTATTTTCACTGCCACAGTAGGCAGGCTTTGGTCTCTTCAATGCTACACCACCATGTGATTTAGAAGCAGTTTCCGAGAACTACTTTGAAGCCATAATGTATTCCTGGATATTTTCTGATGCACGGTATATCTCTAATTGCATGCACTTCTGCATTCTGAAGAGCACATGCACAGTTCCATGTCACTGAACTTGTGGAACGGGAAAGCTCTTTCCTTTGCATTTTCAGCAGGAGGTGGCACATTACTGCCATAATGGAAAAGTCTTAGGGAGAAGTCTTACATGCTAGGAAAGCTCTGAAACTCATTAATCCAAAGCTCCCACTGCTATTCACCCAATCAAAAATGGACTTGTGAATACAAAAGCTGACCTCTCTGTCAAAGACAGAAATTAATAATAACTGAAAAACTGAAGGCAGAAGTGGTAAACATATCCTCCCTGGAAGACAGAGAAAGAGGCCTGCCACAGACCTGGATCCTTGGGTGGGAAGCTGCTGACTGCACAAGCCACCACACTGAGCTGTCACATGAAACTCATAGTTGGTTTTATATTGGCTACTAATGCTCGCAGATTTTTACTTTCATTTACACGTAAAATGAAACTCATGAAGTTAATGCATCTGACTGGTAAACCAATAGAATATTTCTTGATCGGCCCCATCCAATCAAGCACAGTGATAGATTTTATATTTTGAGTGTCTCAAGGAAGTTGGTTCATGACAAAATGGTGGGAACAGTACTACGGTATTAACTCTCCTGTAAAAATGACCCTAGAGGAAGAAGCAAAGAAGATTCCAAATTTTTGGACCAAGAGATGTAAAAAATAAATGACTGTGAATCAGCATGTACTTTTGTCTTCAAATTTCCTGTGAGGAACAATAACAGCAATATGGGTTTGCACACCACATTGCCCATACAATACCTTCCTCTGCCTGCTTAGATAAGACATTAACGTTATTCAAAAATGCCTGATGAGTATACTTGGCACCCACAATCACCAGAAGGTTTCTTACATACATTTAAGCTGGTAGTTTCTTTTGTTTTCACTCTGCTATCACCTGCCTCCTCCCAGTGATGTGATGAAAAGAGAGCACAGTCTGTCCTCTCTTTCCTCATAGTAGACTGCTGAGAAGCAAAACAACTGAATTAGTCCACTTGCCACTGGCTCAGGTGCCTCTACAGTGCACCACAACTTGCAGCAGAGGGATCGCTCCAGGCTGCAGTTACACGGCCAATTTAACCTGACATTAGCAGCGGGTGCAGATGAAAGGTGCAGTACCATTCCAGAACACTACTGGTAATATTTATATAGCCAAGTGGCGAGACAAAACATGAAACAATCTGATTGAAAAAAATAACATCAAGGTATTTTTTCCCTCCCGTCTTTCTTAGCCACTTAGTTTATAGTCCAGTCAGTCTCATGATCCTGCTTACAGTTCCACTCACAAACCTCTACATAATGTAAAGAAGATATTCAGTGAAAATAATCCTGCTGAGGGAGCACTACAGACACTACCACTGAGGCTATGTTAGTATTCTTTTCCAGTCCCTTTTTCATAACTTATAACATTAGAGATTTAAAAAAAGCAACCGCATTTCTAACCCTGCCAAGTGACAAAAATCACTGTGTTTAGGAAGTCAAAGTCCCTTTCAAACTGAGCCATCCTGTGAGCATAGCTTTAACAACGACCCAAACAGAAAATAGTATTGCAGAAGCTCATTAAAATATAGGACAAATGACTTAGCTGCAAGCAGGACTACGGAGCTGAAAATGCACTTATGGAATAGTATTTGGACCACCTTCATCCCAGTGTTCTGAAAGAATGGGCACATTAGATCAAAGATCCAGCAGAAAAGATTTTTTAATAAATCTATAAACTTGCAAGTGGAAAACAGCAGACATGCTGCCAAGGAGAAAAAAGCAGTATGTCAGTTCTATGAATCTGATCAAAAGCCGGCATGCTACTGCACATAATTAATCTTCCTTGCAAAATTCAAAGACAAAGAAGAGAACAGATCATCAGCAAAGATACCACACGAGTTCACCAGAGGTAGACAGCATCAAATCCTTTGATGAGACTGCTCATTTTCTAAATATTGGAAATTGAGGAAGTCTATATGGACTTTTGATACTATGCCTTGTGGGATATGGGCTTTCAGTACCATGCCATATCAGTTAAGATACAAAATGAACTAAATACATAAATAACAGAGATAACAGTGGGTTGTGTGGAATAGAAAACCAGCAGGTCAGACAGTTACAAATGGAGTTCCTTCAGAATCAGACTTTGATCAAAGCTTCATCTTCATACCAAGAGAATGCTAATGAAATGTCCTGGTAACACCAAGTAACATCACATGTAGAAAAGCATGTGTAGAAATATCATACATAAAGACCTGGATGATCTTGAGTGGGTACCTTGAGTGATAATGGCATGCAGACAACAGCAAGATCTTACATACAGTAACTAATACAAACAATTCCTCCAGTAATGTGGAAGCTGATGATTAAAGTACAAACATGAGTAGCATTATAACTGAATCAACAGTATGAACACTCAAAAAAGTTGCCTGTAGGCCTACAATGCAAGAATCAAAGCATTCCCAGCAGAAACAAGTGCCTACAAGACCCCAGCAAGAACACTGAATATCACACTGCAGGCTCATGTAAAGAAAGATGAACTCAAGCTTGAAGCAGTGAATAACAAGAAAACCCATTCTGTAAAAGGAGACTAAATATATTGGCTTAGCCAGTTAAGCAAAATCCCTAGCCAAAATAGGATTGCTTTCTATGAATACATTGAGAGATAAATTCAGGAAATGTAAAAGAATGGTATATGTTAATGGAAAACATTAGCAAAAGTGCAACTATAAAGAAGCCATGAACGAATTTTGAGTCAGAAAGTAGATGGCAGTTACTATCAAAACAACGAAGTCCTGACACAGTCCTCCCACTGGAATAATGATGCATAAATTTAGATAGTTTTAATAAACATTTTAAATTTATATATTCAAAAATAAAAAGAAATCTAGAAACAAATGTTGTTCAAACAAACAAAACTCTCTTTGGGTTCTGAAAAACCTCATCTCAAGTAACTTATCATCAAGTTTCCTCTACCCTACCTTATCATCTTTAATAAAATAACAGGCATGAATAAAACATTTTTTTTCCATAATTTGCTCTACATTAAAGCAATTTTTGATTTGCCACACTGCTGGCAGGCAAACAGATGCCAAGCATATCAGGGCACTTCTGTGCCTCTTGAGTTCTGCCCCCTCTCCCCTAATATTTCTAGCATTTCCATTAAAAGAGCAACTGACTGTAAAACAGAACAGATCCTAGGACTGAAGTTAAGAAGTAAGAACCGAAGTGGAACAAATGTAAAAACTTGGGCAGAAGAAGACTGTGCAGACAGTGAATGAGAATCTCTGGGTGCTGTAGGAATCCACTTATAAACTGCATAGAGGAAGGCAACACTTCTGACCAGTAAAGTGACCATCACTCATTATTATTCAATCACAGAGATGGCTCTTGAATTTCTGCATGAAAAACACTGTTTTCCCAAGGCAGTGACACCTCCTTGTGCTTGTCTTCCTTCAGAGCTATTTGATAAGGATCAGCAGTCTTTAGAAGTTGATAAATACCTTTCAGTGAACCATCATCTGTTTGATGTGGCAAAATTTATAATGCAGGCTGTGGCCATTGATATATTTAAGCCCGATGGACAGAGCTATAACCTGAAAAACGTGCAGTAAATAACACTGGACATAACTGTGACGTGGAACAGGTGATGCACTCCCCATTCTGTTTGAGCACGGAAAATGCAAAGAAGCTTTTCCTTCCTGATTATGCATTTATTAGAACATTGATGGCAACATTTCTTTGATATAAGAATTGTGATCAATACTCACTTTCAGGAATGTAGGAATTTGTTGAAAGTTGTAACAAAGAACCTTTTCCCCAGGCTGGTACACTTGTATTAGGTGACAGCAACCTCAAATGTAATTCTCAAGGACCTATGGTACTTCCAGCCACTTTGACTTAGAATACCAGCGTGCCAGGCACCTAAACAGGCCCAGCAAAGACTTGACTATTAAGCAGGAAGAGGACAGCTTTCTGAATGCTCCCAACCAACTGAAAGATCATACTGGAAATGCCTCATGAACACAAGGGATCTAGCAAATTGAGTTATCCTGCTGTTATATGACACTTTTTGCATTGTATGTGTAAAGGGAAATAGTAAGCATAATTGGAATGGAAAAGTATAAAGATTACCAGGCAGGTGTCAAGGGCATTACAAGACAATACTAAAGTGCTGTACAGTTGACAGGTGCAAGGAAGCACACCAATAGGCTGGCACAGCCAAGTAGTCTGCTTCTTCAATTTAACTAATGCAGATACATAAATTTCAAAGATTAAAAAAAAACACTGTATCTAGTAAACGGGTTATCATTTTCATACCTATATACAATACCAATGACATTTCTCCCATGCATAGCCTGTGGAGCTTACAAGACCCTCATATCCATGACACACAACAGCAAAACCCATTGACTACAAAGCTGTCTCAGCCTCTCCCTGCCTAATCTACGCTCAAGTAACATTGTATTCATCTTGACCTAGGAAAATTGTCAATCTTTTCCAGGTAATTTTTGTGAAACAAAAGAAAAAAGTAACAAGCAGTTTTTCTCTGGTTACAGCCACAGGACCCAAGAAACAGTATGGAGCTGCAGCAGGGGAGAGTTAGGCTGGGGAATAGCAAAAAGTTCTTCACCAGAGGGTGGTTGGGCACAGAAACAGGCTCCCCGGGGCAGCGAGTAAAGCCCCAAGCTGCCGGACTTAAAAAATTTGGACAATGCTTTTAGACAGAGGGTTTGAGATTTCTGTAGTTTGTGTGTGGAGCCAGGATATTCTGTGATTCTATGAGCTGTTTTCACAATGGAGGACTTTACAGAGCAGTATCACAACAGAAATTATTGTAAGGTGCTGGCTGTTCCTATATGAGTCACACTGAAACAGAAACCTTGACTTCTACCATGGGTGAACAGAAGAGATGTTGAGTTGTACTCTGTCCTGGTACCTCGGTGGACAGAAAAGAAAAGGAGGAGGAGACAGAAAATACTAAAGGTATGAGACAGAGGTAGAAGTGCAGTAGGCTCCGAGCCCACACACTCACATATTTTCTTCAGAGCAGTTCTGTTGAGATTGTATGCTACCTCATGAGTTGTCCAAAATCCTGGCATCTCTCGAGGCTCTTCCTCTGTCAGGAGTTTCTCTATTCTTACAAAAGAGGCCTCAGACTAGGAGTTGTCAAGAACACAAATTCCCTGCTTTGTCTTTCTCTATGCTAATTCCCATGTTGCCATCCGATATACACACGCATTCCAAGGAAACTATCCAGAGACTCTAAGACACGATAATAAAAGAGCAATTAGACTAAACGCAAGCAAGAAACAATAAGAAAATGGGCTAAAATTTCCACAGATGTTCTCAGGAATAGAATCACAGAATGGCCTGGGTTGAAAAGGATCACAATGATCATCCAGTTTCAACCCCCCTGCTATGTGCAGGGTCACCAACCACCAGACCAGGCTGCCCAGAGCCACATCCAGCCTGCCCTTGAATGCTTCCAGGGATGGGGCATCCACAACCTCCTTGGGCAACCTGTTCCAGTGTGTATAAGAAGAGTTCAGCTGCTTAGAACAGGAAATCTACCACAAAATGCCTTTCTATGGTTTGAAGGTATGTGTAAGTCAGGAGGAGTAAGAGAATATGACCAGCTTTGTAAACAAAGAGCTGATGCTATGTATATGGCTAAATCTGTCACCAATGCTTATAACATTGTCCAGTATTTTGCTCACAGGAGTGCCAGAAGCTCAGTGAAAACAGTCAATCACAGTAACCTAGGTCCACATCCTGAAGGTCTCCTTGCAAAAGTGACTGCTGACTTGGGAAGAAGATAAACTAGACACTATTAAATGAAAGTATAACAAGTGACATGGTAAATTCTTCATACACACACTTAACACAGCAATGCACCAAGGGACTCTAATAGAGAAAGAAGTGCACTACCAACAAACACAGAAAATAGTCAAGTGCAAATGCACATGCCAGGAGATCTTTTACTCCCTACACAGCAGAACTTTCCCCTGTTTTAATCAAAACTCTAAGTGCTGCCTGAACCGTGAAACTGCAAGTCAAGCATCACTTCTACTGAAGCAGAGAGTGCAGAGGGCAGGCATTGCACCTGTGTAATAAATTCTCACCAAAGCTTTACACCATTCAAGGAAGTGATTTAACACCACAACAACAGAAGGGTCAGGCACTACTGATTGTACTCAAGGCTGATTGTGGATAAAAACTTTGTGCTACAGACCAAAGCCACGAGCAGGCAGTACTTACACAGCTGGGAAAAAAAAAAAAAAGTACTCCTCATGTAAGGAGCTTTTGTCATCCTGGTAAAACCAGAGGCTTTCTTATTATAATTACTTTAGAGACAGTATTTCTGTGTAAGTGTATCTTCTAGATGTCTAAAGAATAGCTGCGGCCAGCACGGAGATGTAGTTACAGTGATCTACTGCAAATCGATCCCATTTGGTCACTGAATGTATCTACCCAATGACAGCCAACGTATTTACCATTGATTTAAATAAGATCTACACGGTATCGTAGAGATAACTAAGAACGGCGACGTATGATGCAATACAATGCTTCACGCAGACTGTAAGCAATACAGCCGTCAGGAAGACGGGGCAGCACTCGGACACGGCCGTGCGTGCGTGCACGCACCTTTCCCGCGAGTCAGGCTGCTTTCCACACGCGGTTCGTCGGCCCGAAGAGGGCCCGGACCCTTTGTCCCTGCCCCATCTCGCCCCGCAGAACGGCGCGCTGCCGGCACACCCCCATTCCATCCCCTCCCCGCCGCTCCGGCTCCGCGCTTTCCCCCCGCCCGGCCCTGCCGCCGCCGCCGCCGCGGCCCTCGGGCCTCCCGGGGCGGCGCTCCCCTCCGCGGCCCCCGGCCGCGCTCCGCGCCCAGCGGTCACCTGGGGCCGCCCCCGCGGGCCGCGCCGCAACGCCCCGGCGAGGGGCGGAGAGACGCGCGCCCAGCCCGCCCCGGGTCGCCCCCGCGCCCACCTCAAACACCACTTCTTCGTCAAACTCCGGTGTCATCCTCCCGCCGCCATGCCACCCCCTGCGGGCACGCTGGGAAACGGAGTCCGCCCCGCCGGCGGCGGCACCTTCCCCGCCTCGCGGCCGCAGGAACTACAGCTCCCGGCGGGCACGGCGCGCCCGCTTCCGGGCGGGGCGGCGGGGAGGCGGGCACTGGGCGGGGCGAGGCGGGGCGGGCTGGCGCCCCGGCAGGGGGCGCCGCCGCGCACGGTGCGGCGGTTGCGGGGCGCGCGGCGGGAGCTGGCTGCGCTCAGTGTGCAGCCAGCCGCGGGGCGTTATGCGAGAGCGGGCGGAGGGCGCTGCCGGGGGGCGGCGCGGGCGGACAATGGGCTCCTGCTGCCAGGCCCCGAGCGGGGCCGCGCCGTGACGGACGGGGGAGCGCGGAACGGAGCGGTGCGGTGCGGTGCGGTGCGGGGAGCGCCATGAGCTCCGCCGGTGAGTGCCGGGGGGAGTTGGGGAGCGGCCGGGAGGGGAGGCGGACGGGACGGCGGCGCGGGGCATCGCCGCGCTCCTGTGCCGGCCCGTCCCGTCCCAGCGCGGCGCCCCCGGGGCCGCCCCGAGGTTTGCTCCCGGCACCGCGGAGCAGCCCGGCGCGGCGGCTGTCACTGCCCCACGCCGCCGGGAGCGGTTGCCGGGCCGGGAGCTTTGCTGGCAGGACGGCCCCGGCTTCGGTGGGTGCCTGCGAGCTCCGGCCCTGGGCTGGGAGGCGCTCCGAGGGTCACCGGACGGCTTGTACTGAAGGGACCCTGCGGCCCGTCCGGTCCCAGCCCCTGCCGTGCGCAGGGACGCCTCCCGCCAGATGAAGCTGCCCGGGGCTCCGTCCTGCCTGGCCGTGAGTGCCTCCGGGCAGCCTGTGCCACTGCCTCACCGCTATCTCAGTGAAAACCTTCCCCCTAACGTCTGTCCGAAATCTCTCCCCTCTGTTCGTTAAAAGCCATTCCTCCTCCTTGTCCTGTCATCGCAGCCCCTGACAAAGAGTCCCTCCCCAGCTTTCACCCTTAGGTGCAGGACGTCCAGCTCCCTGCTGTTATTCCTCCCTCTTCCCTTTACCGTTTTCAACGTGGTGGCCAGAAGAGCTTCGAGGCAAATTCCTGGTTTAAAAGCAGAGCTCTCCGTGCCGAGGGGAGTTGCGGGCGCTTTCCTTTCTGCTTGTTTATCCGGTTGTGTGTTAGCAGTACTTTTGTTCACCCATCTGCTGCATTAGTGGGTTCCTTTCTTAGGCTGCTTGAAGATGGGGATGGGAGTCATTTCTGCATTGAAAAGATACCCTGTGGAATCATGATGTATTGAGTGGAAACGACTAATTACAGTGCAAGCCTGGAGCAGCAAAGTGTTTCCTGTAAGAATCTGGGGGGAGGGCTGTTTTAAACCAAAAGGAATATGGATTTCAAGCAAAACCAGAAGCCAGGTTCTCAGTGTTTTCCTCTCAAATATGCCAATTTGTTTTCTAATCTAGCATTAATTAAGTTTTCTGGGCTCTCTTAGTTAATCAGAATTTACTGGAAAGTAAAGAGCCATAGAATGCATCCTTCCGCTCCATTTCATTTATCCCCAATGGACCCGATTTTGGTTAGCTCTGAAAACCGTGTAATAAAACGGCGTATCACCTCCCACTTAACAGCTGCATTGCATGTTCATTTTATTAAGTAGTGCTACTGGTAGTACAATTCACTGCTGCCTTTTTTTTTTTTAAGAGTTAAACAGCTGTGCAAATAGAAGATCTGTGTTAGGGGGTGCCCAAGAGCTTAGAGCTGGGCTGTGAAAATTAAATTGGATACAGTAAGTTTCTGAAGGCTAGGTGGCTTGCCAGCAACTAGCAATCACTGCAGGACTTGCAGGGTCTGCTGTGCTGTTGGGGGTCATGTTCTGATGGAGTGAGTAGGGAAGGTGGGAAGGGGGGGTTCACATGAGCGAAGTCACTTGGAAAGCAAAAGAGAAGGGGATGCTGAGGAATACTGGTAAGGGGAAAGTGGGAAGGCTTTTGGAGAATGTGAACTTTAGCGAGGAATTAGAAGGAGAAGGCACAGGGAGTGCTGGTGGACAGAAAGGTGAAGGTGAGAGGCTGTGGAGGGTTTTGATGGGGGGTGAAGAATATGCTATGTGATAGATATTTTCTTACCCTCACATAGTCTGGGGAACAGGCAGAACAGGATCAGAGATTCATGATCTCGTTGACAGTGGTGTGACAGCTTTTGGCAGTTTGGATAAGAAGCTCACGGGCAGGGCACGGCTGAGGAGACACTTGTAAAGGCTGCACATCTGCCTCTACGTGTTGGTACAGAATTAGACTTCTGAAATACATTGACGTGCTTTATAAGGCTGGTGCTTAAATAGAAACACATCACCTCCTCTTTTTCGGTTTCAGTCCAATGACCTTTGGGATCTATTTCCTATATTGAAATTATTTAAGCTGCAAATTCAGTCATTACGCTGTTTTTATGCTGTGTAAAATAGCTTTCTGGTACTGGGTGATAATGCAGATTAAATGTACAAGTGTTCATGTGAAGCTTTCAGGTGGGACTTGCATTGCCTTCTGCTCTTCATCCAGGTCAGCTTGGAGGGCTGGAGGGTTTCTCTGGTGTCTTGTTGTAGAGGTACCTTAAAACAAAGCAATTTGGTAGAGTGTCATCAGTATTGATTCAGTATTTGATGTTAAGATTTGCAGAGATGTGTGATCTCAGCTTGGTAAGGATGGCTCTCTGGAAAGGACAGTGATACCTGTGGTGGGGAGAGAAGTACTGAGCACAACTTCTGCCCATTGCCTGAAGCTGCGGAAGGCAGCAGTGGCCCAGCCTCAGCTCTGCTCCAGCTTGCCTTGTGCCTCTCTACATGACACCGTGCTTTTTTCTGCTTCCTCCACAAAATTGTTTCAATTAAATCTCAGCCCAAAGCTGGCTGTTACTCAGTGATAGGTGAAGCAGTTCTCTCATAGCTGTTGCCTTCGCCTACAAAAATGTATATGTAAATCTGGACTTCTTCAGAGTTAAGTAACTATAATGCTTACTTAAAACACTTGTAGATAATTTAAAAGCAATCGTGCTGCAGTGAGAAACCTGTGGATGGTTTCACCTTTCAGTTGCAGCTAATGTTGCGGTGCTTTCTCGTGTGCTGCACATTATTGTATGTGATGCTGATGAAATTTCATATACTCGCTTTCTGCCTGGATCTATTGTGCTGTCTCCAAGTATGTGCTTTGCCTTTAAAAGGGAAAAACAAAAGCTGAGTTATGAGTTTGACAGTTATTATTTCTTGCTGAAGAAACAGCCCTTATTTGTGAATCGATACAGATTATTTAATGTAGGCAGAACATACAGCTCAGATTCAAAATCTGACTTGACAGCAGCAATGAGAAATATGTAATGCATTTTAATGTCAAAAATGTAAATCAAAGGAAAAAAAAATTAGCAGGAACAGAATAAACAAAAGCAATGTGACTTTTCCAATCAAACCTCATTGCTTCTAAGGACTGAAGAAATGGAGCCCACGGGGTTTAATGCCCCTTTAACCCTCCAATATGTCAACTCTTATTATAGTTACTTGGCTTTATCTCCAGATGTGATCTTAAAAGGTTGTTTATGTGTCTCTTGCACTTATCCTAAAGTTTTCCCCAACTTTCCTGTGTTATTTCAACAAGTCGCTGGACAACCTGAGATTTTGAAATTAATGTTTTCCTTTTACAGTTTGTTTAGGATGTTTTCTAAAAATGTGGTGGCTGGAAACCATCATTTTCCTTTGTATTTTAGAAACTACATGTGTTCTCTTCCGGGATGTCATGACTCACTCCTGTTCTCGTTTATTTTTTAGCATTGTGACACCTGAAAAAATCAAAGTCTCTGCTTAATAAAACAAACGTACATTCGCAGGAAATAAATTAGTGGACTCAAAATACTTTTTTGAGGTGTTCATCTAATAAAACATTTGTGTAAATGAAAGTAAAGGAATTGAACTGAAATGTCTATTCGAGTCATGAAAATTTAAGCTGCTTGAGAACAGGTTTGCAACACTCTGTCTGTTTCTCTGTATTAACTGCCATCACACTGATCTTTTCATCTGTCCTGAACATACAGCAATAACATATAGCCTTATATTCTGTGTGGGAAGACAGGAATATGCATAGGGTCAGCTATTACAGAGTAGCTGACTTATCAGATTCACACATTGGCTTACCCTGTAGCAACTTGACTGTGTACCTGTACCTTAAATCTAGGACCCGCTCCCATAAAAATCCCCTTATGAATCACTTCCCTGCCTTCCTGCCATTCCGTGTTCAGAAAGCAAATCACCTTCAGGCAGGCTGCAGGGCCATAGAGGAGAGTGGCCTTGGGCAGCAGGAGCCCATTCCAAGGAGGGTGGAGCCCAGGAGAGATGCCCCTGCCCATAGGGAGCATCACAAGGGGCAGGATATGGAGCTGTGGCTGCACAGCGGCCTGTGCTGCCTAACAGACAGGCTACTGGGCTTTTGTGTTTATTCAGTATCTTTTTGGCTTGGCTTGTGAAGGAGGACTAAGGTAATCGATCACAGACCACAAACTTGTTTTCCTGCAGCTGGAATCTTTTGTCCTCATTTTCTTGGCCAGATGCAGGTGAACGTAACTTTTTTCTGTTCTTTTGCTATTCCCAAGTGTGGAGGTTGTTCAAAGTCACAACTTGGGAAAACGTTCTTTTAATACCATTGGGTTTATTGCATAAGACACAGTGCTATGTGAGCCTTTCCCACTGTTCAGCTTCTTTCTCCCCCTGCCTTTTTCCTACATATAAATGCTGGCTGGGCAAGATAACATGGTGTCAAAATCATAGGAGACTTAGAGCTGTTCTGTTACAGTTCTTTAAGTCTGCATTGTCATACTGGCTTTCCTGCTCATTCACGATGTTGCATAGGTAAATAGATGAGCATTTTTAAGTGAAGTCCTTAGTTGCCAAATCTGATTATCTGACAGACAGAAACAGGCATTTCAGGCTAAAGTACTCAGTGCAAGTTGCTGCAGGATGTTGCTATCCTCCTGTAAAACCAAGTGAAGGTAGGACAGGAACATGGTTCCGTTAAACAAGGCTGAGTGTCACAGAGAAACTCAGCAGGATGGGATGGGTGTAACGTTTTCCTCAGCATACTGGAGGAGATAATTCACCAGAGGGACAGACGTCCGCTCTGTACTGTGACCTGAAGGTGGACAAAGAGAGAGTGTATGCATTCACCCACAGTGCTAATGGCTATTATTGTTAGAAAAATAATGTCCTTTTTCAACTTTTTTTTTTTTTTTTTTAAAGCATTGGGTGTTTTGGTATTTTTAAACATTTTTTTTTCCCCTTCAGCATTGTACTTAGTGTTGGCTGTTTACAGATAAGCAATAGATTTCCTGTTGGTGGTGGCAGTTTTGTTAGTCGCTTTATTTATGGATTTCTTCCTTTCCCTATCCAAGCAGAACAGAGAATATCTCTGCCCATTTCTGTTTCTCCCAGCTATTTAATCCACTGGTGCAAATAAAACTTTGTGTTTCTGCTCTTACACTTGGTTTTCTTTCTGGTAACCTGTGATGCTAGTCTGAATGCAGGATTCCTCTCTGAACATTGAGTAAGATTGAATGGGAAGAAACGGTGATTCTCTGTTTCAGTCCCCTCAGTAACACAAGGTAGGGAATCCAACATTCAGTCTAAAATTTCCTTTGAAATTACCACACATCTCATAAAGTGAGTTTGAGTTGATTCTAAGTGCTGGTGACTCAATCACAAGCATCAGCAAGGTGTTTCTGTAGTCAATTATCTCTAGGTGTAATAATAACACTTCTTTCTAGTTCAGCTGTGGAATCTCAGTGTCTCTTTGTTTCTTGATTATAGAGAGCCATCTACTATGAAGATCTCTCACGTTTCTGCAAATATATGTTGTCACTATCTCACTTGTTAAATTCTCAGCTAAAGGGAGCAGGATGAGGTTTCTTGGCATTTGAAGTGTGATTTTTAGACCTCAGATACTTCTTATAGCTGTTTCTTGGATTCATCCCAAGTTTTCCTCTAAGAATGCTAGCGGTGATAGAGCATATCACATGTAACGGGTGTCTGGCAGGTGTGGCACATACAAATATTTTCAGTGCCCCTTATCTTTTGGTATTTCTCTTGCTTGTAATCTGAAGGATTATTTAACCACCTTAGCTGTAGACTTGCATTTACCTTATTAAAAATATCTATCTACAACGATTCCTGAATTTTCTTCAGTTTCTGCTCTCCTAAGTGTAACCAACAGCTTCTGTTCTTAGGTGAATAGTTCATTTTGACACCAGGAAAAACCATGTCATTCAAACAAGTCACCACGTTGGGCTTTTGTTCTGTAATGCCTCCTTGATTATATTTCTTGTTTTTCACCAAAAGGCTTGCCTTCACTTCACTCTTAACAAGGAGTCATTCTTTCACGACTTCCAGTCATTCCTTACACCTTTATATATAACAGTTACCTCCTACTTAGTTTTTTTTCTTTTCACAGTGGAAGAAATGTTCCTTTTAAAACACTACACTGCATAAACCTGGTTTGGATTTGCACACACTGAATTAAATAAGTTTATAATCAGTGGTATTTCTATTACCAGTTTCTAATTGCTGTCAAGTAATTACACTTTTACCCTATGTTAGCTACTTTTCGTTGTTGTTGTAAAGAAGTTCATCACTTGAGTTTATATTTTTAATAAACTCAAAGATGTTTGATTGAAGAAAATTATTGGTGTGCATTCGCTTCCTTTATTCTTCACTCTTACAACATAAATGTATGTATGGGCTCATCTCACAGCTCCTGATTCAGCCATCTACTGCAGATCTCTCTTCATGCTGAGACTGTCACATGCCTGTTAAGACATTGACCCTTATCCATTCTAGATGAAGCTGGCAATCATGTGAAAGCAGATAGTGGGGTCTTTGTCTCTTCTTCCCGTTCCAATGGTTTTTAACATTCAAGTCATTTGAAAAATTCTAGTAGGCTTTGGAAGTCCTACCAAATCGCGCTTCTTAACGAGAGGGAATTTTTCTGGCTCTATTCATTACCCAGGTTTCCAGTATTGGCACGCAGACAACTTTACATTCTCTATGTTCTCATGTTTTAGCTGTGAATCTCATAGTATTACATCGTACCTTCTCATTCTCGTCCCTTATGAATACCAGCTAAAGCCCTGCAGGTTAATCCGGTTTGATTGCTTTCTGAAATATTAGGCAGTTCCACTAGAATGAAAGAAGCTTTGGAGTTTGACAGACATCAGTTCGCAGAGTGGGACAACTAATCTGTGGGATATCACTTACCTAGTTGGCGTTTCATCCCCTGAATTTCTGCAATCTGTTCCTCCCATTAGGGGGTCAGGAAGGATTCCCAGGCAGTCTGTCTCTCTCCTGTTTTCAGGGAGCTGTAATAGCTTAATAAATATTACTGAGCGTGGTCCCATAGATCAGGGGTTGCCCATACAAAGGGTTAATATTTTTTTTCCCAGCAAACTATTGGCTTACAGCTCGCTGTATGGGAAATCCCTGTCTTTGGAGAGGAAATAGAAGGTGGTACTTCCTTTGCAGTAACTGATAATCAGGTCGCTGTGGCTCTCATTTTTGGCTCTGTGGAGCTTTACCTTTCAAAACAGTTCTGCGCTCCCTCTTGCAAAATGTCTAAAAAATTGTCTCTGCCATCAGATTTATCTCTTTTTTTAATAGGCGTGCAGCAAGGACAGCTATTCTAAGTCTAAGCAAAGTCAGTCTGGATACCGTTTAATGATTCATGTCCTAGAAAAACATCGTTTTCCTGTTCCTATAGTGGAGACATTGTTCCTGGCTGTCTGCTTCAAGCAGTGGCGTAGTGTTTGGGAAATGCTTGCATCTGAGTGCATCTCCCTTTTTTTTTTTTTCCCTTTCCTTTTTTTTTTTTTTTAACATCTAGATTCCTTTCAAACAAAAAGACAAAACAGAAAAACGCTCACTGAAACCTTATTCTTATGTTTTCAAGCTAGAGACTTGAATAGAGTTGCAAATTTATAATAATAAATAAGAATAAAAAACCACCAAGCTCACAGTTCAAATGAAATAATTAATAAACGGCTTATCCAATCCTTGTGCTGTGTAAGATCAATTACATGTTTTCTTGAGATTTTTATTTAACATATGTATGACTTCCTGAAAGTGTAAGAAAATGTTGTTCAAAATACAGCTAATAAATACAGAGGTAGTACATATAAAAATGGAGTGAGAAACAATTACTGTACAAGTGAGTCTTCACATATCAAAATCCTTCAGAGCACTTAGAAATTATTTTCTAATGTACGCAGTGGTCGTAACTTATCTCCTGCAATGTGAAAATGTTTCAGTTGTATTAAAAAAACAAAACCAAAAACAAAATAAAACAGACCCGGAACACAATAGTGTCCAAGTTCTTCTTGTGCTTTTTTCCCTGCTTTCTACTCTCTTTGGGCTTTGTCATCCGCTGTAGTCAGTTGGGTCATAAGTCAAAGATAGCAGTAGAGGCTGTTTCTAGGTCACAGTACCATGTTCGAAGAGTAATTTTACAAGTTGCACAGAAATAACATTTTACTCATGCAGTAGGCAAGCACTGACTTGCTGCAAATTATTGCATTAACTTCACACCTCAGCTCATTACACTTAACTGGTGGTGGTGACGTACAAGTTTTACAGATGGTGCAACAATCCATCTAAATGTTGTTTGAAAAGAAGAGGAAAGGAAAGGGAAATTTTAGTTTTCAGTTTTCCAGAGATGGTAAGGGGAGGGGAACTGAACTCTCCTGGTATTTACCCTGTCTATTCTGTTATCTTTGTTGCTTATTATACATTAGGCACTTAATAGATTTGCAAGATTTTTGGAAGGTGTTACAATAATTGAGACTTCAAAACCAAGTTAATCTGTTTTGTTTTCTTAGCGTCATACTTCAGTATCTGATTAGGGACATACATTTTCATAAAGTTAAACTTTTTTTTTTTGACAAATAAGTGACCCTTGAAGACTTTTTCCATCACCCCCTGTTTGGACCTATTAAAAAGAAGAAAGGAACTCCCAAAAAACAATGGTAGGGAAAGAAGGCATGCTTTTAGGAGAAAAATATATACATCAAATATATACATATACAATATTAATATCCTGATGATGTGATTTAAATAAATACTATGGTGCAGGTGAAGTTGTTCTATAGGCTGATGTTGACTAATGTCTTTGTTTTCCATCCTTCCTAGAAATTAAGAAGCCGCCTGTGGCCCCCAAACCAAAATTTGTGGTAGGATACAAGGCAACACCCCCACCCGTTGCACCGAAGCCTGATGTGATGCTTTCTGGTGTTTTACAAGCCGCAAGGAAAACTAAGCCAGCTGTTGCACCAAAACCGAAGGTTCTCAAGAGCTCATCCATTCCAGAAGTTAAGCCTGCATCCTGTGCAAGGAAAGGCACCAAAAGCTTTGAAGAACACAGAGGAGATTCTTCTCAAACACTGGACCACTTGAACTATAAAAATGAAGTCTCAGAAGGGGGTACTGATAACACAGCATATATTCTGCCAATGTCATCTTGCAAATTCGAATGCCTTCATAAGCTTGGAAATGGGGAGAACACTTGTAAAACTCAGATCATTCTTGAGCACTTTGAAAACTTAGAGAATATCAAAACAGGTGAAAAAACTGCACTGGCTCTGGGGAGTAGTCCCAGTGAAAAAATGGCAAATAGAAACCAAGTGGTTGTGAAAGCCAGCATTTTGGAAGAGAAACTTAAAGACGTTCTAACTCATGGTGTGTTCCCCAACAGAAGTCCTGTGAGGCACAGGTATGCAGACAGACTTTACAAAGGGGATGGCAACAGCTCCAGGAACGATGTTAAAATAGAGTTTTTGGAACTTGTACAGTCATCTCCTGAGGTAGCTAACGGGAGGCAACAAAATAGTGGCAGTAAGCTCCCTGAAGATGAGTTTCAGACGTCTGAAACTTGTCCTAGTTGGAGTGAAAATCATGACAGTTGCTCTTGCCTACTGAACCAGGAAATCCTTGAAAATGAAAATGTAAATAGCAGTAGTTCATTTTCAGGTGAAATGGGCGTGAAAATAGACACTGATAAAACTTCCTCTGAAACATGTTCAGTCCTGAGCTCGAAAATGCTTCCTATCCCTAAGCCAAGAAAACCACGTGCTGCGTGTCTTGTCCGTCAGGATGGCATAGACAGCATAGGAGAAGGAACAAAGGAACCATCTAGTTCAGAGAATGATTCCGTCGGTCCTGCTGAGCGCAGCTTTAAAAAGGCAGCAAAAATTAATGTCCTTGGTCAGAGCGTTTGCTACAACGATCATACAGAAGCGGTTAATCCTGAGAAATCTGAGATAACTCAAAGTGTTACAGACAGAATGCATCCGAGGAAGGAACCTGCTGATATCGAAGAGTCAACACTGCAAAATCTTTTGCCTCAGTTATCACACAAAACTTCTGATTTGGTGGAAAATGTTGAATGTTCCTTAGATATAGACCGTAACTTAGGTAGCTCAGTGGATAGGATGACAGATGATGCTAGTATGCCAGATACTGTGGACAAAAGGACTAGCTTTATCAGATGTGATGCTTTGTCCATGAGTTTGCCAAAGCAAATAAAATTAACTGGCAGTCAGCACTCACCTGCTGCTAATAGCCTCCATGTTTCCCTACAAAAAGTGGAAGATAGAGAAGCTAAAATCAAGGATGAAAGTTCTCCAAAAATCGTTCCTAAGAAACCACAGCGGCACAGCCTACCAGCTGCAGGAGTGCTGAAAAAAGCTGCATCGGCAGAGCTGATTGAGAAAAGTTCTTATGCCTCCTCTGAGGGCAAATCAAGCAGTGTTCTGGAAGGATCTCACTTCACACACACTCAAGCCAGGGAGCAAGGTGCGCTATCATCCTGTGACATACCCAAACGTTCCTCTGAGAAACCCGTCTGGAAGTTACCTCACCCTATTCTTCCATTTTCAGGAAATTCAGAGTCATTAAAAACTGCTAGCATTGCTCCCAGCTTCAGCCACGTGAGTGCTGTGACAAAACCCAGAGCCAAATCTCTCTCTTCTGTGGACATGGAAAGGACAGACAAGCCTTGCAAAGACCCACAGAAGAAAAACACTTTGAAAAAGTTTCTCAATGTGAAACTGTCGGTTTGCTTAATGAAAAGTGACTTCCAAAAATTTCTGTCTAAAGGCAGCCAGTCAATGGATAGTTCTACTGCTAACCTTTCCACTGGGGAAGGGTATGGGAATGGTAACAACCGACATGTATCATCTGTAGGCAGTGAAAGGAAAGCAAAATCTGCCAAGGCACGTTCCGTAGAAATAAGTAGTCCTGCACTGCAGAAGAAGAGGCAGAGAAATAGAAGCCAGCCTGAGATGCGAAGTAACCAAAGGCTGGAGTCTTCAGATGGGCACTCACTGCCAGGAGAGAATCTATCCCAAATGCATTTGAATTCTGTAACCAGCAATTGTGCTCCTGAGTATGAGAACTTGCGTCACTATGAGGAAATACCGGAGTATGAGAACTTGCCTTTTGCTATGGGTGCTGGTAAAAATCTGTCTTTGGAATGGCAGAATTCCAGCCTGGAAGACCCGAGCCCCAGCTTGTATGAGATGGAGGAGCCTTTTCAAGCAGCAAGCAGGCGTGTGAGACATGGCAGGTAAAATAAAAAGAAAGGGGTGGTTAAACATATCACTTGCAGCTCTGGTGGTTGTAAACACATTTAGAGGATGACCCTAGAGGCTACATCCCTTTCATTGGATGTCAGCAGAACAATCATTGACGTGTATCTTTGTATTTGCTTTTGAAGTTCTGAAAACTGCACTTGGTGAAGAGAGTCAAGAGAAAAAATAAGCTTCTTCAAATATGATTAAAATTTGAGTAATGCATGCACGTGCTTTCCCAGATTTAATTGAAGCATTTTGATGTAGTCACATATTTGTATTCAAGAGCACTTAAATAGGGAGGAATGAACCTTACTCCAGTCTGAGGATGAAGTGGAATAAATGTTCATAGAGTCCATAGTTTCTATGTTTGTAGGGGAAATGAATATATTTTTAGATCAGCTGATACAGCTGGAAAAAGCAGGCGAACTTTTGGGTATCCAAATTCTTCATTGGATCTTGAAAGCTTTTCTGTTGTAAGAAAAGATAGTGCCTCTCCTTGAGTGCACTGACTCTTTTGTACCTTTCTATGCGCACAGATACAATAAAACTAGTGGAAGTGCAGGAGTTTTGTGTGAGCTGTACAAAACATTACTAAAATACAGGGTTTTGTGGCAGGTGATAGAAAGCACTTGCTGCAGGGAAGGGAGTGAGCTGCGGCTTTGTTGTCCCAGCAGATGGAGGAGGTAGTTAGTATCAGCAGATTCAAAAAGGGATTGGGCTGATTCACAGGTATGTCTAAAACAGATGCTAAATGGAGCAGGCGGGAGCAGACCTTGTAACATCTGTGGTGCTGTGATTGTGGGTGTTGGCAAGAAGAGTGGGCCACGTGGAGCAGGAGGCTCCCACAGTCTCTTGGTGGTAATGGGTAAAGCATTGTTTTGACCCAGCTTGGTATTACTTAACTTCCTAACTTAAGCTGATCTGTCGGAATTAGAGATCCCTAAGTTTTGTCTCACAGCAGTGTGAAGGGTTTAAACAAAATAGGCAGCCTGTGTAATTCATAGTTCCCAGCAAGCTTCTTTATACTCTTGAGAGTATATGCATATTGATGAGAACAAATGAGCTAGGTTATAATCACATTTAACGTTACTTTTCACTTAGGATTACTAAGCTTCTTTCTGGATGTGTGCACTGCAAATGTATGCTCTGAAGATTCGGAGCTTGCCATTCTCTGGAGGAGCGTGTTCTCTTTTAGAGGAGGAGGCAAATATTTTAAGTGGCATCCTTTGTTGGTAACTGTTGATAGACTTGATATTCTCAACACTGGATTGATGGAAAGCATGAAGCTTTCCCAGCTTGAACTGGGAAAAGCATGAACTTCCCACACAGCAATGTGGGAAGTAGGATTTCTAGCTATGAGCTTTTGGCATTGGTATATTTGCTCATATGTTGAATATTTTTCTTGTTTACAGTAGGTTGCTTTTTGTTTTCATCTTCGCATTCTTTTAGTGCTATGAGTTCATGACTTTTTGTTTAAACACAGTTTTTTAGTATCTTTTGGAAGTGTTGACCCAATTCTTTTAGTATTCCCTTGTTTTGGTTTACCTAAGAAGAGCAAGACCAAACTTAAAGAAGGATATATCTTATGTATTTGTTGTAGGTTTGTGTTGTGGTTGTGGCTCAGGTGTCTGTTTGTCTTTGCTTTTGGAAACATGAAGAAATGTTTTGCTGGTTGAATGAAGCACAGAAGGCATGAATCTACAGTGGCTCCTCAGTTTTCTCACCTGGAAGAGTGTGTGAGGTTTATAGCTGTTCACTCTCCCCACCTCCTAGTGTTCCAGCAGTGATGTAAGGGTTTGAGTGATGTTTTGCATCTTGGCAAATCTGTACCTGCGCTTCCTAAGCTGGCTGTTTTTGGAAGAACTGGATTTGTGTTATGTTCTTCTTTTGAAAGCACACATAGAAAAACGTAACCTGAATACTTCATTTAAGTCTTTATTTTAAACTAGATTGCATAATCAGAATCTACCATAGGGAATGATTTATGCATGAAATTACTTTAATAGGGCAGGGGACAAAGAAATCCCAAGGAGCAAATAGGAACAAATAGGGCAGTGCTGAGATGGAGGAGCAAGTGCCAGGGTTGGTTGGTTGCTCAGAAGATGCCAGAGCCAAGCAGGTAGTTTTGCCAGTTCTCCCATACATTATTTTCCCACCTCCTTCGAAGCCTCTTTATCAATGCCATCTTCCCTTTCTGCATAGCTCTTTAAGAAACTCTTATTATTCCCTGTGCCAAGTGATGTTATAAAACCGGTTAGAGAAACAGTGCTGATGTTATTCTAATAATTACTGCTAGCATTTTCTCAACCTGTCAGAACATGCGCTTACCTTTTTCCATACATTGAAGCACACTGAACTTCTGTGATGCACTGCTAATGGGGTGTAATTTTTCTTGTGATTAAAGCCAGTCTACACATTCACGGTCTGATTCCTTACACTTCTAATCATACAGCATATATGCAGAATATTCATTCTGAACATTTTGCCATTACCAGAAGAGTTCAGTAGGGTGTACCCAATGTTATTTTTTTGTGTATGTGTGGAGGAAGATACAAAATACCCAGGGCTTCAGGAGCTACTGAGAAGTTTCCTCTTGATCCCATCTGGTGAAACTTGTAGGCTTTAATGGAGAATGTTAATAGCTTGTGTTGCTTTTAGGCTAAATTCATATGTCTTACTAAATTCAGATACTTTTTATTTGCTTTGGCCTCCCCCCAGGAATTTAAATCTAGAATGGCAGGCTTGGGTATTTAATAGTGTGGGTATCAGTTGTTGCCAGCCAATTGATTTTTGAGTTATTTGATGTTGGCCTTCCTGCTGCCGCTGTGGGGTTTGACTTTAGGAGGAGGGGAGCGGTTGTCCTGAGGTGGGCTGTGAGCCATGGGGGGAGGCACAGCTGGCGGGGGGGAGGCTGGTTGGCCCAGGTGGCTATCAGCACCTCAGGGGAATATTCTGAATACAGTCACACAGAGCCTCTGTGGCAGATAATCCATGTATTGTTTCCACAGTAAAATAAAGGAGTCTTGAAATAATTTTTAAGGCTTGTTTATTTTGCCCCGCTCTCCCTCTTTGATAACCATTTTAAAATGACTAGCAAGCGTGCATTTGTTGTTACGAGGATTCTGTGAAGTGAGCGAGGAGCAGCTGCTGTGGGATTGATAATGTACGCTTAACATGTAAAATAAGTGTTTAAATACCACTATCTGCTTGCTGGTAACAGCAGGGAAAGCAGCTTTTTATTTTTATTTATTTATTTTTTTTCCCCAAGTGTTGTGGTTTTGAGAAATATGGTCCAGGCCTGAAATGTGAGTGAAAAGTCAGTGCTGCTTGTACCAACACAGCCATTCTTGTTAGTATTGCCAGAGACCAGCAGTTGAAACAGTTCTATTTTGAAGTAACACTTCTTAATAAAAGAGAAATATTTATACATCTGTTATCCTTCTCAGTAACAAACTTTCTGTTGAAGAAGAAGGCAGAATCTTCCTTGAAATCAAAAGTAAAATTGAGTATGCCTGTGTCCAGTAATTTAAAAATGCAAAGGAAAAGCAAAAATGGCTTGAAAAATGTGTCATGGTGCAGAAAACATAAACTTCTCTGGATTCTGTGGGCTACCTTTTTCATTTTTTGCATAGTTTCTGGCAATGGAATTATTCTTCCGGTTCAAAGAGTCTGTTCTTTCACCCTTCAGGAAGAACATGATGTATTTCCTGGCTATTTTTGGCAACGTTCCTTCAAGATCTTGCAACTAGTCATGGTTACTAATGGATTTGCATGAAATGTATAGCTGTGTCATTGTATTTCCTGCTAGGATTTTCCTTCTGAGAGGGCTACGGAGGGGGAGCATTGTGACAACAATGCTTTGAGATCTTAATGTTGCCTTCTGTATACCCTGTATACCCTATTTTCCTCCATTTGTGCTGATTTAGAATAGTCCATTGATTTTCCAGAAATGAACGTCTTAGTGCAAAATGTAAGTTTAGTTATCAAGAGTAAATTCTGCTCTGATGACTGGGTCCCCAGAGGTCAATTGTGTCTCCATGAAAGCCTTCCTGGAATAGTGAATTTAGTACTGAAATCTGTGTGATTAAGCACTTGGCTTTAATTGGTATTCATTCCTCTTTGATGTACTGAACTTCATTAGGGTTTTGAGGCATGCTTCTTATAAGTAGTGTCACACCAGATAAATGTGGTGTTTAGTGACTGGCTGTGTTAGGGAAGTGTTTTTTTTGTTTGTGTCTTGCAACTGCAAAGTTCCTGCTCAGAAACTTTTAAAGGGAAACACTAAATCCCTAAAATACTGAAGTGTCTCTATAGCGTTTTAAAATATTTTTCAAGCACACTAAGATTTAAATGCATGAAATACTTTTCAGGTATTTAAGCCGTTCTGTTTGCATTTTGGTGTTAAAAAAAAAATCACTTAATAAAATTCAGAAAAAGTGAATATGATTTCCTTATGAGTAGAGGCCAAGTGTGTAGATTTTGGATTTCAGCTTCTTTATAGTGACAGAGGATTAGTTTCTGATCTGCAAAAGTCAGGTTCCTTACTCTCCACCACCAGCTCCTTAGTTGCATCTTCTTCTCAGCTTTCTCCCGTGCTTTCAGCTGGCTTCTGCTCAGGGAAGGATTTAGGTACATCATATACTCAGGGGCCCTTACCCTTACCACTCTGGGATCTCCTTCTCTTTCCAAAGTCAGTTGTCCTTGGGCCTGGGAAGTACTCTATATTATATTGTCAAGATAATTATTTTGTAGTGCTAGGGTAGTGCAGTGAGACTGCATGAAGGATAGGAAAGTGAATTTTTAGCTCAACAAAATGTGTGGGGTGTATTGTCTCTTATTTTTTCTTTTCCTGCAGAGGTCTTCATGCAAGTCTTTGTCTCCACAGTCAAGTTTTCCAATCGGAGGAGGAATTTTATGTAGCGTTGGGGTGATTTTCAGTATAGGCTTACAATTTAGTCTGCTATATCACTTGAAATAAAATACACATATTATAAGAAGAAGATACATGATCTGGGACAATACTTGTATGTTCTAAAGCACCCTGGGAGAAGTATACCAAACTTTTTTTTTTAAATGAGAATAAACAGGAATTTCTTTGCATTAACAGAATTTTAACACATTCTTGTGATGTGCTGATTTCATCTGTTTTTCTACTGGCAGAGATTCTGAGACCCAATGCTGTCTTGTCAGATCCAAAGGATGTAAGTTAATTGGAAAACTGCTTTTGTCCAAAACCAAGTCTATAATTCTCATGTGCAGTCCAGTCTTGAAATTGTTTGGAAAGCCTCAGGAAATTAAAACAACTCAGAATCTCCAAGATCGTCACGAAAGAGAATTTTTGTCTTCTGAGTGGATTTGGTTTATCTTTCATCCTCTTTTGAAGGGCTCACAGTTAATGGACAGAAAGAAATAGGTGCAGCAAGTTGACCTACACACCACGCATGGTGAAACTTTTAACAGAATTTGAAGAGAAATGATAAAAGCTTTCTAATTTATCCAGTTTTACAAGTACGTAGATGTTTAATTTCTTAATGTTAGCCTTTTGTGAAGACCAGTTTGGGCTAGGTGTGTTGATGTGTATGAGGGGAGCAGTGGTGGCCAAGACAAAGCAAGCCTTGCTGAGATGTGCTTGCTGCTTGCTGGGCAAATCCCACTGCTGCTTCCAAAAAGCCATTGTGTGGCTCCTTATGTCACTGTTTTGTACGGTCTGGCAAATTGTGGCATGTTAATCTTGGTTTATTTCCCATCCGTATGGAGTAAAAGAGCCATTTTGAGTGTAAATGTTACCTGTAACAAGCTTAAGGTTAGACTGCGCTGTCATTCATTTCCCACCAAAGAAGCACTCTCTACAGATGGCAAAAATGCTGTAGCTGTGCTGTTTCCTGTTATAAAACAAGGATGTCCTCATCCTTCCTCCCAGTGACGTCATATCAGGCTGGCGCGTTGGCCTCGCAGGCCATGGGGAAGTGACAAGGCATCGGCAGGAGCCCCGAGGCCATCAGGCATGGAGCCACCTTTTTCAGCCCACTCCTTCTCACGTGGGTATGGGAACTCGAGTGTCATTCCCACATTCTACAAGGCTTTATTTTTCTTTGTGCTTTTACTCCACGGTTGCTTTTTTCTGGATTTCATTCTCTCTACATGTTTTCTGTTCCTCAAGAAGAAGAAAGCTAATTCGATGCAGCGTTTGTCACCTAATGCTGGCCTCACACCCTGCATCAAGCACAAGCCTCCTTGCCTCCAGTTGCCAGCAGTGCTATATGCTGCAGGTTCCCAACACGTAGTTTCAGAGAGTATCTCAGATGGGAACTGATGAAAGACCATTTATATGCTCAACAACAGCCTTTTCCTGTGGGTTATTTTCAGCATTGGCTCAGAAAATGTGTTTGTGAAGCTCCTTAATACGCTGTTATGCATGGTGATATTTTAACAGCAGAAAGGTCTAATGTAATTACATATGTAAAACAGTAGGGTTTTTAGGTATAAAGAAATGCTGGGTAACAAAACAGTCAAAATATTAACTTCAGTTTTTATTTAACAGTGATGTATTATTATGCATAATTTACCCCACGTTTATGTTTGTTCCATTGTTTTAATGAACAGAGTTAGTGAACTGCATGCAGCTACCCTGTCTCAATCCCCTAGACAAAATTTAGATTAAGGAATGCAGGTCTGTTAAGATACTGGAATCCAAGAAGTTCCTTTTTAAAAACATTGATTTTACTCAAGTTTTAATTTTCCTTGATATTATTCTTCTTGTGTTTATGTAAAACTATTCCACCCATTTAAGCAAAAGTGGACCAAGTAAAACCATAAACTCGAGGTGCGTGTGAGTAGACAAAAGGAGTTTTATCAGAACCACCAGTTCAACAGCTCCAGCCTGAGCTGAGGATCGCAGTGCAAGTTGGTATTTTTCTTTTCCATTGGTATTCCTGGGTATCAGATGTTCTGTGTTGATTTTGAGATGAGCTGAAAAGTTTGGGAAAAGTGTCAAAATCCCACTCTTCTGATCTATGCAAAATACTGAAGGAAGAGAGAGCACAAATCCGACCTTGCAAACAACTCAGTGATTCTTTGCGGTGAGTGTGTGCTGGTTTCAACCAAGCTACTCCATCCAGTGTTTTTCAGCAGGCTGCCCAGGAAGCCATGCCAACTAACGTGCATGCAGACAGACATGTGTTTAAGAGTTAAGTCATGCTGTGTTTATTTTAGCTGTAAGTCACTCGTTTTTGAGTACTCTGATATTTAGCTTTCTTTCGTCATCTTGGAAGTATCTGACATGTAAAACTTGCACTCCAGTAGGCTGTGCGTTATTTTTAAATAGAACAAACAACATTTTGAAGAAGAGTGTTACAGCCCTGATTTCAGAGGTAGTAAGCAAAAAAGTCACAAAAATAATGAACAACACAAATGATGGCCTTTGATTTTAGTGGATGAAATGTAGTTAAACGCTGGAATTTCACGGTGGTCCTGGCAACGTATGGTCAGGTTTTTTTTTTTAGATTAGTATTGATAGGAATTTGTGATGGAAGTTTCCCCTTTCCTACTTGATGTGCTTAGTTTGAGATTTTGTCACAGTTTTCTAGAAGTCTCTTCAGTGTGTGCTGGACTGGTGTGGTTTCTCTATCTTTTTTTTTTTTTTTTTAAATGTGTCTGGAAAAGTTAAGTATTGTTTTCTTTTCCTGGTGCTGCTGTCCTTTCCCAGTAAGCAATTCTCACTGGGATCTGTGTTTTGTATGGGTGAGTGAAGATGAGGAGCAAGTCTTGACTATAAATGATGCTCTATACTGTTTATTAGCACTTCCATGCCCGGAGCTTTTCTGAAGGCCTTGGCCATTAGTATTCTGGATTTGCAGCTGTCGCTATGAAATGGGGGCTCGGAAATGATGTTCACAGTAAGCGGAGGTGAAAAGCTGCACATAATGCAAAGACTTCACGCTTTACCCATCTTTGAAGGTGAGAAATAGCTGACATTTTTGGGTGGTGACAGGAAGAACTGATAGAGTCCTTCCCCTATGCAAGCCTCAAGGCAGGGGTTTAAATCCATGCGTTTTACTGTTGTGTTTCACTTCCCAGTTCTAAGGCTGAAGGCTGGCACATGGCACTGGGGTGGGTAATGCCCCGTTGAAACTTCACGGAGTCCTTTTTTGCACAGCAATCTCTCACAGCAGCTCAGGCAGAGGCAGGGTGATCTGACTGCATGCTCTGCTGCTTGTGAATGTGCCATGGTGCTGGGCAGATGAATCGAGGTTCTGCGGGTCTCCGCGATGTGGCGGAAGCTGTTTTTGGTTCCTCTATCAAATTGATCACTGAGTCATGTCAGAGAATGCTTTTCCCTGAGCCTTTTAAAATGAAGACCTCTTTTTTATACACAACTTTTCTGTGGTGATCGTGGAAGCATCTGAAGCATGCGTGTGTGTTTATGCAGAGCTGCACATGGAGCAGGGAATTGTCAACAAATGGTCAGGCAGAGCAGAAACTGAGAAATGCTGCTGGGCCATAGGAGGTTGCCTGTGGCTGGGGGCGGCCTTGTGGCCTCATGGGCTTCTGGTGACATCGGCACTGGATACAGATGCCTTGCTTATTTGTACTTAGAATGAGAATCAGATTTTTTTTTTTTTTCCTTCTTGCGGAGGAAAGAAATAACGACTATCATGACCTTGGGAGAATGACCACACAAATAAACGCTGCTGGCTGTGAGTGCTGGGATGGCCCAGTGCCTGCAGATCAGGTGCTTGACATGCACAGTCAGCTGCCTGGTGGGACAAGCCAGACCCCTGCCCTGAAAATCTAGGAGTGAGCAGGGGCAGATCAGGGGTAAAGGCCAGGATAAAATGGCTGTTCCTTGCATAAAACACTTCCACTTGTGGCTGATCAGTCAGAGGAAGGTTGTTTCTGCTTTCTGTGTGTGATCATTGAGGAACAATTTGGTAACTGTATCCTTAAAGTTCCCTAGCCAGCCTGGAGAGAATAGACCAGAGTAATTATAAGTGAGACAAATAGTCATTGATCTTGTTTGCTTACCGTTTATTTTTAATTTTTATGATATTTTATATAAGACTGGTTTTTTACTCAGCATTGTGATCTATGGAAGAACAGATCACAGGAGTAACTGATGGATCTTAAAGGAGTAATCTGTACAGGTGACAGAATTGCAGATTGACAGAATTGTAGAGTCTGGAAAGGACTTCTTGAGATCATCAAGTCCAACCCCCCTGCAGAACAGGCTCCCTAAAAAGGTTGCACCCGTCCAGATGGGTGTTGAACATCTCCAGAGGAGACTCCATAACCTCTTTGGGCAGCCTGTTCCAGTGCTCTGTCACTCTCATTGTGAAGACAGATAGATAGATAGACAGATACATAGATAAATAAATGAGAGTGAGAAAAGGCAGATCGAGCTGCCTGCTTTGCTCCCTAGTGTCAAACCTATAAAAACTGCTAATCTGTTGCCTTTTTTTCCTTCCTATTAGTCCCAATAATACCAAGAATTTATTGAAACCACTGAATTGTCATTGGGCAGAATGAGTGGTGCAATTTCAAGCAACTTTGTAAAACGCTTCTGGGATGACATGTTGCTCTGTCTCTGGCTGCAGAGAGGCACCATTTTGGGCAGAGAAGGTGAGCCCTAGTAGCTTGTCTACAAGAAGGCAAGCAGTGCTCATAGCCACAGCAGTGCCCATGGCATTTCTAGCGCTTCCCACCACACTGGAGAGGAAAGACATGAAGTCAGCTTGAGCTCTTCCCATCCATGCACCTGTCATTAATCCAAGAGGTGACAGGTGCTGTAGGAATAAGTTAAAATAAGTAAGCAACCTGGCCCAGGCTGCAGTTCATCCTTGCTTGCTGTTCTGGGGTGCCTGAATGAGAAACAAAAAGCATGGAGACATGAAGAGGAAAATGAAGCTGTTCAGTAACAACTAAGATGGTTGATAGTTACTGTCATCAGAGAATATCAAGTGTAAATGATGAGATTATGGTAGATTACAGTCCAGAAAACAAAATACAAGCTGAAGTTGTCTTCTTCAGGATAATAATTGCCTTCTAAATGATTTGGGAACCAGCACAGAAATGTTTATTGTGACTTCAGGCTATAACGTCCTATGCAGGTCCTAAATGAGCACTGCCTGAAAGCAAGGCCTCAGGCTTGTTTGGAGCTTCTACCGTAATACAAATAAACAGAACAGCCACCAAGGTCTTCCAGACAGAAAAATAAATCCTATCCTGATCAACATAAACATCTGAATCTACAGTTCCAGTCTGTTTAAACAACTTGTTAAAAAAAGATGCTGGTGATTTAGGTTTTTTGATGTTTTTCGCTTGTACAAGCCTCACTGAATAATGGAATACCTTCATTTGTAAAGCGGCAAACTATGGAACTGCCAGATGTATATTTTTTTTACCTGAAAGAAAGATATGTAAAAGTGAATGCTTGCAGTTTTAAGTTGTAGTATTGTGGTGTAAGGTTTTTTGGTTGTGTTTCAAGCCAGGAAGTACATGATTTACTTTTCAGCTGGCAATTCAGGTGGCAAATGTGTAGGTTTTGAAAGTTTTGTCTTGCTGTCTGTACGTCTGACTAAGACTATTGTGTTCTGTTTCATTAATGTTTACTATTGCATTAGGAATGTACAGCGCAGTGCATATGCTTCATCCCATAAACTGCTTGATTACAAGAAAAATTAGCATTTATTTGGTTTTAAGTGTCAAAAAAGGCCTGCATCTATATTTAGGTAGGTTGCTCACATGGTATGACAAGATGTTCTTACTCAGTGGGCAGCACAGTGAGCTGGCATTGATGCTGTTTCACATGACTGATAATGCAGAAGTTTCTCTTGGTAGGACAAAGAATTGTGATGAAGAGGGAACAAGATAGAGATGGGTATTTGGGGGATACTGTGAACTCACAGTAGAGCTGCTTAAAAAATAACCACTAGACTGCCTATGCTATTATGTCCAAACTTGTCTATAGACTACCAGGAATTTCACTTAGTCCAGAAGTAATTTTAAGGAAACCATATATGCTTTTGCAATATAGATGACTAAAGAGGTGAAAATACAGAGAGAGTGTGCAATATATGCAGAGCTATTTTACAGCTCTTCTGATAAACCAGTGTTTATGATGAGAGATTGAGAAGCGCATGTTCTCCCACACGTGTCTGCTAAAGGCCAGGCCACGTAGGGACACTGCCACAGCCTTTTTAGAGGACAAAGCCACAGAGTGTGTCTGCCCACATTCACAGTATTGCATTCGATCTCTGAACGTGCAGCTTGTTTGATTCCAGAAATTGTCTATTTTGCCTTTTGACCATTTGCCATCTGCTCATCCTCTGTGGTTCTGTTTTACAAAAAAATAATAATAATAACACAAAACAAACCACCCAAAAGGTAAGTTTATCAGGTGGAAGAACCTGAGAGATGCATTGGACTGTGAGCTGAAGAAATACAGTATGAAGATGAACAGGAGTTGCGCTGAGGTGCTTTGGCTCTTGGGGAGATGCAGTAAGAAAGACTTAGTGGATCAGTTTCTCTCAGCAATCACAGTTTCCTTTACAGGAATAGCAGGTGCATGTGCACCATGAATTCAAGAAATGAATTAATGTGATTCACAGGAAGAAAAAAGTACATATGCTGAATGGCTCTAATCTGCTGACTTACTAAACATCCTAAATCATATGTAGTTAATTATTAAAAACTTCAAGTTTTTTACTAAAACTTTCTATTAAATAAGCAGCTTAATCTTGCATTTAGGAAATTATTCACTCAACATAAGTCAAGTAATTTATTCCTCATGATGGGGATCAAATTATGACTGGATTATGATTGATCCTAGTTATAGGAAATTAAAGCATCAGTTAAAATAAATACAAAGGGTAGGAAAAAAAAGGCAAAAAGATGTCTATTGACTAAGGTAAATGTTAATGAATAGGAGGCTAAAAATTGAATTCCATTGTGGTAAGAGATAAAGTGCTGAATGCACTTTGCAGTTGAAAAAATAATTCCAGACTAGATCTAGATTCAGTGCTAGATGTGAAAAGTAAAACTAGATAATTATATAGTAAAGGAAGAAATAACAGTAATTATTTCTTTTGCAGGTTTAGAATCAAGCAGGAGGATAGATCTGCTTTTGGAATGTTGTAGGTTAAAGAAAGATGATTATCATCTGCAAAATAAAAGGATTGGAGATGGTATCTGCTAGAACTAAATGCTTTCAAGCTCACGGGTCGTGGGGCTGTGAATCAGAGTAGACAAGGAATTTTCTGAAATGCTGAAGCTAACAACTGGAAATTGTAGAGCCCTGATAGCGCAGCTGCAGAGGGAGCTCCACAGCAAAGCCTCTGTTTCTGCCTTCCTGGAGCCTCTGCGGGAGCCATTCCTGGCATCCTCTGCACCAGGGCTCTCTGGTGACCACTCACTGTTGCATGAAGTCGGTCATTTCCAAGCTGAAACTCCTGGCTGTATCTTGGGGTTGTCTCAGATTCTTGTCTGGACTCAGTGATGATCTTCTAGGCTCTTCTTCCCCTTCCCTAATTCCGAATATGGGAGACAATAAGTACTTGGGTGTTTCCCTAGTCCTTCCTGTCTTGTTTCAATAGAGCCGAGTTATTTTAGTCTTTTCTGTGTCTTCATGGCTGACCAAGGTCTGTCCACAGGCCAGCTTATCGTGTCTTCATCTCTAAATATCTGTCCATTTGCAATCAGCTTTTGTTTTTTAGACTGCCTTGAGCTTTGGCTAATCAACACCTTGTAGTGGCTGCCAGAGCATCCTCGCACAGCTGTGTCCTTTACTTCAGCAGCCACCTCCCATGGGATCCACACTGACATGTTTTCTTTCAGGTAGCTATCGTGTTTGGAGAATGGCCCTCCATCTCTGCTTGCTAGTGATTCAAAGTTAGGAAAATAACAGTAAGTCTCAGCCATGTGTATGGTGTCTCAGGACATCTATGGGAAGAAATGGGTAGCTGTGAGAAATGATAGCTGCACAAAATCATGTGTTGGTCAGTATACTAACATTTGTGATGGCTGGAACAGCCTTGGAGATGGAGTTTCTGGATTTGCTTTATGTTTTGCAGAACAGCTGATTGCTTTTATTTCATATTACAATAAGCTTGTGGTATCCCAGCATCTTTTTGTAAGCTTTGAATACCAATTTCATGAGTTTCAACGCTGCTTAAGTGTAATTTGCAATTTTTAGATATTCTTAAGGATTAAAAATAGGAGCCCAGGAATTTGATGTGCTAAACATGACTTTGTGAAAGCTTCAGATTCTACTTTCTCTAGCCATTTTAGTTTCTTCTTTAGTTTTCCCTACCCCCTCTTATTTTCTTCTAGAAATGCATTTCTCTGTTAAAGTTGTCAAGGCTAGTTAGAGGAAGAAGGTTGTGTGCCTGTCTCATGCAATTTCTGTGTTACAAATATAGCTGAAGTTAATGAAAAGAGACCTCTATAATCTTTGTAAAGCAGCAGACCATGCTTATATTTTTTAGCTTTGACAACTACCCGGAAGGTAGCTCTCAGGAATGGGAATTTTAAATCAAAGGATTCTACTTTTTTTTTTTTTTTTTTTTTTTTTTTTTTGAGAATTATTGGTCCATCCCAGATGCACATGTATAGCTAGTTTATGCAGTGATAAATAACCTTGTACACATACATGCATCTAAAATTCCAGACAGAAAGCTCCAATCTGAGTACTGCATCTGGATAAGTCCCATTGTTTTGAGAGAGGGAGGCAAAACAACTATGCTGGTTCCTTATCTTATGGCACAGGGTACAAACATTACACCATAGATAGTTGTAGCAAAAAGAGAATACTTATCAAATTTGCTGTCAAGTAAACTCTGAAGGACAAAAATAACATAAATACTCCAAAGTTCCTGTGGCATTTGGCTGCTGTCAGTGTGCACTGCACAAATACCAACTTAGATAAAACATTGCACAGTTGGTGGTCCTCTGTGGAAAATGCTACCATTGTCATCATTGTCTTCAGATGATGTGCTATT
This sequence comes from Chrysolophus pictus, assembly GCA_037305975.1. Classification (NCBI taxonomy): domain Eukaryota; kingdom Metazoa; phylum Chordata; class Aves; order Galliformes; family Phasianidae; genus Chrysolophus; species Chrysolophus pictus. The sequence goes on from CM074576.1 coordinate 151,029,541, forward strand.
GCACTCAGTGCTTCTGATACCAAGCACTTTAGTTGTTGTGGGGTAAAGCAGAAGGCTCTGCCTCAATAAAATGTAGTATTTTTATCAACTGTGTATATTTTAATTTTAGATCCTTAGAAGAGCACCATGATCATACTGGCATGGTAATAGGAGATCTTCAGTCGGATGAGGAAGATATCATGAACAGTTCTGATGAAGATGACGACACAAATTCAGATTCCAGCAAAGGGGAGCCTGATTCTCAAGATCAGGTATCTTTTCATCTTTATCTTCTGCAGCTGCTCCTCACTCCTGTGCTGTTTTCTGAGAACCTGTTGAGGTATTTTCAAGTAAAGCATTGAGTCAACATAACTAGATATATTCAGTTTCTCCATTTTTATTGTTTTGTGTGCTATTTACAAAACTTCGATTTGTGTGCATTATCCTAAAGTTAAGAGACCAAGTTTATACATATGCTCTTGGAAAGTGTGTTGCTCAGCACGTTTGTTCTTTGTCTTTCACTGAGCTGCAGTGCTGCCTACTGTGCCCCTCTAATAATTACATTCACAGGTGTATATTTACAGATCTTCAGCTTCAAAATGATCAGGATTGTAAATACATTTTAAGGAGGCTATCTACTCACAGATCCTTGAGTGCACTGAATGTAAAATTGTTTTATTTGTCAGCGTTGGCAAAGCGCTAAGAATGGTGCAAAATGAAGATTGAAAGGTCCAAAGGCCTCCTTCTGAAAAATCTCTGAGAAGTTGCAATTTTGCATAGGTGGTCCTTTACCAGGAGGTTGGCCACATAATGAAGGCTGTGTTTCAGTAACCACTTCTGTCTCTGCAGGCAGCTCTCTCTTCTATGGCCATCAGAGGAGAGTGAGCCATAGTTGTCAACTTTCTGCTAACTTCTGTGAGTGGCAGATCAGAATGATTGCCTCTCTTTTAATCTTATTTCCCAGTTTGTTGCATTTTTAGGGTTTTTTTTTGTAGTCCTGGAAGTTCTGACACCAGCATGCCTGTAGAATATTGCCTCTTCTCAGCAGCAGTCCTGGCAGCTTTGGTGGTGCTTCATCTCCTTGCAAGTGAAGCGTTGTTTCCTACAGTGGTACACTTATATTTGGCTACTTTCTGGGGAGAAAAAAAAATAGATAAATGATTATTAAAGTGAGATATTTTAATGTTGGAAAAGAAGACTTGATGATGTGGCATTAGGTCTGAATTTCACTTTACATGACTTACTGATCTGTGTGCTCCTAGAAATGCCCTCAACCTTCCATGACAGAGTTTTTTAGAAAAATGTCCCTGTTAGGAGACTTCTCAGACAGGTTTCATGGACGTGCACAGCCACCAAGTAATTCAGAGCTCATTGTGAAGCATCTGCTGGTCAGCTCTTGCCAGCTGGCCTGTAGCACGTGCAGCCGGCAGCTGGGGATTAGCAGGAACCCGCTCCTCGCTTCCAACTTCCTCACAGCTCCTGCAGCTGCATGAGAGAATGAAGCAATCCCTGCCTTGGACTTCAGCTGGTTTTGTTTTTGTTTTTACCCACCACAAGCATCTGGGTGTTTTGATGCTTTTTGCCTGCTAGAGAAGTCACAAGGCTTCCTTCCAATAGCGTGGCTGAGAGGGAGCCCAGTTCTGATCTTTCTGACTTATATTCCTGTAGGCTCAGAGGATCTTCTGGCTGAACAAATGCCAAGTGGTCTTTTCAGTGCCAGCTGGTACATGAAAAGGCTTCCAAAGGGAGCTGAAAATGGACTGTGATGTTACATGTTGTAGTTGTTTAGCATTAACATCTTGTTCTCAAAATACTAATTTTCGTCTAATTTGCAACTGCCAGAAGCACAGCAATACCTTGCTTTGCATAATGGAAGTGTTTGTGAATTCAGTCTTGCTGTGAATGTATCAGCTGTGCTGTCTGAAATGTCACTGAGGCTTGAGGATGAGCATTACAGTCTTGCCTTCATCTGATTGACCCTCACTGGGTAGATCTAAGTACTTTTTGGAAAGCAGCTTAATTTTTGAAGTAAAATCCCAGTGTGTATATAAAATAAAGAAAATATGTAATATATTTAGCATATGTGAAATACAACACTGAATTAATTTAGCAATTTGGGACTGATAATTGCGTTTAAATTAAAAACAATATTAAGAATTATAACCATAGCTGAATCTTGCAGCATTAGGGCTTATGAGACAAAATTTCATATATGCTATATATATATATAATATATATGCCACTGAGGCCTGATTTTCAAAATAACTGTTTAATGGCTGTACCTACTATATTCAATACGGCCTCCCCACAACTTTGTCTGTGTGTGTTTTCTGTACCTCATGATGTTTCAGTCCTCGTCATCCACGCTTTCTTTGCAGCCCATTGAAATGGAAGCCTGAATATGTAATAGATGTAGTGACAGCTGGCAGTAGAGAGGCATATGGCAAACCATGAGAGCTGTGATGAAAAAAGGTGTATTTTATCTGAAGGAAATTATGCATGGGAGTTATTGTGCAGAAAAAAATAATTGCATCTTGGCACCTACCTCCTTTTGCTTTGCTATTCCTGTTCATTTCTATCTGGCGTTGAACAGTAGCCTTGATTTTTGGAAGCTGTATTTGTGTATGTAGAAACCAGGAACATCTAAACTGTGTCAGAAGTAGATGATAAAGCTCACACAACTTTACAGCAAGGCTGCTTCTTATTGTAGCAACTTATTTAGTAGATTATCAGAAGCTGACTTTTCTATTCTGTGGTGACATCTTTTTCCTTTCATCTTTTTCAATAAATAAAGTCCGTGTTTCTTTTAAGATATTTAAGAAACCCATTTGAGTTTACTGCAAATACTACTCATGCTGTAATAATTAGGAAAAAAAGTATAATATGCACTTACTATCCGTACTTCATTACTTTCACTAACCAATAATTGTCACTTCCTACTGCTTCATTCATTATGGCAGCAGTGCTTCCTGTAACAATTAAGTAGAAAGGCTGATGGTTATATCAAAACTGCTGCTAACAATTTGTGTTCTTTCTAGCTACAAGTTAAATTGATTTTCACATGGATCCAGGAAAGGCAGGAGATTTCAAAACAGTATAAAACACTTATTACACTTATTCTTATTAGAAATAATTACTGAATAATCATGTTAGATTTGAGGAACTAATAGCCTGAAATAATAGTATAATATATAATTTTATTTACAGGGCAAGGCAGCTGGAAAGAAGACAAAAGTTTACCATATTGCCAAGGAGATCATGAGCTCAGAGAAAGTGTGAGTGTCAATGCTAAGCTGAACATCTTATCAGTTTATTTTAATTGGGCAGTTCAGATTTAACTGTCTGCTTTTTCTTGCTTTTCTGATAGGTTTGTGGACGTGCTAAAGCTCTTACACATTGTAAGTATAAAAAAAAATTGTTCTGTTAAAGCTTAGTGTTTTAGTTTTATTGCAGTGAATGTGATTTTTTTTCCTGCAGTGTCTGCATAATTTAAAATTCCTTTTTTTTTTTTAATAATGGATGAATATGGTTCATTCTGTGTCTCCTTTATTAACGTGTACAGTCTTCCCGCTGAGTTGGGGATACTGCTTGAATACTTAATATGGATATATATCCATACATGTTAAGCAGCACCATATTTATATAACCAATTTCTACCATAGCAACCTAAATAGAATCTTTGGTTAGAATGATTTTTAAAGTAAAGGGGAGAGGGAGATACCAATTTGCCATTAGAAATAGTAAGTAGAAAGATGCATTATTTAGATAACCTAATTAATTATTTTTCTCTTGCATCCATCATATGGCATACTTTTTTAGGCTGTAGCTCTTTGATAGGTGCTTGTTTTCTGATAGCAGCTGTGACTGCAGTACGCACAACATGACGTCCACAGCAAGGGTTAAGTATTTAATCCTCGTTTATGCGAGCCAGTCATGTGTTAAATGTGCTCTGTAGAAGATGAAAAAAATAGTAAATTAATTAGCTTTAGCTTTCTCTAGCTTCATTTGATAAGATTTCTATCAACTTCTAAGTAATATCTATTTGTACCATTTTGCCACTCTGTGAAGTAAAACCACAGTGATTTTTCCTTGGGTGCCAGAAGTAGTTCCATTACAAATAGATGAGTTTGTCCATGTCGGCCTCTTGAGAAGCATGTTCTGTGAAACTGGGAACAAAGACTCTTATGTATGGATGTATACAGTGCTGTAATATGGAAATCTTCAAGGAAACAAAAAAATTCCCACAGCACTTGCTGATTCCTCTTCTGCCTTCCGTTTTTGTAGTTGATTAGTAATTGAGCCTGTTCAGACTTGATTTTCAAATGCTAGGTCAGGCAGTGTGGCCAATGTATAATTTATTTTCAACATTATTTGTAGTAGAAAACTCAAGTCTAAATGCTGATTAAAGGAAGAGAATTGTTCTAATGAGTATAGATAATTTTTAAGCTATATGTTTTTAATTATCACATTTTTCCAGCATCAGTTTATGTTTTAAAGGTGTCTTCACTTTTGCCAGTTCTTGAAAATCCAGCTTCAGGTAACATGTACGGTATTTAGTGGAGCAGGTTTCCCAGCAAAGCAGTTGATGCTTCATGCCTGTATGTGTTAAAGAGACATCTGGGTAAAGCCCTCGGAAACAAAGGCTGTAGGAGAAGGAAGATGGTAGGGAGTTAAGGAAGTTTCTGGTGTAAGCTTAAGGTTGTCCAAGCGTTGTAAACATCCAGTGTTCTGGGGTGTGTTTTGCTTTGGTTTACTGAATAGCTCACATGAAACCAGTATGCTAGTTTGTAACTGGCAAGTACCAACAGGTTAGAAATGTTTCTGTCGGTAGAAGTAACAATCAGCATGTATTCAACATAGCCTAACGGAGGAGACTGAGAGACTTTCCAAATTGAAAACATAGGCTCTGCCCATACTAGGCTGCTTTACAAATAGTGAAGAGTAGGTCTTTACTGAGTTTGTCAGATAAGTCTCCATTACACCTTCTGTGCTCTCTGCCAGGGTTCAAGTAAATACCTGAAATGCAGAGACTAATTCTGCTGATTCTGTTCAGTCTGTATTACCAAAGCCAGTTCTGCATATAGTGGCTCTTACTACAACCAGGGAACAGAACTGTTGGTGCTTGAAGAATTTGAAGTAGAGCCTAAAGCTGTTAGATGATGGGAATGTGATACCAAACTAGTTACAAGCACCACTGGTTTTTTTAGAGGTTTTTTTTTTTTCTTTTATATTAATACAGTTGTGTTAGGTGGTGCAGCTCGTCTGGACTATCAGGGTGCCTCTCTGGACACTGCTGTGCTTTGTGAGTCTGCCTGGCTTCTTCTGCTGAAGGCAGACTACAAAAGATCTCTACAAAATGATAAATGCTTGGAAACATTTCTATACCATGAAGTAAGCCAGTCACAGTAGAGATAATGTACTTTAACTGGCTTGGTACAATGGTGCTTTCTCACATTGCTTGAGGGAGGAATCGAACATTAATTGTAATCTTGAATTCCTTGCACTTCTCTAATTATTGTAAATCTGTTTTAGTGGATGAGATTCAAGTAGAATGCTCAGAAACTCCAGAAAACAAAGGGACTTAAATCAAAACCACACACCTGTATGCATCTTTGTGAGTTGTGGCCCATGTATAGTTTCTGGAGAGCTGAGAAGTGAGAAGTGTTACTTTTTCCCTAAGGGCACTCAGAGAAAAAGAAAGGAGCTGTGAGCTGGATGTGAGATGTGAGGGAATAGGACATGTTTCTGGATAGGAGTAATGCAGGGCCAGTGCTCTTTGTGCCTATTTGTCATGGGATTCTTTGGGAATGCTTTGCTTTGCACAAGTGAGAGAGCTCCTTAAGCACCCCTGTCACTGTAAAGATGCACTCTTGGCCTAGTTACTGTCAGCTCTTTTATCCTTTTTTTTCCTATATATATATATAAGAACAAATATATATATGTGTGTGTATGTGTATATGTGTGTCTGTATATATGTAATATATGTTTGGTCTTTTTTCCCCCAAACCCACTACTCTCTTTTTTCTCCTTTTCTTTTAGATTTTTCCCCTTCCTGCTGTGGTATGGGTAGTGAGGTTTCTGATCCAGCAAGTAAATGTGCTTTTTCGGATGGGTCCTTCTTATGCAAAGCTCAGTGTGCTCCTTCGTGCTATCTTAGAAAAGGAAAGCTTAGGCCTGCAAGCTTTTGCCTGAGCCTTTAGGTCAGTGCTTCCAACTTACATCCCAGTTCTATCCTTATTAGGACTCTGAGAGCCAGAAGGAGGTTGTCAGAAGGCACCTGCAACTTTTCTGCAGCCACAAGGTCACCCTCTTTTTGCAGCAGGCAGATCAGAGGTCAAACATCTTTCTATTTTCTGTTCTGTGTCCTTACAGAGGCACTTAGAAGAATGGGAAATTTTGGTTTGATATGTTTCCATTTTCAGAAAACATTTGCAAAATTATATATTAAAAAAATACATGTCTCTTAACCTCTCAGTTTTTGGTTTTTTTTTTTGCCAACTTTGGTATTTGACTGGTCTGAGTTGAAAACGTGATAAATTTTTAGTCTTTGAAGTGGTTTAGAATTTCTGACTGAGGCATTCATTTGACAATGAATTGCAGCTGTCATTATCTTCTTAAAAAGGCTGATGAAATAGGTTTGATTTGGAAGGAAATGTTGGTCCATTACCCACTCTTGCTTGAAGTTGTGTTCTTAGAATATGTCATAGTCAAATAATTGTTGTAAAAATAGCTATATTATGTTATTAAAAACTTGTAAATGATTTTATTGAGAAAAGGTATGGAATTCCTTGTCAGTTTTCCAGAAGCAACCTCATGGCTTTGTAAGATGTCATGATCCATGCTTATTCACGATCTTTATTAACTGTAAAGTTGTAGTTAAGATTGCCTAGTTATATTTTGCTTTAAATATGTGTTTTGAAATCTTCTGCAAGTGTATTCCTGGCAGCCCTGTTACAGTTTGTCACAGTGCAGCAAACTGGCTGCTCCTTGGAATGCAAACAGGGAACTTTGCTCCTTTCCCCCATAGGATGTGTGTGTGTGTTCCTTGAAAAGCGTCCAAGTGCAGAGATATTTTTCTCCTTAAATTAAACTGATATTTGAGCTATCTGCAGGTGTATTTAGCTGGAGTTATACTTCAGAAGAAGAGATTATGGCTTATTTTTGCTTTGGTGATGGTATGTTCTAGGAGAACAGATCCAAGATGAATATTGGTTGAAACCTTAGGAGTAAAATATGTGGCCAAATTTAGATCATGTTGTTCTTTCTCTTCCTGTTAAATGCATAAGAAAGTTTAATTTCACCCATTTTGACTTGTCTTCCTTCAGATGTTAGATACCAGAAGGTGCAGTTAATCAGTCAGCAACTGAGTGGGAATTTAGTCCCGTTAGTACACAGCTAAACATCTACTTTTGCTCCTTCTTTGCTGAGATGGGCAGGTTGCTTGGCTCTGCACTGGGAATCCTCCAGTGGAAAGAGAGGAATTGTGACTCAGGGCCTTTGCAGAGGGGAAGTGCGTGGGCTGGGCGTAGATGATTCATAATGGGGTCAGAATTATTTCAGATATCACTGCCGTTTGCTTATTTAAGGAAACTGTATTAAAGGAGGGGTCGAAGGAGAGAGGCTCAAGCAGAAACAGCAGTGTTGGTATCCTTCTTCTGTTTAAAAAGTGGAACAGCTCTAGCAGGGGGGTATACTGATAGAATAAATAAAATTCTCTGAGGTTTTTGAGTTGAGAATGTTTTATCAGGCATTAATTCAGCAACAAGACATACTCTCAGAGGCCTTTAAAACTGTTTGAACTAGATTTTCATATGGACAAGTATCCAGTGGGCTGCTGTCTTAGTCTAGAATGAATGAGATTATTTCTGGTTTGTGAAGAACGTATTTTCCAGGGATGGCTATAGGTGCCATCCTCTTCAAGTGTTTGGCTGGAGGCAATTGTCTTTGCATAAGTAGCATGAACTAGTGGGAGGTGTCCCTGCCTATAGGAGGGGGGTTGGAACTAGATGATCTTAAACCATTCTATGATTCTGTGATTACCATTGGACTGGAACATAATGTAGAAACTCTAACCCAGTAGTTCAAAAAGCAGTTTTCAGGAAGTGTACAACAGCCTCTCATCTTCTGAAAGGAAATAGCAAGCTTAAAAGTATATGAATCATTCCAGTTTCAGATTCATAATCTCTTGTTTTGTGTCATACAGCATATAAAATATTTGGTCCAGAGTTGCAAGTGGTGTTTTTTAGTGAAATAAGCACATAAATTCCTAAGCATGGCAAAGAAGTTTAAGAGTATTCAGAAGGCTCATTTTTAATTATAAAAACCTTGCTTTAAAATTAACTGTGGTGAATTGCTGCATTGCTTCCAGCACAGTAATTTCTAGGACATCTCAGGTGGCCGTCTTTGGACAGACTGAAGAAAGCAGTGCTCATCAGCAGCATTATGTTAGCACTATATGCTAAATATCTTTGCAATATGAGTCACTTTTTGTCGATATTTATAGATATCAGAGCAATGCGTGTATTATTTGCAGCAGTGGTTCTGTTTTTATTCTGGTTTTATAAATCTGGTGCACAGATTTAGTTTTAGAAGGAATTAGGTGCTGTTGTGCTAAATTGGTATTCCTGTCATTTCTAATTTTGAAGCCACTTGTATGTAAGAAAGGAACTTTCCCATATAAAAAAAAAAGAACTTGACTGAATAGCTTCTGCCATTTGGAGTAAAATTTCAGATTTTACTATTGAAGTTAACATGTTTTATGTTTAGTAATTAACACAGACCCTCTGTAGGTTCTGGTCCTTTTAGATGAGGAGTTACTTTCTGAGAAGGCGATACTTGAATGGCAGCACTGCTAATTGGGGACCTGCCCCATTTGTTTGGCTTTCCTACCCCTTCTGCTCAAGCACGTGCTCTCTGCATTCGCCTCCCAGGTTTATCTCGAGATGAACTTGGCATGACAGTTATTTCACACCCACTGCCAGGTTATAAATAAATCTTAATATGATTACAGTGACAAATACATTGCGCCGCCTCTGAAGTGAAGACTTGATAATTCCAAAAAAGAAGGGGGAAAAAAGCTCTGAAGTGTATCGCCTTTGTTGTTCAGCAGTCTGGTTTGCATCATTTGAAAGCTTCACGTTATCTTTCTTCCCTCTGTTTCCTTTCTGCAGGGCTTCCTCCCTTTCCTCGGTTGTGGAGGGAGTCGCAGGGGTGAGAAAACAAAGTTTTGGTTGGCTGTGCTCATGGCCCAGTCTTTGACAGCATGATCCAAAGCCCAGAGAGGCTGATGGACTTTGGATCAAGCCAGTAGAGAAACCCAAACCCCTTGCATTTGAAAAACATCCTGCAGGCTCTTTGAATGCTATATCTAGAAGTTAAATAAATGCTCTTAACTACAAGTGACATTCCTATCTTATCTACTGGTGCTTAAACCTGGCTCCCTGCTTGCCGTTTATTGTGTGGCCAGGGAAAAGCTGGGCTTGTTGATTTCGTTACAGACAAAACCACTTTTCTTTTCATCATGCAAGTAGGCTTATAGTGCTCAGAGAAAATTCTTGTTCCACCCCATGGTGGAGCATATACAGTATATTGTCTGTGCAAGGGATTTTTTGAGGGGAATATTATCATAATATGATGGTGCATTTTGCATGAAGCTCTTCAGAAGGCCTCGTTTGAGCTTTTGCCATTGTAATTCCATGTATCATTTCAGTGTTAAGCAATGCCCTAGGGTCAGAAAAACCCATAAGATGCAGCTGGTAGTTAACCTATGTGTCACTAGTCTACACAGAGGATGTAAAACAGAGCATTTCCATATGAATAACGCCATCTGTTTTTTAACTCCCTTGCATTTAGTTCTCAGCCTTCCCCATCACAGCCATTGCCCTGTATCTCTTTTCAGTTTCTTGTCATAACTGTGCCCTGGCGCAGCCTTCGCGACCCAGGGTCACAGAGCAAGAAGCTGTCTGGAGCTCGCTGATGTAATGAGGAGAGGCCAGGAGAAAGCTGAGACTGGAGTCTGACAAACCCTAAATAGTGCCAGATGCTGGGCTGATGAGATAGCCTGTGAGACCTGGAGCAGTAGACTTGTGTGTGTGTGCGCCTAATTCTTTTTTTTATTATTATATTAACCAACGAACCCTACAAAATTTCAAAGGCAGATGTGAACATGCATATTTAAAAATATGCCTCATCACTGCACACAGGAACATGCCATTTAGTCACCTTTTTTGGGTCACCTACAGATTTTGTGTGCATTATTAGGTTTCGGCAGATGCAAACTAAAAAGAGCTATTACAAACTGACTGTTTTATGCTGATGCCCAACTTCAAGTGAGACATGATAAAATAGATATTTGGATTTTCTTTTTTCTCATTTTAAAGTTATGTTTTTGATTATTTTTTTTGAGTGAAACGCTGAATTGCTAAACCTTTTTTGAAAATTTTCTGTGATCAGGAAAAATACCTTGCCTAATAGATACCACATTTCATTATGTGTGCAATCCTGACCATAGTGTCTTGTCCAGGGCCAAGATTTTAATTCTGAGTAGTTTAATAATGGCCTTAATAATAACTTAATAATAACTTAGCTCTGCCCTGTTGAGAGCTGGTCGAAGCATAAAAATACTCCAGGATCCTTCAGCGGTTAATGCAGTTTTCCTCCTTCCTGGAAATGTTTTGAAGGTAGCAATGTTGTTTTGATAATGGACAACATTTGAAATCTCACAGTTCCAGTGCATTGTTAAAATAGCTCTTTGCTAATGTTTTTTTTCCTATGTGAGCTGCTATGTATGGAAAGTTCTTGTGACACAGCATTTTTAATCCAGGCAGCACATCTTCCTAGAATGCATTTGTAAATAACTGCCAAATAACAAAAAATGTGGTTTTAGATTATGATTATTATGATTGCATTGGCTGATACAACATTTTTGCTTTTTGACCCAAATCTTAGCAAGAAGATGCTCAAGGCTACCAGTACCTTTGCAGATAGAAGCGCTTTTTCACTCTGGTTTCCTCATGTGTAGTATCAGCTCATTTCTTAAGGGTGTGTTAAAAAAGTAATGAACAACCTCCACAGTGTATGTCCAGGACTGAGAGAGTCAAGCTCCAGCATCAAACTGAAGGGATTAAGGCTGACCCAAGGGAGTGAGTTGAAGCTGCAGGGAAACATAACCCAGATGGCACCCTCCTCTCTTTGGTAATAGGGAGGCAGGGCCTGGAATGTCTGCAGAGAAAACACTGATGTCTGAACTGTGCTTTGAAGGCTGTTGGCTCATGGTGAGGGCTTCTCTTTGTGCTCCGGCAGGATTTCCGGGACGCAGTGGCACACGCCTCTAGGCAGCTCGGGAAGCCTGTGATTGAGGACAGAATCCTGAATCAGATCCTGTACTACCTACCTCAGCTGTACGAGCTCAACCGGGACCTCCTGAGGGAGCTGGAGGAGCGATTGTCTCATTGGTGACTATCAGTGAAAGAACACCACTCCTTTGATGCTGTTAAAATGTGTCTGCGGGGTTTTAAAGACTCCGCATGACCGCAGTCTGACTCTTGTTTGTTTTTCACATGCCTTCATAAATGATAGAATTGGCTTCGAAGGTACAGGGGTACCTTTCTGTTTTGCTGTTTTGTTTGGCACTGAGGGGCATCTCAGAAGGCATGTCAGCACATGCTTTAAGCAACCACACTTTTTTGTTTAAAACATAGGTTTCAGTTGAAAGTTCTTGTTTCTAAGTGTGCGTGGGCATGATAAATGGACTGACTTCACGAGAGGAACAGGAGGCTCTTCTGAGGATTTGTTTGCCTTTCAAAGGTAGTTGAGGTCTACTAACCAGACAGTGCTGATGGGCAGTCCTGCTGAAGTCCATTCTCAGTTACACTGGTGGTTGGATCTAAACCAGCCAAAGAAAGTGTATGGACAGAAGCACTGAAATGAGTAAAGACTGTAATCCTGAGCCTCCTAGTGTGGGATGTAGACACCATCTTAAAGTTTGAAGATCCATTTCCTTGGAAATCCAGCTTGTATTAATGTGTTCAAATGTTTCAGATCATTTAGAGCAGACTGTGAATCAATTGATTGTGATCTAACTCCAGGCAGAAGTGTGCCTGGTAAGACTTTTCAGAATAGTTTATGAGCTGAACGCCTGTCTGCTGGACTGTAAGCTTTTTGTTCTGAAATAAACTGTCACATCTTACCGTGAAGACGATCAATATCTTGCTGCAAGGTTAGCATGTATACCTTTTTGTGATTAATTGTTCTGTTCTTGTTTCTAGGCTTGAACATCAAAGAATTGCTGACATATTTGTGAAAAAGGGCCCCTACTTAAAGATGTACTCAACTTACATCAAAGAATTTGATAAAAATATTGCACTGTTAGATGAGCAGTGTAAGAAGAACGCAGGTTTTGCCTCGGTAGTGAAAGACTTTGAGGTACTGTGTTGTTTTCTAAGATATATCCTGTTTTGTAACTTTTCAGCAGTTGTCATTTTTACGTAAGACTTTAGAGATCATCCTCTAATTTGATTTTTTTTTCTGCTGGGTCTTGGCTTGAGCCCTTATAGGGTGAAAGTGAAAAGAAATTCAAATTTTCCAAAGAAACTAGTGATGCTGGCTGCCAAAAGACCTTCATTTTCAGAAAATTTAGTACTTGCTACAAGTTGTATCAAAGGCATACTAGCAAAATCACCAGTTGCTTTTTTGGGTTTGGTCTCTTGACCGTAATGCAATGATTAGCTGTCTTATTTTAAGCAGGTTGATTTCTCCACCACATTACAGGGTAGTAGCTTACTCATGGGAATCATATTTCATTTCAGTTGGAAACATACAAAAGTGACTCTTAACAGTCTACATATTTCTAGAAGCTTTTAAACCCAGCCCATGCAACAGTCAGTTGAAAGCTGATTCATGTCACTGAAAGCAATACCAGATTTTAAATAATCCCCTTAAATCAGAAAGGAGATCAGAACACGATCCACACAATCTTTGAATTTACCTCCTATGATGCAAGCTTCCCCTTGGGTAATCTCTTCTCTGCTAGTTTACAAATCCTTAAAAAGGCTACTTAGAGCAGGCAAAGGAAGAGCTTGAGGTAGAGTCCACAAGTGCAGTAAGAACTCTTTTCAAGGACTCAGTGTTTCTGATACATGTTATTTTGAAGGCAAACTCAAGATAATTTTTTTTTTTTAAGCACGGGTCTTTTAATTGTCTTTTGTCTTTAGATGTTTGGATTAATTAAAACTCCTTGAGTGATTACTGCTCTCCTCTCTGCCTTTCTTCCTAATGGACATTTACTGCGATTACAAATTAGCATGTCTTTGCCACTGCCTTTTCCTTTATTTCTGGGAAGATCCACTCCTCTCCTTTATAAGCAAAATAACCTATTTTGAATTCACAGAGAGTGTGGATGCTTACTGATGTCTTTTAACTCATGATTAATTTTACATACATCTTCCACACAGGGAAATACTCGCTTTATGGTGCAATATAATGCTTCAGTAGTCACACCTTTAAGATCAGCTTATCTGATATTATCGGCAACTCTTTGTAGTTAAGTTTGCTTTTACTGGAGCCCTTGACTACTACAGAATTGTTGCTGATGTTGACTGTTTCTTTCAGATGAGCCCCCGCTGTGCTAGTCTGGCCCTCAAGCACTATCTGCTCAAGCCAGTTCAGAGGATTCCCCAGTACAGACTCCTTTTGACAGGTATAGTCAAGCTTTTATACAATCTTAAGAAACCAGTCTTTGTGTATTCCAGAAAATGTGTTTTCAGGCGGTTGGATCCATCTGCAAAGCATGTTTATCTGACTTCAGTTATATAAAGCTTTTTTGAAAATATAGCATGGGCTTAGAAGCTTTCTTTGGTAACACTGACTGCAACAAGATTCACAAGTGAGATGCTAATGTTCCCAGCGTTGTGGTGTGCTCCCTGATGCTACATTCAGCAGTGCTTGGAAAACATGAACTTGTTGGTGTTTTTTGCTTGTTTCTGTGGTAATAAAAAACAGTAATTTTCTTAGAGGGTTGGAAAGCTCCTCTTTTGAATTTTGGTGTGTGTGGGTATTTTTTTTTTTTTAATGGAAAAAAGTAGGATGGAAAACTAGAACAAGGAGAAGGAACGGAAAGATTTGTCTGTGAGCTTTTCTTGCAAGTAGTTTCTCCATTTCTCTCCTGCCCAGGTGTTTTGACTTTGAAAACCATTCTCCTTTAAAAGCAGGAAGTGTGGGTTTGGTAAATGTTGCTGTTTAGCACTTAAGACTTGTCGCAGGGGCATGAGTTGGTACAGGACTACAAAATCTGGGCTCTGTACTCGGCTTTGGCACTGGCATGTCTAGGTGACCTTGAGGAAGTTGTCTCCTTGGTGCAGTACTTTCACTTTGTGTAAAAGGAGTGGTACAGGCCTCCTTTGTGAAGTATTTTGAGATGTGTTTGTTGTAAGAGGGGGATGGCTCCTGTAAGGATTTGGAAATACTTAAGGCATTGTTTTTGAAAGTTGCTTCTTGATGACCTATTTAAAAATAGCCTCTGTTTATGCAGTAACTGCAAAATAAAATGCTGTATGACCCTTTGTTTGGCTCTGTAGCAGCTTGTTGGCATTTCCCCAGCAAGTACTTAGACTAGTGATGCTGTGGGAGATATAAACTTCAGTGCTGTGGAGAAATTGCTAAGTTACTAACCTGGTCTGTTTTCTTTTTAATTGTCTCATGGAAGTCACAGGTGGGGAAAAAAGGGTTAAAAGCCTTTATCAAATGAACTACTTTGTGGGAGAAAATATTAGTGTCTTTTAATTGATAAAATTAAACCACAAGAAGGCATTTGAGAAGTTGCTTTATTTTATAAGGACACTGGCTCAAGGCATCGTGTAGGCTTGTTATATATTCCTCAATCAGTGGAGATGCCTTGGATAAGCTCAAAAGTTTCCAATAAAAAGGCAGAACAGAGGAGCAATTCCTTTGTCAATATACATAGCAAAATGAGAGATGTCAGTGATGAATGGCACGGAAACACTACTACTATGAAGTTGAAGGAGACTTCTTTGTAACTATTAATTGTCACTGTGACAGGGAGCAGCTGTTTTAGACAAGACCTGAAAATCTCATCCTGTGTTGGGCATTATGTGGAGTTCTGCAGACCTGGCTGGGGCCACCCAGCTTTAAAAAAGTCTGTAAATACACATGCTATTTACATGAATTGGATTGCAGTGCTGGTTACTGCTTTAGAAAAATAAATTTTTTGTGTCCCATGAGAGGAATGAAAGAGATCAGACTAAGAAATGAATTATGCGGTGGCAGGGGGCTTTTATTTTGGATCTCCTTCATTTTTGCTGTGTTCACTTATTCATGCCATTTCACACTGTCTTCTGAGATTTTCACTCTCCTATATCTCAGTGGGTGACTTCTCCACTTTGTTACCTTCTAGCAGCTCTGTATAATACTGAGTAATCTCTGTACAAAGCCTTTGGAGGATATACCAAGTATTCGGCTCTGCTGTTGGAGTGAGCAAAACAAAAATGATGCTGCAGTGATGCAGCAGCAGCCCCAGGCAAAGACAATGGGCATCTGAGTGTGGCTGAGGAGGGGGCAGTGGCTTAGAGGAGAAAAAACAATCCAGGAAATGAAGCTGCGGGGCCTGAGTCAGCAGGGATTTCTTGTTATTTAGATGCTGTGTCGGTAGGACAGCTTTGTACTAGTAACCTGCTGCTACAAGATTGTTGCTGTGCTTTGAAGTGTAGTTGCTTTTGTGCTAACAAAAGGAGGAGCAGGTGGACTTCTAAATCAGGCAAGAAGAGACACAACTCAGCTGTATTTCTATTTAATTATACAGCTTTTCCATCACACCAAGGAAATTTCCACTTTCCCACGTAACCCTGAACTCCATACAGCAAATATTAAGTGGGTTGCTGGGGAGGTTAATTAGAGACTTCGTATTTTTAACAGAAAGGAAGGTGAGGTGAATCTCTCCTCCAGAAAATCTGGTTTGAGTAGAAGACATGTACGATACAAGCAAGCACTTCATTGTCATATGATAAGCTTCTATCCTCTTTTTCACAACACAGTGCTTGTAGAGAGAGAGGTGGTGCCTCTTATTATACTCAGCTGAGGTCTAGTGATGGGAGGCTGAGGGGGTTTGAAAAATCTGCTTTTGAGCGCGTGCTGTTCTTTTGCAGCTCAGAAATAGAATTGTCAGACTTGAGGCCAATTCCATTTTGAGAATGAATGCTTTGAGTTTAATGTAGTTAAATTGGACAATTTGAGACAAGAAGTAATTAATGAAGCAGAAGATAATTTTTATCAAGAGTAGAAGTGATAGCTACTGACCCGTAGCATGAAGGAAAAGTGAATTACTGGCTGCTGTCAGGTGGACAGAAGGCATAAGAACATTTTGTCATAAACCAATGCTTGTGTCAATTTTGGTTGTGTTTTGGGGTATCTAGCAAAATTATGAATTTTAATTTTTAAGTCTACCTTTCTGAAGGCATATTTAAGGTCTGCCATCAGAATACAAGGAGGAAGAGGTCAGACAAAAATTAGTGAGTTTTCTATCAAAAAGCCTTTCTCTGGTAGTGTGGTTCTTTTCACAGAATCACAAACACCAAGGTTGGAAAAGACCTACAAGACCATCCAGTTCAACCATCCACCCATCACCAATAGTACTCACTAAACCATGTCCCTCAACACAAAATCCAGACGTTCCTTGAATACCTCCAGGGTCGGTGACTCCACCACCTTCCTGGGCAGCCCATTCCAGTGCCTGACCACTCTTTCAGAAAAGTAGTATTTCCTAGTGTAAATACTTTTATTCCTCTTGAAGTGGTTTGTGTAAATTAATGCATGCATCTTGTTTACATTAAGTCAGTTATTCTATTGCATGAAATGTAGTATTTGGGTGACCAGGGATTTTGGATAGGTTTTCTGCTCTCGTGGAGATGTGTTGATAAGATTTGTTTTGCTAGGATGGCCTCTTTGCTGTATTGTGATCAATGGGAAGCTTGCACTGTCATGAAGCTAGGAGGTTGCTATCAGTTGTGAAACAGAGATTGTGACTTGCTTGGGTGTTAGTCAGACCTCTGTGCCATTTACAGTGCTACAGTTCTCTTTCAGCGCTTTGTAATTTAAAAAAAATCTTTCCACTTAATTTCCTGCATAGTCTCAACTTCTGTTTTATTGTCACATTGCCAGTACTGTTCTCTATTATATTAAAGCAAGCCCATGCTTACTGTCAGATTTGTCCTAGGCATACCGATCATCTCCTTTCTGTTTAAACCAATAGAAGGAAACCCCGGTGCTGAGGGTCTGACACTGTTGATAGTTTTAATATTATTAATATGATTTATATTTTATTCTGCAGTTGTGGAAAGGTGTCCATAATATATATGTTTCATATTTTCACCCAGAAACCAGTGTCTCGTGTAGAACAACTCTAAGTAAAATGTCTGAACAACTGAAGTACATTTCAAAGGGGAAAAAAGTTGGTGAAGACCGCAGATACCATTCCACCTTAGTATTTAACTTCTGTATTTATTTTATCTAGGGATGTTTTTGCTAAATCTGTTCATGTCTGTGAAATACTCTGTTTGCAGAGTGTAAGGCAGTACCTCCAGACAGCTGTTGCAAGCACAGAATTTCCAGTGTGTATGCGCAGAAGAAACTAAAACAGTCTATCACATTGCTTCTCTGAAGCTGAGTTTTAGCTGTTTACTTGCCAGGTACACATAAAGAAATCAAAATTACTTATTTACCACTTCCAGGATTTTACAGCCAGCAGTTTTTTTGGCTGTTTCCGTCTTGCAGTACAAGAGCTGCCTTCCTTTTTAAATACAGAATTTGAAATGGTTGCAGTTATCATAGAATCATAGAAATGTTTGGGTTGGAAGGGACCCTTAAGATGATCTAGTTCCAACTCCCCTGCTATAGGCAGAGACACCTCCCTCTAGATCAGGTTGCTATGCTAAAATCTCTCTTTAATTTTCCTCCTGTTATCTGTGGATATGATTTTAAAGTGCTAATACATACAGTTCAAAACAAAACCCCACAAATGGTATGAGGTAAAGTATTGTTCTTTGGGGGAATGTGTCATAAGGCATGAATGTGCCAAGAAGCAATTAGCTCCCGTGTTGGGTCTCTGGTTTTCAGTGCAGTTACTTTGAATATTAAATTGGATGTTTCCATGTACTAGAAAGTGCCAGTGGAGCACTTGCAGATTAGTGAAGTATATCCACCTGACCTCTTGTTCCCAGTCCTCAGAGAAGTGACTGTGTGGCTGGCAGCTTTAAGAAGCTGTAGTTTCTGTATAAGCTGTAGGGACTCACGCTTTTATGCTGGGAGGTGTCTCCTGGAGTCCTTTGTTCTGGCTCTGGTGGAGGCTGAGTTGCAATATAACTTCAACCTGTTTTCTTTATGAAAGGTGCCCGTGATGCTCGCTCAGCCTGGACAGTAATGTGCAGCTCCTACTCAATGACACTGAGGCAGGGGAGAGCAGCTGTTGTGTGTGTGCGAAGTGGGTTCCTGCAGGAACCAAGTTAAAAACCATGTGAACTCCTCTCAGTTCCTTGTAAAATACCTCCTGTTGATTTTAGTCTTATGCCAATTTCTTACGAGCACAACCCAAGCTGAGACAAGGTGAACTCATTTTTTAGTGGAACATGTGTGCGCCTAAATGCTGCACTTGAAGGTCTGGTAGCTGCTACAGCAAAAGTTGTGGAGACACGTGAAGGATGCAGTATTATGGAGCTGGAAAAGTTTGTGCCATGTCAGGCTCATGTTAAAATCAGGCGTTGGCCATTCTCTGATAAAGATCAGCCAGAACCTGAAGTGGAGCAGCAGGCTGTGGGTGTTCCCAGGCCCAGCCAGACCTCCCAGCACTCCCACCCCCAGCTCACCCCCAGCTGCCCCCAGCAAGGCCCTGCTCCTTCATCCCAACCTGCTCTTCATGCTTCTCTTGGATCCTCCCTTAGGTCTTTGCCAAAAAATAAAGCTTCAGTGCCAAATATTTTTCTTCCTGTAGTTTTGTTTTTCTCAAAGCTTTCATTAGCTGACAAGATTTCTCACTCTTCATGGTATTTCAACTGCAGAAATGCATTTCATAATTCCCTTATTTTGCATAAGGAAACCATTACAGTATTCTGAGTGCTCTCTGAGGGGCATGCATGAAGCAAGACATCCTATGAAGGCAGGAACAATTGGCTCTCGATCCTTCTTGAGTGAAAGGATGAATCTGGGTAGGGCAAACATCTGTGAGCTGAATTCTTTCACTCCTACATTTGACGTTTACAACCGCTAAGCTGAAATTGAACATTTCCTAGATCATATACAATCAATTTTCTCTAAATCAGCCAGAATGTGAGTACCTCATTTAAAAGACAGTTATGAATTAGTATTTGTTGATAATATAAATCTAAAATCTGTATTCCAAGTTCCGTGGAAAGTTGTGTTTCTTTCAAATTTAAGTAGTTCAGAGCTGTACTGAGGCCGTATATTTGCCTTTGACAGGATATCATACTTTTTGGTGAACTGGACACAAGACCAGGGAATGGAATCTCAGGAGGGATGTTTTCTCATCTTGTCAGACATTTGGAGTTAATTTTATCTGAGTAAAAAAGATGAAAAAACTACCAAGTCTTGAATGTACTGAGAGTGCCACCTCGTGGTTGAAGAACTAAATTTGCAATTGAAAACCAACAATTCCTATGTGAACATCTGAACTGGCTCATAATTTATAAGAATAATTTATAAACTTATAATTTTTAACTGAAAAATATTGATCATAATCAGATTTACTGTATTGGGTTACTTTTTTCTCAGCTCCTGTAGACAAGTTAAGGCTCAGACAATTATCTATAATCTTCAAACTTTCTTGTGTCATCTTAATTGTAAATGACTGCAAGTATGTACTTGTCTTCCACCTGCTTTTTTTGTTTTGTTCCAGAATAATACTTACAACATATCACTTCCCTTTAGAGAAAGTCACTGCTTTTTTGCTCTTCCCCGAGCAAGATATCATTATATACTTTCACTGTGGAAATGCTAGTTTTCCTTATGTTATTACCTGGACAAATTTAAAAGGTTATGTGGCGACAGACCTTTGTGGCATAGGTGTGCTGAAAAGCAGATTGCTAGGAAAATGTTGGGTTTTAATGCTTTCTGATTCTGTTTATTTCTTTAACAAAAACGCCTCTGTTATTTTTTCTTTATACAGATTATTTAAAAAACCTTTTAGAAGAATCTGCAGATTATAGAGATACTCAAGGTAAATGTCTCTTTATTCTCAAGAAACAACAGCTTATGTAAATATGATAAAGTTTCTAAATTTTAAATGCATGCAGAATGCTAAGCTGGTAAGTAGAAATATTTTCGGTTTAGTTCTGAGTTCTACACACACTTAGTCTAAGTGCCTCTGCTGCTCAGCAGTACTAGGAATGCTTCTAGTCAGTGGTTCCATTCCCTTTGCATGAGCCCCAGTCATTTATTTTGTTCTCTTTGATGGCATTTGTGCAAGCCCATATCTTCAGGAGGAAATATAGCTGGTAGGAATGCACTAAATGAGCCTTGGATGTGCTAAGCCAAGTTCACTTTCTTACAGCTATGTCTCTTGCTATAGTGCCATAAAATTTATGAATATTTATCATTCTTAAGACATTTAGATATATTTGTTTATTTGACAGTGGTGAAAATATAATCCCAAAAATGTTTTAAATGACTCTTTCAGAGTCTTGGGTTTGTCTTGCACTTCTAATAGTTGTGAACAAGCTGATGCTTGCACTGTGTGATAAGCAACTGAGCATTCAAAAAAGTCAACAATTTAAAAGAAGTATGTTTTATGTTACATTTTCTTGTGATTTCTCCAGCTTCTGTGTTTCTTGTTTTTTTTTTAATAGTGGTACACTCCACAGTATTTTTGTCTCACTGCTTATGCTGAAGATAAAAGCAGAAGATTAGTTGTAACAACGATAATATTAATTTTATGTATTAGACATGTTTGATAGTCTTTGAAACTGATTAAGAAAATCTTATCCTTACTCAGTAAATTTTTGTTGTGACAATTAAATTCCTTTTGACTTTGCTTTGTTGTTTAATTCAATTTGGGGGAAAAAGAAAAGGAGGAAAAAAGACAAAGGTTTGGATATGATTAGCATTTTTGGAAAAAACAACACAATTCTTCCTGATGACCTTTGAATACGTTATTCCAGCTAAGTGATATAGGAAGTGGAATGTTCTTCCCCTCCAAAAAGCAGTTTGCCTGGGGGCTTTTTGATGCTATAGATTATTTTGTTTTGTTGTTTAGATTGTTTAAAGTCTTGGCTCTGTAAGCAGCTCTGGGATCTTGGAAGTTTCTCTTCAATAACCAGCCAATTTTCTGTAACATTCTTCAGTTTTTTTAAGTCAACAAGTACAGTTTGAAGTTTTTGATAGATAGAATAGCTGATAGATGAAGGAAAGTATTAAAAAAAAAAAAAAAAAAAGTCAGGTACTCATTCCTTTCTTTGTGGATTTAGTTAAATTTCCCTTAGCTTCATTTTCTTTCAAGGAAGCTGGAGAGTGTTTTGGCTGGAGCAGCTCCAGAACTTCCTAGTAGGAGACTACTAGCTGTTTTTCAGCAGGCTCAGTTAATATCATGATGTTTAAATCTAAACTTAATTTTTTATCAAATGCTTGGTCTGTGCTTTGTGTTTTCACAGTTTGACTCCTGTACTCACATTGCTTTATTTAAAGAAACTCTTGAATAAAATTCTCCTTAGATCGACTTAGGAGGAGATTTTTGTTCATATTCATACATTGCTTTAGTTTCATATGTAACTTCATAACCTTCTGAACCGTTTGGTTCAAAAATCTGTATCTTTTAATGTGCTTTCTTTCTGAATGTGAACTCATCAAAAAGGAAGTATATGTAGTCTAAAGTGGTAATAGTGTAGTGATATCTTAAAAAACAAAACACCTACAACAACTCAAGGCTTTGGTTTAACTGGGTTGGTAGGCTTCTCTGAGAACTTTTAAGCAATGTTTACTTGGAGTGTTTAACTGCATTTCCTTATTTGCAATGTTTAACTGTTACTCAGTGCTAAATGACATTTTATCAGTGCAGTTGTGCTAGCTTTCAATTAAATGAGGTTTATTTTCCCTACATAAATCAATCACAGGTTTTTGGATAAGATCCTTAGACGGGCTCTGTGTAATACACAGAGTTGCTGTTCAATAACTTACATAATCCTTTTATATAACTCCTTTTTTGCAGTTACACCTAAATGCGTATTTCAGCAGAGTTGCTAGTTATTAAATATCAGTACTTAATAAAATCCTTCTTGTCTTCATAACTCTTCTATTTCAGAGATTTTTTTCCTTCCAGTCTGAAGTTTAGAAGCTTGAACTTTATACTGTTACCTTAAAGTACCACAAAACTAAAGGCAGAAGAAAGAAATCACAGAATTTGGATAATTTTTCTAGGCACCCTTCCATGACTGGCACTGGGGGCAGTTTTGTAAAATTGAAAAAGCTTAATTAACCTCTATATAGTCTCAGTTAAAATGTTGTTAATGTTTCTGCTTTAAGTAGAGATGTTGAAAATAAAGCAATCCTTGATGTGAGAAACTAAAAATTAATTTTGCTTGTAAACAGCTTTATTAGCTATAGGAAATGATTGATGTTGTGACTGTTAGTTGAAGCAATGATTTGGTAGGGCACACCTGGGAAACCGTGATCCTAAGCTTCTGGGATCCATGGGAAGCGCTCTTGAATGCAGTGACTGTCAGTCAGGTCCTTGAATCTTGCCACAGTGTAGAAGGGGAATATTTTTATGTACCTGGCTAGTGGGCATGGTGGTGATGGGTTGACAGTTGGACTAGATGATCTTAGAGGTCTTTTCTGACCTTAATGATTCTATGATTCTTCATTTTTTCCTGGGTTTTCCATGATACCAGTGCTAACTGGTCTACGTAACACATTGTTTATTCGCTCTTCAGATGCTCTAGCTGTTGTCATAGAAGTCGCAAACCATGCCAATGACATCATGAAGCAAGGGGTAAGTATATTGACCTAGGAAGTTAGCTATTTAAATCCTTTTCTATTATTTAAAAAGAAAAAAAAAGTCATGGATGCAATGGCAATTACTTATCTTTTTGCCTTTTTTTCCCCCTGTAGGATAACTTTCAGAAACTCATGCAGATTCAGTACAGTCTAAATGGACACCATGAGATTGTACAGCCAGGAAGGGTAAGTCCTCCAGATGGCATTCAAATGATCGTAACAAAAGTGTAGCATGGGTGACATGCCAACAAAGTACTGAAACTGGCACATATGGAGGAGAGAAATGATCCATCACTTAATTATTTGGTGCTGACAGTCAAATGAATTCTATCTCCCCATAGGTATAATTATTTTATTTTATTTTTTTAAAAAACATGTATCTGATGAAAACTTACATTTTTTAGAATATGATTCTCTGCCTGATCTTGCAGACAGTATTTTTCCTCAAACTTAACCTTTTATTTGCCATAGTTTCAAACGCAGCATGGAAAATCAATGCAACCACTCAGTCCTTCTAGCTTTTCAGGAGAATTACAGATGAACAGCCTTTTTGGGGAGAGAGACCACGAATCACAAAATTTCCACAGCATTTCAGGTGTAATAATAAAAAAAAAAGAAAAAAAAAAAAAAGAAAGAAGGAACATATCAGCTCATTTATACAGTTTATGCCTTGAAAAACTGAGTTTTGAATGGTTTGTTTTAATGTGCTAGATATTTCTGAAAGAAGGAACGCTGATGAAGCTGTCTCGAAAGGTCATGCAGCCACGGATGTTTTTTCTGGTAAGACGGTGTGTATACTGCTGTGTGCCTAATGTCAGTGTAATTTTGAGGGATTGAAACGCTGCACCACAAATGTGAAGTAGTAGTAACTTCAGGGAGGGGAAAAAGTGACCATTTGTTGCTGTTACGCTTGCTCAGTCTAGTTTAGACAGATTGTCTGCTGCATATGCAGTAATATTTTAATAGAACACAATTTCTCAACAAGAAGTACTGTTTTGAACAGTGCTTGTTTAAAATTTCAGCAGTTTTATGGGAAGACATTATCTGAAACACTAAAACAATTACTCCATCCCACTTGTACCAGATTGTAAAACCTACAGCTCAGCTGCTACTATTGTACCCTTCCCTCCCTCCTCCTCTCCTCCTCTTGCCTCCCAAGTGGAGCACTGAGTTGGAAGCAAAGTGCTGGCTTCTCTTCCTGTCCTGCTGTTGTTTTGTTTTAGAACTTCTGCGCGTTTCTGAAGTTTCTGTTTCCAGTTGAATCTTTTGTTTCTTTCCTCTATTTAGACAGTAAAACAACTGTTGTTGTGTTTAGTTTGTGACTTTATTGGCCCAGGATCTTGCCTGAAATCTGGCTTTCAGTTACTGCAGAACAAGTATTTCCCTAGGTGGTCATAAAGTTTGCATTCTAAGCTTGGAAGTGCCTGTCTTGTTCTCTGGAGATGACTGTAGCATGCAGAGGACTGATCTATTAGGCAGTGATTTTAATTGATCATGTTGTGTAGGCTCTTGAAACCTTTGGTTTTGTTGCAAAGAGCCTCGTAACAAAAACTCTTGAGACAGTTCGGTCTTCTGATCTATGTTTATGTTTAGTAAATAAAGCCTGGACCCATGTGTTGAACAACACAGGAAATAAAGCATCTAACAGCTGAGCAGTAGGTGTATCAAATGAAGCTAAGTCTGGTAGAACATCAAGTGAGCACATTTAAACTGGTAAATTTCATAGGGACAAATTTGTCTATATAGTCATAAATTGGTACCTTAATTCTGCCATCTCCTAGTTTCTGGAATATTTTACATTGTTTTGAGGGTTAATTCTATTAACCTCAATTAACCTAATTCTGAAGTAGTTTGTTATGCAATATAGTTGTGTATACGGGAAACATTTTTGTTCCTCTTGATGGCATGTTCTTTGACATCTGTGCACTGTTTACTCATTGCCAAATGTATATTTACATAAGGAAGGATATAAATAGACACCTATTGTTATCTGAATTTTTGCAAGAAAATGTTTCTTGGGTTCTAAGTGGAATAATAAGATGTAGAAGACGCCCTCTTGGATAGCTGAATTTAGTGCTTTCTACTTTCTGTAAAATGCATCTGAAATTCAGTCTCTAAACAGTCTTTAGTCATTAATAAGTATTGCTTCTGTTTTACAGTTTAATGATGCCCTATTGTACACTACTCCAGTTCAGTCAGGGATGTACAAACTCAACAACATGCTGTCATTGGCTGGAATGAAGGTGGGTCATTTGCTAAAACAAGTCTTTCTCTAAATGTGTTTAAACTTAGGTCTTCAAATTTTCAAAAGGCAGCTATATTTATTGTTGGAAAGGGATATTAAAGATGCTTGTATTGCAGAGCAATTCTACAGGCATAAATTTTCTTGCATAATACTGTTAGAGTACTGTCTTACGTTTTCCTAAATAACTGTTTGTCACAGGATCATCTTACCAGCATTTCATCCAGTGCTGGCCTACTCAGAAGTAGTCTGCCTCCTTTTTTTTGTATTATACTATGTTTAAACTGCCTATCTTTTGCTTTGCGAATGCTTTTTCTTAATGACACCCAGAAATTAGGTACCTTTGCCTGATAAACATTCTGGTGGTCAAAACTCCCTGGTTTACAGAGACCTGCTAAGAGGGAGAGAAGATACGGCTTTTGATTCTGAGTCTTTGTGAAAAGCATCAAAGATAAGGCAACCCCTGTAGGTAGTAACAAGGAGCGTGTATGCCATGTATTGACACAATCTCTGGCATGACAGTGAGAACAACAAACCACCGCCTCAGGAATCAAGTGTCTTGTCTCTGGTTCTGTCAGAAATCAGCACCGAGTTCAGCTAGATCTGGCTTCCAGGCCTGAGCTTTCACAGACAGAGCTGCAGCCTCTCTTCTGCCAGCAGATGTCTTGTTGTGGCTCAGAAACACTCTTAACTTTTAAAATCTTGTGTTTGAAACTTGGTATCTCAGAAGAATCACTAGAGATCCAGCCCATGGGGATATCAGACAGATGCCCACGTAGAGCACACCAGTGGCCTGTGTGTTGTCCTGCAGTGTGCTTTTTTGCAGAGTTGCAGGAGAAGCTTACAGGATGCTGGGCCTGGGAATACTGAAGCACAGCAGGAGGTGTCTGACAGCCCCTGAACTTCATTCCCTTGTAATCTCTAGTCTTCCTATGTTGCCACAGTGAAATAAAATGGCGGGCTCTCTGTAATCTTACTGCACCTTGGCTCTAAGGATGTTGTACAATCTCATCCCTGTGAGATCTGCCCCTTCTGTGGTAAACATATGAGACTTTGCAATAAATAAAAATAAAGTAGCAGGAAAGTACCATGTCAGTTTGAATGTAAACCTTTTTTTTCTTTCTCTTGACTGAAGGTTAAAAAGCCATCCCAGGAAGCTTATCAGAATGAACTGAATATAGAAAGTGTAGAGAGATCCTTCATTCTTTCAGCAAGGTGAGTCTCATGAATTCATAATGACTTTAGAAGTATGTGATTTCAAACAGGCCTCAAAAGTTTTTTTACCTAAGCTCATTACAGCTTGATCCATGCTTACATAATGAAAAGTTACTCCTGGCTGGTGTTACTGCAGAAGGATAGAGAGACTGACAGATGGATTTCTAGAAATAAAGTGAGCTTTGTTCTAAGTTGCTTTTGTTCACATTTAAAAAGCTGATTTTGAATATTTAGTCTTTTTTTAATGGGCTGGCAGAAAGGACACCCACTTGTACATAATCAGATTCACAGATACCACATAAATGTGTAGTCTGTAATACAGTTCACTCTGACCTGTAAGGAAGATTCCCTGTTCTAAAGTAATAGATGAAATCACAAAATCTGTAATAAATGTGGCTGGTATTTGAGCAATTTAGGCTTAAGGCTGTGCAGCTAGTAGGGATTCTGCTGTCCTCAAGAGAGCAAACTGATAATCAGATTGAACAAAACTCTGATTTTTCTTCCTTTTCAGCTTTGCTGCACCTTCAGAAACTTTTAAGTAAATCGAAATATTATCCTGTCACTGCATTTCTTTGTGATGAAAAAGTATTAAAATTCACTTCAGTTAATGTTAGGCTTTGCTTTTCCATATGTTTTTTTCTTCCAGAGTAACTGATATTCTGTGTCAGTGCATTAGAGGACAGGATATGAGGCATATCAATACATGTGACATAAAAGTTGTATGGCGTCATTCTGGTCATCTAGCTAAAATAACAGTGTAATTCAAAACATGAGAAGTGGATCTCAGTGAAGTGCTGGATGGGACGTGAAATTACAGAAATGAAAGAAAGAACAGGAATGAAGCTTGTTCTTACCAGATAAATACATTTTCTATCTAACAGCTATTAAACTGGAGTGGTTCTGGCCTACCGTCAGTGAGCTGCCTCTGACAAAGACCTGGTTTGGGGATTGTTGTTTTTACTGTGTTTGGAGTTTGATACAGTCTGTCACTTGTGACAGAGCTGATATCAATGAAAAAAGACATGTTTTCTCTTTTATTTAGCAAAGCTGAGCAGGGGTAGTCTGCTGCTTTCTTTGTGACCTTGTAAATACTGACATTAGGATGTCTGCTGAGAGATAGCAGTATCTCTAGCTGAGGGGCAAACCAAGGTTAGCCTTGGCAGAGAAGCCAGAGGAAGCAGCTCAGTTGTGTCTGAGCAGTAGTTATTTATAACAACAGGCTTGAAAAAAGTATTGATGTATTTCCCAACACATTTTTATAAATGTTTCTCATGATTCTTCTGAACAAAGATGCATTTCATGTTTAATGTATGGTTCTGCACCACTGTTACATGAGCAGCTCTGGCCTGCTTAGGTGCCTTGGTCACTAGGTTTTGCAGAAATACATAAAGATGTATGTTATATAAAAAGTAATGCAAAAAGGTTAATTGGATCTTGTGAAAAGATGATCATCTTAAAATACATATTTTTTATAGAAGATGCTAGCCTCTTCTTTTTGAGGAGCTGATTAAATGGTAAATTAAAAGTAACTCCTATGAAATACATGCTGGTGCATGAGGGAAAACCTGTAACTTTCCATTACGCTCAGTGCCATTTGTGACGCACTTTTCACTTGTCCTTGAAATTCCTGAAATTAGCCTCATGTTACCAACTAAAATTTGACTAGCTCTTTCTTTCTTACACTGTCAACCTTCCATTTGGAGAGCAGGCAGTCAGAGCTGGGTCCTATCCTGACCAAAAGGCAGCTTATGCAGGACTGCTGCAGCTGTGAGAGGAGCCCGAGGGCTCTGAGCCTGGAAACAATGGGAGTACCCTCCTGGGACCCCTCACAGCTTGGCTGCGTGGAGCAGCTGCAATGTGTGCTCCTCACACACGTCTGCCAGAAACAGCAATGACTGGGACTCCGCAGTCTATTTAAGTGTTCTGCTGTTTTATTAGCTAAGGTTTTAAAGAGATGGGTAAAATTAAAAAAAACTCTGCAATTTTTGTGAACAAGGCAGCTTTAGAAAGGAAGCAACCACTGCTGCAAGGGATGTGGCAGTGCTGCGTGGCTGGGAGGGATGGCAGAAGGAGCACTGCCCGCTGTGCTGCTGCTAACTGTGACATCAGCCCGGTTCCTAATGAAACTACCTTTGCTCTCAAGTTTTAGAGAACTGTAAACAGCCCTAAAGGCCTAGTGCAGGCAGGCCTACTGAGTGCATGCTCCCAAGGAAAAGGTTAGGACCTAAGCCATGAAACCCCATCTGTAACGCTCCACACATGGCTGCAGGATGCTTAATCTGCAACACTGAACCAGCTTTATTTAATATAGCTTTAAGAACATAAATAATGTAACCAGATTTTGAAAAACCCAGAGGAATTGGTTGGGATTAAGAATGTTACATAGCTAATGCTACATCCTTCTTAGCAAATGAGGAAGCAAGGGTAAATACACTGAACAAAATGTTCCACCCTGAGTTTGAGATATTAAGGCAGACTATAACACATTGCTTTGCCCTTGCTTCTATCTTATTTCCTCTCCTTTTGTTCTGATTTTGTTGCTGTGTGCACTCAATCATGTTTTCCTCTGTGCCTTGCAGGCTTCTCCTGCAGTTGTCTTATGAGATTTGTCCTGTGAAACTATATAGTACCCAGTTTCATGCAGGTCAAAACCTCTACTCAAAATATAAAGAATCAAAGCTTTCAAATTCACCTACAACAGCCATTAAATAATAATAATAATTAATGTCACACACCTAAATATTTGCTTTCCTCTTCCCTATCTCTCCTTTTTTGTGTGCATCATGTTCAATTTCTTGCTTCAAAAAAAAAAAAGATAGATAGATGTAGATATGTGGTACTATTTAAGAACTGAGGAATAAGATGCATGGTTAATAGACACTTCTGGTTTAAATGTCACAAGCCCTTTTTAAGCTGGTGTTGCATCTTAAATGAGCAGTCCAGCTCTTCCATGCCAGAGTGCATCCTCCTCCCCCTGGCTCCCTCTCCTTTGTGCTGGCACAGGCAATTGCTCACAGTGGTCTGATGAGCCCAGGCAGTAAATTGATCTTGAGGAAGAGCTTGCTTCAGTTTGAACTGGTTTCCCAGTCCAATTTACTGCACTTAAAGCCCACTGTGTAGCCATTTGTACATATGTTTTGGCACAAGGGAGAAGGTAAGTCCTTGTGGCTGAAAGGTAAGCTGCGCTTTGCTCACCAGACAGAGGATGTTTCTCTCTCTAGGCTGGCTAATCCAATGGAAAATTTGGGAAAAAAATATATTAAAGTGGCTTAATTCTTCTAGAAAGACTTGATAGGAGCAAAGAGTCAGCAGCACAGGGCTGGAGAAAAAACTGCATTTTTTGGGCAAAAGTTTGGGGTTTCACAGGGCTAGGTATAACAACTGCACCATGAGATAGAAAGGGGGAAAAACACTTAAAATACTTGCTGACATTTCAGATTCCTTCTTAAGATCAAAAACCTGTGCCTGTGTTCTGGGAGCTCCATTTACACCAATGGTACTCAAGCAGTTCATGGGTACGTGGAGGAAGAGGAGGAAGAAAGGATGTACAAACCTTGAAGCAATCATAGGCTATTGTGGCAGGAAGAAAAGGAGGAAAGGAATCCACATTATAACAACAGACTGAGGATCATTTTTCATTATTAACACAAATAACTGGCACCGTGCAGTTGGCTTAAATATATTTTTTTATATAATACATATAAAAGTAAAACTAGTTTTCATAGGAACTGGAGACTGGAAACTGCAATAGAATTAAATCAATGTGTAATAAAGGTAACAGAATTCTAAACAACACTCATTTCTTAGTTTTAAATGTTAATAAATTGATTTTTTTTTTTTAACCCAACAGTTCTGCTACAGAAAGAGATGAATGGTTAGAAGCTATCTCCAGGTCAATTGAAGAGTATACAAAAAAGAGAATCACGTTTAATCCTAGCAAAAGTCTTGAAGAGGTATATCACACTATTATTGTTGCCCATTTTGTTTCCTTTTTAAATAAAAAGCTTATTTGCAGCTTTCTAGAGATACAAGAGGCTTTCCATGATGAATAACAGAACAACAGTAATTGATAAGAGAATAGGTGATGACAGAACAGAATGATGTTTCATAACACTATCTAGTTCAGAAATTCAAAATTACCTACTTCCAAAAAACCCGAACCAGCCTTCTCAGTTCCCTCTGTAATCCTGAAAACAGAAAGATAACTGGGGAATATTTTAAAACATAGCAGCTGTTGATATAAATAGGCTGGTAAAGCTTGGTAGTCACACAGCCTTTTTGAACTAATGAAATACCACTGTCTTTAAGCTTGCATTACACTGGTCGCTAGTGAATTAGTAGGTAATGTTAAGGCCATGGCAATTTATCAGAGAAGGCTTTCCAACATTATGAGAGTTAACCTATGATTACTGATAAGTACTTGTGTTATTTTTCATCACTGAATGTATGTATTCTGCCTATATTCTCTTAGGCAGATACTGAGAAGCAGGAAGAAACTAGCCCACTAGGATCAAAAGCTCCTATCTGGATTCCTGATACGAGAGCTACTATGTGTATGATCTGTACAAGTGAGTTCACATTGACGTGGAGAAGGCATCACTGCAGAGCATGTGGAAAGGTTGGACAATTTTCTAATTACCTTTTCTTTAAATTATTTGGGTTCCTGTGTGATAAATACAGGCAGAGCCTGAATGCACTGCAGCAACTGTTGTGGGAACAATTGTATGGATCAAAACCAGCTGTTTAGTGTAGAGTACGAGGTTATGACAGACCAATAAATCTGGTACATGTTTCTTAGTTTCCATTTTGGGATGTTATTTATGTTTGTCTCCTGCTTCTGCAATTGCATAGTACAAAACACGAATGTTAGTTAAAATGTCAAAATATCTTCTCACTAATTTGTAGGATAAGAAAAAAAATTGTTTTCTAAAGTTAGTACCAAATTTATCCTATATTTAACTGGTATGAAATGCAGATATGTCTAAAGAATATTTATTTTCTTGTGTTAACCAAATGTGAATATGGATTCAGTGCAGTTGAGACATTTGTGTTAAAGTTTCAAGAGAGCAATGTCTACTTTTAGTTATTCTTTTAAAATTTTCTCAATATAGTGGCTTAGTAACGCAGTAAGCTTAACTCGCTTTTCATTAATTATTAACAATGACTTATTAGGGGGCTGTAAGAAAGAAGGGAACAGACTCTTTAGCAGGATCTGTGGTGATAGGACAAGGGGAAATGGTTTAAAACTAAAAGAGGAGAGATTTGGATTGGATATAAGGAAAAAAGTTTTTACGATGAGCGCTGGATCAGATTGCCTAGAGAGGTGGTAGATGCCTCATCCCTGGCAACATTTCATGTCAGTCTGAGCAGCCTGATCAGCTGTAGGTGTCCCTGTCCCGGGGGGTTGGAGATTCATGATCCCTGAGGTCCCTTCCAACCCTGGCAATTCTGTGATTCTGTGATTCTGTTCACTATAGGGGAGTTGGATTAGATGGCCTTCAAAAGTCCCTTTCAACTCAAATGATTCTATGATTAATTCATGTAATTGAGAGTATTTAGAGAAGGGCAATATATTGAACATAAGGACCAGCCAAGGTCTTAAATCATTTTCAGTGTAAAATAGTGCCTATTTGATGTTCAGTTCTGAACAGTACTGAAGTAAATATATTTGAGTATTTGTTGATTTACAGGTGCATATCATGTACAATCACGTTTCTGTTTGTTTCCAGATTGTCTGTCAAGCTTGTTCATCAAATAAACATGGTTTAGACTATATGAAAAACCAGCCAGCAAGAGTATGTGATCATTGCTTTAGAGAGCTACAAAAACAAGGTAAAAAAAAAATGTGCACAAAACTGTCTTATCTCTCTGCTCTTTACTATCATCTTGTAAGCCTCATCATTACAGCTGTGTTCAAATGCCTAGTTCTGCTAGTGTCTGGAAAGCTATAAGCAGCTCAGATGACAGGAGCCCAAACACATTTCTGTGGAGTAAGCTAGGAAGTGAATTTGCAATACATGTATTCATCCTTTCTTTCTGGGGTAACTTGTGTTACATTACTTTTCATTTATGACAGGATAGAAGTGTACACTGAAGTCCTTGCAACTTACCATGACCTCTCCTCAGTGAGTTTGTGTGTACTTCTATCCTCTGTAACTTGTAACATGCCTCTAGACTACATTTTTGCCATTGAAGCTGCTGAGATAGCTGAAGTTCTGGATGAGGTGGGGATCCTTGTGAGTCCTGTCTCACAAGCCTTGCTCTGAATTCTGTCCAAAGACTACAGTATAGGATACACAAATGAGGGACAGCCAGGGACTGAAATTGTTCACCACCCATCCCTCTGGCAGAGGCTCCAAGTCAACAGTACCTCTGGGTATCAGAGGAAATCAGTGATGCCCCAGTGAAATAATCACACCAAGACTTGTAGCATGCTGGGAGTGGCAGTTGTCATGGGGATTTAGGAAGCAGCATCCACATCTCTCAGAGTGGCCATGGGAATCAGTGAAGTTAGGGTAGATGGATTGCCAGGGTTGGATGCAGGTCTACACATTGGGCAGTAGGGGCTGCTATGCTGCAGGCAACTGCAGTTGCTTTTAGCTAGAAAAAGCTGCAGAGCAGGTGCAGTACAGCTGGCAATCCAATTTCTTTCTTTCTCTGCTCATGAAGAGCCTCACCCGGTTCAGGGACATCTCAAGAAAGGGAGTCAGCGAAGCTTAGGGCAGTCCTCCTCCTGGGCTGGAAACTAGTGGTATGTAGCCATAGAAAAATAGTCTTATAGGAGTGAAGTGTTGCAGAAGTCTTCCAAAATAAATGAAGGAACTGTGTAGTGCAGTGTAGAAAAATACAACGGATACTCTGGAGATGGGAACAATCTAGAAGCTTGCGTGCATGTTGTGGCATAATGCTGGAAGAGAAACCCTGCAGCATCCATGCTGCAAAAAGCAGAGAAGATATCAGATGGAGAGAACTGGCAGACAGAGTTGGGGAACAGCAATAAAACAGACTGAGCTGCAAAGGACATTTCTGAAAATTTGGTGTGGTTTTTAAGACTTGAATTTTCACTCTGCATGTAGGTAAAGGCAGTTTTGCATCAGCGAATCATTCTTTGGAAACAAACAAGACCAATCTGTTTGGTTTAAAATTTCTTATGTGTTTTTTTTTTTTTTTTTTTTAAATTATTATTTATCTTGAATGTGACTTTGGGGATTCTAGCCCGTAGTGGTTGATAATACTGAAAAAATTAACACTGAATTTAATGTGATTAGGTATTACATTTGAAACACTGTAATCAGAATAAAAATGCCAGCTGCTTTTTAGTAAAAAGTCCAGGAATCATTGCCTCTGTTTAGTCATCTGTGACATGAAAGCAGTGTGTTCATCCTATGCGTTTCAGATAACCAGTGCTCTCCTAAGACTGGATCCCCAGTCAACCATAAATCTCCATCAAGTGCCTTGTCTACAGTATTACATAGTATTCCCTCTGGAAGAAAGCAGAAAAAAATTCCTGCAGCCCTCAAAGAAGTAAGTGCTTTATTGACCAAATATAATTATATCATCAATTTTAACAATGAAAAAATAATTCCATATTTTAGCTGTCTTCTTTAGAATCAAAAGTCACAATTCATCTGTAAAAATGGTTTGGGCCTCAGTTTTACATAGGCAAGACTCTGAACTGTGAAGCAGTGTATAAGATTCATACTGGAATCAGTCTGGAATTGTGACTTGCTTCTTGCTTCCCTGTGTTTCAAGGAACTCCTACACCAACTCATCTGCTGATTTATGGTTAGAAAAGATAGAGCTCAGCTCTGCCTGCTTACACTGGAGGTCTTGGGAACAGGAGGAAGTAATTTTGCCTTCTTACACAGGAATGTGTGTTCTCCAGATGTATGTGGGCCTCAGTGTTTGAGCCCTCTCCTGTCCTACTGCATACAGTGAAGTTCTAAGTGACTTAGTCTCTCTTCCAGACTGGATAGACAGTGGCAGACAAATTAGTTTTTCTTTCAGCCATCTGTGTTAATTATCAGTGCTAACTTGAGGTGAAAATTTCTGTCTTTGACAGAACAGAGTTCTGGAGATTAAAAAAGCTGTACAGCAAAAGCCTGGATAAACACATACATACCCTTGGGGGTTTCTTTTTATTTCAGGTTTCAGCAAATACAGAAGACTCTACAATGAGTGGCTACTTACACAGATCTAAGGGCAGTAAGAAACCATGGAAGCACCTATGGTTTGTTATAAAAAATAAGGTGCTGTACACATATGCTGCTAGTGAGGTAAGAGTCGACATATAAGAAATCAAATGGTCAATGATAATACCATATTTGTAACATCTGTTTGTTTTTATGATCTAGAAACAAGCTGTAAAGTTAGATCACCTCATAGTAACTGATCAGATTGCAATATTGTATTTGGAAATGGCCTGGTAAGCTTGGTACTATAATATAGATAAAGCCGTGACGTTTCTGATTCCAGACTTCAGCTTTGAGTACCTCTGCACTGCAAACTGTTGCAGCTATAGGTACTTTCTGAGTCAGCTGAATAAATGAGGGGGGTCAGTTTTAGATGCATCGCTCAAGCATGGTGACAAAGCCAACATGATAAAAGCATCTGGAAATATATTGTTTTATAGTTCCATAAGGTACTTTGAATGCTTGGAGCAAACTAAATCTCTTGATTTCTCCTCAAATTGTGTACCACAGCCAGGAATCTGTGAATTACCATTTAATATACAGTGATGCAGTAGAAAATAAGAAATGGCATCTTGTCTAATGGCATTTGCTTGTTTATTTAGGATGTTTAATCCTTCTGCAGTGAAGAGTAATCTCAGTGTGTGCTGAGGATACTGTGATTTTAATGCATCTTTTAATGCTTTGCAATATATATGAATGTATTGTAGAGCTGGAGGATCTAATTTTTAGTTTTTTTTATCACATGTGATAGCTTGATTACAGCTTTCAAGAGCAAAATACATCAAGCATCTGTTAAAGGTATTGCCATCCCACTTTCAAGCACTCAGCGATTTATTTTTTCCATCCTCTTAATTTTCAGCAACAGAAAGTAAAATACATTTAGCCATCGAAACCATCTGGAGTGTGACTTCAGTACTTGACAGCATCTTCTACATCCATAGCTCCTCCTCTTAGTGTATTCAGTGCAACTATGAGCATCCTGTGTCCCTCTTAAGACCTTAGTAAGGTTGTTGGAGTGAATACTGGCCTAGACAGACGCTTGTCTGCTGCCAGACAGGAGTTGGTCTTCTGATGTGAGAGGTCCTTAGAAGGCAGAATAGCTAGACTACACAGTGAAAGACGAGACAAATATTATCAGAAAAAAAATGAGGAGAAGCATTGAAGTCTACATAAATCTGTTATTTTCCTGTTCCTCGATGGATGCATGGAGGTTATTAAAAAAAGAAAAAGCAGAGTATTTTGTGCATGAGTATTTTTAACAGCTTGCTTGCTGCATAATCTGCTGCTATAGTATACTGCATGAATGTAGTCTAAATGCATTGCTTAATATATCCTACCTGCTCTAACTTTGTCTTTTTCACTTTTTTTCTCTTATCAAATAGGATGTGGCAGCACTAGAGAGCCAGCCTTTACTGGGATTCACAGTCAGTGAAGTCAGAGATGAAAACTCAGAGTCTAGAGTGTTCCATTTACTGCACAAAAACACTTTATTTTACATATTCAAAGCAGATGATCCCCATTCAGCTCAAAAGTAAGAAACTGTTTGAATTCATTCCTGTTAGTTTTTCTAGAAATAACATTTCATAAATCATACATGTTAATATTCATGGATTAAGCATATGTACAAACGGTGCATATTGAATAAATAAAGTTTTAAAATAAGTAATTTAAATTCAGGTCCTGGTTTCATTAGGACTTTGGAAAACACAATCAAACCAAATGGAATTGGGAAAAAAAACTTGTTTTTGTTTCTGTTTTTCTTTAAATAAAGAAGCAGACTGTCCTATGCAGAGGAATAAATGTAGGAGAATAGAAAAAATCTTTTCTTTTTCGTAACCTATTTCTTCATCTCTCTCCCATATCCACTCAAGTGAAACTTGAAGGTTTTCTTTCTAGAAATCCACAAAATGTGTTCTAAAAGCTAGCTGACCTGTCCCTGTTTTCATTTCATTTCTAGCTATATGTCTGAGTTATTTTATATAAATATATGCACTAAAAAAAGGGAAGCCTAGAAAGTAAGGTACGGAAGCTTGAAGTGTGTATGCAACTGTGCACAAGCATAGGAGCACGTTTAATATGCTCAAATGATAAGTCTGAATTCAAAGCATTCACACAAACTCCTCTAAGTCCTGCTGCCATGTCTGAATTTGGAGATACACTTATCAGTTTATGCCTTGTGTTTATTTTATATAAAATAACCTAGAAATGTGGTCCTTAACCAGCAAAAACAAACCAAAACCAGCGCAATTTGCTGTGTGAATCATGGAGTAAAGTAGAAGTGACCATGCAAGCAATACATTTATTTGAAGGATTTCAGTAGCGTTTTCCCAAATGAATTTTACATTAATAAAATAGATTTCATTGGTTAACTGGTTCATTATTAATACTTAAACATTCAAATGGCTGTAGGTAGAGTTTTGTGTAAATAGGGTCATTCTAAAAAACAAAGTATCTGTGACATTGGGAAATTTTAAACAGGAGGGAACATGCTTAATGACACTTCTCTGTATACAAAGTCTTTGTTAGCTTTTGGGGGGCGTATTTTGTCTTACAATGTTTCACTTCCATTAAGTGGAAACACAGAAATGTGTCCTCGTGTGTACTATATAAAACAAAACAAAAATAAATCAAATAAATCTGAGGCATCCAATAGCTGTGTTTTCCAGTTCAGAGAGTGGCTTTTGTAATCAGTAGGGAAAGTTGGAATTGAATGTGTTCTGCTGAAGCTAGGAGTAATCTTAAGTACCTTAAATCGCAAGCTTTCTCCAAGTATTTAATATCCTTAATAGATTTACATGGAACTTGCAAGATAAATCCTGTTTTGATAGCATTAAAATTGAAAAACAAAGAACTCTCTGTTGGCCTGTTTTCATTAGTGTACATTGTTTTTCCCTCTTAGGGTCAAAGAAACATCTGATGCATTTTTGTAAGCTTTAACAGATGTTTACTTTTGCTGAGCTTTGAATATTTTTAGTCCAGTAGTATGCTCAATGCTGAAAATGCCTGTGAATTTGTTGTATTTTTATTTCTGATAGCATTTTAGTTATTTTTTATGAACAAATGACAGTGAAAAATACAGTGAGCCCTAAGAAGTAAGGGACAGTGGTTTGAGATATCAGCTTGGCTTAAATGTGAGTGTTCCCTGTGGCTTCCTCCTTCAGCCCCAGCAGTTCTTCACTAATGTCCTTGTACTGGTGGCAAAAGCAGAGGGCCTGGGCTATGCAGACAGCTGCCTCAGCTCTGGTAGTGTCCTCATTTATCCTGGGCCATAGCTGCCATCAAATCAGAGAAGGGTATTCTTGTATTTTAAAAAGGATATCCAGAGATATTATTGAAATTGATGCAACTGTAGCATTTCCTGCTTTTTTCTTTGATGTAACTTAAGTCTGGGAAAAAAAAAATATATATATATATGTATGTATAATCTGGCCTTGTACGAATACTTAATACATTTTAAGCAAGATTCATATGTTTGGATTCATTGGGTAGATTTTTGGCATTTGCACAAACAGAACAACTGGCAATGGGAGTATGATACTACTTGTGTCAGTCTGCAGGGAGTGGGCAGCGTAATTTGCAGTTTAACCAGCAATTCCCTAACAGTGTTTTGTTTTCCAATAGGTGGATAGAAGCTTTTCAAGAAGGCACCGTACTATAGCAGTGTCAGCAAGTCTAAAACAAAATGTCCAAGGATGATGGTAAACCAGAGTACAGAAACTGTTAAAAGAAATTGAATCCTTCCATGTCAACCTACACAAAACTGTATATTTGTCAGCATTAGGAGTTGTTGCATTTTTAGTGTAAGGTAATATTTTTTTAAAGAATTGTGTGTATTTCTGTGTTGATACAAAATGTGTTATTTATTAAGTTCCAGTGTTTACTTTGGTGGTCAAAATTGTTTGTGAGGTCTGCATTGAGGCCCAAAGTGCCCTTGTCTTCAGAATGGCAGGTGGTTGGTCAACATATCTTTGAAGTTTGTGCTTCTATTTAAAAAAAACAAAAGCAGCAAATCTGTTGTAACTGTGTAATTTCTTATGGTTTGTGTATAGGCCTTCAGTTGCTGATACACAGCCTGCAATGTAGCAGGAGCAGATCAGAATAGGAATTTTAAAGATTTTGAATCTTTGTTAGCTACGTAAATTCCTTTAAGAGAATTGTATAATAATGCAGTTCCTTTCCTTGAATAGCAGTTGAACTCTTGCATACCAATTAAAATCGTACCACAAATTATGTATCACAGAAGCAAATACTAAGTACAGTTCAAGTATGAAAAAAGAGAAAAGGGAAAAATATTTTAAAACAGACTTAGCAAGTACAGAGATAAAGCACTAAAGCTTCTACAGTCCAACAGATACCAAAGAGACTAAATGAGTTACATCCAAACAATTTCAGGATATGTTTTTTTCCACTAGTAATTTAAAGCAGTATTTTATTTTTTTTTACTAAAAAATAGTTTTTTGCATTGTTTGTTTCAAAATTGTGTCAAATGACTTCTATATGCAGTAGGAAAGACTGTTTTAAACTATTGTTCAGAGAACACTAAACACATGTATGCAGTCCTTCTCCCAAAAACTTAAACTATTGCATATTTAAATGTTATGTTTGAACTGGAATTGCCATACCAAGAAAACAGAGCTTTTTTTTAGTGCAATGGCATGGAAGTGTATGCAGTTATTTGAAATACTTGTTGTTTACACTATGATTTGTTCTGTTTGACACTTTAAAAAAACAGGTCTTTTTTTTTTCCTTTAAGAAAATTGTCAGTATACCTCATTGGAAAATACTTGCTGATGATTTTGGTGCATTTGTTCTACTTCGGTTTTTAAAAAATTGTTAACACTGTAATAGCATAAATGGAACTTAAAACTATGAAAGCCACATGATAGGAAGCCATTTTTATGTCAAAAGCAATGCACATGTAGCCAGTTAATTATGCTGTATGCAACACTGTTCAGTAGTCCTCTCTACTCAACTTCAGTAGTCCTCTCAAGCTAGTTGTGGAAACAGGATTAAGAGCAATTAACTTTCAAATTAATAGTTTTAATCCACATTGATAGCTGTATTAAGGCCTCACAAAGGAAAGAAAATGATGATAGAACAGTAGTGATCACAAAAAGGCCAAGAATGAAAATGCGAACCAAAATTCATATGCCCTCAAATACCTCAAGATCAGGTCTAAGATAATTACACAGACAGCTCTGGGGAGATTTGTTTTCCAGTGCTTCTGTTAAGTTCATTGTGGGCTTCAAAACCTAATGCTTAAGTATATGAGGAATTTTACTGACTTCAGGCATTTCAGTAGAGTACGTTTCTGAATCAGGGATTTAAGGCTGTAGATTTGGCTTCTCTGGTGAATGCTAGAGACTTGACCAGATAGCGTTTGAAATTCAGTGGGAGCTGGAACAAAGCCTTTAATCACTTTTTTATGCAAATATGACAAATGGATTTTCTTCTCTTTTTATATATAAAGGGCTTTCACTTAGTCTTTCAAAACCAGCGGGTGACTGAAGCCAAGTAAGCTATCTGCATGTCTCTTCAGGGTGATTTCTGACATGGGTTTTACCGTATCTGAAATAAATCTGATACCAGTGTAACACAGATGCGATGTAGCTGTTCTGATTGATGTTATCCAGGGGAAGAGCTGCTTAATATTTTCTATATGGACTGCACACCAACTAAGATGGAAAGCCATGAAATGGCAAACAATAAGGAATTTGGCTAGAGGCAACTTTTATTTCGTTTTAATTTATGTTCTAATACTGATTTCCTTGCTGCAAAATTGAAATAGAGCAATAAAAGTCATAACACAGGCTGATTAGGGTGCCTGAGTACTGCCTCGTGGCAACAAACTACCTCTCAATGACTTAGGTGCAGAGAGAAAATAGTTCAGCAGTTCCTTAGAAGTCAGAGGACTTCTTCCAGAAATAGTTGATCGATCAACAAATTGTCTGTGACAGAAACAGATTTGAACAGAGCCTTAAAAACCACAGTGCACATATTGCGGTCTAACTATGTGTGAAATAAATGAAATTGTCTTTATGAGCAAGTTTGAATATTTCTTTTTCCTCTTTCTCCAGCACTAGTGCTTTGTATCATGTGGAGAGCCCACAACATAGGTTTTTCATAACATTCTCAGATGGTTGCTTTTCAAACTGTTAGTCTGTTTCTCCACCCTGCCTTCCATCCTGATTCACTGCCATCAGAAGTAATGTCATTTCTAGATAACACTCTTACATCAGCAAATTCACTGAACAAGACCAGCAGTTTTTAAACACCTGGCTACCTCTTCTTATACACATCTATAGTTAATAATTTAAGACTGGTTAGTAGAGAATGAGACAAATATTAGCATTGGAGATTAGTTCTAGGATCTTTATTCTTGGGTAAATGAAAGGTCTATGATAATGAATTGTCTTTAAGAGATCTTTGACTTAAAGTTTTCTTTTATCCCCCAAGGACTTGAAACAAATGGATAGCTGAGAAACCATGGAACACATTTTACTAGATAACTTGTGTGTATGAAAATTGATTACCAAATTACGTATGTTACATCATAATGGAAAGACACATTCAATGCATTTGTTTGCCATAACTGCCATACCTTGTATGTACCATCTACAGACGTTTTTATTTGGAGTAGTCATAAATGTGTTGTCTAAATGAAAGAATAGAATCTTTATTTTGTAAATGAAAACAGCTCAAAGTTGTTGTAAATATTCTTGTGTATATGTATCATTTTTGTATAAACAAATTCACATTACCTGAGTTTCTGTTTGTTTTTGAAATATTTTCAGGTTTTTGTGTTACCTAATTCATTTATTTACTGCCTTCCAAGCAACAAAATTGGCTGTCATTATCTTGCACATCCGTATTAAAGTCTGTACTATGTTTTGCCCTTAGAACCAGAAAAAAGTCTGAAAGGTAAGTTGTGTGCACAGACTGAAAGCCCACTGCTGGATCTGACAGCCTGACACAGTACTCTTAAGTGGGCTTGCTCCTGTCAGCCAAGACATTGCATGCACTTGTTAAAAAAAAAACAATATATTTGCTATGAATATTATTTCCATATTTGCGTCCTGCTGTCTTTCCTTAGCTGCTTCTTACTATTTTGTTCTTTCCTTCATGGTCCCCCTTCTGCAGCCCCTCTGAAAGCACGCACCTTCACGAGTTCACGATGTGGTCATAACATTTGAGCTCATTTATTTAAATTAATTCTTCAGCACATTGTTATAGATGTACTGCTGGCCAAGAAAGCATCCCACAAAACAACCATCCTAAAGAATTAAGAGAGTTGCACCTATGTAACGTCACAGAATCACAGAATGGCCAGGGTTGGAAGGGACCTCAAGGATCATGAATCTCCAACCCCCCTGCCACATGCAGGGCCACCAACCTCCCCATTTAATACTAGACCAGGCTACCCGGGGCCTCATCCAATCTGGCCTTGAACACCTCCAGGGACAGGGCATCCACAACCTCTCTGGGCAGCCTGTTCCAGCACCTCACCACTCACATCGTAAAGAACTTTCCCCTGACATCCAACCTAAATCTTCCCTCCTTCAACTTAAAACCATTTCCTCTTGTCCTGCAGTTATCTACCCTTTCAAAAAGTTGATTCCCCTCCTGTTTGTAGGCTCCCTTTAGGTACTGAAAGGCTGCAATGAGGTCACCCCACAGCCTTCTTTTCTCCAGGCTGAACAAGCCCAGCTCCCTCAACCTGTCTTCGTAGGGGAGGTGCTCCAGTCCCCTGATCACCTTTGTGGCCCTCCTCTGGACCCTCTCCAGCAGCTCCCTGTCTTTCTTGTCCTGGGGGCTCCAGACCTGGACACAGTACTCCAGATGGGGCCTCACAAGAGCAGAGTAGAATGTCAAATGAAGGGTGTTGCATTAATAAATCCTTTGACAAAATCTGAACTAGTCTATTTAAGAACGCTTGAACCACACACAGTTTCTGCTGGCGTAAGGACTTTGGCAGGGCCTGTATGGGAGTGATTTATCTGCCAAGTTAGTTCTGCTGCTCCTTGTGCTTCCCTGACAGAAGTCTGAAAGCAGTTTTTTGGTAACTGGCAATAGCAGCATGAAAAGAGTTTTGCTTCTACACGTGTTTTTGATAGGGATGTGTCTTACAATCCTTGCTGACACAGCTCCGTGGACATGCCTTGGTAATATAGAACAAGCATGAATTGGGTCACTTGCTAAAAAAATCAAAACATTTCTCATTGGTTACAGGAGCAGTTCTGTTCTATGGAGAATATGAGAGTACTTGTACGAAATGAGATTTGGTGCAGGATCCTCACTATTTGTTAATCTGCAACAAGCTCCTTCATTTAGAAAGTGGGTATGCAAGTCAGGCTTGTGTGGGAAGTGACGAGCACTATACATTACATGTATTCTGTCATTCCACACTTTCAGGAAATGCTGAGCCAGTTAATTGCTCAAATTTAGAATTTTTTCATCATGTCTATTTGCATTTGCCTTTAGGGTATGTGTGTGATCAATAAACAAAACGTGATGCTTATAAATACTGAATTAGTGATCTCGAGATGGTGTGGTGAGATGTGCTGCAGC
Organism: Chrysolophus pictus; assembly: GCA_037305975.1. Classification (NCBI taxonomy): domain Eukaryota; kingdom Metazoa; phylum Chordata; class Aves; order Galliformes; family Phasianidae; genus Chrysolophus; species Chrysolophus pictus. Next base: position 151,072,744 of record CM074576.1, read on the forward strand.
TGTGGGGCCATGGTAGGAAGAGCAGTAAAGGAACTGGCAAGAGTGAATAATTTTATTAATGTCAAAATAAAAATGGTTTGTATTTTTTTATAACTCTGGTCCAAAAGAATGTAGGGACAAGTTTGCTGATGGCACTGAGCTGAGTGATACAGTTGATGCAGCAGAAGAAAGGAATGCCATCCAGAGGAACCTTGATAAACTCAGAAGTTGGGCCCATGTGAATGTAATGAGGCTCAACAAAGCAAAGTGCAAGGTTTTGCACTCGGGTCAAGGTAATCCCAGGAATGTATACTAACTGGGAGAAGAAATCCTTGAGAGTAGCTCTGCTGAGGACTTAGGGGTCCTGGTAGATGGAAAAACTTAAGATGAGCCAGCAATGTGGGCTTGCAGCCTGGAATGCTAACGGTATCCTGGACTGCATCAGAAGAGGGATGGCCAGCAGGGAGAGGAAGGGGATCGTCCCCCTCTACTCTGCCCTCGTGAAGTCCCACTCGAGTACTGTTTCCAGGACTATGGCCCCACAGGAGGCCATAGCACAGGAGGGGTGCTTTAGAGAGGATCCACAGGAGGGCCACAAAGATGCTCAGAGGGCTGGAGCACCTCTTCAGTGAAGACAGGCTGAAGGAGCTGGGCTTGTCCAGCCTGGAGATGGCTGGAAGGAGACCTCATTGCAGTCTTCCAGTATTTAAAGGGAGATTATAAACGTGAGGGAAATTAACATGGGTAGATTGTGATAGGACAAGGGGGAATGGTTTTAAAGGAAAGGAAAGGAGATGTAGATTAGATTAGGAAAGATTTTCACTGAGAGAGTGGTGAAGCGCTGGCACGGGTTGCTCAGAGAGGTTGTCGGTGCACCATCCCTGGAGGTGTTTAAGGCCAGGTTGGGTGAGGTGCTGAGCAGCCTGGTCTAGTACTTGGCCTAGGGCTGGCAGCCTTCCCGGCAGCAGCAGGACTGGAACTTGATCTGTGAGACACCTTCCAACCCAAGCCATTCTATGGTTCTGCGGCATCAGCAGGAAGCTGTTCCCTCGGCACACTGGGATGCCCTGCTCCGGCATGGAGACCACCCGTGTGCTGCCAGGGGCTGCCGCTTTCCCAAACAGCGCCGACACTGAACTGCTTTTGGCTGCCATCACTGCCCGGGGATGGCCCTTCCAAACGCTGCCGGCTGAGCTTCTACAGTAATCGGAACTAGAGCGGGCCTCAAAGTCCCTTCCACTCCACGCTATTCCACGGCCATTCACGGCGCGGCGAAGTACCGCTTCACCACGCAGCAGACGTTTCAAACCGCATCAAGCAGAAGCGCCTCAGCGCGAGGAGCCCCCTGAGCTGCCAGCACCAAAAGCGCGCGTTCCGTGCGGCCCCGCCGCCTTCCTCGTTCCTGCGGAGGACGCCCGCCTTCGCGTCCCGCGCGGCAGCACGGCGCCCCGCCGCCAAACAAAGGCCGCCCCTCCCCTCGGCCGCCGTTACCGGCCGCTGGGGGCCGGCCGAGCCCCCCGCCCCTCCCAGGCTCGCTGTGCGCAGGCGCAGCCGCCGCGGCGGGGCGGGGCGGGGCCACGAACTCTGACCCCCGGAGCCGGAGCCGCCGCCGACAAATAAAGCGCCGGAGCCGCCGCCGAGCCGCCAGGTGAGCCGCGTCCCGGCTGCGGCGCTGCCCGTCCTGCCGCGCGCGCGTTCGCTCCCGCCCGCCGTCTGCCGCCCGGCCGCGCTTCCTCCTCCTCCGCGGGGCGCGGCGCCCGGCCCGCCTCAGGCATCGCCCCGTCCCGCGGCGGCCCCGCGCCCCCCGACCTTTCACCTACAGGAACCGCTTGTGCCGCCCGCATCCGGGCCGCGCCGCCACGGCTTCCCGCTGGCTGCGGCCCTGCGCCGCGCTGCGTTGAGGGAGAAGCGGCGGGCGGGCGCTACCCGCCTCGCGCTCGCTATCGGCCCCTCCCGCCGCCAGCGCCGGCGGCGCGCAGCCATCTTGTGCGGGGCGAGTCCGGCCGGGGTGGGGGCGGGGAGAGGCCGCCGCTGGGCACGGGCGGTCCGTGCGAGGTGTGAGCGTGCTGCGCTGCGCGGCTTCCCTGCGGGTGGCACCGCCGCGCTCGGTTCCCCTGCGGGAGTGGGGGCTGGATGCGGCATGAGGGAGCCCGCGGCTTTGGGGTCGGCTGGTGCGAGAAGGGATAAAGGATCCGTTGGGAAAGGGGAGCAGAACGCTGCACTGCGCTGGGGAGATTGCGTTCACCTGGTGCATCTCGCTTCTGGGCTTCGTGATTTTGGATGCGTTCTTCGCGTAACGCGCTTTCCCGCCTATAAGTAACTATAAAGATTATTTTGCCTCTCCCTGCTGGTTGTGCCGTGAGATGACCCGGTCCGAGACAGCACAGGGGACGCTTCCTTGAGGGCAGCAGTAAGCTGTGAGGCGTTGGACTGCTGCCGTCTGTAGCCCTTCCTCCAGCGGCACTGCGGCCCTGCTCGTGGGCGGCAGCGGACATTGTCACGTGACAGCGGTCAGCCCTGTGCCCCCGTGTGAGGGACGCGCGGTCACCCGATGGCCCGCAGCCCCCGGCTGCTGTGGTTGTGCGCAGCGCCGTGTCTGCGTGCTGCTTGCTCAGCCTGTCGCGTTCTGCAGCAGCAGATGAGGAACCTTTCCACGAGAGGCTAACAGATAAATTATGGAGCTTTAACTTTTTCCCTGTATTCTTGGGGCACAGCCTGAAGGTTGTGTGTGTGTGTGTGTGTCTGTGAAGCTGGCTCTATTTTAGCAGGAAGCAGGTTGGGCTGGGTGACCTCTAGAATTAATTTCGAATGGGATTTATTTCACAACTGTATTTTGTATTGAAATATTGGGGATTAGGAGTTAGCCGAGGGTGGGACTGATAGTGCAGCACGCTGTGGAAGGGCTCCTGTGAAAAACAAAACATACTTAAAGCTGTCATACTAGTCAGTGCTCACTAGACTTTTTTCCCTAATGAGAAGTCTAAATATTTACACTGTTAAGATTAGTTTGCTTGTTCTCTATACCGATACTCAGTTTTCATTTGGCTTTATTGTGTGTTCTTTGTGTTGAGCAGTTAAAACTTAGGCAGCCAGGGAGGCTGCTGTAGTTCCCTTTCTTCCTGTGAAGGAAAGCAGCTGCACTAAGATGTGTAACCTACAACTAATGTTTGGGTGAAATCTCTGGGGAAAAGAAACCAAAAATAAAAACCCAGCCCCTCTGCTTAAAATAGGGTGCTCAGCTGTGTATAAGGAGTGGAGCAAAGTGAAGTTAAACTTGCATGTTTGCTCTCTGGGCAGTCTGGATGGATCTCAGCAGCCAGCACTACAGCTGTGGGGGATGTGTCCCTTCCCTGCTGCAGCAGCTATCCTGGCTCTTGGGGTTTTTACTGTAAGGTGTGCTAACCTGTGTTATTTTGGCTGAAATGGGTCAGGGAGCTCTCATGTGAGCACCTGCTTTCCCATGGCAGGGGGATGGGAGCATTCCCCTGCAGGGAGGTGGAGTGGCATGATATGGTTGTGGGGCAGCAGTCAGGCTGGCACAGCTGCCTGCACGTGCTCTTTTGTCACACAGCTGTGGCATGCAGCTCAGCGGGCACCACTGGGGAAGTGAAACAGTTCCTAAATCCAAATAAACCCTTAGATAAATGAGTAAGCCTTTTTTTCCTTCCATGCTGCTTCAAGCTGCTTTCAGCTTGTGCCTGCATATTGTTGGTGTAAGATATGATGCCACATACTAGAATTTTATCAGTTTGGAAAATGATAGGTAAAATTATCAAGGTGCAGTTAATCAAATCCTTATCTTGTTCATAGCCTTACCCTTCAGTCATCAGCCTTTGGTTTCAGAGCATGCATCGAGTGATACTAACCACAGTCTCAAAGTAACAAAGGATTTCTCTTTGAAGAATTGCTGTCCACTTCCAAATCATGCAGACCATGAGGATGGAGTTTATCTGTTGATGTGGCACTACAGACTTTGAAAAGAAGTGTGTTCCTTTTTGAAAATCGTGGTCTGAGAACTGCCTTTCTGTATCAATGTAGAGTAACTTAAATTAGTTGTAATGGTTTGGTCAGGCCTTCCCTGGTAGCCTGTTAAATTTAACCTGAATTAACTTTGTTTAGCTTGATAGCAAGACAATATGGGTTAAGTCAAATATTTCATTGCCTTTGTAGGAAGCTGAACCAGCAACTTGAAGAACACAGAACACGAAAAAAACCTGAAGCCAAATCCTCTTGTATTATCATATTAGCTTTAATTAGTGATATTTAGTTCCAGGCAAGGTGAGGTTGCTTGGGAGTAAATTTGTAGTGTGAAAACTCATTTATTGTGATAATTTGTTTGTTTCAAAATATTAGTAGGACAATGTGAGTCTCAGTGTGACTAAAGCTTTCAGTCCTGACAACTTAATCTGAATGTCCTTTCCAGAGTGCCTTACATACATGCTTACAGAAACCTAAAGGTTTGCTAACAGAACCAAAACCTGTGATACTGCAAAGCTGATAAAGCAAAAAAAAAACAAAAACAAAAAAAAACACCACCAAAACTGAATGTGCACACAAATATCCTTTGAAATAAGAGAATTGATATTATATTTATTATGCAAGCTGCTGCAACAATGGGCTTTTTCCAAGAGTTGTCTTCAGCTTTCTTTGAGTCACACTTAGTAGCTGCTTGCTGCAGGGTGAATAAATTCAGATCAGCTTACCTTGCTGTTACACAGCTGCAAGGTTGAGTGCAGAAGGGAGAAAAGACTCTCAGCCACAATGTGGCTGTCCCACTTGATGAGATGCTGCAGCCATGCTGTTTGCAATGGGTGTAGTGCCTGCCTGCATTTGGAGAGCAGGGTTTGTGCTTGCTAGGTGTTAGTACAGTTTTCGTGTGCCAGGTAGAGGAACTGACCTGGCTGAAAGTAACCCAGAATAGAGGAGAAAAGTAACCCAGAATAGAGGAGAAAAGTAACCCAGAATAGAGGAGAAAAGTAACCCAGAATAGAGGAGAAAAGTAACCCAGAATAGAGGAGAAAAGTAACCCAGAATAGAGGAGAAAAGTAACCCAGAATAGAGGAGAAAAGTAACCCAGAATAGAGGAGAAAAGTAACCCAGAATAGAGGAGAAAAGTAACCCAGAATAGAGGAGAAAAGTAACCCAGAATAGAGGAGAAAAGTAACCCAGAATAGAGGAGAAAAGTAACCCAGAATAGAGGAGAAAAGTAACCCAGAATAGAGGAGAAAAGTAACCCAGAATAGAGGAGAAAAGTAACCCAGAATAGAGGAGAAAAGTAACCCAGAATAGAGGAGAAAAGTAACCCAGAATAGAGGAGAAAAGGAGTGGAGGAGGAAGTACTTATCTAGGTGAACTTCCTGATCTGGTTTGTTCAGAGCTTCAGCTCTGGTGTAGAGAACCAGCATGTTCTTGTTTTACTTCTTGTAACAGCATGGAGTTTTGCCAGCTTCAAGCAGTCAAAGGCAGAAGACATGCAGGACAGCTTGGCCTGGTTAATAAGAGTCTTGTCTCCTCACCTAGCTCTGACCAGCAGTCAGTGTGATCTAGTTCAGTTTTCAGACAATCCCCTGTGCCTCTCCTCCTCCATACTCCCCCAAGGCCTCGTGGGGCTGCTGAACTGAAGCAAGCACACACAGTAGGAGTTCCACAATAGGAGTGAGACCATCCCCTTTGGTGACCCAAACTGTGAGAATGACTCTGCTGTCTTCTGAAAACTCACCTTTGCAGGGTTGCTTCACCATTCCTCCCACTGTAATACTTTGCTTCCATGAAAAATTAAGCATAGCAGTTTTAAAGCTTTGAGAGCAGTGATTTTAAATGAATTGCACAGGCATGGCTGCCAGTGCATCTTTTACTCTATTGTGGTGTGCTTTGTAATTATTCCTTTGTGCTTTGCGAGTGCCTCATTTTCCCTTGCCTGCAGGTTTAGCTGCTTGTTTCCTGTGGTTATTGGTCTCTTACATGTGTATGCTCTAAATCTTGATGCCATGCAGATTCAATAAACGCTCTCTGACTGGGTGTCATGAGTCACATAAATATTCCTTAGCTCAGGGATAAAGAGACCATTACTCCTTTGAGTCTGTAACCATCTTGAGTGTTATGGCTTATAGAAAGATAATCTAAGAATAGCTCATTTAGTTCCTGTGTTCATTGAGTTTTCTATGTAGGAAGCAACGAGCAGAGTAGTGTTGCACATCCACAAATGTGTTGGATTCCTTGGCTTAATTGATGATCTGTAAAGCATTGCAAAATGCTGTTCTAGAGTGTAAAGAAATCTTTTTAAAACAAGTAACCAAACCTCCTGACTCTTCTACAGTTAATCATAGAGGGATTTTTGAGTGCTTTGCATTCTACATGTGGGTCTTTGTGAAACAAGTTCAGCATTGGTTATGCTAAATTCTTAATCATCATATGATGACTTTGGGAATGGAAGTGGTTAGTTTCCATTTGAAGTACAGATCAGCTGTAAGCCCCTGATATGATGACATGAACCAAAATAGCACATCCTTATCTCATTTACTGAGATTTGTTGAAATCCTTATTGCTGAAATAATATGAGTATGGAAAGAGATTAAGTCTGTTTCTTCTAAGAGGGAATTATTTTCTAGCTAGCTTTTCATTATACTAAAAAGCCTTCCTAAAAAGTCATGTTCTCTTCTTCTATTTCTTCATATAAGACCAGAAAGTAAAGTTCACAATAACTTCTGTGGTCACAACCACTTAACATGCCAGTATCTCAAAAGCATCCAGTGTTCTTCTCTGTTAACTTAAATGTGCATCTGATCTTCTGCAGGCATACCTTTCTCAGGTGGGTTTGATTGAGAAGAAAACTCCTGTATTACTACACATTCCATACCTGTATGGAGCCATTCCTGGACCATGATGTATATATATGTAAATGTTTACGTATATATTATATGCAGAAATAACACAGAAATATAGAATCAAACTAGATAATGCCAAGAGAATATATTAAATTATTCAAGTTTTACGAGCGTTGTTTTTGCAGCAGTGAAGCAGTGAAATTTATTTTGGGTCAAGTTTATGACTTTTTTTTTTTAAAGTCACCTAAAGATCTCTGGGGCAGAGATATTCACGTACTGGGACAGAGATATTCATGTACTGTGTCTTCATACTGATGCAGGCTGTTTTCATTCATCTAAAGGGTGTTAAATCAGAACTGAGATATTACAGGATAAAGCAATTATACCAGCAGTGCAATGTAGTGTAAAGAAACAAGCGATGTTACCATTAATATTGTGGAAAGTCCAAACACCAAAAATTTTCTGCAATTGCTTTTGAAGTCCTTAGTCTACAACGCAGAATATTTTGGTATAGTATTAGTAGGAAACTTCTTACTGAGATGATTACGGTTGTGTAACTTTTGTCCTTGGAGAAAGGTATGAGTTCCCTTGTTGTCTCTTGGGTATGGCTGTACCAGCAGAGGAGTTAGAGGCTGTTACATCTGCTGGCAGTTCTCAGAGGAGTGTTTCCTAACCCATTTCTGTGGAAGTAAGCCAAAAGCAAACCACTGAAATTATTATTTCCTAAGTTGGTTTGAATAAAATATTGGGAAAGCTCTGGCATATAAAAACAGAGGAAGAAGGAGAGAAGAGTGGTGGTTGAATTTTAGGCAAGCTCATGAAAATCTTTCACTGACGCTGTGGCTCCTGGAATGATTATCTGAAATAGCAGTAGGAAGACTATAGGTTGTGATGGCAGGTTCAGTGCTGATAAGTTTGAGCTGATACTGAACACACTGATGTATTTAAAAGTAATCTTTCTGCTTTTGCAAGCTTATTTAGTAGGACCATAAACTAATATTTTCTTTTTTAGTATTTACTCACAGAAAGGAATTAAAGTTGCATTTCATTTACGAGCCTCAGAGGTCTGATGCCTGTCTGCTGTTAAAATGTCTGCTTTTAGATGATGCTTCTAATAGTTGTGGCTGAGGGACTGAGGTTTTAGAAGAAAACTGATGGAAATATGATTTGATCTCCCCATGGGATGGTTTCTCTTTCAGTTTTTTTTTGGAAGTTTTCTTTTTTTGATTTAATTATATGGCAAATAATATTGTCAAGCACTGCAGAAATAATTTAAAAAGCAAATGCAGAGGTTATACAAATGCAAAGTAGTTCTAATCACTATAAATACAGATGCTAATATTTGTCTATCTCTGTACCTACATTAATAGAAAAACAGTCTTTGGTTTTTTTCTGGCCTTGGAAATTTACTACTAATGACAAACTACGCGAACAGATCATCACACACTGGGAACATTAAGGGTACAAAGAGAAAGCATTGAACAGTTGGAGTGAGGCAGTGATCTAATCGTGTTGACAGTCTAAATGTCAGTTTTCCTTAGGCAACGTATCTCCTTTAAGAAAAACTGAAGGAATGTTTCATGGAGGTTTTAAAAAGAGTGTTTCTGATCTTAACTGTAGATCTGCAGAAAGCTATGAATGGGAACCATTTGGGAGCTTAGGCGACAACAGCGGTGTCATTGACTAAATGGTTATGGGGCAGAGCTTTTCTTATCACTTCTTTTAGACCTGGAGGGCTCTGAAAAATGAGGGCAAGAATTGTAAGTCTAACGTAAAGAAGCAAAAATTACCATAAAATCATAGTGTATCCTGAGTTGGAAGGTGCCCACAAGGATCGCAGGTCCAACCCTGGCTCTACACCAGATCACCCAGAATTCAAACCCCGTTTCTGGGAGATCTGTCCAAACTCTTGTTGAACAACAGCTTGTGGCTGTGCCCACTGCCCTGGGGAGCCTGTTCTGTGCCCAGGTGGTCAAGAACCTTGCCTGACCCTCCCCTGATGCAGCTCCATGCTGAGCAGGACAGCCCCTCCCCTCTCCCAGTGTGCAGTGCTGGGCCTGGTGCCCCCAGGGTACGGTTGGGCTTTTAGCCCTGGCAGCCAAATTAGGCTGTAATTAGAAGTCACACTGATTACAAAAGAAGGATGTTTTCAAGTGCACTGATACGAATCTTAGCTTAACTTCTGTCACATCAGGTAAACAAGGGAAGAACCCAATTTTCATTAGCCTGTATTTTAGGATGTAGTTGAGTGTGACATTTGCAAATGTCAGAGACAACAAGTCGCGCCATTTTTCCTTGAAGTCTATGGAAATTACTTGTCCTCAGGCCAAAATTAAGATTCTGCTCTTTACTTTAAGAGCGGTGCTTCCTAAGCAAGGGCATCGGCACAACTCCTGAGAAAATCAGTGCTCCTAGCTGTCATCCCAGCTATAATACAGAGATGGCCACTGGACAGCTGAGTAGTTGTTGAGTGTTATTGGTGGTTGTTTTAATACAAACAGTAAAGACAAACTTGAGAAAAATGTGTTATTTCTTGGTTTTAAAGCAGCAAATTCAGAAGTTGCTCATCCACATGTGCACTTGTGAGGAGATGGAGGGTTAATTCAGGTTCATTCCAAGCTATACTGTGTCTACTTATGAGTACTGTTTTAAGTGTTTTAGACTGGTTGCTTTCTTCTAAGTTGAATTGATGCGCTTGGTTGGCAACAGCTGCAGTGGGACTGAGATGATGGTTACTAAGGAGGTTGCAGGTTGTTCTTGTGTGTGGCAGATACTCTACCTGCTGGTGTAAAGCCAGAATAAGGTTGTAACCTCATAATCAGCCTAACTTCATAGATCAGGCCTGATGTACATCAGTCTTAAGAAGTTACCATCTTTAAAAAAAAAAAAAAAAAAATGAAATCTCCAGAAGGAGATATTAGCATTTATCAATTTTAAATGGCCTAGGCTTTGTTTAGGGGCTTGTTTCATCAAGAAAGTTCACAAATCATGCAGCCATTAAAATTAGATAAGACTTCTAGATTACTGAGTTGCACAGTCAGCCCATCCTCACCATGCCCACTGGCCATGTCCCTCAGTGCCACATCCACATGGCTCTTGAATACCACGGGGATGACTTCACCACCTCCCTGGGCAGCCAGTGCCTGGCTACTGTTTCAGAAAAGAAACTTTTCCTAGTATCCAACTCTTATTTCCCTTGCTACAACCTGAGGCTGTTGCCTTGTATCCCATCACTAGTTGGCTGGGAAATGAGACCCATCCCCACCTCACTACAATTGCTTTCAGGTCACTGTAGAGGGCAATGGAGTCTGCCCTACACTTTTCCGGACTGAACAATCCCATTTCCTTCAGCTGCTCCCTATCATGGTTGTGCTCCAGACCTTTCACAGCTTTGTTGTCCTTCTTTGAACACATTCTGGGGCCTCAGTGTCCTTGTAATGAGGGGCCCCAAAACTGAACACGGCACTCAAGGTGCGGCTTCTCCAGCACAGAGGTACAATCAGCTGGTTCTATTTCTGATACAAACTGGGATGCCATTGGCCTTGGGTACCCTGCTGGCTTATGTTCAGCCAGCTGTCAACCAACACTCCCAGATTCTTTTCTGCTGCACAGCCTTCCGGCCACTCTTCCCAATGCCTGTAGCACTGAGTTTTTCCTTCCTGCTTTTTTTCCTCTAATTTTGAATTCCTGCAAAAATAATACACTAAAACAGGGAATCTCTTTTAGAGAACCTCTTCCTGTGCTCCTGTGTAAAATGATACGGTTATGCTTCTAGCACCCAGAATGAAGGAAGCTTATGGCCAATTCTGGATTTGAGAGAGCTGAATGCTTTCAAGATTTTATTAGCTGTGTTTGGTAATACTGAATTAATGTAAAAATGGCTACGTGCAAAACAATTCATTTCTGTCACAAGAAGGAATCTTGTTGCAGACAGGTGTTGCACCAGCACAGAATTCTGCTGGTATGAATTCTTGTCTTGCTGTTGGTATTTGGCAGTTTGGCTGAAAACATAAAGTCTGTGGTTCACGTTAGCTGTTCAGGTAGAGATACATGCAACAAATCATTATCTTTGTTCATTGGATGCTTCAAATTTTTGGAACTCAGTAAGCAAAGGGAAATTGATATGAACTCCCATCACCCTTCCAAAGAGTTCTTTACAGCAAAGACATCTGTTTCAGAATACAGTTAACCATTTCAAGCTTTAAAAACAGTCTGTAACACTAATGGGAGTTTCTCTCACGAGTATGTATCAACCTGAATATACATACCTCAGTAATAAAACTTATTTATCAGAGTATGTGGATGTGGTCATTTAACACCAGTAGGTAGGTAAGCGCCATCATTCTGCTCTCACACTCCTCTTCCTCAGAAGGATGGGGAGAAAATGTGAAAAAATTTCACATGTTAAGGTAAGGGTAGGGACATCAGTCACCAGTTACTGTCACTAGCAAAACAGACTAGAAGAGTGAGAAGTGAAAGCCAACTGGTAACACCACCTTCCCTACCTCTTCTACTTCCCCACCCTGTCAGCGGCACATGAGAACTGGGAATGGGGCTGCAGTCAGTCTATAATGCTTCGTCTCTGCTGCTCCCCCATGGTTTCTCTTTGCTCCTCCTCCACAGGAGGAGTCCCTCCATCCTTCCCAAACTGATCCCGTGTGGCCTTCCTGCAGGCTGCAGCTGTCCAAGCACTGCCCCAGTATAGGGGGCAGTACCACAGGGCTCACCCTTCAGGCACTGCCCCACGTGGGTCCCCATCAGCAGCAGCTTCCCCCCAGCCCTCCTGCCCCACCACAGGCTTCTCCCCATGGGCTACAGCTTCATCCAGGGGCTGCTCCTGCTGGGGCTCCCCATGTGGCTGTGGCTCCTCCAGGCCTCATCCGCTGCTGCACCATGGGCTCTTCCATGGCTGCATGTGGAGGTCTGTTCTGTGTGGAACCTGTGGACTGCAAGAGGATGCCCAGCTCCTCCACGGGCCTCTTCTGTGCTGGAGGGAGCTTCTGCTCCATGCCTCTTCCTCCTACACTGACCTCGATGGCTGCAGGGCTGCTTCTCTCACATTTTCTCACTCCTCTCTCCAAGCTGCAGTGATGCAGCAGTTTTTCCCTTCCTTATATCTGCGTAGTTCTTGGCTCAGCTCTGGTATCTGTGGGACCCTTTTGGAGCATCTGGAGTTGGCTCTGATCTAACATGGAGCAGCTGCTAGGCTCTGCTTACAGAGCCCATCCCTGCTACAGCAGAGAGCTTTGCTTGTAAGCCCATGGAGCACAGTAGCCATGAAAGCACAGTTCTTACACATTGTTACAGCTTCCCTGGACTTGCTGCTGAGCCTTGGGATCAGCAGAAAACTCAATATAAACAGAGTGATCTGACCATCCAGTTTGAGCAAACTGGTTATGGCTTTGGGGTCTGATAAACTTTCCTGTTGACATTCAGATCCATTTCTCTCTCCAGGAGAGAATGTTTCAGGTGAGATTCAGCTTTCCTGTATTTCTCAAGCCAGATGTTAGCAGGTGAATAGTACTTAAGCTGTGCTACAGAAGTGCATAAAATACTAATGTGTATCAGGAAGAACCTGAGGAATGTAGCAAATGACCACAAATTCTTTGCCAAGTGAAGGATTTTCTATTTGTTCTTGATGATATCATGTATATAATTTAAATAATTTCTGCACTTTGGATTTTTTGTCCTTGTGAAGTTCTAGACTCCAGTTTATGGAAGAACTCCATCCGGTGTTTGGATTGTTTGGGAGTCTGCCCTGGAATTGCTTCAGCAAACTTTATGGAAGTAGATGAAGGAAGCAATCATTATTGAAAAGTAAGAAGTGAGGCAAAAATTGATTACATTCAGGTAGCCCTGTTAAAATGGGGACACGCAGTAAATGAAGAAATTACAGTTGATTCAAAAAATTGAAAAGGGAGGGATATAATGATTGTAGCTACCTGAGATGATTTCTGTATCATATAGAGTGAAAAATAACTCTTAGAATGAATAATTGATGATCATTTGATAAAGTTACTGCTGTGTTTAATAGTTATATTCCCCTTTGAACTAAGACGACAGGCTTCTCATACATAATTTCTCACCATTTTAAGTGTGATATCATGTTCTTTGCATGCGAAGGCAGCGAGCATGGTCATCTGAAGTTTGCAACACACTAAATGATTAAATAAGTGTTGTTTATGATTTAATCTGATCGTTCTAGTCGTCATAGAATAGACTTTTATTCTGTATACAAATGCTACAGGACAGCAGCACCTTAATGCTGTAAACTGAACAGATGTTTGTGATAAGAAGTAATACTGAACCTGCAAAAATGTGGAACCAAACTTTGGTTCCAAGGAAAGACAAGACAACATTTAGTTCTGTGTTGGGACTTGAAAAGATTAATACCTATTAACAGGAGGAATAAAATCTTGTACTAAGAGGTTTTAGAAAGTCTTTGTAGAAGGGTATTTCATTGTCAAAATATTAGGTTCAGCTATAAATAAGCTGATGTGTCTGACACTTTATAACTGCATTGCTTTCCTTGCCTTGCTTTTCAGAGTAGCTTTAGCTATTATAGTTCTTACAATTATAAAATTTTACTCTTCCTGGAAATAAGAAGTGGAGCAAGAAGATTGGTCCCTATCAGCCTCCTGACTGTACAGTACTTCAACATGTGGACCAGAAGTCTGCTAGGCCGCTTCATGATATATATATGTTGCCTGTTTTGTCCTTGGGCTGCCTGTTGCTTTTTTTTCATCGTCTTTTTCTTGTTTCTTCACCAGGTTCATCCATAAGATTCCAAAATAAGTGTGTCTAAACTCCAAGGCTCACCTTACAACAGTTTATAGAACTGTGGGAATGCATGGGAGACTTCAGATGGCCTAAGTGGACGTAAATTCTGTGGCTGTGGAAAGGGGTGATCGTACAGTTCCAAGCCACCACTGGTGCAGCAGTAGCGTTTTTATGGTAATGTAATGAGTTAAGTCATTCATTGGGCTAAAAACTAACACAAACTAACATAAAATTTTGCTTCTGGCTATGAGGTCACCAAAAATATATATGAGGTTATATCAGTGCTGGCACCAGGGGGTGCAGGCAGGAGCAGACCTCAGGAAATCTCTAGTCCAAACCAAAACCCATACTCAAACCAGGGTCAGTTACAAAATCAGAATTTCAGAATTTTACTTGCTCTTAATTTTTTACCTCTCCTGTGAAGAAAGGCTGAGGGAGCTCAGTTTGTTCAGCCTGGAGAAGGCTCTGGGGAGGTCTCACTGTGGCCTTCCAGTAAATGGAAGCTTATAAACTGGAGGGAGACCAACTGTTTACATGTGATGGGAAAAGATTGAACAATTTTAAACTAGAAGAGATCTAACTTAGATGTTAGGGGGAAATTCTTCACTCAGAGGGTGTTGAGGTGTTGGAACAGGTCGCCCAGAGAATATGTGGTTGCCCCTCCCTGGAGGTGTTAATGACCAGGCTGGATGGGGCCCTGGGCAGCCTGAGCTGGTGGGGGGCAGCCCTGCCCACAGCAGGGGAGTTGGAGCTGGGTGGGCTTGAAAAAGGTCCCTTCCTGCCAAGCCGTTCTATGATTCTACTTAAGAAAACATCTGTTAGAATACATTAGCAGACTTGAAAATCTTTCATAGTGGTTGTTCTGCAGCTCACTATATGCATGAGTGGTTTAATAGAGCACTCCTGCAAAGATACTGCTACTGATTAGATTTTTTAAGGAGAGAATGCTTTTCAACGTAAGGTTCAGTCTTAGATGTTTTATGTGTATATCTGTTACCTTCTCCCTTAATTTAATGAACAGTGAAGCATGCTAGTGGGAGATTAAGAATTGTCTATGGGGCCCAAGTATTTTTGTACTCTTCCTTTCCATCATTCAGCATTTGGTGCACAGTGCACACTTACAAAGGCTGCAGTTCTTTCCTTAATCAAAAGATATCTCAATTTTCAGTTGTAACAACAGTATGGGCTTCAAAATGAATTACATTTTTTATTTGCATAATTGATTGGGAAAGTTTAGAGATTACTGGGATAGTAGATAGTTCCTAGAAGTTCTAGCAAAGTTGAAGGGGGAAAATCAATGGATTGTATTTGTTATACGTACAGCTTTTCTACATATATAACTACTTTTATTAACACTAACTTTGTCTGCAATGTAAAAGCTATATAATTCAAATATATTCTATATTTGAAACAAAGTAAGTATCGTGTATAGACAAATCCTTTAATGTCAGAGTACTGTCTTGCCTTGTATAAAAAGTGTTCTTAAAACAACTTGTCTCAGAAAATTAAGCGTAGTGCTTCATAATTTGTGTATGTTCCTTTTACATACTGCCTAATGAATATTTATATACAGATGCCCAGACAAACAAGGCATACATCTGAATACTTAGTGCTACATTACAGCAGTGTTCTTCTCATGAAGATTTGGACTTCTTACTTTGTAACTATAATACTGATGCTAATTGTAAAGTTGACCTTCAGTCACTCTTACTTGCACAAATGGATCAGTATGTGTTCAGAAGAAGTTATGTTTTTTGCCCTTGATTTGCATCAACAAAATTGGCTAGTTTTCAGTTTTAACGTGCTGATTATGTCCCTGCTGATGTCAGGGCCAATAAGACACTTCTGTTCTCAGGGAGTTTATTATTTTGTTGCTCTTCATGAGAACGGTGAGGGAAAACTACAATGTCTTATGTGTGTCAAATACAGAAGTTTGCAATAGAAGTTTGCAAATAGAAAATAATTTATTACTTTCATAGTATAATCAAGCTTCAAATTCGGCAGGGATGTCACCTTCAGACAATTACGAATGTGATTTAACTTATATGGACTCTACTTTCCCGAAGTGTTTTTCATTAGAAAGGCCATAGATGTTAAGCATCTTCTTTCCTTTTTTTTTTTTTTTTTTGACAGGAAATTCTGGTGATTAACAGTCATGGCAACCATAGAGGAACTGGCCCATCAAATTATTGAGCAGCAAATGGGAGAGGTACATAAATTTTTCATCATATTTAGGAGACATTGAATAATAAAATGGACAGAGTAAGATGTAAAAACCAAAATCCGAAGAGAAAATAATTTTTAGTATACTCCAGGCTTCAGGAGACCCTTACATAGAAGATGAACTTACTGTGTCCATCTTAAAGTTATACTGCAAAATCTGTCTTGCCAAAGTTTCCCCCACAGCAGTGAAGCTACAGAAGCGTTTTCAGTAAGTGATGAGCTGCTCAGCTGTGCCTTTTGGACAGGTAGTGGTCTTCAGAGAGTTGCCTCATTATATAATTGCTTAGCTCACTTTCACTTTGGAACTTTACCATCAAAGTTGTCATTACAGAGCTTTTACGTTCCAATTTAGGAATTGCTTCATTTGTTGTCATTTTTGTTCTTATAAGTAAAACCTTGCTGTAGTCTTCATTGTAAAATATTGGTTGACATTTGGTGTAAATCAGAGGGAAGACTGAACTCTTGTTTCTGCTGACTCCTGTTTATCATATATATATATATATATATATATATAGCCAAAGAACTTCCAGAGATGTACAGGCAGTTTGGAAGTGTGAATACTGGGCATACATACTTACGTAGAAAATTCCATCTTTAGCACTGCTTTAAATTAGATAGGAGCAGAAAACTTTTATTTATTAGCTTGAAATATCCACTCTTGGTTCCCTGTCTAGTACTGTAGATAGGATGAATTTTCAAATAATTCTAGTTCCTCTCAGTCTTGATTTCAAATATAACTGCTGGGGACATGCAGGATAGTAAATCTATTTTGTATAAGTTCTTATGGTTTTCAGTATTGTAGTGTCTGAGAATTACTAAGGCAGTTATTTTTTTTTTTTCTTTCCCTTTTTCTCTTTACAGGGAGAAATGGTGTGTCTAGTGTAGCTTTGTTTTGGTTGTATAATTCCTTGGGGAAGTTTAGGTAGGGCTGTAATTCCTGTTTCTTGTGTTTTGGAAACTGGGGTTAGTCAAAGCTAACTGAAGCGTGTGTTCCAGTTGAAGAAGAGGATGGCAGGTTTAAATGATGATGCTTAGCTTCTGTGAGAATTGTTCTCAATTTTTTGTAATGTGATTCCATGAGACAGAGGGCTGATCTGGTGTCCCAGAGCCAGAAGAAGGGAAGGTCTTTCTGTGTTCTGCACCAGCATCTGGCTGATACAAATGGAAGATTTTCTGCTGATGTGATGAGTTGACAGGTTTGGAGAAGGATCTAATGGGTACCAGAGGCAGTTTAAAGGAGATGACTGGTAGCCATCCCTTCATATTACTCATCATCTTTTGCTGAGTTTGAGATAATTCACATTTCTGCATCAGGGGCACATTACTTGATTCTTGTAGGAAATTCATTTGATCCATGAGTGTTCAACCTTTTGGCTTGCCTCAGCTACATTTAGTGAATAGAAATTGTCTTGGGCCTCAAATATGTAGGTCACATCAAAAGTAATGCCTCCCACTTACTTCCATGGAAACGACTGCCCTGCCAGAAGGAGCTTGAGTGTATTGGTGAATGGCAAGCTGGACATGAGGCAGCAAGACCAGAAAGCCACCTGTACCCTGATCTGCATCAAAAGAAGCGCGGCCAGCAGGGTGAGGGAGGTGATCTTGCTCCTCTGCTCTGTGCTGGTGAGACCTCACTTGGAGTACTGCATCCAGATGTGGAGTCCTCAGCACAGGAGAGACATGGACCTGTTGGAGTGCACCCAGAGGAGGGCCATAGTAATGATCCAAGGAATGGAACACCTCCCTGTGAGGACAGGCTGAGAGAGCTAGGGCTGTTCAGCCTGAAGAAGAGAAGGCTCCAAGAAGACCTGAGGGCGGCCTTTCTATCCTTGAAGGGAGGCTCTAGGAAAGAAGGGGGCAGATTCTGTGTCAGGATCTGTTTGATAGGACACGAGGAAATGGTATCAAACTAAAAAAGGGAAGATTTAGGCTGGATATAAGGGGAAAGGTTTTTACAATAAGGATGGTGAAGCACTGAAACAGATTGCCCAGAGTGGTGGTAGAAATCCCCGCCTCGTTGTCCCTGGAGGCATTCCAGACCAGGCTGGACCAGGCTCTGAGCACCCTGATCAGCTGTAGATGTCCCTGCTCATTGCAGGGGAGTTGAACTGGATGGCCTTTAGGGTCCCTTCCAACTCTAAGGATTCTATAATTCTGTGATTCTGTTTTCAAATTTCTTTATCAATATGGAAAGCACAGCTTTGTATTCTTTGCTGTGCCCTGTGTTTAGCCAGTGTATCTAAATGGATACAATGATTTGCCATCGCTTGAGTCAGCACTGCACAGTGCTGCCCTCCCCATGCCCTGCTTTCAGTCAACACAGCATGAATAGCACATTGACTGCTTGGGCTCTCCAGGGTAGAGCCACTGCCTTTACAGCATGGGGAGGGGGTGGGCTGCATTGCCAGCCATGCTGAACCGCATGCAGCCTGTGGGCCATGAGTTGGACACGCCTGATGTAATCTGTGGTTCTGTATGCTAGATGTATGGTACTTTGTTTCCATAGACCTTTCAGATAACAGAGGATAGTTGCATATTTGTCTAAACAGAATCTCCCATATAGAAACAAAATATAGTCTTTAACAACTTGTGTGGTTATTCTGATCAGTATTTATTTATTTATTTGTTTATTGGACTGCAATGAAATCTTTATTCTGTATAAGCTGTCAAGCTGACGTTGTATTTAGGGAATAATGGGCGGTTTTAGTTTTTACCACATATAAATTGTGACACTTTAGGGAGCAAGCATAAAGCCGTTGCAGAATATGTAGCTTATTTTGTAAAGTAGGTACAAGTTTGCATAAAAATGTGTTTGTCTGAAAGTCACCACTTGTGCATGCAGTTTGAAAGGCTGATGTGGAGTTTTTGTGTGTGCAGGTACCTCTTACAAGCTCTTAATGTCACTGTAGAGTGGACTTTTTTTGTCCTTCACTTAAGAAAAGTGAATGAATTGTGTCACTTCTGAAAGTATTCATCTGCATGAAAAATGTGATTTTTTAGCAGGCAGTGTTCCGAAGTGTTTTGGCTGGTAGTTTGCTAACCATTTATTTTGGTGGTGCAGGTGACTTAAGCAGCATCCCCCCCTGTCCCCAGCAGATTAATCCCACTGTCTCCTTTTCAAAGCCAGGCTGGATGGGGCTTTGAGCAACCTGGTCTAGAGGGAGGTGTCCCTTCCTGTAGCAGGAGGTTGGAACTAGATGATCTTAAAGGTCTCTTCCAAGCCAAACCATTCTATGATTCTGTGATTTGCTCTGATGTATCTGCTTCTGAGCATTGTGGAGATCTGGCCTGAAGGTTTGACCTACACTAAAAATAGCCAATGTCTCTCTTTTGCTGCACTATTTTTTGACCTTCATCGGTGTCACAGAATCACAGAATGTCCTGTGAGTGTCCTGTTCCAGATCAATGAATGACTAACCAACACAACGAAGCTGAAGGGACAGGATCAAGTAGCTTATAACAGCTGAGACTGGTGCCAAAAGCAGTGCATTTCTAGGTGAAGCTAAGTTGATTGGAATTTGTATCTCTGATGGAAGGGAAAGTTTTGCTTTCTACTCTTTCCCCTTCAGCATCAGAACCTCCAGTCTTCTTGCCTCCTTTCCTATGCTGACGCTTCACTTACATGGTGGTGCGGTAGCGCGGTCAGGAAGCTGATCCAAGAGGAGCAAAAGTGCTCTTAACCAATCATGAAACAGTACAGCAGATGTGGATATGTATTCCTTATACCAGTTCTTGCAGAAAAATAAGTTGAACAGGAACTTTTAAAAGTGAGTGTATTTTTAAGTGCATGAATTTTTAAGTAAATGGTAGGAATTACTATTAACAGAGGAACTGCAGGACATGACAGAGCTTTGATCTGCATAGTCATGCTGCAAAATGCTAGGGGAGTTACTAGGGACAAATAAGTAAATCCAAAGGTATCTGAAAACTCTGTGAAGACAGATGTCTTTTGTACTACAAAAAAAGTTCCACATTTCAGACCAGGCCTCTGTAGATGGCAACTGTATTTATTTTTCACGGGCAAATAATCTAATGAATAATAGCCACATACATTTGGCTATAGCATGTGAAGAATTTTTTGAAATTACTGATAATTATTAAAGCACTTTCATAAGCTGTATCTGAGAGCAGAGGCTTAAATTTGTTTTTGGATACTATGCTTGCTGAACTCATGTGTTTAATTGATTGGTTTTTACTTTCTTGGTAGTCCCCCAGTAGAGAATTCTGTTGCTTTGGTTCTGCCTCTCTAAGGCTCTGTGAAACAAAAAGGGCCGATTGCTGTGTCTCCACTCCAGAAATTCTTCAGCTGCTTTATATAAGCCGTTAAGATAAAAATATGTTAGTTTAAATGTAATGCAACTATGATGAAAGGTATTGTGTTCAGTAAGTGTTTCATGAACACCAGCAGTAATAATTCAGAAAATACTCGGTCCAGTGGACTGAAATGGATTTGTCAACAGCTGTTCTGCTCAGTGTTTCTGAATGTCTAACTGAAGGTATTTTTAGAATGGCTTTAGAACACTGCCATGAACAGAACTTCTTAACCAGCAAAATTACACTGTTGAATTAGATTGAATTAGATGCAAATGCAAGCACTTGTGTTCCTGGCACAGTAAGTGTCACCCCTTTCCTTAGCCTTGTGCAGAGAAATCAGAAGCTGATAAAACCTTATGGTAGTACATCCAATAAGGTAGTATATCTCCCCTTAAGGTATCCTATCCACTGCCAATCTATTACATTTATTTATTCTTTCTAGATTACCCATTCTCAGGGAGCTGTTACACAAACACTAATGGATGGGGCAGCACAACGAATACAGATCGTCCCTTCAGATTCAGGCCTCTCTTTACCACAGCGTATACAGGTATGCTTCATCCAATATATTTTAAAAGCAGCAATGAAGTCTTTATTTTCACCTTTTGTTTATGGTCCTTCTTTATTTGCTTCATTTTATTGTCTAAAGTGCAAATATTCAGTCCTGGGTAGCAGAGATTATTTATTTATAAACAGGAAAAAAAGCATTATTCCAATGCTTGTTTGTTGTTTTTTTTTTTCTTTTAAGATTTTTAAGAGGTACAAAAATAATAACAGCTGAATAGAAAAAAATGTTATTCCTAAAACTGTAATAATACTGCTCTTTAAAAACTGAATACTTTTTTTGATTTGGTAATTCAGCTGAGTTGTTGGAACGTTTCAATATTTTGGAGCAGAGATGGGAGGAATACTGCATCACACTGTTCATAACAAGTCATGGGAAATGAAAAGGCTGTCTAATCTCTTAAGTGCATTAAAGTATGATGGCTTTTGGCCATCACAACCGATGTTCTACATTCCAGTAAGCTAATTTATAGCCTCACCAGGTAATCATCTCCAATTCAAGTGAGGGTAGGAGTTTTTTGGCAATGTACACAGATATGTGTATATGGAGGTTAGCAAGATTTGGGGGATGAGATTTTATATTTCATGCCTTAAAAGTCAGTGCAAGTCCTTGCAAGCTTTTTATTTTTAAATTTCCTCCTAGAGAAAAATGTCAGCTGCAGAATAGATTTTAAAGATATTCCGATAGATGTTGGTGCATACAAAACCACTAGTTTGTAAGCCAGCTGCTACTATAGCCTTGGCAGCCTTTACTTTTGCTGCTTCACTCTTCAGTGTTTTTCACTGTTTTTTCCTGTTTCAGTGCATTGCATTCAAGCTTTGCCCTACCTTTCAAGATTCTTCACAGGCACCCCATATATGATCCTGTGTTTTATTTTACTGCTTCTTGTACTACGGTCCTGGTACCAGTCTTATCTATCCAGAAGATCTTTCTTTCAGCTACCTCCAGTCCTTTTAAATGGTTCATGTACAGCTGTACCTTTAATTAATTTATATTAATTGTTCAAGTGCTGTTTCTTTATTACTATTTCCTTTGTCAATATATGTATGCTGTTCTTGTGCAGCTGAACACCACACAGCTGTTCAGTCGCTTTCGCAGGTGGGATGAGAGGGAGAATTGGTAGCAAAATAGAACTGTGGGTTGAGATAAGAACTATTTACTAAGACAGAAGAGGAAAATGGAAAGAAATATGCAATGATAACAATATATATATAGCCATAATACAATTACTTACCATCCACTGACCAACATGTAGCAGCACAACAACTGCTTGCCAACCCATGGCCAAACTACAACACAATGTGTCACCACTCACTGACAGATGCCCCACCAGTCCCTGAGCAGTGGCTGCCCCCAGACTTTGTAGTGCAAAGCTATTTAATGTAATTCCAGTATATCAGGGCCTGAGTGTAGGTTGACATATAAAACCATGAGCCTTTATTGTTGAACAACAAGACAGTTATGGTGTTTCAAAACCAGTGTCAGTTGTCTAAACTCTTGTGTCAGCTTTTGGGGCAGGGTTAGGGTGGAAGAGAGAACTACATTTGGACAATGACTATAGCTACTGCAAATATTATGCACATAGAAGAACTATTTATAGGGACAGTTTTGTTCTGGGGATCTTTATATAGTTTTTGATCATCACAGCTAGCTGGAAGATTACTTGTTTCTATTGCTTTGTCCCTTGTCTTTTTTTATCACACTCAACAATTCTTGCTTCAGAGTGGATGGCAAGTGCTTTGGAATAATGGTTTTCTTTTGATATGTTTGGGACAGCACTCAGGAGAATGATGTCCTTCCTGTAGTAGGCATCTATAAACATGGCAGCAATATAAATAATAACAAATTCAATGGGAGACAGAAATCAGTAACAAAAACTTTCTACAAAGCAGAATTTATTGTGAAAAGTAAAAAAGCTTGTACAGCCAAATGCATCTCAGTGAAATGTTAGATTAGTTTTCAGCTTATAATTAATATTTTTTGCTTTATCTGGTTATTCTTAAATGCATATGAAGAAATATCCAAGATCTTGACATTCAAAATCATGATTAAAATATACTTTAAAACATATTTTAGTAGTTACTCATTTTAGGGCATGTTAGCACTTTGTTTCAGTGGTTGTTTCACTGTGGTAGGCAGCTCAGCACCTCTGTACCACTCTCACTGAATCCTCCACAAAAAGATGGGGAGAAAACACGATGAAAAAAAAAAGCTTGTAGGTTGAGATAAGGATGGGAAGATCACTCTCAAGAAATTGTCACAGGGAAAGCAAAGAGATTAATATAATTTATTTCCTACTGATAGAAGACTACAACAGTGAAAACTGACAGCCAACTGAAAGCACCTTCCTCCCCATCCACCCTCTTCTACCTTCTCCCTTCAAACAGGGAAATGCAGGTTGTGGTTCATAATGCTATGTCTGTGCCATCCTCCATGGTCCCTCTCTACCACTGCTCCACGTGAGGTCCCTCCCACGAGATGCCATCCTTCCCAAACTGATCCCACACGTGCTTCCCACAGGCTGCAGCTCTCCAACCATTGCCCCAGTGCAGCTCCATACTATGGAGTCCGCCCTTGAGGCACTGCCCACACGGGTCCCCATGGGCTCATCCATAGCTGCAGGGCTCTGTGTGGTACCCATGGGCTGCTGGGGGATACCCTGCTCCTCTGTGAGCCTCTCCTGTGCTGCAGGGAGCTTCTGTTCCATGCCTGGAGCACATCCTGCCCTCCTCCTGCACTGGCCTTGGTGGCTGCAGGGCTGCTTCTCTCACATTTTTTCACTCCTCTCTCCCAGCTGATGCAGTGTGGCAGTTTTTCCCTTCCTTATATCTGCACTCCCAAAGGCACACCCAGCATTTCTCATGGCTCAGCTCTGGCAGCAGTCTCTTTTGGAGTTGGTCCCTTTTGGAGCAGCTGGAACTGTCTCTGATCTGACGTGGGGCAGTAGTGGGCTCTGCTTACAGAAGCCATTCCCTGCAGCCCCCAGTTACCAAATTCTTGCCACCTAAAGCCAACGCATAGAAAAGTTGGATGTCATGATATTAAATTTTCAAATCCCCTTTTTTTTTTTTTTAAGCTAGTGCTCTGTGTTTAAACATGTTTTTCATTATTCCTAGAAAGGTAACAGAGGATTATTGCAAAATTGAATTTATTGAAACTATATTCAAACAGAAGTCAAAATACATTAACAGGCAAGGCAATGAAGGAAAAGAAAAAAAATTACTATCTTACCATCGGGGCTCTTAAATGAAATAGACACAAGAAATACGCTTTTAAGCAGTCAGTCCAGAGCTATTATATTCCTGCTTTATAGCATGATCCCTTTGGCAACATTGAGTTTCACATTATTAAGAAACATAATGTGTTGTCTGTTGGGGCCAGGTGGATTTCCCTAAGAAGTGGTTTTCTTTTCCCCTCTGATTATTTTCTCTTACCTCAACATTTAAAGTACCTAAATTCAGGCTATTATAAGGTTGTTATACTTTGAGTTGTTCCATTTTCTAAGTCCCATTGAGATTCAGGCAGAGCTTTTGCAGGCATCTGACTGTAAGAATTCAGCTGCAGACAAACTGCTCTTAATTATTTAAACTGCTTTCTGTTACATCGATCAGTTGTCATACCTGGAGAGTGCAGAAAGCTTGTGTGCAGATTGAATAGCTCAGTATAGATACATAACAATGTATCCACTGTGTCATGCATTGAAAACTTTGTGGGCATCCCCCTAGAATTCCAGGAAGCAATTTGAAGAATTCAAACTGTTTAGTAGCAGTGAAGTGAACAATGTGAAGTAGAAATAGCTCTTCTGCCATGTTTATCCACAAATACATAACAATTTTAAAAATAAGAGACTGGACTATAAGCTGGAAATCAGATAATTCAGTTCACGTACATATAAAAAATTCAACCTTAGCTTGAAATATGTTGTTTTTTAATATACTTTGTGTAAACCTAACTAGATAAAGTGTATGCCTTTCCGTTTTCAGGTTTACATTTGCACTTTGAAATTTTGATAGTGAAACAGATCTTCAATATGAGTATCTTTTAAAGAGCAGGTCTAGATATTCGAGAAAGAGCACAGTGTTCTGTGTTTGACTTTGTCCATGTTTGCACCCAGTTGAGGATTACATGCATTGGATTTCTACTGATTCCAATGGAGTAGAGGTGTTTGGAGGTGGGGATGGAAAATTGGGTAATTTATTCAGTAATATTCTGGGTAATAGTCAGAAATGACATGAGAAATAAAGATTATAAAATGGAAATAATAAGAAAAATGGAATGTGAGGAATAAGTTAAGGAAAGAAAGGAACTGAAAGGTAAGGAAGTTTGCCTTCTAAGGAATCAGAAAGGAACTGAAAGAGGAAATAAAGGACTGCTGTAGTCATTTGTGGCCCTGAATGTGTGGATGCCTTTGAAAATTGAATGGAAAACCCTTTATTCATCATATTAGTAACTGCTGTGGGGTTTTTGTACTGCCATGCTACCCTCATCCCCAATCTCGTGACAGCTCTAGTTCTTGTTTTATATTTTTAGCCCTTGGAATTTTATAATTTTAGCCTAAATAAGTTATTTGCAAAGAAAAAAAGAAGTTGGACACCTAGTGTTATTAGCAAATTTGATTGATGTACAGTTAAAAAGTAGTTTGCAGGAAGCAGTCACTGCAGAACCATTCTCCTTAATGTCTATAGTAAGCCAGGCAGTCTGACATGAAGGCTTTTGGGGAGAAAGGCAAGAAGTGATAAAAGTGAGTTTTATAATGGAACATATATGGAATCTTGGTTATTTTATCCAAGGAATATAGGATTATAATCTTAAAACAAATTTTGCTAAAAATGGGGGCTTACTGGAGAGTTCTTTAATAAAAATCTGCTATATTTGTGTTTGAAAATAGGAAAGATGGAAAAGAAAAACCCAAACCAAAACCCAGCAGCCTGTAGGTTTGTTCTTGATTAAGAGATGACACATGAAAATTAGTTTATTGGTTTAAAAAAAAAAAGAAAAAAGTGTCCGGGAGAGAGATTCTGTTTTGCTTGCATATTTTATTTAGGAACATATATGTAAAAATACAGAGCAAAAACCCTGAAGCATAAATTGTTTATAAAGATGCAACAAGATTTTTTTGCTGTTTGATACTTTTCTTTTGTCACTTTGAAGTGTACAGTTGGTGCTGAAGGATGTTTCTTGTGAAGCATCCCAATATGGAAGGTGCTAAGGGCTGTGCACGGCATGCAGTGAGTGCAAGAGTTAAGGTTTCTCAGAACCTCATGGGTCTTAGGGCTGAGTTACACACACCTCAATTTCTGAATGCTGTAATGGCCAGCGGGTTTGGCAGTACTGTAAAAGCATTGGCCATTTATAAAACTTGGATTTTAATTCAGGTTTTGATTTCAAACGTAAGGGTGACTTGAGTGCGTTTAAAAGCAAGTGAAAATCCAAGATTTTGCCTGAGTTTTTGTAACTCTTGTGTGACAGAGGGGAAGTCAGTCCTGCTTCACAAATATTAAGGGCAAAATTCCAGTTTTCTTCAAGTGCCCAGGCTGGGCCCCAAAGGTGATCTTAAATTACCATAACAATTTGAGATAAATGTATTATTAGATTGTCACAGATCAGCAGACGGGCCAGAAGATTCAGATTGTTACAGCACTTGATCAGAGCTCAGCAGGCAAGCAGTTCATCCTAACAAATCATGATGGCTCTACCCCAAGCAAGGTGATCCTTGCCAGACAAGATTCCACTCCAGGAAAAGTTATCCTAGCAACTCCAGATGCTGCAGGTGTCAACCAACTGTTTTTTGCATCCCCTGATATATCTGCACAACACATCCAGGTAGATAATCCACTTTATTTCATAATTTTGATTCAAATGGAATAAGAAGAGATGTTTTATTTCCAAATATGTATGTCTGGGTTCTCCTTTTTTGAGGTTTTTATATTTTTTAATGCTCTACTTTTCCTTGCATTAGGAGTTAGCATCGCTGCTTAGAAATTACAAGGAAAACAAATTTTTTTGGTAAACGTACTGCTTTTAAAATTTATACCCTGGCATGTGAGATTAGAAAGAAAACTGTTACTTTTATTGTCGTTTCCAGCTGTACCAACAGTCCTTTTTTATTGCTGCTTCATTGACTCTCCCTCTATATTCACATATTGAAAAAATAATCTTTTCATCCTTGTCTTTATCACTCAACATTTCCTTCTACTTGTTTTCCTTTTCATATGCCGTTGTTCATACACTGTCCACTGCTGTGTGAATTGTATTTCAAGGCAGTTTCTCAGACTATGAGTAGGGAAGGTCATTACTCAGTGGCAATGGGAAAGCAGCACTAAAGATTCTGCATTTACAAAACCCAAAATGGTTTGAGATTGTCTAAGGTCAGGGTTGTATCTCCCTAAACTGATCTACGGTGCCCTTTACTCCTACACACACTGTATGTGCTGCTTCCTCAGTCTTCATACTCCAGTTTTCAAGACTTCTGCCCCATATCCCCAGCAGAGCAGAGGCCGATGGCACTGATTCCAAGGGTGTGAAGAGCATGCACAGAAGACCTGGGAAGTGTGAGCTCCTTCTGCGTGAAGTGGGGTATTACTGCACTGCAGCTCACGCGTAGTTATTGCATGTTGATTTACCCATGTACATTTATTCTGATGGTAAAATACATCTGTGTGACAGTCCAGGTGACAGGAGGGTAGCTGCCACCTCCTTAGTGCAGTACCTTACAGCTGTACAGTGGCCAGAAACGGGTCTTAAATAAGTGTTAAAAACTGGGCAAGAAAATCGTGATCCTTCTGAGCATATCCTTTCCCTTCCATTACTTGATGATTTAGAGGACCTCCTGACCTGGAGATTGCAGTGAGGTCTTCTTTGATAACTGCCACTAAAGTTAATGACTTCTTTGTTATTTCTAAGAAACCATTCTAACAGACCATTTGTGTCTTGGTCTGTATAATAGCCTATGGCAGTAAAAACTAAAAAAAGGAAAAAGATTCTATTGCTTCTATAAATCACTGCCATAGCTCCTTCAAGTAATTTCTTTTCCCAAAGGAAGAATCCTGATCTTTTACTTTACTGCTTTTCTGGGAGCCAGTCCACAGCTCTGATTCACATGTTGCACGTGTTGTGCGAGCAGCAGCAAAAAAACCAATTCAGTGGAAATTTCAGCCTGTGTCTTTGTGTTTTAGATGAACTTCAACAAAACTTTAAAACAGCAGGGTATGATCTGATGTAATCCTCAGAAGAAAGTTATTTTCAAAGAGAATTTAAAAGATGAGAAGTGTGCTACCCTTGTATAAAGGCTGAGGTATTGAGGGGCGGTCTGGATAAAAAGTTGAAAGCTGTAGTTTTGATTGTACATTTTGGGCAGCATAGGAGGGTCTGAGAAACAACAGGATGTGCTCTCACTTAGATTAGATTAGATTAGATTAGATTAGGTTAGATCTCAGTTAGATTGTTCTATCGTCAGTTACTATATAGTTGCAGAGACTGTATTTCACTGACTTTCAGTGAGGATAAAAAACAGTGCCATTAATGTGCTTTTCAACTCCATATTCTTTGGGCTCTTCCATACTTTCTGTCCTAAATAGTCTTTCATCTGCAGTTTTGCCTTTCACATCATTCTTCTTATTTCATCACCTTCACTTGAAATACTCATTCATTTGCCATGCAGAAAATCTCTCCTTTATTGCATCTTATCTTTACATTGACACTTTGCAAGGCTCTTTCTCCCATCATCTGTTCCACCCTCAGTGGCTCTTCATCTCAATAAGCAAATTTATTCTGTGTGTTTAAGGTCAGTTGGTGAGTTCTGTTGTCTGGGATTTTTATCTCCTCCTGGGCCAAATTCTGTAGTCCTTCCTTACGTGGAACTTACAGCTTCAGGGCAGCAGGTTTCATCTATGGAAGGACTTAAAATTTGTTTACTTATTTTATATAAAGTCACAAACGTGTATAACAATGGGAATTAGAACAAAATGAAAGGTTAACATTCTTTTAACTTGTCATGATTATTTTTCTTAAGAAGATGTTATGTTGAAAGAAAAACATAATAGGTGAATTTCTGAGACAGCATTATATATAAAGGCTAACTAGAAAGAGAGAGACTTGTTAAACATTCCCTTATATAATCCTATGCTGTTTTCCAAACGAGTGATCTCTTAATTTTCTCTTTGGAAGATGAGGTATTTTCTCTTCCAGAAAGTTACCCTTCTTGTTATCAGAGGTCTTGTCTTGAATAAGCACAGAGAGAATGAAGGTGTCAGACTTCCCATTAAGATGCTGTAGAAGTTAGAAACTCATAACATTTCTAAATTATATCACTTTTTAATTGGAAGAATGTGCTGTTTCCCACTTCATGTTATTGTCAAGATAATATTTGCTTGCTGCTTCTTGTTGTGATCCTTTTTTGAGTTCCTTTTTTACGTTGGTTATTTTTCTGTGCTTTGTTTATCTCATTGAGATGGATCTTTTTAAGGTCAAATAGAAGGCCACAGTGCCTGCCCTGTAGTGCTGTGGTTCTGATGTGCTTAATGATGCTTTTTAGGTGCCAGAGATAAATGAGTAAGACATGAATGTAGACATAATGTCAAACTGTTACTGAAAACCAAAGCATACACCACTTGATAATTCATGGCACTGTTCAGAGTTCATTTTCTATGGCCCACCATCTCTGTCTATTATAAAACAAAAGAATTGACAAATCAGAACGTAGAAATAACAGCCTCTACATGGCAATCATAATTTACATTCAAAAAATAGTTTACATTCATCAGAATGTAAATACAGAATTCAACAAAAGGTATGTATTCAACTAAACGAGTATGCAGAGGATGAATGTTTTTGAAAATGTCAGCCCATTTTCCAGAGGTAATATTTAAATAAATCTTGAATTCTTTTTGGAAACATTACAGGTAAAACTTTGGTTCCATCCACTGGGAGCACAGTGCATGGCAAGTAGCTCTGCTCCTTTGTGTCTATGAAGGCTGTAAAATGTAGTCAAGAAAACCTCATAGTTTGTCGATTTGGTCCCTTATCTTAGAAGAAATCACAAAGGTGATTTACTGTAATATTTCTTGATGGTGAGAAAAATAAAAATGACATTATTTTCTACTTTCTTTCAGATTTTAACAGACAACTCTCCCAATGAGCAGGCCCTAAATAAAGTGTTTGATCTGTGTGTTGTGTGTGGAGACAAGGCATCAGGTATTTCACTTCCTTTTTTTTAATAAGGTAGTGCAATTTTATAACAGATGTTTAAAGTTCTTACGGGATATAACAGTTTGCATACATATAATTACATGTATGTACATACACAAACAGAAAAGATAGACTGCCTTTTTCAGCAGAGAATTAAACTAAATGTTTCTTTAATGTCTGTGGGTGGGACTTGTTTACTTCTATTTTACTTTAGAAATTCAGTATGTTTTCTACCAGATAATTTTTGCCTTTTTTTCCTTAGGCTAATACGTTTTATTTTGTATTGTAAAAATTGGCTGAAAAAATGACTTAGGTGACTTGCTGTTAAGAGCTTTTTGTTACTTAAAAGGAGATCATGCAATGAACTGTGTTATTGTTATCAAGTCAGAAACAGGTGAGAAACCTTTTAATTATTTAAAATATGAAACCAACAGGTAAAGAAGACATTGTAGGTATGTGAAAAGAAGTGCTAACATGAGATTTCTGTGGGACAGCTCGTTATTTGAAGAACCACTATTAGAACTGCAAAACTGCATTATAGTTCCAGTTAAAAATGAACAGTGTATTCACTGGCAAAATAGAGTGCTAAGGTAGGAAAAATGTTTCACGCACTGAATTTTGCGTAATGCTAACAAGAGATTGGAAGGAAGTGTGGTGGGAGTTCTGTACTGAAGAACTCTGATGCTTTTCCAGCTGTCTCCCACATTCCTCTTGCATGTGTGCCTGCCACCAGGTATTTCAAATCTGTCAGAGCTGAAATGACTGAGAGGGTAGAAGGAAGCTGAAATTACTTCTCTTAGAAGGGAGAGCTGAAAGCTCCTTTCTCTTTTCACTTGGTAATGCAATGTAAGAGAAATGAGATGTTAACTTGGCTCTTTACTTATTTAGCTACAATTAGACTACGTGGGGAAAATGATTGCTCCCTCAGAACATTCTTATGCTTTATCTGGTTGGAATCTGTGTGATGATCCTCCAGCAATAATATCAAAATGTGATAACTGCAATTAAATACTTCCTTTTGGGAAGCAGTGGGAATGGAGGATAGGGAAGGGAAGCAGATAACGTTAGGATTTTATCATGAAAGCCAGTAGGATGTAGCAGAAACTGCTTAAAAAGAAAACAATCTAAAATCTTTCTACTGAAGCCAAATTTAGATTAAAATTGTACCTTCTCTAAACGTATCAGATTTCACCTTTCACAAAAGAAATTTCTGCCAAATATAGGGTGATAAGGTAAACATAAGATCTAGCTGGTGTGGTCCAGCTGGGAGAGCTCCTACGGATCTCCAGCACAGGGCTGGACTATACCATGAGAGTGATCCCAGGAGCAGTTTGCTCTGGCCTGACCCATACATACTGAGCCCTGGTAGTGAATTTAAGCAGAGCCATGATTTCCTGAGCGGCTGTAGGTGCCTCCTGTGTGATATGAGCTGTTACACAAACCGCTTTGCAGACACCTCCAAACTGAGTGCAAGAAGCTGCATCAAAGAGCAGGTGAAGAAAGAAGGGGACAGACTGTTCAGCAGGGTCTGTTGTGATAGGATGAGGGGGAATGGTTTCAAACTAAAAGAGGGGAGATTTAGATTGGATATAAGGAAAAAGTTTTTTTACTATAATGGTGGTGAGGCACTGGCACAGGTTGCCCAGAGAGGTGATGGATGCCCCATCCCTGGAGAAATCCAGGGTCAGGCTGGAGGGACTCTGAGCACCCTGACAGCAAGGCAGTTGGACTGGGTGACGTTTAAGGGTTCCTTCCATTTCAAATGCAAAGCCCAGGTGCTTTGCAGGATGGATATTATGAATATGGTTATATGTGAATACTTACCAGCCTGGCTGCTATTAAAATGTTACACTTAGTGATATTTTATATATAATGCTTTGTAAATTTCTTATTTAGTCCTATGTTAATACGATTCTGATAAAGTAGAAACCAGAATTTCTGGAAATTTCAGGCAGAAAAAAGCTTGAGAATCTAAAAATATTTTTTCCCTTAAATTAGTTCATATTTGAAATGTATTTCTGTAACATGTCATACCCAGGTCAGAGAACAGCTTTGATGCCTCCACAGTACGTATTTTGAGTGTCGTAGGTGATTTTGGTTTAATTTTTTTCTTCAGGATCATAGAATTGTCACTGTTGGAATTGTCAGAAATGCCTTAATCTGAACTTGAGCTTTTTAGTAGTATTTATAATTTGTGCTTTGGAAGAATCAAAACAATTTACTTCTGAAAAATAATTAAACTTGACTTTCTGTAGTACATCCTAGCCATAATTTCTGTATGTTGGTATTATAAATTAGAAAATTCACTACAGATTTTTTTTTAAAAATTGATCTAGCTCTATTAGTTTACTTCTCTCATTCTAGAGCTTTACTGAAAGAACTACTGGTGTAACATTGTCTGTTAGGAAAGTGAAAGGTGAAAGCAGAGCTTTGGAATTATCACTTACTGCTGACAAATACGATGTTTGCAGATTCCATATTTCCATTAGCTATAATGCATAAAATTTATACAGCTGAATTTGTAATGAGCAATAGCAGGACTGGACTCCAGGGGCATTAGAAAAATTGGAAAAGAATGTATACATTCAGAGTTTATTCTGTGTCGTTGCTAACTTGTTCTCTTAGCTTTTTAACACTGCTGTCGGGAGGTTCAGCAAGAGCTTCATAAGCAACTTGGTTATTTGTTCTTTTGAGATATGTATCCTGGTGAAGTGCTTTGAGCTAGAAATACATTTCACTTATATTTTTGTTGTTCTGTATCCACGTGATTTAAAGTCTGTAACCTATGGAGAAAAAACAAGAGCGTTTTGAGAAAAGAAAATGTCTAAAGAAGAAGAGACAGTACAGTGTAAAATTAACGTCATAATTTATGTTGTTCCGAAACCAGGACGTCACTATGGAGCAGTAACTTGTGAGGGTTGCAAAGGATTCTTTAAAAGGAGTATACGGAAGAATTTGGTGTATTCGTGCCGAGGAACAAAGGACTGCGTCATTAACAAACACCACCGGAATCGCTGTCAGTACTGCCGGCTGCAGCGATGCATCGCCTTCGGAATGAAACAAGACTGTAAGTCTGGAAAAAATACCCATAATTTCAGCTGGTTGGTTGGCTAGGTTGTTTTTTTTCTGAGTTATAACTAACTATAAACACTCATAATCGTTATTAAAATTGAAGATTAAGTAAAAAGGACAAAAATAAGGAGCGTTTCTTAGAGTGTAATTTGTGATGTGACTTACTAGTTGCGTGCTGTTTTATTAGCTGTGCAGTGTGAGAGGAAACCTATTGAAGTGTCAAGAGAAAAGTCTTCAAACTGTGCAGCTTCTACAGAAAAGATCTACATTCGGAAAGATCTTCGCAGCCCATTGGCTGCAACTCCAACTTTTGTAACAGACAATGAAACAGCAAGGTAAGTGCATTCTACTGTAGACAAGCTACCTCTGTTTCTTGAAATCACCCCAGGATTGACATGCGTGCTATTTTGTGCCAGATCAACAGGTCTGTTGGAATCAGGAATGTTCGTTAACATTCAGTCTGGAATTAAAAGCGAGCCTACAGTGCTGATGACTCCAGATAAGGTATATGATGACATGACTGATGTATTAAGTGCTTTTGGTTTGATTGCTATAAATAGTGTGCGTAGGGATGGAAAGTTGTTCTCTTTTGCTGTACTTCTGGTAAATTCAGTTTTTAAAACATTGCCCAGTGTTGCAGATTTCTCTCTTCCAAAGAATGTTGTTAGCCCTCTGTAGAAAGAATGTGAAAAGCTCTACAAAGTAAATGCCTCCCTTCTTTTAGACAACTTTAAGGGCATTTTCCTTTGTATTTGTCAGTTCTGACACTTGGAAGTTTTTTGATTCAGATAGAGTAGGGCATCTGCAAAATCTCACATGGCTATGGCATTATCACAGTGCATTTCATAAATATTGTTGGCTTTTTCCCCCTGTATTGTTTTTCTTCTTTTTTTCTTTTTTTTCCCAAAGCTATCTCATGAGTGATCTTTTTTATAATGTATTTCTGATCTGGCTTTCCTTTGTTTCCATTGTGTTATGGGTACTGATCCACTAAAGTGATGTGATAATGGCCCTACATATGCACAGTAGGAAGCTTTTATATTTTTCTAGCCAATATTAAATTACCTCATGCTGTTTTTGTGCATTTTGCCCTCCATCTGTCTGCAAAATTTTACTACTTTCTTGTTTATGCGTGGACGGAAAGAAGATGGTAAAAATATAATCTAGTGCAGTCTTATAATCCCAATGATGGACTGGTGAGTGGAGATGCTAAAATTTCTCCCTGTAGCTTGCATCTGTAGCATTCTTTCTGAAAGCAATAGATAGCTGTTACTTGTAAAACCAGATGTCTAAATATTTCATATTTTAGAAATAGTGCAGTGTTTAACTGCTGCATGATGATTACCCACTTATTGAAAGTAATATTTTTCTAACAGGTCTATTCTCAAGCTCACTTCTTCATTAGTGTAAGAGAGTTCTTCTGTTTCAAGTTATCTACTGCCAATAAGAAAGAATTAAAAGCTGTATTTTTCTCTTAGGTTGAAGCCTGTCAGGGAGACTTAAGTACCCTGGCAAATGTGGTGACATCTTTAGCAAACCTCAGTAAATCCAAAGATCTGTCACAAAGC
The DNA here is from genome assembly GCA_037305975.1 of Chrysolophus pictus. NCBI lineage: Eukaryota > Metazoa > Chordata > Aves > Galliformes > Phasianidae > Chrysolophus > Chrysolophus pictus. Next base: position 151,107,255 of record CM074576.1, read on the forward strand.
AGTACAGAGCTCTCTATGATTGAGAGTTTAAGTAATGGAGATGGATCGTTACCTGAACTTCAGCAAGAAGAGCAAGGAAGTAGTGATGTTACAAGGTAAAGCATGTTCCACTTGAAATGTTACCCTTCTCAAAAATATCTCTGTCAGTTCAGAGATAATTCATTAAATTATCATTGTTTAGGTGATTTGCCTGCATTAAAAATAATTGTAGTAACAGCACAAACTCATGTTAAGGTTCAGTCTCCTAAGATTCTCCCAAAGGAAATCATAAAAAAGTTCAGTTAGAGACAGAAAATACTTCTAGTTGTTTGTTCAGTTTGGGTATTAGGCAAAGGCTCTTCAGCAGAGGATAGTGGGCATGGTGCAGGCTCCCCAGGGCAGTGGGCACAGCTCCAAGCTGCTGGAGTTCAAGAAGCATTTGGACAGTGCTCTCAGACACAGTCTGATTTTGGGTGGTCCTGTGTGGAACCAGGAGTTGGACTCGATGATCCTTTCAACTCAGGAGATTCTGTGATTCTTTGAATTTCAACTTAAATCTTGCAGCTGATGTTAAGGAGGACTAAAAGGTAAGAATAAGATGTGTTTGATTTTTGTACTGTATTCTTAGTATTAAGGGAAACTGTTTCTTGAAGATCTCATCTGTAAGTAGTTTATTACTCCTAAATATTAATTGCCTTAAAAGCTTGAAAAGCATTTTATTTGGAGGCAGGAAAACTCAAAGAATGCTCGTTGCTGATACAGATGCATTCATTATGTATTTAAAAATTTATGTCTTGCACAGGTTTTAACTCAACGTACATGGGATGTATCTTTTATAGTACTTCCTTGTTTATTCCTTCAATGAGAATCATATTCTTCCTTGATTGTCACTCCATTCAGGCTTCTGACAGCTGTCTCAGAAGTATTCTTTTACACTCCATCTATATTATACATATGGTATTGAAAATGCTTGTGTATAATGAACCAATCAAGATAAAAAAAAAGATTAGAATGTAATGAAACAGTTTATACTGACCCAAAATACATGGTTTTCCCTATAGTCCAGGCATCTACTCAGTGTAATGTCAAACAGAACGCATTTGTTCTGCTCCTTTCTTCATATGTGCTGCTTGTAAAGTTGATGTGACCTGTTTTATAGCTGCTGGTCTGGACCTTTGCTGTGTTCTCCTAGTTAAATCGTATGCAGTGTAAGGAGTACTATTATGTTGTGCTGATAAACATCAAAGGCTGTTCAAAAAGGTGCAGTTAATAGGAAGGTTGCATGATAATCTTTCATTTCTTTGTTTCCAGGTGCTTGCTTTTGTTCAGCTTTAAAAATCCATCTTTGAAAAGCCACTGAATTCTCAGCCGGAGTGTGACAGAGCTCTGACTCAGTGTAGGCGTGCTCTTAACTAGTGGGTAACCTCACAGATTTCCAGTAGGGACTTTCAGTTCAAATATTCCTGTAAAAGGGAAGTTGTTACCCAAGCAGAAAGTACATTTTTAATCAAATCTTTGATTTCCTTGCCAGGCCTTGTGCCAGCTTGATCTTACTGACACAGATGTGTACTGACAAAAATGAGTTCAAGGGGTTTCAGAAAGCAGGTTTTATCTATCAGTGTTACTAATGCACTCTATTATATTCCGTTGCTTGCAGATATAGTAGTTAAGCTTTGAGTTTGCTGGCACTAATTTAGTATATAACTTTGTTTCAGGTATTTTGCTGCTTTTATGTTATAATGTTACATGCTTTGTCCTCTGATGGCTTCATTAGCAATGTTGGAATTCTACAGCTAATCAGAAGACCTGTCACAAGTCTGTGACTGAGCTCAAGGAAAAAAGAACCAAAGTTGTTTCTAACAGAGAGTGTCAATACCATGGATCTTAATGCTGATTGTACCTTTTTTTGTTACTTAGTGAGCCTTGTTTCTGTAACTTCAAGGCAAGCTGTAGTCTCTTTTTCTTAGTGTTTTATATTGCAGCCTTTGTTCATTTTGAAACATAGCATATGAAGGGGAACCCACAGTGTGGAGCTGTTGGGAAACAGAACTTCTGCAGGCTTTCTTCTGCAAGTTTAGGACGAAGGAGGGAGAGGACTCTTTGAAAGCAGACTTTCGAGAATAATTTGGAAGAAAAGTAACATGGGCAGATGTGGTTACAGAGTGTACATGCCCAACATACTCGTATTTAGACGTATTTAGTTTTACGTAAATTAGAATAATATGTAGAGACACATAACATTAACTACTGCGGAGATCTTGTTCCTGACTTACATTTCTGTCCCTGCTACATGCAAGAGCTCTGAAGAGATCCTCTTTTTCTTAAGCAGCTGCCACAGAGCTGCTGGTTTTGCCTATTATACCCAAGGCTACCAAGAGGGAGCCACACGAGACCTGAAACTCAGATTTCCTCACAGGAGACAGATGATGTAACTTCAGAGCTTACCCCTGAGTGTCTTCCCTTTATGCCCACCTTTGACATATTTGAGATGGGAAGCTTCCCAGGTACATCTGTGATGCCCACTTGGGCATGCCTCAGTCTCCCTCCTGTATATGGACCCAGAGGGTAGGACCCCAAAACATTCTAGATCATTTACCATCACCTGAGACAGACAGCATCAGCAGCTAGGTATTGTGTTGTTTCTTTGGATTGTAAATGGTTGTACTGAACACAGTAAGCACTTAGATTTTTTTTTTAAATTATTTTCTGTGTATTAGTAAATGTAAATAGCAAAGGAGTATGGAAGAAGAGAAGGTAGGTAAAGTTCTACTTCAGAAATCAGGAATTTTGATTGGACATTAATTCCGTAATTTTAGATTCTGTGGCAAAAACGTATGCATTCAAATTGAGAATCATCTCAATGCACACCTGTAATCAGCTTTTGTAAAGCCCTTAGACGTCCGTGTTCGATCTTCTTGTGCCACTGTGCAAATGATATTGTTATCTGAGTATGTCATCTGCCTGTGGGCAATAATCAGGGCTGTGTCTGTACACAGATCAGATTTGCTTCTCAGGTGTGTTTGTGCACAAAGTGGATGTGTTATCAAGCAGGGAAATAAAGTCGTACAACTGTTCTGACCTGGACAGACTGGAGAAGTGGGCCCATGAAAACCTAATGAGGTTCAATAAGGCCACGTGCAGGATGCTGCACTTGGGTTGGGGCAATCCAGATATTTATACAAACTGGTGGAAGATCTCCTTGAGAGCAGCCCTGCAGAGAAGAACTTGGAGGTCTTGGTGGACGAGAAGCAGGACATGAGCCAGCAGTGTGCGCTTGCAGCCTGGAAGGCCAACTGTGTTCTGGGCAGCATTAAAAAAGGGGTGGTCAGCAGGGAGGGGGAGGTGATTGTTCTCCTCTACTTGGCTCTTTTGAGGCCCCATCTGCAGTACTGCGTCCAGGCCTGGGGCCCCCAGTACAAGAAAGACATGGAACTTTTGGAACGGGTCCAGAGGAGGGCTACTGAAATGATCAGAGGGCTGGAGCAGCTCTCCTATGAAGAAAGATTAAGGGAACTGAGCTTGTTTAGCTTGGAGAAGAGAAGGCTCCGGGGAGACCTCATTGTGGCCTCCCAATACTTGAAGGGAGCATATAAGCAGGAGGGAGAACAGCTGTTTGCATGGGTGGATAGTGATAGGACAAGGGGGAGTGGTTTTAAACTGAGACAGGGGAGGTTTAGGTTAGATATTAGGAGGAATTTTTTCACACAGAAGGTGGTGACACTGGAACAGGTTGCCCAAGGAGGTTGTGGATGCCCCATCCCTGGAGGCATTCAAGACCAGGCTGGATGTGGCTCTGGGCAGCCTGGTCTGGTGGTTGGCGACCCTGCACATAGCAGGGGGGTTGAAACCAGATGATCATTGTGGTCCTTTTCAACCCAGGCCATTCTGTGATTCTATGATTCTATGATTCTCATTCTGACATCCACAAGTAATGTTAGCGCTCATGCCTTGGTCTTCACTGCCCCACATCGAAGGATACTCAAAATGGTACCAAATGAATGTGGGTGCTTTCTCTCACGTATTTAGAGGTTGTTTTCTCAAATTACGTTGAATAGCCCAACTGTAACTGATTACTTGCAGAAGCTTATTCTTTGTGCTTGTGCTTCTTAGGAGCAAAAATCTCCAAAATTTACACACGCAGTAGTTGTTTTTAACAGCAGTCTGATCTTTATGTGCTTAAAATGCTCATGCCAGCACTCTCAGTAAACATCGCTTAAGAGATCTCAAAAGACAAACTGTGATTCAGCAGCACAATCAGTCTGTCAAAACTGTGAATTTGTTGGCAACTAGTGTGAATAGGATCTGCTGCTAATTTTATTGCTTCAGAGACTGTATAACTTGGAGTTTTCAGTAATTTTACTTGGTTGAGTGTCAGGAAAAGTATATTACTGTCTTATATTTTCCAAGTCTGCTTATTTGAAACAGACTTCTAACTACAGGTTTCAGGTATGCAGGTTCCTCGTAAATTGAAACTATCTCAGAGATTAAGTTTTCTTGTTTTCTTTTATTTTTTCTTGATCTTACAGGGCATTTGATACTCTTGCAAAAGCATTAAATCCTGGAGAGAGTGCAGCGTGCCAGAACTCTGAAAGTGTTGAGGCCAACGTGCAGCTTGGTGGTGGAGAAACAAGCATGAATATCGTTGAAATAGAGGGGCCGCTACTCAGTGATGCACATGTAGCATTCAGGGTACTTAATACTTTTTTATCATTGGCTATTTGTAACCATTTTAACATCATAAGAAAATTAATGATCTGATTAAGTCATCTTTTGAATTTCTCTAAAGGGTAGCTATTCAGGTATTGCCATTCATTGCTGATGAATGCACGGCTTTTTGTTCGCTAGTTGGCTGTATGCTTGGGAGAATCAGCAGCTCTCCTCACCATTTCTGTAGCACAGTTTATTTTATTGCCTCTTACCTTAAAAATATGGTTTGCACTAAACTGAAGTTTTGTGGATGCCCCACCGAAGGTTGTAGATGCCCCATCCCTGGAGGTGTTCAAGGCCAGGCTGGATGGGGCCCTGGGCAGCCTGGTCTAGTATTAGATACTGAGGTTGGCAGCCCTGCATGCAGCAGGGGGGTTGGCTATTTCTTGGCCAATCTTGATGATCCTTGCGGTCCCTCCCAACCCAAGCCATTCTATGATTCATATGATTCTATGATTAAACACATTTTGGTCTCTCATATTTCCAGTGCAAATGTCAGTTTTGTTTTGTTTTAAATTCTGTTACAAACTGATTTCTGAGGATAAAATTTTGGGTCAAATCGCCCTTCAGATCTGCAAGTGAAAGTGGTGGCATTGCTGTGTTTGTATTTTCTACATACTTTGCTATATGCTCTAAGCTACTTCATTCTAATTGCAGCTGTTCTTCTAAAGCTTCTATACAGATTGTCTTAAATGTTTTATTTCAGATTCTTCATCTCCAGGTGTTCCAGACATAAATCCATATCTAAGTTAAGATTAAAAATTTTTTACTGTTTTGCTTGCTTTGTAGTCTCTTTAGGATATCACAGTGTGGTTTGTAAGGAGCAAAAAAAGCATTTGTTCTATTTTATTTTGGGATTATCTCATGGTTATTGAAAAAAATGTTACTTTTTTCCCTTTAATCCCGGAAATGATTTTTCTTATTATGTTTCATAAAGAGAAAGCAAAACAACTGACTTGCACTTTTATTTTTGTTTTGTGCCAGCTCACCATGCCTTCTCCTATGCCCGAATATCTTAACGTTCACTATATCTGTGAGACTGCCTCCAGGTTGCTTTTCCTGTCCATGCACTGGGCACGTTCCATTCCATCTTTCCAAGCTTTAGGGTAAGTGTTCAATTATTCTGTTTGCTCATGTTGAGATTGCACGCTTTTTAATTTGTTATTTGCACTGCCATCTTTGAGGACTTTTTGAAATATAAACCAGTTTAATAAAACTGTTGTCTTGATCTTAAACACAAAGGTAAATTCACTCAATCAAAATGATTCCCAGCTTCACTTCAAATCAAATACTTGGTTGAGTTTGGAAGAAAGAAGGAGTAGATTCATAATGATCAAATGCCTGCTCATTGCCCTTCTTTAATAAATTATCAGTAAGTAGGACTTCCTATCATTGTTGAATAGCAACCCCTGAACTTAAGATGTGTATCAGTCACCAAAGAGAAGCTCCTTTCTGGAGATCCAAATATTGCTGTCTCTATAGGTGAGCTAGTAATAATTTTGCATTTGATAAACAGTATGAACAACATGCTAAGTTAAACCTGAATGTTTGCTGAACCTCAGTTTAGTTGCAGAAGATTTTCCAAAAACAAATGGTTGCTACAGACAGAAAGTAATTGTTACTATTCTCTTTACAGTTTGTGCAACATTCTCTTTTTGTAAGCAGAATTTGGTGTATTGCTAAAAATTCTGAAGCTATAAGTGGTACTATCTTGCTGATCATCATGAAAAAAGATCTCAAGACAGCATGAGGAAAAGTGATTTTTATTACTTTCAGAAACCAAGATCAAGACTGTCATCCAATAATCTGGCTGTGTTACAATGCGATACATATCTGTCAGCCATGATACAAAGGGAGCACAGAATCATCTAGTAGATAAAGATCTTCTATGTTCTGCTTTAGTTTAGTATCAAAACAGCATCTGATGATGGTAGCAAAGAGAATTCCTGTTTATAGTGAGGGATTGTCTCCTTTACCAGAAATCTTGGCAGAGCATGGATGATCTGTATTTACTTAGGTGCTTAAGCCAAATCATTCTCTATTATTTAAAGTAGTGTATTGTGTATAATTGAAACTTCTGTTTTGAAGAGGAGGCAAGTTCTATAAAACTAAACAATGGCAAGTGGAGGAAAGTGGGTAAATATAATATGTTAGTACATTGCTGCTGCAGAACCTGAAAATGCTTAGCAAATTAACACGATGAACTACATCACTGTGCATATTTTGAGCTTTTTTTATAACACAAATATTGCAAAGTGGTGTTGTAACAGCAAATAGTTTTTCTAAAAAGTAAAAGGTACAAAAGATCAGTCTGTACAAAAAGATTTAACAGGTAAATGAGTGCAGAAAATCTGCTTTTAAAATATATATATATTACTTCCCAGTATACTTGTCTGAATAAGCAAAGGAAGGAATAGATTGCCACAACACTTGTGTTAATATTCACCTGAGTGCTAGCACTTGCAGTCCTAGTCTACATCATGGGCAATAGTATTTTAAACACCATTTAGCCATTTTCCTTTTGAAGGGCTGAAAATCCTAACGTTGTTTTTCAAGTGGAGGTTTATTTGAAATTACTGATCCTTTTTAAAGTTCAGCACATTATGCACTGTGTAATTCTAACTTTTAGAAGAGTGACTCACATTATAGATTTTAAAATGAAGGGAAATAGTAGTTGAGAGTAGTTGATGAGCCAAAGCAAAACCATAATAGTTGTTCTGGGAGGAAGGTAGGTAATTGTATTGAAGAGGTGCCCTCCTCAAGCACTGGTTTCATTGGTCTCAGTGAGATAGCTGTCTTTGACACACTACTTTAGTTAATGGTATCAAGATATTGCTAAGCTCGTTTTCCCGCACAAGAATCTCAGTAGGAAACAGAAATTCCTACTGAAATGTCAAGCAAGCTGGCTGCAGCCACTTCATGTTTTGAGACTAGTTAAGGCAGCACTAATTGATTAAACCTAAAGCATCCATAAAGTCATTTTAGATCATACCTCCATGTACATGTATGAGCCACATAGCAGCCAAGTAGTCAGTATGCACTATTTTCACTGCAGTTCAGTGCAGGCTTTTTGGCAGGAGATGAAAAGGGATGTAACAAATGCTTGTAGAAGCTGTATGATGTAGGGTATTCCTATCATAAGAGGAATTGGATCATAGAAAAAATACTGCTGTAGATCAGCTCTCTGTATCCTACACAGGACAAGCCTATATATATCTGTCATTTGGCATATTAGTAGTATTGCAGTAAATCATAAGAAATCTTCTTGAAGACTACGTTAACATTCTTGAAAATTCCATTCCATTGTATTTTTATAATTAAAATCCTAGCTTTAATAAGCTTTTCTTCTTTCATAGGTCTTGTGCTTCTCTTAACTTTTCATTATTTATTTTTACTGGCTAAAATATTGAAACATGCTACCTGAATTTGACTCCTCACTGGTAGGATTTCCTTTTTAATGTACTGAGCTCTTGTTAAGCTCAGCAGGCTGGAGATGCTTGGTATTACTGAAAGTTAGGTTATTGATGCAGAACTGCCTGACTTAATAGACCTAATTTTAAGCTTCAACATTCTATTAAAATATATATATATTGACTAGGTGTGACACTTAATTTGAGGACTAATACAACAAACAAATCCTTACAACAAACAAATCCTCATGATTTGTCTTTATACTTTCAAGTCTATTTCTTACCTGATTCCAAATGTGAAACAGAGACAGAAAATTTCAGTCAGGAAGCTCAGAAACTTGATCTCATGTTCTGTTTCACCAACCTGCAAGATTCCATGTTTCAAAAATGTAAAATAAGACTTTTGAGTCTATTCTACAACCACGATGCAGGAAGAATGCAAACTGTTTTTACTGAAGCATGTAAACATTACTTAAAATTAGTGTAAATCCTAAGAAAATGAGCATGATGGAAATGATGCAGTATGCCTAAAGAACTGTCATTTACTGTAACTTCAGCTTGCTTTTGTGTTACAGATCAGACATTCAAACAACAGTGATTTTGTTACAAATGTCACTTAAAATAGGCAATTTAATCCTAGCATGCAAACAGAAATGTTTTTGATGCAGGACTTCATTTTGGTACTGGCTGCAGTGGTTGAATCAGATCAGTGTTTTAAGAAGTGTTCTTCAAATTGAAAAACTGTGTAAGAGCAAGTGAGTGATTTCATTAAGTGCAATTATTGTGTTTTTCAATTTAATAGACAGGATAACAGCATATCATTAGTAAAAGCCTGCTGGAACGAACTTTTTACGCTTGGTCTTGCACAGTGCTCTCAGGTCATGAATGTGGCGACTATATTGGCTGCGTTTGTTAATCACCTTCACGACAGCTTACAGCAAGGTAAGGTACTGAGCACGTACAAGGTGAGCTGACTGAGCACGTCTGCAGACTTAAGGAATTCGTGGGTTTGAAGAGTTGAACTGAGCAGAAGCTCATCACTTATCTATCAGTCGTTAATGAAAATCTACCATTCGTGGAAATTAACAGAGTTGAAACAAAATAGTGAAAACACAATGTGGTTTTTAAAATCACTATAATTGTGTGTGATATCTGATAGTATTCTGTAGTTCTGTTAGGATACATCATTCAAAATAGGAGTCTTTCAGACAACATCAACTTTAAGAACAGAGGAGTACTGTGAATGTGATTCCTCTCTGCTTAGGGTGTGAAGGAGGATCCAGCTGTGCCTGCTGTTTGTAGCTGTGAAACAGCAGCCAAACACCTCCTATGTGATGTAACCCCTTTAAATAATTTGGCTTATGTATATATGTAGGTTGCTCTGAAAGTAATGCCTCCTATTTATTTTGCATGGAAACTACAGCAGATACACAGAGCACAATGAAGTTGTTAGACTGAGCAAATGCTCAGCTACGAGACTCTATTTTTCAACACAGTTACCACCATTAGCTGCGTGTTTTTGCCAGAGATGAACAAAAGCCTGCGTGCTGCACTTGTAGCAATCTGCATCACCACTGCTGAAATGCACCACCTCACTGTGCTCACATCCACTAAAGGAACTCATGCAAATGTACACTGACCTACTCCGTTGATGAATTAAGTGGCAGGAATTGTTGGTGTAAAATAATTCAGTTCTAGTGTATAGAGTTTATAGGTGGCATAGATTTTCTGCTGTTTGAATGTACTTTAAGTGGTGAATATTTTTAAAATTCCAACATGACTACACTTTTGCATGCCTGTTGACTTTGGGGTTTTTGTATTTTGTGTGTGTGTCAACTCAGACAAGCTGCCAACAGACAGAGGAAAACTAGTAATGGAACACATCTTCAAACTGCAAGAGTTCTGTAACAGTATGGTGAAGCTTTGCCTAGATGGATATGAATATGCATATTTGAAAGCAATTGTACTCTTCAGTCCTGGTATGTAATCATTCTTAATGTAAAACTTTATTCTTTTTCTGTGACTATAGAGATTTGAGTGGTCAAAAGTTGGCTTAAAAATCCATATCTAAAATCTTCTATTTTTCACAAAGGCATATTTTAGGTAAGTTTTTTTTTTTCCCCATGTCCTTTTAAGGGCTTATAGAGGAAGGAAAAAGAGATGGAACTGCTTTAGAAAATGAGGAAGTAACATCAGATAAGTAGGCTGCGTGGGAACTGGGATGAGCCTGCTCATCAAGTCTTTGGTTTTGAAAGTCAGGGCTTTGCTAAGTACTGGACAAGATTCATAAGGTGACAAAAAAGTATCTGTACATACATTACTTTTTTGCCGTATAATTTCTGTTTCATTAGATGCTGCTTCTATTACCTCTAGAATCTCTGCCTCCCTTGCTGAGGAACCTGAGAAGGTGTAATGAATGACACAGGGCTGTAGGAAGAAGAGGGTTTCTCTTTTAATGAAAATAGTTGGATGATGCTTTTGCCTCTGCTACCTATTTATTACTTTTAAATTTATGTCTATTCTGAGGTACTACTTCTGAGGGCCTGGAGTTTAATTTTCAGAAGTATTATTCCTGTGCATCCTGCTGAGATGAATCCAAGTTGTGCTTTTAATATATGACAATCTTTCCGAGCCTTGCTTCTTGCATATAAAATCACAGTAACATATCCCCTTACTTCACATGAATATTGTGAAAATGAATAGTAAACATAGCATTTCCTTTTATTTCTGTTTTCTGGTCAGTATTTGCATAATGTACTGTAAATAAAGTTAACTGGCTATTCATTAGGCAGTGGTGCTAAAATAAAATAATGACTATTTTTTCCTTCTGAGTGATCAGTCCACACTATGGAGGAGTAAAGGTTCTCTGGTTAAGACGGAAAAGGACTGAGTAGATTCTGTGACACACATAGGAAGACTGTAGGAAATGACAAAACTAAATTTCTTTATCTGAAAATTGTAGAATTAACTTTTCAGTAAATGCATTCAGATATTCTGTCTTTATGCTGCAGGTCTTAGATTTCATTCAGAATTTAGGAATTTAATATAAAAACAAGTATATTTTGATTCAAAAAAAAAAGTAAACCTCAAGTATTTTTTGTGTCACCAGGAATTTTTCACTATTAGATTTAGCAGGTAAATATGGAGTTGCTCTATTTTGCATTAGGAAAGTTTAAAAGCATGAGCAGCTTCTCGTTGCTCTGTGTTTTCTGGATGCTGATGTTCTGTGGAAAAGATCAGAATGTATTTTAAAAGCTGTGTGAGTCACAGTGTAGTCTGTCTGTTGTGTGGGATGTGGCAGAGAGCTGGGTGGTACCTGCCACTTCTGTACATGTCTTAGGTCTGAGAAGAGCTGTCTTTTTCAATTCAGTTGCAGCTCACCCTTTTTTCAGGAGAAATCAGTTGAGGTGAAAAAATCTTCTTGAACTTTGGCACTTCAAAAGTATAAATTTTAAGCAAGTTTTCTGATATGTATATAAAAGAACACTGAAGTTATCTTTTCTTTAAGTGGTATCCCCAAAGAGTATCCGCATCTTCCAGAGAAAGTGTCAACATCAGCACAAATGTATGAAATTTGGCTAAGTGCATAACAAAACCTTGTTTGTCTTCCTATTTTTCCCCCTTTTTTATTTTTTCCTTCTCTTTTTGATATCACACTTTTGAAAGATTTCTGAGATTAAAGACCTTCCTGCAAATGAGAAGCCTTTTAAGTAATCTCAGAACCCTCTATTAAAGATGAGAGATTCACAGAGGAGATTCCAGAGAGTTCTTTTGTTCTAGATCTTCCAGAAAAATCAGACCCTGAATATTTTCACTGTACAGCATAATCTTGCTACCAGCCCTCATGACTTTCAATATTAAGAGTGCTTGAAAATGTTTATAATTTTTCCTTCCTGCTAAGGATTGAATACACAGACTCAGGGACTTCCTTTAAGTGAGGGGTAAGAAGGTGTTTGCTGCTTTAAATTTAGTAGATCATGCTTGCAGGAGATTTAATTCACTGTTAAGCGTTCCTTACCCCCAAAGCAGTCCTTTCATGCCATTCCTATATTTGTAACTGGTACAGGTTCCTCCAGGAAACAATTTATAGCAGAAAGTGTTAACCTGACTGAAGAAATCAATCCTGTTACAGACCTGAAAATATTTCCTTAGAGAGCTTACACTTGCAAAGCAACAATTATTTCTTTGTTCAGCCTAAATTTAGCTTGTTTCCTTCCAAATTGTGTTCAACGATTGAAAAGGTAGAAGGACAAATATTCCAGGAAAAACCTGTATCAAGTCAGGTGACTGGACTGACTTTTCTTTAAGTCACGTGGTTTTATGATCACATTCCTAAGGTGCAGCTGCTTTAATGTCGGCATATTGACTCACAAGCCAATATTCTTGACAGTATACATGCAAGACATAAAACTTATACCAGTACACTGTACAGAAGAGATATTCTGGCAGTGATTTATAGGCCAGAAATTACAATTTCAGGGATTTTACTGCTCCGCTACAGGATGGGGCTGGACTGTGCATGCAGCAGTCCTAAGGTAAGAGCATCTGCTTTGGTAGACTCTGCTGATTTGCCATGTTCCATAGCTGGAGATTGAAAGATTAATGAAAATCTTCTGTGCTACTCCAGCTGCATGGCTGTAGCAAGTCAGCCTTGGGCAAAGAGATGAGTGCAAGGGAGTGCCTACAAGACTTGGCATCTTTATAGATTGCTACTAGCATGCTGTCAGTCTTCAACTACTGGTTTGGAAGCAGACTTCTAGCTGTTTCTGACATTGCTCTAGAAGCAACGTCATAAAGAATATATATTGCATGTCGACAATAACTCTTCAAAATCTGTTGCTTCCTTTGCTAACCTTCTGTCATCCGCATTGATTTTTTACAAATAACATTACACAATTTGTCATGGTATTATGACAGTAAAATATTTACATTAAGCCAGATGGAAAATAAAGATTAAACTGTGTAAAATGGTCAGAATCACCAATAATTTCCAAATGTGACTTGGCCATTAGATTAAATAACCTTTCATTCCTGCAAAATTTAGGAAACAAACAGTTCATACCTTTTTTTTCCCCCCTATGTGTATTTATCTTTTTTTTTTCTCACAAATGCTATTTGTGCATACAGTATTTCAATAAATATCAGTGCATTGGAACAGTACTGTTCTATGCGACACAGAGAACAGACGTTTATTATCAGAAATGATGTAAACACTTCAAGCACTGCACGTATTTGAACTTTTCCAATTGTCTGGTTGCATTTATAAACAGTAAAGTAAAACATCAGCATAGAGGAAGAGAAATAAGGAAGTAAAGCAGCATCCTTCATTAAAACTGTTGGAGAACTTGAAGTTGCTGCAGCTATCAAATAATCATTTCAGCATGCTTACAAGTAGATAATCAGTACAACTTTTAACACATCTTGGTGTGACAGGTGTAACAATGTAGGGTGTCTTTCAGATCATCCAGGGCTGGAAAATGTGGTACAGATTGAAAAATTTCAAGAAAAGGCGTACATGGAGTTCCAAGACTACGTAACAAAAGCTTATCCAGATGATACTTACAGGTGTGTACACTTTAGTGCTCACTTGATGGTTCTCTTTTCAGATCATCAGTGATACTGATTTGCACAGTCTTACTTAGAGTAAACTCATATATTTTCTTCTTACCTTCTTAAAGCTTAGAAATGACTTTTAGAACACTTAAAATATTTAAGAGCTCATATTATGATTACCATTTATCTAATTATTAGTAATTTCCAAAGTGAAATACTGGAAGATAGAGGAAGTATTTCTTTCATTTTGAATTGCGCCTGTTTGGAGTATTTCCTCATTTAGTCTAAGTAAGTCCAAATATTACAGTCCATTGACGAATATATACACATTTTTGGTGCTGTCGAAGAAATGACTGACTGTAAAGTTAACATTTTTGATCTAAGTATTTAAGCCTCTCATGAAGTAAACATAGCAAATTACTATCACCGTTGTCCCTTATTCATTTTTTGTTTTCTTATCAGTAACATGATTGTGAATAAGGCCAAAATGTGTGACCAAAGTGACTTTTTGCCAAACGTACTTTTGCAGACTGTCTCGACTTCTTCTCCGATTGCCTGCCCTGAGGCTGATGAGTGCTGCCATTACTGAAGAGCTGTTCTTTGCAGGACTAATTGGAAACGTTCAGATTGATAGCATCATCCCATACATTCTGCGAATGGAGACGGCAGACTACAATACTCAAATAATTGGTCATGCCGTATAAAAGTAGCAATCAAGGATTCTGTACCATGGCAGTCATGGTGATGTAAATGCATACTCTGTCTCCAAGAGATGGCAATAGGCCTTCCCATGCACCTTTCTAAAGAAGACTCGTGTTCCTCCTTTCCAGTACACTTGGGAAATGCGGTGGAGTGTCTTAAGGAATACAGGATCGCTTCCTATTTTTCATCTGATCTTCAAGGACTTGTAAATTAACTTGATATGTGAGGAAAGTCAAGAATTGTCCATCCTATTTTTGTAGATAGATGAACTTGGAATATTTGTTTATGAAACCCAGGCTTGTGAAGAAACGGAAGAAGCTTTGACTGAACTAAGGTATCTCGACTTAGTTTGGTGTTTTAGACAAATAAATTAAGTTTCCTCTCTGAGTTGTGTTTTCAGTGTTTTGCTGCTAGTTCTTTCTCACTGATTAAATGGAAAATAAGATCAAACGTCTTGAAAAGGGCATTGTTTCTATGGAAGGGAGACCTTTATAACCAAACTTTTATTTTCTGTTCCTTTGGAAAGAGATTATTTCATGTTGAATGAAGCAGTGGATGTTGTTATAAGAGCAGGGAAGGTAAAGGAATTTCACACTTAAAAATATTCTGCTTACTTGTTGATGCAGTTGATCAAAAGTAAAGCTGCAAAGGATCAATATTGACTGTTCTGTGGATGCAGAGGTATACTATGCTGTAATATTGTGTGTTGGTAGATATCAGCTGTTTTATACTATGAAAAATTGAGAACTGTGTACAAAGAGAGCAGCCTCCTATTTTTTCTGCTCTCAAAAGTTAAAGGTTTTTCACAGTACCCTTTCCTCTTTCAAACTCAGCACACAGGGAGGGAGGCATTCTAGATGTGTCTTAGTTTTCTTTCAACCACCTCTATAAGTAATGAATCACATTTAGAATTCTGTGCATGTGTTCCTATCGTTTCTCTTGCATAAGACTTCGTATTTTTTTTTATTGTTATCCTCTGGCTGTCTGCCTGTCTTTTCCAGTCAGTCAGTCTCATATGATTATTTTTTTAAATTAGAAATTATTGAATCCAGTACTTCTGTTTATACGAGCATGGTCTCTGCTGCTTTGCGTGTCCATGTTAGAAATGAGTCTAGGTTCTTTATGTATATTGACTGAATTACACACCATGGCTCCATCAAAGATAGGTTCACATGCTTTCCTATCTTGAAGAACATGCCTCACTGTCAAATAACACTGATGGTTGATCACTCCTAGCTTCCTTTTGCAATGGGAAACTATAAATTCCTAGCACATTTAATATCTGTTGCTTAAAATTAGAGAGAGGTTCTAGAAAAGTTATGGTCTGCTGCTGACAGCAGCTTGCAAGTTTATCTAAGTCTTGGATTGAGGCCTAGTTCCATTTATCCTGAACTTTCCAGTTCTGTGGCAGCATTGAGTGAGGAAGAGCCCAATTCTTTAGCCAAAAGATCAGCTTTGAGGGAGGCCTTTGCCCCTTTGTACGAGCAAATCCAAAGCCATGCTACCATTGAGGGGACAGGTAGATGAGACTTTGGTGATTTCTGTGTTTTTTCTCAGCACCCAGGGATTTCAGTCAACCAAAAAGAAGCAGAAAACTGACACTGAATTATTGTGTCCTTTTTAATTCTACTAATAGAGTTGTTTGGATCTTCCACTGCCACCTTCTAATCAGAGGCTGTACTACAGGATTGCTCATACACAGATCCAGAGATGGAAACACTTGGTGCTGAGGACCTCCGATGGGATGGAACCATTCTCCTCTGCTCTGAATTTGGCACGTAGCAACCTTCTGGAGAACAGCCTTTAAAGATGCTGGAGCTTCCCACATGCCCGAGCTCTTCCCACAGTCCATGTGTCTAAAGGAGAAGGATTGAGGCTCTGCATTTGTGTTCCCCGGAGTTCAAGAAGTGTGAGGACTTTTTTCTTTCTCAAGAGGGCAGAAGTCATGGAAATGTGAAAGACAGTGGCTGTCAGTATGCTGTGCTTGTCTCTTCCCCGTGGTTACAGGCCCCGCCATCTTGCTGTCTGTAGGACCAAATTGCGGATGGGAAGTGAATTGTTCTATTCACGCTTCCTCAGAAATTTGGACCCTGTCTTCCAGCCCTTCTCTTTTGCTAGCAGGAACAGTTATAAAAAGTTAAGTTATAAAAAGGAAAGTTTAAACCTTTCAAGGAAGTTGCCAGGTGGTTACCGCTGAATTTGTAAATGGTTTACCAGGCATTCCAAATATTGGAAGAATTTGATTCCCAATATTCTCCAAATTCAGATAACCCATTTTCCTTCTAAATGCAGTAAAGACTGCAAATTTCTCCCACATCATTGCAGATTTATATTTTTTTAGCCTTTGGGACCTGTGCCTCAGACATGACGAGCAGTTCTTTGTTTACAGCTGGCCAGAAGACTCAGCAAATGCGGTTTCTGCGTGGTATTGTATAGCTGCAGAAACAGCTGAGAAAATAACAATGTTTGTAGAGAGGTAAGTCTTTAGGGATTGAATCCTTCAACATACCTGTCTGTAAGAGGTATGTGGCCATAGAAACTTATTTTCTCTGAAATTCTGCTTGTTCCCCCTTCACACCGTAGTCTGAATACAAGTTGGCTTACTTCAGGGAAGCGTGGACTGCTATCACCGCTGACTGCTGGATCAGGACAGCTTTGTTAGGCTGTGTTAATTCAGAAGCACAAGAACCATGGTCACATTCTTTTTGGATGCCTGTCACCTCTGCGTGGCAGCAGAAGTTTCAAATCTCAATGGCTGACTTTTCCCCTTCCCGCATCTCTTACTGTTATTTTCCTGGCAAAATCCTTTGAGCTTCATCTGGGATTTATGCCAGGTCACATCAAGAATTCAATCCATCCATGTTTTTCTTTTTAAAACCAGTGTTTCCAGATGTAAGATTACACATTGTGTGTTGGGTAGCAAGAGGCATGTGTCACACCCTTTCACGTGACAGAAACTTGCAGATATCACAGAATCTGGTTTTCTCAGTCAGGTGAGAAGTCAAACAGGATACCCATCTCCAAGCTGTTACAGACTCTATTACCTCTTTTGAGAGCAGTGTAGTTGAGTCACCATCAGTAATCAGGATATACTCCAATAGTTCCCAGGCTTTGCTCAATATCTGTATAGTATTATTACAGAATGGAAACCTTGTTCAAGAGATGTTCAAATTGCCAAGAAGTGGCATACACTTTTTATGTATTGTGTGGCTATGTGCATATCCATCCAAAAAGAAAAGATATTTATCTCAAAAAAATTCCAGTTATTTCTGCTGTCCATCTGTGCGATAACCATATGCCCTCCCTTCCCCTTGCTGTTGGTGGCTAACCAAGTGTAAGCTCCATACTGACTGTCAAGTGAAACAAAAGAGGGAGACAGATGCGTGTACACCCGAGGTATTGTAAGGGCCTCCCCAAAAAAACATGAATCTTGGATACCTCCATTGTCTGGACTTCTATAGAGTGAATGTGCAGATACGCAACACACTGCAAAAAGTGCTGCCTACTGGTAAGTAACCTTTTTCCCAATGTTTCTTACATTTTTTCCTCATAAATGTTCAGTGTAAGTTCAGTACCAGGTTAAAGGCAGAGTGCTGCTGGTCTGTGTTGCCTGGCGAGTATTCTCTCCTGTCTTCTTGATGATCAAGAAGGTGGATCCCATAGTGCAGGTAGTTGCATTTGCGTTACTCAATTTTCTTACCAGGACTTTTCACGTACCATTTTGGGTTCTTTAACTATAAGCTCATGCTTTTGATGAGGAGGGAGGCACAACTGGGCTTTCTCAGGAATGGGCTGCCCTTCATGCTGTTCAGTCACACTGTTGTTCAGCCAACACAAATGCGAGCAGTAAGGCTCACTTCACTGTGGATGCTAAAGTATCTCATTATTTTTGTGACCTTTTCTCCTTTATGTTTTATTTTTTTAAACCTTCTGATGTTCAGCATTCTGAAACTTTCCATACCTCATCAGAATACAACTAAACTGCAGCACTTACTACTAATAATTCGCTTTGCCAATGAATGAACGAGCTCTGTTCTGATAGCTTTAAAATGCTCCATGTTACGAAAATTCACTTTTGTATCAATCACATGAATGGAAGAAATGATACACTTGGAATCCTGTCCCTTCAGATGGGAGCAGCGAAACACAGAACAAATTGACTAGTTTGGAAGTGTATGTTGTGCGTATATACATGAGATTAGGGGGCTTGTTTCGTACTGGTAGAGTTCCTGATGCAAACAATTGTTCTACTTTAAACTTGCTTCAAAAGCACTTTCATTGCAGTACCTTCTGCACTTATAACCTGTTGGTACCTCTCTTCTGTGACCATTGGTGTCAGTGAAAGTCACTGCTCTGTTATTCTGTTCAGCAGCTGTGGTTTCCCAGCACAGGCATTAAAACGTCGCTGTACCTGTTCTGCTGTGGTATAAAAAATTCATTGTAAATGTCTTGAAACCTGAATTTGTAAAGTCTATTTTGGCTGTATTTTTTAAAATAAATTGTAACTTTCTATTAGAGAAAGCAATAGTAACCACCTATCTGTTAGTGTTCTACACGGGTTGTCTTACAGCCCTGAAGCAGTGTGTATGATTCCAAAGAGTCCGTGGATATTTCACTTTACTGTACAGTGTTGTGTTGTCAATAGATTCATTCTCTGGGATTTGTGACCACTGCGGTATCTTGCTGTTCTCAACTCCTGTTGCTATGAACTCTTTCTTTTGTGCTTACTGATCCTTTCTGCCCTGGGAATTTGGCTATTTGAAAATTAATCATTTATTATAGAATGTAATTTACCAACATTTCTTTTAAAGCACTACATACAGACAGTGTAATGAATTCTGATCACAGATCTTCATGCCAAGTAAAGCAATAGTTATTTTTGGAGAAGTTTATTCAATTCATTATGGATTGTGAAATGATGACAAGTTGGGGTCCTTTCTAGAACTGATTTCCCAGTGCCAATTGAAGAGTTGTCTTTTTTTTTTTAGTCTTCAATTACAAGTGATTGTGATGTTTGCGTGAGTATGCAGATAGCAAGAACAAATGACAAATGAGCTACCATTCTCTCCATGCCTAGATTCTGAAATGCATTCATCCTGAAGTAAATGAAGTACTGTGGAGTAGACGATGCACTGTAGAGGAAAGCTTTGTATGATGAGAGAGAAAGTTTGAGTAATGCTGATGAGGGAATAAGCAGTCAGACTCTTCCCCCTCCGTTAGCAGATACTCCAGTTGCTTTTTTGCTTCTGTTTGAAAAGCTTACCCTTCTCTGCACTTCCACAGAGCCCTGTTCTCTGGTAGGACTGCTAATCTACTACCTGCTCCTTCCCATACCAGTAATATTCCACAGTCTTTTGGTCACCTCTGAAGGAAAAAAGGAAGAGCTCTCTAGAAAGAAGTGCTCTTCTGGTTAACAACAAAAGTCTAGAAACTCTCCAACGGGGTTACTCTGCAGCATCTTCAACCAACATCTCTAACAGTCCTGTCTTTCCTCCTCATACTTCTGTATAAAGTAACCCCAAATAATGGGGTTTCTACTTCATATGTGCCCTTCTCTCCTGAGCTCTGCTTTTCCTTTGTTCATGTGCACAAAGTCACATTAACCCATGCCTGTGTGCAGCCCTGTTCAGCCACTTCAGTCTTCCTTTTACCCTCAGCTCTGCAGTGTGAAGTGCTATCCTCACCCTGATGTGCTACTGCTAATACGTAACACAATTTTGTGCTATATGAATCTTTTATCAGAACTCAGGGTTGTGCATTTTGGCTCCAATGTAGGAACCAAATGTATCCTGAGTCATGGCACTGGAGCTGACCTGTTCAAAGCAGACACGTGGGGTTTTTGTGGCTGCTGATGCTGAACACATACATAAGCTCCATTATGGAGACCTCAACCCTGCTTCACCTTTGGGTCTTACCAGAGAGCAAGCTGAATGGCCGCATACTTTGGTTTATGATGGCTCTCATTAAAATTTTTATTTCACACTGCAGCCAGTGGAATTTTGCTATTGGGAATGAAAGGTAGAGGCAGCTGCTGTGTGAGATGGCCCAGGCACTTCCTAAGAAGTGGCACGAGTCTTCTAAAAGTGCCAGCACAGTTGGTTTTGAGTGTTTTAGTATTGTCACAGAAGCATATATACACTAGAATGTTTGTGGGGTTCTTCAGTAACATTGCACCTTGAGCCTTGTTCCAGACCATGAATCAATCTCTTTTAAAGCAGCTGAAGACAAATGAAAAACCTTTTTTAATCGTGCTTTTGGGAAATGTGGGCTATAGGAGGGCTACAAATTCAAGAGGCAAAGCATTAGAGATTGCACTGTTCAGACCAGAGTGAGAGAAACTATGGCTAGAGGCTGAGCCCACAAAATGTAAAGAATGGTGATGTGAATTTGACATTGCTTCTGAGACTCAGAAATTTTAGAAGGTTGGGGTACATTTTCAAAATCTACATAGCTGGGTGTGTTGTGTGTTGGATTTATTATTTTAATTGCAAGAGGAATCCCAATTGATTATGCAAATGTATATTTCTTAGTTGTGAAATCATTGCAGCATAAACTTATGACTTCTCATACAAAGAACAGAAGGAATTGCAGTGGAATAGATAAACAATTAAAATATATATATTGTAAGGTAAAATGTAAATACTGAATTGCTTTGTGGGTTGTTTTTTTACACTTTCTGTGAAATACTTGAACTTAGGTTTCTCAAAATCAATTTATCACTGAATAAAGCTCTTAAAAAAATAAAACATAGGATTCAATGAGACTCTTCTGTGCAGTCATTGAGTCATTCAGGAAATGGATTTATCTTCAAAAAATCTGTTCTTGTGTACTACACTGTGATTCTGTATTAGAAAAGAAAGAGCTAACTGATATGTTCAGGGCTTGTATAGAATGGCATTCTGTCACTAAGTCTGTGCGACTTGTTGGAACCACAGGGGGAAAAAAAAAAAAAGAACATTAAATTTGGGTAGGCAGTTTTTAAAAGAGTGAGGTTCAACATACAAAACTTTAGGGGCATATCTAACAGAGACTTAGCATCAAATCTTAGAAACTGGGAATAAAGAATTATTTATGGGACCATGAGTTTTACAGTCAAGTGAATGCTATCTTCCAAAGGTACCCCAATAAATTCTTAGGAAAGCATTATGCTTGTGCTTGTATTCCACATAGTTTAATCACGGTATCTGCACAGTTTGAAGATAATGTTGAACAAAGCAGTAAGAGTTTTCGTAAGTGGTGACCAGATGTTAGCAAAAGCATTGTAAGTAGGTGTAATAGGATTTGAGCATTTGGGCTGATGGCAATGACATTCTTTGTGGAGACTTACTTGGTTTGAGGAAAAATCAAAATGTAAGAAGTTCCTGCTTCTACGAATGTTGTTCCATAAAAGCTTCAATAAGCTGTAAGAAAAGCTGTAGGATTGAAGTTGCATTATGACGCTGATCACAGAATCACAGTATTGTAGGGGCTGGAAGTGACCTCCAGAGATCATGGAGTCCAGCCCCCCTGCAAAGCAGGCTCCTTACAGCAGGCTGCACAGGTAGGCATCCAGGCAGGTCTTGAATATCTCCAGAGAAGGAGAGTCTGCAGCCTCCCAGGGCAGCCTGTTCCAGTGCTCTGTCACCCTTACTGTGAAGAAGTTCCTTTGCATATTGGTGCAGAACTTCCTATGCTCCGGTTTATGGCCGTTTTCCTTTGTCCTGTTCCCACAAACCACTGAAAAGGAGTTGGCCTTTGACTCCCACACTTGGTAGGATATTTATAAACATTAATCAGATTCCCCGAGTCTTCTTTTGTCAAAGAACAGACCTAGTTCGCTCAGCCTTTCCTTACAGGGGAGATGTTCCAGGCCCTTTATCATCTTTGTGGCCCTCTGCTGGACTCTCTCCAGGAGATCGCTGTCTTTTTTGTACCGGGGAGCTGGGCACAGTACTCCAGGTGAGGCCTGAGGAAATCCCTTCTCCCAGCTCGGAGTTACAACGTGCCATCCCCCACAGCGGTCTCAGCCTAACTACAAGGACACACGGTGCCACGTGGATCCACGAAGTGACCCAGAGTTCATCCATAGCAACCCTCGGGGAAAAAGATACAAACAAACCTCTCAGACCGCTGCCAGTAGAGAAAACTTTCTCAGAATTAGATTCTTAGTCGGTGAAGATTACCAGTTTCGTGAATATCCTTAGCAACTGGTTTGGGAGTTGCAGCTGCTTCGCGATCCAAACGTCGGCTGGCCTGTTTTTAAAAATTTCTTTTTCACAGATCTTTTTTCTTAAGTGGTTTATAAGAAAGCAACGGTACGTGAAGTCAAAGAACAAGCGAACGAGCACCACGCAAACTCAGAGCTCGGCGGCCCGCCCGTCCCAGCACCACCGCACCAATCCCAGCGCGGGGCGGTGCCGGAGCCGCTGCCGGCGGCGTCCCAAGATGGCGGAGTACGTGCAGGTGGTGAAGCGGGCGTTCAAGCACCTCGGCGGACACGGCGGCGTCCGCGGCGCCATCTTGCAGCTGCTCAGGTAACAGGGGGCGCGGCGCGACGCGCCCAGAGCGAGCGGCGGGCGGCTCCCGGCTCTCGGCTCTCGTCTCGCTGCCCCGTCCCGTGGGGTCACCTTGGCGGCCGCGCTAGGTCCGGGCCGCGGGCCCTGCCTGCCTGCCTGGCCTTAACCCCTACCTGACTCTCCTTTGACAGCTCTGTGCCATTCCCTCGGCACCTGTCGCTGTACCCAGAGAGCTCTAGAGCTCAGCACTGCCCTTCTGGACTGTGCAAACCGAGGGGCCGCAGCCACTCCTCACACAGCTTGCCCTCATATCCTTCACCATTTCTGTAGCCCTCCTTTGGGTGCTCTCTAATAGCTTTATGTCCATTTTGTACTGTAGTGCCCACACGCAGTGCTTGAGGTGAGGCTGCAAAGTGGAACAGGACAGTCTTTTCCATCAGTACACCAGAAATCCAGTTATTATGGCTTTGTGTGCCTGGAGGCGTTTCCTTTAGTCAGGGCTCACTGAAATTGGCTGAGAAACGTCCTTTGGAGGCTCTAAATGCCTCTTAGTGTTTGGTGTCGGTGGTCGGGGCACGAATGCCAGGACAAGGCATAACAACCCTTACAAGGAGTGGAAGGGAAGAAGGAAGGGAGAGCAGTGATGAAACATCCCTTTTTTTCCTGAGGTTAGTTGCTCAGGCTTAAATAACATGAGGGTCTGAGTGCTTCTTTATGTAATTGGTGAACACCAGCCAAGGAAGCATGGGTGTACACGTGTTCTGTCACTTGGCACTGGATGGCAAGCACCCAGAGCACTACAGGCAGCTGGAACTTTATGTGGTGCTGCCTAGGGTGAATGTCAATGAAGAGGGGAGAAAAAAAAAAAAGATGCAGATCTAGGTGAGGGAAAACACTTTAAAACATGTCAGTGAAATGCATAGGTGTGCCTGTGGTACTCGCTTCACGTGATATTTAAGGTTTTATGGGTGTTACATCATGCTTTATCTTGTGTCATAATGAACTTGTGAACAGGCCCCCAAGGCCTGTCTGTATGCCTTCAGTGTCCTGTCAGTGGGGCACACAGTGAAGGCGAGCTGGTGTCAGTTGCAGGAATTGGTGATTATGTTTTGCACTCCTTAAGTCTGAATAGTTCAGGGTTCCTTTGCTTGTTTTGCTTTACACACATGTGTTTGAGTTTTAATTACAGATTTTTGCCTACCTCTAAATAAACTTCTATTGCAGTTTCACTGTGACAAAGATAATTAAAGCTGTTCTTCTGGGATTTCACAGGGTCAATGAATTGAAGACTGGTACGCTGGTAGGAGTTGACAAATATGGAAACAAATACTATGAAGACAAAAGAAACTTCTTTGGTACGTGTGCTGATGTGACCATCTCCTGAGTGGCAGCCCAGCTCTACTGCTGGTGAATTAGGATTTATTGCCTGCCCATCTTCCTTGCTCTTTGCTTGTGCGAGAGCACTAAGTTCAGCAATGTAAGGCTGCAGTGACAATAAAAGTACAGAAAATTCAAAAGAACCAAAATTCTGGTCTGCTTCCTAGTCATAGCTGTACTTATCTTGCTGCAAGGGCCCATAATAGCGGATATTTTTAGGCAAAATAGTTTTCCTTGTGTTTTCATGGGTTTTCTACTTTACGTGAAAATAATTTCTTAAGTTTATACAGTGTTTCTGTTCATTTAATCAAGGTCGACACAGATGGGTCATATATACTAGTGAAATGAATGGCAAAAATACATTTTGGGAAGTTGATGGAAGTATGGTGCCCCCTGAATGGTAAGACATTTAACTTGGTAACTTGAATACATTGTGTAATTGCATGTATGTGTTCTTGTATTACAAAGCAGAAGATAAAAAATAATACATCAGTTTTTGGTAATAAGTTTTCTTGGAGGCATGATAAAAAGGCTTCAGACTGCTTAGTTTTAATTCCAGTTTGGAAGGGTTTTTGCTGGATGCTTAAGTTGCAGAAGAAGGGTACCATTTGGCAGAATGTTCCCATAGGTACAGAAGTTCTTCCTTGATTAAGCTGCACATTGGTTAATGAGAGAGAGGAGAAAACTGATAGAAAACCTACAGTGCTGCTCACTGTGTCCACGAGTGCTCTGTGGAGGCACAAGGTGCCTTTTTTTGTAGCTTCCCTCCTTTTCAAAGCACCATTCCTTTCTTGGAAAGAAGGTGGTCAATATCCAGAAATGGCTGTTGGAACAGCCACAGGATCACGGGATGGGCAGGTTATGCTTTAGGCACTGGGAAGCACCACGGCCCAGGTCTTTGATTTGTGTGTACTCCAGCAAAAAAAAAAACCACAACAACAGTGCAGCTTTCAGACACTGCAACTGAAATGTAAAATGTTGTATATATGTGCAGATGTATGGAATAGGTTAAAAATTATGTGGGCATGGGAGACAGAGTGACGTGGCTCTTATTAGAACATTTGAGCAGTGTGTAGGTAGGCTGTCTAGGCAGTCAATTTTGCTTCAAACTCCCTCCGTCTTCAAATTATGTTTAATGCAGTTAATACTTTCTCTTTCATCTCCAGTATGAGTTTTATGGCACAGGTTTTTAGAAGTGACATCAATATCTGAAATCTCCACGACCAGCGTGTTCATGCCAGTACAGAGCTGGTCCTTATTGACTGCATAGTAACTTTTGTTTGATTCCACTTTTTCTCCTTTTCATGATAAGACTGTGCCTGTTTCCAACATTATCATTTCTTTGAGGCAGTGTTTTCCTTCTTCTTTGCTCGTGCTTATGTGTCACTAGCTGTGTCCTTGCAATATTCTACAAAGTTTATTTCTGAGTATCAGTCATGTTTCTAGGTAGAACAGCTTGTTTACATCGCATAAAGCAGTGAGGTGAAAAGCTTTCCTGTTATTGTGGAAAAAAAGCACTGGAAGAAACAGTAGGCTCATCATTATTATCAACACTGATTGGTGCAATGAGACGTGAAAGGTTACACATGCAAAGAAAGCATCAGGAAATGTAGTTGTGCAGTATTCCTCTGGGGTTTTTTGCTCTTGTTATGTTTTGCTTTTTTAATTGGAGCACAGGTCTGATGGGGAGCAGCTGAGGGAACTGGGATTGTTCACTCAAGCTGAGCAAGCTCCATGTTTCTGGCTGTTGAGTACACCGTGCATCTTAAGGGATAACTCTGTAGGCAGCTGTGTGCATTCAGGATTGTGGAATGCTGTGTACTGCTGAGATGCAGTCGGGTGAACCTCGCATTTCATGCATGATGAATTGGGGAAAAACACTTTGGCATATTGGAAAATTCTGAAAACGCCTGTCTGGGGAAAAAATGAAATAGGAATCAATGTTGTCAGCTTTAGATGTCTGCCAGACATTGGAAAAAAGGGAAAAGCAGGAAGGAAGAATGCCTCGTGCAATAGTATAGCACAGCACCATTTTTGCAATTTTCAGCATTCTGAAATAATTGGTGTGATGTCTTTTGACAATGGATGTGCTGGAATCACAGCATGAAGGAAATCAAGAGCTGTTTTGACATATGAGTGCTATGCAGGGAATTGGGACTGCAGCTGTTTTAAGAAGTTGCTGTAGCGGAATATGTTGCCTTCTGATTTGTTATGATTTAAATGATCTTATTTAATCTCATTACTCAGGGATTTCTTAGCATCAGAATCAAGGTGATGGTATCTACTTTGTTGGAGACATGTTTGATTTCTTTAAATCCTTTTGACACTTGTGGAATGATTGGTACTAACCTGTGTAGCATTGCAGGCTGTAGGAGTGCTAACTTCATAACGTGAAATTTCAAATGTAAGTTAATTTTAATAATTAACGCTGTTTACGTTAGCTGCTCTGGCAGCCAAAAAAGGGAGGAATATAGCGTCTCAGACTTACGTGCCAGCATACCCCGAAATGGAAAGGAATGTGTTTTTCCTCTGTAAAATCACTGTTTTTCAAGTCTGCCTGTGAGAATAAGAGTTTAATCAGGAAAGAGAGTAGGGAGTGAATTTCCATCCATTTAGCAGCTTCACAATAAACTTGTGTTTCATAACTTTATTAAATGCTGGTGTAGTGTTTTTAGGTCAGTGGCATTCTGTCACATTACTGTACAGTGGTATCTTGCAGTAGCTTGCATGAGAAATCAGTTCTTTCCCATGGGTACACATGGGAGATGTTTTTTGTCCCTTTTTCCTCCTATTCCCATCCATAGACCTGGAAGGATAAATGAAGACTGTCTTTAGTAAGAATGCAAAAAACCCTGTGGTTATAGTAGTCAAAGTTAAATCCCTGCTTCTGTGCTGACTTAAAGTACTTGGGACAGCACTGAAATGCCCTGTGACCATAGCACACACCTTCACCTTTCTTGTTGCCGCATGGTTAGCTTGTTTGGGAAAAAATAAGTGGATGTTAGGAAGTTGACAAGTAGCCTAAACTTACATAGCCAGTGACTGAACCTTGCAGATGGACATACACTAGTAGCTCTGGAGTTTGTGCTGCACCAGTTCTTGTTTGACAGGTCATACATCATCTAATTGGCTCTAGTCCTTTGTAGCTTCAGTTTGAAATCACTGTGCTTTTAAATATTTGTCTAAGAATGGGGAGAGCATCCCACATGGTCTTGAGTGCACTTGAAGGTATTTTAAGGTGTTTCCTGTCTCCAAAGCAGAAATTTGGAGGTTTTACCTGCCTCAGCATTGGCAATGCTGCTCTGTGTCTCAGGAAACTCTTCCGAGCTGCTGCTGTCCTCATTTTCTTTGCTTTGTATAAGCCGTCTGCTCCTTTTCAGGTTCTAAGTCATTATTTGCTTTTGAATCCTATTTTTTCATGCATGGATTTATAGGCAGAGTTTGTACAGAAATCTGGCCATCTGCAAGATGTCAAATCTCTTTATTTCTGCTGTTCAGTCTAATGCACGAAGAGCTTTTCTTGAGCATCTGGGAGTAGAGTCTGAGACACCGAGGCTTCAAAGGACTCTCTGAGGGATGTTGTCAAAGGGAAAGTCTTTCCAAAGCAAAGTTTTCAGTTTTTGTATGTTTTATATGGGGAGGAGAGCACAGATGTTGTAAATATCTTCAGGAGATAATTATTTCAGCACCTGTGGCAAGCAATTTTATTTCTACTTTCAGTGAGAAAATATGTCTTAATGGGGCTTTTTTTGCTGGTCCATTGAAACTTGAGCTCAATTTTGTAGTAATGTTGTGCCAGAAAGTCCTGAAAGCAAACAGAGCATTTCTCCAAAATACTGTGTTTTGGAAAACTTTATAGATTTAGTCTTAGAAAGACTGCAAAGCTATCCGGTCTGAATTGGAGAATAAAACTATTCTGTTTTCTGTCTTCTGAGTTAAATGAGTAAATAAACTCAATATTATAATAATTTCACATTTCAGGAAGTGAGTGTATATACACTTGTAAAAGAAGAGATGCGATGCATTGTGTAAGCTTGAAATGTAGTCAATCTTAATTGAGCCTTAAAGCATTTCTTGTGCTCCATCTGCTCCAGCTTTTCTGTCAGGGCTTTTGTAACTGCATTTCTAGCCAAGAAAACACTTGTTTTCCCTCTCGATGTGTATTGCTTTCTAGGGGGGCAGGAGACACGGGAGGATGGTTGGGTATGGTGACCATTGCATTGCATTTGTGTTAGCAATGGGATGCTGGATTATTGAGTATAAATGTATGACCCCACTTCTCCAAACTCACCTTTTTCTGAAGCAAGGTGCTATGGGATCTGCTTCTTCCAGACAGAAATCTTCTGACTTTTTACATGGTGCAGTAGTGGTAGGACGAGGGGGAACGGTTTAAAACTGAAAGAGGGGAAATTTAGGTTAGATGTTAGGAGGAAACTATTTACTCAGAGGTTGGTGAGGCTCTGACACAGGCTGCATAGATAGGTTGTGGATGCCTCATCTCTGGAGGCATTCAAGGCCAGGTTGGATGGAGCTCTGGACAGCCTGATCTGATGTGTGGCAGTCCTGCCTGTGAATGGAAATTGGAGCTCAGTGATCTTCAAGATCCTTTCCAACCTAAGCCATTCTGTGATTCTATATTTTTAAGTGATTTTTTTTTAACTAGAGTAATATCCAAGGTTTTGATTTCTTTTTCTTTCTAAATAAATGCCTAGAATCTACTCAACTGAAAAAATATCCAACCTTCTGTAGAACTCTTCAGAGTATACTCCTCAGTCAGACACGTGCATCTCTCATACTACTTTTATTGCTGTATCAGTGCAGTCTACAGGAGTTGTTACTGAAGGATGAAGATGTAATTTTCAGGCTTTCTAATAACAACTAATATCGGAGAACTTAATATTTTTAGGTGAATTCTTTGACAAAAGCTGATAAGCAGAAGCCTCTTTTAATCCCATCTCAGTAAAAATATCCATAGGCTTGCAAAAAGCCTCACTTCTGTCTCATTACATGTACTTCATGCTGCATGCACAGTTAACTGGCTTATAACAAAAACGATTCCGTTTTGAAATTTGCTTTGGGCACTGAAATAGAAATGGGATAAAATCAATTCAGTTTATCCCCGCTGAAGTGTTTCTGTAAATTATTATGGAAAATGCTTTCCTTGAGCATTAATGTTATTTGTGGGGTAGGGTTGACATTTAGTTCATAGGCAAAAGGTAATGACTGTACTCACTTGTTAATTGCTCCATTACTGACTAGTATTAATCACTTTATTGTGGAGTCAGTAAACATTTATTGCTTAGGTGCACTTAAATCATTATCCCGTATCCCAAGTGGCAGCTTCATGAAGACTTTGGAGGTGGCTATTGAAATATCATTGTGCAGCACAATTTTCTGGTGATTAAAAGCAAAGAAAAAAAACATACAAATGTTTTTGGTGCCATTTTTACCGCCTGACTTCTTGCTCATTATAGATCATGTAATGCTCCTTAATATGCCTTAACAATGTTTTTTTTTTTTTTTTCTCTTAAGGCATCGCTGGCTTCACTCAATGACAGATGACCCTCCAACTACTCATCCTCCAGTTGCTCGTAAATTTATCTGGGAGAACCATAAGTTCAACCTGAGTGGTACTCCTGGGCAGTACGTCCCTTACTCTACTACACGCAAGAAGATACAGGAGTGGATCCCACCTACAACAGCTAGCAAATAACAGCCAAAACAACAGCAAAAAGTGATTTGCCTCCACTTTGGCCTTGAGTATAAACTGTATTTTCACTAGTTTTATTTAAAATAAAAGCTTCCTCTGACTGCTGTAGTTTCGTTTATTGAGCTGGGGGGGAAATCAAGTGAGAAAACACGGAGAAGAAGTAGAGGACAGAATACACAGCAAGTCTTCTGCTAGGTACTCAGCTTTTTGTCATTTTGTTAATGGTTCTTGTGTTTACCTAAGCAACCCTCACTTTTTTTAGCATGGTAATCATTCCCATGGCTGTTACTTCTTGCAGGTGTACCATTCAAAAGAATACAGTGCCACTCTGACAGTGCCAGCGCACCCACACCCTGCACATGGCCTTCCTTCACTTCAGTGCTGTGAAACAGTCCTAGCATTTCTATTAGTAGAATAGTAGCCCAGTAAGAGCTCAGTAAGAGCTCTCCTAACCTAATTTAAAAGGATGATGTTTAACCTGTGTTAAGGTAACAAAAGCACAGAACACAACTGCAAAGCAAATTGTGTAGTAATGAGCAGCAGGTGTGGGAAGGGTTCATCTGACCTTTTCATCTTGGCAGATGTGCTGACCTTAAGAACCTGAAGAGATTTCCCTGAGGTATTGAAGAGCCCCACTGCCTACCTGCATCTGTGCTTGCCCTACAGGCACAAACTGGGGTACTCTTACTAGCCCATGTGTTTTTTTAATGTGTTTTTACCTGATTTCATGCCTCTTCCTTCTTTGTCGCATGGGTTTTTTGGACTGCAGCTTGAACACGTTTCAGCACAGAGTTTTATTCAGGTTTGTGCGTGGCAGCATCCCAGAGGAAGGCAGGAAAACGGCTCTTCCTCCTGCTCCACGGAGCTGAAGTGAGCCTAGTCTTTGAGAGCTGGAAAATGCTGGAGAGCACCCAAACTCACTCATCCTTCTGTAAGCTGCAGGGACCACTTGTGTTGGACTTTAAAACTAGAATTGCACTGATAGCACCTGTAACACTGCCTCCTCAAGTAGGTTGCAGAAGGTGTGTACAGGAAATTAAGTGAGCATGTGAAGGAACACCTGCAGTCTTACACAGGGCTCTCTGCAAACACTCCTGAGATTCAGCTCAGCATATCAGCAACGTCCTTCACTTGTGGAAATTCACCTTTGCTGATGACGTCTGCCTCAGTAGATGGAGGATGCTCAATTGTTTTCTGATCTAAATGACACTTCAAATGCCAAGCCAGCTGAGTGCTGCAGCAGATGGTGTCTTCAACCAAGTGCAACTGAAACAATGACAGGAATATTCTCCTAAATGTGACTTTAAAAGGAGCAACTTTCAGACACGTAAACCATGTCCCATTAAGAAGACAGCTCCCTCCTCCAGTTGCAGTGCAGTGCTGAAGCCTGCTTTTATTTTAAAGTTGTGTCTTTGGGAGTACATTTCCACATCCCCATGGTCCTGGCTGGCCCTTCCTACAACAGATCACTGCTTCCTCCCTCACAGAATCACAGAATGGCCAGGGTTGGAAGGGACCTCAAGGATCATGAATCTCCAACTCCCCTGCCACATGCAGGGCCAGCAACCTCCCCATTTAATATTAGACCAGGCTGCCCAAGGCCCCATCCAACCTGGCCTTGAACACCTCCAGGGACAGGGCATCCACAACCTCTCTGGGCAGCCTGTTCCAGCACCTCACCACTCTCTCTGTAAAGAACTTCCCCCGATATCCAACCTAAATCTTCCCTCCCTCAACTTCAAACCATTTCCCCTTGTGGCTGCCTGGATTGCACACTCTGCCCTGTCTCCAGCCTGGAGAAGAATGGCTGAGAAGAGGCTTCAGGAGACCAGGCAGGCTTTAAAGCAGTGCCACGTGCACCTCCTGTATGCCATATCCAAGGCCCACTGAGCTGACTGGAGCTGTACAGCAGGACACCAGCCCTGTCCCCTCCATAGAGGTGACTGCCAGCAGAGTTCAGCATGGCCCTGGTAGTCCAACAGGCCAGGTCAGCACAGTGTTACCATTTCAAGAGGGCTCCATTGATGGCATCCATTGGCACCGTGCCTCTCCCTGGGCCTGGCCATTTCCTTCTGCTGTGGTTTCACATCTCTTGCACCCACACAGCATCGTTGCTCAGAGTGGAAGATTTTGCAGATGCTCAGGAATGTTACTTGGCCATATATGAGGAACACAAAGGGCAGACCCAAAGCAGTGTTTTGAGAAAAGGACAGTACTTCTTTTAGCTTATATATGAAGTAATTGCCTATGGGATTTTTTTTTTTTTTTTAATAAAGACTTTGAGACCTACATTTATAATTTCTTTTAAGCATTTTACTTAGAGGTTGTGGTTCAAGATTTTTCTCCTATTAAATGTCAGCAGACTAAAAAACAATCAGAACATGAATACGTGTGCTAAGCAGCAACTGCGCACACAAATGTGCATAGGTATATTTGAACTAGGAATAATGAGTGTTAAATTTAGCATAGAGACTGTAGTTAGCAAATTTGTATTACAAAGTTTCCAACAAACAATGCTGAACTTTCATCATCAGATTATGAAGACTTACATCAGATTATGAAGTAAAATGCTTGTAATTGAAATCAGGAATCACTTCATTTACATCAGTTTATCTTGCTCTACAAACAAAGGCAGAAGACATCAGAACTGCAACCAAAGATTTTCCTTTGTGCTCATAACAGTGTTTCTGAAATCCAGAGGTTTTTGGAATTTGTTTCAATTATTAGGATTATGCAGCAAACTAAAATGCTAGGAGTCGATCTTATAGCTTATGTAAATTACTCACAAACCACCACACTAAGTGCTTGGTGTAATTTAATGTCTGTTATAACAGCAACAGATACAGAAGCTGTGTAAATAATCTGTACTGCTGTTAGCATCGCTTCGGCAAACTGCCACTCAAGAGACTTCTGCTTTACACTGATTTATATCCCTGGAATATTATACCTATTTGTTT
This sequence comes from Chrysolophus pictus, assembly GCA_037305975.1. Classification (NCBI taxonomy): domain Eukaryota; kingdom Metazoa; phylum Chordata; class Aves; order Galliformes; family Phasianidae; genus Chrysolophus; species Chrysolophus pictus. The sequence continues at coordinate 151,140,145 of CM074576.1, forward strand.
CTCTTTTTCTATGGGGTAATTTATTTCCACCCCTCTAATGGACTACTTCATTTTAGCCTGCAATTTATCTTTTAAATATTAGTTTTAGATTAAGTGCTTGTAGGGCCGTTCTATTTCCTTCGTTGCCTGAAGGATTTTCAGTCGATGGAACAGCGATCCATCAAAACACAGGCTGTATGTAACAGATGCAGTCTCATGTGGTTGAGCATTCAGACACGGGCCTATTAATAGTTTGTTTTTTGAGGGTAACCATCCATAAAAATTCAATGAGGCAAAACCAAATTCAGCAATATCTGTCCGTGTGGCACTTCCCTCCTGCCTTGCAGCAAAACAATGTCCAGAGAAAGCAAGAAAACCCTAATGGGTTTTAATTTGAGGCAGCTGTTAAAAAAGAAAAGAGGATGTGTTTACTTTGGGTATTTTGGAGTTCATGGGGCTGCTTAGCTTTTTTCTTTGGAAAGGAAAGGGACAGGTTATCGGAGCATGGTCCTCGGTTACATGCCGCGTGCCCACAGAGCCATAAGACCACTGCTGGCACAAGCAAGAAGTGTCTGTTATTTGGCACCTCTTCCCTTCAGCACCTCCTGCCTGACCTCTGCGGCTCCTTGGGCCCAGCCGAGGAACTGGGCAGGGTGAGACGAGGACCTTTCAGCCTCTGCTGGAAGAGGTCACCTCCACCTCTGAGTGATCCTCTTTGGTCCAGGTCTGGGTAAGGTGCTGAATCCCACCAGCACTGGCAGTCTTCTGGATACGTCAGAGCTTAATATCCATGGGTCTGTGCCCAGAGAGCCCATTAATAATGTGAATCTATTCAGAAAACTGATTCTGTAAATAGGGACAAAAGTCAACAAGTGAGTTTTCCTATCTCCCATATCAGAGGTGAAAAGATGCAGGTGTCCCAGGAAGCTGCCAAACATGTAAGAGTCATTCTGGTCTCCAGAAATCTGCTGGAGTCTGCCCAGGCAGGAGAACAAGACTTCCTTCATTCAAGAATTCGCTATTTGCTCAGTATGAAAGTGTTAATACTCTTGTTTTTATTATGAAAGCAAAGAAACAAACAAAACACCCAGAGTATTAGGTTGATCCTGCAGTTCTTGCTCTTTAACTTGCATTCCCCCCCAGCAGGATCTGGTTTCATTCTTGTGAAATTTGGGGCTCTCCAGCCTGCAGTGCTGTTGCTGTAGAACTAACAGGGAGAGTTAAGTTGTGCTTTCTCAGCTTCAGATGATCTCTGAGAGACTTCAAATGATTGCTGATGGATATTTTCTGATGGCTTTTTCTTTTTCCAAAAAACAATGCCTTCCCCATCTGTTTGTTTTAAAGCCTGATTTGGCCATTAAAGTTTACAGTTTGAAAAAACAGCAGCAGAGGCAAATGCATCCTGGCAGAATCACTTCAAACACTGCAAGAAGAAACCATGCTTAACACAGTTCTTAGTCGATGGTCGGTAGCAGCAAGAAGAAATATGTGCCAAATTAATTTCTGCCCTCTTGAGCTCTGTGCTGTCCTGCATGCAACACTCTTTGCACTGGGAGTCTTTGGAGCTGCCATGGGTGCCTGCCCCGTGCATGGTGCTGCCCTGTACACCACCTCTGTGCTGCCCACTGCTGCAGGAACTTAGGGCTGTTTGCCTCTCTGACAAGAAAAACCCAGGCACAGAGATGAAGATAAATGCAAACAAGTAAAGGTTGTACAATGCACAACACAGCACACATTGTGCAGCTGCAGCCTCTCCATAGCCACAGAGGGCTGCCAGTGCTCCTGTCACCCACCTGTGCTACAGGCCAATGGAAAAGTGTTTCCAAAAGTTAACACTGAAACAGCCACGTCTCTGTCATGGCCAAGCACAGACCTGATCCTCCAAATCCAAGCTGTGAGCGCAATTACCTACCTACAAAAGCAAAGTGGTGAGCAGCAATTAATCTGTGCTGTAGTAGCTGTCAAATTATGTTGGGTAAGCTTCTGTTTCTTCTAAAACCTGAGTGGAATCGTCTGTGTAGCTCCTACTAGCAGGGATTGTAATTGCTGTTGGTACTGTGCACCAGGAAAACACAAGTGAAGGCTGATAGTGTGTCAGCTCAGGCCTGATGGTGGCGGTGAGACCTCTGCCCATTTATCTGATGCTGTGTTGGGAAAATGATGCTCAGCTAGTCATTCCCTCATGTCACAACGCATAATTATACAGTATAATTGACTTCATGCACTGCAATTAACAAAACAGCATCTTGATACTGAAATACATCAAGGAAACAAACAACTTTTATCACCTACCATATGCTGCCTACCATCAGACGCTTAAAAGCTGCTGAAGATTAGCTGTGGTGCATTATAATTCATATGGGTCAGTCAGAGAGGATGGCTTTTCGCAGGCACCAGGACAATGTAACTCTTGAGCAGCTTGCCTATACTAACAGGGAGCAGTAAGCCAATGGGTACCACCATCCTGCTCTGCTTTCTGCTCTTTCTCTGTGCCTCCATTAAAAAAAAACAAAGCTCTGCCAGGGGAGAAACTGACATCCTAAGCAGAGATCTGTAAGCACACATACCTTTATATATACAAATGTTATGCAGGGAATATTTGTGCTTATCACCCAAGCTGCTTGAACCTCCAGTTTCTTTTGGTAGCTATACATTTCATCCATGGGGGACCTGCTTCCACCTCCAACACTGCCTGCAGCTCCCACTTCTCTTCATGTGCTCCCTGAATGCCGTGCCACAGTAGGTCAAGAGAGCTGAAGCCTGGGGGATGTGTGTTTTGCTCCTACATTGCAGTGCAATTGCAAAGAGCACTGAAAAGCTCTTCACTTGCTGTGCTGGATTGTTCAAAGCACAACTGAGAGCACTGCAGCTTTCTCCTCTGGGACCCGGGAGCCACCTCTGCACCGCAGCACGGCTTCTCCCCAGCTCTACAGTGATGACTGCAGCAGGCAATGAGAGGCTGGGAGCATGCATGTATTTTGTACCTGTAATCACCTCTGAGTGCTGCCTTACATCCATCTCCCTTCACCCACAGCTTAGGTCCTGTGCCACTCCTTGCTTCCTGCATCAGGCTCTGCTCTCCCATCTCATGGCAGGAGCTCTGTGCCTTTCTCACTTCCTGTCTAATTCTGCAGATTTCTCCTTCTCCATGTTATAATACTGTGCTCATCAGCCGTGGAGCTGAGTGCTTACTGCAATTGCTTCAATCCAGTCTCCTCTCTAAAGCTGGCCTCTCATTTTATTTTCTGAAACATCCTATCAGGGAGGTTGAATGGTAACTTATCACCACAGAGGAACTGAGTAGAAGATGTGAGGTTTCCACTTTGTCCTGCTAGTTCATCATTCATAACCATATATGCATGGTTCTTTTGTGGCCCACAGCAACTGGAAAGATTTCACCTTGTCCCCTTAATCAGATGGACGCCCATGAATTGAGCAAAATAAGCTAATAAGCACTTCAAAACAGAAAGATTTTTTTATTATTATTATTTAAATGAAGTGTTTGAGTATTCAGCCTCTCCTCCTGGAGATTACTAGCTCGCATTTATATCTCTCAGGGTTGTATGAACCATCTTAGATTTGGCCAAAGCACATCTTCCTGTGAAGCATCCCGGCTGGCTCTGTAGAGGGATCCATCCTTGGTCATGATCTGTAATGACCAGTTGCCTGCACTGTTACACAGCTAATTTCTAATTTAATTAGCAGTCTGCAGCTTTCAGCCGCTGGATCCTCTTGTGCTTCTTGCAAAATGAGATGCCCAGCATTTTCTGACTGGGAAAGCACACGTATGCTGTAATCAAGTCACCTCTCACTTCTGTAGCTGACAAGACAAACAGCCAGAACTGTAGATCTATCACCGAAAAGCACTTTTCTTGTGTCATTTTTGTGGTTCTCTACATTCCCCAGTTTTTCATCAGACTTTTCAGAATGAGGATTATCTGCCATACCAAGCCTGCACACAGCGTAAAAATGGATTGTAAAAATGGCCTTTCTCCTCCTGATTGCTTTATTCCATCATGTGTGGCAAGAGGTCAAGGACATTTAACCTTTTTCTTTTTTCTTTCTGCCTTTTTCTGCAGGATTGCACAAGCAGATGTGTTCCACCAAAACCCACTGTGTCCCTCCCCAAGTTGCTGCTTGCTGCCATTTTGTAGCACAGCCTGCACTTTCTGTAGGGGCACGTTGACTTCTGACTCTTCACACTGGTCCTCACTCAGAATCCAGCTTACAGTGTCCCAGACAGAGCTACGGCATGGCCCATAAGAAACTTGTCCCCTTGGCACTGACTCTCCCCCTTTGCAATTTCACTTTGAACTCTGTTGGTTTGTCCACTTGCTTCCCAGCTGGGAAGCAGAAAACGCATCCTGAAAGCTGTGGGTGAGCAGGTCCCATCTGAGAGACTTTGCTGGGGTTTGGCAGCTCTCAAGCAAGGGGCTCCTTCAGCTCCAGTGCTGGGCACCGCTCACTCTGTGCCCCAGATCTACCTTTTGTCCCTTCAATCCCTCCTCACCCCTGTGCTGTTGGGTGCTACTCCAGCTCTGTTCTGGGTTAAGAGCTGGGTTAAGAGCTGGGTTAAGAGCTGCTGCATTACTTGTTAGCAGACCCTGAGAGCGAGGACAGGCTGGGACACATCCTTGTGAGAGAATAGCCAAATACAAAATGTATTCATGTGAGCTGCTGAACTAACCAGTTCTTGAACCTCTTAGCAAGTGCTTTCTGAGATGGCACGTCACTAACTTTTCATCAGGTTTTACGCAGTACAAAATTAACTCTTTGCAATTATCTAGGTGTGTTACATCTCCACGTTTACCTGTACGAACCTGTAATCCAAAATGATGAAATAAGATTTCTTTGGCAATTCTCAGAAAACCACAGTAAGACACTGTGTGCCTGCCATCAGTTCTTTGAGTGTTGTCACCCCCTGTTGTCTCCACTGGTAGTCTTTCCATTCTCCTGGTCAGAGTTAGTGTGTATTTACCTTTATCTATTTTATATACTAGTATAACGTAAGTGCTTTTCCAGTCTTCTGGAATTCCCCCAGTGGCTTCAAAATCCAGGCCTGTGAAAAAGAAGGATCCTCAGCCAACTCTTCCACCACACTTGGAGTCGACTCTCCATCTCAACATCTCTAACATCTCTGACATCTCAACATGTCAGGTTAGTAGCATCTGTCTCAACCATCTTCCTCAGTTACCATCAAAGAACAATTCCTCTCCACTTGATATGAGCAAATAATCCTACTTCTTTCTAGACACAAAATAAACAATATTGAACTGCTCTGTTTTATTGGCACTTCTGCCTAGCAGTTCTTATCCATCTACCTTTCTAAGATGCTTTGCTCTTCACAGACTTCTCTTCTGCTGTTAGCCTCAGCAGGGCAGTGTGACGTTTAGGCACATCAGTGTTTGTGCTCCTCATGTTGCTGCACCAGAGGAGCGGGGCAGCTGCTCCCTCAGTGCGATGAGGCTGATGACAGCTGCAGGGAAGAGCAGGCCGTGGAGCAGCTTTTGCTTGCCACCCATTGCTGATGGCTGTTAATCATTTTGCTGATGATAACCTGCTCACAGACTAATGCGGGTTTTAAAATGATCGATGACTCACAGTGCTCTATCTGGCAAGGATAAGTGCTTTTTCTCAGGGTGAGTGCAACCTGCCCTGCGCTCAGATTGGCGCGGCATGCCTTTCCATATGACTGCTGGGTGCCTGATGTGCATCAGCTCGTGGTGCTCTGCCTCGGTCTAAAATCAATCCCACGAGCAATGTTTAGACGCTGCTGACCAAGGACCCCTGTCAGGCTGGTGTTCAGGGAGCAGCGTGACCCACAGCAGTGCACTTACCTTCTGAAACAGGTAGCGCTCACAGGCAAAGGCAGAACCCCAGGGCTCGGCGCTACCTGGGCAGCAGGGCAGGAGCTGCCTGCCCAAGCTGGCTTTGCCTCAGGACCCCAGAACTGCATGCTGGCTCATACATGAACCTGATGAGCAGCAGGGTTTTAAAGAGCACTGGAAGCTCTTGCTGTGCTTTTAGTTGCCGAGTGTTCCTGATTTTCTCCATTTCTATCAACAGCAGTGCTACACTAAGACTGTGTTCCCTGATCATCAGGCAGGATTGTCGTTGCCCTGATCAACATCCATTACAATCAAATGGGAAATAAGAAAAAAACAAAACAGCGACAACAAAAAATCAAAGCCAGACTTTTCATTATATTCTGCTTCCTCTGATATTCTAAATGTTTCAGGTTTCATTTAAATTGAGCTTGTTTCTTCTCTTGCATATGTTTTGTGGCAATTCTTTCAATAGCTTTACTTCTCACTGGCGTCAGAGACATTTCAAGGGAATGCAGGTCTATTTTTTCTGCGTTGCAAGGCTGTAGCAAAACTAGAGTGTGGGAAGCAGGGAAAGCTAAAATTACGCCTTGTTTGTCTATTTAGTGCACAATTACCCAGCGGGCTCCAGACACCCTGGCGCATTTTGCTGTGGATTGCGTGCATGGCTCCTGCAGACAGACCTGGGGATGGACCCTCTGTGCCTGCTGTGGGATGCAGCTCCCAGGCGACCCCCAGGCTCATGGCCACACTTGGCATTTAGTGCATGAGGGTCTAGGGACACAGTGCTCTAGTCTTGTCAATAACACTGGAACAGGTTACCCAAGGAGGCTGTGGATGTCCCACCCCTGGAGGCATTCAAGGCCAGGCTGGATGTGGCTCTGGGCAGCCTGGTGGTTGGCAACCCTGCACATAGCAGGGGGGTTGAAACCAGATGATCACTGTGGTCCTTTTCAACCCCTTTTCAACCTTTTCAGCCATTCTATGATTCTATGATTCTATGAAACAAAACTACACTTACCCTTTTCTGAATGTGCTACACATTAGATTTTTTATCACCACCAGTGCTTCCTGAATCACTGGCTTTCTGACACATGCATCCTATGAAAAATTTGGTGCCACTACAAGGTTGCATTTTTTGCTTTGAAGATGCCAGGTCTGCTGCTGTTTCACAGAGAATAAAAATGCGCTACCAAGCAGAAAGCGAGATGTGCAGGGATGTCAAGCCCCTGCAAGATTTGTACATAGTGACAATTGCATGAAGGAAATCGAAGTAAATTAAACTCCTCACCCATAGCAGTGCTGTGGCTGTGAGTATGGCCTACTGTGTCGCACTTGGCCTGTACAGTCTGCATGCAATGGGACCAGTGGGACAACAAGCAGCAGCCCTGAGACGTGAAGGGAGCACAGGAAAGCATGGCATGTAATGGGGTCATGTAAGGTGAAAAAACAAAGCTGTTTTGGTGGCCACATGAGGCCGTGGGGCACAGGCTCGTTCCACTCTACAGCAGTTGTGTGATAGTGTTTGTGTTTACCTACATTTATCAGCTGGACCCGTGGAAAATAATAAACTCAATAATGAAGTCAAAAGTTACCCCACCATTACCAGTTATCCATGCTGCCAATGGATTTTTTTTTTTTTCTATTTAGAAAGAGTGACCTTCTATAGCTTGGCTGAATGACACTGCAGTAGACACATGTTCTTTCCCTTCCCTTCTGCCAATATGCTAGAGCCAAATTGATTTAATATGTGCTGCCACAGAAAATTTATTTAAATATTTTCAAAATAAGAAAAGGTAGTCTAGTAGGTATAGCAATTGCTAAACGCAGGCAAACAAAAAGTCCTACATCAGGATACATTACATATTGAATTCATAGTTCTAGTGTTTGCTTTGCCAGTCAGCAGTCAGAACATATGCAAACATCTTCCGTATAAGAAATGATTTTTGCATGATTACATCTAATGTTTCCTATTTCATAAAACCCACCATACATACTTGCCTTCTTTAGCTAATTCAGTGCAGTCAGCCACGGCTTTCCGTGTTGCTCTGCACAGCCCAAATTCCACTTGCAGCATACTATGTTGAGTTAACAGATAGGAAAATGCCAGCTAATAAAAGTCAGCTTTTCCACGTCTTGTTTCTGAATGCAGTAGTTCTTGTGGTCTTCGATCTGGTCACAGTTTATGTTGCTCAGCTTTAAATAGAAATTTTCTTGGTGAAAATCTTCCAATCTTCCAAGCCTGAGAGATTCCACTTTTGAATTGAAAAACCAGATGTTATCCTGAGATTTAATATATTCTTTCATTCTAATCTACAGCAGACAAACTGTTTGATCTGACACTGCATGATAAGTTATACTTTTTATTCCATGCTGTGAGCTGAAAATCACTTAAAAAACCAGTCAAGTAGATGCCTGACAGCTTTATTTGTACCTGGTAATTAAGGAGCCCGATTTGATGTCCAGATGGCTCTGGAAAATGTTACATTTTCTTTGCCAAATTTGTCATTTATTCTCTCAATATTCCTATTGTTTAAAATGTTCTCTGTTCAGCAAGAAAGAAACTGGCTACAATTATTGGCTTGGGGTGATGGGCTGAGTGAAGGTGGTATTTGCACTACCTATGTTACCTCTATATGGTGAAGGGGATATTAGCACTGCCTATGATACCTCTATATGTTTTTGCCATATAAAAAACCTCCTTATGAGTAAGACAGGAGTAAACAACTTCCCAACAGCTGAGCTAGACTCTGAGCATCTGTCGTGTAAATACCCACCAAGAAATATACAAACTGTAAAGGCAGATACATACTTCTCCATTTGGTCTAGCTGACTATGTTTTCAAATCCTTGCTGCTAACAAAAGTAGGTCACTGTTAGAACTTTGAAGTGGCCCGTGGTGCTTTATGTACACCAAGTTATCCCACGTTTACAGTTTTGTGTGGATGTATACACCTGTTCAGCACTAGGCCTTCTCTGATAATTCCCAACAAGGGGTCTTCTCCTCAGCATCATCCTCCATGCAGAGAAGGTATTAGCAGTGGACTGTGAAGGAAGGAAGTGCAGGAATATTTCTAAACCTACATTTCTTCTACAGAGACAGTGGAAAGCAATGCTAAGGTAACATAATTTCAAGACAGTGTAGTGCTCTGTAAGTTCAAGAAATCTTTTCAACAAGTACTAAACTTAAAGCACTTTAAGCAAGGTTGAAGAGACTAAGATACACTGTTACATACTTCCCCAAGTCAGAACCAATATCTGATCATTTAAATAAAATTCAGAATTCTGTCAGCAGAGGCAGAATGCAAAACTGAAGTCAAAACCCACTTTGATAAATCATCTACAGCCCGGACAACCCTCCAGAGGGCAGGCACTTTCAAATGTCACTGTCAGTCAAGAGATGCAAAATATTCCCTTGCAGAAGCACCATGTCTGAATTAGCCAGCCTTATCTAAGGCTGGGCTTATTTTTACAGCAGCTGGGGGAGAAGTATTTTATCTATAGAGAAGGTGAAGCCCAGTGCAAAAATATTTTTGTGTCTTTCAGAAAGTCTACAGGCTTGAAGCAGAATGGCAGCTACTGAATGCAGCTCGATATGCTGGGTGCAGCTAAATCACACTTAGATAGTCTCATAAAGAACAGGGGAGCTACCTGCCATCTTGCTATGCAAGTACTGGAGAAAAGCATCAGTCCTGGCTGAGCTTGTTTCCTTAGCCACAGCACAAAGTATCTCTATTAATTCTGGTCTGTTCAGCCTGACTGGAATATTCTGTTTTTTTCAATACATTTTTAGCCCCCTAGACTATTCAAGTGCTTCAAAATATTGGCTTACATGGTTTAACTGGTCTGCATTTGCTTTAATAATAAATGCTAGATGCTGGTAGTAATGCTATCAGTGTAATAATTTTCACTTCAGGACTGATGATACTGAAATAGTGACACTGAACATGTATACGTTCATCATCACTCCTTTGTCGTTTCTGTTTTGGGAGAATTTATCTTTTTAATATCAACTCTCTTACATTCCTTATATATCTAGACCTTTCTATCTATCTGTTGTTAAAAAAATATCAAAACAACAATACTGTAACCAATTATTAAGGTACAACATTTTATATTTGTTCCTTTTATGAAAAGGCTGGATGTACAAGTCCTATTTTAAATGCAATGCTTATTTTATGAAGCTGATCTCTTTTGTCTTACAACAGCTCAAATAATAATGTTCCCATGTACAATTTCCTACTCTCCCACTACTTTCAATGGAGGAAGAAAAGGAAGGGCAGTTTCAAATTTTCTGCCTGACTGAAGCACTCGATTCCTAGCTGTTAGGCTAACTCATTTAATTCAAGTACGCAAAAGGATGAGTAAGCAATAAACCATTTCAAATCAATCCATCTGGCAGTAGGTAAAATAGCTATAATGAAAAACATGTTTACAGAGCACGTTTCCTACCCAGTCTAGTCATTTGCAGGATTCAGGCCACAGATGTCACAGGTTGTCTGAGAAGCATTAGATGTGAGGGGATGTCTGTGTTCGAAAGGGGAGTTTGAGGATGATCTATGATGATGGATGTTTGCTGTTTATTTACACTTCATTTGTTCAGTCAGTCTGGCTAGCACTCATGGGACTACATAGCTTACCCCACTGTCTGCCGATGGCCACTTGATCTGGAGTTCATAGGTGAATGAGCATATGTTTTTGGATGGATGATTTGCTTTATGATGACTAAGGAATGCACGAGGCATCTGTTATGGAGCTGTTAGAAGTTGCCATGCTCTTCGGTACAGAAGCTGAAAAGGATATATTGTAGTATTTCTTTCTTATGCAGGCAGAGGAAAGACACAATTTATAAAGTTTCTATTTTTAAATTGTGTTCTGACTTCAGGTGCCCTTGGAACAAACAAGAGCTTAAATCCACTCTTAACATGAGAAGCTGTGGATCTGCCTCAGCTAACACTATTAGCATAATGTCATGTAGTTATGAATTAAGGATTGCCCTCAGTGGGGACAAATGTATGTGAACAGTAACAGGATTTGGCTTTGTGTATGTAGAATTATTAGGCAAATCAGAAGGAGCAGCAAAACCAACCAAGTAGCCATCTGAAAAGCAAGAGCATGAAGTGCCCTGCCATGGCCCTGAGCATGTAACAGTTAAATTCACAGTGAGTTAGAAGTTATACTGCAATTTTGCTAGCATACAGGTTAGCAAAGGTAAGCCAATTCTTGACTTTGTGAATGCGGAACAATGCTACATTTTACAGCAATAACCAAATTCCTGGTAAATATATTTGAAAACATTTATTGAGGCAGGAACAGAAGCAGCTGTTGGATTAGCATCACATGCCTTTCAGATTTTCTAGGAAAAAAATACTCTAAATAAATACATACTTTATAGTTGTATCTCTTTATTCTGAGTGACTGCTTCCTGGAAATTGTGCAAAGGAAGGTACACTTTTGAACAGACAACACAAAGGTTGCTTTGCATAGCTTGAGATGTGCAAATAGCAAGAGAGTATTACAGAATATTATAGCAAAATAGAATATTTCAAATAACAAAACAAAACCACTTAATAAAGTTAAATTACTTGAGCGCTGTTTATCTTATCACCAAGCACCTCTGCAGACAACACCAGATAACCAGTATAAATCAGAAGGAGGTGTGGCTGCAGGTCCATGGAACAAGCAGTTCAGTAGTAAAGCAGCTTTAAAAATTAAATATTAGGGGGAAATTTTTCACTCAGAGGGTGGTGAGGCACTGGAAAATTTCACCTGGAGAAGCTGTGGTGCCCCATTCCTGGAGGTGCTCAAGGCCAGGTTGGATGGGGCCCTGGGCAGCCTGAGCTGGTGGGGGCAGCCCTGCCCATGTCAGGGGTTGGAGCTCAGTGATCTCTGAGGTCCCTTCCAACCCAGGCCATTCTGTGATTCTGTGACGATTACTTCAGTTTAACAAATTCAGCATAAGAACTAAACTGACAAAATGCTCCAAGTTTAAGCACTGTTGAAGTACTCACATTGGAAATACTTGAAAGGAAATTAACTATCCTGATAGAAATGTCTTATACCAAATATCTCCCTTATTCTACCCATATTTTTTAAGGTGGGATAGCTGCAATATAAAGCACTCATTACCAATTGGAAAACTGAGTTAATAAAACTGTGACGTGTAGAAAAGGCCTTAGGACATTCTTCCATGCTTATTTTGAAACACCTCCCTTCTCCTTGCTTGGGTATTACAGTACACTTTCTGCAGCACCAGGCATCTCTTCAGACCTAAGTGGGAAGCACACGAGGCAGCAGCCCCGGCTGGTCCTCAGCATGCTAAGCACTTGAGTGCTCAAAGCCCTTCTCAAGCCAGGTTGGAGCCTGGGCTGAGCCTGGAGCGTGCCCCTGCTTCTGAGTTAGCACGGTGCCTGACAGCATCCTGACAGCATGAGAAACACCGAGGTGTTACCATAACACAGGCCATCACCATTTCCTGCTTTAAATCCCACTATTGACTCATTAAAAAAAAAAAAAAAAAAAAAAAAGTTAATGCTTATATTAGATGTAAATATAGGCTGATCTGTAATCTAATAAGTTATGCCACTATAATTTCCTATAAACCCATAAGAACCACAAAACACAGATCGTTCCTTTATATTAGTTACGAAGAAAAGAACTAAAATGATGCTCAAATGTTAATTTGTCCTGATGCATATAGCATTATTTTATTTTTATCACGGGCCTTATGAATGCACTGTTACTTCCTTTTCCCTTGCTCTGCTTCATAACTTTAAACAGACAGCTCCTGGAGGAGAGAGACAGTTTGTGACATGTGTATAGAATCCAGGATTGATATGGGTGTGCATTCATTCATTATAATGACTAAGAAAGAATGAAGATTGACAGTTCAATTACTCATTAACGAAGACTTGCTGTACTCTCATTCATGAATCTGTTAGTCAATTTAAAACATTTTTGAAGGATATTATTATTAAAGTTTGGTTAAGTACTTCCGCCTTACTTGACAGTGTAGAAAAATCTCAATCAATAAACAGAACTTTAATTAGTCTAAAAAATACCACAAAATCGCTGGTATGGACCTTTTTTTTTTTTTCCCCCTTTAGAAAATATATTTTCTTTCACAGACTGACATGAGGCAAGACTTAAATATCTGTTTGCTGTAGTTTTGTAGGTTGCTGGAGGTTGGGCTGGTCCGCAGTAGTGCATAGCACCAGCCACTGAGGGAAGCCAATGGTGTCCTATGCTTTTATGGTACAGTTGGTTGTACGCTGTGTGAAGGCAGCCCACCACCCTGCAGTGCCAGGGGAGGCAGCTCAGGGAGCATGGAGTCAACTCATGGAAAAGAGAGTTGCCACCTAAAGCCACCTCTGTATGCGTGCAGGGTAAATGAAGCAATCACAGAACCACACTGAATCTCGTCCTCTTCCAAAATACTTTGGAACACTCCTCTTCCAAATTGTTTGGGCACCTCTTCAAGCAAATACTTTCTCTTCTATGTATAGATTTGGTTTCATTTGTACAATTTGTGATTTGAACAGCCTCACGCCCATTTGTTTCCTTGATTTTGTTGTCAAGTAGGATTCATTTGTCAGTTCGAGTTATCGCCTGTGCATGTTCTACAGTAAGATGGCAATCTCCTGTCTCTAAAAGGCTCCTTTTTTATTATTTATTTATTTGTTTGTTTTGGGGGGGAAGCAGTTTACAAGCCATATCTTTCCACAGTTTGACTATGAAACTAGTAATTCTTATTTCATGCTGACTGATTAGGTGAAGCGCAGATATAGACAATCTTTGTATTTAAAAAAAATATATATATCCTTTTGGTTTGGCTGATTGGGTGGAGAAAAGGTTTTGTTCCCATAGCAACGTTTAGCATTGAGCCTGCAGAAATGAGGCTGCCTGGAGGCATGTCAAACATGCTGCATTTAAAGAGCTGCTTGTGCTCTACGATGTGTTTTTGTTGGTGGCAATTACTTAGCAAACACCAGGGAAACAAAAAGAAAAACCTTTAAAACCCAATACATTAAACTTAAGCCTGCTGATACTAGACATGCTGTGGAGCATCACTTGAACTCTTCTTGGAATATGCATGCAGGGAAGAACCTTGAAGCTTTACTATTGGCTGTTGAATAAACACCACAACTTTAGGTAAAAATCCGTCCAAAGCTTTGGTGCCGCTTTAGTAAAGAGTTGTTCTCCCACCTTCAGCTGAGACGGCACTGAATGCAGTGTTGTGAAAACCAGTGTGGAGGGAAGTGGTGAGGAGGCTGGGGACCAGAAATCCCGTGTGGGAGCTGAGTCAGAGATATGGGACAGCAGCAGGGGAAGGGCTGCTGAACGCTTCCAGAGCGGTGAGAAAGGATGGAGGAAAAAGTCTTTCCCAGTACAGGCTGGTGCTGAATGGAAAAGGAGTGGAGGACAAACCCAGACTAGGCTCAGTATTTTGCACTTCACAGGGCAAAGTTTGACCATGCATTAACAGGGATAGCGTTTGTGGCTAAAGAAGAATGAACTCAACTTTGGTGATGACAGAGGAACAAGACAAGGAACAAATTTAACTTCAGGATTATTTTTATTTTTTGCAAAATATTGGGAGAGAAGGATAGGACACAACAAAATCTTTAAGGGGGGAGAATAAGCCAGTTCTTCCTCTATGGCTGCCATCTATCTGTGTTTTGTCAGCCAAACGCTCTCGCTCACCACAAGTCCTGTTCAGACAGAACTGGAAAATTCCACACATTTATCCAGGATTTCATTCTGGGAGGGATACAGATCAGTGGCACAGTGTGCACGTCAGCATGTCAGCACAGTAGGTTTGTCCAGGAAAACATGATGGAAAGTCACCCAGGAACACAGAACCACAAATGAAATAGAATCAGTGTTATGGCATTTTATGAACTACGTTGTTCATATATGGTGATATTTAAAGGGAAATTCATTCTCCGACTTTTCAATTCACTGTGTCTACTTTGGCACACCAATAAGCAAAATAATGACATGAAGAATATCGGTACGTATGTGATACGTACACAAAAGGGAACAAATTGAAAGAGCACCACGTATTGTAACCATTAAATATGTAACCATTCTTTGGTAACATAAAACAGTAAAATAGTCCCAGTATTAGAAGGCAGTCAATTACTACCCAAAGTTTTTGGAGGGAGGAAAACAAAAGCAGAGTGGTTTCAGAAGTGGTTGTTGACATAAGTTTTTAATTAGCACTTTGACCTTGTTATGGTGCCTATTATCCACCCTAGCAGGCTATATTGTAGCTCCTCAAGACTGGTGGAATGTTGACAGTCTGCTTTTGGGCTCCAGTTGTCCTTCTTAACTAAGAACAAAAACCTTCCCAAAAGAAAATGTCAGTTTGCTGAGTTTGATTTAATTGCTGAAGGCCCTGAATTTATTGCCAAGTATCAGAAGGATGACACGTTAAAAGCACAGAGGAAAGAAGAAGAAGCAGGCAATGTCCTGCTGAATGCTGTTACCCTTCTGTTACTCTCTATCTGAGTTTATCTGAGCTGACCCGAGATGGAATACCTGGTTACAGTTTGTGATCAAGTGGCACTATCACACATAAGAAAAACTCTCTGAAGACCAGCAAAGTAGGATGGCTTTATCAGAACAAGCTCGAAAATAGCAGTGCAGTATGAATTTTGGAGGAGGGAGTACATCTGTGTACAGAGAAACCAATCAAAGGTTGGTCCTGGAGACCTTGGGTCAAGCTCACCAAATCACACACCACTTCATGCACAGAGCTCCTCTGAAGAGGCCCCATATTGCACGAGAGTGATAAATGAGCTGAAACTGTAGGAGAGCGGCACACAGGGTGACATAGGAGTGGGTGTGCTGGGGAGGAACAGAGGGAGCTGACAGTAACACAGGGGCAGAAGAAGGAGTGGGTGCCAAGAGCTGCGTGCAATCAGAACTGACAGAGATCACACAAAAACGATAGTGATGGGGTGAAAGAGTGAAAACAAAAGCAGTGCTGAAGCGCTGAAAATGAGGTTATCTCAGACAAGACAAGTCAGCATAGTTAATTATTTGCTGCTGGTTGACCAGATGGCCCTGGAGTTTTATCAGAAGTCCTCTGCCCGCTACATTTTACTATAGGTCTGCAATCCAAACTTTTCGCCTACTGTAAAATATTTGTGTATTCCAAATAAAAGGATGGACTTAAACTTCTGTTTAAAAAAAAAAAAAAAGAGAGAGATCTCCAATACAAGGAGACAGCAGTGTTCCTGCTGTTATGAGACAACAAATGAAAACACAGCCTATGGTGAGTGAGTGATCTGGTGAGTGATCCAGTGCAGCTTTTGAAAGATACAAACATCAGGGTCTATCTCCAGGGCAAACGGGTCAGCCCTGCACTTCGAGAGGACAAAAGCTTGGGTCCTGGAGTGGGGAGCCAACAGCCTGTCATTGGAGGTCCCTAAGGCTGCTCTGTGGGAACCGTGTTTGGGAACTGACCTTAGATTGCCTCTGGACCATCAGGAAGAACAGACTGCTAGGAAACCTGCTCTAACATGTGGAACTCTCCTAGCAGATAAAAAGCTAGATAAAAAGTGGTGCTGAGGAGTGTGGTTGGGGTACACTAAGAACCACATGCCTGTAAGTTAAGCATTGCAACACCCACACTTTGGAGTTCTAGCTCTCTTTTAATTATACTCAAACATCTTCATAATAGAAATGGAGGCCACACATCTTTCAACGAGTGTGACTGCAGACAAAGCAAACCAAACACCCAGAATGGTTACCCAAGTGCCTACAGACCAGGATTATTGCTGATGTTCATACTCCACTCTGTCATACAGTTTCTCAGAGATTCAGCTCTGGTGTCCCCCTCCATTTTAGCACCGAACGTAACCCTGGGCAGCACAACGTTACATTGCAACATCAAAGAAGGCAGCGGGATCTGAGTCTACCTGCACAGTGGTACAAAAAGCTCACGACAATGGCTTGCCATGGGGGTAAGGAGCAGAAAGGAGCACTCTGCAGGTTCAGACCCCCTGGGCACGCTGCTCCGCGGGGCCGCAGCCCACCTGCGGGCTCAGCACCAGGAGCCCCTGGTTAACGCTAATGACGGGAGCTTGTCATCGTGAGCACGGAACAGCATTCGAGATCAGGCAGCGTTTTCATTTGAGAACAGCCCGTAACTCCGACAGCGCTCTACAGCTTGTAGGGAGAGTAAATCGCAACTGGGACAGCCGTTACGTCCTTCGGGCCAGACCTGTTTCGTTACGGGAAACTGCTACAGGTACACAAGCGCCGCGTTCGGTGTTGAAGCACCCGAGCGGCGCCGTTCCCAGGGCCGGATCCGGGCACGGCCGCGGGGCCATCCAGCCCGGCCTCCCCTCCCCGCAGCGGGAACCCGCCCCTCTGCCGTTGCCCCCACCGACCGGCGGGAGGGGGCCGGACGAGGGGGCGGGTGCCTCGTGCCGTCGCTCCGCCGCTCAGTGCGGGCGGCGCGCGGAGGGACTCCGGGCATCTCGCGGCCGTGCCGAGCCCGGCCGTGCTTTGCCGAGCCGCGCGCCCCGCCGCAGCCGCGCCGCTCCTCTGCATGGCCGCGCCTTGAGGGGCGGGAGAGCGCGGCGCCGCGGCGGGGAGCGCTCAGCGCCGGCTGCCCAGCATGCTGCGGAAGGTAAGCGCCGCGACGGGCAGGGCGCGGGGCGGGGCGGCGCGGCCGGCAGGGGGCGCCACAGCGCCGGCAGCGGGGCTCGCGGGGGGCGGTGTTGGCCGTCGCCGGGTGGGGCGGCGCGGCGCGGCGCTGTCCGTGGTGCGGAGGGGAAAACTTTGCCGTCTCCGAGCGGGCCGCTCCCGGGCTGGAGTTGCCATGGATGCTCGCGCTGCAGCCGGTGGCAGCGTGAGGCGTGAGCGTGGAGAGTGGGGAAGGTCTCCATGCCCACCTCCGTTGCCGCTTCGCGCGCGGGAGCGGGCTTGAGCAAGTGGAACGGCTCCGCGTTCTGCACGGCGGCAGCGCTGTTGTGTTGTGTGGAGGTGAGCGCGAGGCTGCCGTGACTGGCGAAGGCGCTGCTGAAAGCTGTAGAAAAATACCCCGAAGGTCTGAGCAGAGAGGAGGGGGGCTGCATAGCGGCATCAGAGCTGCTGTGGAGCCTAAAGCTGTTAAAATCAGTAGGAATCTTTTTTTTGACCCGTGAGGATGCGCGTTCAGAGCACAGAGCTCCCAGACCTCAGTAGTCCTTCCAAGTCTCTAGTACCAGGTGGAGCTGGGCTGGTTCTCACCAACTGGGAACTGGCTGTAACAGGGAGCTGATGGTGGAGCAGAAGCATTAGCTAAAGAACGACCCGCGTAACTGTGCTGTTCTGCGCTTATCTCACTCCTTTGCCTACCGGGAGCAGTGCAGAGATGATCAAGACCTGATAGGATACAAGGTATCTGAGCCATGTTTCTCTTGCATGCTTAATTCACTGGCTGCCCAGGGGTGAATCTGACTCTGAGGATTGCTCTGCCCTGGCAACCTGTTCTGTGCTGTGTATTCAGCGAGCTGCCTTTCCCAGGATAACCTCTGTGTGAATTCTAGGCCACTCGCGCTATGTTCCTCTGTTGTACCAGAAGTAGCGCAGTACAAAGAGAAGTTGCACTAAGCTAAGTTTAGCTCAGAGGTGGTAAAAATAGTAATCCCTAATTCTTAGAGAACACCTCAGGGACAATGAAGGCTGCAGAAGGAACCTTCTAAGAGAGGGAGGCTCCCTTTAGGAAAGGTAGCAGTGAATAAAAAGAACAGTTGTACACCTCACTTTGGATCTCAGGTCCCGAATGCATATTTTTGTTTTAGGCATCTCAGTGGAGAACATCCCTACTGAGTTCATGGATCAGGACCTTCACATGTCCTGATCATGCAGTTATCATGCAATATCCAACAGATAAAATTAGTTTCATGCCATGGCTCTCTAGTGTAAAGTATGAAACCTCTGTGTCAGCTGTTTTGCCTCCATTCTCTGTGGTTCCAGAGGAGGGTCTTTCACTTATCATCTTCTTTTTGCTTTTATATCATTGGGAAGGAAGGGTAAAACCCCTGTTTTTTTATTCTTCCTTCTGTTGCTTGATTTTATGTTAACAAGAGGAAGGCTGACATTTGGGAACTCTCTGGCTTTGCTGTCCCTAAATGCACTTGATGCTTCATTGATTACTTCAACAATTGATTACTTCAAAAATAAACTGGAGAGAACCAGGCCACTGAGACACAAAGCTGAAATGCTTGCATTGGGTTTAGTATGGTTTAGTATTGGGTGAGCAGCTCAGTGTTAAATTCACACTTTCCACTTAGATCAAGTTTTCAAGCACTGTCTGTGCTCATAAAGGAGCAATAAAGAGGAGTCATTTCAAACACCTCAGAAGTGTAATAAAACCCTTTGAGAGTGTACTGAATTTTGTCTCTAACGTGGAACAGATGGGCTCATCAGAATGGGTGGGGTTGGTGACATCTTGAAGTCAGTCTTGATGGAGCCATTGTTGTGTGTGGGGTTACCTTTCCCCTAACCCTCAGCTGAGCTATCTCCTGAGGAGCCCACCTGCTCTCTGGGCTTCAGTCACTGAAGCAGAACAGAGCCCTTCAGGCAGGGATGACCTGATCTCAGCTGTAGCCTGCAGGTGCTGGCAGTCATGTAGCTTCCAGAGTGACGCAGTAGGGCTCTGTATATGCTTCTGCTGGCCAGCGCAGAGGTACGCCTTAGGCAGAGGACCTTCCTTGTGTTCCTCAAGTTCTTGCTGTGCTCTGTGTGTCCTAAGCAGAATAGCTTAGGCTAAATGAGATGTGGTGCTGTGTGCAGTGGAGATCTATGAGTTTAGGAGGAGAGAACGGCGTGGAGAAGGAGGGGCAGTAGCATAACACTGCTGATCTCCTGGTTTTAGGGCTTTCTGCTGAGCTTGGAACTTAGCTGAAACAGCTCTTGCTGTGTGCTTCAGCTAGGGAGCAGCTGAGACCACCCTGCCTGCTGCCCACCCCATTCTGCTACTTCCAGGTACATATGCTGAAATTGAAAGGAGTGTTGATAAATCCTCTGAGTGTGAGTGAGGTCAAGGTTTCCTAATTCTCCTATTGTCTTATTTGAGATGCTTTGAAGCAAATCTCCTCTTTCCAGAGAAGGGGTCCCTTAGACTTGACAAACATGATGTACTGAGTTCCTTGGCCACTCTTCAAGTGGACCAAAATAGTTAAAGATGACAGGCATTTCCACATACTTTATGCTTATACAGATACACATTTTTAAGAACACCATTACATAGTATCAAGGTGCTACAGCTGGATTTACAGCTAATGTCAGCTGAGGTTGGTCCACTTGACCTGATTATGGTTGAAAAGCCTGATTTTTTTTCTTCCATATGCCCTTCTCTTTTGTTGTGGTTTAACCCAGCAGGTGGCTGAGCACCATGCAGTCATTAGCTCACTTCTCTGCTTTCAGGATGGGGGAGAGAATTGAAAAAAAGCACCAAAGTAGAACTCATGGATTGAGATAAAACTATTTACTAAGATAGAGAAAAGGAAAAGGATAATAGCTATGACTCTCTCTCTCTCTCTCTATATATATAGATGTGAGTGTATATAATAAGTGATGTACAAGCAATTGCTCACCACCCACTGACTGATGTTGAGCTAGCCCCTCAGTGAGCAGAAGAGAGCAAGAGGAACTCCCACTCCCTTCAAAACTCTCCTTCCATATGAGGTCCTATGGTATGGAATATCCCTTCGGCCAGTCTAAGTCAGCTGTCCTGATTTCTGTCTCCTCCCAGCCCTTCGTTAGCATGAGCTGAGAAAACTGGAGCAGCCTTGGCTCTGTGTAAGACTGTTTAGCAATAACTATAAACATTGGTGTGTTATCAACATTGCTCTTCTAGAACCAAAACATAGCATCATGACACTCACAACACCAGACACTCTGAAGAAAACAATTCTATCCCAACTGAAACAAAGACAACATTTTACTCAGTTTCGTATTAGCATGGAAGTATGAATGCAAATATAAGCAGGAAGAAAAACGCTGAGTTGTTTTTTTTTTTCTTTTTACACATTTCCCTCCCCACCATTCAAATGAAATAGATTGGCATTTTTGTTAATAGAGGCACCGTCTGTTAGGCAGCGTAGGAAGGTGGTAACAGAGTTAAGAGAGGAGTGACTACATTCCTAAGCAAGGAGTGGAAAACCAGTTCTTCAAACCTTAGCATTCTTACCTCTTTGAACTTGTTTCTTTCAGCTTCTTTTGCCAGATGTATGTGTCTTCATCTACCATAATAGAAGGTAATTTATTCAGCCTAGACAGTCCTTCAGCAGATCACTGAAGTATGTATTAGATATAAATTCACACTGGCTGATTTTGTTCTCACTACAGTGTATTTTGCTCATCTTCACTAGGGAACACGAAAGCCCAATTCACTTGTCAAATTCTGCTGGAGTTATTTTTTCGTGCAAGATGTACCCATGGGAAATTAGTAGAACTCAAACACATCAACAACGAATTATAACAGTATCTGGAGACAGCAAAAGGAAGAAATTACTATACTGAGAATATTCTGAAAATCTAGGCTGGTCTAAATAAAATGTATAATGAAGATGAAATTGTGTGTTACTTCTGTTTTTATTATAAGTAATTTAATGTTCTTAGATTTGTTAATGTTCTGACTCTCAGTAATCAGTAGTTACGGTTATAGATAAAAATGAGGAGGGGAAGAAAACAGCATGCTTGGTATTTAATTCATAAGGCAGTTAGGAGGGACATACATATCTTGACAGGTACAGTGCTACATCTTGCTGTAAGCTGTAATCATAATGTATTCGAGCAGAATGAAGGATTTATTTTTAAGCAAGTTGTCTTTGTCTGTTCTCTACAACTTGTAGTGCAGAACTGTACATAGCGGGATAAGGGGAGTGGGTGGCACTGTAGCTCTGCAGGGGAAGGAAGTGCCCTTTTGGTATTTTAAGTTGCTCAGAGATTGTCTTCATAGCACTGTCAGTCAAAAACAACACTTAAGGGCTGAGGTAATAAAGAGTTTTCCTTATTCAGCAATTTTAGAGGCTCTACTATGTTGGCTGCCCTCCGGGAATATAAAATGTGTTACCAGTTAAATGCATGACAACAGATAACTTACTTCAGCAGTAATCTAGCTGAGCTAACACGTAGGCAATTTAGCTGGATAAGACACAGGCCACCCTGAATTCAGGGAGTATTGAGTGAATTCTTGCTCCAGACACAGCAGTGAGAGTTGAATACAGGTCTCCTGCCTTCCCACTGGGCTGTGAAGAGAAATGGGACAAATGGGGAATGGAGATTTCTGCTAGAGCTTGGGTAAGCTGTTACTGGGAGAGTTATGGCAATTCTGCCAGTGAAAATACAGCTGCCATAAGGAGTTTAAGGGCCTGAAGATCACAAGGTGTGTGAGCGAGGGCTTCAGTGGGATATTGGTGCTGGTTTGAAAGCACGAATGATAGGAGGATTTCCAGCTTTTGCCTCCTGTTAGCTAAAGAGTTCTGCTTTCCCATCACTGCTTCTGCTGTTGGTTTGTGTGTGCGTGTGTGTTTTACTGTGACTCAACTGATCCATCTATGCCAACAGTGTATGAGGCAAATATGAACGTGCTTGCATGCATTGAGAAATTCTTGTCTCAAAAGGCCCTTGAGGCAAGAAAGAGGCTCAGAAAGCCTGTGGCCTGCAGATCCCTAGCAGCTGGAAGGTTTTCTAGAGAGCATCGTTCCGTGATTATTTTGTGCTTAGAGTCCTCCCTTAGCATCTGCCATTGGCCACTTCTTCAGCCAAGATACAGGCACGGATGTAATGTGATCCAGCATGCTCCATAACGGCCATCGCCACAGAATTGAGCCTTGGTTTCTCTGAGTTCGTTTGTGAGATACTGAACCTGTTAGAGTCACACTTGGCTAAGCAGGTCAGCTGAGAAATGTTTTATGAGTCTAAGCTGAGTGTGTTCACATAACTTATGACTGAAGCAGCATGAGAACAAATAGAGGAAGATTAAAATCTCTTATGCATGTTGACTTCATCGATCTAAAAGCAGTAGGATTTTTAACAAGTTATTTCTTGTGTTAGTGACCTGGCTCTGACTTCTGCTCAGGGCCATGGAGCTCAGAGTGACTGTTTCCAGCCTTTTCCATTGGCTGTCCTCACCAAGATCTCTCTGGCCTCATGTTCCTAGCAGAACACAAAAGATACAGAAAAGGGCAGTTAATACCTCTTCCTCCATACGTTCTCTACTGCTAGAATGTTGTCCTGCTGAGAAAACAATAAAATACTAATTAAAAAAAATGTATATATGTCAAAAGTCTCCAAGCAGATATGGAAAAGATAGGCACAGATGTGCTGATTCGCCTTTTTGCTTGTGAATAGAGGAAGGGAGTTTTGCCTCCTCTAACAAAGATTGTTTCCAGGTCTATCCAATGATAAAACTGCTATGTCAAAATGTTTTTTCTTGTTGTTGTCTGTTTGTTTTCATTGCTTGAGGATATGGCCATGCTGGATTGAGTGGCCAAATAAATAGAATTAATAGGTTCACCGTGGGATGAGTTTTTGACGAACTAGCCACGTGTCACTATGTTTTCCTGTCAATCTTTTCTGCAGTAGTTAGCAGTCTGTGCAAAAATTAATTTCTTCAGTCTGCCTCTGTAACACATGGCAGGAATTGGCACTAATGGTTTGTGTTTTTGCATCCAAGGCTGCCTGTTTCCTCTTAGAGAAGAAATGACTCCTGCTCTGTCGAGAGTGCTGCCTGCTGTTTCTGCCCAGAGCACCTGATCATTAACACCCTTCCTTAATAATTCAGCTGAGATTGAGCAAATCTGTGTATTTCATGGAATGCTGTAAGAATGACCAGATCATTTGCTACTGAATTTCATGTAGTTTGATTGCAACTGAGGTCTCCTTGAGTTGAAATATTCAGCTTACAGAAGCACACTACTACGCTGTGTTAGGACTTCTTGGCCAAATATCCCACCTGTTTCAGACCAGAGGATTATTGTGAACTGTGAGCCTCTCTACACCTGTACTGATTGATTTTCAATTGGAAACTGCTGTGCTCTTCTGTTCTGTGCACCAGTTTCTGTGGCCTTAGCTATGTTTTGCAAACAGTGCTAAGTATTCAAGGTATCTCTTCCATGGCATCCAAGAAGGTAATTTCTGTCCTTAGAGGACAAGTGACACCAGCCTGTAAATCTTTGTTTAATGATCAATGTAGGGTGTGTGTCAGTGGTTTGGGCTTGAGATTGATTCAACCAGTTTTGCTCTTCCCACTGGAATGTTGGCCTGGTGTGTGATTTGTAGGCAAATTTGTCTGTTCTTTTTCCACTATGGCCTATCTTGTACAAAAGGAAGAAACCTTTTATCTCCTTGAATAATAATTAAGACTTTCCAAAACCTTTAATATTCTCCAGTTGTAATGTGAAAAATGGATAGGGCTCACCTTTTCTGTTGCAATATCTGTGCATGCTCTGAGAAATCTCATGAAGATTCAGGACCTATAAAATGAAGACATTGGTTCTTTGGTCACAGGTTTCTTGCTTCTGAACAACCAATCTTCAGCTGTCATGTTTAACAGTGCAGCCTGACCTTGAATGTCATAAGCCATTTTAAAGAAAATGCCTCACTACCCCACATTACTTTTGCCAAAGATGTCCTAATAGAAAACAGTTTGATGTAAAACAAACAAACAAACAAACAAAAAACTCTGCAGAAAATGTATTTCTGATGAAAATACTGAATTTTCCCTGAAAAATAACTTAAAGTTCTTTATTCATAGAAGAGAATCAAAATCTTTTCCAGAAGGGGAAAATACATATTTTTCCCCAATAGCAGTATAGTAATAATGCTTGCTAATTTGATTCAGATATTCTACTGTTTTGTAAATAACCGTTTCCATCTATTTTTTTCTTTTTTATTATTATTCATCTAGGGCATTCACGATCATGTCATTATTCATACCAGTAACTGAATTAGCAAATCCTTCTGTAGTTCTCTTCTGTCTTTTTCAGAAGCACTAAAAACTATTCCATTAGACGTTCTCTTCATCTTTTTTTTCTCTTTCTGCTTATTTCTGGAGAGACGAATAAGTACACTTTTTCATACATTTCAATTATCTTACTTTTTTGCCAAGATATATTTTCAGGTAACACAATTAAAACTCCATTAACTGTTTTAAAATGAAATATCCCCTAGTGGCAGTTCTTTGGTACTTGCCAACTTTAGTTAATGCTAGCAAATGGATGTATTGATTTACTCAGATTTAAAAGAGGATTTTTGACCTTTTCCTTGCACTCTGATGTATAAAAGAAGCCTGTAGAGATAGATACTCCTTCCCCTGCTTTTATCACTTAGATTCACTTCATTCTTGTCTTCCTGCAAGTTAGATTTTAGGGCTAATTCATATTATTTTGTTGGAAGCAGAGTCGGTTGTATAGATTTGTGATACCTTTTTAGTAAATAGATTCCCTCTGACCCTTAATAGGAAAGAATTGGGGCATGCTACCCAAGTTTTTTGCTATTTGATTAGGTCTCAGCAGAGGTGCTGACTCCCACCCTGCTGCAGAATGAAATGTCCCCAGCTTTGGTTGATAACAGAAAGCACATTTTCCTGACAGATAATTAGCTGTCCTTCCTACTTTTAATGTGTTGCAAGACGATTTTTTAACTTAGCCCTACAACAGGTGAGTTTTTTCAACTGCCATTTTCAGATATTAAAAAGTAGGGGTGTAGCTTTAGTGACTGAGGAGGTGTATCTACTTACCTGATACTCTGTAACTCACACTTGCTTGGAGAAAAATGCATATTTATGTCTCAGTTGCCTGGCATGCTACTTCCAGAGGTGAAAGCAAGTAGTCAGGACTTTTGTATTCGACATCTCTGCTGACAGACACTACAGAAATTGAAATAATTAAAGAAAAAGATAAAGTTACTTTTATTCAGTATGTCTCTTGCAGAAATACAGTGATGGAGAATGGTGGAGTCTAGAATTGCAGTGGCTGGCAATCTAATGTAAAAATCCTCGGGCGGGTTAAGTTAGTCTGTTCTCGGCATGGTGCCCAGAGTAGGATGGGGGAGCAGGAATGGGGAAGGATGAATCAGTTCTAGTGTTTTGCAAGATTCTGCCTTCTAGTTCAATATTGTCTTGTTTTCTTAGCCTGAATTTATTTCTGACAGGTGGTGACAGAATGTTTTCATTAAAGAAATGCTCATACCTTCCTAGAATCATAGAAATCAAATAAAATCTCCTGTGGCAAACAGTATAATCACACTGACAAACAGCCAGATTCTCTTCACTAGTTCTTTGAGCTTTGGAAATCCTCACTCTGTACAATAGCACTCAGCCCCAGTGCTCACCAGTGCACATAAGCTGTCCCTTTTGTTTCTCTTCTTTGCCCAGCCCTGCCCCCGGTAAGCAGAGCTGCCTGCACTTGGCCTGTTCACAGCTGCCCTCAGTCTTTCCATGTGCAACCGTAATACTGTGGCCTTGCTGACCTCTTCAAGAGCTTCAGGCAGTGCCAGCATCACCCAGACAGATCTTAGCACTGCTTGGCTCCCTATCAGGCTGCAGCATGGGTGCAGATTTGAGAGGGTGGCTGTCTGTCTGCTCCTGAGCTGGGAGAGCAGTCAGCCAGAGAGCTGCCATTTCCAGCTTGAGGGCCATTTGCAGGGACCATATGTGGGCTGGGTCTCTGCATACAAGGCTGAAAAGGGCATCTGTCTGATGGGTTATCAACCAAAGCTGAGGATGTTTTATTTTGCATTCTGCCACACTGTGCAAAGGCACTGACTCTGAGTGGTCTTTCTTGAAAGAAATGGGATTCAGTGAAAAGAGTGAGGGTGAGAAACACCCAGTACCCACTGCAGCCCAGAGGCTCCAGAGAAGATGGAGCAGCACTGAGAGCCAGGGAAGGGAGCAAAGGCCCTGTGACTAGTGCCTTGTGTGCCTATCTCTGAGATATGTTACACTGGATACTTTTCAGATATTGAGCTAGGAAAGAGCTAAACAACTTATTCAAAACTTTCTAACTGCTGAGAACTGGCTTAGATTCATGTATCAGCTGTAAACCTGCTTTCCTGAAAACAGAGCAGGAACTGAGGTCCTGATTTTCACTCATGATCTATTTTCAGACTTTCTGTTAACCAGCAGGATGTGCTGGTACCCAAGAACCAGGCTCCTGTGATGCTTTTGCATCTGGCCCTTTCCTGAGAAAACAGAGTGACTGATTAGTGAAGCACTCTGTTTCTTCAATTGTGTGTCCTGTGGTTTTGTTTCCTCTCCTAAGAATGCCAGGCAGGTACTAGCAAGGGTGATTAGTCAGTATGATGTCTTGGTAATTTTGTGTGCTTCTGTATTTGAGATAAACTTAAGGGAATTGATTGCTCTGTGCAGTCAATCTTCCAGGCTATGGGAAGTCATATGCTGAGCTCACTTTGCCTGAGTATCTTGCATTGCACTGTTACAAGAGACTAAGAACTAGTTAACTTCATGTCACGTTTTGTAGTACTAGTTTAAGCTAATTGAACTGTGTATGATTTGCCTTCTGGGCTCTCACTTCCCCTAAAACCAGCTGATAGTCAGTGCCTGTGTAAGTTAGACATTAATAAAATGCTGTTCAGCTAAGCAACTTGGATAATGTAGCAAATGGTGCCATTCTGCATGCCTATTCAGAGCACAGAAAATCAGTCTGCTTCAAAGCTGGAGCCCTGCCACTTGATCTGTTGTTTTTTAGCAGTTTCAGACGTAAACCAGTTTACATTATAGTTAGCATAATCATGCTGTCCAGACATCAGCATATAAAGTGCACAGATTATGCTAGAGAATTACATTGTAGAAATACAGATGGATCTGTTTAATGAGGTACAAAACCTATTTTGCATGAAATTTATAAACCTCAATTATCCATATGCCACAAGGGACAAATAATAATTCTGATTCTTAAGCTTTCAGAAAATGGAGAGAATATTCAACATGATAAGCATTAAGAATCACAATCTCATGTGGGGTAATGCAAAGCTTGGATAATTAAAGTGCTTTTGTATTGGATTCTAAGAGTGTAGTGGTATTTTAAGTTTGGGCTTCAGTTCAGTATCCAACTCAAAAACATGTAAGAGCCATCTAGGTACAAGTGCTTCTCACCACCACTGGTGAGAAGTCTTTAACTAACTATTACTGGAAGCAGAAATAGAGAATTTGATGACCTTCTTCTCAAACAAAAGCAATGTAAAATTTTTATAGTGTATCTGCTGATTAAAAAAAAAAAAGAAATAATAATGAACTTTCTCTGAACGCCATGTTTTAAATTTCTTTTCTTTTCTTTCTTTTTCTTTCTTTTTTTTTTTTTTTTTTTTTTTTTTTTTTTTTGCTTAGGTTTGGATCTCGGAATGCTTTGGAGTATTTTTGTTGCTCATTTAGAGTAAATCCTTCATTTTTCTGTGGTGATATTTGATACAAGGATCTCTTTAATGCTCAGACGAGGAAAAAACTAGACTAAAAATCATCATAAATCTTGCAGTTAGAATGTTATCAATTCTACATGCTGATACTCACAAGTTCCTGCCATCCTTCTGCCTCCCACTATCACCACGTTGGTTTTTTTTAATCCACAGAAGGTTTTTTGGACTGCTCGGGTGTCAGTAACCTTCTCATTGCTTTGCCAGAATGGTAGAGACTAGGTAAAAATTAGCTGAATAGGTAACTATTTGCGTACTTGGTATGGATTAGCGTATTCTCCCGTTTGAAACTCACTAAATTAAGTCATCCTAATGTTTTTATAGTTAGAATCATAGAATCCTTAGAGTTGGAAGGGACCTCTGAAGGCCATCTAGTCCAGCTCCCCTGGGAGCGGGGAAATGCACAGCTAAATCAGGTTGCCCAGGGCCTGATCCAGCCCCTCCTTGAAAGTCTCTGGGAACAGAGCATCAACCACATCTCTAGGCAACCTGTTCCAGTGCCTCACCACCCTCACTGTAAAGTCAGACCATACTGGTGACTTTCCAGCTCATTTACTTCACTGCCAGGCCATGTATAAGTGTAACCTGCTCCACTGGCAGTGAACAGATTACTGTATACAAACAGACAGATGAGCAAATGAATGTATGCTGTTTTTCTGCTAAATACAGCCTGGATCAATCCATTGGCACTTGCACTCTCCTGAAGACATTCTGTAGCTGATGGTGCTCCATTATTCCACCACCCATTGCGCCTGGAAAAAGGTGTGTCGCTGTCCATGGTTCCACCGGCTTTCTGAACACTTAAAACCATAGTCAGAAAGGATGCCACTACATCACTACTGGGATGTAATGGCAGATCAGAAGTACCTGTTGGAAAGAAAATGTCAATGTCTAGGCTCAGGTAGTTATGCTGTCTGCCCCTGATGTTCTTCTGCATAGCATGTGGTAGCTGAAGGTGGACAAGCCATGCTTTATGACAGACTGCAAAAATAACTTGTTCAGAAACTTACATCTTCATAAGTGAAGAGCAGCCTGAAAGCTGAGGCGTTCTTTGCAGTGCAAGTGACCAGCTGCATGCAGAAGGTCAAGGGATACCTGAATTCATGGCCTTGCTTTTTGAGATCAGTCGGTTTCTTACATGACAGTCCTTCAGAAAGTTCTTCAGTTGGTAAGCATTTATCTTCTGAGCCATTTCTTTTCCTTGCACTCCACATAATTGGCACGGTACTCTGAAATGCAGCCAGCATCTCATCCTCTGTATGTGCAGAGCATATTTGGCAGATAGGAGCTGTTTGGGCAGGATCCTTATCTTTGCATTTGAGAAGATGTGTTAAGTGACAGACTTGCACTATTGTCTCCTAGACTGTCATCATCTCCTTCTTTCTCATACCTGTCTTTAGGTCTCTTCTGTCATTCATTTAAAATGGTGCCTGCTTTACTGTGCTATTTCACAACAGCACATCAGTAGCCACAGGGAATCTCTATATTTCATTTTAGCATAACCATCATTCATCTCCAGTAACTTCCACTTGCTGATTCTCTGCTCAAAGCCTGCTTTCCCAAGCACTGTGCCAGTCTTGTCCTACATGAGATATGAAAGAGAAAATTACTTATTAAAGTGTCTTTGTTGGATGTTAATGTGGCACAGAAAAAGAACAGAATCTTTATTGTACTACATGCCAGAGGACAGTCAGTGGTACAAAGCAGGCAGTGAGTGAGGGGAATGCTGTTACTGGAGGCAACACTTTGAAAACACATTTTCGAATTGGAGGTATGGTATTTGAGCTGAGATATTCAAGACATTTAGTTTTTCAGGACAAAACTTAGCACTTTAAGAGTAAAAAATGTATGTGAACATATACACACCAGTGATGTTAATGACAGTTATCTGATCAGAAGAATGATTTTGTTTGCTTGGTTTCAGTGGGAACTGTGTGCTCGTGGAGTACAAATAATGGCAAATCAGGAGAAATACTGGGAGATAACGTTTCTATGCAGTGCCACCTAATGGTGCGTTTCAGAATAGAAACAGGTGGCTTTCATTCGTGCAAAACATAGCCCCTATATAGCTGGGCCCTCTGGCTTCCTTAAATAGTCACTTTCTGTGTTTCCTGATCATAGGAGTCCTGATCATAGTGTGACCTGTGCCTATCCCTATTAGGACTACCTGCAGGGTAACAAATACAATTATTAGCCCGCTTCTCAAAGGGCAGATGTTCCCTCTGTACAATTAACCATTACCTCCTGCCTCTGGGTCCCTCCTTCCTACACTGCTTGCAGAGGTACAGTTACTGTTTAGGACTTCCATTCCTGCTGTGACATTTAGTTCCAACCCAGTGTCACAGTCTATAAACCAAAACCACTTGACTGACAGTCTACAGCAGCCTGCTACTTGCTGTAGTGGTTCTAGGAAAACAAGATGTTTCCTTGTGCTTAAGGACCTGCAGCAAAGAGGGGAGGGTCAAGATAGTTAAATAACTTACCCTCCACACAGTTTCGCTGTACAGGGAAGCAGCTATAAGTCTTTCAGGCTGTGGAAATTGAACAAATAACTACTTTCCCTCCACCTTCTGCGGGCTTTGTACTGTGCTTCTAGGTACTTTCTAACTTTCTCAGCCCAGCCATGCCTAGCAAACATAGAGTAGAAAAAGAGTGCAAAAATACCTCCCACTGAGATTGGTGGACAGAAGTGGAGGTAGCTTGTGTAGCTGGGATGGAGGAAGGCAGCTTGCAGGGTGAAGAAAGAGCTGCTGTAATTAGGAAGCTGCCAGCCAAAAGCTGATAAGATCAGAGACACAGAAGTACCTTATGTAGCCTAGGAAGGGAGTGTTACTGGAAAAACATGTTCCATGAGCATTTCTCCTTTGAAAAAGCACACAGACTTGACTGTTCTTAAACATCTCAAGCTTTTCAGCTTGGTGCTCTTCACTTCAGCATTCCTGAAACTAAACTCATATTACCACTGGCTATGCTTTTGTCCTGAATGCTGCGTGACCAAACAGGAAAAATGCTGACGGATTGAAGCAGTATTTTAGCAATGTCCTCCCTGTTGTCTTTACTTTTGTTTTTGCTTTCTGTTCATCTTTACTGCCTATGTTTGTCCTTTTGTAAAACCAAAGAAATACTCTGTTTTATATTTAGCATACCTTTCTGAATAATACTCCCACAGGAACGTTTTTCTAGAGCAATTCTAAGGTAAGGGTGGATTTTATGTCAGCTCCTTGTTTCTCATGTGACAGCATCCCACATGCCTGCTGCACTATCCTATGCCTGCTCTGGCAGTGGTCATGCAGCTTCTGCCAGCGCTCCAGCTGGGACAGGGAAACTTTCACCAAATCCAGCTGCACTGTGAGAATAATAAAAGCAGGATGTTGTTAAAGTCCAGCGTAGTGGGCAATGAAACCTCCTTTTTCTCATTTAGAAGAGGCATGTAAACGGTGGCAGATTTAAGATGACAACCTTTCTGGATTACTCCTTGTAAAATAGTGATAGATGTCACCACAAAACACATTGGAAAACTTTTCACTTTTCAGCTGAGGATTTAAGAAACCTGATCCTAGCGGTGAAGAGTAGAGGGACAGTTTCTGGCATATGCAAGAGTCATGAGAACCTTTCATTACGTGTGTTGGCAGCATTTTCTTGATAGCTGCAGCCCATATTCATCATACCTATCCCTGCAGTCCTGTTCTTCACACCACAGTAAAGAGTTGCTGACTGGCCAAGAGTGGGAGGAAAGGTTTTGAAGTACTGCAGCCCTGCTGCTCACTGGTGCCAACATCCCTGATCCTTAAGCAGCATGGCTTCACAGGCGTGGATGTGATGCTGCACCAAGGGAAGATGATCTCAGAAAAAATCCTTTCAGTAGAAACTGATGTTATCATTCTGCTCTTGCTCTCATTCTAATTTCTGGCAGTATAAGCAGCTGCCTGGATGCCAGAAGCTTGTCAAAACTGTCTGGTTGTGTGACTGCACTGAATTCCCTGTGAAATCAATTTCAAATTAATGTATGCTCATGTGTTAATTACAGCTACTGGTACAGCTTGGAGACCTCTTCTGCCTGCAGTAACCATAATAGCTTCTATGATTGTGGTATGAGAGAACGGTCACTGAATGACAGAAGAAAAGTGCTAGGGACACTTTAACTAAATTCTGGATTTAAAGTAGCAGTTTCTTTCAATGACCACAATGCATAAAGCACAGAAGGGGGATTAAAGAAGAAAGGATTCCTAGCTGCCCTGCTGAATGCAGAGGAATTCCATTTCATGTAGTAAATAGTATCTGAACATTGGGAATGAGAAGAAGCACAGACCTGTGGCCAGAGCAGGTGGGACTCACGTTACCCACTGCCGCAGTGCTGCTCAGTGCAGTTTGTCAGCCAGCACCATGTTGTTCTCAGGGTTGATCTGCCATTGTTTGCAGATTGTTTGTGGGTAAAAAAAAGCCATTAGCTAGGCTTCGCCTCGTTCTGTTGGACCACTTTATTTGTATGCAGTCCTTTCTTCTTTGTTTTAGTACCCAGAGTGCACAGTAGCTTCCCCAAGTGCTGTGCAGAGATGGACAGCCTAGCAGGACTTCTGAACTCCCTCAGATTCCAGCAAAAGTCTCATTTACTGTGGATGACCGTAGAGTTTAAAAATAAATATCTCAACAGAAATGTTAGTTTAAATATAGCTACTGTTATGAATGTAGCTTGTTCACAAAGGTGCACATGTTATGTCCTGAAGCTGCAGAAAGCTGTGAAGTCAACATACAGTAAATCACATTCTCTTTGACCACTAAGGGTAAATGTGAAGTTGTTCCTGAGCAGGGAAGCTAATGAATCTTGGTTTCTTATGGTCTCGCGCACATTCACTTGCAGACTTTCAAAAATTAAATTATACTATTAATTTCTGATCCCACAACATATAGTATAAAATTCCAACCCTTTCTCATACAGCCTTTCTTCTGTGAGATATTTTGATAGCTCTGTGCAGGCTGCCTCATTTGACCCATTTGGCCAACAAAATCAAAACTTTGGCCTTCTCTTGCTGAAGTTTTACAGAACACACAAAGTTCACCATGTTTGAGATCTCTAATATCTGTCTGGTTGGTCTGAAACTAACATTAATAGTTTACTGCAGATGCATACACGGACTGATCCTGGCAATCTGAATTCCATAGGGAGTCAAGCCAGTTAGGCCAAGTCAAAAATATGGGATTTAAAACCAATGGAAAATGAAAATAATGGAAGTATGGAGATAGAAGAAAACAGTCCATAAATGAAGGTCTTGCGACTCCAGCAGTCTTGTATGAACAGCTGAAAGTTCACTGTCTTCCATAATTCATGGCATTCTGCTAACTTTGTTAATGAATGCCTTGACTCAATTACTGGGGTGACATTTTTCTTAGAAGTAATCTGTTACAGTTTTGCTGCCAGCAGGTTCACGCTAGCACACTGCTGAACACCAGGTAAGGGGGAGTGCATATTGGAACAATTTTGTAATACATCTTGAATCATGTCAGTCCTGTATCACTTCAGAAGAACAGTGCTACTCTGCCTTGGGGCATCCATGGCAATTTTAATACACAGCACTGACTTGGCAGGCCTTTCTATAGTTCAGTCTTTTGCTTGACATTCCCTTTCACTGTAATACACTTTTTTTTTTTTTTTTTGATCAAATAATGATTATATCTGTTTAAAAAAAAAATTATCCTAAATGAGGGAACTCACTGACAAGCAACTTTATATGTTTATCTTTGCCCTGAACATAATCTTTTAACAGTATTTTCTGTTCATGAAGTGTATTCTCATTTGGATACACAATGGGTTTATGGGTGTCATATAAACTATTAGATATTTAGCAATCAGACAAGAAGGAATGGGCTCAAGTTGCACCAGGGAAGGTTCAGGTTGGATATCAGGAAAAATACCTTCCCTGAAAGAGCGATTCTGCACCGATACAGGCTGCCCAGGGAGGTGGTGGGGTCACCGTCCTTGGAGGTGTTCCAGAGCCATGTGGGTGTGGTACTGAGGGACATGGTTTGGTGGGGAAATACTGATGGTAGGTGGACAGTTGAACTGGATGATCTTGAAGGTCTTTTCCAACCTTGGTGATTCTTTTTGTCGCTGGTGTTTTCTTTAATTTTCTCTGGCAGGTATGATTTTAGGTGTGAATTAGTGAGACACTAGGTTTCAAACACTCTCGTTGGTATTTGTGGCTGGATTTAAGGATGTGCAGGTCTTCAGTTGCTTCTAGCAATATCTACAGGCATAGAGTATCTCTAATTTTCAAGCCATTAATTCTTGCTTTAACTCTCTTACAAGGTCTCACTGTTGTATGTGTAGTTGAATATTTTTAATCCTCTGGATTAGAAAACATCTCAGCTTTGTGCAAGTTACGAAGACTGAAAGCCATGCTGTGTCTTGCAGGTGTTTTTTACACCTGACGGAGCACTTTTACTTGTGACATCTGAACTGTGATCTGCTTCTGGCCTAATAGCACTGCTGGAAAATATTCATGGCTTATTTTTATGCTGTTTATTTTTAAGGCATTAGAAGCCTTTGTATTGTTCTCATGTTCTTAGCAAGGAAAAAGTTGGTTTTGGAAAACTATACCATAAAAGAATCAAGCCTTTCTTTCCTTTTTTACCTTGCAGATGCACAAACACACAAAATTTTGTGTACAGTGATTAAGCATTCAGTGCACAGAATGTTGTGTTGTGGATACTTCTTGTGTGAGTACATTTTGTTTCGGTTACAGTATTTCTTGTATCCCCTGGAAAATTATTACAGATGCTGCAAACTGTGGAAAATCTAGTGCTGCTGAAGAATATGGGGTAACAACTGTTACGCAGGACTTCATGCTTGCCTCGATCCCGCTGCAGGATGAACGTGTGATGTTGATGTGAAAAGCTCAGCCAGTGAAGTGAAAGTGCCAGGTTTAGGGGCCTAAGATGTAATATAAACAATGTCTTTCTGTTTATTTTCCTAAGCTCTGCAGTAGCTACTACTTGAATACTCTTCACTCCATTTCCTCTTTCTTAGGTGCCCAGCAGAAGTGCATCAGAACTGCACTCTTTAGGTAGCATAGGTTTCAGCCCCCTGTTTTGTGTCCTTTTAACACAGCACTGCAAGAGAAAGAGAATTATTTATGAGAGATCATACTAGGAGCAAGGCTCCCTGCAAGTGATAAGTTAACCCCATCTCCTTGCAGAAACCAAGCATGTCTTTCCTGCATCCTAAATTCCTTTTATACAGAATGACTTTAAGCTCTCATGAGCTCTGTGCTGGTGCAATCAGTCTCATTTGTTCCTCTGCATGCTGTTTTCAGAGGTTTAGGTTTTGTGCAGATGTTGCTCTCCAGTTCCAAGGCTTACAAGAAATCCATGACTTTAGCTTACAAGAAATCCAGTGACTTTAGTGAGCACTGATGCCTTTCAGAGGACCAAAACATTAGGAGGAGTTTTGAAATAGGCAAATCAACAGGATCTTTATGTGAGGTACAATGTATGACACCATTTCATGATGTTATTGCCTTCCCTCAGATTGAGGGATGTAATTTAATACCTAAACTAGTCTGTAGTAGGAGAATGTGATATGACTTTGTGCTTTCTACATAGAATCATGGAATGGCTTGGGTTGGAAGGGACCCCAAGGATCATCAAGTTCCAAGCCCCTAGCCGCAACAGGGCCACCAACCTCCAGATCTGGTACTAGAGCAGGTTGCCCAGGGCCCCATCCAATCTGGTCTTGAACACCTCCAGGGCATCCACAGCCTCCCTGAGCAGTCTATTTCATATAGACAATGACAATAAGACCTTGCTTACTCAGTCAACCACTGAAGTCAAATGGAGTAATTTTTCTGCTGTCTCTAATACATAAAAGTAGTGATTGCTGAGAGGGTTGGGCCTTCTCCAGGCTGCAGCAGCTAGCTGGGAGCACAGGTCCAAGCACACTGCGAAGATGAGAGACTGCTGGAGGCTATGAGAAAGGAGTGGGAATGTGGGAGACTTCCTGGCTGGCCTTCAGGGCCAATGCATGGTTGTGTCTCCCTCAGCCCCAGTCAGTTTTTGCAGGTGCTGTTGTCTTGCTGGCCAGAAAAATCTCACTCAGGTTCCTGCAGCATGTCCATTCTGCCTTTGTGCACTGCATTGCTTTTACCAGCACACACATTGGGCCTGCCTTCAGGAGAGATGTGAATACTGATTTCTATTTCAAAATGCTATGTACTTGTAAATTCATATGGTATTTATTTTGTAAAAATAATAGAATTGTGTTTACTTGATACAACAATAAGTATACACAAACAAGAAACCTATATATTGTGCTTGTAAAGTGGGACTGGAAAACAACATCTCTTAATGTAAGCATCTGTCAGTTTCAGAAGAGCTAGCGTGGCAGTGAGCTGTCAGCTGTGCTTTGTCCTTTAACAAATGTCCTGAGATCAGCAAGGCAGCAAATATTCATTTTACTCCTGCTCAAACACTCCTCTGGTAACACATAAAAAAGCAAAGGTTTATGAGGAACTGCAGTGCCATTTGGTGGTTTTGGCAATGGGATTGTACTGGATGCTTACAGCAATTTCAGTGCTGCTCTGTTCAGGTCCACGGGGAAATCTCCAATACCAAGTAAGCTTCAGATCCATCTGTGGTGAGATGCGAGCCCGGCTCTGTGTTTTTCAGTGAAAGCTTGGGCCCTAGTTTTATTTGCTCCTCTGAGCTTATAGCTAGGACTTCCAACCAGTTGGCCTGAACACTTCAAGCCAGCCGTGGGGGAAGGCAGCAGCTGTGTGAGCAGATGTGCTGAGGCCCAGCTGCACAGTGCCATGTGCCTGCTACACAGGCCCCATTACAGCTGTGCCTCGTGGCCTGGGCCATGTCTGTGGCTTTATGGAGACGGCCAGGGTAGCGAGGGGAGGCCATGATAAGCATCCTCCAGGAGGCATCTCCCAACAGCTATCACCTGTGAGTTCGGAGAGCAGCTGCTGCTGCATCCCCTGTGCTCTGCTAAGCACAGGTCTGTGGCTTCAGGGCCTCAAAGGGAACAGCGGATGAGGCGAGGAGGGAAGGTGAGAGTTTTTGACTTCCTGGCCACTTGTGCTGTCCCATGGGTGCCCAGTGTATCAGACCCGGCGTCTTCCTGCCCTTCTTAGGCAGTTTCTCCTGTGCAGTGAAGTCAACAGGAGCTTTGAAATCATTTTCTGGATTTCATTTTTCTGGTTCTATTGCGGTCCCCAAGCACCACTGAATCCTCTCCTCGCCCAGGCATTTAGCTTACATGTAATCACAGAAGTTGTAAGCCTGCTTCATTAAAATAGACACATTTCCCCAGCTCTTGTCCTCAGTCTGTGAAGAGGAGCAGCCATCCTTGGGTAATGGCAGCCCTCAGCTTCCTCCTTGAGGCCCAGGGATGAGAATGGGTCTTGTCTGAGTGCCACCATGCTGGGACTTCCAGGAAGTAGTTTCATTGGCTTTGCAGTGTATGTTGATGTCCTTAATGCAAAACAATCTGAAGAAATGGAAGATCTGTTTACCTTAGCTACAGCTGAAAGCTTAGCCAGTCATTTGCATCTCACTTATGATGCAAAATTGGTGGTCTTTTGTCGCAGGACTGAAAGTTTGAAAGAATAAAACTGCCAAGATAGCTAGTTTGAAGAAGATATCTTTTATTTTGAACATTACGCAGCTTGGAAAAGCTTTGTTGACTTGGGTTGGTTTTGAACCAACCTCTTCGAGTTGTGGATCTGATCTCAATTTAAAAGCACAGGGTTAAATAATTCTTTTCACCTGCTCTTGCAGTTCAAAAGAGGCTGTTTCACAGTTGCCGTTTGATCTGATTTCAAGGTCTGTCAGCATGCAGAGATATTTTTTTGGACTAATATGAATTTCTTTTCAGCTGTTGTTGCTGTCTTTGAACAAAGTAGCAACAACATTTTCAAGCACTGCATTCCTTTCTGGAAAAATGTTCAGAAGCTGTTAAGCTATCAAATAAATCGGCACCTAGCAACACGCTGCTTAGGATATGTATGGATTTGATGTGATTTGCTAATAAACAGCTCAGTGATGTGTACATTGCCAAATGATTTTTCTGCACCACAGGACAGCAGTGTCAGCTCTGGATCTCAGCCCTTTGATTTATTTATTGTTTTGCAAGTCACAGGTGATTTTGATTTCAGTCTGTTATTTCCTATAGCCAGTAAGGGTTTTGCACGATTTGAAAAGAGGAAGATCCCACCAAATTAAGCTGTTCTATGGTTGAGTTGGCAACAGAGAAGTAGAGCTAGTTGTCAAAATATGCAGGGCACAGTCGGGTGCTAGTTGCAAGCAGCTCCGGGCATGGCCTCTGCCCAACAGAAAGCTGTGTCCTGTGTCCCCTGCAGCCTCTCCAGCCAAAGGAACCAACACAGCTGCCCAGATAGAGCTCCTGAGGAAATGTATGGCCACCCAGGCCTTGGACTGCAGAGTGTTCTGAGCTTTCTGCTAGTGTCTTACAGCAGCAGTGAACTCACCTATGGGAACTGTTTCCGGGGGGAACTGCTCCACCATGGGGACAGAGGGGGAGGTGAGCTTTGCTATAAAATCACCATTTTGAAATTTTAAATAAAATTTACAGTTTTTAAGCATTAATCATTTTGTGGAATGTGAGAAAACTGAATTTTTCTTTTGCTAGGAATTTAGAAAGTGCTTGTTACCCTGTAACATACAAGTAATCTGAGTAAAAAAGAAAAAAAAAAAAAAGGAGAATATGAATCAGTTTGTCATTAAAACACCATCAAATGCTATGGGGATGATAGCTTTCTATTAACTTGTTCCAGCAGCAGAAGCCAGCACCCAGATGTGCTTGTGTTTTCCAAGAACTAGCAGCCAAATTTTATCGGATTATATGACAGATAGAGTGTCTCAGAGTCCTTATGGACTAGAACGCAGGGCTGGATTTGTCAAGAATGATGCCCAGTTTCTTGATGGCAATTGGTTGACGTCTAAGAAAGTAAAGATATACGCTATTTGTGAGTTAACCAAGTTAGCTGCATCAATACGTGCTTGTTTTGAGCTCTTCACATTGTGATAATGGCTTCATTTCCTTTTGCTGAACGTTTAGCTCAGAAGCTGCTGTTTCTGTCATGCAAGTGACATCCAAACCAATTAAACCTAATTTTAAATGTGCATCCAAAGCCACTTTTCATCTTCAAAGATGAGTCGTGGTGTGCTTTTGAATATCTGCTTTGGTCTCTCATCAGTATATAAATGCAGGTCTCAGTGTTTTCCTGCAGAAATTAAGGAAATAAGGTTTCCTTTAGAAAAATGCTGTATAAAAATGTTCCTATTTACTACTGTCTTGTTTTCATTATTGTGTGCACAGATGTGAGAGTTCATAAGTAGCTTTTGCTGTACTGTGTTGCTCATTACAGCCTAATGTGCTGTAGAAGTGCTGTAACTGAGGGGAAAGAAAGAACATAGCTACATCTGTTGTGCAGCACATTCAGACACAACCTCAAGTGCATTTTCTCCACAGTTTACATATCTACTGTATGTTGGGAGCCACAAACATTCAGTTTTAATTAAGATGAAGGAAAGAAAGGATGGGATAAACACCACTGTCATCTCTCACTGTGCTAGACTGTATGACATAAGGCAGTATTTGTTTCTTGGTGACAGCTATAAAATAAAAATATCAAGAAAGGTCTGGAACAGATCGTTTTGTCTACTTAAACATATTCTCTGAGTTCTGCATTTTAAATGAATTAAGTTAAAAAGCCTGGTTCACCTGTAGCCTTTTATTGCTTTAAACCTTTTTCAATTTGAATTGTATTGTTGTTAGTTCCAGAATATAGAGTTTTCAAGCCATTAGTGAAAAGATGTATTTCCTGAAGTCTTACTTCTCTTACATTTTCCTATGAAACATCTGAAGTCCCGAGGCAAAGAAACAAGGTTGTTTGATTTCAATTTTGTGCTAATTATTTAACTTTACCCTTTTGCTATAGTTGTCTCATGATAATTGGTCCCAGATTCTTGGAATAAGCTCTACAGGCACATGCAGGAAATAGTAAAAAGAAACCAAACTCTTCAACCAGTAATTTGGAGAGGAGCACGGTAACAGCCGACCATGATACAGAGCTGTGCCAGTTGAATGGAATGTTTCTGTATGAGTGGTGGTATGGCTATGTGACTGCCTGTATGCTTTCATACCACTTTTAGCCAGTGTTGTGTGGGTAAAAGTACAGCTTCAAGTAAAGGCAGTAAAGCCATTTTCAGATCAAGAACATCCATCAGCTCTTAACATAGCTATTTTATGTTGAACCCACTAGACTTGTGTGTAGGCAAACTCCAAGCTGTGTGCAGAGGATGCCCTAAATAGGCTGATAAGTCAACAGGGGCACCCAGTCTCTTTCCTTTGCATCCTGTACATTTCTTTTCACAGCTGTGTGAAATGAATGACATTGCTGTGTACTGAATTTACACAGAGCAACATGCAGTCCATAAAGCCTCCAGTCCTGCAGCTTTATCTTCTAACAAGCTCACACATCATCTTCTGTGTGTGCATTCAGGCTTTTCATTTCCCATCCAAACCATATCTCCCCAGTTTAGTTTCTAGGCTGTATTAAGATACTGTTTTAAGGGATGATGAAGGGGAAGCTACGCTTGCTTTGCTGCAGGAAAACCACCACCCCATCACCACCACCACCATTATGCTCGTGCAGTAAGTTCTCCATTGGTTAGAGGACCAGGGAGTCCAGGCAGGAGAGATCTGAAGTTGGATATGTAAGAGCATTGAACTTTTTCCTCTGTGTTTAAATTGCTAGTGCTGCCTGTTAAGAGTGAGAGCAGTGCCTGCTTTCTCATGCTTTCACTCCCTGATCCTTATTCTA
Organism: Chrysolophus pictus; assembly: GCA_037305975.1. Lineage (NCBI taxonomy): Eukaryota > Metazoa > Chordata > Aves > Galliformes > Phasianidae > Chrysolophus > Chrysolophus pictus. The sequence goes on from CM074576.1 coordinate 151,181,230, forward strand.
GGATGGCAAGAAAGTCTACTTTAGTCCCTAGAAACACTGAATACATAGGTGTGAGCAAAAATACCTAATTTGTAGTGAAATGTGCTGCCAGCTACAGACTTCGAGAAAGTCAGAGTCCCAAGGCAGAGTTAAACTACCGGCAGTCTGCATTATCCCATGCGTTACTAACATTTTTCCTGTGCTTAGGCAAGCACGTATTGCTTTAGACAAACCAGAACCCATCCAATGATACTTGCTTTCTAAGTACACTGGTAGTATGACGACTGCAAGGAGAAAAAAATAATTGTTGCTTCCAAGTAGAACAGGAGTATCCTGCAGGACTCCCTGTGTATCCAGCACCCACATCGTCCAAATCTCCACTGCAACAACAAACACAGCACTTGTCTTCCTGACAGGTAACCTTGCTGATCTCGACATCATACACCTGCTGCCAGGGTGAATGAAGTAGGAGGTGGAAGGACTGCTGGCTGTCATCTCTCTAAACCACAACAAGGTGGCAGCGTGCCTCAGACCATTCCTGATGCATCAGCAGCTGAAAAGCCATTAGCTGCCCCTTCCTTGTGACTCCTCTGGTGTGCTTATGTCTGGCATCGACTGCTTTGAGGGCAGCCCTATGCATGCAGGAGCCATTAGAAGAAATGTTATTATAAGTCTCTGACAGAGTCATGGCCATATCATGTCCCACTGTAGGTTCCTCATGACAGTAGGTGTCAGGTCAGATTTTGTGAGTCTGTGCTCCCTTCTGGATGTCTTCCCTGGCTCCCAATAACTCCTTTCTTCCCTTCCAGCCTGCTGCCTGGGCACCTGCCCTGCTGCTCTGCACTGAGAGCACTTGGCTGTGCTGACTGTAAGCAAGGAGCTCAGAGCTGGTGCTGTTACAGATGGGGTCTGAGAACTGTCAGGCTGATACCAAGGTGCGTAGGCACTAGAATGATGAGGAACATTGGGATCCTTGCACCCTTCCTAAAGATATGTCTTCATGTGTGTTTCAGAGGAGTGAGTCTTTGGGCTTTCTGACTTTCACTGAGTTTACTCAGCTGTATGTAGGTCCAGAGATGTATGTAAAATGGAGAGCAAGTACCCTATCAGCAGGTAGGGTACTTCTTACAACTTCTTATTCTTCTGGAATAACTTTTGTTTGTTGGTTTTGCCAGCTGAAATGCAAGTATGCACATATGCAGTGTGGGGAAGTACCACTGAATCTTTTAGTTAAAGCAAGATTCTTATCTTTTGCTTTCAAACTTCTCAGAGTCAAGGTACCTGCTTTCCACTGGAATTACATTCTTGTATTACTTTTCAGCCTCCCTTAGTGCTCAGAATTAATCTGCTGCTATTTTTACTTCTGAGTTTTGACCCTGGGACTGCATATGGACAGAGGCAAACCTGCTGAAAGTACTTGTGGAATGAAACGAGCTTAAACTCAGTCATACAGCATTTTCCTGTAGAGATCTATCTCCTTAGCGAGAAGTCCTACAACTAATGATTGCAGAGTTGGATTCAAGCTTGAATTCATTGCAAATTCATTGGTTTTACAGCAGCTTTTGGTGGTGGTAAATGCTGTCACAGTGCTTCAAGATTCAATAAATTTCCTCTGCTAGAGTCACCCGACGGGCAGCCCTGTTTGGAAGAAAGATGAGACTGATGCATAGCTACCAGAATTTTTCAGCAGTTTGCTCTGAAGGAGTGCAAAGCAGATCTAAGCTATCCTCATCCCTCTGGGAAGATCAGATGGCCAAGACACTGGCTTATCTTTCCTGAGGGAGATGTTTTGTTGGGGAACACTGATTCACAACGAGCCATTTCTATAGAAGTCTGATTGCAGATTGGAAGGAATCCACGTCTGGCCCACAGACTGGGGAAAAAAATGGGCTGTGGTAGATGATGAGTATATGCAGTCCTTGGCTGAAATGGGTACCTGCGATCAGGTTGGCAAGCAGAGGCATCAGTCACAACGTGACAAGTCTCAGGGCTTGCATTTGTTAGTTCCAGAGTGTGTTTCACTGCTTTAAACTGCTTGCATAACAGCAGGAAATCAAATCCAACTCGGAGGTTTAAAGTGTTTGCTCCATGAAAATCCTCTGAGTTTAATCTTCTTTGGAACATATATATGATTCAGTGAGAATTAAATCTGAGCAGAAGGTTTATGAGGCATGAATGTATACATAAGCAAATGCACGCACTTGGATATGCACATCTGCACACACTGCATCAAAGTCCTGATTTCCTGCTTAAAAGAAAAAATAAAACATTACTTGGCTCAGAATTATAGAACTGAATTGAATTCCCTTGAAGTAATTAGGGCAGTGCATGGGGCTTGTGTTTTTTTTTTTTTTTTTTGCACATCTGTATAATTGTATGAAATAGTAATTTCTCCTAAATTTCAAACTCATTAAGAGGTGTATATATACATTGGCTCCCTGGTTTTTCAGTGGTCTTCAGGGACTACAGATGTAAGCATCTTGCCTAATAGGAGATGCAACTGCTCCAAAGTACGATAACAGTTCAGATAGGACTTCCTAAACTTTGTTCCAAATGGATCAGCACAGCCAGCTGCTTTGGAGATCAACTATCATCTACAGCTTAGAAAGGGGGAGCACCATTTGCTCTGTATAGAAAGGGTTTCAAGGGGACTTACAGCATATAATTCTGTTTTCAGTACTGCTTGTGTACTTTATGTACAGAGAGAAGATACTTTAATCCTCTGAGGAAATCTTTTACATCTACCTTTCCTCTTTTTTCCTCTTGTGTTGAGGGATGTAGTGTTAATCCCTAATAATGTGGGGAAAGAATCACTACTTAAAAGATTTCATTTTATCCATTATATTAGCAGATTTCATCTTTTTTTTGTGGCATACTGCATAAAAGATACTGTGTGGAATGGCAGCAAAAGATAAACTGAACTGGAAAAATGAACAGACTTGGGGAATCTAGAAGTGCTAACACCACTTTTTAGCTAAATTACTAACACGTACTTTGTAGTAGTCAGAAATTATATTGGAGCAATTTCTTGGCATTCAAACATATCTGAGAACTCCTACTATTCTAATTCTAGCTTGATGCTTCCAGTGAATAGACTCCAATAAACGTTACATTTTGTTCTCATTTTCCTTATACAGACTTCAGTTTCAATTTACATAAATCATATGCTGTGGGCTGTTTTGTTACTTCCTCTGTTTGTCATTCTGTATATTTTCCTGTACGTGGTAATGCTTTGAAAAGATTTACAGTCTTTCTGAGGCGTACTGAACTAGGAGACTTACTCCCCAGATTTATGCTCCCAATGGTCCTACTTTATAAATAAATTCAGCAAGCTGAACCCAGAATTTCATTACATTTTATGTTAAAGATGATGAAGATAGTCAGGTGAATTGGCAAACATGCAGGTCCTTTTTATTCCGTGCTTTGTGGTATGTGTCTGCCACAGTGTTCTAGGTTATCTGTCTTTGCCCAACAAATCAAAATATGGTAAAAGCTTGTTCACACGATACTATACTTCTAAATGCTCTTATCTCACAACACATGTAGTGCTTGGTTGGCTGTGAGCCTGGTTTTAGAGAATTGCTTCTTTGACAGTACAGATGGATAAACTGATTTGAAGGCTGGTTCTATTGCAATTTTCCACTTTCCTGCTACTTCTACTTTAACAACTGTACCTTCCTACTTTTTCTCCTAATCCTTGGCAATGCAAGTATTATCAACAGATTTAATAACAGACAATAAAAGTATGAGTTTTAATTTGAGTTCCAGTTTCTTTAAGTGTGGTGCTACAAAATAATGTAATCAACCGATCAACAACCAATAGGTGTTGCATGCACTTGTTACCTCCAAAGCCTGATTTTCATAGACTGGTTTGTCTTCTGTCTGAATCTGTTGATTTCTTCCCCCTGTTAGAGCCCATAGGAACAAGGTGCAGAGTGAGCATTCTCTGAGAAACCGAACAGCAGCCTCCATTCACACCCTAATTTTGCAGTTGTAACACAGAGTGGTAAAACCCTTCTTTGCTAGCTACAGTTTTGCTAGCTCTTCAATAAAGAGAACGTGATCATCTTGTGCTTTAAAAGTAGGCGTAATTAAATCATTGGTAACCGAGAAAACAAATTAAAAGTTCTTTCACTAAAATAATTAATTTGCAGTGTTAATTTGCAAAAACCTGGGGGATGATGGGGATTGGTCTTGTGATGGGTGTTTAATTTGGTGCTTCTGGTGCATGCAGCGCTCTAATCCTAATGACTTTCGAATGATGGAAGAAATGAGTTGTGTTCATCTGCCGTCGTCTGAGAATCTTACTTGCATAAATCAAATGCTGCAATCAGTTGAGAGGACTGATGGAAAATGACAGCACATAATCTCGTTTCAGTGAATCTGTATGCTCTCTGCAGGTTATTACTGAGTTTCTTTTCATCCTAGCGTATTCTGCACTTTCATTTTTCTATCTGTAATGTCCTAAACCTTCCTCCCAAATGTGTATCACCATGCGGCTCTGACACCAGCCAGCAGCACACTGATGGATGGAGAGAAGAGCTGGGGAGGAAAGGGCAAAGGGCCATGTGGCCCAAACATGTCCTGTGCCCTGTGAGCAGATATTCAGCCTGTAGTCATAAAAGCGTCATATGCTAGTGCAGTAAACTGGAAACACCATGTTGTTTTTAATATGCATCAGTATCAACTTTCATTATTTCTTGGCTTATCTCTCATTTGTCTTTAAAACAGCATGCAAGTAATGAAGTAATTTTGCATAGTAGGGCAGAAGTGCACTGATGGCAGCTATATATTAGATGTACTGCTTTATGCTAAAGGTTGATACCCTCTCCTTTGGTGCCTGCAGTGAACTGCAGGAGGGCCTGTGTTTGTCCTTCAGGCCAGGAGTGCTTCAGCAAGGACTGGAAGATGGAGATGCCTTTGTAAGCACAGCCCTTCCTCAAGGCCAAAGTGGTACTGCTTTCCTTATTGGGCAGCAGTATCTGAAGCAAACAAAAAGGACCAGCAAATATCTTATATGACACGTATTCATACTGAAATTGCTGTGGCCTCTGGATTACCTTTGCTTATGTAAGGCAGGGAGGGCAGTGAGGCGGGAGCAGCGTGCTCTTCACCCAGCAAGCACAGATTGAGGGTGGCAGTGGGGACTGGCAGGGACCAGGAGCTCTCTTTGGAGCCTTCCCTCGCTGCTTCCCTGCCCTGGGTCTGGGAGCACAGCCAGCCCCACGGCTCCCAGCAGGCTGCCACTGACAGGATGAGCTTGCCCACATCAAAAGGGCTTCATGTTTTCCTGAAAACAGAAAATATAAAACATTCGCAGAGACAGTGCAGTGTAGCCTTAGCTTCCTGCAAGCGTAATATTGAAATGATGGTGGTTTAGCTTCTGTTTGAGAGAAACATATATTCTCTAGATATTTCCATAACTTAAATCATGAGGAGCTGAGATTCCTGAATCGGCACTTGACCTGAGGAGAGGGTAAGTAAGAGAAGTTTAGTGTTTTTCGGGCATTCCATGAGCTGAAAACACAGCTTCTCACAACGCAGCATCTCACAATAGGAAAATGCAGCATCTCACAATAGGAAAATGTCAAAGCCATTTGATGAATCTCTGTTTTTCATGTGCCAGTGCAGTATCACAAACAAGCACGGATCCCTGTGAAGTCCCTTGCTGCTTCTAACTCATCTGTTGCTTTTGATTTTCATATGCTTGGTTGATATTAATTGACACTAAAAGAGATACTGTTATATTTATTTTGGAGCTCATTTGGTGCTAGAATAGCCAGTGAGAGTACTTGGACTCTGGAGGACTGTCACACGCAGGGACTTCTCCAATTAGCAGCAGTTCTCCCTCCACTGGCTTGTTTTCTTTGTCTCTGAAAGTATGTCAGTTTCATTCCTCTTCTTCTTTGTCATCTGAATATTTTTCTCCCTGTCACTTTGCAGTACAAGTACTGCAGTAATGTCACACAGCTACTGCTGTGCCTCCCTGTCCTCTCCGTGTCAATCAATTCATCTGGGACAGAGAACAGCTCAATATTACAGCTTCAGCTTTGCCTTGGCTCTAACAATGAAATGAAGGCTGTAAACTAGAAAGGAAATAAGCTGTGCTTTGACTGGGATGATCTGAGCCCTGGGCCTTCTTAGGCTGCTCTGTGGCAGTCTGTCCTGTCTGAGAAGTGTAGTGCCCAGCCACATGCAATGCTCTTGCTGAAGCATTAACACCTGTGGCTGAAACAGAAGATTTCAAAGTAAAGTTTATTTTAGGGTCACCAGTTGGTTGTCTGGTTTTGCAACAGCATGACATGAATGTGACATTATCTATATGCACGTCCTTTCTGGTGAAACAGGTATATATGTATCCATTATCCATATTGTATTTGTGCTGCTGATAACTTCAAGTGTTCTCTTCTTTATTTGTTCATACTGTATAGGATTGTATTGTGGAATTGGTGGAAGTCCGTTCCACTAATTTCTCAAATCCTTTTAAATCCTAAAAGGATTTTGCCCTCCCATGTACTCACAGCACCTTCCAGATGCTGTCTGTAATGTGCATAGAAAGTGCATATACCCTGTTTCCCTATCCACGTTGAAGACCTAGGAGAACATTGCATGGAACTCCATTCCTGTTTGGCAGCAAAGCATTGAGAAGCAGTTCCTAGCTGGAGATTTGTATTTTGAAAGAAAATAGAAAAGTTGTACATTACCTGAGCATGTAGAGAATCTCCACTTTCTCCTTTATCAAGAAGAGCCTTTATCATGCCATAGGTAGAAGACTGACACAGTCTCTCTCTGATAAAACTGCATGATCTTTTTCTTAATACTGTACAACCTCCTAGGTGCTTGCTAAAAGAGCTCATTTCCTCTGCTGTCTCCATGTTTCCTCTGAAGCTGAGTGAGGTCAGGAAGCTGCTGCTCAGTCAGAATATTCATTGTTCTCAGAAAGACAGCAAGTTTTCTGCTGAATGGAAATTCCAGAGCACAGCCCACCCAATTCTTAGGTAGAGTTAACTAGGAATCCATTTCATTTTAATTTTCACAGCAGGAAACCATGTTGATCTTCATTTTTACCAAAACTGTACTTTCCATCTATATTCCTGGCAAGCTTACTTTCAGTAACCACCACTGAAAACAGTGTCCTTTATTTAGTGAGTTATTATGGCAGTGACAAATGTGTGACAAACTTTTTTATACTTTTCAAAATAGTGGGAGTTAGAAAGCAGAGTCCTACTGCTGACGCAAAAGGATTTGTGTCTGTAGCTGTTACTACTGGGACTTCTACATATATCAGCCCAAATTCATCCCACGTAGTTTGAAGCTTAAATGCTAACTCCTTTCTCTTTGCACAGAATATAGAGAACTGTTCTATACTGATTCTATACCGATTTAGGTCCTACAGTAAAATAAAACAAGTTATCTGGGTGAACTTGGGCTACAGAGAGCAAGTAAATGCATTCTCAAGTCAATGATTTACTGCATGCATTGATGCAATCACTTAACTTTCTGGAAAAAAAATGCAGAGACCTCACTAAGATTAGAAAGGTCTGAGAGAGACTCTATCTGTAATCAGCTTTGGCCAAAAATACAATGACTGTGACTATCCAAAATGCTCAGACTAAGAATACAGGCTGATCAGCCAACTAATTTAGGTTGTGATCCAAATTGCACTAAAATTAATGGATGGATTGCGACCTCATAAAAGTTGGATGGAGCTATAATTGTTAAAGGAATTCACTAAGAAAAAAGGCACTTCAGAATATTTTTATGGCTGCTCAGAAGTTATATTTAGTTTAAAAGTTTCAGTTCTCTTTCTTAAAATAGCGTTTGCCTCCAGTGAGCTTTAAATGGCTGGGCTGGTTTGCAGTAGAGCAGAAGTTAAAGAAATCTTAGTCTGTTCATGTCACTCCTCAAAATTTTCAGCTTAGGATTTCTTCCATATGATTACTCTAGCAAATATGACCTTCAACTTTTACCTAGGTTATTTTTTTTTAACATTAACATCTCACAGAGTTTCAGCTCACTAGTCTTAGGAAAGAGGTGAATCACAGAATCAAGCAGGTTGGACAGAACTTCCCTCCTCCAGCTCAAAGTGGGCCTGGATAGAGCAGATTGCTCAGGTACTTTGCAGTGGAGTTTTGAATATCTCCAAGAATGGAGATTGCACTGACTTTCTGGACAGTCTGTCCCCCGGTTTGAGCTAAACAGAGCTCTGAAAGAAAGGCCTTGCCGTGACCTCAGCGTGCACAGGTATCCCAGGTTTCCTCTAGCAAGAAGCAGGCATCTGTAGCTGTGAAGAGACCCAGACAGTCAGTCTGTGCAACACATACTGTGTCCTAGCACTCTTGGCAGCTTCAGTTAGGAGCTGACTAATGCATACACTGTCTGTGGTCTTGTTGAAGTTTTTCAAGCAAGGAGAAAACCCAATCTCAACTTGATTGCTTTATTTACCATTAAGTTTTTTTTTTTTTTTTTTTTTTTTTTTTTTTTTTTTTTTCTGATTGTAATTCTCTGCTTTGGCTGCTACAGAAGTTGCTTTTAAGGGTTGTTCATTTGGATCAGTGAAGAAGACCTCTGGGAGACTGTGATGGATGTGGAACTCACTGAGCTGGTTTCTGAGTGTTTTTACTTTGATCCAGTCACTGTGGTGCTTTATCTGTGCGTCTTTGACACTGGCTCAGCAAAAGGCCTGTCTACATGCAGGCAGGAGGGAGAACATCACCTCTAATTGCCTTCCAGTGAACATTTGGAAATGAATGTGATAATAGTCTCCATCCCTGCTGTCGCGATAGCCTCCATCCATGCTGCTGCTGTGAAAATCAGTTTGAGGAGATCAAAAAAGCCCAGAGGCACAGCACAGCTTAGTCGTAGAATTAAAGATGACTCCTTTTCTGTTCCAACCCAGTCTGGGCTGGCATGGACTTGTCTTGTTCAAGATTTAGCTTCCTCATTTCTTGAGGCTTGGCCCCATTTTGCCAAGGTGGAACTTCAGGCAGCTGCTTCCTTCTCCCCCTCCCTGTCTGTAAGGTTGTGTTTAGCACTTGGAGGGACTGAGCTTGCTCTTTTTTTCTAACAGCATCCTTGAGATACATCAGTAAATCATGCACATCATATTATGGGAAACATGTAATAACTTTATTACAAGATCCTTCTTTTTTTTTTTACTCACTGAGCATAATGAAGATTAAATATAATACTGGTTGAACAGATTCCTTCTATTGCAAGAAGCATGCACTTACAGGGACACTCATTGCACTGTGCTGGTTTCAAAATGATTTCTTTTTGGAACAACTGTGCTCAGTTCTCACCTTTAAATACCAAGTGTAGTTTCTTAAGACACAGGAGAAAGCTAGGAGAATAAAAATTAAGAGACTCATTAATCAAAAGACAAAAACATTGGAAGTGTATAATCCAAAATCTCCTGAATGTTTTCTAAACCCAGGTCTTGAATCTCAGGATTCTCCTGTCAGCCTTTTCTTAAAATACTGCAATTCTGCTTTGACCAGCCTTGCTCTACAGCCCCCAGCTGTGTAGAGCAGCCGAAACAAACCTTGGTCGGAGCCTCAAAACTCAAATGTTAATACCACTAATTAACTTTTGGCGTGGTAAAGGGGCAAAAGTATTAAAATTGATTTTCACTTTATTTCACTGTTTTGACAGATTGGTTTGTTTGGATGTCATTAAGCTACACACTTCTAGCAAGAATATAAGCACTGTGCTGTGAGCAGTGGAAGTAATTTATGGCTGCTTAGCTAGCAATCCGAATGTTAATTTTTTGCTGGTGTTTAAATTAAATGACAGCACCATTTTGTTCTGTTCTACAGTATCCAAATAAATTGATTACACAAGTGCATTGAAGACAACAAGCTTAATCTCTCCTTTCATTGAGTAAGCTGGCAGTGCTAATATTAGCCTGCGGTCTTCATGAGGTGCTTAAGAATATTTTACATTGCTTTGCAGTCACTTAATAAAATTAAACTTTCTGAAGAAAAATTGTTCAATTATTCTTAGAATAATAGACCAGATGTCCACAGCATGCAAGTAACAGTCAAGTTTCAATCAAAGCACATCATCAGCAGAAGGCACTTTGCAAAACATATCTTAATGCTGACAGTATTTAATCTCAGTTTTACATACCTGATGTAGCTCATGTTCCAACACTGTTTAAAGCAGTGGTTATGCATGATGCAGTGTCCTCAAATCACAGAACTCAACTCTTAATTAAAGCAATGCCTTAGGGAGTTAAAGATCCTATTATGAATAAAAAAGTACAGGAAAAAAACCCCAAGTATTTCCTGACAGGAAAAATGTTAGGAGCAACCCATATCTTCCAGCAGAGACCGAATTATAGACTCAGCATGTTCTTCCTGCACCAGAACTCAATTAATGAACTTTTTTTAAAGCCTACAAAGGCCTTGGCCTTACAGAACTCCCGCCTTCCTCCCTCAGCTCCAGCTTTAGCTCTTTTCTCACTTGTTCTTCTAAAGCTGCACTGTAAATACATTTGAAAGTCTTTGGAGCCTCACTCAAGAAATCAACCATTTCTGTAGATTTTTACCTTGGAAACTGTATGCAAAACTTAGGATGATCTGGGGAGTTTGTATTCCCAGGTCATCCTGGTGTGGTTTGGTAGCTGTGGAGCCCTTCCATCCTCTGTGAGCGAAGACGGTGGCACCTGCAGGGCTTTGTGTAGCCCTCATGCCCAGGTCTGTAGGAGAAATAGCATTTGGTGGCAAAGCAGTTTAGCAATGAGCTACAAAGAGAATATCAGTCCTTGGAATCTTGCTTTGTTCTTGTACCTCTTGCCTGTGCCTGGACCTTCTCTTATCCCTGAAATTTTCTGCCTGTCTGCCTGAAGTCCATTTTGCTGGCTCCGAGCCCAGGGGTCTAAATCTAGGAAACGCAAGGGGGTGATTAGTGACTGAAGGAGGAGGATTGATCTGATGTGAGCCTCCACCCCCTTGTGCTTTTTGTTGCTGTTCTGCACTGGTGTATTTCCCTAAATTTGTGCAGCATCCTTGCTGGTGTTGTACTGGCTGGGTGCGAGTACGTGTCTGGATACTGGAGTTTTCATCTGTTCTCAAGCTGAAAAAAATGTTAGAAGTGTTTTTATGGTTTAAAATGAGGAACTTGGGATCTGAAGTAAAAGTCCGTTTATAGCTTTATAAAAGTTAGAGGGTTTTTTGATTTCTAATAAAGTATGTGCTTAATGAACTACTCGGTGTAGACTTAAATATAATTCAGGGGAAAGGGAAGAATCCTGAGGCTTCCCATGGCTAGGTTAATGCACATCGAGCCAGCTCATGAGTGCAATAGTCTTGCTGGACTTAATAACTGCTAATTCAAATCACATCAATCATTAACTGTTCATCTTTTTCGTCTTTTTTTTTTAGAAAAAGTACTCACATTTTTCATGTTTTTAATGAGGTGGCTCCACTGGATTTCTTTGCATAATTGCAGTTTGCATATGTCTGCAAGAAGCAGTTCTGGGTTTTGCTTTTTGTTTTCTCCTGTGCCATTGAATCAGACATAGAAGAAACCACGGAGACACTTGAGTGGAAGGTCCAGTTAGCCCACCAAAGTGCCTCAAGATCAGACATCTGTCACACTGGGCTAGAAAGAGCAATGCCATCTGGACACAGACAGAGCTCTTCAGATGTTTTTGTATCACACAAGGCTAGTTATGGGGTAAACATGTTGCAGTGTTGCCTGCCAGGGATCTGAGAGCAGCTCCATGCACTCCCTAGCAGCTGTGGGTTTTTAAACTCCCAGAACTAACAGCCTGCAGCTGTACTTCCATTAGCTCCCCACGAATTTCCCCCCAGTTCCTAGATGGTAAAACTATTTAAAAAAAGATCACATTTGATTTATTACTTTTGGTTCAGGAATCTGTCCTGAAGGCAGTTTCACTGACAACAGCTGAAACATACTGCTTCATCCAAGCTTATGTGGATGCTAGTGTTCAGGCATGATTTTTTAGCCATCTACAAAATCCAGCCTTTTAACTAAAACTCTTATTACAGCTTAAAGACTTCAACCATTCTCCGATTTTGTCCTAGCAGACACTAAAACTAACAGGCCCTTGAGGTAGTTTAATTCAGCTGTTCTTGTGGCAGGAGCTCAGCAGGCCTGTCATGGAGTCATTAAGTTGGAACAGATTTTGGCACACTGCTCAGTGCAAGTGGGCATCATCTGCAGCGGGGTGCTTGGGGTTTGGAGTGCAGTTGGAACAGTGTCAGCTCTCTGCAAGGAGAAGATGCCCCATCAAGTGCATTGCTTTGATAAATGTTTGTTCTCAGTGCTAAATCAGTTTATGAGCAGCTAGGAGCATGTTTCTCAGAAGCTGCCTCTCCAGGTCTGGAGGAAACTGTTTGATCTTACACCTCTGAACTGAGGAAAGGTGGTATTGCATCCTGCCATTATCCTGCCATTCCGCTGTGCTCTCTCTTCAGGAGATGTCACAGCAATGGGGAAATTGAAATGACTTCTGCAGCCTTCTGCTAAGCAGGACCATTTCCAGGAGCTAGTCCAACCTAAACCAAAATGTGATGAGCGTGAAGTTGAAAGGAGAAAGGCTTAAAAGTCAGCCTGTGCAGTAACCACTTAGTGAACCTTTCCCCCCTTATTTGGGCTCATTATCCCACCTGAGGAAGCTTAAAATCAGACAAAGTGCAGATGTTATGAATACAGTTCTGTGTTCTGAGTGCAGAGCTGTGTTGCCTCCTGACTCTGCTCCATTTTTAGCTTCAGGGTAATGTAGTGCTCTTATGATTTATTACATCAAACATTCTGGCAGCAGAAAGGATCAAGAGTAGGTGAGTCCATTATAGCTGTTATCTAATTCCTTTTGAATGTTAGAGACTATTTAAATAAAAAGCCACCCTCCTTTTTTTTTTTTTTTTTTTTTTTTTTTTTTAATGTGTGCTCTGGAGTTTTCATTTTGTCTATGCAAAGGAGTGATGTATCTAACAGCTACTTGACTCTTCTTAGGCAAGAGAAGATCCAAACACTAAATATCAGGACTAAAAATTTACTGTGTTCCCGGTAACCTCAGATGGGGCAAAATTTTAAAACCCTTGTGTGACCACAGAAGAAGCTTCTCTCCACGCTCCAAAGGGCAGGCTGGACCATCCACTTGCCTGTGCATTCTCTGCAGGTTCTAGTTGATAAAGTACAGCCATACAGCTCAGTGGGGAGGCTGGAATGGTTGCAATTGGATATAGCAGCGGTAATTAAACTCTTGGTGAGCCACCAACTCTGATGCTCCCGTGTGGGCAGTGTGCATTTGCTCTTTGTGGATGCAGGTTGTTCAGCGTGTCCACCTGAGGATACGAGGAGAGGTAGGAACGCTGTATGGAGAGTGCTCTGAGATGCAGCAGATGCGGGCAGCAGGACTGATTTGGATGGGAATGTAAGATCTAGAATATTCTGGAAAAAAATAGCATTATAAAAAAACAAAAAAAGGTAAGCTAGTGGTTGTACTCCTTCAGAGAAGCTTGCTCCTCAGTGCGGAAACTAGCCAAGGTGGGAGAAAGTGTGGAACTGCCTGAGGCTAGAAAGGCCCTACAAAGGGATCTGGATAGGCTGATCAGTGTGTTGAGGCCAGCTGTATGAGGTTCTACAAGACCAAGTGCTGAGTCATGCATTCTGGTCACAAACCCGTGCAGTGCTACAGGTGTGGGACAGAGCAGCTGGAAATCTGTGCAGCAGAAAAGGATCTGGGAGTGCTGGCTGACAGCTGGTTGAACAGGAGCCAGCAGCATGCCCAGATGGCCAAGAAGGCCAATGGCATCCTGGCTTGTATCAGAAATAGTGTTGCCAGCAGGAACAGGGAGGTGATCATCTCAGCTCTGCTGAGGCTGCACCTTGAGAACGGCGTTCAGTTTTGGGCCCCTCACTACAAGACATTGAGGTCCTGGAGTGTGTCCAGAGAAGGACTGTGAAGGGTCTGGAGCACAAGTCTGATGGGAAGCTGTTGAGGGAATTGGGGGGGTTTAGTCTGGAGAAGAGGAGGCTCAGAGGAGACCTTATCGCTCTCTACAGTGACCTGAAAGGAGGTTGCAGCGAGGTGGAGGTCAGCCTCTTCTACCAAGTAAATAGTGATAGGATGAGAAGGAATGGCCTCAAGTTGTGCCAGGAGAGGTTCAGGTTGGATATCAGGAAAAATTTATTCTCAGAAACAGTGGTTGGGCACTGGCACAGGCTGTCCAGGGAAGAGATGGAGTCACCGTCCCTGGTGGTATTCAAGAACTGTGTGGATGTGGCACTGAGGGGCATGGTCAGTAGGCATGGTAGGAATGGGCTGATGGTTGGACTGGATGATCTTAGTGGCCTTTTCCAGCCTTAATGATTCCATGATTCTGTGATTCTCCACAAGCAGCATTCAGCCTGCAGAGGTGGCTGCTACGTGGGACGGGCTGTGTTTGCATCCTGACTGTCAGGCACTTGGCAGTAATGCTACCAGTAATTAATGATATGATATGAGCTGTATGTGATAATACCAACATTTATGGGCGTTGCTGCACTTTTGATGTTCATGCAAGATCAGAAAATAGATTAATAGCATTACTGTCATCTATGTAGCCCTTACAGGAGAATGCAACAGATTGGCTTCACATACCTTGTAATTTTCCTTCCATTGGGAAAGGTTACACAGGCTGCACCGTACAGATGGCACACAGCAAAGCTGCTTTGGTTTCTGCACTGTCAGTGCTACTGGATAAGCATCAGTAATCTGTCCTTATTTCTATGGGCCATGCTTGTTTGCTTGGAGTTTACTTCAGTGATCTGGATGAGCACAAGTGAAATTTCCAGGTGACGCAGCAGTCAGGCAAGGTTATGAGGAGGGGACTGTCTGCTGCTGTGGATAGCAGAAAGAAAACCACAATGGAATTTACCTGACTGAGAAGGAAAGCTGCAAGGTCTCAGCTCTGTCTTAAGTTACCCAATAGTTTTCTTAGCAGGAGGATATTTAAGAAATGGGATCCTACCCTCCCAGAAAGGATAATTATCAGTAGTAATTAGTAATGCAGCAGGTGTGCTATAAACATATAGGTAAAATGAGGCTATTAAATCCCAGGGGAGAAACTGGCCTGATTTGGATTTTGTAATGTACTGTAATGGTGTTATTGCAAATATCAGTGAGCAGTTGCTCTTAGCTTCCCCTGACCTCGTGTTGTTCCTATGGGAAGATGGAGTCTGTAGTGGTTGCATTCATTTCAGCCTAGTTTTGTCAGTCATGCTGTCTGAAAGGCTGCAGCTCCCCTCTCGCTTCAAAGCTGAGCTCATGAAACCATGCATGAATTTTTCCATAATTTTTCATTCCTGGGGCTAGAGGTATGCTGGGTTATTCTCCAGCCTGCTACTGCTCCAGGTTGAGATTCACATAGTAGTTTAAGTCAGCAGTAGCTTCTCCTCCAATTTATGCACCTTGGAGAATCTGTGTTGAGGAGTGACACAGTTTAAGAAAGTCAGAGAAGACACAAAGCACAGAACACTTGCCCAAGGGGCACAGGGCTTCCCTTGTTTCTTCTTTGGCACCTTCAGTTTGTGCCAGCAGGGTGAAGGTGCTTGGAGTGGATGGAGGCTGGCCTCGCTGTGAATCCCTTATGCCTGGGGATTACTGTAAGTACCAGTGAGCTGAGGTCAGCAGTCAGTCAGGAGGCTCAGGAGAACTCATCTTCCCGCCACAGGGTTCCTGGGTGGTTTTTGTGCCATGTGCAGCACATCAAAGTAGCACACTGTCATCTTTGCTGCTCTGAAAAGTCTCTGCTTATGTGAACCAGTGAAAATGTGCAGCTGTATGTAAAGAAAGCCAAGAGACTTCATCAACACTGTGCTTAACTCAAATCATTATTTGATGTGTTAACTTTGGTGCTATTTTGAGTTCAACAAGGGATATGATGTTAACAAGACCTTTGTGTTGCCTTTACTCCTTCAAACAGTTTCTGCATTACAGGATTTGGTGTGGTGTCACCTTATCTCCCTTATTAAGGCCTTTCACCACTGAAGTATTTTTAGCTTTGTAAGAAAGTACTCAGGAACAAAAGGAAGGAATCCCCTAGCAGATAAGAAGAACTTAAGTATGGCTTTCACTTCAGCAGGTTTTCTTACAGCCTTTGACTCCAGCTGTCTGGAGTGTTTGTCAGGAAGAGCCCACAGGTGACTGTTCCTGAGCTGGTGTTTGTCTTCCTGAGGCCATCAGTGCAGGTGGCCCTGCACCTCTGTCATGGGCTGTTTTCCACTAGGACAGGAAAAAAGGCAGATAAGGAAGATGACTGAAATGATGAATTTTCTACTTGACACCCTTGTATGCTTATAGCCTTCTTCTGGAAAAGTAAAAGCATAACACAAAATGTCCCACAAATTGTCACCTGCTCAAGTCTGGCCAATTTTCACCAGCCTTAAGCTGTAAAAAAAACCAAACCAACCAACCTGTTTTCCTCTTGCTTTCTGGAGAATCTTAGCAGTGTTGCATTTAGTCAGGATGACTTGGCCAACTAACCCAGGCCCTTACTAAACAAGAGGCAGAAAACTGGAAGTTTGAAAGAGAAGAAATACAGAAGACAGGATAGTGTGTGCTTTTTGGAGATACAGAATTTAGCTGATGTCACCGGAAATATCTGTGTAGTTTTCACTAGTGAGCAGAATGGAAACAATTTATGGTATCTTGCGATTCTTTCAGACCATCTGCAAGGCTTCTAGACCCCTTTGTGTGACATTGCAGAGTGATTGTATTATTGATGGGACACTTGGTGAAGTGTTTTTGTTACTTTCTTTTTTTATACAGTTTCTGGAATGGATTTTATCCACTGTTAATTTTGACTTTACAGAGTAAGATGTCTTAAAACAAAGTTAATGAATTTTTTAGTTTTGCTATGGAAAAAAAAAAGTAAGGACGCTTATCTTTCTGTAGTTACACATTAATTGGCATTGATAAGCCTGAATATGAATATGCCCCAGATTTTCAGAACAAAAGAGCACAAACTTTCCAGCACCTGGCTTGTAGGAATATGCTGGGATTGATGGCAAAATGTGTAATGGTTGCAACACACCTACAAAATCTGCTAGCAAAATCCATACTTAGTTTTTCAAAGTTTAGACAAGAAAAAAAAGGGGGAAAAAAAAAAGCTAATCCCCCTCCCTCAAATTTATGGATTCATTTCAAGTCCAGGTGAATTGTGCCTTTCTTGAGACCTCAGCAGGCTTTGGATCACAATGGTATCTTAAAAAAACAATATTTATCTTCAGAAAACACAGGCTGAGGCTAAATAATAAAGTAATAGAAACAGTAAATTAAGTGAGAGGTAAAGCCTGTTGGATCATATTCTTCATTGGTGTGAATTCTCCATGAATTTCCCAGCAGTATTTATGCTATTCTTTTCACGTGACTGTAAATCACTTAAGCAGTGAAGCTTCTCCCAGCTGTCAAAGGAAAATATCCCTCAGCATGACAGAGCTGACTTCCCCAAAGGTCAGCATACATTCTCCTTTCCACAGGCAAAACAATTGCCTTCGGTCATATCCCAGCTGATGGATCGTGCAGCATCTCATCTGGAGAACCTGAGGTTGCCTTCGAGGACAACCTGAGGGTTGCTGCCTATCAGTCTGTTTGCTTCTAAGTGTTATCCACTTCCTTCTCAGACAAGCACACTTCAGAGGTTACCTCTGCCTTTTAATTTGCTTTTCCAGAGATATCTGCCAAGGCAAAAGCCTGCATACCAACACTGGTGTTCCCCAGCTGGGTTGCTCTCTCAGGAGCACTGTGAACTGCTGGAAGTGCCATGGGGAGAAGGGATGACACTCCCAAGCGGGGCAGGCTGCCTTCCTCCTGGCAGCACGAATAAATGCTGCTGTTATTAGTGTTGATGGAAATATCATTTGTTTGCATTTTTTAGAGACTACAATTGGGCTCTGCAAATAAGAACACTTGGATTACGTATTCTGCTCAGTGTTCGTGTTGTGCCAGGCACAGTGGGAGCCTGTCCTAGCCTGTAGGCGCAACTGTGCTATAACTAATAAATAATAGCATCTAACAGTAATTGTTTCATTACTTTATGAGTCAGACCTTTTACTGGGGGATTTGCTTGTTGACAAACATATTGTTCAGCTCTGCATTTCCATTAGGGAGACTACCAGGCTTTTCTGCATCTTTGTACTGAGATGAAAACTTGAAGTTACTCACAATGTTTTAAAAAATACAAGAAATTAGGCAAGTAAGATGACGTTTTTGCTTTGGGCTTCTTCCAGTGCTTCAGACAAATGCAGTTAGGGTTGGGGTTTCCAGTATCCCACATCCCGATGATGGAACAGCTGGCCTGTCCAAATGGGCATGGGCATTCCTTGGAGAACACTCCAGAATTGAGGGGCACACTGGTTTTGGAGCTGAGCAGAGCCTGACGCTCATCCGAAAATGGTAATTTTACTCCTAATTCTGCCACAGACTCTGGTGATGCTTTAGATGTGTTGCTTCTCTCCTCATTTCCAAAGAACCCTGAAAATACCAGTTTCTCTCCACCTTGCCCAGTTTCTGTCCACAAGTGTTTTCTTTGGGAAACAAAGGATGGCTTTGGTTGGAAGGGACCTTAAAGATAACCTAATTCCAACCCTTTGCCATGGGCAGGCTAATCACTGGACTGATTTTCCCAACTTATTCAGAGATAACTGCCAGTTTTCCAGGTAAGATGCCCAAAGATCATGTTTTCATCCTTTAAAAGTTAACAGAGCCTTGGATGCATAAGATTTCTCAAAGACAGAAAACCCAAACCCACCAAACCGTCTGCTTTTGTAAGGGTATTCTCTTTTCAAAACATAGTCTAATGTTTTTTATTTTAGTCTAATCTCCAAATTACTGTACTGTAGTTGAAATATATTAGAAAAATGTACTTTATTAAAATACACATCTGAGTATATTTTTCCATGCTAGATTATCTCTGTTACTGTGAAGGCATATCAGAAACACTTTAAATGCGAAGGGCTCCTTCCTTCTCAGAGGAGAAGAGTAAAGGCCTAACTCCATACCCTATGGGATGGTCAACGCTCAAGCCGTTTGGTGGTTTTAACAGCTAGAGCAACAGTTTCATCAGTCAGATGAGTCAGATGCAGCCCACTGAATCCATTCTGGCTCATGTAAGTTCTAGTTGAAAATCCCAGGATCGACATAGGGATATGCAAGAAAGTCTCCAAGCTTATTGCCTTCTGCATCGTAATGGAGCATTCGGAAACAAACATCACAGAAGAAACAAGGATCCTCTGGTGCCAGGCTGTCCTTGTTGGTTACCCACCTGGCTGTATACATTTTGCACACAAAGCATTTTCTGGTACATAACCAGTGTTTTTTGATTAACAGCGGATAGAGGTTCCTGTCCAGGCAGTCCTCATGATGAATAAGTCTTATGTCTGTGACGATAATGATGTGCTCACAGTCCCCTTGGTGGCAGAAGAGGTACGGATAGCCAATTCTGAGGGACAAATCATTGAATGTGTAGTCCTCCATTTTGGCAGACCGAAGATTTCCGTAGCCTCTGTCACGAGATTCGGACCACTCAATAATGGTTCTGCTCAGATCTCTGCACTCTGGGTATCTGCTATCATTATAAAAGATGCCTTCGAAGTAAAAGAAGGCAGATTTGTAGAGGTCCTTGCTGATGTGCTCTGGTGCTCGGTCTGGCTCGCTGCTGAACTCCCCGCCGATCTGCAGGTCGCTGACACAGGACAAGGAGTCTCTGAGTTCAGTGAGCCTCTGGCCGCCCAGCACCAGGACCGTCTGGAAGGGCTTGTGCTCCTTGTGCTTCTGGAAGATGACGGGATAGAAGACGTTCATAGTTAGAAGCAGCTCTCCCTCCTCCACCAGGTCTGCTGCATCATCAGGCCTCTTCCCAACGGCGTGCGACTCCATCTCGTAAGTGAGCGTTTCCTGTCTGCAAGCCCGATCCACAACGATCCTTTCTTCTCGCCTCTGCAGCGCCTTCTTCCTAAACCGCAGAGTTTCCAGCCCGCTGTCTTCGGGAATCGCTTCTGGGTCCCTCTCTTTATCGGCAGATACTAACGTATCAACACTGCACAAGGCCCGCAGCTCGGCCGCCGTCTCTGCCGTGCAGCCCAGCTCCTCCGCCACGGCCCCGGCCGCCTCCTCCTCCTCCTCCTCCTCCTCCGCCAGCGAGAGGTCTCGGGGCTGCAGGCACTGCCGCCAGCCGCTGCCCAGCGCGCCCACGCGGAACACGCGGGTGTGCGGCTCCCCCGCCTCGTACTCCACAGCCTCCGCCGCCATCGGGCCTGCCGGCCGCCGCGCAGCTGCCAGCGGTCGCGGTGGAAACGCGTCACGGTCGCTCCGCCCCGCCTCGGCCGCGCCGGGACACCCGCGGGGGGGCAGGAGGCAGGAAGGGGGGAGCCGAGCACGGAGCTCCCGTGGGGACGGTCGTGCGTGCGTGTTGCTGCCTGGAGCGGCTTGTACGTCGTGTTCTGCCGCGTGGGGAAATCTCACAGCGGGCCGCTTTTCTCAGGGTGTTTTTCAACGCAGATCCCGTCTCTCATGCCGGTCACCGATTGGCGTCACTTCTCTTTTATTGATCGCAGTGAATGAATGCTGCTGCCGCAGCCTGATTCTCCCCCAGAAAGCCGGGTAGCACACTTTTTCACTGTCGAGATACGAGGTGGCTGGAGAAGAGGGGAGTTGTGCTCGGTACCTGCTGCTTCCCACTGCCAGCCTGCGCTGCGTCTGTCCCCTGCGGTGATTCCTGAGGGCAGGGCAAGGCCACAGCCTCAGCCCTCAGCACCCACATGCTCACGAATGGCTTCTGGCATATGAGAGATGAAACACAGCATTTATTTCCTGCCTGTGTTTGCAGTGACACTGCTGTGACATTCGTGACACCGTGACACCGCTCTGATTTCAGCCCGCTAGCATGTGGGAAGGTTATCCACACTAGGACACGAACACAGGACTGGAGGCTGGCTTTCTCTGCACTCATCCCCACCTGACAGCTGGGCCCCAGTCCTTCTTCCAGGGAGGATCTTTTGGCTTACACCACCCACTAACTGCACATTGACCGTGTCCCATCCCAGGCCCGCTGTCTGGCACTTTAAAGAAGAGCTGTGTTGCAAACCATCGGGTGCCACGCACTGCCCTTTGCATGATGTTTCAGATTTGATTTGCTCATTTCCGTACCTGAGGGTATGACTCACACTGTGTGGGCTGGTGGGGATGAGGTGGATGAGCTGGGCTTGGGTGTACTCAGCAGGCCCTGTGTCATCACAGGTCCCTTGGTGTCCTCTGCCACAGCCACTTCGGCTACGGTGGGGGCTTGGTGCTATGCCCAGGGCTACATCGCACGTTTTCCACCTTCTCATGGTACCGAGCAGAGTTTTGGTCTAGTGAGTGGCTTTCTTGTGGTCAGATGCTACCCGTGTGACCTCTCAAACCATGCTGAATAAAACCCAGCACACTCAGAGATAAACCAAAGACATTTGGTAGGACCCAACAGATTGGGAATTTCCTTGGGCCAAAATCAGTTTTACCGTGTGCTGCAAAAGTGTCCCTCGAGCCCCAGCTGAGACAGAATTTTCAAAATGAACTGAAATGCCAGTTTTAAAAAGGTTAACTTTGAACTGTTTTTTAAAGTTTTGAAATGTCAGTCACTCATCAGTCTTGCAGAAAGGGTTCAGATCAGACTGATAAAAGTGTCACTTTGTTTTGACCTCTTCTTCTGCTTTCTTAACTTTGTAGCATAAGCTAACTCAAATTTTGACATGTAGAGAAGTTAAGGACTTTTTGTAAAATTCAAAATTGAACATTCGCTATGGCTTTTTTCTCAAATTGAGATTTGCCATAAATCAAGCATTTGGAGAACAGTTTATTTCAAGAAATCTGTCAACAAAAAAGAACCTTAAAAAATGCAATGTAATAGGGAACCTACTTAAGGAGCAAGAAAGCAAATGCTCTGGAAAGCCTCACCTAAGGTTGTAGTTCATTTCTCATCTAGAAATAGGACTCTGGTCCGCTGATGCCCAGCACAGTCTCTGGTAGTACAGCAGTCCTTCGTGGGCAGGCAGAAGGGAGCTCCACTCCCTTCTGGAATGAACTTTCCCAGGAGACGCAGCCAAAAATATCCATGTAGCACTTTCTTTTTATTTGTGTTAATTGAATGCACATGCCGTGCTCCTCACTGTCCAAGAAATAGATTTCACATCTGTCTCAGCAAGTAAGTAACTTCGTACAAGAAGTACCACAACAAATTCATGCAAATAAAGTTATGCAGGTGCAGGAGTGTTTGCAGGGCCTCGCTTAAAAAGAAAATGGTTCTGACCCCATATGTAGGCTGAAAATATCTGAGTCTGTAGCCAAAAAGGTCCTGAATTGAAATGGCAACTTCTGGTTTTGTCTTCAGTAGGTACCTTTGTGTTTGGTAATGGGACAGAACTTTCCATGAGTAGGATTCAAATATGCTGTTAGAAACCCTTGTAGTGGAAAAATGGCTATTAACTGCGATACAGAAAATACCATTTTTTCATATTCAAATTTTAGGGGGCACAGGGAGGGAGATAAAATCAGCATTTATTCAGTATTTACCTACTTCTTCGTATTAGGACCAGCTCTTATTTTAAGCTATTTGTCATTTTACTTTGCAGAGTGCCACAGTAATTAGAATCCGAAGAAGTGGTATTTTGGGGCAAATAGCAGAACTGCTAATGTCAAGTGTTTAAAAAAAAATGCTGGGTTAGCTGTTGTTCCCAGACCAGGAGACTGACCAAAAAAAAAAAAACAAATCATCCATCAGTCTTTCTTCATTTGTCGTATGATTTCTGGTCCTCCAGAAGTGCTGAGATCACATTTCACTTTTCCTTCAGAAGAGCTAAAAACTTTGAAGTCTTGTATTTTTTTTGTGTGTGCTGTCAGCTGATACGGGAACACAGATCCAGAAACTGGGTTCTTCAGCACTAGTGTGGGATTTGTCTTATATTCCTGAGCACCAGAACATGCTCTGAGAGGTGTGTGTTGCCATGCCATAACTTTGCAGTCCTTTAAGTGTTTGAGGAGAGATCATGATGCTGGGTTTGTCTGAGTTGGTCTGAATACTTTGTCTAGAAGTTGAGAAAAAGAACATCAAGTCATTCATTTTGAGAGCAAGGTTAAGGAAAATGATTGGCTGTTGCCTATTTACAGGTCTTTTAGACTCTCTGCTTCAAAGCCCAGGCCTGAATGCAGAAATAATCATGCTGTCCCTTACGCTGTGCTGGCCTAAGGGTTTTAAGGAGGCTCGTGCCTCATGCTGCACAGTTAATCTCCCAATGAAGGCAGCTAAGCATGTTCTAAGAGGGCTGTGGGATGCAGCATGGCATACTGGTGTCTAACCTGGAAGGGGAAGGATAAGGGCTTTTCTGTTTTCACTCAGGCACATAGCTTTAGACCACCGCTTTGGCACCATTAAGCAGGCAAGTGGAGCTCCTAATTTTGGGAAGAGCTTAAGTCAGGGCTGACAATCAGGCAGCAATTCAGGAAGCCAGACCTTATTCCTGCTCTTCAGAGAACTTTCTGTCTCCTTTGAAGGTTTGTAGAACTGAGTGACCCAACTGAAGACTATCAATTAAAGAGGCACTTTGGAATCATAAGTGCTGTAAAAGCACTGAGTTCTGCGTGGAATGAAACCAAAATTGGTGGATATTATGGCAGTGGTATTTGTGTTTCATTTTACCTTCTGTAAATTTGGACCTGGTTTCTTTCTAATGCATTTGAAATAGTTCTGGGAATTTTGAGAACTCTGCGAGTTTGTTGTAATGCCCACATTACTGCAACTGGAAAAATGCAGGGTACAGGGACTGGGTAGTGACTTTATGAAAGAAGGAAAAAAATACAGAGTGGCAGATGAATACCAACAATGAATGTCATTTTCTTCATTCAGATGAAAGATGCAATCATTTTGTTTAATCACTGTCCATATGTCAGTGTCCATGGAGGTACTGCTGCGCTGTGCTCTGACCAAGCTCCCTAAGGGACAGGCTGATGTTCCAGGCAGGTGCCAGATGCATGTTTGGTCATCCTGGGAAGTGGCAGAGTGTGGCAGGCCCTGGTGCTCAGGCTCATGCATGCAGCTCTCCAAGAAGGCCTGTATCTGACTATTCCAGACAGCAGGTATGGGAGTGAGATGGGAGGCAACCAGTGTGTGAGTGGATGTGCTTCGCCCTGGGAAGGGTGAAGTTGGGAAGCCATTTGTGTTCCCCTGGCACTGTGGAGCTTCAGATGAGACTGTTGTGTCTGGCATCTGTGCCTGGCAGTGCCTCCTGGTTAGCAAGACAGGAGAGCAGTCAAGCACTGAAGAAGCTGCCCTGTTTCAGGACATGATTTCTTACTTCCTTCTTTTTCAGCCGGTGATTTTATTCCTCCTAGCTCCTCTGAGACTGCCTACAATTCTGTGTTTTGAGACCACCCTCTTTTTGCAGTGCCCTGGCAAACATACCCTGCCTTTTTCTCCCATCTTCCATTATACTTCACCTGCTCTAGCCTCTCTTTTCCTTCCTCCTCTTCCCTGGCAGGCTCTCTGTCTGCCTGCAGTGCTCCCAGCTTTCCTTTCCTCCTGCATGCAGTGCTAACCAGCCCTGCAGACCACCCGTCTGTGTGCTGTGTCCCTACCATGAACCAGGGGATGGTGTTGCAGCGTTGCTGTAAGCATTGGGCTGTGCTGAGCCTCCTGTGAAAGCAGGAGACATGAAGCAAAAGAGCTGGCAGTGTAATGTTGAGAAGAGACAGTGACTGGATCTGGAAGCATCGTTTCAGATAGGGCGGGCAAAGCCAAGGAAGGTGTAGTGTGAGTTATTAATTGTGCCTGGCTTTAGCCTGCCTAATCCCGTAAATGAAGCTCTGGCATCGGAGATCACTGAGGAGGGATATTTGTAGGTGCTTTGGCTCTGGTGTTCACTTTGAGAGCTATTTAAAATAATGACATGCTGCAGCTTACTAATGATTTAAGAGGTTCTCCTTTGTGTCTTGGTGTGAGGCTGATCTGATGCAGCCATCTTCATGATAGCATCCCGCAGTGCTTTGTCTTTATGAGTACATCTTGTTCTGGCTTGCTTCAGAAATCTACTCTTAGCTCTAAGGTCTGCAATTGTTGGCCTGTAATTAGTACCAATATTTCAGTGCTATTACTGCACTGGTCTGAACTGCTGGCTATTTTTAGATATGACGTTCAGGTTTTTGTTGCATAGTTTGTTTCTCTCATCATGAATCAGCAGGCCTCTGAGTACAAGAATGCTGTTTTTCAGAACAAGCAGTCCCAACTTAAGCAGATACACCTTAACCAGTATTTACACAAACATATCTTTAGATGGAGACCAGGTCTAGTCCTAGGCTGAGGGGTGTGGGGTCTGTATTCTCTTCTGATGGCTTGAAATAACTGTATCTGCCTTTCTCGTGGGACAGGTCATTGGCTGGGTTTATGTTTAGAAACCGGACAGAATGTACGCAGGTCATGTAGGCAATATTTACCGTAACTAAAAAAGTGAACTCATTGTCAAGAAGTAAAATACTACTCATAGCCTATTGGGAAAGCTAGGTTTGTGCTTATGGAGGACTGACAACAGGAGACCCTATTTTGTTTGGGTAAACATTGGCATGTATAGCATTTGAGCCCTGTAGCTAATGTCTGAGTTATCTCGGCTTGCATCTTCTCTGTGAACAGTAAAACACTGGCCTTCCAGTGGCTGTAGTCTTTTCAAGTTGCAGTTGGTATTAATCAGAGATCAAGTAGCTTTTCTAACTGAGTAGCAGTTGCACATTTCAGAAATCTTCTCTGAATACCCTAAGATTTTGTTCACAAGTACATTTGTATTCTCATTTCCTTTCTCAGTGCTGCTGTTCAAAGATTCCTTGCTTTCTTTTACACTTCTAAATTAAGACAGGAGATGCTCCTTTGAAACCCATTGAGACTGGTTTGGAAAAGAATCCACACAGCTACTGAAGGCACAGTCCTTGATTCTGCAGGAGAGACACTTAAGACTATAACACTGAAGAGAACAAGACCAGCCTGCATAAAGGCTTAGACTGAATGAGGGGTAATTAAAGCTAAATAAGAAACAGGCAGTTTCCATCTGTGATTTCGGAGTCCTAGAAAATATTTACATTAGAAAGGAAGATATCAGAGCACAGAATTGGAAAAACAGAAATCAGGAGCCTGCCTCCAATATGGATGTTCACTTTCTGTGCACACTGAGCAAATCATCGCAGAGGAACAGAGAAATGGAGTCAGAAAACAAAAGGAGAATCGGTCTTCAAAAAGCTAGATCTGGGGGGAAGTTTTCTTAGAAGGAGAAACATTTGCATGGATCAATTCTGAAAAAATCTCAGGAGTGAAAGTGTGCAGTTAATCAACTATGACATTGCAAATAGTATTCATTATTCTGTATCATTTGATAACACTCAGAGATACCAAAACCGTATCAGCGTCCAATTTTTTCTACATAATTTATCACTGTTTTATCTATACTGGCTGGCTAATTATTGTATAAATCTCATGATTCTTATGAAGCTTAATTCATTGATGTCTTTACAGAGCTGTGGTGCTTTGCACTAAAAATGGAAGGAATTTACAAATCATGCTAATTTAGCACTTACATTTCGGTACCATTTCTGGATTTTGTTAGCTGACAAATCTCTTCAACGTGTGTTCCAATGTATGTTATGAAAATGTACGTATTTTTAGTTTCAGATGTGTACACTGCTCCAGTCTTTTACACTTCCAAGGCCATGACCCTGCGGTCTGGGGGGTTGCAGGCAATGTTCACTGGAGAAGACACAAGCACACTGTGCAGATGGAGGCAGGATGTGTCAGCCCTTCTTTAGGTACTCCATATCCAGATGTCAGAAGAGAGGAGACCTCATGTCTGGAGTGGCTGATCGTTGTGACATTCAGGCACGAAAACCAAAGGGGTGCTAAGCAGTCTGAGGAAAATGGAGATGGATATTCTTGGGCTTCAGCTACAGCAGTCACAGCCTCATTCTTCTAACTGGGCCTAGGTAAACATGAGAAATGAATAGCACTGGTGAAACTATCCTGTAGAGACCCGTGTATGAGATGCTAACTTGGCTGTTCACTGGAATGAAAAACTGCTTCACTTAAATACGAGACTGCTGCTAACAGGACAGTAGTATTTCTCAAGCCATTTTTCCTCTCTGGTTACCAAGGAATCCGTCATCCAGAGGAAAGCAGAAGAGAAACCTTCTTAAAACTGTGGTTACTAAATTGAAATCCAGGGGCTTTTTTTTTCTTCTTCTTTGTTTTAAATTTTTTTGTTTGTTTGTTTAGTTCTAAAAATCTCTTTTATCTTTGGTATATCCTTATTAACCTTACCAGGCAATGCTGCTGAAGATTATCAGCTCTTTTTAGCATTTCTCTTCTAAATGTATACATGCACATTTCCAGGCCTGCCTGAACCACTCACTTGATGTCTCTCTTCTCTGTTTTCTTATACTCTAGAAGGTGCAGATACCCATCCTGCCCCATTATATGCTATCTGTTCTATGCAAGACAGAGCCCATGCTGTGGCTTAGTCTTGAGAAGTTCATTTTTTGGCAGCCTTTGCCTTTTGGATTCTTTTCTAGCCATTGAAAATCCATAGGAAGGTGCTGTACTTGGGGAAAACAAGAGCTTTAGAGTGTTTAAAGTGAAGGAAAGGGTGCTGACTCCCTTTGGATGCTGCAGGCTCTAAAATTGAATGCAGGGCACTGACAAACCAGTATACCTTTGTTTGGAGACAAAATCTAGCTTGGGGATTTGGTACAGGGAGATAACTCCAGCTGCTTCTCATTTCCTCTCTGGGAGTTTGTCTGTCTAGTTGCCAGGTTGCAATACGGTCCTATTGCTAGTTGCATTGACTCATACTCTCTTTTCCTGGTGATGCACCATGATCAATTGCCCATATGTTGCCTCTGATGCTTGTATTTGCCTTTCAAACCATTCCTCCTGAGGCGTTATTGACATTCTTGTGGAGCATGACTCTTGGGGAGTCTTGCAAGCAACCTCTTTTAATCTATTAAGAGATATTGAGGAAGGAACCAGAAACTTGTTCTCCTTCCCTTACAGTGTTGTATGATAGATATATGTATGAGTCCTCTCTGAATGGAGTTTTCATTTCTTCTTGATTTCTTCATTAAAAGGTGTGCCACTTTCTGCATTAAAAGGTGTGTTCTTCTTATGGCTAATATGCAGCAGAACAAATTTCAATATCATGTGAAGACTAGAGAGTGAGCTGGCTCGGTGAAGATAAAACACTATTGGAAAAAATGCCCAGAATATGTCTGTCCCCTTTACCACGAGGCAGTGGTAGCACCCATCTGCCCTTGGTGACTCTAGTTAGACTCCCAGATATGGCAAAGAATCAGCATGCAGTCAATTGTGGTAGCTGTTTTATTTATTGCCATGCACCACTACTTCTGTATTAATGATGTTTGTGATGAATAATATTCTAAGCTGCTTCTTAGTTGCTCCGTTAAAGAACTGAGCATCTCACTTCAATGATAGTACAGTACGTTTTGGTACTGAATACTCTTTTCATTAGATGTAAAAAATACTGCTGTTAGAACCTAAGTGGATTGAGATATTCATGGTTAAGTGAGAAATCCACAGCTGAGAAGGTACAAGTAAGTACTTGAGCTCCTTGTGTTCCTTTCCCGAGCACCTGGTGTCTGGCTGTGCTGGGTGCAGGGCTCTCAGCAGCTGGAACAGGACAGCTGTCAGGCCAGATACGGTATTTCTCAGTGAGTGAGGCACTTTGTCATCCTTGCAGAGCCTCACATCTGCTGGCTTCTTATTGCTGATCGCTAGATTGGAAAATGCCTCATTGATAGTTGCTTCTTTTAGTTAGTTTGTTTTGACTGGACACTGTGACATTGGAGGACTTTTTATATAGAAAAGGAAAGTTAATGTTCTTTATCTTAGCCTAACTTGGCAGAAGCAAAGCCATGCTGCTGAACCTAGTTTTTGCAGTGTGTTGGACTGTGAGTATTTACTCATTCTTAATTGTATGAAACTTCTTTACATGAATATATCCACGTTTCAAATTGTTTGTGCTGAGCAAATATTTTTGAATGCTGCATTTTTCCCTAATTTCATATAGAATCATCAGAATTAAAAAATGACCATGAGCTGTGTCCTGCAGGAAGTGTGCTTTCCAGCAAGCAGAAAAGTTTTACCTTTGTACTTTGCCAGATCAACAGGCATGTAAGAGGCAACGTGATAGCAATTTGTTAGAAAGGTTGGTTTGTTTTAAGAGAATTGAATTACAGTCTGAGGTGCACACAGCATGCAAACAGATGACAGCATTGCTGTCTGCAGATACTTTTGGGTTTCGATTTGCTTAGGTTTATTTTTCTGTTTAATTACTTCTATCTAATAAAGGAAGCAGACTTCATAATGGCACACAGGAATTTCCACTATGGATTGCAGTGGTAGGTCACAGCTGTAGTTGTGCTTTGCAGCTAGGTGCACCAGAGAAACATACAAAATGTGGCATGTGGTGTACTTCATAATTTGTCTCCACCTTAACCTCTTCTGTCTGCTGCTGTTCCTGCCCCTCAGTTGTGAAAACTTACTTTCTAGTGTTACTTGTGGTCTTTAATTTGTAACCTATGCTATTCTTTGTGTGCTGTGCTGGTGTACAAATGCTGCATGTGTCCCAGGTTGAAGCCAACTCCCAGCTGTGCAGATTTGCTCCTGACAGTCTGTGCTGGTGTTGGGCAGCCCAGCAGTGATCATTGGCTTGCCTGCTAACATCTGCCACTCCTGTGAGCCAGGTGTGCAGGGAGCAGTGCTGACATTTCACTGCAGTGAGCCGAATGGGATTTTAAGGGGCTTGATTGCACCCAGACCATTTGACAGCTAAGTGTGAGGCTGTGCGCATTGTTTCCTCCATCAATCAGGTATTTGTTTATGCAGATACTAGCAAGTGACAGCAGTGCGTTGAAACATGTGCTGCTGCGAGAAGCACCCATATGGGCCGTGAGCCTGGCAGTACTGCGGGGGCTGTATACGTCAGCTTTTCCAGCTAGAGGAAAAAAACAAATCCAACTTGCAGTGGCATCAGGTATTTTTGCACATTCATGTAAACAAGCAGAACTGTGCTAACATCCCACTTCCCTGAGTGCCCTGGTAGCGTCCTTGCTTCCACCCCAGCACCAAAAGCCATCTCAGTCACTTCCTGCTGTGTCTGCGTGAGTTTCTGACACAAACGTTGCTCTGGGCACCTCTTTCTGAGCTGTCACTCACTCACATGCACATTTCAGAACAAATGTTTCCCTTTCTGCAAAGCTTCATGTCCAGAGCCCAGCAGCCTTTGACCTTTTACCGGTTTGGGAGGTGAATACATGTGCTCCTGTCAGCAGCCAGCTGCCAAGCACCATGTAGCTGGCAGGTCCCCAGGGCAGGAGCATTCTGTGGCTTTTCAGCTCCCTCTCATTTTCTGCAAGATTTCTATGAATTGTGCTTTTTCTTTTAATCCCTTTAGGAGACTAACTAGCTGCTTGCCAATAGGGGGGCCTGATAGTTTTGTGGAAACTGTGTAACTTTCTTGTGAATTTAGCTGGAAGAACAAACACTCCTGGACACAGATACATTCAATTGATTGTTTTAGAAATACTTGAGCTTATTAATTTCAACCAAAACTTTACTCGTGAATTCTGGCTGACTTGCAGCTTTTCCCAGGGCAATGGAAAATGCACTGTTTTTCTGCACGTTAACTGTTCATCACCATACTGAGCCAGTATTTCATGGAGGTCTGCAGTTGCAGCCAGCTCTACTGTGATAAAATAAGCATGTTTCCTGTGTCCTTTTGGGAAGTGCGTGTGTCCGTGAGTTTCAGTTTGAATGGAAAGGGTGAGTGTCATCAGGTCAAATAGATCTGTGGTCATTCAGAAAATTCAGGACCACTCACTGAAAGATTAAATGAACTAGGGTATGCTGTATGTTTCCCCTTTTTTTCTTTCCCCAGAGGAAGTAGTATCATAGAATCATAGAATGGCCTGGGTTGAAAAGGACCACAATGATCATCTAGTTTCAACTCTCCTGCTATGTGCAACCACCAGACCAGGCTGCCCAGAGCCACATCCAGCCTGGCCTTGAATGCCTCCAGGGATGGGGCATCCACAACTTCCTTGGGCAACCTGTTCCAGTGCATCACCACCCTCTGTGTGGAAAACTTCCTCCTAATATCTAATCTAAACCTCTCCTGTCTCAGTTTAAGACCATTTCCCCTTGTCCTATCACTATCCACCGTCATAAACAGCTGTTCCCCCTCCTGTTAATACACTCCCTTCAAGTACTGGAAGGCCACGATGAGGTCTCCCTGGAGCCTTCTCTTCTCCAAGCTAAACAAGCCTAGTTCCCTCAGTCTTTCTTAGTAGGACAGGTGCTCCAGCCCTCTGATATTCTTAGTGGTTTTTCTCTGGACCCGTTAATAATTGAGTAGTTGCATGCTGTTTCCCAGATGGGCATCTTGTGAATGAGTCTCTAAAAGGCCGTCTTTTTAGAATTATTGTATCACAGAACTGTGGCTTACAATGTCTTAAATCCCTTTATTTTCTAAATATACAAGAAGCATTTTCTGTCTTTGATAAAGGTGTTTTCTAGTGTCTATATTGGTGTTACTAAAAAATCCCAAAACACATTACCGTTTAAATGGCCTTAAACGAGGCAGTTATATCATGACTGAAGAACAACAAAACCAAAACAAAGTACCTCTAAGACATAACTCAAACATAAATAATTCACAGATACTTCAAGAATCTAGTTAGATTTGGCATCTTTTAATTGGAAGCTTAACACTGAACTGTGCCAAGGCTACAGTTGACTTGGACTGTTACTGATGAATTTTTTAAATACATTTTTATTCAAGTTGTCACTATCCAATTGCTGGAAGCAAGGGAGTGCTGGGGAATCATACAAGCAGTTGCAGCAATGCCTGGGATTAATTGCCTCTTGGCTTGGCTTTTCCAATTGCTCGGTTTTCAGCAAATTTAACTTTTTTTTTCCCCCCACAGAATCAGAGTCAGAAAATAGGAAAGCAATCAAGTAGTTTTGCTTTTGAAGAGCCTCATCTGTTCTTTTTCAGCAACTGCTGAGACAGTGATCTTCTTGTGCAACAGCAGAAAGAACCGAGTTCCTAGCTTAGCTGAACTTTGTAACATGAGTGAGTTGTTTCTGCCAACCCACTCCACAATATTAATCAATTTTTTTGCTACATCAGGTTTTGGGAGTAGAATGCACAACTATTTATGGCAGCAGTCTATGGTGGTCTACGTCCCATCTACCAACTCCTGTACTTAGCAGCCATGACTCAGACCTCCCAAAGCAATGAGATTGCAAGCAAGCACTAACTTTTTTTCTTTGCCATCTGTTTTATGAGTTGCCAGGTGACACTCTTGACAGATTTTTTTAGCTTTTCTTTGTAATCACAAATTTGCACTATTGGAAAATATGAAAGCTGAGAATCTCAGTTAGTTTTACCATTTCAGGATTGGGAGTTTTGAGAAACTGTAAACATCAGGAAATTTGGATAAATTGATGGGAGCTGGCAGGACTGTCATGGGAGCTCTCTTTGTTTATGTGCCTGCTGGAGGATGCACATAGCCCTCCAGTGACATCAAGAGATCAGGACCTGCTGGCCCAAGGACCCTCTTAGACAAGAGAAGAGTAAAGTTACTGTAAATGGCCTTTTTGAAGTCTGGATTTACTCTTCCCCATGAGGACAAGACTTGTTATTGTGGTAAGACAGCACATAGGAGTGAGTGACAAGTAAATGACAGTAAGGAAACACAGAGTAACAGCATGGTCCCCTTTGGAGGATTGTGCAGGATTGCAGCCACTGCTTGCCCATGTCCTTTGTATTGCCATCTGTATTTGGTGGGGAGCTGCAGAAACTGCCCCTTTCTCAGCTCTACTCAGTCCCTGACAAAAATTGATTATTTGGCCCCTATGTAGCAGTACTGTAGAGAGAGATGGTCATTACCTGTTTTTGTGATGTACCATGAGAACTCTTACTCTTGGTGTAGGGAAGGTCGCAGTCCAGCCTAATCTATCTCTTGTGACAGTGGTGCACTGTTAATCTGTTCTTGAAAAGAAAATAAAGTAATAACTTGAATTTACTGTCTGGTTGTTCGTGCAGGGATTTACTTGCTCTTCATCAACAACTGTGCAATGTAAGAAAAGCAGTGTTTAAAAGACAGAGCTCCTTACTGCATTCAGAGTCGCATTCCAACTGTTTGTCAAAGTGACTGCAGCCTGCAGAAGGACATGGGAGCAAATCCTAAAATTAGCAATAGTGGTTTGCAGTTATATATTCTGACTCCCTAAGATTCTGTAACCGTCTCCAGTAAGTAATCCAGCACAGAGGGGTCCTGGTAACCCTGGGGAATTTTTCTGCAGTGGCTAAATAGAAGAATGATTGGAGAAAATGTCAAGAGGGAAATTACTCTTGTATTTTACAGAAATAAAGTGAAACAGAATTATCTAATTTTCTACCTGTTTGCATCACATTTTACACTGATTTTTACCATCACGATTAAAGTAAATTGAGAATATATTTCTCTGATTTAAAACCTGATTATTTTATCCTAAGGAAGGTTTGTACATCATCTGAATGACGCACATTTTGGAAGCTGCTTCTGTTCTGCTGAAAAGTCATTAGGCTAAGGATGAGGAATAGCATATATTAGAAACTCAGCAGTGTAATCATGTGCAAGGACTCTATTACAGTATTTGTTGATAAACTGCAGTCTAGATCTAGTCCTTGAAGATCCACACAGTATTACTTATGTTGAGTTACTTATCCTGACTTTTGCTGAAACCCTTTTCTGCACTCTTACACTGTGTGGTGTGCTCCCACCCTGTGGGAAATCTAAAGGCAGTGGTCAAAAGAGCACATCTGTGATAAAACCATTTCCTTTCAGTTTGTATTACAGTCTTACTTCCTTTTTCTGGATGTGAACAAGTGAAAGGTGTCAGCTTTGCATGCAGCACTCAAATATATTCCTTTCAATCAACCAAGGTGAAATCTATTAAAAGAACAAACAAAAAACTCAACCAAGTGTCTGGTAGCTTAGGCATTTTGGTTATGATGTGCACATGCTCTTTGTTCCATCCAGCCATGTGGAGGCCACGAGCTCTCTTCTGGAAGTGGGGGAAGCTGAGAAGTGAATATTTAGAGTAAGATGTGTTGACTCTATAGAAAACTTGATTTCCCCACCTCCAGTGACACTTTCACTTTGTATCAGCTCTCTTGCTTATACACGTGTGTGTGCTGCTCCTGCTACTCTCCATCAGCAGCCTGCGTGCTTACCACCAGCTGCTTCACGGCTCTGGTGGAAGTGGGTAGGCTGGAAGGTTGCCAAGGGCAGGACGCACAAACCACATGCAGCATGCAAAGAGGGCTTGAGAGGAAGAGATGATCATCAAGCTCTCCTGCTTCTGTTCCACCTGAGGTTTCTGATAAGATGTGCCAGACTTAGATGGCTAGGGCAATGACGGCTTTAACTCTGTGGAGCAACTGAGACGATTTGGACCTATGCTGAGATTTGCAGTAGATATCATATTTAGTGTATGCCTTGAGGAATTTCTAAGTGGTCAGTGGTATGTATTTCTCCCTGAACCCAATATGAATCCTACAGCATGGAGAACATAATCTGATTTCAGAAGACTAAAAAAATTTCAAAGCAAAAACAGGAGAATCTGGCAGAACAGCGGGAGTCCTGTCAGGCTGAAGAAAGCCAGTTTTTTCTCAAAAACTGAGTACCTTGAGAAAAAACAGGAACCAAACCTGCTACAGGTAACTTTGTTTTTGATGTTATAACTCACGTGTTTTTTTTTAAACGTGGCTGGCAAAATTACCTCTGTTCTCAAATCTCAGTAGAACTTAGTCACTGGCTACCAAGGCTGATAAGACCTGACTTTTTCTGGGTATTTTAAAGTATTGAAGATCCCCAAATTGTTCTTTTTTGGATTTTTTTTTCTTTTTTTTTTTTTTTTTGTATGTCCAACTGTCTTGAATGAATTAGTATTCTCCATTTCCATATACATTGGTTATAAGACAGGTCTTTGACTTTTGTGAGTTTTAGTTAGCAAAAATTAATTTCTCTGGGTTTTATCGAAAATTATGTACAGCTGATGATATTTGTGTAACTGTTGTTGTTTTAATGGGACGATAATTAGTTATTTCTCTTTTTTTGTATTTGATTTGCTCTTGTAAAGGGCAAGCACCATCCCCAAGGCTGCTTATTTTGCTAGAGTGGTAAATGCTAGATAGATATGATCTTCATCCAACAAAGACCTTGGGAAGGGGCTGTGATAACTATGTGCAGGTGAAGGAATGTGCTTCTCTCTGTCCCCATACCTGATTTCAGGAATCCTGATAATTGGCTGGTTGATGAGAACAGACATTTTAGCAATTTAGATTTCACTTATGACTAGAATAATTTATGTTGAAGTTTCCTGTGGTGATCTGAGCCAGATGGGCTCTACATGCCTCAGAGCATTCTTTCATAGGTGACATTGGGCTGCTCAGGTGTCAGGTCTGCTTCTTGCACTGGCAGACCACAAGCACATGGCAGAAAAGTAGCTGGAGGCTATGAATGAGCCCATGCATTTGTCAGCTCAAAGAGGCTGAAGGAAAGTTTAGCTCTTGGTTACCCTGCAGCAGCTATTTGTCTTTTTCTGAAGAGTGGATCAGATAGGGCTGTTTGAGGTAGGCTTGCAGCTCTCCAGAACTTTATATGTGTATTTGCATTTTCTTTGGCAGTTCAGATAAAGGGAACTCCTTTGTGTGGGAGCTTTAACATATGGTTGGGAGTCCTACGAGCACTATTTGCAAAAGGCTGCTTTGCTGACTTCAGATAAGTCTCCAGCCTTCAGTGAAAATGTATCAATTTGTTTCTTCCTGCATTTCCTAATCCATGTGAGGAAATTTTTACAAGAT
This sequence comes from Chrysolophus pictus, assembly GCA_037305975.1. Lineage (NCBI taxonomy): Eukaryota > Metazoa > Chordata > Aves > Galliformes > Phasianidae > Chrysolophus > Chrysolophus pictus. Next base: position 151,217,155 of record CM074576.1, read on the forward strand.
GAGCCCAAGTCACAGACTCAAAGCATTGCAGCTGAATTTTGTCGTTGGCTCATCACATGCCTATTGGTAAGCCATCTGCAAAGAAGATAATTGACTGCAATTTGAGATATTTTATCAGAAGGCCTCAATTTCCATTGCCAAGAAAATGAGACTAATGCATATGACACAGGACTATTGCATAGAATGACTCTCTGTATCTAACTACTGAAGAGCTCTTTGCAGGTGTAAGGTGCTTGTTAATGGCTAATGAGCATTATTTAATTGTACTTTCCACCATTACAACTCCACTGGCCCAAATTAAACCAAATCAAGCTTTATTATAACCTCTACATAGGAAATATTGTTTCCAGCTATAACTGTGCTTGAGATGCCATTTGCTCCCATTTGATCCACATGTGAGCTCTTGAGAGTGACTCAAGTTCAACCTCATCTGATTTAGCTGAGGAAATAGCTCAAATGTTCCTAGACTTCTTCCCAAACCTTTGATCAGTTGCACTTTAAGTCCTGTTTTGTTTGATGGAGTGACTGTCCCATTTCATGCAGTTGAGGGATGAGGGTCTTATAAGCATAGGTTAAAAAAAATCAGTGTCACACTCAGCAGGAAGCTTTTTCAACCAGTAGGGAACAGACATGATAGATTAATTGGTTGACTATTGCTCGCCTATTGCAGGTATTGCAATGCTGCAGGCTGCAGAGAGCCTTTTTCTGAAGAAGGAACCAGCTTTGACAGTTTAGGTGTACCCCAAAATGGCACCCACTTCATCTCTGCTTGTATCAAGGCATGACAAACTAGGATAACACAGTACTTCCTTTCTTCTCAGTTTCAGTAGTTGGAGTCAAGTTCTTTACTCATTTGCTCAGCACAAGTGTCAGAGCAGGCTGTGTGAAGTAGCACAAAAATACCAATCATTATCTGTAATTTCACTGTGATGTTTATGACTGTGTTTCTCAAAAGCAATTTCCTTTATGAGGCAATTTCATGCCTTACTACGTGCTAATGCATCTTGCTGCTACCTTCAAATGCACAATTTTAGACAACATTTCCACAAAATTTTTTTCAGTTGCTAAATTTAAAAGTTCTCAATATACTCCTGTGTGAATGTTATAGGCTTTGGAAACTACAGATCCACTGTGTTTACTTCTAATTTCATTCTCGATAAATATTCAGTTACTTAGAGTGACATAGGATTGATTCAGTCTGGTGAGCTAGTAACTGGTGAGGCCAGCTACTAGTTCAGCAAAAGTTCACTTTTTGAGCGGTCACAGAGGAAACACATTATCTGAGAAACAGTTTTCAACAGTTTCCCATTATCTCCTCCTTGCATGTACTTAAGAACTGCTTCGGCATTGGTTGTGCTGTGCTGAAATGCTCTCCCTCTGCCAGCGTGATTAGTGCTCTGGGTTTATGGTGTGTTCTCATTCGTGCCCTTCCAGGTGAGCTTCTAAAGCAGGGGGGAGAAGCCCTGAGCATTCTGAAACTAGTTTTTCCAGCTGTGCCCACTGGGCTTTGCACAGAGCCTTGGTTTCCATTATCCTCCAGTCAGCTGCCCAAGCAGCTCAGCTCTGGGCCCAGGTTTCCTGGAGCTGAGTTGTCTTAATTTCTGTCACTCTTTTTGTCACTTTTCTTCAGTTCAGCCTGGGCTTAAGCTAGCTGGATGTTTCTACCATAGGATGTGGCACAATCAGGGCCCAAACTCAGCTCTCATGCTGGAGGTTGCTCTTGGCAGTCCTGGTGGGTGCCCAGAGTGCCCTGCATGGTTACACCACAGAAAGTAGTGTGCCTGCCGTGATACTGGAATCAATCAGACGTGCCCAGAGCAAAATGTGTAATTTATTCAGCAGTGTGAAGTTTGCATGAATGTGGAGACAGGAGTGGTACATGTGTGTCAGACAATGCGAGACACAAAGGAAAAGTAAAACTTCAAAACTGGTTAGCTCAGCCCAGAGCTGAGGGAAGATCTCATGGCAGCTGCAACTCCTCACAGGGAGCAGAGGGGCCGCGCTGAGCTTTGCTCTCTGAACCCGACTGCTTTTATTGTCTTTAGCCCTGCCTTCTGCACTTGTTAATCAAACCAAAACCTCTCTGTCCACAGTTGAAAATAAACCCATATAAGTCCCTTCACCCCTTACTTAAACACTGCTTTAAAATATGCCTACCCCTTTTCTGGCTGAAAAGATGCTGTGCTAGTGTCCTGCCGCTGGACCTGCAGTGCTGTTTGGCCTTGCCAGACAGGAGCTGCATTATGTCACCCTGATTAACAAATGGACTGCTCTATCAATAAGCTGCTGCTTATCATGATGTCAGTCTGCACAATGCCGTTGATTTGGAAGACTTTTTAGAAAAAGAATTATAACCTCTTTCCTCTTGATCACTTTATTAAATCCAGATTGATCTTTCATCCAAAACGTCAAGGAATCTGCCAGCAGCTTAGCTATTAATGAAAATAATGACCTGCTGTAAAACAAACAGCTGTGAATTAGAAGTGCAGGTCATGTCTGCATTGGCTGACAAGGTCAAGGGAACTTTACTTCAGCTGTTATTAATTCTCATATTTGACAACGACATAGATACCAGAGAGCGTAGGTCCCAGTTAATTGCAATTGAACTTGTGCTCCTATCTGAGTGCCACCGAGAACTCAGCTTGCAAACAGGGGTAGCTTATGGGAAGGCTATGTTAGTGATCCTGGCCCCGAGTATTTCACTCAGCTCCGTTTCAGAGATTCCTGCCACTATGGAAAGGATTGCTTGGGAAATAATACAGTTGTCATGCATTTTCCTAAAATTTATCTGGATGCACTGGAAGGGACCCAGACTGACACCTCAGTCTCATCCACTCGAGTGAGAGGGCATTTCCCTTGCAGATGCTGAGCTAGCTCTGCCAGGAGGGAGGATGGCATCCGAAAGGGGCAGATGGTTGGAGCAGAGAATTCTTCTAAGCTGAGCTATCACTACTAATGAGCCAAAGCCTTAATGCCTAATGAATTAAACACATACTTTGTGATGGCTTTGTATTTGTGAATCTCTACAAATCCAGCCCTTAAATTCCTAAGATATTTTGATGATAGGATTGAAGCTCCTAACTCTCTTAGGCTCATGCAATGTTGTATCTAAAAGGCCGTAATTCCATGTAATTCCAATACACAGCTCTGACACAATCTCTCGAAAATGTTCTTGATCAGAAGGAGTGCATGCTCCAAGTGCATGGGTCGCCTATGATTCACAGCTATAATTAAATTATTTTGAAGGTTAAATGCTTAATATTTTTGAACAAACATGGAAGTGAAACTGTGCTAAAGGTTAATATTTGACTTTTCTCTCATAGGAACGAAGGCCATGTTGATAAGATTTTATCTGCCTAAATAACAAGAAACATCCCTATTATAGTACTAGAGAATGCAGGTGAAAGCACAGGTCCTTGCAGCAAGGAATTTCTTTAATATTTTTTTGCGTAATCTGAGCTTGCTTCTTTGTTGAATTGGTAGTGCATATACACATACAATACATATATTTTGTATCCTGCTGCATAGAGCTTCACACCCAATTGGGATTATCCACTATATAGTATTTAAGTGGTGTTTGTGTTTCATTTGTCAGTTCATAATTGTTCTTATGCACATACACATGACAAAAGACATGCCAAAAGGAATATCTGCATTTGGACCAGAATGATTATCTAATATGAAAGACAGGGATATCAGCATCATTTGTATTCTGTATATGTGCATATGTTAACTAATTTTGTTTTCAGAATAGATACATCACAGCTTTCTGCCTCTGAAATAATTACAAGCCTCAGCTATAGCTGAGGTGTTAGTCACAGTGATTTAGTTCTGCTGGTAATGTAGTGAATATACAGAATATTAACACGGCGTGGGGCAGCTATAGCTAAAGTTGAAGTAAAGTCTCATCTGTGTTGAGAGTCCATCCTTCCAAATAGCAGCACTCATCTGTCTGTAAGTACTGGCACCTATCTACTCATGTAAAACCAGGAAGCCCTGTAACAATTGGATCCTTATTTTCAGTGAAAACCACTTTTTAAAAGTGGCCTTCTAAAGCAAGCCAACTATATTCTCCAGTTTTCAAGCTCTTCTATTCCAGCTATCATGCCCATCCGCACATGCCATGGTGCTTTTGCTCTCTCAACACATTTCAGTTTTGTGCTTAATGATAAGACCAAAATGTGCCACAAGCATTTTACTTTATTACTCCGACTGTGCACTTCTACTGATATTTTGGTTTCTTCAGCTTTTCACAAAATAGCTAGCACTCACAGCTTCTTTTATTTTTCCTGTGACATTTGCAGATAACAAGCATATCTGGAAATGACAGCACTGGTAGTGAAGATAGGAATTCAGATAAGCTTAAGGACTGCATTCAGAAACCTTTTGTGATTGACTTATTCATAGCTATTCTTCCCTCAGCAAGCTCTATAGTCACCACTACAGAATGGGACTACCTATTTTTAAGAGAAAGGAAAAAGAAAAAAAAAAATCACTGAAGATAAGAAAGTTCCGCATTTTCAGAGGCTGCTCACACTTCTGTATGGCACCCCACACCATGCAACTGTGTGTTTTCTTAAAAAGAGAGAGTGCCGCTCCTCCTCTTAGACAAAGCAGCAAAGGAAGGCACAGCAGCAGCTGTGCACTTGGTGTTCTGAGCTGTGGCTTGAAGTTACCCAACCCTCCAGTTCCTCATTGAGCAAAACAGCAGCTAGCTTCAGCTTTAGGGTTTCTGCCACCCTGTTAGTGTGCCTTGCTGTTGGCAGGGTGCTGCAGGGTGTCCTTGACTGCCAGTGGGAGCTACCTAAATATGGAGATACTATCTGATCACTACGAATAGAAAGAGAGGCTTTTTTTTTTTTTTTAAATTTTTTCTCTAGCAAAAGAGAAGTTTTATTTTTACCCTTTTTTCCACTTAACTTTTCAAAGATTTTCCACATTTGGGTAAGGAGCAATTTACTGAATTTGACAGTAGATGTTCAATTGTAGCCTATAGCTGGAGAGTTGATGATGTTGCATCTTCAGTGAGATAGATGGGAACAGCAGCTTTTATTGGAGAAGAGTGTCAGGGCAGCGTGTTTCCCTGTGTTATTTTTTGTAATTAAGGAAGAGAAGAATACCTGTAGGTGGCAATAGCACAGTAGCTGTAGCCATGTGCCTTTTCTTTTATTTAGTAGTTTACCATCAAATGCATTTTCTGCAGTTTCAATTCAGTGAGTAGTATTACTGATACTGAGAACCGGGGTGATGTGGTCCCTTACCCTGGATTCCAGAATGTGAAGTGCCAGGTTCTCCATGCTCCCAGCGCTGCTGAACTTAGGTAGATTCATGGATGGCCTTAGAAATTGCAACATTTCCCTGTTATATATATATATATACACACATATAAAATAATGTAGTCTGAAATGAAAGCAGTCCCTCAGTAAACTGAGTTATGCATACCTGAATTTAAAAAAAATGAAGTTGATAGGCCCACGTTCCAGCCTGTGGGTGCTCTTCCAAGATGAACATGTGGTGCAGGTGAGTACTGATGGTATGTGGGGAGCAGAACCACACCTGTACAGTTTTATGAGGTGGCCAAGGGCAAAGTTGTGATGGGAGCACAAGCAGCAATGCTGCCAAGGGCCAGCAATGAGTGGACTCGTGGTTTCACATGGGCTGTTCAATGCCTTTTGGAATACACTCCTTGAACAGCAACACATCTAAAGTGTCAGAAGTTCACTTGATCACTAATTCACTTGATCATTGCATGATGATGCCTTGAATGTATCTCTATAGTGGTTAAAGGCTTACAGTACAGAAGTACTGCAAACAGTTGCACAGATGTAAAGTAATGCAGAGTTCTTAGTTTGCAGCTTGTATCAGTATTTCTTCTGCATTGTTATCAGTACTTGATAGGTTATTTAAATACCTACTAAAATTTGGCACAAATATTATGCATTAAATGAGGCAACATTATCTGAACAGAAAAATCAGAGCTCTCTTTATGGTCCAGTGTTTATGGAGGCATTTTTCTTAAATTCCACAAGGTGAGGAAGCAACATACAGCTTGGAGTTCTGGCTGTCCCTAGAAGAACCATTTATCCAGATTATTATTTTCTGGGGGAGTCTGATGTATGCATTCCAAGTGCTTTGCTGGCTGACAGTAGTTCAGAATAAAGATTTTTTTTCCGCAGAAATGTAATCATTACCTTTAGCTATAAAAGCCCATTGCTCAGGGAAACCTGTCAATGCTTACATCCCTGTAATTGCACTATCATTTTAACTGGCATTTTAATTAAGGCTCTTCAGCTAATCAGCTCAAAACCCGGGACTATTTGTTGCACACCCAAATTAACAGACCAAAATGAACAAGGTGAAGTAGGCTCGGTGTAAAGCGTTGGAGAGTTATCTGAAATTATTTGAAGTTATTTGAAAGACATTTAAGTGCCAAAGTAAGGTGAAATTGAAGCCCCCACGAATGCAGCTGTTGAGGCTCTGGGAGCAGCAGGTGGGGCAACGACTTCTGCAGCACTGCTTTGTTGGTGGTGGTAGTTCTCCCTGTAGCCGAAACTCAGAATTCCTTATGTGTTGATGTTGTTGCCCACACACTTGTAGAGAAGCCTGTGATGGCAGTTTCACACACAGCTGTGATTTATTGCTGTGATTCACTGTACGTGACTGGACTTGCTGTCCTCTCAGCAGAAGGTTAGTGTGTTGTTCTCATTCAAGTATTTTATAGCTCCTTTTCATTTCCTTTTGCTGTGAAGCTTCAGATATTTCAGAACTTTAAGGAATCTTTTACGCTGGTAGAATTCATTGGTGAAATATCAGAAAAGTTATATTTAAGAGTAAGCTTGGAACTGGTATACTTCGATCTTGTCTTTCGTTATTGATTCAAAGTTGTTTGAACTATGTAGTAACATATGCCTGCTTTCTTTGCAGCCTTAAAGCTTGCAAAGGAACAACATTACAGCCTTTAAAGGTTAAGAAAAATAAGCAGCCAACACAGATTAGAGTTTTATAACAGTAGTGGGGGCGGAAACAAGGTTAAAAATCTTTCTGTGAACCAGATATCAGACACAGGTTTCCATTGTCAGGACTGGGAACTCAATGAAAGTATGATGACCTCAGCTGAACTTAATTATCTTGTTGTATAATGATCATAAAAAGAAAGGGAGAGGCTCAGAAATACTGCCTTTGCTGTTCTTGTGTAAGTGCTGGGCAGGGAAGCACGGGGTAACAGAGAAGTTAAAGGTTTTACATTTTGTGTGTATGCTTCAAATCTCTGTGCTTTCTTTCTTAATATGATATTTTAAAAAGGTTGGTGAGAAAACTTAAGACTTGACTGCACAGGTTAATTAGTTTCCGAGGAACACAGGGGCCACCCAGCCTGTGGTAATTGTGCAAGGCAATATAGATCAATGGTTTACAGCCAGCAGCAATGTTCTACAAATACTGCAGTTTCTCAGTTTTACAACATGGGCAGATCCCGTGTTTATGCTCCTGGATTCGTGGGTAACATCATGCCATTTATGCTTCCTATGGTGCCATTCCTGGGTTTGTTGCTGCCCTGTGCTGCTGCAGCCTTCAGAGTGGAGGTTGGTGTTGGCCCACAGTCGGCATGGGGCTGTGGGGCAGCCAGTTTGCTCGCTCTGGCCTTGCTCCAGTTTAACAGAGGGGTGGAGCGTGGCCCATGGTGTGTGATGTCTGTCAGAGGGCATGGCACAGGCCTCTGGGCATCTTCCCATGGCAGAGCTAATCTGACCTTAGCCCCTCAGCACCTTCTCCTGTGCCCATCTGGCACCTTCTCGAACTGTTTTCATTATGTGATGGACGCCATGCCCTGTAGTAGTGTTCCTATGGCCAGTGTGTGATGTAGGGAACCTGCTGATGGTGGTGCCTTCTTCAATGAGAAGTGTGTTTACAGCAACAGCAGAGGAAACAAATATCAATAGAAATGGTTTTATGGTTTACAGTTTCAGTAATGCCTTCAGCTTTCAACTGAGCTGAGACTTCTGTGAGGTAAATGACCCATTGCAGGCTACACAGACATTTCAGGTTACATAAAAATTTTAAGGCATCTTTAAGTGTTTGTGAATGCTCCTGGGGATTGTAAGGTTACTACAGATTTGTTTCTTTTGCTGTGTGTTTTATTTTGACTCTTGGGATGAACGCATGGCAGAGGTAGCAGCTTGTTCAACAGGCTTTCTGTGAAGTGTGGGAAGGCTTTGTCCATGCATTAGGTACCCTCATCCTGTTCCACCCTGAGCACACCAGACAACAAATGCCACCAGCTCTCCTGGACTTTGCTATCTCCTCACTTGGCATTCTTCTCTGCTTCCTGGAGGTCTCCAAAGCAAACTTCAGCTGCTGGTCCCATTCCCCTGCCCTCACCCCAGGAGCCAGCCATGTGGCAGACACGGCAGTGTAGGACATGCCTGCATGTCTACTCCCCAGGGATGTGGTGAGCAACGGCTGTTGAGGCATTGAGGGGCCAATATACTACTCTGGTGCCAGGAGGGATGATGAAAAGAGTGCTCACGGCCTTGGCCTGTCGCAGGAAAACTCAATGAGGCTAGAGGTAAAACACGTGCATTGCATGATGTTGACACCTTTCGTAGGCTCACAGTTACCAATATACATTTAAAGATAAGACTTGACATATATAAGCAGGTTGTTTACGTTGAATTCTTTCACTCCAGGGCAGATTTAAAACTTGGTACCACTGCATTACAGTGTGCTGACAGATGCAGTGGATCGTCTCAGGCAAGCTCTTGCGTGTCTCGCAGCATCACCTACACAGTAGATTGCTGGGTGTTGCTGCCATGCTTAATGCTAGCTATAACTTTCTTGGTGCCCACCTGCTTTTAGCTTCCCTTGAAAAGCGGCTGCTGCCACAAAATAACGCAATTTCTGTTATTATTATAACATTTAAATGACATAGCATGGTCAAAACAAACCATCTGTGCTGACAAGAATTTTCCACGTGAACACAGTTGAGGCTTCAGCCTTCAGCAGCAGAGCTGAAGTTAACAGCATCTATCTGTCTCCCTTACAATTTATTTCAAATTCATCTGAGGCATCCATCCACTGTCTCCCATCTTTCAGAGAGGATGACAGAAATGAGATTACTTGGAAACTGTCTGAGGACTGAAATTCATTCTGCGCTGGCACAGAGCACGGAACCCAGTGGGAGAGAGCCACGGAGGGCTTCTTTTCTTGGAACACTGTCATCTATATACTGCTTGTATATCTTTATCTGTGCTGTATTAAAGCACAACAGATATAAACTGCTTACATATACATATATGTATATATAAATTAAAAATATCCCTCAGGCCGGTATATGGGGGGTCCTGTATGTGTCAAGTCTTTCAAGCAAACCACAAAATCCAAGAATGCAGAAAGATCAGTTGAATATTAATCAAGGGTTGCAGCAGGGGGGCTTTCAGGCTCCCTGGGCATCAATGTTAGTGCTAGGGCCATGTCTGAAAGTTAATGCTACTGGTTTTTTCCTTGTTTTGGTTTGTGTTGGTGCCTTACCTCAGTTCTTAGCAGCTCTTTTTTAAGGAAAGACAGATTAGTGATGAAGTAAAAAGATCAAACGGATTATCCAGTGATGATTAAGTTTTATCAAGTGATTCGTTCGTGCTATAGCCCTTACCAATTCAGCAACAAATCAGTTTGCCTTTGAAATAATGTCACAGAAGAGGCATTGGCCATCAATTAAATCAACAGCTTGTATGTGCACATTTTGAACACCTGCAAAACAGAGAGATTTCATCCTTTCTCTCAGATACCGCATGATTTAATGAGGTTGGCATATTCTTCAAAGTACTTGTATAACTATGTCAGCGTCTTTGTGAAATGTGAGTGCACAGAATTAGCTCTGAGCACCCACTGCCACTGACGTCCCACCTATGGGCAGCGGCTGCAGCAGGGGCTGGTGCTGAGCAGTGCAGGGAGGGTGATCCACCAAGTCTAACAGAACTGTGACTTCTCATGTGCAGGACTCCCTACATATCTAAGCAGCAACACCAATCTGCTGATCAAATCCCTGACAAACAAAATCACTTTGACTACTGTTATTAGATTGGTATCAGAGGGAAAATACGCATGCAGAAACTTAGGACATATTTCTGAAATTTCTCATGAGCAACAAACTGCTGTCGTATGTATGGCCTTTAGGCAGCTCTTCTGCACTCATTCAATTAAATCCTAGTAAATGGAATCAGGAAGAGCCAGCTAAGAGATGCGATGTATTTCTTCCCTCCTCCTGAGACTGCCTGCCAGCTTGCAGCCCACCTATTAGTAAGAAAACACTGCAGCTGCTCAGTGCTAGAACTGTGAGTTTTCATAGAGTATCTCGTGCTTGTGATTTAGGAAACAGTTCTGTCATCCTACAATTTATTGCATATTCTGTCTTTTGATTTGTGTATGTGTCTACAAATATATGTATTTCTGCATATTTTGCTTGAGATACATAGATTTGCATGATTAAGTGTGATTGGAGACTCTATCCAATAATTAAAGGTAGCCACGCGTCACAGAACTTGTGGTGAAAAGACTTGCTTTCCAGTTTAATAGTGGTGAAATGCAAGGTTTGACTGCATGCCCCCAGCAGGGCTGTAGTCAGCCCCAGAGCCTGACACTGCATCTTATTTGAATGGTTCTGCAGACCATGAGAAACTTGTTCCAATTACAGAGCTGATTTTTTTCCTACTTTAATGGTTCTCTACAATTTACTGAACTGAAACCTATCATCAAAAACAGAAAAAAATTTGAGAGGATCTTAGCTGCTGGAAATTGGTAATGGTCTCAGAAGTCAACAGCTTTGTCCCAATTACAAAAATGAGCCCAGAAACCCCTACAATCAACACATACCCTGCAGAAAAAGCCTGCTTATTCTTTAGGATCTCTTTGAGACTGCTACATCCCTCCTCAGATTGCTTTCTTCCCCCTTCCCTGTTTTGTTACTTACTCTTTGTGTAATGTAGCGACCGCTTGAGAACAGCTCAGGCTTACGGCAGACCACTAGGAAGATGTGACTGGGGTGTTCCCCTGCATGCTGCCCCGTGCCACAGCCAAACTGCATGCTCTGCCTAAAAAATACCAGAAGCATTGGAGAGGCATGAAGAAATGATGTGCATATTTTGATGCGTATGCCTGTAAAAGCTAATGAGCAAAGAAACGATAGCTTGAGCAACATATTTTTAACTTTTAACAGCTTTCTGTCTGGAAATTGATCTTATTTCTGCAATTACAGTGTGATACAAAGACCTGGCAGCAGGTGTTCATGTGCTAATTCAGAAGCTGTGTCCTTAACACCGAAAAACCAAACCAGGGGAGAGGGAGATGCAGATGTGCATGTTGTTACCTGAACAGATTTGCTGCACATGTAGATGCATGCAGGTCCAGTGGTACAGAAGGAAACAAGAGGACTGCAGCAAGAAGTTTTAGCAGAAGGGATGTGAAGTTAAAGTGAGGTTTGTCACAGTGCAAACAAGCTGCTGAAAATCTAGCTGTGTGCATGCAACCCGATGTTTTAGGGTCTGCTAATCTCTTCTGGTTTTAAGTCTCTTATATGATTTTGATAGATGGGGAGAAGAGTCTTGCTGAGACCATTACTTAGCAGCTATTTGTTTTTATTCTCATCCTAAGAAGAGGATTCACTTAAAAGTATTCACTTTAATATGCTTAGGGATATTGTTTAACTTTTAGATGTTTACTCTGCTTTCTGTCTACATTCACTACACAGGAATGCAAGATATCTCTGGCGGTTTCGCTGAGCTCATCTACTTCTTTTCTGCATCAGTGAAGCTGAGTTGTGTACAGATGTACCCTTATTTTTTACTATTGGATGCCTTAGAAAAATAAAAACATTATGGTTTGAGGGACTGACCAGGCAGAGTTCAGATAATGAGAGGAAATTTCCATACCAGTAGCACAATGAAAATTTTGATAGATTTAGTGAAGCATCTCCCAAAGATGACACATTCTTAGAGAACACAGGGGCATAGTTTTCCTGCCGGGTCAGTTATTTTGGTTATGTATAAATGTTTTTCCCTTCCCAGCAGACCAGATAATTGTTTGAACTATTACCTCAGATGCTTTATTTCCACAGATGTTCTAATGCCACATTTGCATTTTTCTCGGTCCTTCAGGCAGCCCTATTAGTTTTCATCTCTCCCTCATCATAATTTCAGCAGCTGGCATTGCAGTCCCTAAGAGCTGACTTTTCCAGATATAATTGCTGATCTCAAGTTCACCAGAAGAGCCATTCCGATGCTTCCTGCTAGGTTTTTGCTTGGGTGAAACTTGTTTTCTTTCCAAGGCTATAATGTAAGCTCACTACTTTTGAAGTTCTCTAAGGAAAGGGGAAAACAGTTTTGATGTGCCCATGCTCCTACGGCTGTCCATACATAGATGTTAGCTGGCTTGCCACTTGTCTGTATCCTCATTCCTTACCTTTCACAAGGATAATTAACCTCTGTAAAGACCACAGATCCGCATAAAGATCAGTTTGCTTGTTGATGTTAAGAGTCTGGGTACAAATGTACCCAACATGCTGTGGCACAACAAAACCCATGGCAACTAAGAAGGTGAATTCCTGATCAAAGTCCTCACTCCTGCCTTCTGCAGGGCCTTGGTATCTCTCTGCCCACAGCCAAATCAGGCCTGCTGCATGAGGAGCTGTGTAATACAAGTCCCTCTCTCTATTGCTATCCAATAGTGTATTTTCTTCTAACAGGGATAGTTGTCACCTGTATCAGCTCCCTGACCAGCTCAACAATGCTGCATCCAAATTACAGCCCAACCTCAAGAGTAAAATATTAGACCAAACACAAGCATTAGATGTATCTCTCTCTGCCATGATATGCGCACGTACGTAGCATTACAGGGTAGCAGCTCCATCAGTTCTGCACACTAATTCTGAGGCAGGCGCACCCCAGCACTCATTGCTTTGTGTTGCAGCTTAGGAGGGTGACATAAACACACCCCCACCTGTCTTATTGCTTGAGGGCGGCCTGCATGGGTTGCTTCCAGCTCCATAACCATAATGGGCTGTTTGTGTTTATGGCCCCGGTGCCATCCTGTGCCTGCGGCTTCAGGGCCACTGACGTCATGCTGCTGGGAGCACCCACCTGCAGCTCTGGTGGCCCTGCGCAGCCCGCCTTTATCTGCATGGGGTGGCACATATAGGGTGAGCCCGCTGGCAGCCGTGCGTTACTGCTGTCCTTGCAGCTCCCGTGGCACTGCAGGTATGTTCCCCACAATTGCTTTGCCTCATAGCCAAGGCAGAAGGGTTCCCTTCAGCTTAAGCAAATCCTCAAACCATACCTAGAGGCTCAGCATCGCTGAACAGAACTGCTGGAAATTGTAGGTTTTGTTCATGAGAACTTGTCATAACCATGAAAAATGAAGCTTTCTTTTCTCTTAAAAAAAAAAAACCTCACTCTCTTAATTAAGAGTTTCTTTTCTGTTAAGTTGTCAAATGGTGAAAAGCTTGTGATACGTTTTTTCAAAAGACAGAAAACACGGGGAAATATTTTGTGTAGAAAAAACCCAACCTTCCATGGGAAGAAATGTGCGATTTTGGTGAGTGCTGGGGAAGATTACGCTGCTCTGTTTCATACTTGTATCAGACCTGTTTGTCTGAGGTGCTGGATCTGTTGGAGTGTTGGAGCAGTGGTGAGATGTGTGCTTTCCCTTCCTCTCACAGCCTGTGCAGCTTGTATGCATTTGTGCAGCATGCCTTCTCCTCAGCTAAAGCTGCTGGCTAACAAGCTGCCTTACCTCATCATGACTTTTATGTGCCTGCTCCCTAGAAGGCTTAATCCCTTATGATATATGCCACGTTGCTGTTAGTGATTTTATGCTGCTATTAGAGTTTATATATTGCTTTAATGCTTTCTAATATGACTCCAGATTGCAAACGTTTCAAAGCCTACGTGTCATAATTAATCTTTATTAGCTGAATTGGAAAGTTGGAGCACTCAATTTCTCCCCTTATAATACTTCAAATAAAATAGTTTATGAGGTCGTGCGTGCATGTGAAACATGCAAACAGAAATTCAAGGAAACGTTGTAAAAGAACAGTTTTGCTATTAAGCCTGTAATTATTACAGTTTTTTTCTCTATTTTGATTAGTGAGATTCCTGTTGATAATGGCATGCCTTTAGATTGGGCTTATAAAATCTATTTGACATCTGTAAAATTGTTGGCCTGAGGTGCTTACAAAAAAGAAGTGGGAGCTGCTTGTAGCTCAAGCAGAGGCAACTGCCTTCCTGCTGCTGCTCTGGATCAGACCAACCCCACCACTTCTGCTATAACTGCTTTTTTTAAGGTGGGAGGAGACAGTCTCATCTTAGTTTTGGTCCAGAAAATGATATTCTTATCAGGTAGTACAGAAATTCTTATTGGTCAGTGTTGCATCTCCACCATTCCCCTTTCTAGCGATCTAGTGCTGTAACATTTTCTTTTCATGGGACTTAAAGGAGAAACTCCCCTGAAATGCTGGGTTGTCTTTGGGACACAAAGATATTGATGGGCCTGGGGCATCTCCCATAAGAGGAAAGACTGAGTAACATGGGTTCTGTTCAGGCTGAGGAAAAAAAGACTGAGGGGCTATTTGATAAATGTTTATGAATATCTAAAGGGGATGGGAAGCAAATGGATGAGGCCAGGCACTTTTTAGTGGTGTGTAGTGGTAGAATACATTATCTGTCACTAAACCTTGTACATAGGAAGTTCTGTACTAACATGTGGAAGAATTTCTTTACAGTAAGGATGACAGATCACTGGAACAGGTTGCCCAGAGAGGCTGTGAAGTCTATTTCTATGGAGATACTCAAGACGCGTCTGGATACCTACCTGTGATCTATTGTAGGGAACCTGCTTTAGCAAGGGGTTGGACTCAGTGATCTCTTGAGGTCCCCTCTAACCCCTGCGATTCTGTGATTCTGTGATTGTAACTCATGTTGCTGCAGTTTCCAAAATAATTGTAAAATATACTACTGCTCATATATTCCTGCTGAAACTCAGCTCCCAGAGATGAAAAAAAACAACCATAAAACTGTGTGATGTTTCATACATTTTATTGCTTGTAGAAGAACAAAGTAGAAGATTTAAATCTCTGACTTGTCAGACTTCATTGAATCACAGAACTGCAGGGGTTGGAAGGGACCTCAAAGCTCATCTACTTCCAACCTCCTGCCATGAGCAGGGCTGCCAATTTCACAATGAATAATAGCTTATGGATTTTTGATTTTCAAAAGGTCTGTAAGGGTATGAATATATGTTAAAAATTCAGTTTTATTTTTTCTGCTTAAAATATAATATTTCACATACTGTTCTTCGGCATTTGCCATATGAGATTTAAAGGCAGAAATCTTGCTGTATCTTAATCTAAATAATTATAAATATATCATTCTGATCCAGGAAAGTATATAAATGTGCAGGTGTTGCAATTTGATCTTGTTAAGAATGAATACTTGCATGCAAGAAGTTAGGAAGATCTACAACTATCTTTGGAACATTGGTAGCAAGTGAATTTGCTGTGAAATATG
Organism: Chrysolophus pictus; assembly: GCA_037305975.1. Lineage (NCBI taxonomy): Eukaryota > Metazoa > Chordata > Aves > Galliformes > Phasianidae > Chrysolophus > Chrysolophus pictus. The sequence continues at coordinate 151,232,706 of CM074576.1, forward strand.
CAGAAATATGTGATAAAAGCTTTGCATTATGAAGCAACTGGCAAAACTTTAGATAGCAGATCTGAGTTTTATCCATAAGAAGCATTATAAAATGAAAGTAAAACGGATTTAATACCTGTCTGCAATACACCTGAGGGGCAATTACAGCAAATACTTTATTTTATGGAAACTATTCTGTAGAATTATATAGTATACATAGTAATACCCCAGAACCTGCTCCTTGATAATTTACTCTATTCAGGTGAGTGAAGGGAGAGTACTGGTCCATACCACAAATGATGAGTTGTTTTTACGACTAATGCATACTGTCTGTGTTGTGCTGTAGGGTTTTGTGTGTCTGTCTGGTTGGTTATTTTGTTATTCGCTGCCTTTAAGACATTTGTTGAGAAAATCAGGCACTTGGAAAATGTATGCCAATTAAACAGAATGACATTTTGGCTTTCTGCTTAGTTGAGGCTATTTCAAGTCCCCGTCACCCAAATCGGAGCTAAATGTCATATGTTTAGATCTGGCACGTGGAGAAGTAAACTGGAAGGAGCTTTCTATTTTCATTACGCTCATTTTAAATGGGCTCTTAATCATATTTATCCAACGGCTTGTATTAATGCGATAACACACCAGGTAACGTGCTTAACACAGGTCCCTACACATGTAGTTTTAAAAGAGAGCTTTCATGCTGCAGTGAACTACAGTTAGCAGGACCACAACTAGATGAAGTGTAGGTGGTCGGTTGCCTGATGGTGCAGAGAGAACCTGAAGTTTGTGCTGCGGTGAACTAGAGTTAGCAGGACCACAGCTAGATGAAGTGTAGGTGGTTGGTTGACTTATGGTGGAGAGAGAACCTGAACTTCATGCTCCCATCATTTGCATGTCTGTAAATAGAGAATGACTGTAGTGAAACCTGGAGGGCTGTGACAGTTTCCATGTTGTAACAAGGCTCATGAGGAAGAAGTGTAGGCGTACTTGTCTAATCATTGATTTTTCTGTCCTCTGATAACCCATCGTGTTTTCTGGCTGCTTGGCAAAGAAGTCCTGCTTCAGCATTTGACACTGTTTGTTGATATGGAAATAATTGATGCCACACATTTAGCATGACTTAATGTATACGGGGTCACAGACGGGCAAAGCACTTCATAGGCAAATAGAATTGGCAGGTTCCTGTCCAGTACAATGTACAATCTGTGTGCAATCATCAGCCATAAACAAACTTGGGGTGTCTGAAGCTGCAGCCAAACAGCAGTATGATGGAAGCTGTGGTGCTATTGTATTCACTTGCAGTGCCTTTAGGAGCTCAGGTGTCAGCTACCCAGCTACAAACACTTCAGGGGGGCTGCATGCTCTTCTCTGAACGGAGGGTGGGGTGGCGTGCCCTGAGCAACTGTTGTTATCATGGGCTATGTCTAAGTTTTGGCTTGTTTGTTTCAGTTTGGGATAGAAGATCTCACTGGCACCAACCTCTGGCATAGTGTTTTGGGTAAAAGGTTCACATTGATGTTTTGGGAGGGTGTGCACCTGTATGTGGCAGCCAGCTGTGGCTGTCAGTCCTGCATACCCCATGGCAATGTCAAGGTGGCTGATCTGAGACGAGCAGGTTGGATATGCTCATTTCCAAGTGAGCTCCGAATCAGCTATTGTGAAGCCAAAACCAATTTGTACACTGATGAGCAGCAATCATTTCCTTTGCCCAAGGGAGAATTCTGTACCATGTTGCCTCTGCAACATGGGTCATCTTTGCTGTAAATAGCTGGATGCCAGGCAATTTCTCGGCCATAGAGAACAGCTCTTATTTCAGTCAGCTAAAAAGGTGGCTCTTAGTGATAGCATTTAACGTGCAAAACACTGCCACCATCCTGTAGGTAGTTTGCACTATCGCTGTCAGCAGCAGCAGAGGGGAATTATAGCAGCAATTTCCTTGTCTGTACAAGGACAGGGCAAAGAAGGAAGGGGGAGGACTTCTGCTGCCCTCAGCTGGAATTCTGCACGTGCTTATCTGACCTTAATCCTCTATCAATACATTGCAGTGATAAACAGAGACAGTCTTAGGTTGGGAGTTTTTGGGTGTGCAAAATGGATGCTGTTGGAGTGTACATGGTTGTTAGATCCTGAAAGTGCATTAAAAAAGGTCTGTATGAGGAGAGGAGAGGAGAGGAGAGGAGAGGAGAGGAGAGGAGAGGAGAGGAGAGGAGAGGAGAGGAGAGGAGAGGAGAGGAGAGGAGAGGAGAGGGGGAAGGGATATGATTGGAAATTTTTAATAAATATCTGAATGTTTGTCATCGTCAGAGCTTCCGAGTGATGTTCAGGCTGGCAAAGCAGCCTGTCAATCATAGTGTGATCCCTTGCAGGTTCATGTTGGTACAGGCAGACCGAGTACCTCCTTTCCAGCGGGTGTGAGACTCATGCTTTGACAGCAGCACTGGGAGCAGTGACGCATGCTCATGGATAACCTACGCCACTCAGCACTGTCCCGTTTGCTGTCAGATTTAGAAATGGCACTGGCAGGCTCTCATCACGTCGGACTTCTCCCTGGAGACTGGTTGTGACAAGCTTTTGAAAAATGTTTTGGAGGCAGTGTTGAAAAGTCTCCTGTACGAAGCCCCGGTATCCTGTTTAAGTGTACAGATGTTATCATTGTGAAAAAAGGGACCTTCACCTTCTTCCTGAGTGAGCCTTTGCCAATTTATACTTAGCACTTTATGCATAATTTGTCCCAACATCATCAGGACACAACATATAATAATAGTGTTTTTAATTCTGGAGGGCTCAAGGTTCTGTGCAGAAGAAAGGTGCTGTGGTTTTCCTTTTATAAATGTGGTAGTGGAAGCTTGGAGAAGTAAGCTGCCAAGATTCATGATAAAACTGGATAAAGAACATGGCTAAACCTCTAGCCAGTCTCCTAACTGATAGGACTGTGGTGCCTTTCATCTCCATGGTTTCCTTCCCCATGCGTGCAGAACCCCATCTATCAGACTACTCTGTGAGGAGCTGGACTTAGCTCAGTAATCCCTCTGTCACCACTGCCACTTCTTCTCCCTCAGGGGCCCATGCGTAAGTCGGTCCATCTTATCAGTGTCTCCCAGATGGAATGGCTGTGACTGTTGCGTGGGGTCATGCTACAGGAAACGGATGGCAAGGATGCAGCTCATGCAGGGGGAGCAAGGTGGATGTCTCATGCTTTGGTCACTGCCTCTGCTCAGCCCCCAGAGATTTTGTTTTCCTGAAACAGGGCAAGGCGGTCAAACGCAGCACTGATGTCTGCTCTGCTGTGTGCCACGTATGGTGTTATATGCCCATCTTCTGTCATCCTAAGTTTAAACAGACCTTCCATTCCTAACTTGCATGATTTTTAAAAGGTCACTTCTTTAAGAAGGCCAGCAAAATAATGTAAATATCGAGAGTTAATCACTGTGAGTTAAACTACTGTGAGTAGTGCTGGTGTCCTGACGTGAAGAAAAACATTGGAAAAGGATGAAAGAGTGCTGTGCCTATAAGGACAGCTGAGCAGTCTGTGAACCATTTTGAGAAATCTGAACTTTAAATTGGCACAGTGGATTTCTAGCATGATTTAACACTTTTATCATTAGCTTAAACCATAGAAATGAATGTAAAAATGACTTTGTCAGAAGATAAAGCAGTGAGAGAATTCTTCTATGGGCAACCACTTCTACCTGTGTCACTTTGAGCTCCAATTCCTGCCCATATTTGAAGGTATTTGCTTTAGTGGATGGAAGGTTCAGTTGGGAATAAGGGCAGCGTGTGGGAAGAACATTTATCCAAGTCTGTGGGCTTTTGAAAATGACAGTGAGAGGAAGTGTCTGGTGAGGCTGTGGGAAATACTGTGCTGGGCAGTTCTGCAGGCAGTCCTGTCTGCTCTGGAGTGGGGAAGAAGAGCTATGCAAACCAGCTCTGTGGGTTGAGAGGAGGGGAAGTTGCCTGTGCTTGGCCGAACAAACCTCTTCCTAAAAGCTGCATCAGGAGAGCTTTCTTTGTATATATGTCTGTATCCGTGTTAATACTGCTGTGACCAAGCACACACTATATTCTCCCAACTATATATTACACGTTCCTATCTCTCTTCCTCTTGAAGTTTCATCATTTTGTTGATAGCCTACTGATATTATTTAAATAAAGCTGATATTATTTAAATAAAACTCTCAATTATTGAATCAACTGTGATTTACAGAAAGGCTTGTATTGCTAAAAAGCCAAGCAACTGAAGCCCTTTAAATGTCCTTTTTCCAACTTATCCTCTCCATGCTTTGATCAACTGCGTCTGGCAAGGCTTAAAAAAAAGTCCTGAAGGTTTCTGAGGTAGTAATTGTGTTTCATCCTATGTGCTGGGAACCACACAGTCCCCTTTGGAAACTGCAATTATCACTTCGGTGAAAACCCCAAACCCACAACATTTGGCTGTTTCATTTCCTACTGACCTTCATCTCCTGAGTTCTCCACTCTCTGGGATATTTGGAGTCGTGAATTAACGTTCTTGTTTGAGCTGATGGACTGAAGGAACCCAGTTCCCACTTGAAAGCTTTTTCCTGACAGCCTTCCAAGCTCAGCTATGTAAGAAGAATGACAAGTTGTCACGTGTGTGCAGGTAGCTTGTGTGAGTTTGCTTGCATGATTACTGCATTGGGAAAGTACTGCTTCCCGTAGCATACTCACCAACTGCCTGGTTGGTCTCTGAATTTTGAATAACTTTGAACAAACCAGTGTTGGATTTGAAGAAGGAACACCTGTGAAGAAGGTTATTTCTAGGGTGCATTTTTTTCCTTTGGAATGTCAGGTCTAAAAGTTTTGAAGGCCTCACACAATGAAAACAACAATAACGTGTCAGATGATAATGCCACATAATTTACCTCTGATAGTAGATTATCTCATCGTACATAGGATTCAAATTAAAGAATGCAAGTAAATATCAGCAGGGAGATACATTCATAAAGGCAGCAATCCCTGCAGTGCCGTTAGCTGTGTCAATATATGTGTGTTTATATATGTGCATGCCTTGGGACTGTTGCTGCCTCCAGCTAGAGAAGGCAAGCAGCGTGACTCAGACTGAGCATCCCAACAGCTCAACCCGAGGGTGAGGTCCTGCTGGGCCCATCTGATGGAGTCCTGGATCAATTTGTCTAACAACATAGAGATGGTGACAAGCATTCTGCTTAGCTCAGAAAAAGACTCCCTCACTACAATTTTCTGAGTGATTATAGGAAGAGTATTCTGCTTACACTTTTCTGTAGTTTAAAATGCGTTAAACATTATGCACTTAAATGTGTTCTTCGTGTAGCTATTCTGAAGATCGTAGAATATTTTGGGTTGGAAGGAAGCTTTAAGATCACCTAGTTCCAACCCCCAGCTGTAGGCCCATCCAGCCCAGCCTTGAATGCCTCCAGGGTGGGAGCATCCACAGCCTCACTGGGCAACCTGTTCCTGCGTCTCACCATCCTCACAGTAAAGAGTTTCTTCTCAGCCCTCAGGAATTGAAGCACAGGAGGCATTTCCCCGAGGAAGGCACGCTGCGCACAGGTGTGGCTCGTGGCTGCCATACACTTAAACGCTGAAGGATTTATCTCCATGTATAATGGGGACCGAAACGTCACCAGTTGCTGCAGTCCATCACTTCGGAAAGCCCAAGGCGGACGATTTAGGAGCTTCGACAGACCGCGTGCGTTCCGCGCACGGCCCCGGGCAGCACCCAGCCGTGCCCGGGGGCTTCGCGCTGCGGCACATCGCCAAACCGCGCCACCGCGCCGCCCCACCTTCTCCCCTCGGGCCTCCGCCTTTCCCCACCCGGGCTGGGAGGGCCCCGCGTTCTCAAGCGCCGCCTCTCCGTCGCGCCGGGCCGCCGAGGGGTTAATCCGGGTGTGCCGGAGGAGAAGCCGTGCAGCCGCGCGCCGCCCCGAGGCGTGCCCGTCCCTCCAGCACGGCGGCGGCGGCACCGAGCCTTCAGTGCCGGCGCTGGGCGACCGCAGGCGGGACCTCTGTCCGGACCCGTGCCCCGACGGAGCAGCAGCAGGAGAAGAAGGAGGAGGCGCGGCCCCGCGGCGCGATGCCGGGCAGCGACACGGCGCTGGCCGTGGACAGGACGTACTCGGACCCGGAGCGGCACCGGCGCCGCAAGACGAGGGTAAAGCGCGTGGCGGTTCGGGGCCGAGCTCGGGAAGTTTTGTGCCGCGGGGCCGGGCTGTGAGGAGCAGCCACGACCCGCAGCTGCTGCCGGGGGGACCCGCTCGCGTTGTGCCCTGGTGGAGCTGGAGGGATGTGGGCTGTTAGCGTGCGCTTCTGTGCCGTGCTCCCGATCCTGAGCGCTCGCTTGTCGGTACAAGAAGATGGAAAGAAACCGGCTGTTGGCATAACAGAAACCGATACGCGATAGAAACTAGTGGGAGGTGGGAGGGAGAGAACTTAACTCACCGGCGATGACGGCGCTGGTGGTTTCGGGAGCTCCGTCTGCGGGTCGCCGGGCTCGGACCGACGCCGCGCCGCTCGTGGTCGCTGACCTGTGGGTCGGTGAGTTCATCCAGCAGCACGGCACGGCGGCTGCCCTGCTCCGGAGCCTGCAGGAGGGCCGGGCTCTGCCCTGAGGCGAACGCGAAAGTGTATCTGTGTGCCCTGGGTGATGGCATACGCTATGTGCCACTGCGTGGGATAGTTTTTCTTATGGTCTGCTGGCAAGTTGAGCTTCACTTTATTATTATTATCATTATTATTTTATTCGTGTAATGTATGCTACCTGTATTGACAACTCCCTGTTGTAGTGATGGCAGGTGGCTCTCGGGGGTCTGTGCTCGGGGGTTTGGGTTCTTCCCCCGACGCTCAGCTCCAACAGGTAGAAGGCACATGCTGCTCCTCGCTGCACACTGCAGGAGTTGGGCTTTTTCTCTCTTCTATCCGTGGTGTTCTCTCCATCCCCTCCCAACCCATGAATTAAAAGTGCTGAAGTGCTTCATGCTGCAAGCTCAGCGTGTGTGCTACTCATAACCTGGTTACAAATTGTATGTATTTCCTTTCTTTTACTCTTTACAAGGTGAAGTAGTTAGTTTTTTTCATTATTCTTGCTCGACGAATAATGTGCTAACGTAGTATGCCCATGGAAGAAAACTGCATGCCTTCAAGGCTGATTTGGGGCATGTGTAAGAGCTAAAATGGGAGTTTCCACTCTGTAGTCCAGCTGATCTGCTTAATAGCATGAAGTATCATGGCTAACATGTGGTACAGTGCATCATACCTGCATATGGAAAAATAATAATAATAAAAAAACTAATCTTAAGACATTTTCATGAACTCATTGGGCTTCGGTCTAATTTTGAGTTTCATTTCATCAGGTTTAACCTCTCCTTTCCTTCCTGCAACCATGGGAATCGGAAACATAGTCCTTTATCAAGTTCCTAGAGTTCATGTAATTGCGTTGTTCCAGGGTCTGCACTTAAAGAGTTGTATAGGCTCCATATATTGTAATATAATTGGCAGAGATGGAAGCAGCAGGCTTTGTACTCCAGATGATAGCAAGAGCTGGCATTAAGTATGTTTGTGCTTATTAGGGACAAATAGGATGTTTTCCTGAGTAACTTCATCATTCCTCTTGCTGCTTTAACTAGAGGGACAGAAATGGCCAGGCACTGGAGCAGCAACAATTGGTGCTATTATGTAGGAAAGAAGCAAGAAAGAAGGATGCTGTTTCTCTCTTAGAGGCTGAACAAAGAGCGTCAGAGCAGCTGGAATTGAAGCTGCAGTTCTCAAACATTCATGGAGAAAAACAACACAGGGAATGAACACAGCAGCAGTGGGAGGGTACTCTGAGAGCCCAGGCAATCCGGGCAGTGCTTGTGTGAAGCAGTCTCAGAGCTGCCTCCATCAGCACAGTGGAGATGGTGCGTAGTAAATAAGGTGAGGTGCATTTAATGTAGCTCGAGGAAAAAAGGAGGCAGAGTAGCTGCTGGACTGCTTAGTCTGCTTAAAATAGAATACTGAGTCTGGTTTTTGGGAGGTTAGGTTTTGGAGGACTTAGCTAGCCCTATGGGTTGCTGCCTGCGTCCTGACTGTCTTCACACTGCTACTGTGTATGCTGGAGAAGGTCATCACCAAATTCAGTTTGTAGAAGTGCTAGAGCAACGTACCATGAATACAGCCTTCTGAGGGGGAGAAAAGATCTTAAAATTCCTGCTGCTGGTCTAAAGCTCCTTCAGTGTAAGGCACTGGCTCTGTTCAGTGCTTCCTATTTAAGACCACTTGAAGTATGTTTTCCTGGGCTCTTCTAACAGCTCTCCAATGAGCTGTGTTACATTGTGCAAAGATTTCAGTGCCTGAAAGAGAGAAAACGCTTTAATGAGGAACAGCAGTCATTCTTAGCATATGGAGAATTACTGCTGCCTGAGGAGGCCAAGAACTTTGAGGGAGAGGTTGGGGTTCTGCTCCTCTCCTTGGCCAAGTTGTTGGGGAGCTGCGCGTGGCAGCACCGAGTGAGGCATAAAACCACTTCAGTCTGCTAATTTGTGCCTCATTATGTTATCGTGTGCTTCAGGAGTGCCCTGTTAAATCTCTCACCTCTGAGTGCTCACCAGGTTGTCCTGTTTAGACCTCAGAAACCTGTGTATACTTTCATGCTGCTGATCAGAGCTCTTTAATCTCGAGCCCTAAAAGCCTTTCAGTACAGGTGTCCTCTGCAATGCATCAGGATTATCAATTTATACTGAGTGTGGCCTTGTAGAATAAAAGTCCTCTTCTAGTACAACTGGAACATGAGTTCCTGTACTGCATCCCATTGTAAGTCTATGCAGCGATGCATCCTGCTTTTAACCAGCACCAGATGCTTTAGACAGAGATGCAGGAAGCCCCGGTTGTGTAATGTATGGTACATTGGATCCTGTTCAGAACTCTCCCTCAGTAGTGATAGTTTTATATTTGAAATGGTAATAATTACTACTTTATTTAAAAAAAAAAAAGTCTCACCTGGAGCAGATGTGAATGTGTGGGTGTTTTTTTTGTTGTTGTTAACAAATGGAGATCCTTATTTTCAGTCGTCTTATGTTTTCAGCCTCAGTGAGAATAGCAGTAGAATCAGTGTTTGGGGGATGAAATGATTCTTGTGTGACTGTACTGACATTAGAGAACAACTTAAAGAAGTACAGGTTTCCACTTGTTTTCTCGTTTTTTAGCAATAGAACACATCCTCTGAATGTCTCTTCCCCTCTTCTTGTGTCTCTTATGATCCCTCCCATTCGTCTTGTCTATAAGCGAGGCAGACTTCTTAATAATCTCGCCTCATATGGAAGTCTTTCTAAGCCTCTAATCACTTTCATCATCTGTGCTAGGATTCCCTTTATTTCTTGTAATCTTTTGTATATTTAGAGGAAATAACATAAAGGGGCTTAGAAAAGATTATTATTATTATTTTAAATGACAAAAACATACATACAAAAAAACCGACAAAACCAAAACATCGCAGTTGCAGGAGAAACAGTGATTTATTTGATGCTCCTGGTGTTGCTTTCAGTATGGGGCTATGCTTCTTCTGGGCTTCTGGAGCTCGTAATCAAACCTTCAGATGTTTTGTGCTCAGAGAACTGATGTGTGCTTTTCCCGATTTCCTCATTTTTTGGCGTAAGATGAAGATAATTTGATGAGACAGAATGTTGTTCAGACCTTCAAGCATTAGCTTTAAATCCACAATATATCTAGAAATCTATGAAACCTGTCAGATACTAAGCTATGTGATGCAGGAGTGATGGGGGTAAGAGAAGGAAATCACAATTGAGGTAGGACCTCCAAAAGACAGATTAGCCATGTCGAACTGAAGAAAAACCCAGTTTGTTTGTGTAGAACTAGAATCCAGTTTTGATTATTTAGTCACTGCAGAACTATTTGGGACTAACTTCTTAATATATTTTTTCCAGTGCCAGAAAGAGCTGTTAGGAAGCTTACAAAGAAGCTATCTTTTTTCTTTCTTGTTTCTTAGGGGTGGGGATTTGTGTTCTTTCTAAGGTTTAGGATGATTTTTACGATTAGAAGTTCTGTACTTAAACATTTCATACCTTTTGGTCTCTCTGCCTGGGAACTTACCTTTGCTGTACTTTTGTCTCTTCCATACTGCAGTGGGTGATGTTGCTTGCAGGACTGGGGCATCTGCTTGCGGCTCTTTAAATGTTAGATGTATTAACAGCAACAACACAAAGCCACAGCCACTGGAGGAGAGTCTCCATCCTTTCAGTTTGCTTGTTTTGAAGGACGTTTGATTGCCCTCCTGTCAAATTGCCAGTGCTGATGCAGGGGGCTGCAAGCAGTTCTAGATCTATAAGTTGCTTACTGTCATCATCTCCATCAGTGAGGCTGTAGTCGGGTGCCACCTGGCACGGTGTCCACACTGAGGCTGAGCCTGTAAGGATTTGGCTGGATGGGACTGCTCTCACTTCTGTTGTCCAGTTCTAGGGCAGAAAGTGTGCAGCTTTTATCTTTGCCCCTAGAGCTGAGTGTGGTTTTGGGAAAGATGTGGGTATGAGATGAGATTGTATATAATGTTGGGGTGTGGTGTTATATAATAATCCTTTTTCCTATTATATATTCAGGTGGAATAACTTTGCTAAAGAACATTTGCATTATCGCTAATGAGGATTGCATTGTTTTTACTATTGAAATTTTCAGCTTTTCCTTAAGTCCAAAAGAGGAATGGAGTATTAATATGCAAAGCCAAAAATAAACCTGCTGTTCCAAAACCTTGACATATGGGATCTAGTATGCAACCAGGATGGCTTGTGCCTGTGCAGCTAACCTTCTGCAGATTCTCTCAGCAAGTGAGAACTCCTCTGAGGCTGTTTTTTACACTGCACTACATGATCTAAGCTTTAGTTCAGGGGCAAGAATGGAAGAGGAGGAAAGACCCTCCTAGCTGAGGTGTAATGAATATCTGCAAATTAGGAGCTTCATAGCATGGAGACGTGGCCCATTTTATTATTGTCATGTTTTGGCGTTGCATGTGAGTAAAATTCAAGTGGGTAAAAATTAGTAGCAGTGGTTTCCCATGTCTTTTCTTAGTTACCGCTATACTGGATGCTGCAGTGCATTTTAATGGACCCCTGATAGTAGAAATTTTGGCATATTTTTTGTTATATATATGTATAGTGTATAGTAGACACCTCTTCCGTGCTTTGTCTTTTTGTATATGGCTTGGTAACAGTTACCTTCCCTTATACATTTTTGTTTCAGCAGCTCTGAGTGAAGCAGTAATAGGGAGCTGCCAAGAATTAATACTGTGCAATTGAATTAAAATCAGAATGTGGTGAAAGTAGTTCTGAAGTCTGAGTGTTTCCATTGACAACAGTGGCCTACAGAACCAATCTGAGATGTACTGGAGCAGCCTTACAGAAAACTGTCTTTGTATCAAGTGTTCAGTGCAGGATGGTAGATGATACTTTCAGTTTGTCTTACAGTCTCATCTAGCTTCAATCAAGATGATTTAGGTGGGTTTTCATTTTGGATTTTGTGTTGTAAATGCATGATCTTGTAGCAGGCTTGGCTGAAATGTCTGGAAACAGCTTTGCTTTCTGGCAGAGGTTGTTAGAAAAGAGCAGCCTCTGTGTGTCTGTGTGTGTATGTATGTAAATAAAAACACTGGGGACTGCCATGATTTAACACTTCAAGTGATTGTCTAAGTCATGTGATTTCATTGAAATTAATAGGACTGTCTTTCAAAAAGGAGCCTTTTTGAAAGTCACCACTGTTTTCTCAGGCATCACGTAAGATCTTATTATTACCTTGCTAATGCTACGTTTAGAGGAAGTATTTCTAGTTAGAGATGAAACATGATGGAAACTGGTGCTTTTAAGATTGGGAAGACTATGCTGCTCTGAAGTCAGTTTGTGTGAGCAAAAGATGTTGATTTGCAAAATGATACAAAGCTTTAGAGCAGAGTTGGTGGCAGAAAAACCTGATATTGTCTACCACTACCATAAAAGTCCTCCATGTTTAGATAAGTAACACAGCTTAGAGGAAATGTGGGAAGTCAGTGCTTTGGGGTCTGTAATTGGGTAGTTTTTAAATCTAAGTTAGTTTCTACCTAGGATTTCAGTGCCATGCTAAAAGAAATACTGTGACAGGAAGAGAAGCCCTATAAGGGAAGTTGATGTAGCTACTTTCTCTGGTTTCACAGTATTCAATTTTCCTTTTATTCTGAGTTATTCCCGTACATTTAGTATAGAAATTGCAATTAAGCCAGAAGTTATTATTCAAATGCAAAGCAATGTAAATATGCAGAAATTATGCTGTGTTACACCAGCATGCCTGGACAGGAGAGTGACATTCAAAGATCCAGCTGACAGACCTGTTGGAATTGATTCTTAATATTTCTCCAGTAAGCGTGCTAAAGATTCATTGCTTTGCCTTTGCTTTCTAGGAGACTAGAATCAGATGGGAAGTAGCTGTTGTTTGGGCTCTAGTGGCCATTGACTGTGCTTGGATTAGAGCACGCAAGAAGCTTTGGTTGAAAGCTGCAGGCAGCTGCAAGGGAAGTTGAAAGTTTTGAAACACAGTAGGATCAAAAGAGACATCTAGTGTTAGAAAAACTAGATGAACAGATCTCATTGAGTGAGAGTTGCCTAAATCAGGTCTGAGAGGACTTCTTCCTTAAGGAGGACCAAGGAAGACTTCTGGCTGTGTGCTCAATCACACCCATCACTTCTCCAATTTGCAGCTTTGAACGTTGCTGCTTTCATCCTGCCAGCTTTCCCCATGCTGGTGTGCTATCTTGTACCAAGTCCAGAAATGACACCACAACATGGGGCTCCTTCACCCCACTGTTGTCATACTGTGCTTACAACCCTTGAGTCTATGCTGCTGTTTGTGCTGTGTGGAATGCTGAATTACTAGCCTTTTACTTAAGTCTAGAAGACGCATGAATTCGTGTCTGAAAATGACAGTAGAAGACAGGAAAAATGCTTCTTAGTGTTGGGTGTGGAGCACACACAAGCAAAGCAGTGGGAGAAAAGGTAATAAAATACCATTTGTTAGTGTCAGAGTGACTTTATACAATAGAAATGTTAAGAAACATGCATTGCTCCCAAGCTACGTATTTTTGCTTAGGCATTTAGTTATAGGAAAGTTTTGTTAAATGTCAGCTTTTGGAGCCCTTCCTTCTCTTGCCTACATCAATTCTTCTGTTTACCAATAATGTCTGACACGTGGTGTTATGAAGAGAATTAATCCTGCCTCACACACCTTTGGATTCTCTTTGTCCTGGTAAAAGAAACTTGAGTACCATCAATGGTACTCCTTGAATTGTACCTGGCTTGAGGTTTTTTGTTTTGTTTGCACTTAAATCACTTGGAAGAATCTGCAAAGCACTGAAACAAGTGTAAAAAAAAAAAAAAAAAAAAAAAAAAAAAAAAAAAGTGGATTTGGCTAGAATCAGGCTAAACATTTATTCCAAAGGTTGGATGTAATTTTCTTTTTTTCCCCTTCATGCCATATAGATGTAAGTAAAATGAAATGCTTCAGTACTTGTTACTGCTGCAGTTATCAATGTGTGTGCATAATATGGGTGTGCGTGGCTCTTATTGTGTTAGGAATCTTTGTCTTACTGGAGGTTTTGGCAGGAATAACACAATTCTGTGTCATGATCGTCTCTGATATTTATTGCCAGATCTGCACAGTATCTCTCCACCCACTCATCAGGTTCCTGACTTCTTTCTTCCCCTTTTCCTGCTATGTCCATAAAAAAAGGCTATCTTTGTTCAGATTTTTCCCTATTTCTTAAGAAAGAAATCTGGCTATATTTTGTCAGTCCTCTTTTTGGAGCAAATCACACAATCTCAGTTTTGATGAACAGAGGGAGAACGACAGCCTGCTTCTAAGAATATCTCTTTAACTCTTAGGAGTGTCTTTTAAAGCCAGGCAGTAAATGGCAGCAGACCGATTCAGTTGCTGCCAGGCTCCTGTTGAGCTAAAATGGGTCCAGAAGGTTCACAGTGTGTTTGCTGTACTCCTGAGATGTTTTCCTCCACAGCTTTATGTGACCATCTCTGCAGTGGTACCATTTCTTCAGCCACAAATTCATGCAGTGAGTGACCTCAGGCCCTTCTGAGATGTGCCATTGGCACCAGTGGGGCAGCTGGTCTTGCCTGGGAATTCTCCTTCTGCCATCTGCAAGTGGGCTGAGTCTGGCATCTCAGGTGTTTGGAAAGGTTGGGGGATGTGGGGGAGCAAAGGCAATTCTTAACGAGATCTGAGGAAGGGTTAAGAAAAGGAGAAGAGTGAAGGCAGGAGAAGGTCTTTGACAACCAGCAAGAATTCTTTTTCTGTTTCCAGTAGGTATATCTAACAAATTCTGGATCTGTCCTCATTGATACCTATACATTTTGTTCCCATAATCTGTATGGATGTAGTACTAAGTGATTTGCCTTGGAGACTGTCGGGGAGCATTGCTGTCTTGAACAGCTGGCTGCTTACTGCTGCTAGTAAAGAATGGGTGTTGTTACCACCTTCTTCTGTTGTGTCTTTCCCATGTTAACTCCCATGGTCTTCACTCTCTTTAAAGCATGGAGAGATGCGGGTAAGCAGATCTATTTCTGGCATTTATGAAACCAACTTCCTATGGTTTTCTACCCGAGGGGCATGATTGTGCCTACTTAATGTAGAAAAAAAGATAAACAGATGCATCTTTCTTTGTGCTTGTTTTGTGTGCCTCCAAGGAAAATTTTTGTTGTTGTTGTTGTTTTGTTCAAACATACCGAGGAACTGGAAAGTCTTGAATCACATGCAAATGTTCAGGAGAGTGGATGAGAAACAAACTGCCAAAGCTCAATCTGCAAGTCATCAACCGATTTCTCTACTGACATCTTATTCATAAAACTTGGTATCAGGCTTTTGTTTGTGATCTGTTAGTGCCAGAAGCCATGATATCTTTATTCTTTCAGATTTAGGAAACTGGGCTTTGAGGATTGAGTGCAGTAGTTTACTGATTGTTCTTTCACAAGACATTCTGCATGCAGAGTGGCAACACAGGTCAAACCTTAGGTGGGATTTCTCATTTACTAATGAATGCAAGCATTTTGCTGAAACATGTATGTAAATTGCTCTTCACTTTTGAAGAAGTACTCTTGCAATGAAGATACACCCATCTGCAGTGTTTAGAAACAAATAGCCAAGCCCTTGTTTCAGTTATTTTTGTTTGTACTTGAGAGGATTGGCCAGTCTATGTGCTTTGTGCCATTCTGTGGTGTGGCAATTCATGTCAGAGAAGGCTGAAGTGATTTTTGTGAGGATAATTAATGTTTTGAAACAAAGTCTAGAGCAGTGGGGACGATATTAGCCTAGGGCTGCAGACATGGGTTCATAGTATTGGGACAGCTCTCAGCCCTTGGGTGATGATGGCAGTTTCTTCACCTCCCCAGAGACGATGCGATTTCTCCAAGTGTGCACAGCGTATAACTGCAGTGAAGGATGCACACCTCAGAGCCATTAGCCATCTGGATGGGTATGTTTAAAAATAAATAAATTCAACATCAAAAACCAGAACAAACCCAAAAGACAAGCCTTTTTTGTTGCTCCAAAAATATGCAGTACATGCAGCTTCCTGCTTTCCACGTCAGGCAGACTTCAAGGAGACTATCTGTTATAGATGCTTCTTTGCCCAAAACAGTATAAGCCTTGTGTAAAGCCTTAAATCGTCCATCTGCTCCCAGGCTGGTTGTGTGGGGTACTTCTGTAGCTGAGAGAGAGGCCCAGTTCCTGAGAGTGATGGGTCTGGTCTCTACTGATTTGGTAGGAACTTGAACTGAATTACACAGAGGTGGGCACCTGAATCACGTTTAGATTGTATCCCCTCAAAGCTGCTGTGTGGCAGTAGATATTTTGGGCACTGCAGAAAAGATGCAAGCTTTGTACTTCTTCATGTGTTGTAGAATGAGATGTCTGTACTGAATATCTAGGCATATATGCCAAAACAACTTGACTCTTGAGAGGGAGAGTTCTAAAGGTACTTTTTGTTAGTCCAACAAACAGAACATTTTTCTGGCTCTCCCTTTTCATTTCACTTATGCATAATTCCTCTGTTTTAGGAAACCTCTTCCCCCTTGATCTCTATATTTTGCCAGCTCTGCCATTATGCATAAAAAACTATTGGTCTCTGGGTTCTCAGACATTTGGCAGTACAGGACGTTACCACTCCTTTTCTCCTTTCTCTGTTTTGGCTCAGTAAAATTCATCTCTCTAACAGGTTCTGAATTTCTGAACCTTGGGAGATTTCTTCAGGAGTTTTTAAAAATTGGCTTTGGAAAATCGGAGTGAATATTGCTTCTTTGTGTGTATATACAGGACTATTCTGGGTTTGAAATACGATGGTAGGGTACATTGGTTGTTCCTCTTCTGTCTGTCAGACAGACCTGAGTCTCCTGTAACCTTGTGGGGAAGTTCTGCCAATTAAAATGAAGAAGCATACCTCTAATACAGTTTCCGAAGGATAGGCTGTGAAGATGTATAGCAGGTGAGCATATGTAGGTCTTTTGATCTTAGCAAGAAGTGCTGCGGGGCACACTTTCCATGTCACTGTTACATGTTGCTCATATGGGACTGCTCTCTGCGCGTCCCTGCTGAGTGTTAGTGCTGTCATGTTTGCTCCATAAGGTAGATCTGGCCCGAAGAGGAGCCTGTGCAGTGCACAAGGCTGATGTTGGAGGTGGAAAGACTGTGTTGGAGCTCTGCTGTCATATTGAAGAACATAGAGGATTTATAATGAATTGATTTCGTGGAGGAGTGAAATAGAGACTGCCTGAAGAAGGATGTAATTTCGCTTGCCTAAGTCCTCACCTTCAGAAGATGTGTCCTAATTCCTCTGAAACCTTTAGCTTTTGTGATGAACAGAAGAAATTCTAAGATCTAATCCTCAGAGTAAGAATGCATCAGTTCTCCTTGTGAGTGCTTCTTCAGCACAAACTGTCTGCGAATTCCAAAACTACAGTTATCTTTTCAGAATGTGCCCTGCCAACTTCAGGACGTAATTGATTTTGCTGTCTGTGAATACACCTGTTTCAATTTGAAAACAAGAGAGTGAAGGAGGAAAAGAGGAGCTTTCTACACTTCATCTGCAGTGCTGGGGCTCAAATTAGTTAGTGAGCTAAGGAAATTTGGGTCTGATGCTCATTGCCCTTCAAGCATAGCTGTGCGGGTAATATTGGTGGCTGCTTTCTGCCCGCTGGCTTGTGGCTGTGATGGACAGTTTGCTGGGAACTGCAGTGCTGTTCCTGTGGCCACACACACCTTAGCTTGCCGTTGTTCCTCACCTTTTCTTTCTTTAGCAGCATGAAGACAGAAGTCATTTGTGCTTATGCTGTTTCTACAGAAACTGATTGAAATAACTTGTTAATATGGAAATGGAATTCTTAAATGAGAACTTGAGTTTTTGTGTTTGTTTTTTTTAAATATATATTTGTGAGTGATTTTAAGAGCATCAAGGGCTACAGTTGATTTGAAGGCTGCCCGGTAAGACAGTTTTAAAAAGTCACACAGAATTAAATTTATTTTATTACCATCCTTTGCAAACTACAGTAACTCTTACTGTCTATTTTTAAGAAGAAATTTCAGTCTCTGTTTACATCATTTTGGTCTCTGATTACACGCAGTGTAGCTTGCTAATTTTAGGAGTGTGAACTCCTCGTGCTTTAGTGAGACAAAGTTTTAATA
This sequence comes from Chrysolophus pictus, assembly GCA_037305975.1. Lineage (NCBI taxonomy): Eukaryota > Metazoa > Chordata > Aves > Galliformes > Phasianidae > Chrysolophus > Chrysolophus pictus. The sequence continues at coordinate 151,250,370 of CM074576.1, forward strand.
GCTGTGTCTGAATACCTGGATAAAATTGATCGCTATGCATCTCCATGTAGGGCCACATATGTTGCTTGTGGTGTTGCTGTTTGATTTATTAACGTAGGGCTGGTGGAGTAGGAATGGAAATTCTTATTCCAGTATGAGAACAGTGTTATGTATTAATAAACAGAATCCTCATACGGGTGTGCTTTAATGCTGGTATTGGAATTCAAAGCGCTGCATTTGAACTGAGTCTTTTAAATTCACATCTGAGTCGTGGTCAGCTTGTCATATATTTTGTTAGCGAACACACAGAGCGATGTCTTTATTTTTTGTAGCAATTACTCTGCTAAATCTGGGAGAACTTCAATTTCAGAAGAGCAGCAGTGCCTGGCATCACCCAGTGCTGCGATTAACCTACTGGGAAGAGTCTGCCCCAACTGCTCCAAGACTTGTGTGAGCAAGTTGCGTCATTCTCTGAAATGTCTTTTTCTCCTGGGGCAGACGGGTCTATCTGCTGTCATTATCTGTGCAATAGCATTAAGGTTTAGAGACAGTTGTGCTATCAAAGGTACAAAGTGTACTCAGCTCAGCGACTCATCTTCAAATGCAGAAAACCTCAGTAATGTCAGCACATACGCTTGCTTTTTGAATGTTGGATGCTCAGAAGTAATCCTTAGGCTTACGCTGTGCTCAGCTTTCTTCTGCCTCAGTAAGCTTTGTATTGTTTATGCAGCCTTTCTGTCATTTGAGAAAGGGAGAATGAGGAAAGATGATGCTTCTGCATTATTTGAAATTGTGTTTCATTCTGCAGCATTCCTGCACATTTTTCTCCAGGAGTGAACAAATGGACAATGTGAAAATATTGCTATGTTCTGACTGGTGAGCATCCCAGGAGATGCATTTCTACTTCTAACCTCCTCATTATGTCAAGTTGTCCCCCTGTTCCCACCGAAATAAGGGACTGCCTCTTTACTGGATAAAACACTTCTCTGTCTAAGTATGCTGGTCATGCCATGTGGCTTTCAAGATTACTTCCTTTAAATTGGACGCCCAGCTCCAGTATTATTAGTATACTGGATATTACTCTTGCAGGTGCTACAGTTGAAGACTCTGAATTGCTAGACAGGGATTAAAAATGACCACCTTGTACCAATTACCTATTTTCAGCAGTCCATGTATTGTGAGAGAAGAAAAGAAGACAAGAACATAACCTTACTGCCATAAAATCTGCCAACATGTATTTTATTTTATATTATACACACGTGTACACACATCTATGTATGAATGTATATTTTAAGTACTTCATGCTTTTAACCTGCTTTTATTTTTAGAAAAACTTCCACCAGTGGAATTGAAGGATGAATACTGTCTTTATGTTAGAAAATCTGGCTGATCTTTGCCTCCAGTGTTTTGTTTCTAAAAACATATTTGTAAAATTTGACATTGTAAAGTACATGGAATATGGTTTTTTGGCTTTTGCCTACTCTTGTGTGTGTTACCACCACTTCAGCTGGAAACTGAGAAGCTGATTTCCTTATGGTGGTTGTGGTGTTGACAGTACTTGCTGTGCTATCAGGTCACTGTGGATTTCATAACATTAAAGGAAACCCAGAAACCCTCTAAACAACCACCAAAAGATTTTCACATTATAACTCTGTACAGAGCTTTTATGAATTGATGCATCTCTTTTTCAGATTTTTCAGATTTGTTTTTGTTTTTCCCTATTCTGAGTCACGCACATTTCCTAATACCTCCTGTGCTAATCTTTCTCTTCCCTCCGTATCCATCTCATCTCATCTTGAACTCATGCATTCTTAGCTCTTTGTTCTCATTTGGTTTTGCCTCTCTTGGATACATATACATTGTTTGTTAAGCAATTCAGGTACTTGTTTTCACAGCTTTTTTTTTTTTTTTAATCCCTTGGAACTGTACACAGTGTGTTCCACCATGTAGATAGAAAGAGAATAGGTAAATCTCTCAAGGGAAATTAACTGGGAATGAAATTAGCCCATTTAGGTATATGTATAGAACTTAAAATGTTAACTTAGTCCTGTGTGTTTAGTGTAAGAGTGGAGGCAGAGTGGCTAATCAGAGTGAATGCGTAGAGATGAGTGGTATTCATAATCCAAGTGAAAATAAAACATGAAGAGCTTCAGCTACTGTAAGAAGTCAGCAGGACTGACCTCCTCCAGGAGAACAGTGAACGCAGGACCTCTTTGTAACAGAGAAAGGTTATACCCAGGCTTTTATGTAGAGTATTCTTGAGTGATGTGGGAGGCTTGAAGCATGTGTGTATCCCTGAACAAATTTTCAAGGAGAGAGTAATTAAAGGCTTAGCTGAAGTCTTGGAGGTGAATAAAAGATGAAATAAATGTAACTTTTGGATTAGCCAGTGTTGGATCTTGCCAGCGTGGCCTGATATCTTAGCCAAGGTGAATACTAAGTATGCTGAGTTCCCTTTTCTAAGAACACAACTGCAGTCCTGGATTGAACAGTTGCTATGGTGCCACATGATGAACAGGCTGTGAAGTTGGGGACTTCGTGAGGGAGAGGGGAACAGAAGAGATGGAGTTAGAGGTGGTTAAGTCTTGCAGAGCTTCTGGTATAATTCTGCTTTAAGCAAAGAGGAAGTTTGCTAATGTGTCATCTTGCACCTCTGCACCAGTAACAAGGAGGAGTGTTTGAAATGGAATTGGGCGTAGAAGAGGAGGATGTGAGTAAAATAAGGCTAGAAATTGAGATGAAAAAACACTAATCCATGGGAATAATGGTGTTCTGAAATTACTTTCCTAACTTAAGTAGCAAGAAAAATACATGACTTCTTTTGAAAGAAAGCCTGATAAGCTTATGACTGTAATTTTTCATTGTTAGGAGCCAGGAAATTCCTTTAAGTCCTTTGTTTCTTTGCTGGAAATATTTGTTCTTATTTCCTGAGGCTTTTGCATCATTCAGATGCGTTGAAGCTGAGCATTTTCTGCCTTCAAAGGCAATGAGTGCAGACATCATGTGAAAGTAGTTTTGTCTCTTCACCAGGAGCTATTCTTCTAGGAAGTTAAACCTAGAGACATTTTTCCCCATTTTCTACTTGCTGGTTTACTGGCTGTCAGCAGATATATAACCTTAAGATTATCCATAGAATGTGCTCTTCTGCTCATCTGCTAGGTGAGGCACTTCCACAGGTTGCCCAGAGAAGTGGTGGATGCCCTGTCTCTGGAGACATCCAAAGTCAGGTGCAGGGGCTTTGAGCACACTGATCAGCTGCAGGTGTCCTGTTCATTGCAGGGGAGCTGGACTAGATGGCCTTCAAAGATCCCTTCCAATTTAAATGATTCTATGAAAGATGATGGTAGGAACACTAACAAAGTTGGAGCTATTATTAGTGACAAGGATACAGAGGGAAGCAGAACGTGCTCAATAGAGATCTAGGGACATAAGAGAATCTGAAGTCATTGAGGTGTACGGATGGGATCTGACGAGCTGATCTGGGGAGATATTACAGGTGTTGTTGCTGAAGGAAATGAATCTAAGGTCCGTATGATACCACATTCCATTGTTTTTTGGTGAATTAATGTTTCTACCTGAATTGTGGGAGTTTATGCACTGACTGTCCCTGCCACTTCTCTATCAGTTTGAATATTTCAGGGGAGCACAGCAGTATTCCATGCTGATATTCGCGCTGAACAAAGGGTCATATCTCTGAGAGGTAATGGATAGGTTTATATTGTAGAAAACTTTAAAAATTCTTTGTGGCAGAGAACTGTCATGTCTCCTATCTCACGTACTTTTCCAGACACAGAGAACATTTATGTTTGACTGATAAAAAGAAATTACTATATTAAACTGCTTAGTTAGCCATCCAGTCCATTTAGTGATAGGTAAGCCATAATTTTACTTAAGTGTTGAACTCAAATACTTTCACTGTAGTACTCTATTATCTTGATAGCTTTCATGTGCACGGGATGGACAGTAGGCTTCTGGAGTTTGTGGTCTCGGTAATTGAAGGCAACCACAAATTACTGCTGAAAAAATTCTGTAACACAAATGGTTCTTACCCTTAGAGCTCACCAGTTCAAGAATTAAGTCAGTAACAGAAGATTTATGTTCCAGAACATCCAGTATGTTATTGTTTAAAAAGAAAAAAAAGGTTGGCAAGATGTGGGTATACATGTTTTATAGCAGTAATTTAGAGATGCTTAGTGGAAAATGCATACAACTTGTTCATCTGTCAATTGTCAGCTGTGAGAGAATGATGTTGGTCTTGTCTTTAAAGCAGTTACTGATATTTGCTTTTGAACTGTAGACGGCTTGCTTTAAGGTACAGGCTATGCTTAGGTACAGGATTTCCTATTTAGCCTCTTTGGTAACCTCAAAGGTAGATGTCTGTGTGCGGGTTCTGAGTACAGCCTGATGTTGTTGCCTTTCTTTTGACCATCAGTTTGCATATAACCAGCCTTGCAGGAGAGTTCTTTGTGGAAACAAAAGTTTAATCATCTGTCACCTGATTTGCGTTGCTAACAGCTCCCATCAGGAGGAGCATGGAGTTAATTTGGGTTAAGCTGTCTGTCTGATGGTAAGTGCACAAAGTGCTGGTGCTTATTCAACTAATGTACAAAGTGCAGCACGTCACCTCTGTCAGTGACTGTGTTGGTGCCATGGAGTGCTCCCGTGATAGGCAGCTGTCTTGAATGAGGCTGTTGTATCAACTGAGTCATGAAGAACTGACAAAAAGTGTTAATGGTGAAAGCTATGTTACTATTCTGCTTTTAATGCTTGGGTGAACATATTCTAATGTCTTTAGTATGTCTTCTTGGAGAGCAGAAAGAGAAGTAGGCTTACCAGGGAGATCTCTGCAGAAAGACTGCAAAACCAGCAAAGACTGATTTGGCTGGGAGACAACCTCATAGCCAACTATTGTACTCTTAGCAATGGGTAGGGGGCCAGAAAAAGGCACTGTGCTGAATTAAGGTAGACCACGTCAAAATCACAGAATCATAGAACTGCTCAGATTGGAAAAGACCTTCAAGATCATAAAGTCCAACCGCAACCCAGCCGTACTACCCTAATTCTAACAACCCTCTGCACCACATCCAAATGGATTTTAGACACATCCAGGGGTGGTGACTTAACCACCAAAATGAGATGGTGTGCCTCTGGGAAGGTGATGTGCCAGGTAAAGAAGGAGGTAATGACATCAGACTGCTTTGTTCTGGTGTGGTGCTTGGTGTTTCTCAGCCAAAGAGCTTGGTGCCACAAATTAAATGCAATTATTCTTACGTCCACATTTTGGTGTGTCCATTTCTTACAGCACCACTGCTCACTTGACTGAGAGCAAATGCCATAGGAAGGGGGTTCTGTATTTGTGCTGATACACAAAGAACGAGTCACCAAAATTTTAGAAGGCGGCAAGTTCACTTTTGTTTTCTTTTTGACCTTTCCTATGGTTATATTTGTTGTTGGAAACTAAAACTGAAATTTTAGTTCTAATCATTTGATGATCTCTTTTATTATCATACGTTTCATGAGTTATATAAGATTCACAGAAGACTGCTGTTAACTAAATTTGGGCATGTGCTTTACACGAAGGGGGATATACAGAACGTTCTTAGCAATCTACATTCTGAATTCTTTCTCTCATTGCTGTCTAGTGTGTTTTGTTTTGTTGGTTTTGTCCATTCAGTAGATATGCTTAATTATTCTTGACCGTTTCACTGTCTTCAGGTGCACCTCACAGTGATGTTTCGAATAAGTTTTTGAGAATTTGTTTTCATTGATGCTTGGGAACCAAAAAGCAAAAAGCTGAATATTTGAAATTCCTTTCCATGCTGCTTAGTTGCCATATAGTATGGAAGAACAGTCCTTATTTATGTATCTCTGGTGGCTGCTTCTGAACTTCTGGATCTAGGTTCTTTGGCTAGGAAATCTAGGGGTTTTCACTATGTACCATACCACGTGCATGACACGAATATTTTTATTTTATGAGCACTGAAGCAAGAAGACCATTAGCTTAATGAAAATATTAACAGATGTTGCTTTTTTTTAATAGATCGTTGAGTAGAATCTTAGCAAGTGTTTAAGTGCTCAATGACTTGTCAACATGTAGTGCACTTTCATTAAAAAATAAATTCTCACTTTTAATAAGAGTTGCTTTTTGCTGCATATGAGGTTGGATGCTGCAGGTAACTTTTTAACTGAGATTCAGTTTTTCTTTGCCAAACTTTAGTCCTCAATGTTAATACCCATTATATGATAGCTAATGCTTAAGGTAATACTGAAACTCTGTTTTTTGAGTCTATTACCTTTTCTAATATCTAATATATAGAGCAGAATTATCCAAGAAAGCGTTCCAAAGGATGTAAGCTATTTTGTGCTGGTACTTGCTGTTCTCTGACTAGCTGAAGAAAATTATTCATGAATATATTTATTGGGCCAAAAAAAAAAAAAAAATAATGGGCTGCACAGTCATAACAGTTGAAGTTCCTGCAGCCAAGCAGCCTGGGGTTCTTAAGTCAAGAAATATGCGCAGAGGAATCTCAGCAGTGACAAACCCTTGCTGCTTGATTTCAAACTGGAGTGCAATCAGCACTCCTCAGCAGTGAATTATTTAGGGGTATAAGTCAATTCAAGCATAATGTTTTAGAAGTAACTGATGGCATTATTTGTATAGTGCACTTACTGGGAAGGTAAAAAAAACAAAACACAACAGTATATGGAAATCAAGTTCCAAGACTTCAATTTATTCCTGTCAATATATCAGGTAGTGATGGGTGTGGTTTTTGGTAAGATCCATTCTGTTTGTAGTTGGTGGTGAGCATTACAGCCTGCGAATGTAAAGCAACATAGTAGAGTGCCCTCTTTCAACAGCAGTGCATTTCTTCCAAACACATCTGTTGTGTGAGCACAGTTTTTCTCTTACCAAGCATGTACTCACTGCTGAGCTACTGCCCTACTTGCTTCTGTAATCTCCCCGTTAGATCTCAGGTTGCAGTGTCCAGGATCTCTTTGGAGAGGGAGAGGAATGCCATCGTCATCAGTTTGGTGCCTGGGTTATCTTCCTCAGAACTGTGAGTTTGAAAAATGTCTGAAGCTGAAGAGCACCTATAGAATCCAACTGTTATTTCCTAGTTCAGTCATCTTGACTGATAAGGAAGCTAGTGCTTTTTTTCCCAACCCCCCACCATGCTTGTCACTGAGGACACTTATAACTAAACAAATGACTCATCTTTGATGGAGTATTTCTTCCCCATTGATTTCTACAGTGATGTCATGGGACTTTTGCATCTGAACTGATTTCCCTGGCAACAGGGTGTGATATCAATACCTCAGCTAGTACACTAGTAGGAAGAAATTACAGAGAAAAAGGAGAGAATACACTCTTCAGATAAAGTCTTTTAAACATGTGAAATAGTGGGAAAAAGAACTTGGGAAATGGTTGGCTAAGTGTATCATTTGAAACAGCAACATTTGCCTGAAGTATATAGTCTTCAGATTGCCCACATGTAAGCTGTTCAGAATCAACAGCTCTGTTTCAGTCATCTAAAACTACTTTTGAAGTGTTGCCTACCATCCTTCCAAACCTTGTTTGAGTGGCACGGAGAGACAAAAAGATGCTAATTACTTTTTATTGTGCAGGACCAAATGACCTAATTTGTTCTTTTAATTGCAGCAAGTTTAGGAAAAATAGTTAAAAGATGGCAAGTAGATTTTCTTGTGCAACTGAAATTGTCTCAGCCTCCCGCAGTGTCTGCAGGACAGCACAAAGGTAGGTTTTAAAGCAGATGTTGTTTTTTCTTGACAGGCAAGTGGCAGCCTGGAGAGCTGTGCAAGTAGATGATGGTGTTTAATACCTTAGTGCTTAAGTTTTTATGGCAAGGTTTTCTGTGAGTACTTTTTGTTCATTTGTTTTTAAAGTCTGTGATCCGTCTCAGTCTTCTGATAACTGAAGGTGCAGACACGAGAGGAAAGTTTCTCCTAGGCAGGCCAATGAGGAAGGCTGATTGAGTATTGGCACTTATGTGCTTTACAAAGCTTGTCATTCCACATGCATGTGTCATAGTTCTGCAGCTGCATCATATTGCAGTATATGATAATATACTATATAATAAAAGAGTAAGTAAACTTACTCTTATTCTGCTAGAATTAAAGCTGCTGTGGTGTTTCTTGTAAAGTTTTGCAAGTTTAAGAGTATCTGTTCATTTGATAAGGCGTTTCTAGAGACCAGGAATGACCCATTAGAAAGTCTTGGACAGAGGGAGATTTCCTTCAGAGATAAAAATGTGTGTGGATACTGGTATGATTTACAGGAAGTTATAGTGCTTATGACAAGGTGTATGTTTCTGTTATTAATGTTATGAAGCTGGGTCCTGGCTTCAACACCTTTTGGCACAGAGGTGAGTAAAATCTAAATCAAATCAGGAAATCTTGGGGAGTTGGTTGATCCCGTAGTTATTGGGAAGATACTCACTGGTGACACAGTAAGTAGACAGAAATGTGGGAGGGAAGCAGTAACTGAGTAGGAACTGAGAGCTGAAGAGCTCACAAAAAAATTATAGAGAGAAGGAGGCCTGAAAGAAAGTAAAGGGAAAAACCTGAACTCACGTGAGGAATAAGCTCATGAACTTGTATTTAGCTAGTAAGCTGTGATTTGAATTCCTGGTGTGTGGCATCCTCCTGTATGCCAGGAAGCACCAAAATGCCCTGCAGTGTCTTTCTAGAGCTTAACAGTGAAATGTTCCTGGCCTTGCCACTTTACCCAGAGTAGCAACTGATTCAGCTGCTCTTCCGTAGCGGGTGCCATCATCACTTGTGAATGCCATCCCAAGCCATGGGTGAGATAAAGCACAAACAAATGAGTCTAGAGGACCTGTTTTGCAGGTAGCAGCATTATGATGTGCAAGACGTCAGGTGCCTGTGGTATCAGATTGAGGATAAAATTTCATCTGAGGTGGCTTCAGGAGCTATGTGCCATCTAAATCTAATCACAGATCAAGTGTCTGGTTGTCAAAACCATGCTTTGTTTACTTTTGGCCTGACAGCAATCCTTGAATATTTCAGCAGTGAAAGCAGTTGTGACACTTGATCTTCTGTGGGCAGGAGATCACAACGTTTTCATCCTATGAATTCATGCTGAGCGGGGTCTGGAGGCAACACTAACAAAAAGAGAAATAAATAGATCATGTTTTAATACTTGGAACCTGTGACTGCTTTGAAGGTGATTCGTTTTTGTTCTTTTCAGTTCAGGCTCATATTTCTCATTCTAGTGTCTGTGTGCTTTGAAGGGAGAGGGAAAGACAAATTCCTCTGGAACAGATCACGGATTAAATCTGGCATGACTATCTCAATGCAAGCTTTGAGAAGGAATTTGTCACTGGAACTGCTCCTGCATCTAGTGAGGTTCTTCCATGATTTGCCCTTTTGCTTGTCAAAAGTATTGCTTTTGAGAAGGTTCCAGCACGTTATATTCCAGAGGCAGATATCTAGAACTACCACATGTAACTTCTACCTTCTGCTGTTATAATGAGAACTTCTAAGAAGGTGATTATAAGGCATAATACCGCAACTCTGATAATTCTTTTGCTCTGAAAACATTTTGTCTGGGCTGGATTTATTCCTTCTTAGGAATGCCATCAGGCTGCTAGGTCTGTCAGTGGTGACATGTACACTCGCATACAGCATTCTCTTACAGAACCAGTAGCATCTACTGAAGCCATTAGATTTTCTTTTAATTGCTCTGTGAGATTTTTATCTGGCAGCAAGGATCTACTCCTAAGTAGGTCTTCACATTGCAGCTTGGAACGAAAGCTCAAAGATTGGGTTAAAATTCTCACAGTCTGCAAGGTTTTTGCTGTGTGTAATGAAATCATATACCTCTTGGAATAATGATCTTTTCAGGATGTATTTCTAGAAAGATTCTTTAATGGTATAACTGTAGAAAACATGAAGTCAGTTCCGATGCGAGTTTCAAGCCCTGTACTTTAGACAGTCAAATATTACGACATTGTGTTGTAAACATGGTGAGACCTTTTCTTCTTATCTGTTACCTCATGTGACCCAGAAGCCATCTAGAAGATTTGAGAAGCAGTGGCAAAATGCTATAAATTTTGTATTATTCCACGTCATAAGTCTATTAATTTATTTAAGCTCTGCATGCTAGACACCAGTTTGTGCACAGCACTATGCACGGACCTTTTAAAAACTGTATTGTGAAATCAACACCAGAAACTATACATCACCATCTTTGCAGTGAGAGGGAGGGAAACATCTTTTCCATGAATAGGTAAATAAATCAGAACTGGCTGTTTTACTGATCTATTTTAATTGACTTTAAACGTATTTGAGAGTTGTTACATGGATGCTCTGTGTGGCCTCAGCTTCTATGACCTGGCAAATCTAAAACTGTTTGGACATGTAGCTTTTTTTTTTTTTCAATTTGGGTAAATCTTTGGCTTTCAGCTGGCAGAAAGGCTCAGTGGGTTTTTTTCAATCAGTTTGTATTCAGGTTATATGGCTGCTGTCTAAATATTTTAAAATGACACAGAGGAGCATAACACCTGGTGTATTTATTTCTGTACTGATGTTTATTTTTATGACACTCTTGTTAAAACAGTAAATGAACAAGGAATATAATCAAAAGCAAGTAAAAAGCCTACAGACTAAATGGGACAAATAATTAACTGCTTCGGCTTATTCCATGAAGCAAAGATAATGTGGTGGTTCCTTGTTAGTCCCAGCATCACATGTAGGGACTTCTAATTTGTGCCTTTTTGTTGTTTCCCTTCTGAGGCGGTGGCGAGGTTTCCTTGTGTTGCTGGTTTTCTTTTTTGTGTTGCATGAAAGGTTTTGGCCTGTGCAAGGCATTACAGCTCCCAAAGAATTTTGATTGTTTGCAAATCTACAAGCTTCCGCCTTAGCTGAGGCAGAATACAAGCCATGGTGCTCTTTGAGAAGCTGAAACATCGGCTGTTCTTAGGCTTGGCTCGCTACCTGCTTTTCTTTCGAAGCAGTGCTAATTTAAGTACACTGGAACAAACTTTTAAGTGTCTGTTCAGACTTAATGCTAATAGCAAGTACTTTTCTTAGCTCTGAAAAACAACTGATAATCTGGAACCAAAATCTGAGCTTCAGCCAGGCAGCTGCATGTTAAACTCCTGCATGCAGAATGGGGCCCCTCTGCTTGCTTACCTGCTTGCACTGTGCTGGCACTGTGACATGGACCAGAAACAGAAAGGCAGCAGCTGAAGCAGCTTCCATTGTGGTCTCCGCTACAGTTTCTTGGACAGCCCTCTATTTCCCTGAATTCATTGTTGTATCAGTAACAACTTCTTAACACAGCAGCAAGCGCGGGTTTTTCTGGGAAGGTCTCTGAGATGGAACATAACCTTGAACCGCAGGGCTCCTGGGTTTCTGGCCTCATTTCATGGCAGGACTTGTGAAACCTGGACATACGCTGTGGAATTTTCAGTGACGTAATTGGTAAAAATGTTCCTTACAAACGATTTGAACTGAAGTCGAAGGATGACAGACTTCATGGGTGAGCAGAGAGCAGTAGTTGAAGGGAAGAGTGAGATTTGCTTGAGGAACTTTCGGCACCACTGACTTGTGAAAGAGCTATGGTGCGATTTATGCGCTGCTTCGACTTGCCAAGTAACTGACTGCAGCAAGTGAGGGGATTTGTCAGCCTGCTTCTTTAGGAGGTCTGGCTGGAGGATGTATTTTTCAGCATGTAGCACAGTGCAGAGTATTAACTCGCGGGGTGGAAGCTGTAATTAGTTTGGGACTGTCTGGCTTGTCTCACAGGAAGTGTGCATTTGAGGGTGAAATGGTGGAAACAGAGCTTCATCTGCCTGTTGAGAGCGCTAAATATCTGATTTATAGACTGCGCTTTATGCTGGTTAAATTACTCCAAGGACGTGACCAAATGAGAGATGAGGGGAGGAAAAAAACCACTTAGGCAATTTCCTAATGCCTTGATCTTTTAAAATCAGTGCTGTGCTTTGGGGTTTTTATGCTTTCCCACTTTGAGCAGCGCTCGGTGTCCTGTTGGGAGCACCCAGCTGCTTACTGCAGGCTGCCACAGGGCTCCCCACACAGGTACAGGGCTGCCAGGAGCTGTGCTTGGGCTCTAAGGACAACAGAGCTCTTGTCTGCTTCCTTTCCCGCTGCGCTTTGTTCCTTTTTTTTTCTGTGCTGTTGCTATGACTGAATATGGTAATACGTTTATAAATCTTTTACACCAAAGCCAACCATGTGATAAAGCATATCCTTTTAGTCTGACTGAATAGTAGCTTGAGAGAGGAAAAAAATGAATCTGTTCAGAAAGTTCAAAGGAGAGGGATGCAGGCAGGCTAGGAATGGAATATTGATTGTGGCTTCATTTCTAATCAAATCATATCAGTGAATATGGAGATGTTAGCTGCCTAGCCCTAAAAAAAAGAAAAATCTAAGTTTCATACTAGGAGCCAGCATTTTGGAAACCAGTGTTTATGTCTGTAGAGCGTTTCTCAGCACTCTATGTTTAGCTTGAATGGATGCCGAACACTTGCCATTTTCTCTTGATAATTTGTGTTGAATGCTCTGAATTGAGATTATAAGCTGCTTTAAAAAGACCTTCAGGCTTATTGCAGTATTCTATGGCTTAATAAAATTATATTGGGAAGGCAGGTAGGGAGTCATATGACTGAACTTCTGTATCCTGCTTTAAATGGTTCTGTTGTGTTGTAATTGCTGAAGAACAAGGGCAACAGAATTCCCTGAGCTGGATAGCTTCTGGCTTCCTGCTGGAACGTTACAATTAGGTGAGTGCAACTGTTGTGCTGTGTCATGTTAATTTGTGATGGTGGCTTGAATGAGGCTCTCCTGATTCTCTGTGGTGAGGTCAGGGAGACGGTGACCCCCCAGTAATGCCCAAATGAACGATTAAGAGAAGCCTGAGCATCTTGTACTGTTTTATCCATGTCTCGGAGCAGATGCTCAGGGCACTCTGTGACTCAGTTCCTAGAAAGTGTAAGTCAAGGGCAGCGAGCATCCGTGCCACAAGTTGGCCAAGCAGAAAAACAGTAGCGTCTGCTCTTGTGGCAGAAGTGTGTGCTAGCCTGCTCTAGCTAACCTAGGGTATGGCTGTAGAGAATCTGAAGTATCTTTTTGCTTCAGCAGGTTCTTGTTAGATGTGATATGAGTAACTCCTGTCGCCCTTTCTACTTAGACAATGTAGTTATACCTTTTTGTTTCTTAGTAGCAAACGAATCTTACCTCCAATAGTGGGAAAGATTGTTGGGGTAAACCAGAGGTCTGTGCTAATGCTACATTTAAAAATTGTGTCTTTGCTGTGTGTGTTTATACAGCCTGACTTGATCACTCTGTTTGATAATAGGCGGTACTGAGGATATGGCAAAAATCCTCTTTTAAGGTTGTTTTGTTAGTTAAGCAGAATTCCCAGTTGTTGTGTCAAGTATCCATGCAAACATATAGATTGCATAAAGTCGTGTGCTTTGGATTTTGTAGTATCCAGAATGAACGCTTGGTACTTATTTATACCAGATCACATAACTCCCAGTGTTTTAAAAAACTGAAGACTATTCAGTGCTGGTTTTCATTTCCTGTATTTCCTCCCATAAAGCTCTTAAGAAACATTAATGCATACTTTGGCAGTTCTTGTAACTTCTGGCAAACATCGTGCCGGGTAAAATGGATCCCAGATAAAAACAGTGTGGTGAAACTCATTTCAGATAAAAAGATGGGACTGCAAATATTAGAGCAAGAGCTAGATAAGAGGGAAGATAACTGAAAAGAAAAATACACAAACTCAGCATGAATAAGCACATTGATGTCAATCTGGATATTATTATTTCTGGAGCCAGCTGTACTTATTGGTACATGAAGTTGGCTGTACTGAATTATTCTAATGTCAGGTACTGGGTTTTTTTCTTCCAGAAGACCTATTTGATCACCAGCAGTCCCTGTTAATATGAATCTGTAAGAGCAGCACAGGCTGCAAAGCCCTCATTGCATCCTTTTCTTTTGTGACTTGTAGTGCTACTGTCAGGTTACTGCTGTTGTCTTTTTGGCCCTGCTGTCTACCATGATAGCTCTTGACTGGTTACATGGCTGCACTGAGCACAATTCTGCTTAAATGTATCAACATAGCAAGGAAATTCCATAATGATAATCTAAATATTGTATCGTCCTTCACAATTACAATATCTGCAGTAAGTGGTTTTTAATTTTACTGTATTAACTGACTTCTAGATTAGCAGCAAGCTTTGAGCAGATTAGGATGGATGAATTTGGACACGGTTTTTCTTCTGCCTTTTCTGTTGTGCTCTCTGTAGTTTTGTGCGCTGTGTGATGGTACAGTTTGAGCCCTTCCCAGCAGGCTGTTAGGCAAAATCACTACTGTTTCACACCTCTAAACTCACTGTCCTGTGTTTGGGAATGTCTTGGTTTTGTCTGTTTTGTTTTCATAGTTTCTGAGCACTGTATTTGTGCCTAAATTTCATGCTGAACATGCATTCTCTGTGCTTACACTGCATAGAGGGATGTTCATCAGACATGCCTTGCAGTTGGGGTAGTAGGCACTGAGCTTTGTAATGAGCCTTCAGAAACAGCTGAAGCTGATTTCACCTTTGGCATTAGAGTTTAGGCTAACCAGGTGGATGTATTTTCAGTCTGCGAATTGTGGTCTGTCTGAGTGAGTTTGCCAGTGCTACCCAAGCAGTGCCCAACTCTTACTACTCAAGTTTGTTTGGAATGACATCAGAGGTTTTGTACAGCGTTCTCCAGGTTTGTGACACCCTGTTGTTTAAACAATAGTTTCTTCCTTTGTCCCTGAAACTTCAAAACCCATGATTAACACTTTTGTTACAAGCAACGTGGTGACATAAGTGTAGTTCAGCTTAGTTTATCTTCCGAAATTGTCTGAATTACTATCTCAAATTAATTCAGTTTAATAAATCTAGCTAATTGGGGATGTGTCCTCTAAGGATAGGAATATTTCTGAGATTAGATAAACACTTTGCTGCAGGGTTTTATTCCTCTCTAATTGAGTGAATCTCTTTGATTTCCTTTTCAGTTGGATGAGCTTTCTGCATTTCAGTTTTTTAATTAATTGACGTTATCTTACTGGCTTGTGAAAATTCTCTACAATACAGTTAGTCTGTACTGAGATATCCTTTGTAATCTATGTTAGTATTTGAAAAGTATGGCGTAAAAATAACAATTTAATATATGGTTCCTTCAGGACGCTTAACCAAAGAGTTCATTTAAAAATTGTTGTCGGCTTCCAAAAGGTTTTTCTTCCCTTGCAACTAACAGATAGGCGATTAGTGCAGCAAATACACCAATTGATGCACAGCTAATTGTAGCCTGTACATGAATTGCAATGTTCCTGTGGTTGTATTGACCCTTTGTCAGCCTCTGTAATGTGAGCAGGATGATTTCTATCCTAATCCCCAAAATAGAATCATCTATTGGCTGAAAAATGTCAGCAGCGTGTTTTATGTTGCCTCATCTGTAAAAATAAATAAATAAAAAATAGGAAAGATTTTGGCTTAAAAAAAGAAATTAACAAAATGGTTTAAAGTTCTGTTGTTGTGATCTTCAGGAGACGTAAGGTTAAATCCACTGACTCTGCAGAGAATTTTGGCATTTGCTGCACTGCGAATAAGATGCTTTCTCTGCAGAGTTAATTCAGAGTACTGTTAATCAGTTATGTTTTTGCAGTTCTCTGCCTTTGGCCTCACTAAAGCTATCAGTATCAAGCCTTTGATATCAGGTATAGGAACGCAACTGAAAAAAATGTACTTCGTGTATGTGTGATGTGACAAATAGTGAACGCTTGCTCGTGTGTATGAGTAACTAACCTCTGTAAAAAGAAGTTATTTGTGAAGATACACTCTAGTTACTAGTGGAGAAGTCAATAGAACGCTCTTCAAAAGAGAGAGTAGATTGAAACAGGGGCAATGGTGGGAAGGAGGGACCTTAAAGTGCTTAGAACAGCATATCTGATTGCTGCTGATATCTGGCATGAGGGCAGCTGGGTTTCTGAACCAAATGGACAAGCAGTGTTTGAGCCTCTAATGTCTGAAAGTCAGAGGTGGGACAAAGACCAGGCATGTGAACTCTTCTTAAAGAGGGATGTGAGTCATATCTGTAAGTTCCCCAGGAGTTCCCTTAGTGATGGAAGCTGGCGTCTGCTCTCCTTTCCAGGCAGCCCATAGCTGCTAGTCACACTGCATAGTGAAGCAGGCTGTATCTTTTGAGGCTTTTGTATTGAAATGAACTGAAAGTCCGCTGTGTGGACAGAGAGCTGCTGATGTAACAGAAGGGTTCTGAGCTTCTCCTTCGTCAGCCCAGTGTGCTGAGAAGGAAGAGGGGCAAAAAAGGAAGAAGAAGCAAGCTGCTTGAGTGTGTGGCTCAGTTCATGTACAGGACAAGATGTGATTGTTTATGCGCTCAGGATGTGCTGCCACAACATTAACGCAAATGAAAAGATGTTATGCGCGATGGAGCTATTGTTCTGTTGTTTATAAATGGAAGTTTTGTGGCTGTTAAAGCAAACAAAATACTCGTGTGCTGGGTCTTCTCCACACCATGGCCGCTGCCTGGATTTGAAGTATTTGTCTCCAACATTCTTTTTTTTAGTCGTAATGTCCCTATAACAAAATAGATTTTATGTAAGCATTACAGGCTCAAAGCAATAAAAAAAATTCATTAATGTCAGATTCTGGTTTGAATTTTTGTGGATCGTACTTTTTAATCATACTTACAAAAATATCCATATCGTTGTATATGCTCTGGGGGAAGGAGGACTTCATTGGTTGCTGATTATGAAGTTAGATGTGGAAGTTATTTCTCTTCCTCCAACCCACAACAAGAAACTTTTAGTAATGTTCCCTGAAAATATCTCATATGCTTGCACGTTTCCAGGAGCTGGGATCTCAGGAAGGGCCTAGGCAACCTGACTGGCAAGTAAAGCAAAATAAAAGAAAGAGAAAGGACTGGGTTGGGGGCAAGCAGGTGGCCTGCTGTAGCTTAATTAACACTGACTAGATCATCTGTGATGTGAAGCTGAACAATGGGGTGATATGAAGGAAAGCACACCCTGATGGTGGGAAATCAGGTGGAGATGCTTCACTATGAGAAGTGGTGGTCACAGCAAAGACAAGATTGAAATTCTCATTCGTAGAAAGGAATTTAATAATTGAGCATGTATGGAGCAGGCTCTCCAGAGTATTTCACGTTGTTCTGGAAATTTTCATTCTTGCCACCTGTTTGAACACATAAAGAATAAAAAAAAGGCTCTTCTTGAATGGAAGAGGAAGAAAATCTATGGGAGTTATAGTGGTGCTGAGATGGATGGGAGCATTTGTTAGAAACACTAAAACTGAGTTGAATAATGAATTGGAAAGAAGGCCTGCTGAATGCTTTGCATCCTTCTTCAAAGATCTGCCATCCCTGTGCTGATTCATACTGGCCATGTTTTGAGGGATTTGTGTCAGATGAAAGATGCTCTCCTTCAGGGGGAGCAGGAATCTCACAAGCACCGCTGTTGCACCTGGGACTGTGGGACCCCTCTACCTTTCCTGTTATTGCTACGGAAGCCTGAGATGAAAGGAGCATAGACACAAAGATGACATTTATTTTGATTTAAGAAGCTAGGAGACAGTTTTAATGAACATTTGTTAATGGTGCACATCTGAACAGTGGGACTGACTTGAAGCAAAACAATTATGTGATGCGGAGCTTACCTCTTACCCACTTAGGGAACTTACTCGCGTAGTAACTGAGTGTTCATCTCTGTTTTGTTGTCCTTTGCCAAGTCGGTGATTTAGCATTGACTGCTACACAATAAGTAGAGGGTGATTGGTGAATTTGTCTGGGCACAGAAGTTGTTTGTACTGGAGCTGATTTGCTTGTGTCGGCTTTATGCTGTGGAACAACCTGGAACAGGGCTCACAGTGGGTCGTGAATGAGGGGACTTTTCAGTGGATGTTGTGTTTTGAAGGATTTGGTGTTAGTCATTAAGCAGAAAACTGCTTCTTCCCTCTATTGTTCTCACGCTGTTGATTTAATTGGAAGCAGTACTGTATTTAAATGCTTAACTTAGGCAAGCAGTGACCCAGTTAATTTGCCTTAGTTCTTTCCTTTAATGAGAAACTGGATGAGAGGTTATTTTGTACTTTCAATAAGTGTCCAAGGCTGCTGGCTACTGTGCCTCAATGTCATGCCTTGCTCATGAAACAGCCTGGTGCTCCCCAGCTTTTGAATACTGAAGCCGAAATATCTGCATAAGGGTATTTGGGGCTGCCTTAAAAATTACTTTGCTGCAGCTACAGATTGGAAGTGGAATAAAAACAAATCACTGACCCCCTCTGGTAATGAGATCAGCTTTCTAGGAAATGTCATTTTGTGCCAATGGTGAATTTGGTGTTGCCCAGTATTCTGCATCCCTCTCTTCATCAGTTTCAGTCTTTAAAAAGAAGTTACATACAGACTAGGCAGAGCTTTGTTTCAGTTCAAAATGTTGATGGGACTGGGGCTGTTGGGCAGGAGCCAGACTTTGACTGTGCCCTGAAATAAACCCCCTGTGTTCTGGTGCAAGCTCCGTACAGCTTTAATGTTTGTATTTTGACAGGCAGTAGAGGAACTGTTGATGGTGAAGGAACTGTCTTTCATATTAATTGATTCCAGCATTTTTTTGGGTGGTCTCAGACTACTCATTTCACCTGGATCTCTGATTTCTGTAGTAAAGAGCAGAAGCAACATCTACTGTCTGTCCTCATTCCTGCATTCTTAACTCCATGTGACTTGTTGTTATAATATATTGAATGCAGCTACTTCTGGATGTTATAATTAAGCAACTTTTTAAGAAACAAAAAATTAAGAAGGTGTTTTGCAGTGAGAATACTGCACAGCAATAATTTTGTGCACTGATTTTTATATAAATTAAAACCCTTGATGATAATCAAGCACAGGTTTGAGACTTCCATGAAGAATTCTTCTCCTGTGGATTTTAGAAGGAGTGCTGAATTTGTAAGCAATGGTAAAATTGCCTCCCCAAACACATTTCTACTTTGAGAATATGCTGACAATTAAGAAAAGTTCAACTGCATGTTCTTTTACCCTTCAGAACCACTGTTCTTCTGGTGTATGGATGGTTCCTGACAAGAAAAAGAAAAAAGGATTACATCTGATAATCTTTGCTGCTGTTGCTAAGCCCTAAAAAGCTTTAGATCTGCTTTTATTCTATTTTGCATGTTTCTTGCAGATTTTTTTTTCTAAACACTGATCAGATATTCCTCTAATATTCCTCTAAAATTCTTAATAGCCCTAAGTTGTCATCTAAGCTTTTGCTTTTTACTTAGCTTGCACAGCCTTGGCAGGTGACAAGGCTGTTTGGCAGACGAAATACAACAAACAAACAAAACTAAACCTTTACACTGAGCCTAGATGAATAAGACTGTCACTTGGTGTCTTCATGGTTTGCAGTCCTCAGTGTGGGGACCCACAGGTGTGTGCTTTCTGCAGTTCCCATCCTCGTGGTACCCTTTCCCACAGACACCTATGGGTTTACAATCTTACCCATGACATTTGGGCATGTCGGTCCTTTAGGGCTTGTGGTTTGCATGGCCTGCACGTGTGAGCTTTACTTTTGCAGACAGTGAGTGAGAAAATCGGTGTATCATCAAAATGCTGATACAATCCCTACCCTTTCTTCTGTGCTTGTGTTTTTAGAGCACTGTTGTGCTCTGAATGCTTCTTCATGAATGGCAGGTTGCCTTTTACCCAGTGTCTCTTTCTCCCCATATGCTCAGGGGAATGGCTTCGTTATGGCTCTCCTGTGCCCTTGGTGAATTCATGGTCCTATCTTAAGATAGGAAAAACTTCTAGCATTTCATTTGGGAATCTAGACTATTCTAAACTTCACAGAATTTAAGCTGAGCCTACAATTGTTTTGCTCATTTCAGAAGTAGATTTCCCACGTGCTGACTGATTCTTCAGCTCTACCTTTCCCTGCGTGCAAAAGCAATGAGTCTGTCAGCTGATGTAATCCCTTGACACTCTTGTTTTTCTTTCCCTATTGCTGTTATGACCTTGAGGTTCCAGGAAGGCGCGGGGATGAAGGCAGACCTTGCTGACCGTTGGAAACTCCAGTGAGGGAGAGGACATGAGAGAGAAGGGATCTGATTGGGCGTATATCCAATTATTACGGTGTATTTTTAGAGTATTTTGTACTCAGGAAGTAAACATTCATTGCTGTGTAGAGGTTAGAGATGGACCCACCCATTCTTGGAAGTACGTACAGCTTGTCCTCAGTAATATCAGTGATGGATCTGTCTTGTGTGTATATGCAAGTCAGTGATTTATTATAGTACGCTTTTGTGCCAAAGCTTATTAAAAAATGTCTTTGGTTGTTTCAGGAAACTATTGTTTTATGCTCAGCTTTTTCTCTTTGCTGTTCAGACCCAGTAAATATATTTAAAGAGATATTTGCAGTAGGGGATACAGATCTAGTATCAAGCAGCTTTTCAGCTGTTTGCCTTGGTTGCTCTTCTTTCCTGTGTTCTGTGTGAATCTATTTTTGTGTAATTTAAGTGCATGTTTTAGTGACCATAACAGTATTATGAATATTACCACTTCAAAAATGGTAACTGTTTTTTTCCACTATAGTTATATTTCTAAGACTTGTTCGGTAATAATAATAATAAATACAAAAAATTGAAGTTAGTGTCGAGCCACCTGTGACTTTTGTTACCTTTCAAGTTAGATGTTGTAGTAATAAATATGAAACGCCATCCCATCCAGGTGTTGCATTTGTGCTAAATACAAAAATGAGATGGCATCACTGAAATGTATTTTTTTATCAAATACATACGGCATGATATTAAATCATGTGTGTTTCTATCTCTATAAACAACTTGTATCCCTTTTCAATAATTAATACTGAGCCATGTGCTTAATTATTTTAAGCAAAGTGGTAAAATGCAGAGCTATTAGGCTGCAGTATTGGTTTAATCCTTGGAATAGACACCAAGTCTTAATTGTCACCATTAACCAATATTCTCCTGAAGAAATTGTCAAACCCAGAGCTGTTCAGTTGGCATTTCTTCCAAGCATCCATTTATTTTAGAGGTCGGGAAATGTGAACTTCACCTGCTTTTTACCACTGCTCTGCTAGGGACCCTTTCACATCAGCAATACCGTGCTTGGAAAGGCAAGCAGGCTGTTCTAGCTTAATAAATTCACGCAGAAGAGGCTTAGCCAGAAAGGCTGCTGGCATTAGACCTTGTGTTATCACAACAAATTATACTTTTCTACCAGGAGCCTGCCAGTTTCTTGTAAGTTTTTATGAAAATGGAGTTTAAAAGCCTCATCAGCTTATGAAGTAAACACATCACATTTGGTTGGGGTGGGAAGTGTCTTGTGGGCTTTATTAGTTTCTCGTGCAAGTTTTGATGAAGTGCTTTTTATTTCTGAAGCAGATGCTGCTGGCTGTGGCCAGCTTGACATCGTGCTGGTTTCCCGAGAAAGCAATTTGTGGGGGGAAAAAAAGAAACATTGGGGAAAGAAGATTGATGTACTTTCAGGCCATTGTAAGCAGTTTGTTTAATGATCATAGAATCATAGAATGGCTTGGATTGGAAGGGACCTCAAAGATCATCTAGTTCCAGCCCTCCTGCCATGGGCAGGGTTGCCACTGACTAAATCAGGCACTAGATCTGACTGCCCAGGGCCCCATCCAACCTGGCCTTGAACGCCTCCAGGGATGGGGCATCCACAGCTTCTTTGGACAGCCTGTGCCAGTGCCTTACATCCCTCTGAATAAAGAATTTCTAATCTGATTTAATTTCCCCTCTCTTAATTTAAAACCATTCCTCCTTGTCCTATCACTATCTACGCACTATCCACCTCCTTATGTTATGTTATCCTGTTACGATGACTCTGAGCAGTGCAGAAGCAAAATCAAATAAAACAAACCCAAAGATGACTAAACCAACCAACCCTGTAATCCTCTGTAATCCTCAGTAATAAAAGGGTAAGAATATAAAGCAGGAGCAGAGATGATCTCGTCTCTGAAATGTTCAGGGACAGATCCAATTTTATGGCTCTGTTACTTCCTCCATGTTTGTAACACATCACAGTGGATGCAGGGAGAGGTTAGCTCTTGTGGTCAATCTGTGCATGACGCGTGTCCCTCAGTGGGGTACCACGTCTTGTTCCTGAGTCTCTTTTAAGGGCTACAGAGGAATGCTGGAGCAAATTCCCAGGAGGGCCACTAATACCGCCCAAGGTTGGGAAAACAAGCCTTACAGTAATATTTAATGATGGTTTTGGTTTCAATCAAGACTGTAAGTTGAGTGGTGATGACTGGATAGGTATGCGTGCAGAGATCTTGCTAAAAGGAATTCCTCAGTGTTACAAACAACACTAAATAGTGTGTTGGGAGTCAACCTTTAATGCAGTGTGTCAGGCCTTTTGAAGCAAAGAGTAGTCAAACATTCAGCAGTATTTCACAAACGCATCTTTAAAATGTATGCCTTAATACAGGTTTCTGTTCTGTCTCTGCAATGGTCTTGCCCAAACAACCGCATTCCCTCTGATGTTAAAGCTCTGAAAACAAATTATGGCCAGAGCCTTTGTTGTTTTTGCTCTCCTTAGTCTTGCTTTTTTTTTTTTTTTTTAATAGAGACAAGGCAGTTCCTTGTTCTATTTTTCAGTCCAGGCAAATTGAGAAAAATGCTTCCAATTTCAATGAAACTTGCTACAGTAAGCTACCTTACATTCTCTACTTGTTATAATTACATGCAGAAATGGAAAGTGGGATTTCAAAAATAAAATTCACATTCTGTTTGTCTCTCTTCTCTCTCCTCAGGTGGAAAGACATGACATGAATACTCTCAGTTTGCCACTTAACATTCGCCGTGGAGGCTCTGACACCAATCTGAACTTTGATGTACCAGATGGAGTCCTGGAGTTCCACAAAGTCAAACTCAGCGCAGATAGCTTGAAACAGAAAATCCTCAAGGTTACAGAACAAATCAAAGTCGAACAAACTGCTCGAGATGGAAATGTGGCTGAGTACTTGAAACTGGTAAACAGTGCAGACAAGCAACAGGCTGGACGCATTAAACAAGTCTTTGAGAAAAAGAACCAGAAATCTGCCCACTCCATTGCCCAGCTACAGAAGAAGTTAGAGCAGTACCACAAAAAGCTCAAGGATATTGAACAAAATGGATCTTCCAAAAGTACTAAGGATCCTTCCAAAGATAATCTGAAAGATATTCAGCATGGAAAGCCTCGTACCTCTGGGCATGGAACAGAGAGCAACAAGTCGAGCGTGCCAGGTGTATCCTTGACACCGCCTGTCTTTGTTTTCAGCAAGTCAAGAGAGTTTGCAAATCTGATCCGAAACAAATTTGGTAGTGCTGACAACATCGCTCATCTCAAAAACACCCTAGAGGAATTTCGACCAGAAACGAGCTCTAGAACCTATGGGGGCAGTGCCACCATTGTTGCCAAACCAAAATATGTTAGCGATGATGAATGCTCAAGTGGGACCTCTGGCTCGGCAGACAGTAATGGAAATAATTCATTTGGTCCTGCCACAGCTGGTGCCCTGGACAGCCAAGGAAAGCTTTCTATGATTTTGGAGGAACTAAGGGAAATCAAGGAGACGCAGTCCCAATTAGCTGATGACATAGAGAATTTAAAAACACAGTTTAAGAGAGACTATGGCTTTATTTCTCAAATGTTACAGGAGGAAAGATATAGGTATTTTCTTTTAATTGTTCTCTCGAAATGAGTTTTATGACATAGAAGCTATTTGAAAAATGTCAAGTGTGTGCTTGTGTGTGTGTATGTGATACTTTAGAAGTAAAAGGAAAGAATAATTCCAACTGATATCTAGTTCCACACCTCCCAGTAACTGCCTTACTGAAACTGACAGCTGGCTTACAGCTGTGACATCTTCAGTGCTGAGTACCTTGTGCAAACACTTCTCAGGCACAATGCTATCTAGTGGACACAAGGGCACAGTTTACACAGGTGTGGTGTAATTTTAAGTGCTGAAGCACATCCTCCTATTGCATTTGTTACTTGTAATTAACTCCTTTGTCACTGTGGGAAGTGAGATGTGTTCTGCAGAGGGTTTGCATCTGCTGTACCTACACGCCATTTGTGCTAATGGAAGTATTTGCCTGTTTGTATGCTAAACCAGGTAACAAACTGACAAAAAAGGCTTAGCTTTCTGCTAGTTTAGTTGATCTACTGTGTAGAGATGTGCCAGAACAGGCTGTATGTGAACTATAGGACTTTACAGCTGTGATTGAGGGGGGATCCAGGGAAAAGTGTCTTTCCTTTCACTGCTGGTGAGTTGTTAGCTGGCTCAAGCTTACTTAAGAAACCATATTTTCTTGTCTTAATGAACAGTGAAAAATATGAAATGTGAATTGGATACTTTCAGCCACCGGTTTATTGTTGTATAATTCACCAATGATATACAGATTTTTGTTCTTTAATATGCACTGCTGGCAAGGAACACTCACAAAAGGCTCTTGGTCTGTCGAGTAAATGCTTGTGAAGTGTTTCCAATAATGCTACTGATTTCTCTAGTACTTTCTAATGCCAATTAGATGAATCAACAATACTGAGAAGTTACTTTTAAAAATGTGTGATTGTTTTCTTGATTTAGCATTACTTGAATAGAAGGCACTAAATGTAGACCTTTTTTCCTGAAAAGATATGAAAGATTGGAAGACCAATTAAATGATCTCACTGATCTTCATCAACATGAGACAGCAAACTTGAAACAAGAGCTAGCCAGCATAGAGGAGAAAGTGGCATATCAGGCGTATGAGCGATCACGAGACGTTCAGGTACTTTTTTATGCTTATCAAACTTCTAACGTTTTCTGTAAACCTTGTACAGTAAAGCATTTGCATCATTCTACATCCTTACATATAAAATTGCGAGGAAAGACTTAAGCCCATGTTTTCTATATTAAGGTGAAACTTCAGCACCTTTTAATTAGTGATACAGTCTCTGCTTGTTACAATAGACCCAGAATTTTACCTGCTGCAGTTGAGGATACAATATAGGCAGGCATGTGGATGAAGAATGGACAGTGTTCTAATTTCTTGCACCAAAGGAGGAAGGATTTGAGTCTATTGACGCTGTCTTAACACAAACCTCTTGCTCAGACTTTCTCCAATATGTAGTCGTATTACATGACAATGTTTATAATAAATTGAGTTTAAAGTGAGAACTGATAGATTTGTATATTTGTCATTGTAACGTAAGAATTTTAACCTATGGTTACAGCGGCCCCTCTAGTCAAAGCGGTAGGGTGTGTTCAAACCATTATGTTATAGTCTTGTCTGTCTTCAGTCAAAAACCACTAATGTATTCAAGTTTGTTATGAACACTATGTAATTATATACTTCAATATTTATATACGATACAAGCATTGGTATAATGCATAATATTTCTATCTGAAGTCTGAGGAAGTGGTGAATGCCTTACTTTTAGGTTTACGTTCACTGATGAATGAGGAATGCTCAATGGCTGTCATCTTATAGGCTCATATGGTGAACAGAGACTGTTCTGTACATCCCTATGTTCACATCGCTAAGTGTTGCACAGGCAGCAGGCCAGGAACAGGAAGATTAGCCTCTTTCCTGGTTGATAAGAGAAGACTGAGAACAATCTTCTGTGTACTTAATATTGCTAATTCCTAGAACAGATAAAGGAACCTGTCTTTTGTAAATGGCCACAGTTTTGCTGACTCTGGTGACAGACTGGTCTCAGAGTAAGCCAGAAACCATGGAGAACTGACCCAGTCCAAGAGCTAATAGCTCTGCATATGGTGTGTTTGTTGTTTTTTTACATGGAATATTGGGATCAATCAATTTACTGTGAGATCAGGAGAATGCCCCTTCCAGCCCAAGGAAAATGATTGGAGTTTGAGACTGGGAAGGAAGTAGGGATGCTGGAGCATACTTTCTTCCTTCTGTGCAGTGTTAAAAGGTTACACCAAGTTGATCCATCTCATGAAACGAGCCTTACACTGTGTCACACAATAGTGCCCAAGTCCCAAGTGCTCAAGCAAGAAGTAGCATTTAGGCAAGTTAGTGAAGCAGGTGGATGTGTTTACATGAGAAGTTTTGTGTGTGGGTGACTGATTCAGCAGCCGTTTGACTCAAAGACCATTTTTAGTCCACTCCCAAGCAGAAGACCAAAGTCTACTTTCTTTAAAACAAATTGTGAAGTGGAATATATCACGAGAGAGAGAGAATGCTGGACAGGCGTCACTACCGATGTCTCCACTGCACGTTGTCCACTTGAGGTGTGGATGAATGAACCTTGACGCTGTGACAGAGTGAGGAATCATAAGATGCTGAGAACTCAGGCCCAGCACTGTACAGTTGGTGGCTTTGAGGACAAAAGTACTGTACCCCAGAGAGGTGGCCTAGGTCAAATGTTGCACAGTAATTTAATTAGTATCAGAGCAAGCCATTACTACTGTGATGTTTTCTATAGTCTATGCAAAGAAACTTACTTTGACACTGTTTTAATGCAGTGTCAGTTGCCGTGGCAACAATTTTCCCAGTACTTTGTCTCATCAGTATATACAGGACACGTTATCGTGAACATTAGAGCTATGATAATTTTTCTCAAGCATGAAAAATGGAAATACTATATTTTGGACAGTGTTGTCAGATTTAATTATGCCCGAGCAGGCAGTGATACATAAAAGTAGATAAATATGTATGTTTACTTTTAAATGAGTTGGTGTTTCATTCAAGTTTTAGCTGTCTATTATAAATGACACTTTCTAATCTAGATGATGGATGATCCTGCTGCTAAAACAAGAAGAGCTGCCCTGATTCTTGTTTTTCTATTTCTAGGAAGCCTTGGAATCGTGCCAGACCCGGGTTTCAAAGCTGGAGCTCCATCAGCAGGAACAGCAAGCACAGCAAACTGAAACGGTTAATGCCAAAGTGCTCCTGGGGAAATGTATAAATGTTATCTTGGCCTTCATGACTGTCATCTTAGTGTGCGTTTCTACTATTGCAAAGTTCATTGCTCCTATGATGAAGAGCCGTTTTCATATCATCTGCACTTTCTTCGCAGTGACACTGCTGGCAATATTTTGTAAAAACTGGGATCATATCATTTGTGCCATAGAAAGGATGATTATACCAAGATGAAGCTGCTGGTCTAGCTGTTGTTTTTTCTCTTCCTCTCTGTTTTTAAGTGCTGTGTGTTTACAATTTTTTTTTTTTGTCAGTTGAAATGTGCAGACTGAATGAAGAAGCCTACAAAGACTCCCGGACTGTAAGGTGTAAATATGTAAATGTGTACTTGTTGGCAGTCAGTAGACTGTTCGATCAGATTGTGTCAAACTGGCTATGTCTGTGATAAGCCGCTATCTTGTGTCAGTCTTCTGCCTTCATCCAACCACTCTACAAGCCTGTGACCACAGAAGATGGTGGGATGCTCTGGGAAGGATCCAAGCCACTGCAAGTGTGAGGTTTTCTTTTCACTGGACTGAAGTGCAAGGAGTGTGATCACAAGGAAGCACATCACAGTGTGTATCAGCCCTTTTAGATAAATCATTTTCTCTCTGAATCCAGCTACCAAGATAAGCCAAACTGTACAATATTAATGATTCTGGTTTCTAAATTAATGGGTAATGATATATGGAGTTTCCAGTTTTCAGGACCAGCAAAACCTGTGATGCTTCTGCTAGTAACTCTTTGCACAAAGAGTTTATTGTTCAAAAATGAGACCGCTGATGACTAGTGACCACAATTAGCAGTTGTTCTGTTGTCCCTTATCACGCTCAAGAAAAATATGAATGTGGCACAAAGCTTCCAAAGATGAAGAACTGAATTAAATAAGATCTCCAGGCCACTTCATAAAGAGTGAGGGAGCAAGTGTAACAAGTGGGTATGTTTCCATGCAGAGAAAAGTGCTCACTTGCCTCAGTCACTGAGAAAGGCAATGTTTATATTAGCCTTTTGCTAGCACTGAATTGTTGAGGTTTCTTAGCTGAATGCAGAGCAGATATATACTGGGACTCTGGCTACAGTGGACTTTTTTTCCCTTGTGTCAGATTAAACAGTGCAGAAGAAGCATGAGGGAACTAATCCTTAGGGGAGTAGGAAGTTAAACTTCTGTAAATAGACAAACACTGTGCAGACTCTCTTAACAGACATTCCCGAAAATAATGTATTATCATACAGTGCCATACTAGGGGACAGGGTTGGGTTTGTTTTCTTACTAGAGATTATTTTGCTCAGGAACTGCAGGAAAAAAAAATCCCTGAAATCTGCTTGGCTCTCAGCCATCGTGTAGAACAAGATCTTTAATAAAAAATAAAATTAAAAAAAAAAAAAGCAAAAAAACCAGAATGCTCCTCTGCTCTGTATTAAATGGGGGGAAAAATGTCTCTAGGTATTTGATGTTCAGTGCTACTTACTTTTAATTTAACTGTCGTTACGATTTCTTTTTCAGTTGTGATATTTGTTATGCTGTCTCTACAGAAGGGGTAGGAAGGGAACTACTTGGTGAGTGGGTGCAGGTTTTTTTTTATTTTTACTCAGTCACAATAGTTGGTGTAGAAATTCAGAAATCTTTATTCTGAGGAACAGGGAGGCAATGGAAGAGCTTTGACATTTCATGACTGCTGGATTATCAGTGAATACAGTTACCTTTTTGTGGCTTCAGGGACTGAAGAAAGTACAGAATTAACTGCATAAGTAATGATATGACTTGGCATTTAAAAAAAAAAAATTAAAGCACTATAAAGGTCATTAAAACATTCATTGTGTGTGCAGCAGCTCAAGGAAGGATGGTACCTGGCCTGCAGGCACTGGTAGCAGATCAGATCAGGCATACCCATGTTCATAACCTGGCCCTGTCCAATCTTCTGAGGAAGGTGGAG
Source organism: Chrysolophus pictus (assembly GCA_037305975.1). Taxonomy (NCBI): domain Eukaryota; kingdom Metazoa; phylum Chordata; class Aves; order Galliformes; family Phasianidae; genus Chrysolophus; species Chrysolophus pictus. The sequence continues at coordinate 151,279,288 of CM074576.1, forward strand.
TGGAAAGCAGAAGTCCTGCTGCAAGTGGCATCACATCATAAAGCCCAAATGTACCAATGGCCTCTGCTGTGGCTGAAAGAATTATTAGATAGATACATTCTTCCTTATTTTTTTTTCCCTCTTTGCCTTTACCTCTGTATTCCCTGAAGAGGAGCATGACAATTGTGTTATGCATAAACCTTCTTTGCCTTAATTGCTGCACATGCTCCTGCTGCTGCTTGGTGCAGGAAGGCCTTTCTTCCCACTTCTATTAACTTGTTTTGGCACTGTGCACAGCAGCAGGCCTGCAGCCCCCCTTCCAAGTATCTGCTCTTGGCCTCCTTTCTCAGCCAGCTGATTAACTGAGATTGCCTCCACTGATACAGCTCATAAACTTATCTTCACAGGGAAGTGTGTTTACAATTCTAAAAAGATTAAAAAGAGGGGGAAAAAATGTTGCTCTTTTCTGGCCCTTACATCACAAGAGAGGATTTCCCTTGGTTTCTTTTTATGCCCTTTTGATGTACGTGAGACTTCTTTGGTCTTATCTACTCTTTCAATATAATTCGTTCCCATCTTCATTTTTAAAAAGGCATATAGTATATTTTTAATTTATACTTTTCATTTCTTTAGATAATGTACTTCTAGTCAGAGTCCATTGCTTTCTGAAGCCATTTGCTAAATTACAAATAATCCCTATGACTTTTTGTTCTCATTTCCCCAGACCCCAGACAAGCATCTCCATTTGTTCTAAATAAATAAATAAATACAACCCAACAACAACAAAAACATGAGAATCCTGGAGCTGATCTCAGAAATGCATGACTCTTGATGGTGCTCTTTTGCCTTCCTTATTATAATCTTCTGCCTTCTGGTTGGGCTGTTCAAGAAACCACTGTCCAGCATTTTGTTGTATGGATTCAGAAGAGTACATGCAGAAGAAAGGTATACCATGCATAGTTAATTTTACTTAAAAACTTCTTTGCCTGATGCACGATTAGAAGTTTCAACAGATGGAACTCCCCTTGTTGTTGTATGTAGTTAAAAATGAAACATCAGGTAGTCGTCCTGTCTTGCAACAAAGGCAGTTGGTACATCCTGAGGCTGCAAAGGTTTTCTGCTCCAAGGTCATCCCGTTACAACACTGGAAGATGTCCTCAGTGCAAAATGAAGGTAGAACATAAAATCAATGGGCCTATGAAAGATTGCTCGCTATCCTGATGAAGTACCTGAGGCCAAATTGGAAACAGAAGGGCCTTGCATTTCTGTATTAGCTTTTATCTGACAGAGGATGCAGAAAAAGCTATAAGCTCTGAGTAATGTTACTTACACAAATTAAACAACCCTAATGGATAAACGGGCAAAGCACTTCTCTGGGTTATTTCCCTGCTGTATTTAAATTGCTGGGCAATGTGACATGCATCAAGAAATCAAGCAAGATGTGAAGGGCAAAAGACAGGCTCCAGTGCGAGGAACTCTGCCAAGCTTGTGTCCATCTGAAAGGGAGGCCTCTCCTCCTGCCTTCGCCTGTTTCTTACCTCGTGCTGACATGGGTGCATGTTGCAGAGAGAACCTTGTTTAACTTCTCAATCAACTGACCGTGTTCCATCAGGACAGTGTGAGCTTTTCTATTCTCCTACAACACATTAAATGTCATTCTTAGTATACTTACTGCACTTACTCATCGTGAGTCTCTAATACACTCCCACTCTACAAAAAGTTGCCAATGTCTTTTCTGCCTGATGCTGTCTGGTAGTCAATTATTTCACTTCCCTTTGATGTCGTTCTCTAAATGAAATGTCCTTCAGTTAATTTTTAATGCCTGTCCTTATGGTTTAATTTCAAAACGCTTGTGTTATGCAGTGTCTCTGCTGCAGAACCATTGCACATGGACCTGGTACCTGCTGCATATGAAGGATCTTTAAAAGCCAGTGTTTTTCTTTGAACAAAACCACAAATGTTTATCTGGGGACTAGAAATAGAATAGGTGAAGCCAACCTGCTGTAGCAAAAATACAATGACTGGAAGTTGAAGCTGGGTAAATCCAGCATAAACATAGTTTAATGATCGTTAAGAGTTACGAGCTAATTGTTAGCTACAGAATAACAGAATAATATTTGAGACAAGAGCTCAAATATTTTAAGCTCAAGTTGAATGGTGTTGTTCAAGGAGGAATCAATCCAGGCTTATGCTTGATCCAAAGTCAACTACATAAACAAAAGTAGTGCTTTCTGGAGTTAAAATTGATGAACAAGAGATAATCTGGGAAAACAAAACAAAACAGAAGCTTGTGGTTCATCTAGCTGGTATGGGATTTTGGAAGCCAAGCCCATCTCTACTGTGATACAGATATATTAATTTTGGATTCAGTGGTGCAGCAGAAGGTAAGCACAGATTAACGTAATTAAACATTTTAATTTGGATAACAGAATTTAATCACCTCTGAAAGACCAGCTAGGAACTGCAATCAGGCAAGTTTACTCTCCTCTTTTTTAATCAAGCAAATATCTTTCAACTGTCTGGGTTTTCTTTGTGTTTTTATTTTTTATTTTTTTTACTGTCATGCCAAAATTTGTCCTTTAATTAATTATATTGCTCCCATTTAAAAGGCAACAGTTGATAAGAGCCTTGTTTTCAAACAAAGTTTGAATGGTCTCTGATGCTGGATAGAATCCAGGAGAAAGAATCAGGCCATTTCACATTACAGCAGTGAAAGACTAGGAAAATTCTAATAGTTAATGGAATTGTATATTGTCCCTAAAAAAAAAAAATGGAGTTGATGCTGTATGTAAAGACTGCATGAGGACTGTCAAATGATCTTGTACAGCTGATCTGCTTTATGCACATCATATGAAATTGCACTGTTGTTGGAAAGTTTTGCACAAAGCCACGTTTCCTTTCCTTTTTTTTCTTTCCTTCCCCACCACCCCCCAAGAAAGCTAGGCCTGTCAATCTTAACCTGTACCAGAAATTGTCTGTTTTAATTGACTAGAGTTAATTGTCTCAATGTGCAATCTCCAATGTTTCTCATAGCGTATTCATTTTGTGCATCACAGTGGAAAGATGCAACTATAAAAACGTGATTTTTGTACATTTTGTTGTGTAGTCATGACTGCCTCTAAGGTGCCGTTGACATTTTGTTTTTTTTTTAATAAAACATATTTACATTTATTTGATGATGGAAGTTGTCTCTTAAACTTACTGTCTGATCACTCCAACCCATATTGGTTTCTCTTTGTCAGTAGCAGTGCTACTGAACTGAAAGAAAGCTTTAAAGTACTGAAGAATCTGAGCACTGTGCTCTGTTGAATTTTTGATCCAACTGGTCATTTGAATTGTATTTACATCTGTGCCATAGTAGATCTGTAAACATCACAGGAGATATCATCCTGCTATTCTCAGAGCTTGTGTGAACCTGTTCTGCAAACATGATGTTACTGTGCCAAGCAGCTGGACTCACTTTGGATTACTTTTTTGGAAAACAGAATTTGAAACCAAAGCCAAATTTTTTACGCTATTGTCAGAAATCTTGGTCACGTGCCACAAAATCTAATATATGATGTGGCTAATAGCAAACATCGCTGACATGAAGCAAAGCATTTATATTTCCGTTTCACAAAGCAGAGTTTCTGTCATTGGGCACTGGCAGCCAGTAGCAGTGATCTTATTTTTATACCATGAATGGAGAAGGAACAGTGCAGTAACAGCATTTTGCTTTGGGCTCATGCTGTACTTCCTATATCTTCCTATTCCTCCCATTCAGTTGCTCCTAGGTCACCTATAGACTGGTCTTGTCATGCTGAGTTTCACACAGATGCCTGGAACTCAACTTCTATATTAAGACTAACTCAATTCACAAACAGCAGGGTCCACCCCAGCTGCTAATAATTTCTGCCCTTTTCTGAGATGAGCTGAACAACCCCTGCTAACATGCCAACAAACCAGACATAAAAACAGCATCTCACTCATCTTCTGTTCTGAGCTGCTTGTTTCTTAGGTTTTGAAGAGAGCATAGCACACTCTGACCAGTGTTTTCACAGAATCACAGAATATCCTGAGTTGGAAGGGACCCACAAGGATAACTGAGTCCAACTCTGGACTCCACGTAGGACCACCCAAAATCAAACCCTATGCCTGAGAGTGTTGTCCAAACACTCCTTCAAATGCAGGAGCCTGGGGCCACGGCCAGTGCCCTGAGGATCTTGTGCCAGTGCCCACCACCTGCCGGTGAATAAGTTCTTCCAAACCCCCAACTTGACCATAACCTGACGCAGCTCCATGCCGTTCCCTTGGGCTCAGAGAGCAGAGCTCAGCGCTGCCTCTCCACTCCCTGCAAGGAGCTGCAGCCGCCATGAGGCCTCCCCTCAGCTCCTCTGCTCTGGGCAGAGCAAACCAGGGCTCTCAGCTGCTCCTCATCCCCCTTGTCCTCAGATTCTAAACCATCTTTTTAGCCTTCCTTTGGATGTTCTCTAATAGTTTTATGTCCTTCTGATACTGTGGTGCCCAAACCTACACCCAGTGCTTGTGGTGAGGTCACAACGCAGAGCAGAGCAGGACAAGCCCTTTCCTCGATAGCTGGCAGTGCTGGGTTCTGGCTGCCACAGTACAATGCTACCCCACATTCAACTTGCCATCAACCAGAATCCCCAGATCCCTTCCCATGGAGCTGCACTCCAACTCCTCATTTCCCAGTCTGTACACAGAGCCAGGGCTGCCCCATCCCAGGTGCAAAATTCAGCACTTACTCTTCATGCAGACGGGGGCCACCCTGCAATTTGTCAAGATCTTGGTGCAAAGCATCTCTGCCCTCAAGGGAGTCAACACAATTTAAGGTCCCTTCCCACCCAGTACAGTCCTTTGTGGAGGAGGATGGATCCCCCTCCACCGAAGAAGTTTCTGCTTCAGAGGAGCAGCAGTGAACCAGAGCCAATGGATGTTGATCAACCTGATGGCGACGCTGAGCCCTCAGAGGTCGGCCTACCAATGCAGGTGGATTCGCCTCCACCAGGGCTGGGCAAGCACTATATCACCATGCTTGCCTGGAGATGATGCTTGATAAAGGAGGAGCTTACATTTGAAGCAGTCGTGAGCGCATGCATGATCGTTCACATGAAGTCCCATCCATCTACAACATGTATGTAAACTAGGAAAAACTGTCTTTTAGCGTGGTTAGAACTGAGCCAATTGAATGGGAATGAAAGTGCAGTCAGCCCTGAAGCCCGTAACATACAAAGTACAGTATGCTCAGATGTGAAATCTCCCAGTAGACCAATAAGTTTTCTGTGATGAGTACAATTTTAGTAATTTGGCACTAATCTGGAAAACATCCCTTTCAGTCACAGCTGTAGAGGGGAAGGAAGCAGATGATCAACACTTAGAAGTGAGAGATAGCCTATGTACATGCTGATAGAATGCTAGAGATGCCTGTGAGGTCAGCAGTCCTGTACAACACATCTGATTGAGTAATGGTTTCATAAGCTGCCTCACAGTTTCTATTTATTGTGGTCTTATGTGCTAGCATACACTGTGCTACCACGTGCTAAGAATTATATTCAGGTCCTAATGAGCTCCATGGTAAAAACTGCTCTGTTTAACCAGGACAGACTCTTATCACAGCACTATGGCATTTAAAAGCGATTTCACCTTCTGTTTTTTGGCAAGGCCAGAGGTATTATTTTTTCAGGCAGTTTACACCACGCAAGGTACAGCTTAGCTGCCCAGCACCGACACCACGCTGCTCAGTTATAGATATCCCTGCTGTTGGAGGAGCTGACGACGCCATCCGCATGCTGCCAGCAGTGCCCCCAGGCAAACGCCTAAAAGAGATCTCTGCTTTGCCTCAAGCTTTCCCACTGCTGTAACCAGCTGGCCGGCTAGAAAACAGCTATCGTTGTCGGGAGTCTTCTGGCTGTAACCCTCTTTAGACACGGCTAAATGAAGTACGGCGTTCATTCGCCTCGCAGCACAGAACCGGGCAGCAGTGCCGCGGTACCGCTGAACGCAGACCGCCAACCCGCAGCCCAGCCCGTCACAGCGGGGGCGGTGCCAGGGCCGACGGCGCAGGCGCAAACGGGAGCGGGGAGGCAGCGCGAGCCCGTTACCCTGGCAACGCCGCCCCGCCCCCTCGCCGCGTCCCGTCCCGGTTCTCCCAGGATACCCTGCGGGGTCGCGGCGGGCGGCGGCGCGAGCGGGCGGCAAGGTGAGGCGAGGCGGGGCGCGGCGCCATTTTTAAATTCCTGGCGGCGGCGGCTGGGCGGCTTGAGGTGTGCTGTGGGGCGGGAGGGGGTTTTCTGCTTGGGGTTCGGCTGTGCGGCGTGCGCTCAGCCTTCCCAGGCCTCGCTCTGTTCGTCCGGCGGCGTCGTTCCGCTGCAGGGGTCTGTAAAGCGGGGAGGAGCGGGCAACGCGTCTCAGAGAGAGGTTGTCTCGGTCTCGTGTCCCGTGTGGGGCTGCGGGGCTGCAACTTGCCCAGCGTTCGAAGTTCAGGGGCAGAAGAGTGCCAGGCTTCCGTGTTTCTCGAGTTATGCGCAGTTTTGTGCTAATTTTCACTGACTGTGGTGTTGGTGGGAAGTCTGATCCCTGCTGTGCTGCAGAGGCATGTCAGGTAGGGCTAATGTAACCTAACTTTTTGTGGAAACCCAGGCTGTGATTGCATGAGCATCTAAACTAGTGATGCGGCTGCTCTCTGGGTGTGAGAAGAGAAAGTCCGTCCCTCCTTCTGCCTCCTTATTTGGCTCTCTGTTCCTTCGTGCCAGCCAGTACCAGTTGCCTGCTTGCACTGCAGCTGGCTGGGTTGTGCCATGAGCTAACGTGCCTCGCTGACCTCACCAAACAAAACGGCTGTTTTCTGCTTGTCGGAGCTTATTGGCTTCTTGAGTTACATCTGATGGATGTCAGATCTGGGAATGAGGCTGGAGAAAGCAGGAGGGTAACGCAGAACAAAATGAACCTCACCCCACACCCCTCGAAAAAGAAAATGATGCATCATTGAAAATAATATAGCTCAAAGATCTTATGAAAGATGTCCTTGCGTGATGTATAGATATAAAGGATAGAGAGGTGAAGTAGGTCTTTAAGCAGTGTTTCTTTCTGTATGAAGATAATAACTGGAGAAGAAAGGCAGAACAAAGGTGGTTCTAGGAAATGTAGCTCATTTCCTTCACTTGGCTTCATTTTCCACCAAAAATATAACTGAAGCTTCACGACTTTGCACCAATATTTTTCTGTATGTACCTGCACAACATGATGGCAAGATTTCATAGTGTGGATTTGGGCAGCTGACAAAAGTCTACAGTTCTGTAGCAGGATAAAAGTTGACGAATGTACAAATAATGTTATATACATTGGGGTTTTAGTTTCTTTAAAGTGTATTTTATGGTTCTCTACTTTTCAAACAGGTCTTCATGGGAGGCAGGAATTTTAACTAGCACTCTTGGAAAGTGTTTTTCAAAAATGGCATGCGTGGTCTTGGGGAAATTTGAAGGTGTTTAGGTCTAGGCATCAGCTGATATAGCTGACATAGTGCCACTGGCACAGAAGAGATTCATGTCAGTGGTTGAGCATTAGCAGCCCTATCAGTAATTACTGATTGGCCTCAAGTTGCGCCAGGATAAGCTTAAGTATGATATCAGGAAAAATTTCTTTACAGGAAGAGTGGTTAAGCACTGGAATGGGCTCCCCAGGGAGGTGTTTGAGTCACCATCCCTGGATGTGTTTAAAATCTGTTTGGATGTGGTGCTCAGGGACATGATTTAGCAGAGGGTTGTTAGTTATGGTAGTGTGGTTAGGTCATGGTTAGACTTGATCTTTAAGGTCTTTTCCAACCTGAGTGATTCTATGATTCTACTTTGTTTTGGAAAAGAAAAAAAAAAAAAAGAGTAAGAAAGCGAGTTGTTTAAATGTTGCAAATTGCTGCCAATAGTTTCAGGGAAAGGGTCTTCGAGAAATCTGTCGCTGCGGATTGCAAATCGCGAGGTTTGCCACTAGATGTCCCTGCAAGCCAAAATAGCTCTGTTGCCTTTAGTACCTCCAGTTTAGTTTTTTTGAGGGTGTGAAATGGTTTTGTGCGCCGCGTTTTTTCCCTTTTCTTCTTTCCTCTTTTCTTCTACTTGCAGCCTTTAGGCAGATGAATGCATAACTGCACGTGTGTTGCTTTCTAATCTTTGGAGTTTCTGATAGTAGTGAAAGCTGTGAGAGTGCATGTGAAGGCTTGGAACTGAAAGTGCAAAGGCTCGCATTTCCATTTCTCTCTTTTAGTCAGAAAACTCCATGGTTTTGTAGTGATGTCGAATTTGTGTCTGTCATACAACTTCAGAAGCACTTCTTGTTCATGTGAGCCGTACGGTCCAGGCCCAAGCCCTGTGCACCTAGTTCTACAGCTTGGTGTACAGTTGCATGTTTACATTGGTACTGCAGTTTATGGAACCAGAGATCTGAGATGAAGAGAAGTACTGCTTGCTTTTTTTTTTTTTTTTTATGGCGGTCACGATTAACCTTGTTGATGTGCTTAGAAATTCTGAGGAGCATGCTGCCTGGAGTTCTTTTTGTCCTCTCACATAGCTTATTGTCCTTAGGGTTTCTGAGCAGATTTTCCCACGTGGCTGCTGTTTGAACAATAGCAAATGCCATGATATTGAGTCTGAAAATGGCTACTGTGCTTTGTTTCTCAACAACGAACAAAAGCCAGGAATGAAAAACAGATCCTAGTTTGATTAGAAGCTTCTTCAGAATTTATTCTGTTCATGTACAAAATGTGCAGTGTATGCGTATAGGGCAGCCATTGAGGAGAACATTCTTTATTCCAATTTCCTCCTCCTTATCCTCAGCAGATTTGGGCAGAGCAGAATGAAAAAGCAGTTGCTGTTGTCATCGTGTGCTGGTGCTGGAACACTGATAGACTTTGCTCTCACCTTTTCCCATATAGTGATAGAGGAAGAAATTGGGCACTTATGCATGTTTCTTTTCCTATCTAGCAGATAATTTTCATCTAGTTTGTAGTTTGGGGCTTTCTAGAATCAAATGCTGAGCATTTAAGGTAGGTCTGTGGAAGATTTGGCGACTAGAATGCAGGAGAACATGATGTGTCCAGCTCCAAATGTGAAGAGGGAGAGGTACTTACTGATGCTGGAGAAGTTGTTTTGTTCACACTGCCACTTAAGCACCAGTCTGTTATGCTGAAAGCATAATGGCAGAGCAGTTGTTTTAAATCTTATAACTTCCCTAAAATTCACTTGTGGCCCTCCCTCCCCACATCCTCTAGAAGCTGCAGCAATGATCAGTCTAAGGCAATATCTTGCTCTGAATATCAAAAAGATTTGGTGAGGTATATTATATTATTATAATACTTCCTCGTTTCTCAGCATCTGGTGATTTGTAGCTTTCTCACATCCCCCTGAGATTGTCATATTTAGCAAAACTCTTTCTGGAAAGTTCACAAAAACCCACCATGTGAACTTCAAAAATGAGGAAGTGATATGTGTTGGTGATACGTGCTGGCGCTGAACTTTGGGTAGTCTGGAAGGTGGGTGCCCATGAAATCATTCCTCTTTTCCAGAAAGGGCTTGGTAGAATCTCAGCAGTGGGGATTGTCCCTGTTCTTCCAGCTGATGTGATGGTGTGCTGAGCAGCATGATGTAGATAGGTAGTGAGAGAGACTGTAGCTGTGATAAGCAAAAGCTGTTTGTGTCTGATGTCTGTGTCTTCTCCTTGAACCGTAGTCAGCAGGACAAAATGAACTTCATGCTCAGATTCTCAGCATACAGAATAAGTAAAAAAAGCATTTTATATGGTCTGGCACTGGCAAGATGCTTGTGCTTGTTTTGTACTGACTCAAATAATCTCCTCCTAACTTAATTATGTGTCCCTGAGAGAGTACGAGTGGGGAAGAGCTGCCTTTTCAGCAGGAGATTTCTGATATGAGTTACAGCGGAGCCAGGATTCTTCTGTATTGAAAGCAAAAATGGCACTGCTCAAGCCTTTGAGCAGTGAGTGTCCTTGATTGCTAATTGCATCTGCTTCTATTTGTGCCAGGTCACCCTGCCTTCTGGGATGGCAGCCAAGAAAGTGGATGTTGGCGTACCTATGTTATAAGTTAATTTTTTACTTTGGCCTCTCAATAGCCATCGTGAACAGTCATCATAAAATGGATACTTTGGGCAGTCTCCTTCCTCCCGTGGTTGGAAATGGTGATGTGGCCAATTCACAAGAATTGCAAAAGCTTCTGATTGACGAAAAAATGCGCTGTGAACACCATAAAGCAAATTATCAAACTATAAAGGCAGAACATTTAAGGTACATGAATTTTAATAGGTTTCTTCGTTTGAACTGTTAAAAGATGGAGCGTGGTGCTGGGTGGAAGGGGTTTTGTGTTCTTGGCTATTTCTCTACTTAAGGATGTTTTTGAGTATTGGTTACTGCAGAAAATAATTCAAAATTCCTTAAGACATTATAGGTGTGAAATAAGTTTTAAATATGTTACAGGAAAAGGCTATTATTCAATCTTGATATTTTAATTTTTGTTTCTGAAGATGAGCTTTCCGAGCTTTAATTTGGAGGGTAGCTATAAAAGAAATTTGTTTTCTCTTACAGGTTACAGGAAGAGTATACAAAGTCCCAAGATGAACTGAAGCGGTTGCTGGTTGAAAAGCAGGCTGTACATGACAAATTCCAGCTTCTTCTTGCGGAATACAGAGAGGAGTTGCTGGGTAAAACACAAGAGTTGGAAAAACTGAAGATGCAGGTGAGGTAATTTACTGGCAGAGCTTAATATGGACCTGAATCCTGTATCAGGGCCATGTTTTAGTTCTGTTTGTAACATGCATACACTTGGCTTGGATCTATTTCAGTTATCTTGAAACATACTCAATCTGAATAGTGTTTCTTCCTTAGAGTGACTGTGGTGTGAGATTACTGTTTTGTTTCTTAACAAAATCTTCCAAATTCTTTTATCGTGTACTACAGTAATAGTGAGACCCTCAGTCTGAGCATCAGTCTCTGTCCTTGTGTGTTGTCCTGATATGAGGAGAATCATCTGCCCTGGTGATTACAAGAGTAGATACTTGTTTCTCTTCTCGATGGCAACTTTCCTCGTCATGAAAACAAACAAACAAGCAACACCGAAAACATTTAAGTCCAGTTGCATGACATTTTCTATAGTTACTTGTTTCCTTAAACTAATGTGAGGCATAGTTCCTAGGAAACAAATACAGTGTCTAACAGAGGATCCCCAGACACTGACTGACATTTGTACTGCTTCTTCCAGTGAATGCTGACATTTAAAATCTGTTATCTTCCCAGAATATTTTTAGTTCATTAATATTGTATTTCTTTGCTTCTATAACTACCATTTGAAAAATTCCTTAGAAAAACATAGAAAATTAAGCAGAACTTAGAAGACTTTAGAACTTAAAATACTAAAGCCCTACTTAAAATACTTTATTTATGGATAATTGGGCTGTCACAATGTACATAAATAAATATGAATACCTTTCTGTCTGAAGGTGCTAACTCCTCAAAAATTAGAGCTGCTAAGAGCACAAATACAACAGGAATTGGAATCTCCAATGACAGAACGTTATCGGAAACTAGAAAATGTAAGTAGCAAGTATTTAATTTTGTTTCTTTTAGAGTGGTGGCTACCAATTTGTAACTGTTCCTAAAAACCTTAGGAAACAGAAAGTGAAGGGCAGTCTATGTGTGTGACTTAGCTTTGCCTGCTATTGTTCAGTACTGCTGCCCAGGTGGTGAAGGCTGAAACCCTAAGAGAGGGAGGGATCCATTCCTACACAAAAGCCCTTATGAAACGACTGAAACGTTGCACGGATGTTTGAAGCTGGAGATAAAACTGCCAACTTCATACTGAATGTTTTATTTATCTGATTTAGGAAATGGAAAAATACAGAACAGAATATAACAAACTTCGTTATGAGCATACTTTCCTGAAATCAGAATTTGAGCATCAAAAAGAAGAACACGAACATGTTTTAGAGGAGGAGAAAATAAAATATGAAGCAGAGGTACGTGATATTGCATTAGCTTAAACTGTATCTGATAAAGCTGTGTGAATGCTGTGAAAGTTGTTGGTGGTTTAGTGGGTCGTCAGTTTGACATAATTTCATAATGTAGTATGTGTTTCTGCTCTCATAATTCTCAAAACACTTTCATAACTTAGCCTCAGGCTGTCTTTATAGGTTTATTCAGTCGTGTGTTGCAATATCGTATGTGCTATCACAAGAGTAGACTTGCCTTCTAATGAATGTCATTTAGTAGCTCTGCTTACATGCTTTTTGGAAATCACATTTTTGATAGGATATGAGACACTATGCTAACCTGAAATTAATAAGTTATATGAGCAACTGATTAAAAAAATAATTTAAATTATTTAGTAACTAACGAAAAAAGTTCAGAAGATATTGTTGCTACCAGGTAAAGGCACATGTCTTGAAACTAGGTTGGATTATGACAGTAAAAATGATACTAACAGGATGCTCAAAGCTTTGGTAACTTGATTTCAGTCATGTCAACTCCTGAATAAGCAGTCCATAACTTGTTTGTTTCAGAACTGGACTTTCAAAAGTGTAGCTAAATAAATTGGCATCTCATTCATCTCTTAAATACACGCAGCAGCGTAAATGAGTGTTGTACATGTCATTTGCATATTCATTTAAGTATTTGTCTGGGAGCATATCAGGAGATGCCAGATTTGGATGCATTAGTCCAAACATGAGGCACAAATCAAAGGCAATCATTGCTTTCAAAATCAGTCCAAATTCAGAAATGAAAAGCATTAAAAAAAGAACATTTGTCCTTCCCAGAGCTAACTGCACATGCTGCTTTACAGCCTGCCTGTCTTATGGGCTTGTTGAGTTTGTGCTAATGCTGCAACTAATTAGCGCAGTTAAAAAGAATGGAATTATCTTGAGCCCAGGGCAAAATATAGTCTAGTTTCTTTCTCATGTTTAGAACCTTTTTAACCTCCCATATTATTTATTGCAAGGAGGCTACAAAAATATCTTAATTCCTTAATGCTGCCTCAGGCATGTCATGCAGTAAGACTTGAATCTTCTCATAAAAGGGATTTAGAGGGCAACTGCTGCAGATTTTGGCTTTGCTCTGTGGAAATCACTGATGGAACTTCTAAAAGTGCTGCTGCCGAGCAGGGTTTGGAATATTGTCTTCAAATATGGAGAAAGCTCTTTCAGACCTTATTTTCTGACTCTTTTGCCCCCGGTCTTCACAATAAGTTTAGTCCACGTAACTTATTTTGGAATACTGGAATCTATGTGTATCTGTTTGTTACAGTCTCAAGATGAGTTTGTATTTATTTGTACTGCCTTGGAAACTTGCTTTGTTTTCTGACAGACCGAGTCACTTTGACTGTCTTCAGGTTACCAGTGTGCTTGAGTTATACTGTGGTTACAGAATTATAGAATCATATGGTAGGTTGAAAGAGACCTCCTTCTAGTTTAGTCTAACCCCCTGCTTAAATAATAAGATGTAATGAGATTGGATTGCTCAGCCGAGTCTTGAACATCTGAGAGGATGGAGACTTCATAACTTTCTGGGCAAAGTATTCTAGTATTCAACCACCTTCATGGTAAACATTTTTTCCTATTATCTATTTGAAATTTTTCATATTCCATCTTGTATCTGTTGCCTTTCTTCTTATCACCACGCGCCTCTGAGAAGGATCTATCTTCTCTATCTCTTCTTGGAGGATCACTGTAGCAAACAGTAGTTATTCCAGAGTCTTTCTTATCCAAGCTGAACAGGCCCAGTTCTCTCAGCCTTCAGGTCTTCATGTCATGCTCTCCAGCATTCTCAGTGTCCTACTACTGGACTTATTCAATGTGTCAATATTCAAGTACCGGGCACAGTATGCCAGCTGTGGTCCTACAAGAGCTGGAAGGAGGAAGAGGATCATTTCCCTGAATCTGCTGGCTGTCTTTTTGCCAGATTGCCAGTTACAGTAGGTTGTCTTTGCTGCAAGGCCACTCTGACTAAATACTACAGTTGTCTGCTGACTAATACTATAGCTGTTGGCCAGGATACCCAGATTCCTTTCTGTGCAGCAGTAGCTCTTCCACCTACTTTTTCATATACTTGTTCAGCCCGTATCTCACCAATTTGGTGAAATCTAGTGTGCTTTCTTAGTCTGCAGTGCCAAGCACCTCTTCCTAGAAGGAAGTAAGTCAAGCATGTTTTGCCTTTGGTAAGCTCTACATTCCATCATCTTGTCATTTCCAGATCCATGGATAAACTTCTGAGAGGGTTTGCTTTGTAACCTTCCCAGAGACAGATGTGAGGTTGACCATCCTGTGGTTTCCTGGATCTAACTCCTTGACTGGTTCGCCCCTCTTAATCATGGGTTTTCCATCTGCCTCTTTCCAGACTTTGGGAACCTTTTCTGATTGCCACGATTTCTCAAAGATTCATTCCAAGGACTCATGTATCCAGTGCTTTAAGTGATCCCCAACTTCTTTCTCTCCTGTAGCTGCTGATTTACTTCCACCAATTGCTAGGCAGTTTAGGAACATCTGAGGATGAGCCTTATTGGTGAAAACAGAATTTAAAAAAAAAAAAAAAAAAGGCATTGACTGTTGTGTCTGTTAATTGTTCTAATATAAATGTTAATGTAATTTCGTAACAACTTAAATGCACGCTGTTGGACTTTCCTGAACTGTCAACCACTGTACTTATTGCTGTGTGACGCCTAATCAGTGTAAAGGCTTATATTTTTCCAATTAACAACCATCAGATTGCGAGGCTGGAGAAAGATAAAGAAGAGCTCCATAATCAGCTGGTTAGTGTTGATCCCACGAGGGACAGTAAACGTGTGGAGGTCCTCTCCAGAGAAAAAGCACAACTCTATCAGAAATTAAAAGGCTTAGAAGCAGAAGTAGCAGAACTAAGAGCGGAAAGAGACAATTGTGGTGTACAAGCAGAAAATGTCCAAAGGGTGCAAGTACGACAGTTAGCTGAGCTGCAGAGTCTGGCAAGGTCTCTAGAGGTAAGACTCTTCTTTTATTTGTTGTCTTGTGTCCCTGTGAGTGATGCCACATTCACAGTCAATAAGATGCTCATGTCAGCAGTTGTCATTGAGTTGCAGTTAGAAACTGACATCCATATGTTAATCTGCTACAGGAAAATTGTCATTCTTTTGAAAAACCTTTTTTTATCCTTTCTATCTTTGTATCTTCGCTCTTCAATGCATTACCATGACTGTATAGTTATTGGCTTTTGTTCATTCTTTTAAGAACTACTTTTATTTCTGACCTGTTTTAGTGTTCCTCTTCATTTCCTTGTCTTCAGTTCTTGCTACCTGCCTAGCTAGTGAGTCTTTGCATATAGACTTCTCACGTAGCTGCAAGATATGGATATATGGTTTACTTTCCTTTTCACTTTATAACCATTATATAACTTTGTTACAAAGTGCTGGGATCTCTAAGTGCTCTGATCCCATTTTAAAGAGGATCATAATATTCTTAAATTAGAAAACTTATTAAAAAAAAATCCTGCTGGAAATACGCAATTAGAAAAAATAAGGTGAAAACCTGGGTTTAATTGCTTTTTTGATACTTCAATAAATCTCATGTCTTGAGGCTATAATACTAGTACTGGTGATTCCTGTATTTAGAGCTGAGTAATTTACTGGTAGCAATAGGTGCTGCCTTCTAACTGAGTCAGATTATCTCTGCCTTTTGAAGTGGGATTGCAGACGTGTGTCATTCTGAGCAGGCAGTGTTAATCAAAATAGTTGTTGTTTCTGAATAAAATATCCCTTACTGTATGGGAACATATTGTTAACCAAAGTTGATATATTTTTGTGTATAGTTGTATAAAGGTCAGTAATATTTGGAGATCACTTGAACCATAGAGGTGAATAGCAAGAACACTCCAAAAATCTCACAGATACCTCTTTTATTCAAGGCAGAAAAGAAGTCAGCTCAACAACACATTGGTCGGATTGAGGAAGAACTGCAGATGTGTCGTGAGCAGAACTTTCTTTTAACTAGCAAACTTCACAAATCTGAACAAGAAGTCAATTCCTTGGCTGCTAAAGTAAGTGCTTTTATGATGTCTGAAACAGTTGTTCATATAATGTATAAGTTTTTCTGTTTACATTTTACATTAAGAATAAGGTCATATTTTCTTCCGTGACTTAGAGTAGGTTTGGGTTTTCTTCCCAACATCAGATAGAAGATGTAGATAGTGTGTGTGACTTGACAGGAAAAACTTCATCCCTAGAAGCATGTCAACAACTCCAAAATTGATGTTATGCACTTTTTTTTCTTCATTTTAGAGATGTTTTTATCTAAATGCAACAGCGCATAAAGAGGCATCTTCATGTTTTTAATACTCGTGGGGATAGGCAGCTTATCCTAACAGCAGAAAGCATTCTTTTCTCATAAACTATGTAAAGTGCCATGAAACATCACATCATTTCGTTGTTTTTTTTTTCTTGTTCTCTGCATTGGAATCACCTGCTGAGATTTAGGTTGCATGTGAAACAAGATAGTAGTGTTACTATAGCATCACTCTTGGACTCATGCCAGCATAGCTTGTACAGAAATGTTTCTGTACAGCATTGCATTCCATCTTTTTAAGTGGTTCATTGTCTAACAACGTGTTTGAGTGTCTTACATGTTGGGTTGGCGCCGTATCTTAGGCATTTTGAGAATTTTTTAGAAAAATCCTTAAGAAAAAAAAAAAAATCAAAAGGCTTCCAGGATAGGGAAAACCTGCAAGTGCTTATTGAGAAACTCAGTGCCACTATTCAGTGTTTCCCAATAATTAGATCAGCATGGGCACCAGGTTCATCTGTCTGTGGCTCCTCCTCAAGCACTTAACTTACAGACAGATCTTTATGTAATTCTCTATGTTGATATTTGAATAAGGAAGCAAAATTGAAGAGCTAGGAGTTTTTTTTTTTTTTTAACCTCAAATATTGCGGAATTGTTACCTGTAAATCTGAGCCATCACACTTGTCCTAAGGAAATAAGTACCTAGTTAATAAATACTGTTGTTCCTTATTCTTCCCTTGCTGGAGAAAATACTGGCTGATAGTTTTTAGCACATTTGTCAGTTATTGGTAATGAACTCCATCCTGTTTCCTTGCTCTTTTGAGAAGGATTTAGTTATCTCTGAACTTACTGTAAAGCCACTAATTTTGGTCTTGTGCCTCTAGTTGAATTATCATAAGCACTGTGTTGACCTAAAGCTATCCAGCATTTCTAACTATACTCTCCAAAGTAACACTGACACATTCTTTGGATGGGTGTGACAATTAATATGGGCATATGCCTCAAAAAGGGACACAACACAGGAAAAAAAAATCTTCAACTTCTTCCATAATTGCTCTTTAGCAATCTCAGATTTCATCCAAGACAAACTTTACAGTACACATTTGACTTTGAAGTGTTGAGTTTTGGTCCTTAATCCGAAAAAAGCTCTTACTTACCATATGAATAGGATATATCACAGTTTTAAACCTCTTTATACAATGTGTCATACTTGTCGAACAGGAATGATGAATTGAAGGAAGAAACTTTTATGAAACATTTTTTAATCAATAGCCTCCAGAAGTTGCAGAAAATGGTGTTCAGCTGAAGGGATGAAAGCAGAAAATCACGTCATATACTGACACCCCCCCAACGCTTCCACACCCACTCAAACTTATTCCTGAACAAAGATGGACTTCTGAATCTTGTGCCTTAGAAAAGCCACCTTACGTCTTTGCAAATTACCCTAAAATGTTCTCAGCTTCATATTTAAGCAACCAAATCCACTAACGTAGTTATTTAATAAGCGACTGTGTCATTCTTAACCTTTTGCCACTTGCTTGTGCTAGCAGGTTGTAATTACATTTGTCACTGTGAATGGATTTTTGATATGAGTGCTTTCCTCTAGGTATTTAATTCTCATTGACCATGTAATTACTGTGTACGAATGCCTAAACTATAAAAAAAAAAAAAAAAAGTTTCCGTGCAAGCAGTAATTGTCTTTTATTTGATATTCTTAAGACTCCTGCTTTTAAGAGGCTGTTTGTGCACATCACAGCTGCAGAGAAGTATTTGACTTGAAATGCATTTGACATCTATGAAGGCCTGGATTTTGAAAGTAGTGTAGCACTCCAGGAGGTCAAGGGTGATGAAAGGAATAAGTGATCTTCACATTGAAATGACTTCTGGGAAGCAATGTATATCCTGGTTTTGCATACAACTGTTTTGTTTTACTCTAGGGAGATTACATTGAACTTAATCTTAGCTCGACTCTGAGGGATTTTTAGTCAGAAGTGAGGTATGTGCAAGCTGACATGCTAATGCTTAGTGAGGCACCTGGGTCGTATGCAATATTGGATCAGTGTCCCAGCAAGACAGTTCAAATAAGCAATCTTTTCAGAACTACTCCAGTGTTTGGAAGCTTGCTTGCAGAATGCATGATATTTGCAGAGTTTTTACAGGTAATCCTGCACGTTTTTGCTAAATCTTAAAGAGTATTTCCTACACTATAGCTCGTAGTAACTGTCTGGGTAAAGATGAAATCCATGTCCATTGTCAGACAGCTTGGTTCTTGGAACCTATGGGGTATTTGGCCACTTAGTCTTCATTAGGGAACGCAGAAATCTTGTGTTTCAAGATGAGTGACAATACATCCATGAATTTTCAATGTCTGACTTGAAGTAATAAAGCATGCCAATAGATTGAGTGTTACAATACCTACATAATCACCATTAACTGTTATCTACGAATCTGGATATTGTGGTATGACTTTCAGGAAAGCTGTGGGGGAAAAAAAAAATGATATTTATGAAGATATATTTAAAATAAACCTAATTATCATTATTTGACAGATTTTCTTGTTAGCAAAGTATTGCCTGAAAAACAGTAAAGCTGTGAATCCATATGTATTTATTTTCAGTGGATTTTTTATTTTTCTAATTCATAGGTAGAAGAACTTAAACAGTCACACAAATTAGAAGTGACAAATGTCAAACTGGAGGCAGCAAGAACTAAGAATGAAGTAGAAAGAGAGAGAAACAAGATTCAAAGTGAAATGGATGGTAAAATACACAATACATTTCTAGTGAAATTAATTTCTACTGGTTTCTTTGATAACTTTCACTTAGAGCACTTCAATTATTTTTTCCTCCAAATGCTTCCCAACAATCTTCACCTTCTGCTTCTAGTCTAAGTGATAGATCAGAAAACTCATTTCGGTGTCTGAAATAACTGTATCCTACCACTTGATCTCCTAGGTCATGAAGGACTGTTACAGGGCAGACTGCATTTGTGTAAATTAATTGAGTTGTGATACAAGTTGAGCATAATCTGTCTCAAATCATGTGCTTCCTTTTTATTTACTGCCAAATTGTACAGCTATTTGCAATTTGCTTGAAACCAATTCTGTGCCCATGGAATTGAGGGGAAAAAAAAAGATAGGTTAACCACTTTTGTGGAACAAAATATAATGTCTAGCTTGTTCTACGAACAAAACAGGCAATGGTCTAAGTAACCGGGTAACAGCTGAGCCTGTTGGCAATGTGAAGCAGCCTATTGTAAGGCCAAAGCTTTGTAGGACTAGTTGCTGATGATGTAAATCACCACCCAGCTTTTACTGGACTCTCTTCACGGGTTTGTCATAACCTTCATCTGCCTAGAATGGTTGTTTCTATCTTGATTGTCACAGCCTTGGGTGGCCAGCAGGGACAGGGAGGTGATTGTTTCCCCTCTACTCTGCTCTTGTGAGGGTCCATCTGGAGTACTGCATCCAAGTGTGGAGCCCCCAGTACAAAAAAGACAGGGAACTGTTGGAGAGGGTCCAGAGGAGGGCCACAAAGATGATCAGGGGACTGGAGCACCTTCCCTACGAGGACAGGCTGAGGGAGCTGGGCTTGTTCAGCCTGGAGAAAAGAAGGCTGCGGGGTGACCTCATTGCAGCCTTTCAATACCTAAAGGGAGCCTACAAACAGGAGGTGAATCAACTCTTTGAAAGGGTAGATAACTGCAGGACGAGGGGAAATGGTTTTAAGTTGAGGGAGGGGAGATTTAGGTTGGACGTCGGGGGAAGTTCTTTACAGAGAAAGTAGTGAGGTACTGGAACAGGCTGCCCAGAGAGGTTGTGGATGCCCCATCCCTGGAGGTGTTCAAGGCTAGATTGGATGGGGCCCTGGGCAGCCTGGTGTAGCATTAGACACTGAGTTTGGTGGCCCTTCATGTGGCAGGGGGTTGGAGCTTGATGATCTTTGAGGTCCCTTCCAACCCTGGCCATTCTATGATGATCTCTTTTGTCTTCCTTGTTTTATTTTTTCATTCATTCACATTCCATCCTGTGAACTCAGATTTTTAGCTCCCTTTTTGCTACTGATAAAGTGATTCTAATAAAGAATTTCATCAGGATGACATCAATAATGACATTTTAACATTTTTTTAAAATGTGTAATGCAGGATTGCTGTCAGACAAAGAAGTTCTTAAGGAAGCTGTTGAGCGTCATAAAGTGCTTTTAGTAGAAAAGGATCAAGAGCTGGTTCGTAAAGTGCAAGCTGCCAAAGAGGAAGTTTTTGGAAAAATTGCAGCCTTACAGGATGAAAAGTATGTGTTGATTTACTGCTCAGCTTCTAAAAGTCCTGAGAAAAGTGTATGGTTTTTAAATGTCATTTTTAGTAACAATCTCTTAGCGCTTTGTCGTGGTTCTCCTGTAAATACTGAATAATGTTTCAGGTTAGAACTCGAGAGCAGATTAGCTCACATGGAGAAGGTGAAGTTGGAACAGGACGCTTGGAGACAAACTGAAAAGGATCAGTACGAAGAGAAGCTACGTGTGGTACAGCTGGCAGAAGAATCTAGCAAAAGGGAGCTTCAGTGTTTGCGGTAGTGCCTTTCCTAACCTTAAAGCAAATGTCTCATTTTTTTCCCTAATTTCTTCTCACTAGTCATTAGAAAGGTTTACTGTTTATGGGCATGTAAATGTTGATTATGTGAAACGAAACAAAGTATCTTGTGCAGCATGTAAGAAGATGGGAGGAGGAAAAAAATGTGCTGTTTATCAAAAGTGAACGTTTTTCATCCGAACC
Organism: Chrysolophus pictus; assembly: GCA_037305975.1. Taxonomy (NCBI): domain Eukaryota; kingdom Metazoa; phylum Chordata; class Aves; order Galliformes; family Phasianidae; genus Chrysolophus; species Chrysolophus pictus. The sequence continues at coordinate 151,300,335 of CM074576.1, forward strand.
TTAAAAACATTGCAACTTTAATGAACATTTTGAAGAAGTAAATTTCATTATCTGTGTTGGAATTTGGACCATGTTGGCCACTTACAAATGGCAGTATTATAAGATACCATTTTTTTTCTTTTGCACAATGGCACGTGTCAGCAACTGGCAAACTGGGACAATAATATGATATCTGTGAGTTCTTTATTATAACCCTCAGCAAAGTTGGTTTGCTGTGGTATTTGTATGAAGGTCAGTATGAGAAAACCAGCAAAATTCTTACTCCAGTAGCAATCAAACCAACATATGTAGTCATCAATAAAAATAGATTGTTAGACATTTGGTAGTTAATTGGTAAGACTGCTAAATATGTATGCAACGTGTTCTATTGTCAGACTGATTTGTACTAGCATCTAACATCTATATTTTAATGAGATAAAAATAAGAGTATCTTAAACAATTTTAGATTAAAAATTCAACAGCAAGCTATTCAGACAGAGGAGCTCGAAGAAAACAAACGTGAAAGAGATGATCTAAAACAGGTAAGGGTTTTGGCAACGTTTCATAGAGAAACACAGCCTTTCCTGCAGTTACCATGTCCAGTGTCTGAAGATCAGATTGGATTTTTAAGGATTTTTTTTTTCTGAGGGACAAAATGCACTTAACGGCTCTGTAAATCAACTGTTCAGGAATCAGCCCTGCTTTCCTGGACCTTCATAAATGGATTACAGCTTTCTGCCTCGTGCATTTTGTAGGTATCAATGATTTCAAAATGGAATGTTTATAGGCTGCTATATTGAATATGGTTATGCACTATTTAACTGGAGATTCAGTTTCCATGGAAACTATAAACTGTTTCTAGGTAATGCTCTGCATTTACACTGCATCTCTCATCTGAGGTTCTTCAAGTGCTTAACAGATGTTTCATAAACGAATAAACTGGTGTAAAAAGATTTATTTCTATTGCAAGATGAATTAATGGCAGTAATGCAAATGAAACCTAATTCTTTTAACTCCTGCTCAGCTGTACTATTCCTTGGTAGATATAAATGTGGCTGTGCATTAAAGAAATCTGGTAGCTGTGTGCACCTGAAGTTAATATTTTTTTTGTGTAGAAATTAAGATATCTGAGCATGTAATTAGGGAGAGGAAAAGGGGAATAAGCATCCTTTTTCTGTGCTGACTGCAGGAATTGGACTTTTCAGACTACTTGCTTTTGTGAACTGGTTGGTGCAGCCACTGAGGGCTGTAATGGAGAGAGAAGAGTCTGAGTAGCTCCGAAGCTCAGCTCATTGGTGTGCTGTGATGCTCTGGTTCTGTTCAGCTCTAAGGCCTAATGTCAGATTCCCTGAGTTACAGGAGACTCAGACTGGACTCCTTCCTCTTCTTCCCTTTCTTATTTCAGCAACAATAGAAAAGTTCTTTCTTGTCTAGTAGTAGTTTACTGTAAAACTGCTAGATAAGCTGTTGAGTAAGGAGAAAGGGAACAAATAAGAAAGGTTTATGGTAAATGAACGCAGCCAGTTGATATGTGCAGTATCTCAAAATTAATGTAGATATTTGCATTTCTTCTCAAATGGAAATATTTCTTTTTTTTTTTTTATAGCAAATTCAAGACATGCAACTCCAAGTCGCTTCACTTTCTCGGTCAGAAAGTGATTTGCTGGAATATAATCAGAAGTTGAAGGAAACAGTAGAAAGATTGAGACAAGAATGTCAAAATGCAAGAACTCAGGCAGAAAAAGCCCAACTGGAAACAGAGAAGTAAATTTTGTTCTTTTTTGGTTTTACTTTTTGTTTTCACACTGCTTGTATTGCTTTCACATGGATTGTCAGTATGAAATGTAGATTCTGAAAGTGTCTGAAATTAATGTGATGTAGCTGTGGTGTCCCTGCTCGCTGCAGGGGAGTTGGAACAGGTAACCTTTAAAGGTCCCTCCTGACTCAAATGATTCTATGATTAAATGTCAGCAGGAAGGACTGGACAATTGTGCTGACAAAAAAAAAAAAGTCATACCTTTTGTTATGCTGTATATATAAAAACTTTGCTCCTGATAACTTCAGAAGTAGGGGTTTGATTCCATTCATATCTATTACAATTAGTTATTGACTAATGAAATGCACTAATTTTATAAAATGAGATTCTATTTCCATTGAAGTGAACATAAAACTTGCATGTAGAGTGGATCCAGAATTTCACACAGTGTTTGAATGTTAAAGAGTGTTGAAGCATGAAAAGCAAAACAAGTGACTGTATTATTGTGCTTTGATAAGATTTTGGGGACCCAGCCTATATGTGTGTACTTTTTACTTCTTCTACCACATCCTTTTAGCTGATATGAGGCCAAGATAATTTTATAAATCTATAGATAATAGGAGATGCACCAAGACTGTTACTGCAGAAACTAAGAAGCTTTGCAGCCTACCTGCAAGTCTTCCCAGTCTGTTCTTCTCTTACCACAGAAATCTTGGGATGTTTCCCTTTTTTTTTTTTTCCTGTGTGGCTGATGTGACTTCTTTCCTCAGTTCAGTAATTCTTTTGAGCTTGAACTCCAGAAGTTAAGGAGCACCAAAGCAATATAGCTTAAAGTGAAGCAAAAAAAAGGACCAAAAGATAAGAGAGCCTGAGATAACCAGTTTCAGATAAGTTAAACTAATGCTATTTGGGCAAACAGCAAGAGTAGGCAAAGAATTTAGCTGTGTCTGGCTTAAGCTTGGAAATGAAAAAGTGAAATGAGAAAAAGAGCCAAAGGCAAATCATGAGCCTGATAAATTGATAAAGATGAGAGATGAGCCGAAGGAGGCACTTGTTAAACATTTCAGGAACAACGTTACTGGAATTTCCTTAAAAAAAATAAAAATGTTGTGAGATTTTTAACCAGTGTCTCTGCTGAAGTTCTGCTGTTAAGCAGTGCATTTCTCTTTGGTTCCTGGGGTAGTAATAATTTTTTTGCGATCAACTAAAAGAGCAGTTAAGGATTTTAGGTAGGACAGGATCCTGGTTCTGATTTGAGTGATGTTAACACTGTGGGGAAGGGAAAGGGTGTTTGATGAGAGCTTTATGGAGAATCATCAAGACTCCCATCAGGGAAACTGCATCAGCCCAAGTCTAAGTGCACTGACACCGATCTGTGTTTCTTAAAAACTGCTGGGCAGAATCTCACCATTTGACTTTTTTTTTTTTTTTGTCATAAAGTAGTTAAATAGGCAGTTAGTTCTTCTCTGCTTTGAGATAGCTGCAACAAAAAATCCAGCAGAGAAACTTTCTCCTTTCCCAGTCCACTGCTAGAGATCACAGCCTAATTTTAATATGTTACAACCATGCAAAGTTCTAAACAAAGAATGGATGTTGGCGGTGACGTGCATTCAGCTGGGATGCCGTCTAGGAAGCGTATCTGTGGGAGCTTCTTGTCATGCTGGTGTTTGTTCTGCTTGGGAGGACAGAATAGTCAAGTCTAAACTTCTCTATTACAAAGGATTTGTGTAGCACAAATGGCAGCAACCCACTGCTGTGCCTCACCTCTCGAGCACAGAGAGCAGTCATCAGCCCTTCTAACAGCTGATGCTTGGCACAGTTGTTTCATATTGTATTCCAGTGTGATGATTTGATTGGAATTTAGAGATGTTCTCTCCACAGTTACTGGATTTAATCTTCAACATTTCCTTCGAAGATGTAAAACCTCTAAGGTTATGTTAATGCACCGGTTCAAATATGGTGAGTCTTGAGCACAGTCACATTTAAGTCGGAAGTTTCAAGTCTATAAAGATGGAAGCTGTGAAAAGAAGTGTTTAAGAGCCTTAAGGCATTAAGCCAAAACACTGCTTCATCTGTGTAACTCCTTACCCTTTTAACCTGTCTTTTTGAAGGACTTTAGAATACAAGCGTGTGGAGTGGCTGGAGGAGAAGCATCTGCTTACTCAGCGCATCACAGAGAAGGAAGAGAAATACAACGAGGTGAAGAACAAGCTGTGTCGAGCTGCAGTTGCTCAAAAAAAGGCACGTTGGCTCTTCTTTTGTAAATGATCCTATTTATGAAAAGTTCAGCTTTTCAGACCAGAATTGTTTTAATATTAAGAGTTGATTTGCAATCTGCTGTATATAATGACAAAGTACATCCAGTTCTTAGCAGAGAAATGTGTTGAAGTGATGTGCACAAGAATGTTACAGCTGACAACTTTGTTTTAATGCCATCAATGACTTGGTGAGGGTTTATCTCTCTGTGTGTATTTCTGTGCTTTTAAGAGGTGGACTGCTTGGTTATTAGAATCACTCACACGCTCAGGTTGGAAAGGACCTTAAAGATCATTGAGTCCAACCACGGTCTAACCATACTACCCTAACTAACAACACTCTGCTAAATCATGTCCCTGAGCACCACATCCAAACAGATTTTAAACACATTCAGGGATGGTGACTCAACCACCTCCCTGGGGAGCCCATTCCAGTGCTTAACAACCCTTTCTGTGAAGAAGTGTTTCCTGATATCCAACCTAAACTTCCCCTAGTGCAACTTGAGGCCATCTCCCCTCGTCTTGTCATTGATGAGAAGAGACCTGTCAGAGCATTAAGCCACATGCAGGACAGATTTGATTTCACAGGAACTGATCTATCAAAGCATTACTTTGCTTTATTTGAAATGTCTCTTTGGCAGAGAAAGACTCTCAATGATAATAAACAAAGGAGGATGCAAGAGAAACTACAACTTTTGGAAGCCAAGATAGAAGAACTAGAAAAAGAAAACCAGGTGTTAAATAGGTAATAAATAATTGCTTTTTCTTAGCTTGAAAAAATGATATATGCCCCAAATCCGACTCTGAAATATGAAGTTGCATGCTAGTTAGTGTGGTAAGTGGAGTACTAATGGTGTTGTCCACATGGGAATTCTGTGAGTGGAGTCCATTTCTGATGGCTGTGTTGGTGGTGGAGAGATAGAGGAAAGCTATCTGAAAACTGTATAGATGTGGTTGCAGGAATCCCTTCAAAAGAACAAATTCTTTTTACAAAAAAGAGATGTGAGTGAAGCAGTGCTGGAGATGAAAGCACAGTGTGTGGAGATGGAAGACAGGAAAGAAAACTGACTTCAGAATGACAAAGGAAACAGACATAATGCCCTCTTGGAAGGACCAGCTTCTCTTTCTCTTCATTGTGCTATATGGATGGCTTGGTTCAAATAATGAATTTAATGGTGCACCTGCGGCTCACCACTGTGAATGCTATTAGCAGCTTAGTTTATTCTGTGTAAAATCTAATCCTGCTGTAGGTTACTGTGTAGTGGCACTTCTGGCCTTTTAGGCAGAGAAATATGCATGGGTGGTTCACACTCATGTCTTCATGGTAGTTTATGGTAGTTTTCTTGCACAAGGACAGTAAGCAGCAAAGTACTCACAGAGAGGTGTGCTGCCATGTCGGGATTGTAAGTATTTAGAGCGCTAAGAAATGCTATTTCATAGGCAGAATGTTTCCTATGAAGAACACACACGTCTTCAGAGGAGACTGAAGGACTTGCAGCGCAGACACAACGAATTCCGGAGTTTGATTTTGAATCCTGGCATCCCATCCCTGAACCCAGTCAGTGTAACATCAGTGCCTGTCCCGCCTCCTGGGCCTGACGTGTCCTTCCTCCTCCTTCAGGTACTGTGTCACAGCATGTGGCAATAATGCAACGGAGGGGTTGGGACTTTCAATAAGGAAGGGAGGAACAGAAGATCTTTAAAAAGAGGGAGGAATCCCTTTAGTTATGTTCCTTTCGTAATGGCATATTAACTGGAAGGGGAACAGCTGTTCACGAGGGTGGATAGTGATAGTACAAGGGGGAATGGTTTTAAACTGAGACAGGGGAGGTTTAGGTTAGATAGTAGGAGGAAGTTTTTCACACAGAGGGTAGTGAGGCACTGGAACAGGTGCCCAAGGAGGTTGTGGAGGTCCCATCCCTGGAGGCATTCAAGGCCAGGCTGGATGTGACTCTGGGCAGCCTGGTCTGGTGGTTGGCGACCCTGCACATAGCAGGGGGGTTGAAACCAGATGATCATTGTGGTCCTTTTCAACCCAGGCCATTCTGTGATTCTATGATAATGGTAAGGAGTTCTTGAAAGACAAAGGGCATGTTATAGAATGTAACAAACACAGTTCTAACCCTGTTCTCTGCCTCTGTGCTTATTCTGAGGCTTTAAATGGCTCCTTCTGGACAAGAAATGTCATAGTGTTTTTCCTCACATCATGACTCCATAATTACAAAACAGGATTGCCACTCTTCATTTCTTGTGGGCTTAAAAGCATTCTATGTACCCCAGAGTGCTTCTGAGGGCGATAATCTCTCTGAGGTGGCCCAGCCAGCACTGCTGATTACTGTCCCTGAAGTGAGGCCACAGCTGCTGTGCGTCTTCATCTAGCGGTGCTGCGCTCCCATTTCTTGCTGCTGTTTGCCTTGAGTGTCAGAGTGAGACCTGCTAGAACTGGGGGGTGTTGAGGGCTGGAATGTAACGAATAACGACATTCCGAGCGTCGTGTCATGGTTTTTGTTTCAAAATCATTACTTTAAAAAATGAAACGACTGCTGGTCCCTTGGAGGTATGCAAAATATAATAGAGCCGCTTTTATTAATTTCAAGGAAGAACAGCACCAGAGAGAGCTCTCCCTGCTTCGTAAGCGGCTGGAAGATCTCGAAACCACACAGAGAAAGCAGCTGCAGGAGCTTGGGCCGGCTGGGGAGCGGCTCACAGCAGGAATACGCAGGGAGCTGGTGTCCAGCAGGGGAGCAGAGGGAGCTGCTATGCAGAGCGAGGACTCCACATAAGGTGCAAACTGCAGGTGCTGTTTTCAGTAGCATCTCCTGGCTCCGCACTCTTAATATCCTCCAAAGCACAACTGTGTGTGCTGAGGTGTGGGAAATATATTCTGTGTAGTTTTCTATTTTGATAGAAACGGAATGGTATCTAAATGAAAGCATAACTGCATTTTGAAAATATCTTTATAGAAATGCTATACAAATATTTGGAAGTCAAGACATGAAATAAACTACATTTTTGATAGTACTCCCTTACTTGCTCACTGTAGGGCCTTGCCATTGTGGAACTCTGCGGATTTGAGGTTTGGATTGTAAATCAGCTGCTGGAATTCCATGCCTGGAGTGGTACTCCAAAGTTCCCATGCAGACAGATGGGATGAAATGGGTGCTCCTGACTTTGCTGTTGTCCATATGCCTCTTGGTTTTGTAACGGGAAGAAGCAGTGATCAGTTTTTTTAAAAATAATGTAGACATGAAGTATAACAAATTGCCTTCGCATGATGAAAACATTAGTTTGTATTTGTTGCCACTGTAGCTTGTTTTGCCAGCTACAATAAAATTATTTATTTAAGGTTTGTTTAAGTTGGTTTCCTTGGTTATCAGCTTGATACCTGTGGAGGTTCAATTAATTTTTGATGACTTGATAGTGAAAACTTGGGGATGTGGGGATGTGGGGTGACTTTTCTTCTTGCTTTTTTTTTTTTTTTTTTTTTTCAGGATACTGCAGGTAAATTCATTAGTGAAAAGTGCTTAATACTTGACTGCATATTGTTGGAACTGTAGGAACAGTCAGCTGAGGAATAAGCTGCAGATGGTGGCTGACAATGTCATGGATTCAGCTTTGCTCTCCAGCATGTTTTACTTTCTGTGCCATAGGTAAATATAAGTGCTGTATTACAGTTTCCTAAGTGCTCTCCAAGGAAAGCAGTGCATGGCACCTGTAACTGCTGGAAGCAATGGAAGCTGATTACACTGCATCTTGCACTCCCCTCCTGGCCCAGGCACCACTGCAATGCTGTTTGCTCTCTTAACCATTTTAAAACACACAAATAATCTAACCAGCCTTCAAATGCATTTTATTCGAGATAAACCCATACAAACACCAACATGTATTTGTCGTTTGCACTTTTTTCAAACCATTCATTTTAAACAACAGGTTAACTTCTGTACAACAGGAATTACTTTACACATTAGTAGCATTTGACTTTAAATGACTGCAAAATAATGCTCTGTAAGCTAGTGTTAGAAAATAAGCTGTTTGCAGTAGCTGTTTGCCTGTAAACATGTGGAAATCAGTTCAAGAGAGGTTTGATGTCATTTCAGAGAATGCGACTACAATTGTTGGGTTGCCAGAAGGCAGCTTTAGTCATACCTTGTTTTGTCTGAGTAACAGCAGACTGTGAGGGTGGGAGTTGTGCCAATGTTTTGTGAGGTCCCAAACCTACCACAAGAGCTACAATCACTTCATTATACTTCACGTCACTTTGTGAGATCCACTTCATGGTTTACAAAGTCCCAGCATGACTTTAAATGGGCTACAACAGAGTGAAGCTGGTTAGGAGGCTCCGATACAAGGCGAGAATCCTATTCCAGGCCGTAGGTAAAGCTACAGGGCCTGCTTCAACACATACTTAATCTCTAGAAATCATTAACGCTATTGCAGCAAACAAGCAGTAGTACAAATACAGAATAGGACTGGTTTCAGTTTTCTCATCATATAAACACACAGAGTGAGGTTCACAGGATCAGACCCACGCAAACAGATTCTATTTTACAGCTTTCCAAGCAGAAGTTGTGAGTTGTGCTTCTGCCTGTACAGAAGGTCACTGTTGAACAAAACGAGCGCCTTTCCTTCTAATGCACTTCCAGCCAACAACTGAAATGGAGCTCAACTCATGAGACGTCTGTCTGAGTGCAGCGAGCAAACTGCTGATGCCTGTCCTTCAGTGGTAGTTACTGTGCTTTATTATTGATTAGTTTGACGCTGCTTTAAAAAGTCAGGTTAAGAATATTAAAAATCACAGCCCTTAAGTACAGCTGATCTGCATTTATGTGCTACTCAAGCCGCAGTCCACTCCTTTAGGACAGAGGGCAAGATAGGTTAGAATTGGTTCGGCTCTTTTCCATTAAACTGAAACTTATCACGCCTGGCAGAGGAGAGAACTGCTGAAAGCACTGCAACATTGTAGTGCAGCTTCCTGAACAAAGCCATACATTCCATCAAGTATAAAGTGTAAACTTAATAGCAAGTATAAGACTTGAATTAAAACAAAGCCATCACAGTATGGACTGGCGGCTCCCCTCTCTAATCTGCAAGAGGAACAATTTGTGCAATCATACAGCAGGGAGGGGGCAGACCAGTAGGCAACGTGTTTTGTTTTGTTTTTCCCATGGTAGCAGACGCCCTTCCTTCTGCCCAGGTGCGGCTGTTTGCCCCCCCTGCTGCTGGCCAGCCATGCACAGCCAGCCTGGCCAGCTCTGCTCTGCTGGTGTGCTGTGGCCTCTAGGTCTCACCAAGGCAGTGCTGCATGGGAACACCTGTTAGGAGTGCTCAGCTGCCTGGCAGCCATGTGCCATGTCTCTGCCTCATCTCAAGACTCAGAAGATGCTGCCTACTGTAAGTGTGAACCGGTTGTACCGAGGCAGAGGACAGCATATGGTTGCCCAGCGGTGGGGCCCTCAGGAGCCTCGAGGCAATGCTTTTTGGGCATTCTCCCATGCTGTAGAGGAGATGCCGCTGATCAAAGCCATGCCTGAAACCTGGGTGCTGGCTGAAGCCTTAGTATGTGCCATTATAGCAATCAAAGCAGAGCCCAGGGTAACCAAATCTTGCAGCTCACATGGGAGAGCAGCTGTGTGGCAGCAGAGCGGCACCACAGCTCTTCCATTGGGTGTCAGCCACAAATGCAATGCTTCTTCCTCCCAGGTCTTTCTTTGAAAACATCCACGCCTTGAAAACCACCCCAGCAGGATGAGGGCAGGCTGCCCAAGTCCCAGCTAACCTTCTTTTGACAAAACCTTTGTTTGGTTTTGGAAAAATACAATGAGATGCTGGCGTTGGGTTTGTGAGCCACCTGCACGCAGGCGGTGAGGCTGACAGAGATGGCAGAGAGGGGCTGTGCTCTGAGCGCAGCCATCACAGCTGCCTGTTCTGAGGCAGCGTGGCCGCAGAGGTTACACCTGCAAAGCTGCTCACAGGGGTTTCACAGCTTGTGTAAGGACGGAGAGGCAGAAATGTAAACACAGACTGATGCCAGTGCAGCTCCTTTCTCCAAAGCCCTGATCTGTGGTTGGCTCCCCCTGCAAAGCCATTTCTAAACTCCTGCCATGTGGCATTTGCACTTCAAAGCTCAGCCCCACCCCCTTGCAAAGCAAGCTTCTCCCAAGTGTCACTGGGTGCTGGTTTTCATTGCAACAGGAGCCAGCCTACATTTGTCTGGAAGGAAGGAGCCTGCAGCTGGCCAGCGTGCTGACCCCACAGCCTGTCTGCGGCTGTGAAAAGGGTGTGGCAAACCATCAGCTTTCTCTTTTCAAAACAGAGCAAAGCAACGTAAAGGTTCACATGGGCAACTCCGAGCTTGCAGCGTGCAGATCCTACAAGCTGCTTTTCAGTCTGTGGGAAGCTTACAGAGGCAGTAGCTTCGAACCAAAAAGGTACCTGGGTTCAAGTATCTAAAACCTCTGGGCTGCCAGTGCCAGCCTCAGCTGCACCATCACATTGGCATGTCCAATATCCAGCCCTGTGCACCCTTCGTTCCCAAACTCGGGTATGGAATGGTCAGAGTGAAGCAGTGTTCAAGTGGCTCGAGCCCTGTACAGAGTCATTCAGAACTGCCTGGGGAGCAGCAGCGCTTATTTCAAGTTCCCCGCAGTGATGCTGTGAGGCAGTGCTTTGCTCAAACCCATTTGCATTTCTTCTTTTCATCAAATAAGGCTTTTACTTGCTGGAGCTGTTTCTGGACTTCTTCAAACCCCCGTTCTCGCTCGAGTTTGCTGACAATCTGTTAACAATTAGCAAAAAAGAGAATCATTTTGTTAGTGTTTCTTTGATTCGCTGCTCTTTAAAGCCTATTTGTCTGCATTCCAGCAGCCACTGGCAGAAGAACTCATCTGAATGCCCGTCTGTATGTAAACATTCCCTTCTGACTTCAGCACTTCATTTTGGTAGCTTTCCTTTCAAGTCATTATAATTACAGCAATTGCAACACATCTAGACAAGAACGACAGAGCTGAGCTAAGAAGCAGATGAATCCCCTCCACGTTCAGCTGTTGAAGTGCGTGGGGCAGTTTTACTCCAGTGCGGATCTGCACTCAAACTTTATTTCTCCTCTTCCCATGAGCAGAGGGCAAGGAGCTGCCACCCCACAGCTCCCCTTTGGCATCCAGCAGGCAATGGGAAGCAGCCCTGAGCACTGCTGTGTCAGAGAATGCTGCTGGCACCGCTACAAAGGGGTCAAGAGCAATGGCAGAGGTGTAGCTGTTCCTCCCCCCCCCCTCCCCCGAGTGCCTGGGGGAAGCACAGAGAGAGTGTCCTAAGGATGGGGTTAAGTGTAGTGAGGTTTTATGCCTTCAAAAGAGCAAAAATTGGCATTAAGATTGGAATGTATCTTGAACTCTTGTGTGTCAGCAATTCTAATAAGCTTAATAAACTGTCCTGCTTTTCCAATTATCACATCAAGCTTTTTTTAAGAGAAGTTTGACGCCAAAGCCAGATAACTCAAGATGCTGGAGACCAGAAACAGGAGCCACCGGGTGCCCAGCTGCTGGGTGCTGCAACCAGGCAGCCACTGTGCTGCTGAGAGGCTCTGGGACTGCACCTCAGATGCCTCTGCTGCTGCAGGTACTGCAGCTTCTCACTAACAGCCGAGCAAACTGAAATGAGAATCCCCCTGGGGCAAAGCGAGGGCAGGAAGCTCCTCACAGGGCGGCCTGGAGGCAGCCAGTGGCTAAGTGAATCCAGGTGAGAAAGGTTCTTTGTTAGTAATAGCACCATAGCTTCTTTTCCTTAAGAGAAAAGCTGTTGGAGCAGAGGGCTGTGATGGGAAAAGAGCAGACATGTCTTGCTGCAGGGCTGAGTGCTCTGCTGAGGGGTTCGTGCCAACTGTTAAGATCCCTGGTGCTGCATCCTGATCTGTTTTCTCACTCCCCGGAGAAAAGGAGCGCAAGCACAGGAGCTATGGCAGGCAATAATGGATACTGTACAAACACTACAATACAAAGCATTGGCTACTTTCTCTGCAGGGAGACTTCTGTGGTGCAGTGAAGCAGTGCTGACATCAGGGTGCATCACACCCCGTGCTGGCAAACCCACATGCAGATGGGACTGCAGCAACACCGCCTCAGTGGCATCCAGCAGGGAGAGGCCTGGCCTGGTCAGTGTGCTGGGCCCAGTGAGTGCTCACCTCATCGTAATACTTCACAATGTATCTGTAGATTTCCATCAAGGCCACTTCCTCATTAAATTCATTTTCATGTTTCTAGAACAGAAAAACAGCTCTGGTCAGATAGTTCTCGTTTTCTAAAAAATGCAAATGAAGCTCCCACTTCTCAACCGCACCTTAGATTCCTGAGTTAGAAATTCTTCAACCTCTGAAGTGGTCAGGGGAGGCAGATCCCTGATGGCTTTGTAGTACGCCTTCACCTCCTTCTTGTACAGCGGAATGTCCTTAGCGTAGAGAAGTTTGTTTGTTGGTGCTTCCTTAAGGGAAAATATTGGAAGCATTGTCAGTTTTCACAGCACACATTTCCAGAGGTTCCACCTCCACACAGTTAATTGCATCTAACGTGTCTGTGTGTGACTCACTTCTCTTTGCAGTGGTTCCATGCAAGCAATCAAGATTACAGAAGAAAGATGAAGACCAGACATTGGTAACAGTTCACTGTGTTTTGTGACAGCTGCCATGTAATTATTTTCAATGGCATCAGGAGTGCTGATTTTTTGTCTCTCAGATGTTTTTCTCTCTAATCTTTCCTCTGCCCCTCTCTGGACCTGAGCAATTGTCAGAGCTGAAGTACAGGGAGAGCAGATGATGCAGCAGAGCTGTAGAAAGTTCATAGAATCTCCTGAGTTGGAAGGGACCTTTGACGGTCACCCAGTCCAACTTCCCTGCAATGAGCAGGGACATCTACAGCTGATCAGGGTGCTCAGAGCCCCTCCATCCTGACCTTGGATGTCTCCAGGGATGCGGCATTCACCACCTCTCTGGGCAACCTGTGCCAGTGTTTCATCACCCTCACTGTAAAAAACTTTTTCCTTACATCCAATCTAAACCTCCCCTCTTTTGGTCTGAAATAATCTCCCCTTGTCTTATTATAACAGACTCTGCTAAAGGTCTGAAAGGCCGCTCTCAGGTCTCCCCAGAGCATTCCCTTCTCCAGGCTGAACAGCCCCAGCTCTCTCAGTCTGTCCTTACAGGGAGGTGCTCCATCCCTTGGATTATTTCTGTAGCCCTCCTCTGGGTGCACTCCAACAGGTCCATGTCTCTCCTGTGCTGAGGACTTCACATCTGGATGCAGTACTCCAAGTGAGGTCTCACCAGCACAGAGCAGAAGGGCAGGATCACCTCCCTCACCCTGCTGGCTTTTGATGCAGCCTGGGGTACAGTTGCCTTTCTGGGCTGCAAGGGCACATTGCTGCCTCATGCCCAGCTTGTCATCCACCAGTAACTCCAAGCCCTTTCTGGCAGGGCTGTGCTTGACCCTTTCATCCCTCAGCTTGTACTGATAGCAAGGACTGCCACCACCCAGGTGCCAGACCTTACGCTCGGTTTTGTCAAACCTCATGAGGTGCTCCTGGGCCCACTGCACGAGCTTGTCTAAGTCTCTCTGGATGCCATCCCATCCCTCAGGCCTAGGGATCCTGGCATCCAAGTTCCCCTTGGGCAACATACCAGAGAACCCTCTAAACCCTGTGCTGGTAGAGGTTCCCTAGAACACTGTTCCATGCCATGCCTTCCTCTTGGGACTTTAAGAGTGTGCAGAGCTGACTGCCAAGCAAGCACAGCCAAAGGGACTTCTTTCTTTCCCCGGGACTTCAGCAGCCCAGGTGAGCGCTGCTGACCAGTCAGCTTTTGGCTCAGCTGAGGAAATAAGTGCTGGTGTTTGGTAGGAGCCAAAGCCCCATCTGGAAACCATGACTTCAACATGCAAAAGCGGGGGTTGGTAGTTTCCTGTAGCTGCTCAAATTTAAATTCTGGGGACTAAATGACATAGCCATGTGACACCTTGCCTCCTCTGTTTCCACTGTGTGATGAAGCGTTTTCAGCATATTTGTTTTCTAAGTGTCTATAAAGAATGTTTTAAGATGAAAGGCTAAAAATCATGACAGTAAATTTATTTTACTAATATATAACAATACGTTAATGGCATCACAAACCAGCATGTTTCAGGACACCTTCTTTTCACGTGACAAATGGGAGCTGTTGTAGCAACAGGACTTCACAGTGGATGGTAGGTGCAGAACCCTAACGGACTGTGCTCAACTCCATTTTTCCCCATCAAGCAAGTGAGGTGATTATCTTTAGTTCATAACACTCTGCTCCTGAAGCATGAGAAACGAGCACACTATTTAACAAATGAGCAGTTGGTGCAGCTCAGCTCACACAGGAAATTACTGAATTTTTCTCTACAAAATTTTAGTCTGAAAAATCTCTGGCTTTCTTTCCTTGGTTGCATGAGCTTGAGTAAGTACTGCCAGCTTTCCTCCAAAGAAAAGGAATGTATCCTCATGAAAAAGGAATTCTTTCTGGTCCCCAGACTTCTGACATTGTACTAGAGAACTTCTGAAGGCAGGATTTCTGGATTTGTTCCTTCAGTAAATAATTCTGGATATAAAAAGAGAGTGGCTAATACCCATGAAAGGAACTGTGTTGAATTTTTGCCCTCTTTCAGGTATTCTCACCGATCCCGGTAGCTTACTATGAGTGTTTTCTGCACATCAGCAAGCTGCAAAGTTTGAAATACTTCTGAAATAACATTAATGCTTTTATGACCTCTGCTTAAAAACTTCATTAAAATTTATACCATTTTCACCTTCTTCCACATATTCTATCCACTGCAGTCTTTTACAAGGGTAGATAAAAGCAGGACAAGGGGAAATAGTTTTAAGTTGAAGGAGGGAAGCTTTAGGTTGGACGTCGGGGGAAGTTCTTTACCAAGAGAGTGGTGAGATGCTGGAACAGGCTGCCCAGAGAGAATGTGGATGCCCCGTCCCTGGAGACATTCAAGGCCAGGCTTGATAGGGCCCTGGGAAGCCTGGTCTAGTATTAGATATGGAGGTTGGCAGCCCTGCATGCAGCAGGGGTGCTGGAGCTGGATGATGATGCTATGAAGATAAGCAGCAGTTACCCATACAAATAACATTTTACCTGCTGTATCTGTCTACTCCAATGAATTCTTCCGAGTCTTGTAAGATGGAGCAACAAGAAATGGAAGCCTGGCTTAATGACACCAATTTTGCCCTAGCTTCAGTAGATTCAAGACTTCCTTCATCCCCCAAATAATTAAATAGTTAGAAAAAAAAAAATCACTGGTTGAGAAGTTAGGGATAGCCATGCAGGGCAGCATTACCTTCCCCATTGTCTGTTCTGCTAGAGAAAAGGCATCCATGAAGGCTTGTGCGATGACAGACAAACAGCCATCAATATGTGACGTTTTCTTAACATCAAAGACAAATTGGGGATTCTTCAGTATGTTCACCCAGAAGCGCAGAGGAAGACTAGACAGAGAAAGAAGCATCCCAAAGATTTAGCTCAGGCCACACAACTACTTTATAACGGTACTTTAATCGCACTGTACTCATGGAAGGAAGCATGTTTTTGTGCTGCTTGCTGTTACAAGAGGGGTTTGGGGAACAGAGGCTACAGAGCAAACCCATCCATCGGTCCCCCCTCCACCTACAAATACCACTCTCAATCTCTTTCTGGCTCTGAAGTCAGTGCGAATACTCCAAAACCCTGGGAGCTATGGGGCTTTTATCAGTACCTAATCCATGTCCTCACATTATGGGGACACGTCTTCAACCTGACCCACCAAAAGCTTATTGTTTGGATTACGGATGACCATCCATCTTTGCAACTACACTTTTGAAGAGCAAAAGTGCCTGTCACACAGATGTACCTGTTGGTTTTCCATATGTGAACCACATCAGGGTCAGTGATTCTTTTGCTTTCGGCCTGGGCATCCAGAAAGTCAAAAAAGTACTTGATGGCAACAGGTGCTTTATTGTTAGGCAAACTCCAAATACTCCGGAAGAGATTTTCGACAACGGAATGAATTGCAACCTGAGAAGTAAGGAAGCGAGGAGTGCTACGGTTACACAAGAGAAAAACACAATTTGTCATCGCTGAGAGCCAAATGTGCCCAGGAGCACCACGCACAGAAATTACAATGTGTTTGTGGCAAACACCTGGGCCATTGGCTACCGGCAACCAACAGTCAGTAACAAATCCGAAACTACAACCACGCCGTAATGAATCGCTTTCGCACATCACTACCGCTCTGCTGACGGGAAACAAGTGACAAATGGTACGTGAAAGGAATCGCTCGTGGCACTTCCTGAACAAAGTACATCAGCTCTTCAGACACTGTTCACACCTCTGCTGAAGGCATTTGCAACACGTGGTTACAACGAAAGGGAGGTGAGGAACTGATGTTCAACCAGCTCTTCAGGGCATGAGCCTTCAAGCTGCCATTACAGATAGAATGTGAGCCGCTCTCACCAGTAGCACCTCTCAGCCAAGGCGCTGTGGCTGCTGATCTAATTCTAGGATAGTGGCTTTGGGTGGCATACAAAGATGAAAAACGAAATGCTGGGTATTTCTGATCCAGAAGTGAAGCTGTTTGGCTGACAAAAGCAAGGCCTGGGCTGCTGACAGACCCACTGACATCTTCACTAATGGCTTACCCCAGCAATTCCTAAGGGCTGATGCTAGTTTCCATGCCTAATGAGAAGTGACCAGACTTCACTCCCACTTCAAGTAGTGTCCCAAATTGCCTCAGATGCTATCAACAGTCTAATTAAATGATGATTGATAGTTTTTTAAATGCAAGAAGGCGATCGTCATCATCATCCCTTCAGGCCTCTTGTATCTCACAGCTCTCAGCGCGGTGCACTGATTAATATTTTAAGTAATATGCTGCTCAAAGAATTTTATATCCCATCTGAGCACGTCAGAAACAAGATGACATTACTGGAGGGAATAAATGTGGCTTATTCTCAAGGGATGTCAACTGTACATATTAAGTAATTATATTACCAATCCCAAGGACCCTGTTTTTAAAAATTCATCTATTTATTTTGGATGCTTCATTTGAGACCCTAAGAAGATTATTTCATTTCACGGGCAGCATTTGCTGAAACTCAGGCACTGGAACATAAGAAGTTGCCTCTGAGCTGGGCAAACTCCACCAGAGAGCAAACGAATTGCTGACTGAAAAGGGGACTGTTCTTGCTCTGTGGAGCTCAGTAGCAAAACTCAATTTCTATAATCCCAATTAAAAAAAAAAAGTTGCACTTCCTGGGGAGATGGAGTGTGTGAAAGTGTGAACAAGAGTATTTTAAAACTCTAGCATTAGCAAACCTGAAGTGTGGCTATCTTTACAAATGGTCACAGTCAGTAGTTTGCAGAGTGATTTTTACAGGCTTTTTATTTAGCATTTGATAATGCACAGGAAGCTTGCATAATTTCAGCTTAAATTTCTATTTTCTTCGTGCAAAACTTGCCAAGCCTAACACCAGCCCCCAAACAAGACCTTCCCAGCTTACCTTGGTTGACAGTAGCTTTGTCAGATACATTTCTTTCACTTTGAATTTTTGCTTTCCTTTGTGGCCCGATCCTTTCATGTCTTTATTTGCTTCAGAGTCTGGTAAAATCTGTCACGATAAGGTTAGAGAGATTACACAGATACAAATACAGTTCAGTACTACACCTGTTGCGTAACAGTGCAATGACTGAACTCACCAAATGACAGTGCTCATCAGAGTAGTCCACATCTAAACAACAGAAAGCAAAGAACAAACAGCCATTAATGAAACACACAGCTACCAGCTGTGAATTCTGTGCTGTGATGCGTGAGGGTGCTGAGCAAGCAGATCAGTGTCACACTTTCTTGCCTGCAGGGTGGGGGAAACCCCAGAATTGCACCAGTTTTGGGTCACGTCCTAGTTCTGACTTGTCCCACTAAGACAGTTCTAAGGTGCTGCTGGAGTGAGCTGGCTGCAAATATCAGCCCCTCTGACAGGAGGGTGATCAGCAGCAGAGGAGGTGACTGCACAGTTTCGTCTCTGGTAAGAGCCCTTGGTGCAGGCAGGCTGAGGTCAGGTTTGGAAGCAATGGCTGGGAATGGGCAACTCTGTTTTTGCTGGGGGAGAAGGCAATGCCAACCTGTGACTCATTCCCCAGGGGCATGTCTTCTAGCTTCAGATGCCAGCTTTGATGGTACGGTGAGTCACAGTCACATGCCACGTGTGTGTTTCTCCCCAGGGGCTGACACACTGGAGCACGGCACATTTCCTGTGCTGGTTTCATCAGTTGTGCTATTATCTGGGGTTCCCCACTTTCCTGCCTGTCAGTTTGTACCTTGAATCACTTAGCAGCCAAGGACTGTAAGTCCTGCCTCTCTTACTTTGCCTTCTTTCTTCCTCCTGAGCCCACTGTCCATGCCTGAGGCCCACAGCCAAGGTAGCATGGCTCTTCATCTGGCTCGGTTCTGCTGTAGTGCCAATTTTTCTGAGCTGCTATTGACCGAGACACAACCTGTCATAGCTCAGCTCTCTTCATCCCCAGCCCATTCTCTACAAAAGGTCAAATAGATTGCAGTTCATTTCTTACCTGATTGGGTATTTGTCTTCTTTTTCAAGACTTTTATGGTTGCTCCATTTGCAATCTGAAAGCAAATCCAAACACGTCTTGCTGAAATAGGTCACACTGAGGGTCTAGCCCAGAGCTATGTTCAAACTTATTTATGCCCCATGGAACGTAAGGTCAAAATGCATATCTTGTTACTTTGTGATTTCTAGGAAAGATCTTCCTTCTCCTTGCCTGAATTTATAGTGCTGCCAGGGCAGTGAGTGTTATCATAAAATCATAGAATGGCCTGGGTTGAAAAGGACCATAGTGATCATCTAGTTTCAACCCCCCTGCTATGTGCAGGGTTGCCAACCATCAGACCAGGCTGCCCAGAGCCACATCCAGCCTGGCCTTGAATGCCTCCAGGGATGGGGCATCCACAACCTCCTTGGGAAACCATCCACAGCCTTCCTTGTGTTATCTTTGAATGAAAGTGCAACTCATGCTTTTATTGTCAAAGAACAAGTCCAAAATGGCTCACACTGAGAATTACACCACTGCTTTGCTGTCAAATGCTGGTTTTGCCAAGTGCTAGTTTACTTCTCTCTATAATTACAAAAACAACCGGCCAGTTCTAAGAAGGGATCTCTGCCAAAATATTTCAAGTGTTTTTTAAACCTGGGCAGACAGCCCAGTGTGAGAAACCAGTTTAAACATTAAGATACTCTATCAAAAGCTGTGTCTTGCACAAAAGAATTATGCACTTACACTTGCTCCCAGAAAGTAAATATAATCTATTTTATAAGCTTTATTTTTTGCAGCGTTTCCACTTATCATACAGTGTTTCAGAACTCTTCAGATAACGCAAAGCACTTGAAAACCTGGCACAAGTGGGAATCTGCTCTAAGGCTATCTCTTGACATGACAAACGCCCGGAGAGAACAAGAATCCTCCTTCTTGTCCCTGAAGACAGGCAAACAGTCCCTGAGCAGCGTGGGCCACGTGCTGCGGGCAGTCCCTCCCTGAGGAGCAGAAGAGCAGCCCAGTGCTGGGATGGCAGCTCCTACCCTGGGGGGAAGGGGGGCTCAGGAGAGAAGTCTGCCTCCCCCCAGGAGTGGAGGTGCTGCTGCAGCATGACCAGGATGCGAGCCCCCACTTTGGCTTTTACTTCTGGGGCAAGAGCTGCTTTTAGCACTGAATGGAATATGCTTCCCCCTTTTTTTTTTTATTATTGCTGCAGTGGTCATACTTAAAATTTCTTTTAGTCTGGTCTGTAAAAAAAACCTTACAATAGAAACCCTTATTTTGGGGTCCAACTGCCTGACTTTTTGTGGTGGGTTGCTTTGAACATTGTTACTGAGCTGGTTGTGTCACTGAGGAAACAAAGAAGGGCAATCTGCACAGATCCATACAACGTGGTGTAAAGCAGCTCTGCAAAACAGAAGGCGTAGTATGGCTCTGTGCTCTGCCTTGCTCTCCAGGCCTCCTCTCCTCCCTGTAACAATTGTTTTCAAGGTCTCTGTTGGTTCCTAGAGAGCATGATGCCACTATAGCCTGATAAACTGAGATCCATGACTGGACAGCAGATCAGAAAGTGGCTCTCTAGCTGTCTTCTTGTGTGGAAAATAAGACTTCATGATAATCAGCAGCTTTCTTGTCAAGGCTTGCAGTTATTCGCATGCAAGTAATGCTGCAGACCTCATAAATAATCATATCAATGTCCATACCAAGAACACAAACTTACAAAAAAAGGAACACACGAGGAAGAAACACACAAAGTTATCTCTCTTCAGAAACACGACACCAAAACACGAACACTCTCTACTTCTGCATTTTTAAACTTAGAGTAGAAACTGCCTGTTTTTCCGAGAGAGGTTGGTGATTGTAGGACCTTTACAGTGCAACCTTCATGCTTGAGTATCTTAAAGATTCGGAGGTACTTCCCAGTTCCAGATATTTGATTAGTTTGTAGTGTTTAAGGATGGTAAGCAAAAAGAAAAGTTCTGGCTTGCCACAAAACTCTAGGTACTGTTGAGGTGGAAAGCTCAGGCAACGTTACTACCCTCACACAGTGCACGCAAAGTTTCCTCTTCTTGCTTTGCTTGCCTTTATGTTCCTTTTTGCATCAGTATACACACAAGAAAATAAACTGGATAAAGCTAATTCCTGATACCTGCTACTAAACAGCTGCCTAAAATGCCAGTAAGCTCTGCCTAAAATGTCTTCTCAAGGTCAGAAAAAAAATGGACTAAAATATCTAACAGATATGCCCAGTGCTATTTTTCCATAAGGCAGCTGCTAAGCTATAATTAGTATAGTTACAGCTTTGTAGAAAAGAACCAAACGCCCCATCTAACTTGCATCTGTCTGCAGAAACCACAGATGAAAACAAGGTCTAGGACAAAGATACCCAGGGATGGCACTGACCAACTGGAGCAAACTTATTTGCCACCAGTATGGCACCCATGAGCCACAGCACACCATGAGCTCAGGGAATGTAAAAAGCTGCCATGTGAAGCAAGGCAGCACTTGTAATATCTGCCTGCAGTAAAAAGGGCTCGTACTATCACACTAGGCACAAGTTTAGATACTTCATCAGATGCAAACCTACAACGACCTTTACTGCATAGATACTGACTGCAACACTGCAATGTCCTTATTTGTACAAAAACTCTGCTAGAGTGGAGGGAGGTCCCATGCTGATGTATGGATAAGATTCAAGAGAAGCACAAGAAAATCTCTGAGACATTGGACTGGGCCTCAGGATGTCTGAATCACAGAATCACAAAATGGCCAAGGTTGGAAGGGACCTCAAGGATCATGAATCTCCATCCCCCCTGCCACATGCAGGACCACTAACCTCATTTAATGCTAGACCAGGCTGCCCAAGGCCCCACTCAATCTGGCCTTGAACATTTCCAGGGACAGGGCATCCACAACCTCTCTGGGCAGCCTGTTCCAGCACCTCACCACTCTCTCTGTAAAGAACTTCCCCCTGACATCCAACCTAAATCTTCCCTCCTTCAACTTCAAACCATTTCCCCTTGTCCTGCTGATGTCCTGATGTCTGGTTCACCTGTGTCTTCCTAGGATGTACGGTGAGCAACAAACGCCTACAGAAAACTATGAAGTCTCTCCAAAGGAGCTTGCTTCAGACCTGAGCAGCCTTAGTGCTCCACCCAGGCTACAATCAGTACTTCTGGGAGTCCTTGTTCTGTCTCTGGATGGCACTGTACTTGCAGACAGCAACTTGTTCAGGGTTGGCTCTGGTTTCTGAGAGCCACGCCGCATTGCATGACATAGACATACACTCATTAGCAAAGCTTACCTAAATACAGTTGACTATCATGGCTCTAGCCAGACTTTCAACAACGAGGCATGAAGAAAGCTCACTAAAAGAACTCAGCACACAAACTTCATTTCCAGCATCTATCGGTAAGCATCAAAATGTGAGCTACCATATCAGTTCAGGCCAGTCATCTGCTGCATACCTTAACTCAGTCTCTAGCCCTCCAGTTTGTCTAGCATCAGTGGCAACTCCTCAACAGGCAGTGCTGCTTGCTATGCTTTTGCAATGTGCTACTCCCAAAAGGTTTCTGTCCCTAAATGTGGGCCTCTATTGTTGCAACGATGGAGAGAAGTGCAGCGTTAAAAAGGACTGTTTGAAAACCGGTTGCAATTGGAATCGGAGGGGATAAATTAGGTTATAAGTGGTAATATAGATGGAAGCAAAAACAGAGAAAAAGGGAAAGAGTTAAGAACAAGGTCTGTAAAGAATAAAAATCAAACTCATCTCAGCAGCCATTTTATTCTGACTCTCGATGAGCTTCCACAAAAGGTCAGACAATGAAAATATGAGGTGGGAAGAGGTTCATAGCTGCTTATGGTGAGACAAAAAACTCAGCAGCAAAGAATAGAAGAGGCTTAAGACAGTGATCATAGCTGGAAATCAGATGATCTTTTATCTGAATTGTCTGACTAAAGTAACTGTTTCTCTGCAAGGAGCCCTGCAACAAGCAAAACTCTGAAAAACAGTAGAAAATATGACTCGTTGGCAAGAACATTGTGGGTCACATTTCTTTCCTTCTGTTGGTGATGCTCAGCTGTGTCTCCAAGATTTTAATCAATCGAGATATTTCTGCATTTAGAACTGGGGGAAAAAAACTGCTTCTCAATTCATTGCTGTTTATTATTCATTGGTTTTCCTGCTTACCTTGTAATGAGCAATGGTATTTAGCTTCCTTATCCCATCCTCCATCATCTCAGAGGAACCATCAATATCTAACAATTCTCTTTGCTGCTCCTCAGACACAAGTTCTGCAGTATGACAGCAACAGAAAACAATTACATCTCAACCGCATTCTCACTGTACAGATGGTTGTAAAGAAAAACACTGCCTAATTATTTTTGTACAAGTGGCTCCCAACTAAGCTCTGCTTCTCTCTGTCCCTCTGCGAGTTCACATGGGAGTGGCTTTGCAATCCTACACTACAGATTATTCTCATGGAGAGACCAGTCAGGATGGCTTCCATTCACGGAAGCTATTTGTTGGTCAAGACAGAGTTTTAGAGGTGCTATCACCTGCTATTCTTTTGCACAAGTGTGCCCTTGTTTTAGTGTTACAGCTATATTAGGACTAAAAGACACAAAGGGTAACATGTTTACTGTTAATGCATACTGAAGTGCCTGCAGAAGTGAAGCAGATGCAAGTCTGCTGTTCTAGCTGGTACTATAAATCATGTAGTGTTTCCCTAGAAATACCTTGTAGTAAGTAACGTTCTTCCTAGAAATTTATATATATATAAACATATATATATACGTATATATAAATAAATAAATAAATATAAATAAATATATATATAAATATATATATATAAAAAAATATATATACGTATATATAAAAGAACGTTTGAGATATATATATCAAAGTCAAATGTAGGAATTCCTAGAATGAAAACTCCAGTGACAGTGAACTTTATGAGAATATAACACAGTGACATGCTCTTACCAAGACCAATTTCATCCAGCTGAAGACCATAGGGAAAGCCGTTCTTATTAAGGAAAGCTTGAAGGCTCTTCTCCTTGGTTTGGCCTATGGTGTCACAGTCCAACACATTAACTTGAATAGTTTGACAGATATCTCCACTCTCATTTTCGGGGATTTTTTCAAAGATAACATTCACAGTCTGGGGGAAGAAATACAAGTCATTCTGACTTAAGGGAGTATCTGGCATGGAAAACAGCAACTTCCCGACAGAAAACCTGACACATTTTTAGCATATTCATTATTAAAGCTATTTTGAATAAGGATTATTAGAACAAATTAAACAATGGAGCATTTAGAACTCCTTATGTCTGAAGAATCAAAGATACATAGCTATGTATTTCCAAAAGTGCCTTTTTGTATTCTGCTTTTGTGCAAATCTTTTAAAGTGAATTACAACAAAAGGCCAGGAAAAATTACAATACATGTTCTGAAAAAAAAAACTAACAGCAACAAAACAAACAGACCCCAAAACAGTTCTTGCCTTTAAAATGAATGTCTTAAAAGCAAAAACTGTAATTGACTAGAGATCTGATAAGGTTGCTAAGTAAGTCATCATGATAAACATGATTGATTTTGAGCAGATAGGAAGCAACGTTAAAATACATATTTACACCAGTGGATTATGCTGAGTAGCCATATCATACTAAATAAATAAATAAATAAATACACCTCCCTTGGAGACATCAGTGTCTGTCTACACACAGCCACATGCCTAGAGACAGGGCTGTCATGGTCAGCTGTAGAAGCAGTGGAAGGGAAACACACGTTGCAGGAGTCAGAACCCAAAGTTCTGGTCCAGATCTGCACAGAGAATAGTGTAATTTAAACTATGCTGTGTTACTCCATGTCAAACAACTCAACAGATCCAATGGGTGTAGCACCTCTGCCCTTCAGCTCATAGCAACTCTTAGCTGGAAAAAAATAGCTTGTCTGCTAGACCACACAGAAGGTACGTATGGGTCAAGTCAATGAGACTGGATGAACATCTCTGGTCTTTCTTCAGCCAGGTTCTATTTCTGGGTAGGTCAGGTCAGACAGATCAGCTGCTTCCAAAAGGAAGGGAAAAATGGATGATGATGGGATAGCTACTGCATGGTGATAAGAGCAATCCCTCCTAGTGCCACAGCTTACTGCCCACAGAGACATCACTGTTCAGCTGCATGCATGCAGATGTTATGCTGGGGATGTCTCCAGACAGAATTACAGCTAGCGCTCTAGGTGCCTGCAAAGGAGAAAAAAAAAAAAAAAAAAAAAATTGACCTACTTGAATCATTCTGGCTGTTGGACACCTCTGGTATAATAATGACTGTCTTGTGACTGAAATGTGGGGACTGCAGGTACAACTCAATAAAGGAGTGATCGTTAAAAGAGGAAGCAACTATAAATGTTTATTTTCTTCCTGCTGTCATGTGAAGGAAAGAACTTCTGTCCAGGTTGCTGCAGGAACATGCTTTATCTCTTCTGAGAAAAATGAATTGTTATTAATAGCTCTGAAGTGCTCTTTTCTGCTCTGCTACCCAGCAAGTGTAGAAATTACCAGACGCTGCTGGTATAAAAAGTAGTCCAATAAGACATTAATGAATTTCACTGTTTCTATAGAAGCAAAAGAATTATTAAAACAGGATCATGCAGAATGAAGATCAGGATTTAATGAAGACTAGGACATAACTAGAGTAACTGAGAATAACTTCATCATCAGGACATGGAGGGGCTTAATTGTGAGGAAAATGAGTCCACCAGAAGGACAGACAGAATGGAAGAAGAAAAATGTGGGAATGGTGCCTGCAGAAGGACAAACAGTCTGGATGCCATGCCTCAGGTTGGGATTTCAAGCAGAAAATTAGTAAAAAATACACTGGCACAAGAATGAGGGAGTCATGCTTGGTCAGGCCCACAGAGCAACTGAACAGACAACAGTACTGTCCTTGACTTTGGCTTCACTGAGGTCATGATCTCATGGGATAAAACAGTGGACAGACACTGTATTTTGTCTCTCCTCTACAACTGAATCAAAATCTTTGTCAACCTGATCTTTCAGGAATAGCTGCTCACTCTTCAACTGATGCCAATTTGTCCTTACATTCTTGGAAATGCTTCTTCCTTTAATTGAACCTTGCTCCTACACTGCAGTTTTTTTCTTTTCATTTTGGACTGTCCAGAGAAGCAGTCCTTTACTCTTCTGCTATTCCTTCTCAGCACAGATAGCTCATAAATGTGCAGCCTCTTCACTCAGTAGCACAAGTGTCCTCCTAGGCCTGCTCAACTCATTGTAGGGTGACAGGACTGTAAAAAGAGAAAGGTAGTTCCTTATGTAGGTGGAATATAAGTCATTTACAGATGCCTTAATCTGAAGTTTCGATTCTCTAAGGAAAATGACACCTTGTGACTCAAAGAAATATTTGAACACATAAAGTCTCTAACCAAGGGAGCCAGACAGTTTTGCCGATAAGATTAACTTCTGCAGGAAATTGTAAGAGATGAAGCAATTGATGAGGAGCTAGAAAGCCAATTATGAATATGTCTTCTCTGTGCTGCTGAAGTTTTCACAAATAACGTTCAACCTGTCTGACAGCACAATCCCCATCTTTAGAAACCATTAATCAGAAGCTGACAGTCACAGTCACTGCATTTAGACACAAAGTGTGGAACTGGAAAAAGAATCAGAAACGACTGTAAAATTAAGGAAGCCTTTTATGATGAACCGTGAGTGTCAGAAAAGACCGAGAAAAATCACAGGAGGACACATGGGCATTGTGAGGAAATATTACTAGGCCCTTTTCCAAGACTTAGGAAAGGAAACAAACAAACAAAAAAACAGCACAAGTTAACTTAGGGAAAGACTCAGGAGGAAATTACAGGACATTTAGTGCAACTTAGCAGTATGTCGAGCTGGAATTTTGTGCACTAAAAATTAATGGTTAGCAACATAAAGTCACAGAGCTCCTCAGCAAAGGCTTAACACACATTGCAAGAATTGTTAGGGCTATTTAAGGAGAAGGCAGCAAGCATCTGGAACTTCTTGTTTGGAAACTAGTTTGGAACCTAGCTAAAAGACAGGAAAAATAAATTTAAAAACATTTTTTTTCACTCATGCACTGACAGTAATAATGACATTTGAAGACAGTGTTTACAGATGCTTTTTCAGATTAGTAGTTTTCCTGACAATGAATCTCAAACAGTGAATTATTCAGTAAAGCTATTAATATCTATAGCAGATAATAAGTGAGATGTGATTTAATAAAAAAATGCCATGATACCATTTCTTTTATTAGAGGTAAAGAAAATTCATCCAGGAAATTCAAGGGCTCTTATTCATTACCATGTTCTGTATTCAGCTTTGCATCTGAACAACATATATGGCCTTTTATGAGTCAGACTAAGAGAGCAAGAAAACCTTTCAAGCAGTAAAAGAGAACAGTAAAGTAAAGGAGACAGCACCAAGATGTGCAAACAATGATACTACCTTAAACCTATTCCCTTATCTTCCAGACTATAAAATACTAGAAACAGGAAAAAGCAGAGTGATCACAAGATCCTCCTGAAGCAGACAGAACAGTTATTTGTCATGAGCTATAGTAAAGCCAAGAAATTGGCATAGAAAACGTTACGTGAAACAATATCTGCATTACCGACGTCCCTGCAAGGGTTACTGTGTCCCTTTCTGTTGATGAAAATCTCCAGACATCACACACTTGTAATAGTTTTCTTATCTGCCACAAACATGACCAGTAATACCACATCCATTGCATGTCAGTAGGAAATCAGCTCCTGTCTCTGTTTCACTCCCTTGCATCCCTCCTACCTTTTTAACACCCTTCTTTTAACTAGTAAAGCAGTTCAACGCTTTTACAACTTCCTACCACCACACAGCTTTGCTTCACTTTCGACAAAAGACTGTTAGCTGAATTAAATCATTTCTTCTCATCTAAGAAAGCAAACTTCCTTATTTCAGCAAAGAGAATTCAACAGGCTAAATCTCTTCTGAAAATTCAAGATAAGTTTGTAGCTCTTAAGTGCCCACGCACCAATTCTACCACATGATCAGATCCTCTCTTGATTTTCCACAGGAGAGATCCCACCAAGAATTTCTCCCAGGTCAGGCCCGCATTGTGTAGCTTTTCTATTTAAAACAAATCACTTCAGTCAAATGGTAACACTCAGCTGGGCACAGTTTTTTTTTCCACCAGTCACCGAGCAAATTATCTACTGAGAGCTGCAGCTGCTTGCCTTGCCTGTGAGAAAGGAGGCTTGCTTCCTCTGCTTCTGAAAGGCTTTGTGACGCATCCACATCTCTTTCAAGGCAGTTTTATTTCTCAGTACTCAAATACAAGCACAGCATGAAACCCACATGGCTTCTCAGCTTGCACTGGACCATTGCTTTTAAAAGCATCTTTCTTTCAATCCCTCTGCTTGAATATTGACTTCAGAAGCTCATTCCCATTCAATATCTGGCCCTTTCCAGCAGAGAGCGGTAACTGTAGGGGGTTAGCTGGTCCCAAGGTCTGTGACCTTTTTAAAAAATGCACACAGCTTAGCCAAGGGATGGCTCTAATGTAATTCAAAACCAACACAATTCTTCGTTCTCTCTCTTTTTTTTTTTTTTTTCCTATTACAAATGGCCTGATTTTTAGAAAATCTCTCCTGCCCTTCTTTCTGCACGCCCAGAATTTCTTCCTTCTCATGCCCATGGGCCTATCTGCTACCTATGGAGCTTCTTCTGAGTTTTGGTTTGGCTGTATATTGCTTTTATTGGTTGGGAATGGAAGTCTTGCTCCTGAATTAAGGATATGCATGTAGATTGTTTACACTTGTTTGTAGTGCCCTGCCACTGATTTCAGAGTTCTACTCTGCACTACATGCCTCCCTGCATCTTCAAGAGTCTACATACCACAACACTCTGGACACTGGCTGTGCAGATGTGCTGCTGTAACTTCCTGACACCCTCTTTTGGGCTGTTTTTTTATGCTTTGCTCTGAACAAGCATGCTTTAGCATGCCACTTTTGCAGGGCTTTCAAAAAGGGAAAATTAAAATACTTACAAAAGATTGCAAGACTGAGAATGCAACTGCAGTGACCAAATGTGCAAAGGCACTTGAAAACTCAGCTCAGAATGTATTTGATATAGAAAACAAAACTGCAGTCCTTTAGACAATAATTTGCTTCTAAAGAAAGGAGGAACATTGCTCCCTGTCTGTACAATTATGGTTCCCTCTCTGTAGAATCGGGTTCTGTATGTCCTACGATGTTAGAAATAGAAGAAAAGCTGACTCCTACTTTAACATCTGTTAAATCTTGTTCTTGAAGAGAAAGCCTGAACAGCTGGCCTGCTTCTTCACCCAGATAGCCTCTCAGTTCCACCCATATCTATTTCACAACACAGTTTAGGTTACAGTATAAAATTGAGACAAAACACCAAAAAATTTTTCTCTCCATCCAGCCAGAGCCAGAGTCCTTAACACCCCATCGCCATAATTCCAGTGCAGGATACCCTCTCCTCTTCTGATAGTTTTAAATGGAATATTCAGTCACTTCTCAATTGAGTCCAATACACCATAGGACCTTGGAAGAGGAAGCTGCTTTATTAATTTTCTAACAGTGTAATTTATAAAAGCAGTACCATTTAAAAGCAAGAATACAAAGTACAAGTCAGCAAACATTTGAGAAAGGCTTTTTGCTCTCACTTCCTCATGCATCCTCAGACAGTCTTCCCCAAAGATACTGAGTCCTTCACACCACTTCCCCTCTCTTCACTGCAAACTGCCCGCAAGACCCTATCAGGAACTGCACGCACAGAAATAATAATAGGAAATGAATTTAAGGCAGTGTTCAGTAGGTTCACAATCAGCTATCCCCCAAGGTGCCTCTCAATGTAAATTTGTGCTATAAATAAGAAAAGCCAATCAACTCCACAAGACTGGATGATCCTGTGTTATCTATTAGCAACAAGCACACTGAGCTCTAAGAAGATTTGACTGTAATTTTGCCAGAGTTTTCAGCAGAAAATGAAAATTTAGAAATCTGACACAGAAAAGTTATTATTTCAGTGAGCTTCCTATATGACCCAACTTTTGATCTAGCTAATCCAATGGCTTGCTGATCAGCAAATATTTCCAAGGTCATGAGTTTACTCCAATACAAGGCATCTTAGGACCTTCAGATCCAAACATGGAAGACATGCAGACCTGGAAACTGAAGCCTTGCCTCAGAGTATGGGCTGTGGAAAGCCCTGATTTTTCCTCCAGAGCCATTGGCACTTGCACTGTCCTTGCCACGGTAGCTGCTGCCCTGGTGATTTTTGCTCCCAAGTTCTGGAGCCTACTTTTTGGTCACACTTCCCAGACTCTGGAGACATTCAAGGTCAGGCTGGACCAGGCTCTGAGCAACCTGATGAGCTGCAGGTGTCCCAGCTCATTACCGGGGAGTTGGACTAGATGACCACTGAAGGTCCCTTCGAATTCAAATGATTCTATGACTCTACTGCTAAGTATGTCTGGTAACTACAACAGTAAGTCAAGAGTTGAGAAGCAAGGAAGCCATGGAATGACTGGAAATGCAGATTTTAGAGTTCTCCAACTCAAAATTAGAAATTCTGGAGAAAAATGTGTTCCACTTAATCTGAAAACCTTTTTCAGGTCTTCTACTCAAAAAGTCACTGCTTTTACATGCTCAAACATGCAATAATCTTTGCTGTCTATTCTCACAGTTTCAGAATGACAGTCAGGGAAGTCCAGTTTTCAAAGAATTCTGTGTGTAACTGTGAAATAGGAAGCATTTTGCTGTTGCTTTGGGAAAGAGATCTATGGTAAAGTTCAGAAACTCAGCTAAGTTTCCCAGATAGCTTAGTTTTAACTAAGCAATTAATTCAAATGCATTACACTGTAACCTAGCTAATTTAGAGCTAACAACATGGAAGTCCATAGCAAAATATTGCTCCCTGATGATTTGCCACAAGAAAACGCAACAGAAAAATAGAACCTCTGCATTTCATTCTTTCATTCATAGGAGAAGTGCAATTTAGTTAAAATTCTAAGAGTACGTTTACAATTTTGTAGAACACTTTAAAATCAAAAGAAATTTTAATACAATGAGACTGTACTAAACCTAACCTTTGTCAATTAAAGCGTGCTGTGAAGCAAAAGGTGACAGCTATTTTTAAAATTTATATTGGTGTATATTGGTGAAACACCCTCTCATTAAACTCCATTGGATTTTGAAATTGGATTGTGAGCAATAGTAATTTTCTTCTTCTCTATCTGGGAACTTAACCATCACCGTTGCATCTAAGAGCCTTCATTTACCTTACTAGAAAAAAAAGAAAACATTGCAGTTGTCTGTTTTCAGAATGTAAACTGCCAAACATACCACTGTTTTGAATTCAGACACTTGCCACAGCAGCCAGTCTTCGTTAAGCGTGTACAGGGCTTTGCAAGTTATTGCGTCAACAGGTCCTTTGTTTATCTTCTGATTGAGGGTTGTCACTAGCAAATAGAAAGGTTCACCAATTGTCTCCTAGGACAAGAAACAAACACAAAGAATGTATTTATTTTTGCAGTCACTAAACAGGCATAAATAACTAGAAAAAAAAAGGTGTAACAAACATTTCCTTTTAGCTAACGTGTTATCTTGCAATTAGGAAAAAAGATCACTCTGAGCACTGTCTACTTATTTGTTTAACCTCCATGCTTTGTCTTTGCTTTTCAGTGTGAAGGACTCATGCAACTAGTAAGAGACAGCTGGAGCGTGTGGCAAAATAGCTCACAACCCCTTGCTGTGCACAAGTACACTACAGACAAGCTGCTCCTTCTCAATCTGGCAGATGCTTCCTAGTTCCACCAAACTGCTCATGCTGGGGGGAGATGTGCTTGTGTTCACATGCATATTTCAGCTACTTCTTCCTTTTCAGTTCTGTGAGAAAACAAAGTACTATCTGGTTTCCTTTTAACTTACTTCTCCCGTTGTGGTTTCTGAAAAAATCCTCGGGAGAAAAGTGGTGGGACATACACGGTTTATGAGTGAGAGCCAATGGTACTGAGCTTCCCCTTCCAACCTGCACCCCAGTATGCAGGCAAACACTTGAGAAAAGAAGGATGGATCTTTGGCTCCATGCAACACCATTTCTGCAGCCCAGCTAAGGCATTTTACTAGCAGAGCTCCATAAAAGCAACTGATGTACTGAGAATAAACCTCTCTGACAACTCTTTGTCTCTTTCCTGGAATTTCAGGAAAACTGTTCAAATTGCTGAGCCCCAAACAGTTCTTCTGCTGTATCAGTGGTACAGGTGGGACTGATACAGGTGATACCATCATGCTTATCAGTGAGATACAAGCAGGACTGATACAAGTGATACCATCATGCTTTTGAGTGAGACAGGAAACATAACCAAGCACTGAAACCAAGAACAAAATGATACCAAGAGGGCTAAAATAAACAAGTTGCAAAAGAAAAAATGCTTATCTTGTTTCCACTTGAAGTTATAGAGTTATTGAAATTTACAACGCTGTTCGGAGGTTAAAAATCCTGGCAAGAAGTTTAGTTTTTCAGGAGATGGTTTTCCTTAAACCTTCACCTACACAGCAGCTTCCCAGCAGTTTGCACAGACAGGCACAAACTGCATTTCAACATGAAATAATGGCTGACATGAGAAAAAGATATGCTATGGCTGCAAAATTATCCAGATCTCATCCAAATAAATGAAACAATAATTTCTTACAGTCCATCTCTTTTCCTACATCCCCTTGATGATTATGTCAATCAAACTGGAAGAGGGCACTTTAGCAATGTGTTAAATAATGCTTTGTACAGATCCCAATAACATTTGTTATGGAAGAAATCAGTTAAAATATTTCTTTTGTATGAGATGCAGTGAAAAGATGTACTCATACCCGGAGAAACCCAGAAAGGCAAACAGACATCCAGTTTGTCAGCAATTTTTCTACCACAGATTCAGTTCGCCTAAGCAGGAGTTTAGGCTGCACATTACTTGACTGTTCCATCAAGTCCTTTGTCAACACTTCCAAAATATGGGTTAGATAAACTAGCTTAGTTTGTAGTGCAATAGTCAAGAAGGATGCAAACAAGCACCTGTTCAAAAAAAAAAAAACAAAAAAAAAACACAACAAAAGAGAATGCTATAATATCTGAAATTTCTTTTCCTAATAATATTTTTAATAAAAGAAACACTCCTCAGCACAGTTTATATCTTAAGTTTTTAATCTTTAGGCATTGGATCTGCCCACCGATGTCTACAAAAATATGAAAAATGCAAGTCCATCTGCTCTTGAGATTATTTTGTAAACATATAATTTGTCTCTACATTTAATTCTGCAGAATTACGACTGCTTTGGTGACAGAACATTTCTAAACTGTAAAAGTGTTGATGTAACTGCAGGAAGTATTTACAGTTTTGATGTAAGCTTTCCTGCTCCTTTCCCTCTTTGTTTACATCTACAAACACTCTGATTTCTCCGTAATGGTTTGTTTAACGGCAATGTTTTCCCCTCCACAGTGTGTGCAGATGGAGAAGATGGAAAAACGCTCTGGAGAAATGCAAGTTTGTTTTGTAAGAAGTGGAAATCACATTTGGATGCTACAATCTATGTTGACTTTTCCTGTTAATTCTCTGTCTTGAAGATGATAAGCAAAATCATACTATACCTGTCTTTCACAGAGAAATTTTTCTGCTTTTCAAGAGTGTGAATGAGAGTAACAAGAAAGTTCTTGTTACAAATTAAAGCATGCAACATGTTGAAGCTTTCATCCTTGCGTGTTTGGTCTCTGCTCTGTAACAGTTAAAGAAAAATAAGCAAACTGTAGTTTGGCTACCATGGATTCTTCATGTTCAGAATGATGGCAAGCAACATACGGGATAAGAACCTGGCTTCATTTCAAACAGTGGGAATTTTGCATTTCATGGGTCTCAGGATTTTACTTCGAATGAACTTGTGTACAACACGGAGTGCACACAGAAAGAGCATACATTTTCTGGCATATCCCCAAAGTAATGCCAACAGCTAAGTTTGCCTGTTATCTGCCACAACTAGATCCTGTTCATCTTATTTAAATATACACTGGGTAATGGAATCTTACATATCAAACTTCTTTTACACATAAATCCATGTAACCTCCCCCATAGGGAAAAAGAACATACAGAAAATGCAGTATGATGTGTTATAGGGCAACACAGCCACAAGGGATACAATCGCTTGTGAAAATATATTTATTGAGACATATCACACTACATCAACTTACCTGTGGCATGTCTTCACTGAAGATGGACGCAAAACCTCCTGACTAAAATATAAGACATGTGATATATATCATTCTGATGTATACAAAAAGTTTCACATTAAACATGCCAAGCATGTTCCCGATGGCATACAACTTGATATAAAACAATGGAAATTCTGGCCTCTACACAATGACTTCTTCCAGGTTCACCGAAAAGTGAACTCCAGAAGATGACCTGGTATTGATTTCAGTGCCATTGTGTGTTACTCTACACTTCTGAGCTGCACTAGCACAGCAGTGAAATAATGCTCTGCAGGAAAGACCATTTGCTACCCTCAGCTCCAAACGAGTAAGGGTTACTCCCGGCTGCATCCTGCTGGAAAGCAATGATAGGGTTTTCGTAGCACAGTGACACTTGAATTCATCTGCCTCCATTCATTTCAGAGCAGTTTCTGAATGTTCCCAAATGAACTCTCCAGGAGGTCCATGCTGTCAGAGACACAGGTGCCACTGCACACCCAGCCCTAGTGAAGGCTATCACAACATGGATACCCCCAATTCTCTGACACTTTGCATATGCTCCTTGTCTGACTCCCACAGGCTGCAAGCGCAGCATTCTTTAGCACCAAATTTACACTAATAATATTTACTATTGCAAATGTTTTATCTGTGATGCTGGCAGCCCCTCGTTTCTTAATTCTCCCCTTTCCACTTGCCTCAGGTTTTCTTCTTTTCTATCCTCCTCTTCCTCTACTGGCTATTCTCATCTTTTTCAGAACTTGTTCAGCACCCCTAACATCACCTACCAGTAACATTTTCTCTTCCCACTCCCCCACTGTCTGTGATGCAACCAGAACCACGTAGAACGTTAAAAATAGTTGCAAACAGGGAACAAGTATGTTAGTGTTAAACCAAACAACGTGGAAAATGGGAAAAGAACAGAGGTAATAAACCAAATTTCACAAGAAAAGTGAAAATCAAGCTGAACATAATGAATACTTTAAGAATAGCTGTAACATCTGTTTAATTTAACACCTACAAGCATTAAGCTCAAACCAAAAGCTACCAAGCTGGACTAAATATAGAAAACTGGAGCAGCAGGAAGCTAGAAGCTCAGAATGAAGATGG
Source organism: Chrysolophus pictus (assembly GCA_037305975.1). NCBI lineage: Eukaryota > Metazoa > Chordata > Aves > Galliformes > Phasianidae > Chrysolophus > Chrysolophus pictus. Next base: position 151,335,291 of record CM074576.1, read on the forward strand.
AGTGCATCACTCTTAATTTTAGGTATCTGACTCCCTCCTTCAGCAACTAATCTCATTCTGAGACAGATGTCTCAGGCAAGTAGGATGAATCACATTGAGCTGTCTCTCCTTACATCAACTACAGAAGATGCTCAGTGAACAGCTTCGATATTCATGTTTGAGCAGCTTAGATTATATGAGACAAAACCCACTGAACTCACTGGAAGGCAGAATGAGCAAAATGTAGATAACATTTGAACACATCAAGTTAGCAAGGGAAGTTGTGGTTTATCTTACTTTGACCTTTCTGACACAAGATTGCAATCTACTATGTCTTTTCTGCTTATCTGTAATATTTGCTTAATAAAGCATTTCTCTCCTGCCACATCCACACTGCACAAGGTATATTTGAACACTCATGCAATGTAAATGATAACCACTTAGCAGGAAAGATTGATACATAAGACATTTAATAACTTGCCTGACACTACATGTCTGCAGAGAGCTAACAGGCAAGTTCACTTCCTCCATTTATAGGTATTTCAAATTAAGACAAAGTCCTCATTGGAAACACTTCAGGGCTGCAAGATAACATACAAGGTGCACTTTGCCCCAGTGGAAAAAAAAAAGGAGTCTATTCTTTTCTGATCTTACATAATGCAATAGAGTGACACACACTTTGTGCCTTTTTTTCCCCTTTTTATTTTCTTTACACAAAGTGAACACTTCTCCCCAGTAATACAAAATAAAATGAAAAAAGGCAGAAAGCAGGTTTGGTTGGCCCACTGAATTCAAACCTCCCAGTCACCCCATACAAATTAGACTGGCAGCATCATAGCAGGGTAAGGAGAGATACTGCAATTTCCTGCGGTGTGAGAACTGGACTGAAGTATGTAAAGATTATGCATATGTACTACGTTAAATAGTAACTCCTATTTGGCACTGTACCAGCAGGAGCTCCAATTCTGCATTTGTCACGTGAGTTTAATTTTATCATGATGAACCTTTTGTGGGCTTACATGCAGTATGCAGTCAAGATTGCAGGACAAGGCCACAGCAGTGATGAGTGACATATGCCAAGCAGCATGCAGCTAAACAAACAGATACCGGCTATAACTTAAAACACCACTGTACTAAGCAAACATTTCCACTCATTGGCATCAGTTACACAACAAAATATTAACAGCTGAGACCAGAGCTTTTGCCAATTAGTAAACGCCAGTCAGCACTATTTAACATCATGGTATAATTTTGAAAGCTGTGACAAATGCACTTAGCAGCACAGCAATGTGCCACATAAACAACAAATGCAAATATATGTATTTATATATATATATACACAAAGGAAAACATTCAAGAGAAGGCCTCTCCGGTCCTTTTATTATGCAGTGCCATAAGACCAATGAAAATATCCACTTCCAAGTAGGACGGCATTTAAGGACTTATGTAATTTTAAAGAATTTGATCCGTATTTCTTTGAATCAAGGTCTTATCGTTTCTGTCAGCAGCTTGAAGTGGGCAGTCAGCACAACCTGAGAGCCATCTCCTTATTCTAGAAGTCTAATTAGGAAATGTCATGATGATAGCTAGCATGTTAGCTAGCCTGACTGTTACTTTAATTAGCTATAGCGCAGGAAATGAATACATGAGATCAAAAAGCAATGGGTAAATTATAGTTTTGTTAGGACGGCCTGCAAGATGGGGCTGGACAAAAGGAAGCTGATGTATACACACAACCCTTGAAAATTCAACAGCAGTGCTTTAACTACAGCATTTAGGCTTGGTTAAATATAGAGAAGCACAGCCTTAAAGTGCTCTTTGGTAGCTGTTGATCTAAGAAGAGTTTCTTATGAAAACAATGTGCAGAGACTGTGCAGTATTTTGTTATTTGATCCTTATCTTTCTAGCTTTTTCATTACTATACAGGGCTGACAACTGAAAGACTTGTAAATAATTACCTCTGGAAAGAAAGTTCTAATAGCAAAGTGTTTGTAGTCAAGGAAAGGAACAGTTCCAAAACTATCCACCACATCTAATTCATCCATCTGCAGTTCAGCAAATCCTGTAAAAACACCCCCCTCCCCACCCAGAGAGTTAGTTTACTTGACACAAAATCATCTTTACAATTAAAACTTGGACCCAATACATGTTCCTTAAAAAACATGTTTTTTTAAAAAAAAAGTTTTCAGTCAAGAGGATTTGCTTTTCTGAAGCAATTATGGGGTGGAAAGTACCTATTTGTTTTTAGTTTCACTTGTTGAAAGAAATTATTACATGCAATCCTATTTGTTTAATGCTATCTGCTACTGAGGAGCAGACCAACATTAAAGAGGAACTCTGATGCAACACAAAAATAATTTAGCAGCATTAAATTGAAGTGTTTATATAATGTGAGCTTCTTCTTGACCTGAAATGATATTGTACACTGAAGCACTATAAAGCTCTTTACACCTACCCTCGCGTATTTCTTTCCGAATCTCATACTCCAACAGTTCAAGTTGCTGACTCTGTTTACGAGTTAACTCTTTGGACTTGTATCTAGTAACTATGAATGCCACTAAAAGGGAAGGAAAACAGAGTCTGAGTACAGAAATTTCAGAACAGACAACTCCTCTAAAGGTCATATTTTAATATTATTAAGAATATAACGTAGTATGGAGATTAATACACAATTGCAATCTTCAGATGGATTAATGCTTCTACCATCATCAATGTGGTAGTACTCATGAGCCCCAGTTATCTGGATCTAAAACCATATTTAATAAAAAACATTACCTGTAATGACATCTTGGAATTCTGAATCCAACCTTATTTGAATGTACAGCACACTGCTACATACAACCTGTGCAGTGAGGTGCAACATATAACAACCACTTCTACTACTAACGGCTTACTTAAAGTAGCACTGATTAAAAAGGAAAAGCAGTTTTGAAAAGGAAATTCACTTCTATTTACTGTTATATTCTCCAAAGCTTATTTTGACAGAAAAAAAAGTTTGTCTTGTGCATATATTTGTATATTTTTGAGAAATTTCAGTTTATAATAAGTTCAAGGTTTCGCTCCTGTTTTGTTTGTTTCAATTTCTTTTTAAGTGTTTCTTTGTGTTTATGTACAGCAAATCAAAAACTGAAAACATGTGATAGTACTTACCTATTATGACACCCACTACAATAGGTAGCAAAATAAGGACATATAAATATATGTATGATGACGTTGGTTTGACTTCAAGCTCAAAATTTCCTAATTTGACCTGAAGAAAAGCAATGGCTGTGTTAATAGAGGAAAGTGTTTCAGCAATACTTACAGTGGCATTTCATATACATTAAAAAAGTATTTGAAGCACATTTGAAGAGAAGAAGGCAATAGCTAAAAACATTTCTCTGCACATACAGTGTTTATCTGTTGAGCAGAAAAGCAAGGTAAAACTCCAGCTGATAATGAGGGAAGTAACATTTGCAATAGAGGCCCTGGCCCTTTGTCCTCTTCCCCTTTGTAGATGCTTCAACCTTTTCACGTAGGACTGCTGGGTGCTCCTGAAGGTCAGCTTCAGAACAAATACAGCATACAAAACATGTACAACACTGTCCACAGCCAGTGGGCTTGCCGAAGGCAGGACAGACATTAGGAATACACCAATGTTCTGAAGCCTGTCAGACACTGAACTCAGGCACTGACCACTGCTGATTACGGCAGAAAAAATTTTGCAAAGAAGGACCTCCAAGAGGACTGTGAAAACACATAAATAAAGGGTAGCTAAGATTATAAACAGACTAGAAGTAAAAATACACTTTGATACAGAAAAAGAATACCACCAAGTGCTGGGGATAGAAATGAGCCTCAGATAATTGAAAGGGAGAGTTGGGTTGAAATTATTTTGGGTTACAGCAGGGAAGGCAGAGATCTGGTGATTCAATTGCTGGCTTGTCATAGGAGGTGAGCAGCCAGGGCAGCTGCAGACTGCCAACTGGGTGGTCACACTGTTGCCTACATGAGCAGGCAAAGAAAACCCATAGGGTTGAAAGAATACAGCCTTCATACATTTGGGGCTGAAAAGTACAGAAGAAAAAGCAGGCCTATTTCCTCCAGCAAATGTATTTTTCCTTTATTGTTCACATGTTTGCAAGTTATTACACAAGGTACTTTTAGTCTGAGCCTTCCTAAGATCCCATTTGCTTTTTCCAAGGCTGGAATGCATTGGTAGCTAAACTTAATTAATGTATCTGCCTTTCTCCTCTTGTTATGTTTAACCAGAGTGCTCCTAAAGCAGAAATTTCTGTTACTCATCCCTGCTTATTGAAAACTGAAGCAAAGCATTCATTTAATTTTCAGATCAACTTAGAATATCTTTAATCTTCATCACAACCTTCCTAGTCTTCTATTTATTTTGCTTATGAATCAGATTAAATATGGTATACCTGAAATCACCTGACTTCTATTTCTATGTTCATTTCTCCCTACATGGTATTTTGAAATTTCCTCTAGATCAGTAATGCCTCCACACTTTTCAGCATCAGCAAATGTTATTAGTGCATACCTTATTTTTGTGCTCAAGTCACTAGTGATATTAAATAATATCTATATAAAAATGGACACTGCCCAGAGTCAGCTCCCCATACATAGCATTCAATTGTTTTAATTTCTAGCATCTTCATAATGATCATGTTAAGTAGTTTACTGAATTACTTCCAGGTACATGCAAACTACTGTTGTTTGTTGTTGAGAAAATCACTCATCTTACCAAGTAAACAGATACAGTATAATCTGCTTTTATTAAAAAGAAGTTGAAGATTATCCCATTTTCCATTTACTTCTAGGGAGCCCCTCATTCACAACACAATATAAAGCCTAAGACAGGATTAAATCAGCAAACCTACTTTTGCTGAGTTCTGTTTTATTTGCTTTTTAAATATTGGCTGTATATTTGGTGATCTCCAGTCATACATTACTGTTTCTGTTTTTCTTTAATCTTTCCTACCAAGTCTGTAATACCATGTGCCAGTTCTTTCTCTCTGCTGTGATGGGAATGAGCCCACTCTTCCTGTCTTGAGCCCCCTTATCTGTCTGAATCTTGTTTCTGTCACTAGAATGGCATTTTCTTTGCAAACTGATCGTCCTGTTTTTGAGCCCATACTTGACATCCTTATTCTTAATGAAAACTGAGGCAAGAGAGACATCTATTAATAAGCAATGACTATCTCATCTTTAGCACCCAGATTATCTTTTCTTCATAGAGGATCTACTTTTTTACAGTTATTTATTTATATGATTGAAAAAAAACCACATGATGATATCCTGTTTTCACATTTTTCTTCTTGTTGGAAAAAAAATAATTAAGCACCAGAAGTAAAATGTTACGTGATTAACTACTGCATTTGATTTGCCCTAGCAGGGTGGTGACCTTTCAGTGACAGTTATTCCTATGAAGCTTGCAGGGTGGCCACGTGATATTGCAAGGCAATGTTAATATTTAAATTCAACACCCATCTCAGAAAGACTTTTCTATGCTGTAAGTGGTTCAGATGGCCAGAATCCACAGATGGGAGATCAGTTAACAGTGATATGAAATTGAGAATAGCTTCGTTAATCTTTACTATATGCCATATGCCTTGAAGTCAATACAGTTATTTCTGCTTTATACAAGTTTTACACCAGCATACAGTGCAAAAAGAGTCTGGTATCATTTTTCTTCCTTAACCATGGTGATAAATGCATTCAAAAAAAAAATGTATCTTCATCATACTCATGGTAAGATGTTACTTGAGCCTTGAAATCCATGCTAATGTTCTCATATTTGGCCTGGCTTTGTGCCATGCATTCATATTTTGGTCTTCTCAGTGCATGTTGAATTTTACCTCTTTTTTCATTCAGAAATGCTTTCTCTTGTAGTGATCACTATGCACTTGATCATTTAGTGATCAAGATTCTTAACTAGTTTTAAAGGGGAAAAGTGAACAGGAGGACAGAATCCTTTCTTCTCGGTCACCCTGCAGCAGCAGATTACTTACAGATCCTGGCACTCCCAGTAATGCTTTATTATTAATTTCTGTGCTGCAGCCAGAGGTATGACAAGCTGCTACTCTTCTGGAGCTTAGAAGGAGGAAGCTCAATTTGGGCTGCACAGACCACTTCTTGCACAACGATGGCAACCAGGCTGGAAAAGAACTCAGTACTGCTAGTGATACCTATGCTGGGGAAGCATGCTTAGATGTGAGGAATATAACCAGACAACCAAGTACCAGGAGAGCGGAAAATGCACCCAATTCCTCCCTCTAAAGGAATATTCATTACCAGAACAAGCTGGTACATTCTATAACATTTGTATAAACAATCAATGTTAAACTGCATAAAGGGAAATTCTACTTACAAAAACTTTCACTGTGGAAAAGTCAATCTTTTCTGTTCCTTCCCTTTTGAATTTGCACAGTATGGTGCTACGGTCTGGCTTTTCAGTAATATTTTGGACACTGAAGTATATCTTCACAGTCTGTGAACCATTCATATATGACAGATAAACTTCTACCTCAGTTTTAGAAATATTCAAGTTGTCATTTTCTTTCTAGAGGGAAAAAATTGAAGATAATAAGCAGTCACTAAATATGGTAAGATGTAACAGAAATTTCAATGACTGTTTTAAATAAGTAATTACAGTTTATTACTTTCAAACTTACATATATTTTTAATTCCAGATCAGGATCCAGCTCAGTGTGCAGCTGATAGTTAATGAACACTGGGTCAGGGTGATAGTGCAATTTGACACACGGTACAAAGGTAGTCTCCACTTTAAATATCATATCAACAACTTTACCCTCCGTTGCATGGCTCAGACTTGGCGATAAGTAATGATACTCAGATTTATTTTGAGGATACTCAGAGATCTAGAAAAGCAATAGCAAAGCTGCGACAGTCATTAAGTACTCAACAGTGTGTACAGTTACAAACAGAGGCAATCAAAATGATTTTAAAGCCTTCCTGACTTCACACGGATAACTGCTAAACGTCTTCTGTTCGATCACGGCTGCATGCAGAGCACCTGAGAAAGTTTCTTTGTTGAGACTGTGTCTACCTTTAAGCATATTTACCACAGTCTCTGTGTGCTGTTTTAAGACTGACTGAACACTGCAAAGGCAGCCATTTCCTGCAGTGAGATGGGAATAGTGACAATGAATTCTCCTACCTTCCCCTCAATGCAGGTCCTATGAGACAGGCAGAACAAGCTTTTCAGTGCCCTTGGGCACTGCCTTTCTCCATTCCTGCACTTGTCAAAATGGAGTTTGTTACAGACATCCATCCCGTGGGCAACTCTACGGGGCAGTGCTGCTGTTTTCTGGTCTTTGTGCTACAAATTCTGGGGGCAACAGGATGCACACCTCCTCACAGCCTTGGAAGAAGGCTTTCAACTCAACGTTATCTCATCTCCTCCTGTTTGCTGAGGCATTGGCACCATGTGGGTGCCAGAGAGACATACAAGATCCCCTCCTTCAACTGAACCACATCTGGAGCTTGAGAGGATGCTCAAGAAAGGACAATTTTGGAACAAGTCTCTGGAGCATAGAAAATGTCATAGAGGATCATGCAGGAGAGTAGCTTATGTTTATCCATGATCCTGTACTCAGAATATATGCAACCATAATCCTACAAGTGGTCATGTTTATTTTAGGAGAATGACTGATGTTAAGTGTGTGTAAGCATTTGAAAAATGCTGAGATCCTCCTAAAACCTTAGGAACAAAACCTAATCCCTTAAAAGACCTCCATTTGGTATTGTAAAGGAGATTAAGACTTACGGTGAGGTTTGATCTCTGGTCATCTGAAATAATCACTTTGTCCACCACATTCAAATTTCTACCAGTTGTAGTTATTTTGCGACCACCACTGTTTAAAAAAAAAAAAAAAAAAGAGAGAGAAAAGGCAGGGGAAGGTTAAAATTATCTCTTTTCCTATAGATAAACTCCCTATTAAAGCTTTAGCTGTGAATGAATTACTCATGCATTTTCCTTTGGTAGCAGCCTATAAAATAGAGTCAACATGCAGGACAAGATAATTTGAGCTATATAGCGTAATGCCATCCTTTCTTCATAATGTTATGATAAATGCTTTTGCACAAAACCAAATGACTTGAAAGCATACGAACACATACTTTTTTTCAAAGAAAAATCTTCTTGTGTTTTCTTTTCTCACAGCCTAAGAACTAGACTGCAAGTTAATATTCTGTCTTGAAGAAAGAACATCATGGTATTTCCCTATCTTGAAGCAGTTCTGTCTGTGCTTAATTCCTGCCTTCCTCAGGACAAACCAATGGTGCCAGGCACCTCGCAGGGAACATGCTTGTCAATGTTCAGACCATCTGTCTCACCACACACAATGGTGTTTGTGTACAAGGGCTGGCTCATCATCTCTGCTGAACACAGTTGGAGTGGTTTAAGGTATTATTAATTTCCAGCTGTCTGTGCTGCACCTCACCTGGAGGCAAGGGCACGTGCCCTATAGCTGCTCAGCTGCTGCAGCTGCCAGCCCAATGCATTACCTCAAACCCACACTTGGCAGTGCTTGATGCCAAGATGTCAGATTGAGAACATGAAAGCGGGTAAAATCCCTTCTGCTACTCTGCTGCACAGGCAGACGGACAGGTGGAAAGCTGTGCCTGAGAATGTCTCAAACCACTCTGCAAGTCTGACACCAGAGCTGAGAGCTTCTTGCAGAACACAGCAGAGGCTTGAAAGGAGGTGCTCTTTTGGCTTTAAAGAACCCAGTCCTAAAGGCTACACCTACCACTGTATTGGGTATTTTCGCTTCCAAGTCACTGATTCTTCATATTGTTTTGAAGGTGAAGTGTATATGAGCACCAAGAAATTCATCAGAGTTTGAAAGAAAGTTAAGTTAACTGAAGTTTGAATTTGCATGTGCTAGCAAATTTTGGATTTAGCTTTAGCATGAAGAGATGACTTCTAACTTCTACTATGGAGGCTTGAGACAGGCAGTAAGGAGTTTATGGAATCCTGCAAGTCACAGAATCATCCTTGCAGCTATTGTGACCCTATCTATATGTTAAATGTTAAATCAGCTCACTGGCAGAAATTCATCCTCCACAACACATTACAGCAGCAATCCATGTTCATATTAGCTGCAGTCTGGCCAAGGAAGAACGCTCACACATATTGGCTTAATGGAACCACATTTTAATAAATACATGAAAAGTATAGAAAGACACACTTTACCTGATCCAGGAGGTATTTGGTGTGATTCCAAAACATGCTGGCAGTGAAACATAATGCAGGGTGACTGGTGGTGAACATTTTCTCCCGTCAGCCTGTATGCACACACTTTTGGCCTCTTTACGCATTGGTGGGAGAGCAAATGTCATTTGTGTATCATTTATCACATTTCTAACTTTAATGCTGGAGGAAAAAGAAAACAGTCACAGATGCTGAATCACAGATGCCATTATGTCACTCATTTGGTGTTACTACATGAAGCCTATAACCTAATGCAAAGGATGAAGAGAGGAAAGGAATGAATCTTTGAGCTGCCAGATGGAGGTGAAGAGAGAGAACAGGGAGTGGAAAAGAGAAAGTAGGGCTTCTTTTGAATGAAACTGCTAAGTGTCACAATAATTATACAATATGGTACGGATATTGGTCTCAAGGCCTTGGGACAAGGCTATGTAATGCAACGAGTGATTTTCCTGTTATTTCGTATGCTGTTCAAACAAAATGGTTCAAAAGCTAGTCAAGAATGAGAATCTTCAGATTACTCTTCTTTTTCACTCTTTTTTCATTTCGTTTTTTGTCTTTTGCTCTTCCCTCCCTTTCTCTCCTTTCTTTCTTCCTCTCTGCCATTCCTTCCTCTTTTTTCCCCTTTCTCTCCTTTCCTTCTCTTCTTTCCCCTTCTCTCTCCTCCCTCCCCACACTTGTCTTCCTTCTCTTTCTTCTCTCTCCCCTCTTCTTCTGTACCTCTGTTCTTCCTTCCCTGTCTCCTCTTTTGTTTTCCATGGTTCTCAGAAAATTCATGGCTGAAGTAAAAATTGAACAGTACCATATGAATACTTGCTCAAGTGCAAGCTATATAAAAAGGGCTTGGTAATCACAGGCAGCCATTGCAGCTGCTACTGAAAATGACTGATTGAGAATAAGATAGCCTAATTACCTAGGGTTTTACACTGTGCAATCATCAATAGAGAAAAGTACAAGTTGTTGCATGAGAGATTTCCTTCCCTGGAGTCTTGTCTGTGCCTTCAAAAGCCAAATCCTAGAATATGTGGGGAATAAGCTGAAGCAGAGGAGAACCAAACAAAAGCCGAGGTTTTTGGTTTTCCTGTGACCTAATTTCTTGTTGCCTGCTGCAAGAAACAAAGGGCCACACGTACAAACATGCTCTAACCACTGTTGAGAAGAATGCCCACCTACCTACCCTACACCTTGTACTGTACCCAAACATCACACTCATTTCCATCCTTTAGGAATACGATGTGGAAGATTAACTAAAGGAGTGCAGAGCATCCCCCTTTGCTGAGGAGAGGTCCAGGACAGCTGTTCACACAACAGTGCTGCTAGGGAAAAATTGGGTTTGGAGTCTAAACAAACAATTTACACTGTGCAAAATAAACAGCAGTACTTTTCAGAGCTGTGCTAACTCACATTTCTTGTTTACAGCCACTGCTTCCTGTCAGTATCAGTTTTATGCCTGATGCATGTGTAAAGTTTTCTCCTTTGACTGTAATTTCACTTTTGCCCAACGTAGAAATCCACAAAGGCTCGATGGAATGAATGTTGATATGCTATTAGAAAACAAAGCAAAACAAAATCTGTTTATAAAAAGGCTAGGCAGTTAGACAGCAGCAAAAACAACCGCCGCTCAGAAATGTGGGTTTGATGGCACTGAGATGCATTTTTCTTATTAATTTCAGATCTTGTTAAGTTTGATCCTGGGAAGTACTGTCAATCACAACTTCTTTACAAGCCAACTATTTTTACTTACATAATTTATACTTCAATTTATCTCATAAGAAATCTGCCAAAAGGAATCACAATCTGACATGCTGGAAGGTACGTATCATGAAAACCCAGTTTGAAATGATACATTTTGCATGACTCTTGAAGAACTACAAAACAACATGAGACAAAAACCACAGTGCTGTCACTATAAGAGATTGGAGAAACAAATGAAGGTACTTCTCATGACCTGAAAAAGGAAAGCAGAGTCAAATCCCAGAATGAAAAGTCAAGAAATAGCCCAGGATGAGCTTTACTACCTGAAGCACAACTGCAGAAATCTTCTGATATTCCATTTTGATGCAAAGAAGCTCACAAATCTATCTCCATGGTTTTAAGAATAACCCTAGTTTGTGCTGATGCTGTCAGTCTTACATAAGTGTGCCTAGTTTTTAAACCGGGCTTTTCTATGTGTTTTTCTTTGTGTATCTTTACATTTACTTACTCTAACTTACTAACAGTACCAAGAAAGACTTTTTTCCTAGCATATTTACTTGATGTGATTGACAGCATCTCATGTTTACTCAGTTTTGATGCTTCCCTATTTTGATAATCAGCGTCAGGTTCCTCTCTGTGCATCTTTCAGACATCAAAAGAAAACTGTAAACATTCAAAAAAACCCGGGAAAATACACATGTGAAACCACAAAATGTTTGAAACCTCCTCAGGGAAATTATTTCTGGCTTGGTTTTAGATTGCCTGCACAACCAGTTTCAATTCAGTTTTTAGAGTTTTCTGATTATCCTGATTTCTGCTAAGTCTGCCTGTGGATGTATTCTTGGATAAGTTCAGCCCCTGATACTGAGAAGAGAGCTAGTGCAAAATCTCTTAGGAAAGCTAGGGATGTTGTTGCCACAGCTGTTTTCTCCCCGCTGATCTTGTTGTGTACACAGATTGGCATCAAGACTTTGGGCTCATTTTCTGAGGGGATGATGTGGGACCCAACTCCAGTCCTCTGCAAAAAAAGCCACTGCCTGCTTGAGAAAGTGCATTTTCCCCACACACTACCATCAAATGCCTAAGCAATGCAGAACAAATGTGAGACCTGTCACAGCTGACTAAAAGCCACAGCTTGTGCTTTAAGGAAAGAGCAATGGAGGGCAAAGGCCAGGGCCAAAGGGCTTGCAAAAGCAAGGAATTTGTTAATGAATTTCCTTTGCTCCAAGGTGACTTCTGGTAGGAATAATGGAGGAGGGCAAAGGAAATGCCTGACAAACCACCGAAGGGGAAAGTTCACTCCCACCCTGACCTGGGAATCAGATTAACCCTTGGTAAGTGAGGAAGATGAATGAGGCAGAAATTTAAGAGCCTGAAGCCCTCGAAATAGCAGTGCCTTACTGCAGCTACATCCTGCCCTGTCCCTCCGCTTGTGCCCTGCTGTCTCACACAGAGTCACAAGCCAAACACTACATAAAGGAGGCCAAAACTGCTTAGGTTCCCTCAGGCAACCAGCAGGATCATATAGTATCACAGAAGCACACGGAGACCTGCACAGCTACATTAAGACAGCAATCACCAGGCAGAAACACAGGGTGCTCAGGGGTGCAGGCAGAAAATGAGGCTTCTTCAAACTGCAGCTCACATCCACTGGGTGTCTAAGCAAAGAAAGAAAGATGGTGTGGTTGTTGTAAAGAATGCTTTGCTTGCCTTCTTCCCTATTTTTAAGCTAAGTGGAAACCAGGGTGAGGAGAAGCTTCACCCCCTGCTAAGCCTTCACCACAGTGCTGTGACATGGGCCTCCTCACTGCACCCTGCCGTGCTGGATGGCGTCAGGCACACAGGGGAAGCTCTGGGGCCAGCTTGCCTCCATTACTGGAGAGCCAGTCTTCAGACCTGCCTGTGGCAATCTGCAGCACTATTCTCAGGAGCAAAGAAGCTGAAAGCAGGAAAGGCAAGGCTTTCTCCCAGGCCAGCTAGCTTGGCAGTCCTTATTTCCTCAGAGCAAGGGACCCGCTGCCCCTCAGTTCCTGCACACACAGCCCTTGCTTAGCCAGAAGAGGCCCCTGCAAGTGAGAGGGAAGGAAACAGCAGAGGCAGAAAGTCATTTATAAAAACCAGAAGTTGTGAGGCACGCCGATGCCATGGTGACGAAAGAGAGGCACACAGAAAGGGTGCAGCAGGTCCTCAGGTGATGTAAATCAGCACCACCCTGTCAGCTCCAATAGAGCTCTGAGCTTCGAGACCCAGCCCCAGCCCGGACAGCACAGCGCTTCCCTGGGGCTGTGTAAACAGTGACAGCCACATCCTCAGAGCTGCGGTTAGCGCGGCTGCAGGTCACAGTGAGATGCTTGGCAATGATCTGGTTTAATCAGCCTCTGCCTCCCCGGGGAGCTCATGCCTGTCCCCGCACTCCTTCAACAGCGCTGGCACAGGACTCTGAGGCCACACAGAGACCTGGATCATGCAGCCGACCCAGCTGAAAAACAATCTGCTGAAAGAAAACATTGATTTCCAGCCAAATCAGTGCCCCTGTCAAATGCACGTGCACAATCACTCCTGCTGTTGTTGTGGTGCAAGGGGAGGAGGGTGCAGGCATGGAAACCAGCAGCTGGAAACAGGAGGAGGGCTGGAGCTCCCGTCACCAAAAGAAAGTGTATTAATATAAATGCTGTGCTGGGGTTGTGGGAAGACACAAATCCTCTTTCTTGACTCTCCAATATGTTCTTCTTAAAGCCCCAGCAGTCAAAGGAAAACAGGATTTCAAATGCAATTTCAAGCCCTCTGAAAGGATCAATCATGTCTAAATAAACATCTGTCTTGGAGCTGCCTCTAGTGCTTTCACAGCCTTGTCCATCACTGTCTTTTCCAGATAAGGCATGTGGAAGAAAGCCATCTCCCAAAGAACTCCAACTATTTACCAATGTCAAATTAATGTGCTTGGAAGCAGAGCAAAGAAGAATTTCCTCTGTTCTTTCACCAGCAATAATGCTTTGTATGCACACCAAATCCAGAATACTGATGTTCAGAAGCACAAGTATTGAAAACACACTCTTCTCTGCAGAAAATAAAACAAATTTTGTGATCTTGTTTAAGACAGCTCAGCTGAATGGCTGGATTTAGGAGGTAATTCCTGCCTTCACAGGTAAAAGTTTGTATAGTTCTAATGAAACATTTAGAGATAAGAACAGAGTGCCTATTTATACCAACCATGCTATCACTCACAGTAAAGCAAAAACCAAAACGGGCAGGGAGCAAATCTCTATGTAGTTACTCATCAATCAAATTTTTCTTCACTACTCATTCCTCTCCTAATACCTGCATGTCATAAGCAACCATGGATGACAAGATTGCTCAGTTTTATGAAAAAAATAAAACCACTTGACCATAAAGAATAAAGAGAGAACCTTGTGGTTAACAGGCTGTTCTATGAGGAAAAAAGAGTAAGTTCACACACAGTCTTTATGATTTCAGGAGAGAACTGAACAACCAGATTCAGACCGGTACTGTGCCACCAGTAACATTTCTGTTCCAGTGATCCAGCTTGAGTGGGATAGATGGAGGTTAGTTCCATCTCCAGTCTACCCATAAGCTTTTGTGGAGTGCCTAAACACAACAAACATGGAATTTAAGTAATTCTGCAAATACTGCATCTAGAGGTAGGCATGTGACTTTTGCAGTGCTTACTGTCTCAGTGCCTGGATCTGAAACCCAAAACTTTGCTGGTATCTTTAAACATCAACCAAGCTCTAAGAAAAACAGTTTTAATCCAAGATATGCATTACTTTTCTATGCTCTTCATCCATAACCGAGTTCCTCTGCAAAGTCCTCTCATTTTGCAAAAATTTCTCCCCCCGCCCACAGTACTTCAATAATGCTGATCTCAAAATGCTAACTAACCTCTGATTTCTGGCCTGTGGTGATATCCTTGGAAGCATTTTGGACACTGCAAATATCCTGAAAAAAATCAGCATTTCTCCATGTCAAGACAAGAAAGAGACAGATTACTGCTCAGATGTAACAAACAATACAACAAAAAGGTATCACAGGGGATTCCAGCTCTCCTCAACAAACTTCACCTGGCAGGCAGTGGCAGGAGAGACAGGTGTCCATTTACAGCTGGCACACTCACCGTCGTGTATGCACCGTGAACAGCTGTTAATACACAGAACAAGAGATTTTGTAAGACCAAGGGACTCAAATCTAGATTCAGTCATGAATGTGAAATTTCAAGTGACAGAAAAAACGCATAAATCCAAGAGAAAAACCTGGCAAGCAATGAAATACGTAAAACATAACGTGAGTCTACCCTCCAAACTTACTGTTCTGTTCTGCTTATTCTGAGGACAAATTTAGTATGAAATAGAGTCTGTGCTAAGATGCTGAAAGTCATATATTTCGGAAAAGCAAGAAGCAGGCAGAGCACTCTATATTTTATTTTGCCCTAATCTTCTCTGGTATGTAAGTGGTTAGTTAGTACATTCTATCCCGAAAAGGACAAACTTCCCAAACTTCTACTCCATGTGCATAAGCGTTAGCAAGTATTTCTAGTTTATTGTTGCCTCTCCTTACCAAAAAAATAGGCCTGTTGGAGACCAGCTCATATCTGATGCATTGATCAGCACAGAGGATGGCCAAGAGCAGCATGCTCTTCTCAGCTCCATCCATGCTGGAAAATGCAGTGCCTTAGAGGAAAACAGTTCCTTCCCTATGTTGCTCCAGGGACCACGCAGCAATGTGCTACTTCCCAAAAAGCAGGAGTTCAGTTTCATGTCAGGTGCCTATGAATTAGCCTCCTCATAAAGGAGAGAGGCGATCTGAAAGGAAATACTATAGCTACCTGGAGTGTCTGTTAGTCAGACCTAGATTTTAACAACCACATATCGTAAAGTTTTTGGCCATGTACTGGGCACAGATGATTTCTATTGCAAGCTCTCAACCATGAGTTTGGCTCTGAAAAAGAAAAAAGTACATATATGTACAGAACAACAGGTATTTGTCATTGATAGCAGATTAGATGCTTCTTATCTTTTTAAAATGTATTCCTGTTATCCATGTACCACATTTGAATCACATCCTGTTCAGTTAAAGAACAGCTCCATAAGGTGACTTTCACAGATTCTCTTGATTTCTCTGACCTAGGTCTTACCCTGAGTACCAGAGGCCCACCTTTTTCACAAGAACAAAAAGGATTTTAATGTCATTATGACATTCTTTATTATCTCTTCAGGCACTTGTCATTCAGTCATTGTAATACTTCTCCTACAGCTGCTAGAGTCCCATTAAATAAAAGAGTCATCAGAAGAAGTACCTTTCTAAAGGCAATCAAAAAAGAGGAGAAGGAGAAAATGGGCCAAGAAAAGGGATTCAGCTATCTTTAGTGAAACATATTTCCTTAATAACAAAAAAAGAACAATCATACTTCCAGTGCAAACACATAAGCCCCCCAAAGAATTGCAGTAGGAAGCAGGTTCTTACTTTTCCAACTGAAATGTTTCTGTGATATTCCAAGAGCTTGAGGACAGCGATGTTTCAAGGACCAGACAATCTGGAAAAATGTGACTGTTAGACAAATGCTGAATATTACAAGAAATATTTGTTAAAAAATAATTGACCTGAAGACTTGCGTGCATTCAGTTGTTCTCTACATGGTACCCACTATCCCTCATACATATTCCTCATTCCACATATTTTTGTCTAACAAAAATAACTAGATTTTGTCCTTCCATAGCACCCTTCTGTGGAGTTATTCAAACGCTATGCACACACTCATTAATTGAGCTAGATGCATGAGACAGAAAAGTAATGTTATTGACAAGATATAGATAGGGAAATGTCACCACAAAATAAGGATATGAAATCATCTCCTGAAGAACACACAGTGTACCTGTGGCACAGCCAGACCCTGAATTCAAGCTTTCCAGCACAACAGAACAGATTGTTCAAATGCAGGAGACCCCGACATACTGTACTTCTATCTCTTTCTGTCTCACTTGGGTTCAGAGTCTTCTTTTGTAATCCATGCAGTAGCAATTTTCATCCTATTTAAATCTTTTATGATTGCATGAGTCAATTTGCTATTATTTCAGCTAGTAATTACTACACCGACAATTCGCTGGCAGCTGTGGAATGAAAGAGGATCATCTCCCATGAGCAGAATACCACATCGAAAAACAGAGTTAGATATATACCACTTAAGCCATGGTCTCTTTCATCTGTGTGCCTGCAGATGTGTACGTCTGCAAAATGAATGACTGTCTGAGATCAAATGAAACCCACGTGTGCAGACCTTCCTAGCTTTCCTATGCTAAGAAGCAGATAGCTTTTTAATACAGGAAAGCTACACAGATTTCAAGTATATCCACCTTGCGAAGGTAGAGAAAGCTTTGCCTTTATCACAGGCTGGCTTGTTCAGATGAAAACCAGCTTTGGCTACATTTAAATTGCTAAATAAGTAGTATCTTCTGGTTCCACATGCCAGCATGGCACTTGGGCGCTTACTGCAAAGGCCACCTGACAGCTTGTTAGAAACAACCCTTGGGACTGTTGCTGTGCTTAAATACCTTACTAAATGGAAAGCAAAGAGTCTGACTTTAAAGTTATTTCAGTAATTGAAGATGTAGACGAGCACGTACAGACACTTTGAAATCCTCCACCAAACATCCATTTTTATCTTCAGAAATCTACATGTCTGCAGAAATCTGGCATGCTGGGCCAAACAAAATTGCCTGAATGATTTCCCTCATTCATCATATGACAGCTCAAACCATGAGCTACTAAAATGCAGTATTTTACTAGGGGTAATAAGTAAAAGCTCGAAATGTATCAGTTTCTGGCAATGCTTTCTTCTAAATTTATTTAAGTACTTTCGGAAGAGTACTGTCAAAAATGGTTTCCTGATTTTGTCTATATTGAAATTTATGGAAAACAAACCTATTGCTTTCTGCGTGGCCTGGCCTGACCTTTGAAATCCACCAGACTGTGCTGAATAGCAGGTATTTCCAAGTCTCTCCCTCCCCCCTCCTCCCCACCCCCACTCCTTTCCTTCTTCCCTCCCCTCCTCCCCCCTCTCTCCTCCTGCACCCCTCCCTCCATTCCTTCCTTCCTTCCTTCCTTCCTTCCTTCCTTCCTTCCTTCCTTCCTTCCTTCCTTCCTTCCTTCCTTCCTTCCTTCCTTCCTTCCTTCCTTCCTTCCTTCCTTCCTTCCTTCCTTCCTTCCTTCCTTCTTTTTTTCTGAAAATAACACTTGAAGGAGTTTTGCAATTGCATATTCAGGTGAAACTGAATGCCACTTTACACGAGGTACCATAAACAGTCAACATAACTCCTACATTTCTACTATAACATAAGTCATAGGAGCACATGAATGGCAGTACTACTGTCAGGCACAAGTGAAGCTTCTGCTTAACACAGTAAAAGGGCTCATCTTTGGCACAAAGCACAGGCAAGGTAAGCAAAGTTCCATAATACTGCATAGTCTAAAAACCTGCTAACTGAGTAAGAAAAAGTTCTAGTCCAGGAAGATGGAGAACCAGAAGGATGACCGTGTATTCCTTAATTGCAGGAAATATTTTCCTGCTTTTCCATCTGGATTAATAAAGGACATATTTTCCTCTCTAATGCTTTTTTTTTTTTCTTAAAAACCCACTTACAGTGTTTACTAAAGCTAGCTTAATAGTCCAGATCACTTGTGTACATCACCCTTACTGTCAGCTGCTGGGGACAAAGCCTTTTATTCTTGATTCTCAAATCAATATTGGACAGGAACTTAGAACTTGGCACACAAAAGTTAAATGATACTAGAGGAACCTTTGCCATAACGAAGCTTAAGATGAGCTACTGAAATCTCAGATTTGTGGGGAACCTATCCCTATTTTGTATTCCAATACTGGCAATATAAGAAAAGTGCAAAGACAGCTTGTATTAAAAGAGCTCTGTGCTTCTATATAGATTCCCAAAGCAATGCAAGTGGGTTATTCTCTCCCTTTTAGTCCATTAAGACTCTACTGTGACAAATTATCCCCTGAACTTTGGGGCCAAAATCTAAAGAACACAGAAAAAAAATCCAGATATTTCATAATTTACCACCTTATTCTAACTCTCACATAGAATCACAGCATCAATAAGGTTGAAAAACACTTTCAGGATCATCAAGTCCAACCATCAACCTAGTCTATCGAGTACCATCACTACACCATGTCCCTTAGCACCAAATCGTACATCTCTTAAATACCTCCAGAGATGGGATTCCATCATCTTCCTGGCCAGCCTGTTCCAATGTCTATCCACCCTCCCCACGAAGAAATTCTTTTTATTGTCCAATCTAATCCTCCTCTGGCACAATTTGTGACCATTTCTTTGTGTCCTATCGCTTGTTACCTAAGAAAAGAGACCAACATACTCCTCACTGCAACCTCCTTTCAAGTGGCTGTAGATGATGAAGGTGTCCCATCAACATCTCCAGACTAAACAGCCCTATTTCCCTCAGCCACTCCTCATAAGCCTGTTTTTCTAGTCCCTTCAGCAGCTGCACAGCTCTTCTCTGCACATACTCCAACAACTCAATATCCTTCTTGTAGCAAGGGGCCAAAGCCTGAACACAGTACTCAAGATGCAGCCTCATCAGCACTGTGTACAATGTCACAATCACCTCCCTAGTCCTGCTGGCCTTGCTGTTTCTGATGCAGGCCAGGATGCCATTGGCCTTCTTGGCCACCTGGGCATACTGCTCAGGTTCAGCCAGCTGTCATCTAACAGCCCCAGGCCCTTTTCTGCTGGGCACCTTTCCAGCCCATACCACTGCATGGAGTTGTTATGAGTCACATGCATCACCCAGCACTGAGCCTGGTTGGATGCCATGTGGCCAGAGCTGGCCCATTGATTTGGCTTATACAGATCCCAGCCCTGAGACTGAGTCCTGGGAATGCCACCTGTGACCAGCTGCCCATGGAACTGAACTCCATTCACTGTGACTCTAAGCCCAGCCAGCAGACAGTTCTTCACCCACAGAACTGTATGGCTGTCCAAGCAATGAGAAGCAAGTTTCTCCAGGACAACTTATCCACAAAATGCACAAAACAGATCACATGATCCATGCATCCAGTACAGGTCAGGTCTCTAATTTTGAGAACAACTTGTGAACAATGTAGCAAAAGAACGAGTGCAAATGGATTCAACCAATAACTTAGAAAGATGAAAGAAATTCAGTCAGACGCAGACAGACACATCAGTGAAATTGCTCTTTTAGAAGAAAATCACTTTCTCACAAGTGTCTAAATTAGGTTGAAAGAGTTCACTGAATGTTGAGATTATTTTTTATACAGACATTTACACTGAGGTTTTCCTCATATTTATGTTGGTACAGCTTGCTTTGAAAACAAATTGAGCTTGCAGGTGAGGGAAGGGCTAAGATGAGAAGGGCAAAGCAGAGCGTTGCATCAGCACTGCTTCCATGGCTCCAGCCAGCTTGACTGGCCTTGCAGCTTCCCTAAGTTTCCTTACATATCTGCTAACTGCATCATGTAAATACAGGCCCCAAAGCTGAGACACTGCACTGCTATAGGCTGATTTGAAGAAGCTGCTTCTGGTAACGAGTTAATGTGTTTTATTACTTCTAGAGAGAACTTCATAATAACAAATTGTTAATGATCAAGAGTACTGTAAGTATACTCAAAATCACTTGACAAAACAGGAATAATTTTTTTAATGACATTTAATATAAAGTATTACCTACTGTTCTAAGATCTGTATTTATGCGCAGTTCTCCTCAGGAATAAATGACAGCAAATAAGTATTAAATAAATGTAATATTAAGACATACCGTGATCCAGTATCACTGGAGTAGCAAGATTGCAGACACAGGATGAGTTTTTCAGCACTACATTTTCATGAGGCATTTCAATAGGTTTTACAATTTTTATTATACAGGAAGTAAGGGTTTTGCTTATACTTGCAGACACAGAAATCTATAAAACAATAAGAACATAAGCATTCAATAGATATCTTGTAATACTTGTTAAATTTCTCCCTTGCCTCTACAAAAAACTTCAAACTATGAAATGTAGAAATATAATCTTTTGTGGCAGCAGCAGACAATTCATTAGGCAGCTTCTCAAAGGAGAAGACCTCTCCCAACTGGAAAAAAATATAAAGAGTCCAGAAAGGAACAGCATGGCTTACTTGCACAAATTAAATGGATCTCTAATGTATGGGAGGGGAGCAATCTAAACTATTTTGGATTTTAAAACAAGAATTTTGCTGTAGCAGTATTACGTGCTGTTATAGTTCCTTCAAAATATTTGAGTAAGAATTACAAATCCTCACAGAGAGCCAACATTTGCATCCGTATCTAAAATGCACTTAATTATGAAACAGAATTTGTCTTGTAATTAATTATTCTTTGTTTCTGGCTGAGAATGCTTTACAAATGTGAGCACATTAATGCATTCAATCAGGAAACCAGAAACAATAACATGCAGATTAAGTGGCCAGTCACAATACTTGATAATCAAATACTCAAGGCTATGTTTGCTGAGAACAGATACTGAGCAAATACTAATATCAAGCACTTAAAAGACGCATTTGTGCTAGCATGTGTGTCCCAGTGAATGTTTAATAACTTGTTACAAAGCTCAGAACTTACATAATGAACTCAATACATAGTTACTGGAAATATGAAAATAGCTAATACAGTGATATAATGGAAAAGTTGTCTTTGTCTGTATAGCAAATTTTTGAGACAACATCATAAAGTATTGCTTCAAGATATATTTTATAGGAGAAGAAGAGAATATCTGTCTGATCTACTTATTCAAGTTACAGAGTTTTCCAATACATTTGCCAATTGTTGAGGTAAGAGGGATTAATGGAACATCATGTCAAAAGAAAGGAAGCTGCAATAAGTAACAACACGACACGTTTTAAGTCACAGTAAACAAACATGCATAAAACTGGGTGTACATACCTGATTTCTGGCAGGGAACCTTAGCAGGATTTTCAGATCTTTATCAGGTGCATGTGAAATGTTAAACCAACCCTTTGTGCTGTTTGAACGTGTACAATTTTCTTTTAATGTGCACCTAAAATTATACATAAGATTATACTAGCTTCCTTATAGTGGCTTTGATTTCAGACACTATACTTCAACTTATTTAGTATGCTATTGATTTTTTACAGGAACACTATTGATTTTTTACACAGAATATGGTTATAATTGCAAAAAGCTCCGGGGAAACAATCAGTGAAATCTTTTGCTTATCGAAATAAATTACAATGCATTGATATATGCTCTAGGGACCTAATTAAGTCAATGGGACTCAAGCAAATGTTAGATGCTTGGCAAGTAACAACAGACTTGGTAGCCAGGGACAGACTTCATTACCCTGACTTTTGACTACTTCATTGTACAGCTCTGAATCTGACCTCCCCCATTTCCCTCTATACTCAGTGGAGAGAAATATGCTCTTTCAGGGTCAAGTTATCCTAACCTACTTTAGACATTAATGCAAAAATGAAATGAACCACATTAGGAAAGCTGCTGTTTCTCTCCAATGTAAATAAGAGGAGATGGGGGTGAAGCTCAGATGCGGAGCCACACTTTGAATGTAAAGCTGAGATGAATTAATCATTCTTTCCAGTCACCTCTGTTGTCCACTGATATGAACAGTGCTTTTGATTAGATAAGAATCTTTGCTTTTGATTATAAACACCCGTTTTGAAAAGGTAATTCAAAAAATGTATCTCATTCTTCAATAATAAAATTAATTTCAGAAGTAGGATAGCAAAAAGGAAATGCAAATGTTACAGATGCCAAATTGTAGGATGAAGAAACTATACAACAGCACAAAATTAAGAAAGAGTGAGGAAACACCAGGATATATAAGTACTATAAATATTACACAAATGAAAAAATGCAATAAGAAACAGAGGACGTTGACATACAAATTAGATGGATGATCACTGAGTCTGAGAAATGAATCCTTAAAATACTACCTGGTGTGAACAACTAATGAACAATTCATGGATTAACTGCAAGTAATTTTCTAAAGCAAGCAAGTAAAGTTATTTCTAAATGCATGCATCTTAATATTAAAAGTGAATATTCATAAATAGAAGTAGTATTTAATATTAATGTTTTAATAACAGCACTTTTCTACAAAAGTAGAAGTATGTTTATCTTCAATCACGTAACAGTGATATGTGCCTTAGGGTTTTTTGCTAAAAATTAGAAATGTGGACATTCTTGAAACACATGGACCTTGATATAGTCTTTCCACTAGGAGCTCACTGCATAAACGTACTTCATGAGCAATGTGTTTGCTCTCCAGAAGGAGAACACATGAAAGACTTTAAAAAAAAAAATCCATCACTTTTGAAAATGCCCAAAATAACCCCACAAACCATTCAAGCCATAAAGCCATCTTCTCTTTAAATCAAGACGTTGGCAACAGTAATGCACTTAAACATAAGGTCACTTCCTTTGTGGTCTAACTGAGGAAACTGCTACATAAGAAGCTTGTGGAGCTTTGCATCTGAATACATTCAGATCATAACTACACTATCAGAAATTGAGAGTATGTCCGACACATTTCAAACTGACTTAACCACGACAAATTTCATTTAGGTCTTTCTTCACCTTACTGAGAGGTCCATCAGCGCTGTTTTAGAACCACAAAGGATGGATGGAATCTTTCATCAACAGATGACCATAAACGAGATGCTCAGCTGTATGTAGTTAAATAAGTCTAACTGGCGATGAGGAATGGGAGAGAGACATCCAATAGTTTTTGATAGGCTGAAAATCACACCCTTGAACATACAAGGCAACGTGCTTGTCATACTTGACACTAAATAAAGACGTGTTTCAGTGATATTAATACTAAAATATTAAATAAGAAAACACTTGATAAAGCTGAATATTCAAAACTGTCATAGGACAAAGATACTTATATTCTTAGGCCACCAGAGCAACGTAAGCAGTGAGCCAGTTTCCCTCATCTACAATGAAGAACTTAGGAGCTTCATGGCAAAAATGTACTATCACTTTTTACCAAGGGCTGTAATCGTCTTCATGTCAGGGAAAATTTGTCTTTTATGCTCTAAAAGATGATCTTTAACATTCAAACAATGTACAATGGAGAATGGTCATTTCATAGGAAAAAGCCACACAGGGAAGTAGAGGACCTGATGACTCTCATCACAAACTTTAACAATTGCCTCGCAGAAGCCAAGAGTAACATGAATTTCACTCACTTAAGGGTAAAACTGTTTTGTTATATCCCTATTTTGAGACAACATATACTGTTTGCAAGCACACTATAATGAATGTAAGTACGGTTTTGAAAAGTAACATACGAATTCAGACAGCTACTAAGAAAGTGAAAATATGAATGCAGCAAAGGTAGCTGAAAGATTCTGGACTCCATTTTTCCTGGAAAGGCAGACTGGATCAGGCCCTGTACAGCACAGAAGAGAATTAGCCATAACAGCAAGACAAGACACAAAGCAAAGGGTGAGGTTAATTAATTAACTGGCAGAAGAGAGCAAATTTAGGGAGGACTCTTAAAGACTTCCATGGGAAACAAAGGGGCACTTTCT
Source organism: Chrysolophus pictus (assembly GCA_037305975.1). Classification (NCBI taxonomy): domain Eukaryota; kingdom Metazoa; phylum Chordata; class Aves; order Galliformes; family Phasianidae; genus Chrysolophus; species Chrysolophus pictus. The sequence continues at coordinate 151,359,789 of CM074576.1, forward strand.
GCTTTCAACACTCCCATAAACTTCAGGATCAAATTTCAAGCACACATAGATATACTGTGCTATTTCCATATTGAAAATACATGTAAAACAGTGGTTTTTCTACTGGAATAACTGTAACATACTTTGGAGAAATACGGTTCATCTAGAAAATACATAAACATTAAGAGAAATCACACTGTTCTATGACTAATTGTTTTGAATGATTTTAAGGGAAAAGGGGAATATGTATATATTTGTCCCTATGGAAAACAGAGTAGAAATAGAGTAGTAACATTTTGTTTCATTTTGTTTTCACTTATAATAAGATATGTGTATTTTTCATCAACATACTGGATTGAGTTCACATTGTCTTAAAAAAATTATTATGTAATATATTGCTTTAATGGACATGTAAGGGCGTTGATAAAATCAGAGCTCCCTCCAAAAAAACAGGCATTTAATGATGCTAATGCTAACAATGAAGAAAATATGTAGGCGTTGAGAAGGAATCATATGACAGTAATCAATTTTTTCTTCAAATTATTTCTGTTTCAACTAGGTGGAAACTTATGGTGATTTCCCTCATAAGAAGGGGATTTACTGACTGATAACTGTTATCTTTATAAGATAAAAAGCCTGAAAAGCTTAACACTGTAATTTATACAGGCTAACACGGTAGCAAAAGAGAGAAAGAGATTTTGGAAAAAGAAAACAAAAACCCAAACACTACAGAATAAACACCTACTCTCTTCCGATAACCACCTTTAGAAATGCAAAGGAGCAGATCTTCAGCAAAACTATGGTAACATGGTAAAACAAATCAATCTCATAATCAGTTTTCTTTAATGTTTTAACCAGTGATGAACTGGTGTAAAAAGAAGCTCTATACTGATAGCATCTGATGATGTTGGGAACATTACCATGCAGAGTAGGGTGAGACTATCACACAAAAAAGCTTGGATAACTTTGAAATGGGATGACATTTCGAAGATGAAGTACGAGAACATGTACCTACAGCAATAAAAATCTCACAACCCATATGTGCTATAGACTGGAAACTCATCAGCTGGAAAGAAAACAGAGAAAGAGAAGGGCCTGGGGGCTTTATTTGATCATGGATGAATGTGGCCCATCAATGTGATGCAGTCATGAAAAAGACATTTGTGATCCCAGGACACACTAAGTAAGGTGCTTCCTGGACAGACTGGGAGGGATTGAAGACCGCTGAGCAACATACAGTTGAAATCTCCTATGGAATAGTTTGATAGCTTTGGCCACCCTTATTTGAAAAGGATGCATAAAAACTTCACAGAGGGTGAACTTCAATAGAGTTAAAGAAAGCAGTGTCTTATAGAAAAGGAGCTTAGTGAAGTTAGCTGTTTCAGTACTGCAAAATGAAAGTGAAGAAGGGGACTGTGTTTTCACAAAAACTGTGAGAAGATAAATGTGAGGGATGAAGAAACCCTACTGAAGCCAAAGCAATGTGGGCGACAGAACAGGCAAGTATAACCTGACCACCAAAACGTGTGTCATGAAAACAAGCTGCGAGATTTTAACTAGGACAAAAATGAAATTCTTTTAGAGTCACACAGTCAAAGCAGGGAGAACAAAAGGCCTGTTTAAATTTAAGATGGAGCTTGATGAGGGTTGCAGCTGTCAACACTAGGCTCGAAGACCTAGGAGCTCCTTAAATCCAGGCCAAAGACATGCAGTAGCTTTCAAACTTGATTCAAAGAAAGCAGCAAAACTAATCACTCAGATGCAAGGATTAAGCGTTTAGAAACTAATTCTCCTCTAGCCTAAATGAAAAGCAGTGATTCCAAAGCACTATGAATACTGAAGGCAACTGAGCACCCTTTCCCTGTTCTCCGATGCAAGCGGCTCCCTTTTAAGATGCTTCAAGGACAGTTTTACCTCTCAATCAATTCTAAAACCAGAATATTTCTTCTTTTTAGCTTAACATACATTTTATGAGTAGAACTCCAAAATCTGAGGGCTAACACATGCTTTAAAAGGTACAGAATTCCTTTTCACATTACAATAAAGCACCTCACATTTATGGCAATGATTGATTTCATAAAAATTCAGTAGATACAATCTTGATGCTGAATATCCCCAAGCCTGTAAAAATGTACACTGAGTAATAATGCATTGCTTTTATATGCAAGGCTAAAACACCAGAAAATACCTTTGATTCAAAGAACACCACCCACAGTAGGGATCCTTTGCAGATAAGCATTCTTGCTCGGAAACATATCTACCACAATTTGCAACTGGTATTCTTCTCACCTACAACCAAAGAATGCAATAATACACCAAATTAAAATAGCCTCCAGAAACAAGAAAATTGAGGGTTACCATAAAAATTCTGACATCAGTCAAGCACGATCCCTTCAGAGAAGTTTCCTTATGGACTTCCCTCTGCCAGAAGACCTTTGGATAGAAATGTGTGGCCTATTTTACACACGCTGCATTTTGCCATCAGATGGTGAAACTCCTCTGACAATGACAATTTGGTTCTACTACTCAAAGGCCAGCATGGACAGAGTAATGCAGGAAAGTCTGATTTGCATAGTGAGTTATAAGGAACAATAGAAAGGAGGTTTATTTTATGAACAATGCTCTGCTTAGCAGCATAGTTTTCCTCTCATCAAAACTGAAATTTTTAAATGATTGATGAAGGTGCATTCAAAATGCATGCGCAAAACAAAATGCTTCTGTGTTTACATCAACATGTCAGGTAACTGCATGTGCACACTGGAGCAAGCGCATGCAACTACTCAGCATGCATGCAAGCAAATGCTATTTCAATAAGCAAATATAGATAATTGTGGCTATATTGTATGTATCTATACTTGTACATTCAGCTTGAATATCCTAGTCAGCCATTTTCAGAAAAGGAAAGGAAAAAGAAAAAGAGAAAGCTGTTTACAAATACAATAATGTTATTAATAACAATGTTAATTAATAGTATTAATAAGAAAAATATTCCTGATTCAAGCCATTTGTTTACAGATTTGTAAGCTCCTATGTTTTGTGAACAGAAACAAGGATATGTAGCGGGTATATTCCAACCACAAATTGTAAAATTCAATTTACCTGCAGATGTGTGAGATAATATGCTCAGAAACTAACCAACATCTTAGACAACTAGCAATTAAAAAAAGAAAACACAGTGTAGATGTCTCATTTAAGCTACAGGAGATAACTAGAGAAGCATATACTCCTAAAAACTGTTGTTCCTCTTTAACAAGTTGCTCTTTCACCAGTTCCTAAGAAAATGGAAGCCTTTCCCTTGCATATTTACATATTTTAATATTTTTGACTGAAATTTTGAAGGTTTCTGCGTATATGATACGTGGTTTGTATCAGTCAGGAGTTCTCCCACCAACTTACCCACTCCCTCAGATGGCAGGCTATCATTTATGTTCACTGCTGGAGAAGTGATCTTAATGTAAATAAAGTAGCCATGTGCTGGGGTAAAATCCCATCCTGCTCAGATGGCCCTTGTGTTTTTCCTGACATTTTCCCAACTACCAGTAAGACAATGGAGCTTGCTGAGTTATTTCTCAGCAGCCCTGCTGCAGGACATGCTGCAACAACTGCATGTGCTACTGGGAGCTGCTCTTAGCTTGGGATGTGCCTCTGAATTGGGTACCCATGTGCAGAAGCTTACAGGATTGCTCAGCCTCACCATGTTAATCAATTCTAATTGTGGAGTTGTTCTTTTGTTTGTTTGTTCGTTTGTTTGTTTGTTTGTCTGTTCACTCGTTTGTTATGTCTAGGCCTACCTGAAGATGATGACAATTTTATTATTGACTTCAGAAGGACTAAAAATTCAAAGCTCTCTCTCAAATTAAGAGATTTCTCCACACCAGAAAATCCCCAATTGAATAACAAGCTCTAGCCTACCAATACCTGGATTACTACTTCAGAGGAACTGTCTCCATAGAATCTAGTTTTGTGTGCTACCTTCAGGCTTGATTCTGTATAATGCCAGACTCCAGGAAAAAAAAAAAAGAAAAAAAAAAATTGACTCTCTTGACTGTATGACATAAAATAATCAAGGGATTAAGGGCCTTGCTGGATCAGAGCAAGAGTGGGCAGCACCATGGAAACAGAAGCTCTTCTAAGCTTTGCAGAAGTGCAACCAAAACTTAGAGAGCATAACCCGATCTTAAGCATAAAGCTGGTAACTGCAATTTGGATGTTACGGTTTGGACTCTGACTGACCCAAACTGATACTTCATCTATAAATGGCAGAAGTCCTTAAAGCAGCAGTTTATTTGAATTTATTTATTTTTTTAGTGTTGTGCTTACCTTATTGGCAGAGAACAGATAGATGTAGTTACTATCTACTGGATCAAGTCGAAGTTTGGGAAAAATAGAGGTTTCTTCCTCAATTTCGTACAAAATCTCCGGGCAATTAGATTTCATATCCTCATTAAGAACAGCCTAAAACACATGAGAGGAAATTATTCACAAACTCTCTTATCAGTGTGTTAGTATTTTAACCCAAACCTAATTTCTGTTCTTTCACTAACAACATCAGAGATCTCTGAGATGATTTACTGTGCCCTGATACAGTTCATGTGCTGCAGTGGCTCTCGCACTCCAGAAAGAAAGAGGAAAAGACCATCAGAACAGAATTTCTGCAACATACATAGCAGACAAAATTTTGCATGCAACCTGCTACTGCTTTAGTGTATGAAACGTCTCGCTCATTGAGTATGTTCATGATTGGCGCAGAAACTGAATGTGGAAGGGACACCTGTATCTCAGAGTTATCTTGTGTTAAACTCTTCTGTGAGTGGAGAAGAGTACTATTCTTCTGAAAAAAAATGAACATCGAGGAACCCAAAATATAAATGTGGTTCTAAGCTAGTAATTTGACAGAAGTTTCTTTGTGACTTTTCTGGGTATACATATAAGGTTGTGTTCCATCATATCTTGCCCAGCTGTAGTTTTCTATCACCCTGCTCACCAAATTCAAGAGAATCAGAGATCACAGAAACTTTCATTTGCAAGTTAATAAGCATACTAACACAAATACAAGGTTTTTTTTTTCCATAAACATGACTAAATAGGGTTGTGTTCACTATCTTCACTGTGCTAAGGAGACATGAAAGACTTTAATTTTATTTTTCAATATCAAAAGCACGGCTTTATCAAATGGACAAAAGCTTTTTAAGCTATTATACTCCTTTTCAAATGCCTGGAAAAAAAAAAAAAAAAAAAAAAACGCCATAAAAGAGCCATCCTTTGCAACATAGACAGGAAATGCACATTTTAGCAAAACTCAGAAGAAATTAAAGCATAAAAGATGTTTTGCTGAATGGTTAAAAAGTTTGAGAGTGAGATAAGATGACTTTCATTTCTGTGTGACTGATTTAAACTAGCTAGGTTAATTATTCAGAAACCAAGGCAAAATGGCGTTGAACTTTCTAATGGACAGCTATTCACATGACACAGGCTAACAAACAATAAATGTGATGCCTTCCAGTGCTCCTCAAATCCACCAATATTGAGTATTTCCACTGGAAAATGTTAAGGCATTTAGAAAGAGAGCATCTGCTCCTTTAAAGGTACATGATACTTAAAGGACCTTTCCATTATTATCATTCAGCTGGGTTATTTAATGGAGGACTTCTAAGCTCAGAGACAACCACAAGACACAAACCTTCCTGTCAGGGGCTATAAAATGTGTATACTACTCATGGGATGTAAACCAGGAGGCCCTGGGAAAGTGCAGAAACCAAAGAGCTTTACAAACTGGGGCTGTGCACAGCAAGAGGGATAAAGAGGGGAATAGGTAGGAAAGAGTAGAAAGGGGAAGAAAAAGGCATGTCATAGGTAAAACTGGGACCATCAACACACTTGTCTGGCCAGGCCCTGTGCCTGATCACTGCAACCCACCATATCTTCTCACATTTTCTCATTAAATGTTTCCTTAACACCTCTCTGCATATTTACACTCTTACATGTATGCCATGGGGCAGGAACATGTGTGTTCCCAAACCAGCTGCTGGGGGGGACTGGTGTGATGAGGTGGGTGCAACAGTTGAATGGGGGGTTGTGGGTCACAGCCCATGTGCTTCGTGCTGCCTGCCAAGGCAGGGTGAGTGTGCATGGACTCCCAGGACTGGTGTGCTTGGGATGTGTGTGTATAAACCTGAAAACTTCAAGCTGAACCAGCTGACAAATAGGCGAACTGTGAAGTCCAGAGTCTGTGATTTTATCAAGACCCGCCTGGATGCCTACCTGTGTGACCTGGTGTAGGGAGCCTGCTTTGGCAGGGGGGTTGGACTCGATGATCTCTGGAGGTCCCTTCCAACCCCTACGATTCTGTGATTCTGTGATTCTGTGATCTAGACAGGGGTGTAGGACAGGTCCTTGAGGGACCTATGAACTTCAAGCTGGACTAGCAAGCAATCAGGCAAACCAAGAAGCAGTTCCAGGGCCTGGGGTCCAGGCATGGGTGCTGGGCAGACACAGGGACTGTACCAGTATGTGAAGGACCCATGAATGCATGTATGCTTGTGAACCTAGAGTCTGCTGTGTGCCTTCTTGCACCAGTGAACTTGTCTCTCCCAGAAATGATATGGAGTCTTGGCTCCGTGTATTGGCATTTTATGTGAATCATGTGCCTAGGCAGCCAGAAAGGCAAACCATACCCTGGGTACATCAAGCATGGCGTTGCTAGCTGGGCAAGGGACTTCCCATTCTGCTCTCTGCTGGTGTGGTCTCACCTTGAGTACTGTATGCAGTTTTGGGCACCACGGGAGAAAAGGGTCATAAAACTATTAGAGAGTGGAGTGTCCAACACAGGGTTACAAAGATGATGAAGGGTCTGAAGGTGAAGACTTATGAAGAGTAGTGGAGGCAGAGAGGTGTGCTCAGCTCAGCACAGAGGAGCTGAGGGGAGGCCTGATGGCAGCTGCAGCTGCTCACAGGGAGCAGAGGGGCAGCGCTGAGCTCTGCTCTGTGTGACAGTGACAGGGCCCGAGGGAACGGCATGGAGCTGTGTCAGGGGAGGGCAGATGGGGTTAGGAACAGGTTATTCACCAGAGGGCGGTGGGCACTAGAACAGATTCCCCAGTGCAGTGGCCATGGCACCAAGCTTGCCAGAATTCAAGAAACATGTGGAAAACACTCTCAGACAAATTATCTAACTTTTGCATGGTCCTGTGTGAAGCCAGGATTTGGACTTGATGATCCTTATGGGTCCCTTCCAACTCAAGATATTCCACGTCTCTATGCTTCCCATTACTTGTCATGTCAGTGTCCTGTCTCTGGGAGTGTCTGTTTCTCTCTGGGATACGCATTCAGCTTTGCTGATGGTTGGACCAGAAAAGGGGAAAGCAGTAACCACATCCCAATCTGGGCAGAGACCCTTGGGTCCCCAGGCATTGGGCTGGGCCCCAGCAGTCAGACAGGAGTGAACTTGGACTGGAGTGACTGGAGGAGGCAGACATGCTTTTTACCTCACTTAACAGAAAATCAAAACAGGGAAATAAACAAAAGACAGATTAACTGAGAACTCCACAATCCATAAATTGATTACTGAGGGCATTAGCAGATTAATGAAATGTTTCCCTGCTCTTTAAGCGGGATACATAATTGCTTTTGAAAGTTATCTTTTTCTTCAAGGAGCAATGCAGCAATTACTTCATAAACAAACAAAAAAGAAATAGAGATTCCACGTGGCGTATCTGCTCATAATGCAGTACCCAAACCATAGGAAACACACACTTATTTGAACACAGTAGTAGTCGATGCAGAAGGGAGGAATTCCCATGCTCTACTTACCTTCAGTAACTGTCCATCATCTGTTCCCAGAAAGAGAACGATCTGATTTAAAACAACTGTGCCATAAACAGCCACTAATCCAGAATGAATCAAGGTGGGTGATTTCTTGATTGATTGTACCTTCTGAAAATCAGATATAAGAGAAAACCATTACGAAGTTATTCACTTGTATTACAAAATGTTCATAAAAAGAAGAATCCCTGGAAAGATTCTCAGAAAACTCATCTATTGAAAATAGTATGGGTAACATTTTTATTCTGGCAGTACTTCAGATCATTGGAAATGGCACATGAAACTCCTTTTTTATATACAGCGCAATTGGTCACATCCACAGTAGAGAATACATCTACTGCAGCTAAACCACTAATCTCAGTGGGACACAGACTTAGTCTAAAAGCTGCACACTAATTTTCAACATAATTTCTCTTCTTTGGGACATAATGCTCTGAAACTATTCTGGACTGCCAGTACTTCTCAATGCAATCATTTTTTCCCATCACCTGACAGCACCTATCATAAGGGCTACAGATACACTCAGCAACCACATGAAAAGATATGCAAATGTTCTGGAGAAAGGATGTATTTCAAACACTCAGACTCTTTTCTCTTGCCAGAAAATGCAGAGCTTCATCCTCCCCTGGTATGGTTTCCTGCTTTACACTAAAAGGAAGTTGAGACTTGCATACTACATAAATATAAAAATGATACAAAGCAGCATAAAGTTCATGTCAGGGAGGACATAAATGTACTTGCACAAACTTCAAAATCAAATGTTGGCTATAATTCTCTGACCAAGCTGGATAAAGTTAAGAGAAAAATGCATGTAAGAAGCTCATGAAAGAAAACACTGTGTAGGAAATCCCTACATCTTGTGGAACAACAAAAAAAAACAAAAAAACATATGAAACAACCCTGATCTACTACCTTCACTGCAGAAAGCCAAGTGTGTAAAGGAAGCTCCTTCTGTGTGAGAGGCTGGGGGAAGAGCTCAGGCAGAACCAGACCTTTGAGAATAAGCCCCATAGGTCAGTTTAAAATGCCCAGAATCTCAGCCTCAAGGACAGGTTCCTAAACCTACAGGAACACCCTGAGTGCAAGAACCTATTTTGCATTATTGCACTTGACAAAGTGTAAGAATGGACTATTAAAATCCATATTTTGCAGAAAGGTGAAGGCATTTCTCAAACTTATGAAGTCAACAAAAGACTTTTTTTTCAACAACAAAAAAGAAACAAATCTATAACATGGTAACAGCTGAATCCAACTCTCCTGCATGCTTGAATGCTGGCTTAACCCCAAAAGCCTTTCCACATAGAAATACATTTTTTCTGAACTGCAATCCTAAGTCAATTAAAATCTTTTTCAGTCATCTGAATTATTTTAATTAGCTTGCAAGAACAGCCATTTGGAGTAAAAGAAGACTTGATTAACTTTCATATTTAAAGATCTTTTTTCTTCTTCTTTTTTTTCATGCAGCAGGAAGAAAACATAGGAACTGCCATGTACTGGCACAGAATTTCAGTAAAACCCATTTTGGCATAAGATTCCAGTATCACAGAGGTCTCTTTTATATATGGGGAGGGAAAAGTGATTGCATGCATCAGAGGGTAACAAACTCCAACACTGGTACACACAATGAGCCCTCGCTCAGACCAAGGAGTGAGGAGATGAAGTGTTCCAGCCTTTGATTACCAAGAGAATTAGGATTCTTTCTCTCAGTGCTCTGTATAGCAGTGTTAGGAAGACAAACCACCCCAGGTTTCCTGCAGAGTCTGTACAACAGGATCACAGAAGAGGGGAGGACTCGCCCAGTCTCTGAAAAGCCTTGCTGCCAGATTTTATTTTGACCCACATACAAGTAAAATAACTAGTGTCATATCAGTGCATCCTCCTCATCTGACTGAGGAACCAGTACTGACAAGTGTGGAAGCCTCCTCCCCTCACTCCGCTTGCTAGAGGGAGGGTCAACGCGACATTGAGCTAATATAGATAAGAAGAGGAGGAATTTAGATGGTGGGCAAACACAACAAAAATTGTCTTCTCTCTTTTGCAACCTATTTCTCCATTTCTGCCCATTCCCTCCAGGGTGCAGCTGCTGCTTTCACCCTTCTGTCAGCCCTTTTCCACATGCGTTTATTTTTTTAACAAGCCTTTTTACTTCTTCCAGTGTAACTAATGGGGTTACAGCACTGTAGGGCCTTCCAAAGCTTTTCTCTTTCACAGCTAAACCCAGCCCTAAAACACATTTACGGTCTAAACTTCTTTTATACTTGAAGAGCCATTCATCCACAATCATCTATCCTGTAACACTTCCAGGCTCATACAGAAACAAGAAATGCAAGCTAAAAGACAACAAATACTGTTATAGAAAGTTTTTTTTTTTTTTTTTTTTTAAATATTCAGTTGTGCTCTTCTATTTTAATCTAATGTTTCCCAGAATCTTCACAGCCATAGGTAAGCCTACAGATTTCCTGAATAAATTTACATTTTGTCTTTACAATCAAGCTTTCTATGCTGTTTGGTTATTGGCATTAAAGTTATTTTTGTTCATTTCATATTTTGCATCTCATTTTCAGATTTCTCTCCATATGATTCCAGCTGCAGCAACCATATTCACACTTGTCTTTCTGTCTCGATTTCCTCTTGATTCTCACACCTCGAAGGGAAGGGGCAGCACTCATTCAGCTCTCAACATATTGCAGTTGGCCAATAAGTAAAAAGTAAGGGTTTGAGAATTCGGAGTGAACAAATGGAAGCAACTATACGAAAGGACACAAAACTTGTGAACTCTGTATAGCAACAGTCAACACTGCAGCAACACATAAATGTCTTTCCAATGGGAGAAATCTCCTGGAACCTCATTCTAGGACCGCCCTTCAATCTCTTACATCAATTTTTATGACATCTGTGGGTAACAAACATATATGTTGGTGCATGCTGTGAACCTTTGTAATGGTTAAGGAATGAGGAGTTGATCTGTTCCAAAATTTGATATCTATCAGTTTTTTTTAATTTGTGTACTGCGTAGCAATGCTAGGAGAACAAACCATCCCAGGTGAGCAGACTGCAGAACATCAGGGAGGACAATAGGAAATGAAGGTCTAAACAGAGACCCTGTAGACACAAAATCCTGACCTTCACAATGCAAGGCAGGAGGGACAATCGGAGGCTAGACCTGAGGAAAAGCCTGATTGAGGCTTCTGAGACATGGGATGCTAGAAGTTTCTTGCAACAGAAGAAATGCTCCTCCTCTGTCCCCAGATCTGAATTTACAGGATCAGTAAAGTGCCCTAACAACCAATGAGGAAGGAGATCAAGTTCTATTAAGGGAGGCTTGCAAAGCAATTGGGGTTGAACTGAACAGTAAAAGAAAGAGCAAGAGGAAGTGGTGGGTGACAGTGGCTGGAGATTCCCTTCTGTGAGAGATGAAGGCACACATCTGTTAAACAGTCATGCTGCTAAAACAGATTTCTTTTCTTAGGTTTCTTGCAGAGAGCCTAGCAATGATGTTCCATCCCTTGGGCTACCATCCAGTGTTGCACACCCACGTGGACATCTAAGATACTGCCTAGAGAAAATGAGGACTACAGAGCTCTGGAGGAGGGAGGAGTCCAGGTCTTATCAGTTCTACAGGATCAGTGAAAGGTGATGCTATGCTGTCTTGGATTTGCTACTCATGAACAAGAAAGAACTGACTGGAGGTGTGATAATCAATGGCTTCTCTCTAGTAACTATGAAACCACTGAGTTCAGAATCTTGAGGGCAGTGAGGAAAGAACAACAGTGTACAGATGCTGCACTTCCAGGCTTCAGCTAGTTCAGGCAAAGTGGTCAGTGGGACCCCCCAAGAGGCAGCTTTGAAGGGCAGGACTTTCAGGACAACCTGCTCCAAGCACAAAACTCAGGAAAACAAGCAGACATAACAGGAGATGGGCTAGCTAGCAAAGTCAATGTTCACCTTGTGTTGAAAATGAAAAGAGACATAATGGGCAACAAGAAGGGCTTCTATTCTGTTCACAGAATGAAAAAGGGGATGTTTCAAGTGGACATGACACTTTAAAAAATTAAAATGATGGGAACAATTAAGCAGAAGAGGTTGTTCAGAGAGGTTGTGCAGTTTCCATCCATGAAGGTTTTGAGATCCAATAGAACAAAGCCCAGAGTAACTCTGTCTGACCTCAGAGGTCACCCTGCTGCGTGCAGGAGGCTGAATGGAGACCTCCTCTGATGCTCCTTTCAACCTGAATGACTCTGTGGTTCTAAGGAAGAAAATCCTCTGCTCGAGTCCCCAGGCTCTCAAAAGTTTCCATTAAGAACACCTGCGGACCAGGGGAAGCCAGATGAGTAAAAGCAACTCTACTTCTTACAGATATTGTGAGAACTCACAGGTCTCATGTGACTTATTTCCAACACCAAATATGGACACTAAAATTGAAAATTCACTATAATTGGACAGAAATATTAACTCTAGAAATGTTAATTCGAGAAGTCTGTCAAACATCAGGTGAAATACATGGGAGACGACTACTGGAAAATTAATTGCAGGATCAATTTAGATATCAAATGATATTTAGAAGTCTGTAAATCTCTCCTTAAATAAAAGATTATTAATCATTTTGGAGTGAGTTACTGCACAAATTCAAATGTAATTTCTGCAAATTAATGGCCATGATTAAACTGATGCAACCGTTGACTTTAAAACCTGATTTCAGTCAAGCTTCCATCAGCTAATATTTGTCCCTAAGCTTGATAAATTACGTAGCATATATCAATTCACATGTTTATCACCCACCGAATAACACAAAAAATCAGTGAACAGGCCGTTATGTATCTACTTGTACCGAACAGCAGGCGAGAATTCAACAGAGCTGTCACTTAGTAGCTATCACAGCCACTTTGCCTTTTTTTAGGATTTTCTCCCTCAAATATCGTAAAGCCTTTTATTTCCCATGCAAATTTACCGCAAACCTAATTTCCAGATTTCTCATTGTGGGTAGGTAATTTCCTACAACTCTTTTCTGTTGTCGTTCTCTCATTTGAACACTTTTCCAAAGCATCTGCTTATCTGTGTTCCACTAGATCCTGGGATCTCTATTCCAGTAGCTCCTGGTCAGCCACAGAACAGAAGGAATGGTTTTCTAAAAGCTCACAAGCTACTGGAAGAAATCTGTGACAGATTCCAGCATGCTTCATATGTCCTGACTAAGAATCTTCTAATTTATAATTGTAATCACCGAAAAAGTTTGTCAGAGTTCAGTCAAGTTTCTGAAAAGAAACCGAGAAAAAGATTTGGCTAATGCAGATTTAATATCTACAGAAATCCTGAAGACGATGTCTTACACACATGTAGTTTGTGTGATCAAGTCCGTTAACACATACAGCTCAACAGTGTGTGTAAGGAGACATACACGAAATGAAGAGATGTATGGATCAGAGGAAAACAAACTAGTTCCAGAACTGCAACAGGTTTTCAAAGTGTCACAAGTTCTGTTGTCTCTTGCTGGTTATGGATCATGTCTCTGGAATACAGTATTGTATACCTCCAGAATAAATATTGCCAACTATGACAAAATGCTTTGTGTATGAAATGAAAGCAAATTTAGCTTCTTCTTATGAACAGAGATTCCAAAGGGTTTTCAGCAGTCACGTACTTTTTGATAAAGCTAGTAAGCAAGGATTTTAAAAATTACTCATTCTGAATGACAGACTTAAATCCTGCATTAAACCTTACTGCAAATGTCAGCACTGGCCTAAGTACTGATGCGAGACCAAAGAGATTACACACCTACAATGAGATCCTACAGGATGGCAGGCAACTTGGCTCCAATCCAGTGAAGTACTCCAGTTCACACTTAACTTTAAATGCATGGGCATCTGCCCTGAAGATGATGGAGGTACTTATATGCCTAATGTTAAATATGCCCTTAAGTGCTTTACTGGGCTAGGGCCAGAAAGCTCGGTACCTTATAGGAACAAGCTCAAGGTGGAACATGCAGCAATAGCAGGGCAGGAAATTCACAAGCACAGACATCACAGAGCAAGGAATCCAGGAGCACAGATACCTCAGGTAAGCCCTGAGTGTACTACTGAGTCACAGTGCCAACCCAGTGCAAACATAAGCAGCTGTGTGACAAGTAAAATGTCGTGCCTAAAAGTAATCAGAATAGTTACAGAAACATGAAGAATATAACAGAATCAGAAGGAAATTGAACTGCCACTAATCCTTAGCATATATTCTTACCATAAACCTAATTTCTGCAGTGAATAAATGGTATTTGCAGTTCCTCCACAAACTGTCAGGACATGTTCGTGCACACATACCTTATCACATCTTGTCTCACCTCTACAACTCAAGTGCACCTGGCAAAGATGACGAAGACATGCAGCACCCTACAGACATGACATCTTCAAGGCTTGTGTTGAACAAGGTCCACATCACAACACATTCATCTGATCAGTATAAACTCTGTCTGTAAAAGACTGAACTTAAGGCACAAGGAAGCACTGGTGCTTGCTGCTATTTCTACGCACTCTCTAAAACGTGCTCTTGGCACTCTGTGCTACAAGGCACTTCTTTTTGGCCAGAACCCCTGCCAGCTGTGGCACATACGTTTCTGTATACCGTGCTGTACACTGCCTGCCTGCCAGCTCTGAGCTCTGCATGCTTCTGAGTCAGAGAAGGGTATGTTCCGCTTTGTAGGGACTCATGATTTGGTGAGAGACGGTAGAAGGATCTGGGCTAAAACAACCCAGAAGCAGCAGCATATGGGCCTGTCATCTCCAAAATTACTCTGCATCAGCCTCGCCTAACCTTCTGTACTATAAAAAACATATTAAAGCTGAACTAGATGCTTTTATTTCTGTGTTTATAAACTAAGAGCACATATCATTAGCTTAAGTAGGGAATATAATTAGTCATGTAATGTTACAGGTCATAGTATTACACAACACTCTGATGTCCTGCTAACTCACAAAGTATTAAAATACCATCTTCCCATCAGTGGTAAACTGTATTCACTGTTGTGCAAAAACACCACGATTAATGATCTTGCTGGAGTCAGGGACATAGTGTTAAGCAAATAACCACTTCAATCATTTTTAATGTTGAGATTCCTCAGCATGGTGCCCAATTATAACCTACATTCCCAGGAGGAAGACAGACCTTTTGGAATAGTAACCTTGGAGTAACAGGAGTCTGATCTGAATCAATCCTCTTGGAACGTGTCCAGAGGAGGGCCACTAAGATGATCAGAGGGCTGGAGCACCTCTCCTATGAAGAAAGGTTGAGGGAACTGGGCTTGTTTAGCTTGGAGAAGAGAAGGCTCCAGGGAGACCTCATTGTGGCCTTCCAAGACTTGAAAGGAGCATATAAACAGGAGGGGGAATGGCTGCTTATGAGGGTGGATAGTGATAGGACAAGGGGGAATAGTTTTAAACTGAGAAAGGGGAGGTTTAGGTTGGATTTTAAGAGGAAGTTTTTCACACAGAGGGTGGTGACACATTGGAACAGGTTGCCCAAGGAGGTTGTGGATGCCCCATCCCTGGAGGCATTCAAGGCCAGGCTGGATGTGGCTCTGGGCAGCCTGGTCTGGTGGTTGGCGACTCTGCACGTAGCAGGGGGGTTGAAACTATTTGATCATTACGGTCCTTTTCAACCCAGGCCGTTCTGTGATTCCATGAATCCTTCAAGAGTGCTCATTTTTGGTGTTTAGCCACTTGGATGCAAAGGAGAGAGGTACGCAGGTCAGACAGACACCGGCCTCACCTGACATGCATCATCTTACTCTGTGAACTCCCAAAGACTCTTCCAGAATTCCTACTGTGGGGGTTGGAGAAGTGTTTATCAAGTATCTGCAGTCCAGGAAAGTTTCTCTTTCTGCTTTTGTAGGCTCAGAAAGAACCTTGTGAAGAAATCCCGTAAGTAATTAGAAATAAGGAATACAGTTACAAATGCAACTAGCAGGCAGATGTTTTGGGAGGAGGACTTCACATTCATTCAGCAGGTTTGCCTTGTGAGAGCACCATCACCACGCAGTAAGTTTCACACCAGCACTGGATACAAACAATCTGGCTCTGGCACTGTAGTGACAGTTTCACTATGTGCTTCAGCACAGTTATTTCATCCACATATGTGGTTCTTGTTCATAACTGCATCCTCTAACCCTAGCCATGGTTTTGCAATTCAGCAGGGAAATGAGCAGACTGAATCACATGTGCCCTCAGGTAGTTTTCATCTGGGAGAATCTCAGCACTCTGCTCTGCTGTGGGCTAGATTCCGTCGCCAAGGAGAGATGATAAAACACTTCAAGGAGTTTTCAGCAAACTCCTACCATAAGAGAGCAAGGAGTCAGGGGTTAAGCTGCAGACCCCATGGACGCAGGGCAAGCTGCAATAGGTCATGCCTTTTCAGCATTGTTCCTTTTACCACAACTCTGAAAAGATTTCTGAGGGTGACTTGAAAGCATGCATGGGCCTTGCAATAGCACCTGTTTGTCCCAAATTACATTTTTAGCCTTCTGAATTTCCTTTTTCCCTCATTTCTTGACCAGCTGCAGAAGCTGTAGTGAAGCGGGTGGCCCTGCCTCCCTCCCCACCAGAAACAGTGTTGCAGAAGTGGGTGACCAGGGGATCTCCAAGGGATACAGTTGCCTGTGAAAATGTAACCACTGCAACAACAAAGATCTATGGCTATCACTGCCTGCTGCACCACGGCTGGGGGCTGTGAGCCCTCCTGAACACGGCCAGTTGCAGCAGGGTTGAAGAACACCCACCGCTGAACACGCAACCATAAATAACTCGTGAGTAGCGGGCAGTGCAACGCACACAGCCCAGTGCACAGGAGTCAGCTTGATGGGCTTTTTTTCATTCCTGATGTAGCTGCAATGACATGAGATGTGAATGCACAGAATGAGGTAGGAGATGCTCTGTGGAAAATACAATGAAGGATGGATGATCCTTGGCAGAAAAGGGCGCATGGAGTGAAAAACCCAAGACTGGGGCGTGACCCAGGATACCCTCGGGTGCTCCCTCAGACACGTCTTTCCCAAGACATAGATGGGAAGCACACTCCAGGATCCATTAAGGGATCCTCCCGAGGAACCCCATAGGGCTGATGAAGCACGTGCTGATGCTCAGAGCCTGGCCCAGCTCTGCAGCTCCCCTGAACTCCGTGTGACTCTGGGTCTGTCTGCCAGGGACACTGTCAATCATGCACACAGTACCACAAGAGCAATGGCACGTGGGATGAAAAGTTAGTGAAACGATGCTCAGACTTACGCAGTTGGTCCCCGTGTAGAAGTGTGTGAAGTACACACAGGTTGGGTCCTGCAACTCTTCCATCCTGAAGACGCAGACGGCGGTGGAGTCCCAGGCCCTGTCACCGTGGTTGTGGTGGAAGACACCCACCCACCAGCCCCGTTCTTCCTGGCGGATGAGGCTTGAGGAGATGAGGAGGCTCCTGCAACCACAGTCCAGATACACTTGGCCTTGCAGGTCAAAGCTGTGCTCTGAGCGATGCGGCTGATGCATGACCACCATGCTCGGCAGCTCTGGGTCCTTTTCTAGTTTGGCCTTCAGCCGGTAGTAGGGAAAGAAGAGGCGACCACCCCACCACAGCGCGTCCACGAAATGCAAAGGCTCCATGTTGTATTTGATGATGTCCCACTCTCCGCGAGGCTCCAGGGTCTTTATGGGGCGCACGGTAATCGCCGCTGTCTCGCTCGACTCCGACGGCTCGCAGCCCGCGAGGGGCCCTCGCCTGCCATTGGAGTAGGTGGCCGCCACCGCCAGGTACCAGTCGTCCGCCTGCTGGAAGACCACGCCGGCCGTGGAGCCGCGGGGCAGGCAGCTGACCACCTCGGTGCGGTTGAGGACCAGGCGGTAGTCCGGCAGCCGCCACACCTCGCAGCTGCCCTGCCCCTGCGTCCAGCCGGCCAGCAGCTCGCCGTCGTCTCCGACCTCGGTGTGGGTCAGCAGCAGCAGCTTGCTCCGCACGCCCGAGGGCTCCCCGCAGCCCGGCCCGCCCGGCGGCACCACGCGGCGAGACCGCGAAAGGTCGGACCGCACCTCGTAGAGGCATCCGCCGCCCGCCACCAGCACGAAGCGGCCGCTCACCTCGATGTTGTCGATGGGGGCCCCCGGCAGCTCGAAGGAGCGGTGGCCGCCGACGCCCGCCAGCGCCGCCAGGAGGGGCAGCGCCCAGCTGAGCGCGGGCGGCGCCGCCATGGGCGCGGGCTCCGCTCGGCGCCGCGGGGCGCCTTAGGTGGCGGCGGGCGGCGGGCGCCGCTGCGCCATGCTGCGCCCAGGGGCCGGGCGCCGCCGCCTCTGCCGCCGCCGCCGCTCCCTCCTCCGCCGCGGCCGGGCTGCGCGCGGGCGGGCAGTTCCTCGTTCGGGGCGGGGAGGAGGGGGTGCCTGTGCGGGAGGAGAGGTGGGCCGGGCTCCTCCGGGAGGGCTGCTCAGGCACCTCGCCGCCGCGCGCCGCCGCTCCCCCGCCCGGCTCGCCTCGCCTCGCCTCGGCGCGGACGAGGGGCGGGAGTTCGGCCCCGCCGCCGGGCTGCGGGGGGCCGGGACGGGGCCGCGGAGGGGGCGAGGCGTGGCGCCGGGCCTCGCCGCCGCTGCCTCGCCTCAAGCGGGCGCCGGCCGCGGGTGCGGCCCCTGCGGAGGTGTCCGGCCGCGGGTGCCGAGCGACCGCAGCCCGGGCGCCCCGGGGGCGCGGCGAGCCCCGGCAGCGCGCGGGGTGGAAGGCGTGCCGTGCCGCGCCGCCGCCTCGGCTGCCGGCGCTCACACCGGAGAATAGCGCGGGATGGGCGTGGGGTGCAGCCGCTGGGCTGTCAGCGTCCGTGGGAGATGGGAACCGGCGGAGGGGCGCCTCTCGCAGCGCCCTCCCTGCGGGCTGCCCCGCGGGACCCCGCCGCCCGTTACGACGCTGTGCGTTAGAGCAGCGCCAGTAAGCCAGCCGGCCGCTGCCGCTGGGAACAAGATGTCAGAGCTCTGTTTACAACCTCTCGGTCCCGACTGAGGTGGAACAAAGAGCCTGCCTTGTGTGCCTTGCTTTGCTCGGCTCTGCTGCTTCGAGGCGGGTGGCTTTCAGCCCGCGGGGCGAGGACCGGGCGCCGAGGGCATGGCCGTGGAACGGCACTGGTTGGAAGGGACCCGAAAGATCTATCCAGTTCCGACCCAGTGTCCTTCTGCCTCTGCTCTCTCATTTCTGGGATGGACTGAGGGACCTGTGGGCTGCGTGCTCAGCTAATGTGATCTTTTTGCTGACTTTTAAACGAAAAGTGGGATTGTGAAAGGTAGCAAAGATGCATTTTAGTGTTCTCCATCAGGTGTCTCTGGTAAGTCTGGGTGAGGATGGCGCAGGGCCCATGGCTGCTGTTACTAGGAAGTGAACGTAATGTTCAAAACTGACGCCAGTTTCTCAAACACCGACTCTCCATTTGCACTGCTTTTACTGTAAAGTGGCTTTACGGCCGGACTAAGTGGAATAGTAAAAGCTAGAACAAAAATGGTCTCTGTATATGGGTTGAGCAGAGTATTTCCAAGAAGTAAGTACAATTTGTCAGCGAATTTGTATTATCTTTCTCCATTGCTTCACTCAGCAGCAGTTATTGTGCAAGAAGTGCTGTTGCTCTTGTCAGCAAAAATATTGTACCATCTTGCACCCATCAGGGCCTAGGACACCATGACATTCAAAACCCTGCACAACTCATCTGCTTATCTCACATACAGTGACTACAAAATCTGCCCAGCGTAGCAGGAAATGTGAAAGAGAATCCTTGCACAGGTCTTTACTCTCACCAGATGCAAAGATGCACTACCAACAAACACTGCCTGCAGCTCCTTGACTTCCACCTTGACTTCTAGTTGCTCTTTAAGTGTAGATGCAAAGCTCCCAGTGATCCACATCTTACTCGGGCTGTGGGGAAAGCCAACCAGCTTCCTTCCTGCAAGACATCCCTGGTACTGGCCACAGAGCACATCTTGCTGTGACTACTTCTGTGGACAGCCCTCCCATCATAAAAACACGGACTTCTGCATATGCAGAGCTTAGTTCAATACTGACCGGTTGACCTGTTTCTTTGGGTTTTTGTTTAGAATATGTCATGTGTATGTCAGTGAGTGATTGATTTGGTGAAGTGGATGATGCCAGACTTGCTCTGGTCTTATACAACAACAGTGATAGCTCCTAAGCTGCAGGCTCCTCCAATTGCTCACACAGCAACGTTCTGCTTCCAAATGT
The DNA here is from genome assembly GCA_037305975.1 of Chrysolophus pictus. Classification (NCBI taxonomy): domain Eukaryota; kingdom Metazoa; phylum Chordata; class Aves; order Galliformes; family Phasianidae; genus Chrysolophus; species Chrysolophus pictus. The sequence goes on from CM074576.1 coordinate 151,379,817, forward strand.
GCTTATTCTAGGACCCAGAAAAGGACCCAGGAAAGACAGATTGCATCTGGGTACACGCATAAGGAAGCAGCCCAGCTGTGTGAGGTACAGGAGCTCCCAAGGCAGGGCAGGAGGCACCACCTACCCCCAGATAAATCAGACTCATCCCTGCCTGCAGCACAGTTCTATTTCTGTCCCCTCTCTCATCCCAAGGAAGTAGTATCTAGGACCAGGTCCTTATCTTACATCACTGAATATTGTGTGCACTTCAGGGAGCCACTGAAGCAGCTGTGCACTGGGAATCAGTTCATGGAATATTACCCATATACCCAGTTCTTGAAGCAGCAAAGTCTGCTCGATTTTTTTCCAAGCCCCAAAGTAAACAGGAGCTTTTGTCCTCTATCCATTCTTCCAGAGGCAGCCAGCAGGATACCAGCAGAGCTGAGTTTTCTACTGATGTCATGGAAATAGAAAGCAAGGCTGCGGGTGTATTTTGTAATGCTGCTAACATGCACTATTAATACAGAAGTCCGGAAAATGGTGCAATCATTTTGAGATACTCTTATAAAAACTAAGCAGAAGAAGGAAAGACATTGCATTGTGCTGTCTTGGTCACCAGTCCCATATTTGGTAATTCTATACTCCTGTTGTCTCTGTTTTATTTTTCAGGCACAACAGACATGGCAAACTGGGGTGCTGCACGCTGCCTCACATTGCACCCCAACCAAAATTCCTAAAAAAGCTGGGGGAGCACAAAATTCCTAAAAAAGCTTGGCTTTCTGAAGCAAGCTTTATTGATTTCAGTGGGGCACGTGAGATCTGAAGTTAGAACGCGAATCACACCAGGGCTTGGATCTACGTTTAATGAGCTCTCTTTTAAATCTTCATCAATATTAGCAGAACACATCCTGAATTAACTTCTGATTGCCTCTCCCACTGTGGCTCAGCTGCCTACCTTCCCCCTCCTTCTCATCCGCATGCTAAGCTTCTCAGAACGGATGACTCTGCAGAGGACCTGACAAAATATTAGTCAATAAATGAAATGTGGTATTTTATGTTTAATTCATTTCACTTAACTTTGATATTTTTTCCTATTTTGGGACTCAGAGCCCAATTAAGATTTGGTTTGATCTGTTTATTTAACATATGGAGTCACCTTAACTTGGTTCTCCAATGGTTTTTCTCTAAGGGCAAATATATAACCTTCTGCTTATGAAGAAGCAGCAGGTAGTACTACTGTTAACGAGCATTTCATCCTTGGTGTAATATTTGAAATAGCTGCATTTCTCTTTACACAGCTAAGTCAGTTTTCAGTGTAACTAAATAAAAAGGAAATGCTGAGCAGTTTTGCAAAAAAGTTCTGAGAGTTTCTTTTCCTTGCAAAGTAACTGCATTTGAATACTGAAACTGAGTTTGCAATTTTGGATTTCAGTTCTGATTTTTTTTGTTTGTTTTGTTTTTATGCATCATTTAATCTAAAAAATTACTGACTCTTCTGCATTTTCTGGTGGTCTTCATGGTGGTGAAATGCTTTTTTCATGAACAGCTCCTTTGTGACCCTTAAGAGGAAATTCCAATCGCCATTGCAAAAAATGAGCAATCAACTCTGACAGGTCTACAAATAAAACAGATGAGGGTAGAGGAGATTGCCCTGAATTCATAACTTGTATTTGCCTACGTTGAAATATTCCCAGGTGCTAATGCTTTCTATATTGTGAAAGGGGGAGGGAAAGAAGAAACGAGGGAAGAAGGGAGGGAAAGAGGGCAGGAAGAAGGAAGCAAGGAAGGAAGGAGGTTCTCATCCTATCTCCATTACAAATACTATGAAATTTTGGATAAGAAGTCAAGAAACAATTATAATATAAATAAAATGCTTTTTTTTAAATGTATCACATTATTTCCTTTTCAAATGTACTTTGAGATAGAGTAGCAATGATACAGAGAAAAAAAAACAGGAAATACACACAGGAAAAATACAGTTTGCTCTTCTCTACATTGAAAATCACTCATAATCTAAATTAAAGTGACACTGAGAAGGTAGATTTTGTGCCAGAAACACACACAGGAAATCTAGGTTCTGGGTGATCTGTGCCATAACCTTCCTATGGAACGTCGGACAACAAAAACATCTCTGAACCCCATGTATGTCTCCTGTGCTTATGAGATAAATAAAATCAGATAGCTCTCAAGGAAGCTCTGTGGGTCAGCACCAATAAAGGCACTGTATACACGGGAAATAAAATTACAGGATTACAGGAAGGCACACATGCAATACAGATAGCAATCACAAGTGAAAATAACTTAATAGGCTTTCTGCTTAACTTATCTTCCACAGCCGATATATATCAACAGCTGTATTTTATCTAGAATGTGCTTTCTTTTAATTTTCTTTATTATAACATTTGCACCTTGGCATCCAGCAAAATAATGTCTCCGTGAGGTAATTGCAAAGAAGCAGAGCTGAAAAATATCATATTTTTTTTCTTTACAGCTGTAGGGTTGATCAGTAGTGCTATCTGGCTTGCACTGTGCTGAAGCAGAATAAAGTTGTTGGATGGCACAGGCCAAACTGTGGCAATGCCCTTAAAATTTGTATTTGCTGGTGTATTTAGATGGGTTTTGTTTTGATGCACGCAAGGACTTCTGGCTTTGCCCACAGTTCATTGTGGATGGGTCTAGTGTGTCAGTGTATCTTGCTACATCCAAGGCAATGATGAATAAGGCAGGCACAAAGGCATTCCAAGACCATGGTATTGGTACACGGCCCCTTCCAGTGCTTCATTCTTATGCCAGACTTGCCAAGAAGGGTGATATCAGATTGAGTTACAACTTCTGGTAGCACAAGTGCTTTCAAAGGTGACCCATGCTCTTGCCCTGGCTGTGTCCTCAGACAGTGATAGCGTTCACAGAGTGGAAGTGCCTAAGATCTAGAGCAAGGTGTGGTCACTGCTGATTTGGATGAAATGAGGAAAGAGCAGATGTGTTATGATGCAGCCCTTCCCATGTGAGCCAAAATGCAAAGCCTTCTTTTTAGGTCAGTTCCTCAGTGTTAGACAAATATGTCCTCAGTATTAAGAGGGCAGATTTCACTTGCCACATTTAGCTGCATCACTAGAGAAGAAAAATTACCAAGAACCTGTTGTAAATTCCTTTGGTTTTTCTCCCAGGAGGGCTTACTGCTGCTTGGCACCTGCAGAGGAGATACTCATCTGAGGGCCCTAATAAGCAGTTGCTATCTGTGGGGTCAGACTGTTTGCTATTTAAGCTGTCTAAACCAGCCAATCTGCTGTCTAAACAAGACAATTAAGGTGTCTGAACCAGCCAATCACCAAGGAGAATCTCCATTCTTTACTGGATGAAGCTGGGAATGTGACCACTGAGGATAAGGAAAAAGCAGAGGTTCTGAATGCCTTCTTTATGTCTGTCTTTAAAAGTCAGACCAGTTATCCTCAGGGTACTCCACTCTCTGATCTGGTAGTCTCAGCTGGGGAGCAGACAAAACCCCCCACGATTCAGGAGGACACAGTCAGAAACCTAGTACTCCAACTGGACTGCCACAAGTCCCCAGGGCCAGATGAGATTCACCCGAGAGTGCTGAGGGAACTGGCAGAGGTGATAGCTGTGCTGCTTTCCATCATCTATCAGCACTCCTTGTTGACTGGTGAGGTCCCAGAAGACTGGAGGCTTGCCAGTGTGACTCCCATCTACAAGAAGGGTTGTAAGGAAGATTTGGGGAACTACAGGCCTGTTAGCCTGACCTCAGTGCCAGGGAAGATTATGGAACAGACTGTCTTGAGGGAGATCATGCGGCATGTGTGGGACAACCAGGAGATCAGGCCTAGCCAGCGTGGGTTCATGAAGGGCAGGTCCTGCTTGACCAACCTGATCTCCTTCTGTGATCTAGTGATGCATCTGGAGGATGAGGGAAAGGATGTTGATGTAGTCTACTTAGACTTCAGCAAAACCTTTGACTGTCTCCCACAGAATTCTCCTGCAGAAGCTGGCAGTCCGTGGCTTGGACAGGTACATTCTTGGCTGGGTAAGGAACTGGCTGGAGGACCGGGCCCAGAAAGTGGTGGTGAATGGACTTAAATCCTACTGGCAACTGGTCACGAGTGGTGTTCCCCAGGGATCAGTGCTGGGCCTGTCCCCTTCAATATCTTTATTGATGACCTGGATGAGGGCATTGAGTGCACCTCGGTAAGTTTGCAGATGACACCAGGTTGGCTGGAAGTGTCGATCTGCCTGGGAGTAGTGAGACCCTACAGAGGGATTTGGACAGGCTGGATAGCTGGACTGAAGCCAATGGGATGAGATTCAACAAGGCCAAATGCTGAGTCCTATACTTTGTCCACGACAGCCCCAGGCAGCACTACAGGCTTGAGGTGGAGCGACTGGAAGACTGTGTAGAGGAAATGGACCTGGGGGTATTGATTGATGCTCAGCTGAACATGAGCCAGCAATGTGCCCAAGTGGACAAGAAGGCCAATGGCATCCTGGTTTGCATCAGAAACAGTGTTACCAGCAGGAACAGGGAAGTGATTGTCCTCCTGTACTCAGCTCTGGTGACGCCGCACCTCGAGTACTGTGTCCAGTTTTGGGCCCCTCACTGTAAGAAAGACATTGAGGCCCTGGAGCGGGTTCAAAGAAGGGCAACAAAGCTGGTGAGGGGTCTGGAGCACAGGCCTTATGAGGAGCAGCTGAAGGAGCTGGGATTGTTCAGTCTGGAGAAGACTCAGGGGAAACCTCATTGCTCTCTATAACTACCTGAAGGGAGGTTGTAGTGAGCTGGGGGTCGGCCTCTTCTCTCGTGTAACTGATGATAGGACTAGAGGGAATGGCTTCAAGCTGCACCAGGGGAGATACAGGCTGGACGTTAGGAAATACTACTTTTCTGAAAGAGTGGCCAGGCACTGGAATGGGCTGCCCAGGGAGGTGGTGGAGTCACTGACCCTGGAGGTGTTCAAGGAACGTTTGGACGTTGTGATGAGGGACATGGTTTAGTGAGAACTATTGGTGATGGGTGGATGGTTGTACTGGGTGATCTTGTAGGTCTTTTCCAATCCTGGTGTTTCTGTGATTCTGCAAGTTTTTCTTCTGCTAGATCTCGAGGGCTGATAAACTCAGGCCGATAGCTGTGGTGATAAACAGCTGAGTATGGGCCTAGAAGTGGTAAAGGAAATGGTGACCGTTCCCAAAGAGTGTGGAGAGGACTTTGGTAACACCTGTTGATGTATGTCAATGTTTTACAGGCTGGTTCGGCCCGGTTCCGTGACTAGTGGAACTCTCTCATTATATTTGATTTATTAGCTTTGATTTTAATTCTATTGTATTATAGTGTGTTATCTTGCATTCCAATACTATATTTAGTAAATTAGTTTGTTTCTCCTCAGATCGTTGCCGCTGTTTTTAATTATTTTGGGGTCCCCTGTTCCCTTTTTCCAGAGGCGTGGATCTGCGGATCCCTCCACCCCGCCAGTCACGGAACCGGGCCGAACCAGCCCGTCAATCGTTGACAATGTGAAGGGAGGCTGAGTGAAATACACACATCCTTTTCACAGGCACCTTACTTGTTTCTTAATTTATCTTCGTATTAAAGATTCATTGGGCTTTTGTTGAATGCCCCATCACAGAAACACAATAACAGCTGCCTTCCATCAGCACAGATATTTGCAGAGTGACTGCCTAATTATTTAAGATTTCCCGAACTCTGACCTGCTTTCCTTGCTCTCTTTTGTCCTCACCTATTTGTTTCTAACAAACCTTACAGATTTAACTGATTTACAATCTTTGATAGATAAGTGTAGCAAAACCTTTTTAGAAATATGGATTTTGAACTAAAAAAAAATTCACCTGGTTGCATTTGAAAAGCCCGGATCATTCCATTAATAAGAACCTTCAAGACCTAGAAAAGTCTTAAAATGCTATATTCCTTGAGATCACAAACTCAACCAGGATTTGGTCACTACAGCACTGTCTGCACCCAAACTTAATCTCCTTAGTGATCTCCTCTGCATTGGTGAGCACCAGGTCCAGTAACACTTCACCTCTGGTTAGTCAGTGTAATACCTGGACCAGGAATTTATCCTCAGTGGAATCCAGGAGTCTCCTGGGTTGCTTGCAGCCACCATGTTGTTTTTCCAGTAGACATCTGGGGTGGCTGTAATTCCCCATCAGCATGAGAGCACAATGCTTCTCTTAATTGAAGATGGCCTCCATCCAGAGGCTCCCCCTGGTCAGGTAGTAGTCCTCCCACCACCAGATGCCCTTTATTATGTTGGTCCTTGATTTTAATCCACAGGCTCCCAACGTATTTGGGGCAGTTTCTCAGAGGCAGCTTTTTGGACTCCATTTCCTAATGCAGAGGGCAACTTCCCCTCCCCTTCTTTTCCTTGCCTACTGCTTCTGCAAACCTTCTAGCCCTTGATTGAAGTGTTACAGCTGTGCTATTCATCCCATCACATTTTCATGGTAGCAATTAGGTCACAATTTTCAAATTGCACCAGGTTTCCAACTCCTCCTGCTTATGTCCTGTGCTGTGCGCACAGTGGTGTTGAGCCACTTCAGAATTATACTCTTATAGCATTGGTGATTGAATGCTGATAGCTGCGTTATCTTTTTAGAGGAGCACTCCCTAATTCCTATGGAACAGTTTTGAGGCTTTTCCCTGCTGCTTCCTAAAGTGATAGTGTTCTCTGTCTCTTCTCTGTTACTTAGAAGTACATCCCCTCCCCCATCAAATCTACTTTAAAGCGTTGCTAATCAGTCCAGCCCAAAAAACACACCCTAGCAGAGGATGGTTTCGATCCATCGACCTCTGGGTTATGGGCCCAGCACGCTTCCGCTGCGCCACTCTGCTGTTATAGTCTTCCTCAGAAGCAAGCAAAATGAATGGCTGTTTTAAAGAACTGTCATCTCCACTTTAATTACAGGGTTGGTGCAAGAGTCATCATAGCATTTTCACACCTGGAACTGCTCAGAGTTTAGAACAGGTTCTGAACTGGTCAAGTACTATTTATTCCCACTGCTCTTTTCTCTGACTTCCCCAAATGATATCAATTTTGTGTAATCTCTCTGCAGATGTGCGTAAACATGCTGACTTTTATTTATAACTCTGGCTTTTGGTTGCAATTGTTAATCTGGTCGCAGCCAGAATTTTGTAATTTGACAAAGATGTCACTTGGAAATTGCATCAGATTACAGAAATATTCTGCTGTAGCAGACAGGAGTTAGTCTGAAGAGAAAGTTGCCAATGGTTGTTACTATGAAGCAACAGACCTTAATTATTTATAGTTTCCAAAGAGTGCAAGTGCTCCTCCACTTACCCTAACATTCATGGATGACAGGAACTGTTACTATTGCTTGATGGTAGACCCACTGACATCAGCTGAATCTACCAGCCTCCAATTACATTCCAAATACTCACTTCTGCACTGTAACACTGACATCACATCCTTTAATTCCCAGTGTGTGGACTCAGAGATGACAGCTCACTGAACCTGCTTCTGCAGGACACTTGGAAAAAAGCCTCCACAGGCTCTTACCTGTGAGAAAGAGGCTCAACATGTCTGCATAAAAGCATCTTGGGCTTTTATAATTAAGCACGTAAGCAATAGACTGGTGCTAGATAAACTGATACACAGAGATACATGGAATTAAAGTTGATTTCATCATAGAAAACAAAATGTTTTTTTACAAATGCTTGTTCTTTCAAGAGTCTGTGTATCTAGGCACCTATTTAGGTATGATACCTCTCCTCCTGTACTGACCTTGGAATTTTGAAGTATTGTTGATGAAAGAAGAACAACAATATCATTTCTCAAAGTTAAAGATCACAGTAGTTACGACTTACCATAAAAAAAATATGACATCATAAAAAAGAATAACTTTGCAACTGGCTGTGCATAGGAAGGCAATGAGAAGTGCCAACTCCGCTCAGAGGGGAACCTGAAAATTTTCTGGCATTCAGCCCAGCCTTGATCTCTCATTCTCAGTGCTGGACCTTTCCATAGACATTCTCACCTCACTGCCTCCATGGCTGTTCTTCGGAAATGCATCTTTCAGGAAAGGTGAAAGCTGACCCAAGCTTAACTCCTTAGTCATCATTCTTGTGATTGCTTATCATCTCTCTCATTTCCTCCTTTTTGTTTGTGTCCTGGAGACTTTCCCGTGAAAACAGGATGACAGGGGCTGACAAACTGATGCAGCGCTGCAGAGTATCGGTACTCAAGGACTTCACTTTGCAAGCTGCACTTTTTTTTTCTGCTATGGTAGTCTAAGAGGAGTCAAACAGACAACAGAGGAAAAGACAAACTTGGCGCACACACACACACACACACACACACACAAAAGAAAAAAGCAACTTCTTTAGAGAATGTTTTTCAGTATTTTCTGGATATCAACAATCTTCCATCAGATTTTATTCTAAAAAACAATGTCGATGTGACGAGGTGTACTTAGTCGTCTTTTCATTCATTTTAATGAAAAACTGTTTAATTAAGCCAGTCAAGTTAATTAACCTAGTGAAATAACCAAGACAACTTTCAGGTCTGTGTCCAGAGGCTATAAAGGTAGTTTTTGCTGAATTATCTCCTCAGTACTTCCCCTGTGGGCCAATAGAAAGACCCAAGATGTGCAATAACGTTGCCACCTGGGAACAGTGGAATCAATCATTTTAATTACAATTTTAATTGTTTTTCATTAGTTCCATGCACTAAATACAAGAGCTTGCCTTTTCTTGGATGCTATTAAACAATGGTGGTTCTAAGGAAACAGAGGCAATCCCCCTAATTTGTAAGGATTTTGCTTGAAATACAGAGTTTTTTCTTCCCCTGTTTCTATTCACTGTGTTCATTCTGAGAAGCACCTGAATGGTCGTTCTCTCTGATGGTTCAGCAACAAATTCACCCAGAAGAGATTGCAGTTTCTGGTTGTATCCCAAGTGCAGCAAACTGGAATACTATCTTGAAAGTCAGTCTGTGTCCACATTTGCAATGAAGAATCTACTAGACAAATTACTCTATTTCCATTTCTTTTTTCCTTTCCTACTCCCACCTTTCCTCCCTTCCATGCTTCCTTGCTCCCTTTCTCCATCCTTTTTTATCTTTTTCACTCTTTATTTCTTCCACCTTTATCCTTCCTTCCTTCCTTCCTTCCTTCCTTCCTTCCTTCCTTCCTTCCTTCCTTCCTTCCTTCCTTCCTTCCTTCCTTCCTTCCTTCCTTCCTTCCTTCCTTCCTTCCTTCCTTCCTTCCTTCCTTCCCTCCTTCCTTCCTTCCCTCCTTCCCTCCTTCCCTCCTTCCTTCCTTCCCTCCTTCCTTCCTTCCCTCCTTCCTTCCTTCCTTCCTTCCTTCCTTCCTTCCTTCCTTCCTTCCTTCCTTCCTTCCTTCCTTCCTTCCTTCCTTCCTTCCTTCCCTCCTTCCCTCCTTCCCTCCTTCCCTCCTTCCCTCCTTCCCTCCTTCCCTCCTTCCCTCCTTCCTTCCTTCCTTCCCTCCTTCCTTCCCTCCTTCCTCCCTCCCTCCCTTCCTCCCTTCTTCTGTTGACTTGTCTTCATGTTTCTAAAAGTGCTGAGTGCTTCTTTACAAATTCCCCTTTCTGTGGAAGTGGCTTACATCCCAATATATGAACATGTTCCTCCTCCATTCCTCTCCTTTCCATCTGGGATGTTGTTCAGTGCAGGGTCTGAGCAACAGTTCCTTGTTACATGTCCTATTTCTCATGTTTCTTGAATGAAATTCACATTGTGAATGTGAAGTCAGAGAGCATCAGAGAAAAAAAGAAATAGGAGATTATTTTCCTGAACGAAGATCAGTGGAAGGAAGAAATCTTGGAGTATATCAGGTCACTTAGCTTCCCCACTGCAAGAGATGTTGAATTTAATTACTATCTGCAGGAATATCTTATTTCCCTTTTCTCTTGATACAGATACCTGTGGCTTTTCTCATTGTCCATGAATGCATAAAAGATGATCCATCTCCACATCCTCTAACTTCAGTAATTCTCCAGGTAACGTAATAGATGACCTCTGATGCAAACAGCCCTCTAGGTGTTTTAATGACACCACTTACGGAATGAAATATTCCCTGTATAGATTGTATCTCAAGTGGAACTTTACTGAGCCACAGCATGCTCTCACAGCATGCCTCTGGTGAGGCAATGGCGCAGGCTGCTCAGGGAGGTGGTAGAGTCACTGTCCCTCGAGGTGTTCAATAACAGCGTGGATGTGGCAATGAGGGACATCGTCAGTGGGCATGGTGGGGGTGGGCTGATGGCTGGAATAGGTGAGCTTAGTGGTCTTTTCTAACCTCTGTGATTAAAATCTTCCATGATCTAGTCCACATGAAAGGGTACCATATGTGTTTGTCTTCTGGGAGAGGATGAGTATATTGCTTGTAGTATTTTTATAGTATTCTAGTCTGAATTAAAAGAAAAAAAAGCCATGATTTTTTTTTGTCTGCAAAATCAATGTCTGAAAGATTATAGTGCTCTCTCTGTTTCAATACATTCTTATGTATTATACATATGTATACATATATACATGCTTATCATTTTATCTCATTTCCACTGGTAAGCACAAGTTTTCTGCATGCACACTCCTGTTAAGTATTTCTAAGAACATCTAACGTGCACAAAAAGCCTTTGAATAATCATGATGTTAAAAAAAATAATAAATTAGAAGACAAGGTATACACAGTTTGGCCTGGATTCAGAAAGACAGTTCAAGAATTACATCTTTTACAGAACTATGTGGAAGCCAGACAGTGGCTCAAAGAGCAAAGCAAGAAGCTTGCTTTTTTACACGGGGAAGAGTGGCAAGAAATACAGTCCAAACAGGACTGCTCTGGATTACCACGGTTTGCTTGCCTAGATTAGTCTCCTTTTGAAGAGAAGCAGTAAATAAACTCTTTCCTTTTTCAGTGTTCTTAAAGCCTCTTAATCTCCTAAGGTGAAATACTTTTAGAAACTGCCCCAAGGTGATGCAGCTCAGCATAAATTCAACATTTAACAGCTGTGTTCAAAAGTCTCCTGGGGTTATTGTTTGCAGTGAGCGTTGGCAGACACGAGGCTGGGAGGGGCTTCAAGCGTTTTGGAGGACAGGATTATAAATCAAAGTGATCTTCATAAATTGGAGAAGTACCCTGGGGGAAAAATAAGATGAAATTCAGTAGGGGGGAAAAACCCACATAATTTGTTTGGCTGTAATACCCATAGCTTGAAAGATGATGCAAGTTCCTTGAAAGTAAAACAGTCCACTTTCAAGTGAAACAACCAGTGTTTTAGGTCCAAGGTTGGGAGAAACAAAGTTTGACAGGAAAGGATTCATGAGGTATCATATCACAAGCTGGAACACGTGTCAACATTATCATGCTTTTGTGAAAAATTACTTGGAGAGGAAAATTTGACATAAGCAGGAATAATGCCTGCAAGAGAATGAAGTAATCCTTCCGCCCTACTCAGCAGCGGCGAGGCAGCAGCTGAAGGCTTGCCTCCAGTTTTAGGGCATCACTCTTCAAGGAGGAGAAGAACCGCACAGCTGACAATGGGCCTTTGAAAACAGGACTGGATAAATTAGAAATGTTTTGGACTGATTTTTCTCCAGAGAGTAATAGAAAAGGGTAAGCTGGGAGGGGTTGCAAGGATCTTCAACAATGCAACAGGAAAGGAAACTGTTTGTTCCCCATGTCTGTGGTTGATTGCTTCAGAGGAAAACTGTAGCCTGTAAGATTCAAGTCTGACATTAGGAAATGTTAATAAAGAGAAGTTTCATAGCATCAACCAGTAGAAGTATTTAAGAAAGGAAAGAGTTGGTCTTGCCTTGCAGAAGTTCCCTTCTGCAGGGATCCCACCATTGATCCCACCAAATCAAATTCATGTTCTGACTACATCTTACTGAAAATAACTGACCCTGAGCAGTTATGAGCAATGAATAGCTGAAAGAAGGAGATGTGTGTGAATAGGAATGACACTATGGGGAAGGTATGTTCTGCATTCATATTTGGTGTCTTCATCCCAAAGTCAGGCTAGTGACATTCTGTAAGATGGAAGGATGTTATATGCTTCTCTCTCATGTTTTATCACTCCTTGAATTTGTTATTTCTTCTCCTCCTTCAAATTACTTTTGTATGGGGAGGAATAGGGAAGGGGGCTCTCACTCTCTCATCCTATTAGAATACCCTGCGTTTTAAAGGATTAACAGGAAAGAGCTCTTGCAATCACGGAATCACAGAATCATTGGGGTTGGAACAGACCTCTGGAGATCATCAAGTCCAACCCCACTGCTAAAGCAGGTTCCCTGCAGTAGGTTGCACAGGAGAGCATCCAGGTGGATTTTGAATATCTCTAGAGAAGGAGATTCCACAACCTCTTGGGACAGCCTGTCCCAGTGCTCCCACGCCTTCACAGTAAATAAGTTCTTCCTTGTGTTTTTATGAAACTTCCTACGTTGCAGTTTTCGCTCATTGCCCATTGTCCTGTTGCTGGGCACCACTAAAAAGAGCCCAGCCCCATCCACTTCACTCCCACACTTTAGATAAACAGTGATGAGGTCCCCTCCCAGCCTTCTCTTGCTGACATCTTCATTATCGCTGCGAAAAAGGGAAGGCCCCCAAGAACATGAAGGCTGAAAAGCCTTGAGTAAAGCAAAATGAGGCTAAGATTTTACAGACCAAATATTTTCAAAGTGTAGTCTGGGAAAACTGAGGAGAAAATATCTCACTAATAAACATTTATTAAACATAGAAGAATTATCTCAGATGTGAGAGACAGCAGTGACTGAAACATGAAAAGGGGATATTGATTCTATTTAAAAGTACATGCTGAAATGTAATATAAACTTTATAATGTTTGCACAATACATAATACACAACGTATTGTGCATTAATCAGAATATAACTAATTGACCAAAACTAATCAGAAAGTATTTCTTAACAGGCTTAAGGCAGAATAGGATTTTACTTTTACTACAAAGAAGTAACACTGCCCTTAGAGTTTTTGTGTTTTTGGGTTTTTTTGGTTTTTTTTTTTTTTTCTGGTTAGGTATTACAATCAGTGCAGAAAGTCCCTTCACATCAGTCAGGGACCTCTAGAAACTGAAAAGCCACAGCTAGAAATCACAGAAAATAAGGTTGAACAGTACCTTAAGATGTCCTCTAGTCCACCTTCCCTCTCTCATAATGGAGGAACAGCCCCAAAAAATAATTCTCAAGAGATTTTTATCTCTCCGGTTTGTAAGAGTCATCAGTGATGGAGAGTCCTTTGTCTCCCAAGACACTATTCCCAAGCTTCATTAACTGTAGGAGCAGAGTCCACACGGGTAAGATCTGTCAGATTTTCTCTGGCTACATGGGAAACAACTGTTAACTTTTTTCTGCTGGTCTCTGCCCAGCAGCTGGAGAGCTAATATGGAGAAACCCCCAGAGCACCACACTCACTGTCTAGGATGTGAACCCATGAGGATAGGTGGCTGAGACATATGTACTTCTGCTCTGGGCAGAGGAAACACTGTTGGAGGGGTGGGGGCTGGAGACAGCGTCTTCCTTTCAGAAGTGAGCATTCATACAGCAGGATGTCCTCTTGGCCAGCATTCCCAAATGAAGATTGATTCCACAAAGTGAGGGTCTGTAAGTAGTTAAGCTTTAGGTTTGCTTCTCCCCAGTGTTTGGAGTTTGGTGTGGTAGGAGGAAGGAAGCAGAAAGGAAATCACATTTTGAAACTGTCTCTCCAGTCCTTCTGTCTAAAAGGATAAAGGACAGAGCAGCTTGACTTTAAGCTCTGTAGGCTACATTTGGCAGCGGCCTTAGCAGTGATGTGTAGCTATGGGCACGAGTCAGCAGGTAAGGCCTGGCCTGTGGGGAGCCCTCAGTGAGCACTCTCTCTCACCTCTATCAGTATCTCTCATTTTTAAGCAGCCCGTCTTCTTCTGCTCTTTCCCTGCTTCCCACACACAGGTTCTCTCTCTGAAGTACTGCAGATGTGCTCCCCTCTAAGGAAAAGCACCAGTGATCTGCCTCATTTGTTCAGCCGTGAGACTGAAGGGCTGAGACCATGCATCAAGAAACGCACGTGTTAGGTAACAATGTGAGAGTTGTGCCAGCAGCAGAGCAGTGGAAGCCTTCCTACCTGTGCTTAAGGGAGGCTTTGCACATCTCTGGATGACCTGGCTCTCAGCCCACGCCATTGCAGTCACACTGCTGCTGTTGCCCAGCCTGGGGATGGAGCCTGTAGGATATTTGAGCATCAGCTCACCTCATGTCTGCATGGGGGGACGTGTTTTAGGAAGGTTTCTTCCACAAATACTCTCAGAATAATGGCTTAAAGTTTGAGTGGTCCTGTGTGGAGCCAGGAGCAGGATCTTAGTAGGCCCCTTCCAACTTGGGAGATTCTGTGATTCTACAATTCTGAGTGCTAACACTGCACAGCTCCATGCTAACTTTCAAATACTGCACAACATGGGCCAGTGGGTACTGGACTCCATTCTGGAAATTCTTCTTTGTTCACCCACAGCATGCTGTTAGTGCATATGTGTGCACACATATATGAACATAAATAACATAAACACATGTATAAATGCATGCATGTCATATCAAAGGCAGGGCAGCTTCTTCTGTTTTACAGAAGGCAGGAGCTCACTGCAGACATTTTGCTTCCTATTTGTAATTATGTGGATCACATTCCTTCCCACAAACAATTATATAACTTCCATGGCAACAGCAGCAGTTGCACAGGAAAATAATGTTGGGAAAAAAAAAAAAAATATATATATATAGCTGTTTCAATGAAATAAAGGGAATGTTCCAAGGGTAATCGGATACCTAAATGTCAGATTCTTTTCTTTCTCATGGGTTGAAAGCAGGCTAGGAGGGGAACTTGCTAGGATGGATCCAAATCAAGGAGGGCAGGCAGGGCTTTCTATCTAGCAATAACAGGTACCGTGCAGCTGGGAAATCCTCGGGTGATATTTGTAGTCTGTATTTTAGCCACTTGGTGCCGCTACCCATTCAGTTGACAGAAGCAGTTCGGCAAATAGGAGAGAGTAATTTTACTAGCGCGCGTTGTTACAGCCCGGCCCGTGACGCTGGGTTTGTGGGGCTGCCTGCTGTCCAAAGGTTTGTGCAATAACCCTCTTCTTGCCATCGCCAACAGGGCTCCGTTCAGCTGCAGTCAAGATGTTTCTTCACAAAGGAGTGGCTTTTTATTAAAGTGTGCAAGTGATAGATGAGTGGAATTAATAATAAAAGGATGTAAAAAAGAATTTTAAGAGGTATTTCATAAACTTCGTAGGACTTATAAAAAGGGTTAAAAAAAACGGGTTCTTATGATATGATTTCAGATGAAGCCATTGAAAATAAGCTATGCGACTCCACTATTATACAAACTTATAAAAAATGTTAGTGAAATGAAATGATCGACTAATCCAATTTCAAAGCTCATGGATTACTTCAAACATCTCCTTCGTGGTCACCAGGAAAGTGCTGTTTCAGATTTTTTTTAATCAATTGCAGATTTTCTTAGACTGCTTCCTCACATTATCCTCACTATTTTTGTGATTTTGTTATGTCAAGAACTGCTGTATGTATCGGTGCAGCGCAATCACAGCTGTATAATGATACATGCACACTTGAGAGATTTTATTTGCAGTCGGCGGTGGTTAAAGAAGTGCGTATTTTCTTACATGGGAAAAGCCTGCATTTCAACTCATGCAACTTCCTATTGAAAAAGTCCACAGTGACTTCAGGTACACAGAGAAAATGCAGTGCTGTGAAGTCATGTCTCTGCAGCAAATGGGCGGGTGACAGCTGGAAGCCACTGATAGAGAGCAGAGCAGTGGTGACAAAAGCTGGGGAGAGAGAGGTATGATGGGTGACCAGAGGAGGAGAGGGAAGGAGTGGCAGCAGTAGCAGCAGTGAGGGTGAATGAAAGGGGAAAAAGCAGCAGGATAGGGGTGGTGGTGGTACACGCACGTGTTATTAGCAGTTTTCTCTGGTGATCCTCTCTTATGAAACAGCCGGGAGCCGCTGGCCTAGAATTCGTGGTTCTGCAGGTGATAGAGAACGTGTTCTCATTCCGAATTTCATAACTCCTTCCTGGAAATCGTAACTTCTTGAATGTTACTGGAATCTGGCCAAATCAGATAAAATTTCACAGATCCTCTGCCTGAAATCGATTTATGATAGTGTGGCAGTGAGAGAGTCTGACAAATAACTTCACAGAGCTGTTCTTGATTGTAGAGTGGACTTTATATTTTAAACAGAAATTTGCCTCTATTCATAGCCAGTTGCTTTTAACTTCTTGATATTAGCTCACGCAACAGTGAGCTTCAGGCATGCGTTTCGACGTCAAGCCTTTGAAAAGAATTCCACTTCTTTTTTTGGTTATTTATCACCTTGTTTCACTTCCTCGTGTTCTGCAAGATCCAAGATTTTGAAGAGTAAATAAATTCAGGGTGGATTCATGCCATTTCCATGCAAGGTACAGGACCGATGTCCCCACAGCAAATATTCTTCTCGAGTCCCTAAATGCGATCTGAGTAAAAGTCCCCAGATTCTCATTAAATGGCTGGAATGTGTCGGGCTGCAGGAATCCAAATACTCTGCAGAACAGTTCAGAGGAAGCTCCGTCAGCCTGTTGCTGATGTTCACGTGGCATGTTTGTGCCCTGCTCTGCCAGCTGTGGGATGCCCCTGGTGTGTACCCACAGCTGCGTCTCCTTTCAGAGAACATGAAGAACTTGGTTGTCTGCTCCACAACAGGAGGAAAACACCTTCAAAAAATACTCAAATCCTCTTCCAGACAAATCCATGTTGCTCTGGCAATCCAATCACTGTCTTTAACACTTTTTTTTTTTTTCTTTTTTTTTCTTTTTTCCCCAAAGAGGTGCTGCTATGGGGTTTTGTCTGCACGAGCTGATTACTAGCAGGTTGGCTAATGCCATGTGGGGTCATTGCTGCTTGTGTCCAGGGAGCAGATTGCCCATGAGAGCCGTGGGATCTGGGAGCACACTGCAGTTACCGGAAAGGAAGCACAGGCACTTGGATCTGTTTGCAGATGTAATCGATGCTGTGTTTTCCCAGACCAATTACTAAATCTCCGTTTCCTTAATAAAGACCTCTCTGTTTGCATTGTTTCTCACGTGCTCGCATGCAGCAGGTGTGAAGGCAAGCAGAGCCAGCACCTTCAGCTTTCACAGGTCTCAGGAAGCAGGTTCAGGTTTGCTAAGCCTCTTGGCAGGTGACTGACAACTGCATTCACTACAGTGGGAAAGAACAATATTTAAAGAAGTAAGCTAATGAAGAAGGCGGTGGAGAGGAGGCGGTAACTCAGCCCAACTGCCTGGAGTTTTGTGTACCATAGGAGTTTATGCCAAATGAAGACAACTGGTTTCACCCAGTTAGAGCACTGGTCAAACTCGGCTATGTTTTTTAAAAACAATCTGACAGAAGTAAAAGTGCAAAGGCATGGAAGGATTCAGGCAGCCGCTTTTTATTGATGCCCCACACAGGCAAGCTGGTGGGAGAAGGAATGTAAGATTTCCTGCAGAAAAATGCAGTGCAGTGTTCTGTAGTGAAGAGAATAAAACAGTGAGAGAGCTACTAAGCTCCTCAGCGGGGGGAAGAGCCTGCCCACCTTCATGTGCACAGCTGCACAAATACTCCGCCTGTGCTGCAGTCCCGCGATGTGGTGCCTGAGCCTCCTTTCTCTGCCGCTTTCTGAGCACAGAGCAGCGACAGCAGGCTTGGGCTGGAGCTTGTGCAACCTTTGCAGAACACAGGGCAACTGCGTCTTGGCCAGAGCTGGTTTGGATATTCCTGAAATGCGTTGCAGAAATAACCCTTGCCTGACTGCCTCCTGGAGACCTTGTTTCATACTCCAAATAAGAACCAAAGCTCAGGAAAAAAAAAAAATTGAGCCTGTGGAAGAGTCCAAATGACTCAGACAGGCTACTCTGCTCTTTGGCTCCTCTGCTCTCTACGGATGGTTTCAAACGTGGGGCCTGAACAGCACTGCCATTGCAATTAGTGACTTCAGGGGAACAAAAAAGGGGCTCTTCTTACTACAGTGAGACTTGTAAGATGATCTCTTTCCCAGTCCTAAGCTCCCACCGGTCCAATAATAACCAATAACTGGGATTTCCATCATGTGCATCCTCTGGGAAGCACTTATACATCACTGATTCAGATCACAAGCTTCCTTGTGATGTGACTGCCATAAGCCTGGCAAATCAAAGAGTGCTGACAGCCCAATGAAGGAAGGGATACTGAGTAGAGTTGAACAGGAATTTTTCAACAAAACATCACGTCAACACCCAAACATGTAAAGGAAACGACATGAGTGTTGGTGAAAGTTTAACGAGGAAGGTATTTCAGAGAGAGACCCATCTGCTTCAGGACCCATGGTGAGGATGTTACTGACAAGTGGCACGGGTCTTCCTTCTGACAAGGCTACCACCAGCTCAGTCTGCACATAGGCCTCACACCCAGAGCGTGCTGCTTTCAGCCAGCCTGCCGGATGGAATCTTCCCCTCCCCACGTGATGGCAGATGCCCTTTGGAGACCAGGAGACGGCTGCCTCTCAAGAAGCAAGATGCATCCAGCCCCTGTCCTGCAGCTCTCTCTCCTGCCTCACCTCAGAGCAGCAGGACCCACTTCTTATCCACCTCAGGGCTGTGAGACCTCTGAAAGTAGAGGAACCACTCAGTGTAACTGAGCCCCATCTAACCGCCATGTTATTTCCATTTGACTATGTGGTGGGATGACTGTTAGACTCAATGTATTCGAATCCTAAAGAGTAAGCTTTTTGGAAGCATAAACAAAGGGTTTTGTTGTTGCTTTTTTTTTTTAAATACAAACATTCTAGGTTCTGAATTATTTGCAGTATGTTTCCACAATGAGATATTGGAGACCCAAAGTTTGTATTTGACAAAACCTAAGCCACAGAGTGGCTTCACATCCCATTAGCGTTATCACTGATGCACCCCCAGCAGGCTCCATGCATGCCTGACTTGCAGCCTGCCTGATCCCGAAGCTCAGACCTACTTCCATGCACTAACTACAGCACTTGCAACAGGTGTAAACAACTTCCCATTAGAGGTAATGCTCACGGTACATTAGACAACATCACACTTTAACCTTCCAAGATCTAATTTAATTCCTAGGATCAATAGCTCATGTTTCTAATACATTTTGCCAAAACCCTGCGATCATGTCCTACATATTACAGTAATTCTTTCCAGAAGAATTTCAATTTGTAAATAATGAAGAGCTCGTACAGCTCCTTCTGTTAGCAGTACTGCCGGGCCTTTTGCCAGTTTGTAAGCTGAAGAATTTTGGTGTTTAGTGCTCCCATCTGTTCAGAAAGCCTCGGGGTGAGTAGTTATCAAAAGCAATATGTGGGCTTTTTTATTCTATGTCTGCGATTTTATGACACACTTTGTCACAGAACAGGCCACTAGGGACAGGAGATTTCCCTCCTTCTGAGCCTCTGCCTGCGGAACCTCTGAAGTCCCACATACTTGATTTTTGCCCAATCTTGATCCACACAGTCCAAAAGTTGCTCAAATATCTAGTAATCCCCATCTTTGATGCCCCAGATAGAAACATCACTGAATGCTTAACAGTTTCAAAGGAATTAAAATATCAGGCATGTATACAGTCAGTGCAGAGGAATTTGATAAACATAGCTCTATTTGAACAAGGGCTTTGAAGGCAGCCCTGCTGTCAAGGTATAAGGAAACTTTTGTTCCCCAAATGCATACAACTGTGCCCTCCTGCTGCATCGAGGTTGTAGACTCAGGCGCTCCTCTTCACACTGAGACTGTGGGGCTCCTTTGGGGCTAGGGGAGCAGGCAGCATCCGTGGGACTGCCTGGTGGCAGCAGTCCAATTGAGCCCCGAGGAGTGGCCCTCGTGCTGTGCTTCAGGTGGGTCACCTCAGTCTCCCCTTTGAACACGCTCCAGCATGACACACAAGCTCTCCACAAGTGACCATTTCATTAGGAGTCGCTCTGGACACCTCAGGGCGGGTAGTTTGGCAGCTACATGCTCTCTGCATGCTGTGTCAAAGGGCAGTTTGTCCTCTGTTCCACCATACAGACCCTCACCTCTCCTGCTGAGGTTCTCACTGCCTCTTCTAACCCTGGGCAAGTGAGTCACACTGCACTAGCATTTCATTGCATCTCGTGCAAGCTCTGTCTATAAAGAAAAATGCTGCATGAAACAAAAGTTACCGTTGGCTCCCTCTGATGGCACAGGAGATGGGGCAGATGTCCCTCGGGCTGGTGGCACCCTTGGCACTACACCCAGGGGTTTTAAGTCCCATTAAATACCAGGATATAGAGTGATTTATCCCATTGTGTTTTATTTCTTCAGGGAGGTTTAACCATGCGAATTAAGAAACTGGATTGTACAAAATAAGGGAAAAGCTCAGAGGGGCTTTAGATGGCAAGAGGATTTTAAATCGCTCTTTGAAGTCTCCAGTTTATGGACATTAGCTTCTTCAGGGTTCCTTCCTGGTCTGCTTTAATTCAGAAGACTCACTGTTGAGATAATCATGAGCAGAATGCTAAATATTTGCTGAAGTTTCTTCACTGTTTCTTGTAAATGTTGAAAATGTTATAAATGTCAATATTTAAAATGTTGATCATTTTTGTTCGGTTCCTCCATTAGAAACTGGTGGTTTCACATGGCTGTTTTTTAGCACAGCAGAAGCCAGACAAAATTCAAATGAACTCTATTACTAAAATTAAAACCAGTACTAAGAATGCAGAAATCATATGATTTCCTAGAAGAAGCTTATCATGGCAGACACAAGTGAAGAAGTGTCAAAACGTGATTCTGAGGAGGAGCTCCGAGGAACAATTTTTTAAAACACCCTGTTATCTCCAAATCAGCCAATTCCCATATTCATTAGATACTTATATGTCTGCAGTTATCTATACTCCACACTAACTCTGCTTACCACATTCTCCTGGTTTCACCTAACTTTGTCTGCATTTATATTGCACTCTCATTACAATGATGAAGCAACCTTCACTCTACCCTGCACACATCTATTGAACATTCTGAAGTCAAAAGAGCTATTTCCATTAAAAAATCCTCTGTTACATCTGTCAGAGCTGCTTTCCTTTACTTAATCACAATGCATTCCAGTCCTAACGAACTGGCACAGCAAGAGGTTTATTGCCCTCCTTCCTGATTAAGAAACAACAGGAGTCTTCCTTGTCAACACAGATCATCTGAAAACTGGTCTGCATTGTATTTGTTATCAAATCTCCTAGCTCACCTCAGCTAATTAGGCCTTTGCTTTCCAAAAGCCCAGTTCTGCTGACACTATTTTGCTTAGGTTCAAGTTTTAGTTGGCTTACATACATGATACTAGGCAATGCTGGTTTTGTTATGTTTCCCAGCTTAAGAGAGATCGTTTGGAAAGTGATTAAAGGAGTCTAAAACCAGTACCTGAGCAAGATTTAAGCACCTTACTCCTCATCTCCATTGAAATGGGAAGCATATATTTTGGATATCCTTGAAAACCAGGTCCTTAATTGCAGGAAATTGTACATTTAGGGCTTTATTCTCAAAAATCATTGCAACATGAGCCATGCACGTTGCTCTGATAATGAGTAACACTGCAGCTGATGATCAGTCGAGCAGTTCCCAGATGTGAGAGGCCGCACTGCCTCATGCTCAGAGGGGATAGGGAGTTTGAGTGCTGCTGCCTGGCACCATGTCGGCCTTCAGGATGCCCACATGTGGTCAGGTCTCCCACAGATAGCCACGGGGCAGCTTCTGCATGGCATCATCTGGGAGGAAGGTCCAAGGGGCACAAGGCACGATCTGTGGCTTTGTGGCCCCACCGAGAGGGTGGCAGAGGAGCAAACGGCCCAGCATGCTGCCCCACTGGCCTGGCCACAGTGGAGCCTGTCTGGAGAGCAAACACACACGGCACTGTCACAGACAGGCGGCAGGAGACATTTCATTAGCTTGCTTGTTGGGCTTGCTTGCGTGTTTTCAAAGGGAGCCTCCTTTCCCCCTTTCTCCGCATGATTTCAGCTTGAGCAGAAGCCGTGTCTGCAGAGCAGCATGTCGTGCCATGAAAAGCTGTACAGAGACGGGTGTCTTTGCAATGGCAGTGATTATGGATGGTAGCACAGCGTGTCCTGCAGGGAAGGGAGGGCTGTGGTGGTGCAGAGCATTGGTGTGAAAGGGTCTCTTTCAGCAGCCAGAAAAGCGTATCAGTGTCGACTGGAAGCATTAGGTTTATATCCATGGTTTTATAGTTTAGAAAGTTTAACATCCTGGAACTTAACTGAACATTACTTTTCTGAGTATAAGCATAGTACACTTTCATCAAGGATCCAATGGATGAATTCATGCTTTTGTACACTTTGCAGCACGGTGCTTGCCATCTGTGGCACTTAGATATAAATCCTCTACAAGACTTGTTGGCATTTGAAGGACTCAAGTTTTGGTGGTTTATTTTGCTTTTTTTTTTTTTTTTTTTTTTCAATCTTAGGACAAGCTGCAGGAACTTCAGTTTTATTTGCTTGAATGCTAAATTCAAGCCCCTCACTGGGCCCCTCACTACAAGAAGTATATTGAGTTGCTGGAGTGTGTGCAGAGAGGAGAAACAAAGCTGGTGAATGGGGTAGAGAACAAAACCCATGAGGGGCAGCTGGTGGAACAGGCTTACTTAGTCTGGAGGGGAGGAGGCTGAGGGGAGACCTAATCACTCTCCAAAAACACGTGAAAGGAGTTTGCAGCAAAAAGAGGATTGATCTTTTTTCTTAGATGACAACTGAGATAGGATGTGAGGAAACAGCCTCCAGTGGCACCAGGGGAAGTTTAGATTGGATAATAGGAAGAATTTATTCACAAAAGAGGTTGTCAAGCACTGGAATAAGCTGTCTAGGGAGGTGAGAGAATACTCATCCCCGGAGGTATTTATGAAATGTGTAGATGCAGCACTAAAGGACGTGGTTTAGTGGTGGGCTTGGAAGTGTTAGGCTGATAGTTTGAACTGGTGATCTTAAAGGTCTTTTCCAAATAAATGATTCTATCCTACTCTACTCTATGATTCTAAATTAAATACACTTGAGTTTTTGTTGTCAGAACCCAGTCCATCAACTTTAAACTTCACTGTGATCAGAACAAGGAGGCACAAAGTTAGGAGTTTGTGCTTCCTGGCCAGACAGCTGCAAGTTCACGCTCTGGGCTATGTGTATCCATGTGTTTCAAGAGTTTCTATGAAATCTTGAGAGCTGACCTGATCATTTCTTGTAAGGGGGTGCTCAGCTGCGTCATTTCCTATGACTAGAATATTTAAACTTGCTTCTCTGGAGCGGCTTCCCTTAATGTCCAGTAGTAGTGTTCAGAGCTGAGATAAAAAGCATTACTTTCGGTCCTTTTCCTCCAACCAGTCAAAACATCACAAAACGTTTAGGGATTCAATATTTTTGAAAAATCTACAAATCTCTGATATGGCTGCAGCTGGCCAAAAGTCATCATGGAGGACAAGGAGAAAGACAGACAGGCCTCCAGGCTCTGTAATCGTATAAAGAGCCGGATATCTGTAGGAAATTTGACTATAAATAGTTTCCCTGTAAGTACTTGCTGAGTGAATGTCCTACACAAGCCACAGGATATCCTCATTAAGGGACTAGACTAGGAAAAGGGGAAACTGCCTTGAAAGGAACGTCAAAGGTCTAAACCACACTATGTAATGCTATTTTTTTTTTCCAGCGTAGTCATCCTGAGTGTTGCTTGTGTTAGCTTAGAAGGATGACCTCAAAATCACTGTGTCACCTCCTTCTCTGCAGATTTTCTGAAATTCCCTTTCCCCTTCTTCTCTTCGGGATCTTGCACACACAGTTGAATCGACTCTCTGCATGACTATCGTGTACCTGCACGTACAAGATCACATGTGCTCGTTGAAATGTAAAATGTGAACTAATAAATTCTCAGTGTTACGTTATTTCCAGCATTACTGATAATTCAAATACAATATTGTACAGCTATACGTACAGGTATGTATATATATTAGGTAACTGTTCTCTAAACGTGCCAGAAGCAAGGCACCTGGAGTTCATTTTAGGCAAGGCAGCACACTGTGTGTAGTCAGTGGGAAGCAACCTTGATATGAATCCTGGCTTACCCCTGATACGATCTCCATTGAAGCTGAAGGAGTTGCTCTGGATTCTCACTGCTGTTTACAAGAGCGGAGCTTGGCACAGAGCCTCACGGCTCAGCCTTTGTAATATACATATAATATCATCTAATTGTACTTGCTTCTACAAGATTAACCCAGCAGGTGAGATTTCTGTGGGTAAATAGCTATGAAATACATTGTGTAATACCTGTGACTGATGTTTCTGAACGTATTTTGGGCAGAGCCATGGTGCCTGTCTACACCAGATTCATTACACACCGGAGGGCTGACAGTATCAGTGCAAATGCTGCTTTGCAATGTCTCCTGCTCCGCCAGATCAAGCCAGAGTGAAACCACTTCAGAGCAAGCATGTATGGAAAGCAAAAACTTCTGAGTCACTCTCCCCTGAAGGAGAAGGTGTAAAGCTGGCATGTGTGTGGCTTTTATCCCGTGTACCTTCCTCTCCCCACCTTCTTTATTGATACATTAATGAGCTTCCTGACATAGGAATGGGGACTTATATAACTGTACAAACTGGGTATTTACATAATGACACAACAGCTCCTGCTGCTTGTTCCTCAAGTGACTGGAAAGTCCTTTTGTAACACCTCAGCTGCCTGCTACGACAGTGATCAATGATTTTGTTGTCCCATGGGAAGATTTATGGCCCGCTCAAAGATGGGTGGTTTTGATGGGAGAATTTACTGCAATCTTAATCTCTGCCAGTTTGTTCCCAGTTAATTTCATGCTCAGTCTCCAGCTCATGTGAACTCAGAAATCAAAGCAGAAAACAAGAAAACTAAGACCATGTTCCTCTCCCTTGGGCTAACTAAAGGCCACAGCTTTGTCCCATTTCATCTATAAAACCATGGAAAGCATGCCATAAATGCAAACAAACAAAAACTGGTCAGTCTGTGATGAAAGCTGGGTTTGTAACAAAAGTCCAGCAACAGGTGAGTTCCGTAATAATAAGCTTAGTTCAAATTAAGAACTCTAATTAAGCAACAAAACAAATAATGCTGCTTTGCACTCATAGAGCTCTACTGAGAACCAGTGGAGAATCCACCCAGCTCCTACCAAAATTAAAGACATATTTATAAACAGAATTGTTTCTAACAAGAAGACAAATCTCATCCTTGTGTAACTGTCCTGAGGTCAATGGAAAACCTCAAGGGATTAATTAAAATCAGAATGTTCATAAAATTCTTATATACTGTGCCAGCTGCTCTTAAACGGGGAAGCACGTTAATGGTTTCTCAACAAACATGTTGCAAGATCAGCTCCTTTTATTCAGCAATTTTGGTTTTCAGAAACTGAAATCTTTTTTTTTTTTTTCCTACAGAAACAATATTCCCCAGTTCTGTTGGAAAAAAAAGATTAAACATTAATATACTTTGAATGGATTTAAAATCTCTTAATTTGTTATGGCATTGTTCTGAATGTACTGGGATCTATTTTTTTCCTTGTTATTATTTTCAGAATAATTCTTTATTTGTAGAGGCTGATAAAGGTATCGTAAATCACTGATTAAAAATGTTTAACATTTTGGTTCGCTGTGTCTAGAAAAAGAAAATGTCAGAATAAAAATGTGATTTTATTCACAATTTACTTCATCGTTTAGGTCAGATTTCCAATGTGAATATTTGTGTTCATACGTAAAAAGTCATTTTGAAGAACACTGCAGTTTTTATGTTAATTACACTGCCTTTTTAAATGATCCTCTCCAGCAAAATGTGTTTTACAGTGTTCTTTAATTTAACACAGAAGAGTATGCATAAAGTCTACAGAAATCTATCAAATTAATTGAAATGAAGAAATGTAGTCATTTGAAAGAATATTCTCACGACTTGTCTTATTTGTTTTTAGCAGCTTAAAAAATAGCTCATTATAAATGTGTTGTATACCAACAATCCTGCTCCGTACATGGTTTTCCTTCAGTTTTTCTTTATTTTTTCTTTACTTTTAAAATAAATTAACTTTCCTTATGAGATTCTCCCAGATCCCCGAGATTTGAAGAAAAAGTTATTTGTAAAACAACATTTGAAAATCCATTTCCATTTCAATATGTGGTAGTATCTTGCTACTTATTATAAATGTGAGTGAATGGTAATACATTATTATTCTGTAATATCCTTGCATTCCCGAATCTCAGATTTTTTCTAACTCAAAGAAGAATGGGCATATAAAGTGGAGCTGTATGTGCAAGAATAAGAGTAGAAGACACGTATTAACATAGGGGGAAAAAGACTAATTTTAGAACTTGGGTTTTTCTCCTCAGCAAACTGAAAATTTCAACTTCTTTTTCTATCTCTACCCTCTGTCTTTTTGGAAGGCAGAAGGACATCCTTAGAAAACTCAGTTATAAGAAGACGTGGTTGCGCGAGGCACCACAGTACTGCGTGGCAGAGAGATATAAGAAGGGTTTTAGAAGAAGGGACACCCTGCTGTACATTAGGAGACCTATTTTGTGGCACAACAAAAGATCTCTATAGAGACATTATATCCTGCAGCACAGTTCCTGGAAGTTTAAGAACTGGCTGCAACCCCTTATAGCTGGTTTATTACGTAAAAGCGTAATGACTTACTACTGACTGTTAATTTTGAACTGTAAGAAGCTCTGTTCAAGGATTGTCTTGAGCGGGCTTCCAGGGGTTTGTTTGTGCAAACATAAAGCAAACTTCTGAATTTTGGCCAAATCCAGAATCATCTCACACTGCATAAGAACCTCAGGCCTTGTTCCTCAAAGCCAGGCATTTTATTTATGCAACCTTCTCAATATGTTGGTTACTCTCCTGCTGCCTTGATGCAAACTGCAATCCATTTTGCTCTGGCATAACTCTTTTTTCCCAGTACCTGTACCACCAACCACAGAGGGAGAAGAGATCAGTCCTCTGACATTGCCTCTACGGTGCTCCAGCACGGATAGTGTGTTGCCCAGTGTCTTGTGCGGCCATCTGCCTAGTGGGCACTGAGATTGACAGCAGTCCGTGCTGGGAGGACAGCAGTCACTGTATGGATACAGCTAGCCGCAGCTGCAACAAAAAATGTGTAAGGGGGTTTCTTGAATGAGCGCCCAGAAAGAAACCCTGAAGGCAAATTAGGCAGCATTCCTTACTTCCTGAAGGGTGTCTTGGGGTAACTCAGCCCTTAACCTCTCCCCATCTCTTACCATCTTTTGCTTCTTACATTTCCCATGTATCAACCCATGTCATATTCTCTAAGACAACATGGGAATAGGCATCTCTTTAATTTGCATGTAGACTGCTTTCACCGTTTTTGCAATCATATAGCACAGGTTGCAAACAGGAAAAGAGGAATACAAAATGAAGCCAAACCTCACTCATCATGTCACAGCACGTCTTCACATCTTGGAGCCAGACACTGCAGGAAAGAACAAGTCAAGGTATGAATGACCCTCTCCTCCTCATAAAGCCCCAAGCTGCAAATCTGAACATGGAGATACACATGGAAGGGTTTATGTAAGTCCATAAACCCAAAACAACTGTTGGAAGTTATGTGCCTAGTACAATCACTTCTTCATTGACGGGGCAGCACCAATAGCTCTATTATTCCAGAAAATCTTAATGATGAGTTTGCACTTTTGTCTCTCTCAGCATCCTTTGATTTAACTTTAATTTCTGCTTCCTAACAGGCAGTCTAACTATAACTTTCTTGTACTTCAGGGCTAGCTGTAGGTCTTGTTCCTTTGCCTGGTCTGCCAACATTTGATTTGTGCTCATTTACGAAACACACAATAAGCAAGAAACAACAACTATTTTTTTTTCTCCCCTAATCACTCAGAGAATTATATAGCAATTATTTGTTGGAAATGACCTCATAGTTTCCTAATTTTACTTGGTACCCTGAAGAATAATTCTATTGTAACCTCAACACATAAATGCCTTGGAAGTATTCAGCTGGAACCTATAACCACAGAAGATTCCTGTGCAGTTGGCAGCTAAAATGTAGCCCACATTTGTAAGTGACAAATTATATGATAATAATAACCTATGTGCAGTTAGATATCCTGGAAAAAGACAATAAAAATGACTGTGTGAGGATGGTATGGGAAAGTAATATTTATATAGTGACTGTATGCTCAAAGGAAAACCAAAATAGAACAGTATACTTCCATAGTAACACTTTGTAATCAGTAAATGCTCACATGAAAAATGTATTTTTGAATTTTTAGAAGTGTACTTTGGTGGATTTTGCTAGCAAATACACTTTTTGCTGCTCTCTTCCTTTTAATTCCCTGCTTCTTTGGTGAATAATTGGCTGATTTTTAAGTGGAAAAATATTTTATGGTATCTCATAAACATTTCTTAAGCACTGTTACCTTTTTGCCACCTCTGACTTCTTTTCTTTTTTGTCATCTTTATCTTCTTTTCATAGTACATGGCCACCAGGCTTATTCATTGAGTGAATGAGTTTTGCTGTGGAAATCTTTTTTCTAGTAGCTTAGATTTCTGGCTATTTCACGGTGGCACACTGAAAAGGTGTCATTACTTTGAAGGAAAGGCTGGACGGTGGCTACGCTTCTCTCCAATTCTTCTTATCTCAGATACTCTTCATCAGCCCTCAGCATGCATCCCTGATCTTTCATTTGCTACCTCATGATAAACACAGCTCCACTGTGAATGGCATCATCACATGAGCAAGTATTCAGTAAGTAAGATACAAAAGCTTTTTTTTTTTTTAAATAAAATGAAAAATTGACTATTTTAGATCGCTATGTCTGCACAATACAGACAGATTTCTTGTTTGATTGACAGCAGCTTCTGACCTAAATACAATCTGATTGAAATTTTGTCAGAATTGTCCCTTTAGATGCAGACTTGAAAAACTTAATTCCAGGGTTTTCCTAAAGTAATTTTCTGCAAATTAGCAGCATATTTTCTTATAAATATCTTTGAGTCCCAAGTTTCCTTCAAAAAGACAGACCCTTCTTTTCGTTTGCTCACTCCACCTTCACAATCCACATTAGATAAGTAATATTATTTATAATTTTAACTACCTTAAGTGATGAAGTAATGAAGTGAGCCTATTATTTTAATTCTGGTAGTCCAAGAGCACCTAAGCCTCTTGAGCCTTGTACTGCTATTCTTGAGGAACTTATTATATAGGTTTCCAGCACTCTTCTACCTTGCTTATTCACCGTGAATCCGTTTTGTATTCCAGCAGAAACACTGAATTCAAAGTGGGTAGCTTGAGGTAACCTGGGCCATAAACTCAGTAGCAGGGAAAAAGACAGCAGAGGAGGTAATCTGTCCTATAGAAAAGCTTGCCATTAAAATCTTTCCCTAAAATTAAAATACAGCTAAAGAAGAGGAATGCTGTTCACAGAGCGACTCTGTATTTCAGAGTCATTTTGTACCATCTCCAAATAGTGCTTTTAAACTGTTCCACTTTTAAATCCAGCAAAACGCAGAAACATGGCTTATATTAGATAAGTAAGGCAAAGTGCTTTAGGGCCAATGTTCCTGTTCATACAATAAAAGGGTAAGTACCTATTTAGGTGCTTTGTTCAACTTTAAACCTGTATTCTTCTCTTTACATGAAACTAGCCGGTGTGATCTTTAAAACACAGGCAGTTTAACTACAAACAGCACAAGGAGGAAGTAGAATTATTCACAAAAACACCATGCAATTATTACAAGCAATAAATGCTGAAATCTCTGAGAATGACAGCATGTTTCAGTGGTCAGCTGACGGGATGGTAACGCTTCTACAGTTTGTATAAAACATAATTTCAGTAGCTCACAAAGCAGGAGTGCTGCATCTTTCATTATATATAACTGTTATGTCTCATAGCATCAAGCTCTTAAATCTCTGTAACGAGCAGCAGGCATTTCAATAAAGTCAGAAATAATTATGACTTTGTGAAATATTACTACTTCATGCATCTATCCATTTTCGGCAGCTAAAGATACCATCAACAGTCCCTTTTTCTACTTACTACCTCTGATTTACTGGCTGATTCTGTTATTTCCGTTGTGCAGTTGATAGGACATAATTATTTCAAGTGGAAAGAGAGAACTTCTAATAGAAATTTTATTGCAGACAGTTTCTGCTTCGAATTTATTTAGTTCACCAGAGTCTAACATCGAGGAAGATGTACTGGTTTGCAAAGGGAATAAAAATGACAGAACTGCGATGAAAATGAGCAATAAATAGTGAAGGATATATTACCAAATCGTTCATTATTCCAGCCATGTAGTTTCTCTACTATAAAATCAAAACAGAATTCAAGCCATCACTCGCTAAATGCATCAAAGGCCCTCGTAGAGACCCAACTCAAGATTTATTCTCCTTTTAAAGCAAACAGTCTCTTTGAGAAAAAATGCTTCAATCATTCAGCTCCAAAAATGAGGGTTTTGTTTCTTTTTCAAGTTATTTAACTCCGTTTTCAAGGTGCCTCCATCAGTTTCAAAATGAAAAATGACTCTGAAATGAGGACTTCAGTCATTCTCCACTGAAAACTTTCCAATTAAATTATCCCTGCTACCAGAATTGGAATTTGCTTTGCAGTTCATGTTACACGCCTACAAGACATCACACTGTACAAAGCACAATTTTCAAATTCGCTCAAATTCTTTTGCATATTATATAGATCTTTCTTACATTTCAGGTACATAATATTTGCCAGTGCTTAAGTAGAGGGCAAATGCATCAGAAGATGAGCTACTGCTTCTTGAAGAGAAGCTACTGCTTCTCTTAACGACGTGATTCAGGAGCAACACCAAATGCAGGGCCAGCAGAACGGACTAGGAATTGTCCTGCTTTGTTTGGAAGCCGAGCACCAGAGAGCAGCAGCTCCCAGGAGTTGAGGAGCTGCCGAGCAGCAAAGCAGCTCCGTGGCAGGCAGCGCTTGCAGTAGGAAACGATGCGGCGACTTTCGATCTGGGAGACAGCGTGGCTTAAACGGGCTCTTCTAGGTTAAAAGGAAATTTTGTGTTATTAACAGTGATTGTTTTACCGACTGACACTTTGACGCTTACCAGGAGCAGCTCAGTGTCTCCTTCCCCAGCTCCTGTTTTAGGGCTTTCTGAGCCTGCGGAGCTTCAGTGTTTGAAAGCGAAACTGCGAATCCTCAGTTAGATATAGTGCTGGGGAATCCCAGTGCCCGCTGTATGACCCTGGCACTCATCCTTTAAAGTCATCAGAGCTTCACCAGTAACAGCTCAGGCTTACATCATTCATTTTCCCCCTTCCGCCTACCGCATGCCCTT
The DNA here is from genome assembly GCA_037305975.1 of Chrysolophus pictus. Lineage (NCBI taxonomy): Eukaryota > Metazoa > Chordata > Aves > Galliformes > Phasianidae > Chrysolophus > Chrysolophus pictus. The sequence goes on from CM074576.1 coordinate 151,411,162, forward strand.
GTTTTCTACCCAAGCCTGCTCTCTCTGTGTTTCTCTGCTTTGATAGATCACTACCTTTTAATGTGACAGCCTTCAGCCTTGGAGGATTGTCTGTTACGTTGAGCCATTTTGGAGGACGAGAGAGCATCAGTCATACACCGAGCATTTCCGTGCACCTGAGCACCAGCATGACCCAGCTGCCTCGCTCTGGCCTCAGAAATGCTGAGTAACTAATTGCTAAATTGAGCAAAAGCACACAGATAATTTAAAGATGATATGCTGAGTCTAAAGAGGGGCCCAGCTGCCCCATCTAGCCACAGCAGGTGCGAGCAGGATACGTGAGAAACTGGCTTAGAGTCATCCTTACATTGCTATATCCCCCCCTTTTCTTGAGGCCAGAAGTTAGAAACTTTCTGAGCAGGATGTCTGCATTTAACAGCCACTGACCACACTGACCATGTTGCTGCCTGTAAAACAGAATTATTCACTCCTCTTCTTCTCTGTATCTTTCAGGATATTTATATGTCTTGTGGTTTTTTTCAGTGATAATGGTCTTCACAGCTCCTCTTTGCACTGAAACCTCTACTCATTTGTTGTTATCCTTCTCTCCTAACTTTTCTAATTCTTCTGCATCTTCTATGAGGAAGATGTTGAGAAAGAAGTTGACCTTATCTCTAAGATATGACAGCATCATTAGCATAATGTTCTCAGTTTTATTCTCTAGTGCGTCCTAGTCCATCCCTAACATTGTTTGTCTTTTTGACAACTAAATGTGGCCAAGCAGATGTCTTTGGAACAATGTCCTAAGCTTTCCCTCATCACTAAAACAAAACCAGTCAAATTTGGATCTGACCACTGCCTATGTACACTTAAGACTGTGTTCCTACACTCCATTACCTTGTATTTATGAAGGGTGAATTTTATCTTCCATTTTATCACCTTCTCAGCATGATGCGAGCTTTTGAAATTCTGCAGTCTGCTTTGGTTTCCATCGACCTGAACCGTTCTGAAACACCAGCAAACTTTCTGCTCTCGCTGTTCTTCAGCTTTTCTAGGTGATTTGTGGCATGATGAACAACACCGCTGCCAGCAAGGTGCCCCTGGGATTCTCGGCTAACTGCTCCAGGAAGAAAGCTGACCATTTATTCCTGCCTTCTCCATCTGCCTTGAGCAATTATTAATGCACAGAAAACTCCCCCTGAAGTGAGATTTCTGTAAGACTATTTGGGAAGGGATTTTGTGGATTTTAGGAATCCAACTGTAATTTTTTTTTCCTCGAGTTACCTTTGTCTGTAAGTGCAATGATACTTCCACAGCACTATACAGGATTTGTAAGGCATGGTTTCTTTTCTTGTAAACTCTCTTCACTCATCCCTACTAAGTTGTGTATATTCACATCTACTAATTCTGCTCATTATTATAACTTCCATCAGTCTGCCTCAGCAGGAAGTCAAATTTACAATTCTCTGGTTTCCTGGCTCCCCTCCGGAGATTATTTTAAAAATTGAGGCCACATTTGCCACCTTCCATTACTCTGGAACCTGGGCCAACATAAGCGATAGGTTACACACTACTGTTAAAAGTTCAGCTATTTTATATTTGAATTCCCTCAGATCCCTCGAGTGATTGTTACCTGCTCCTGGCAATGTGTTGCTACTCACTTTATTGATTTGCTCTAAAACCTCTCTAATGACAGTTCAATTTAACACAGCCCCTCAAGCCTCATCCAGTAAATAAAGACTTTGTTGTGCAAAATTACTTAAACTTCTCTGTGCTGAGTGCTGACACATGGATTCCATTTCTTCCCTTCCCTTCCCTTCCCTTCCCTTCCCTTCCCTTCCCTTCCCTTCCCTTCCCTTCCCTTCCCTTCCCTTCCCTTCCCTTCCCTTCCCTTCCCTTCCCTTCCCTTCCCTTCCCTTCCCTTCCCTTCCCTTCCCTTCCCTTCCCTTCCCTTCCCTTCCCTTCCCTTCCCTTCCCTTCCCTTCCCTTTTCCCCTTTTCCCCTTTTCCCCTTCCCTTTTCTCCTTCCCCTTCCCTTTTCCCCTTCCTCTTCCCTTTCCCCTTCCCCTTTCCCCTTCCCCTTCCCCTTCCCTTATCCCCTTCTCCTTCCCTTCCCTTCCCCTCCCCTCCCTTCCCCTCCCCCTTTCCTTCCCCTTCCTTTCACTTCCCCTTCCCTTTCCCCTTCCCTTTCCCCTTCCCCTTCCCTTCCCTTTTTTTCACCCTTTTCTACTCTTGCATTTGACTACCAGTATACAGGTTCTCTCTGCTTTTTCCATTTATAGACAGCTTGGATTTTTCAATTCTAGACAGTTCCTTTACCGTGATTTATATTCACAAAGACTATTCTATTTCTGACTTTTGGGTCTGAAATCAGGTTTAAGTCTTTTTAGTAGGTAACGTACATTTACTCTAAGAGTCTGATAAGGTGTCTGTACAAAATCTTTTAAAAGGTTTCATTTTTATTAATCACTCTTCTTAAAGTGCAGTGATAATATAATTTATTTTTGACATTTTTTTCTCCTGCTACAATATGAACTTTGCTATTGTAGGTTCTGCAGAGTGTCTTTTTCACAGTTATATCTTGAACTGTATCTCGCACAATGCCACAGGATGCTTTTCCTCTTGTACATCTCTACTATTCGTCTAGATTAGAGTGTGTGGTTTTCTGTTTGTTTCTTCATTTTTCTTGAGAAAACTGTATTTTGTGATTTCCACAACTTATGGCTCTGTGTGATGCCTGTAATGACATATGTCCCTTGTCATTATTCAATTTCTGATCCTGGTCATCACTTTGTTCCCCTGATGTGGAGCACGGTTATCCCTTTACTAACCCATACTCCACAGTTTCAATCCACAGAGTTACCATAAGACATGGATAATCTAGTCATATTATTTTACTGCCAGGGCTTTCTTTAATGCACATACTGTTCCTCTACCAGCACAGACAACTATACTTTCTGATATAATTTTTGCCTTAGTGTTACAGTATTCCCACTGATTTCCTTTCCTTCCTCCCAGTTCACATACTATCTCATAGAACAATATCCTCATTTAGAGCTGAGAATTTCCGTTCATCTGCTTCTGGTTTTAGACCATTAGCTTTTGCCTACAGGCATTATCCATTTTTACTTTTATTCTCATTGTATACTCTATTTGATCCTAACTTTATTTGCTCTTTAATGTTGTCCAATAATTTTACTGACTTCTTTTGCATGCTCCTTTTCCAGAATACAGAGATTTTATCTCTTCCACTGCAGAAGATGAATCATCCTAATTGGGTGTGATTATTCATTTTTTATATTTTTCTTACACTTCCATAACCTCTTAAAGTGACGTTTCCTAAACTTCATTTCACTTGCAAAACAAAGTACTGAATTTCTTTAGGTTGATATTAATGAGATGATGTTTACAAACAAGTCTCTTTAAATAAAGGTGCATTCTGTGACAAAGTGTTTTTGTTATTTTCTGATTTATTTTGTTACTATCATCTAGTAAGAATTCAAATGTGCTCCATGACCACTATATGCCCTACTTAGTAACATCTGAACTTGTATAATGTAAGCTAGTTAGCAGCAAGAGCAGCACTGAACTCCATTACAAACGCATGTGTTTCTTAGAAATAGTAGGAAAGAGTTTTGGATGTATGTTAGGGGGTCACAAGATAATGTAAGTCACTCCTGGTACCACACGTCCTAACCATTCATCCAGATACCTCATTTTCTTTCTTTTTTCTTATTACCACAAAGAAATTACCCAGTAGAACACCCTTTATTTTAAGAGATGGCCTATAAAGCTTCACTGAGATTAGCTGAAGCTTCACTTCAACAGAGCAGTTTTTGGCCCTGATCCTGTCAACGGGTCTGATGCAGAGCAGGCAGAACCCATGCCAGCCTGGGGCCTGGTTGGGCTGAGGGAGCTGGAGCAGGTGGGTTTCTTGCTGGAGCCAGGTGCCACGTGGGTGTGCAGATAAGAGCTGGCCTCAGTGCTATTAACCTCGCTGACAGGAATGATTTCTCATGCTCCTGTCGCTATTCCTCAGTTTGGAAATATAAAAATTACACATAATTACTATTGTAATAATTGTTACGCTGTCAGTATTAACTGTGTATTACACTGTTAATTTTGAATCGTGAAGTATTAGTAATGACAATAGTCAATATATATGTAGTTTTGCTTTGAAAGTAATGCCTCCTATTTCTTTCCATGAAAACAACAGGTACAAAAAGCACAATAGCACTGTTTGGCAGAGCAGATTCTCAGCTACAAAACACAGTTCTTCTACGTAGCCACCACCATTAGCTGTGCATTTTCTTCAGTGATGAACAAGAGCCTGCATGCTGTGCTTACAACAATCTGCACCAGCAGATGTATCCCAAGGATGCTGTTCTCCCTGCTGGAATGCATCACCCACCAGCTCACCATGCACACATCCACATTCTGGGCTCTACGGACACTCAGCAAGTGTTGGTGAATATCTCTGGGTATCATTTTTTTCTTCAGGGAGGAATTGCATTCCACACCTTTATTTCATACGCACATCCATGTCAGATGCCATTGTGTCACACTGCCCCTCTGCTGTCATCTGTTGTACGGCAACAAAACGTAATGGAATATTGGTGGTAAAGTTCAATTTCTACTGTCATACCACCACCATTTGCCTCTGACTGTGGGCCAGTATTATAAAATAAGAGGCATTACTTTTGGAGCAGCCTTTGTATATGTGCATGCATATATACAAATGCATCTATGGATTTAAAATATACACAAACACATATATACGTGTGTTGGCCCTTGCACACAGAAAACCACTGAACATATATTTGAAGAAGAGTAAGTAAAAAGAAAGTTTTCCCAAGAACCAAGTTAGTAACAAAGCACAGCACAAGGAGGTAAAGAGCAGCAGTGATATCAGAAAATGACAGTAAAGCAAACAATCAATCCTGTAAAGTGCCAAGGAAAAAATGAAACACGTAAGCTAAATGGTTTATCACAAGGAAGGCTCTTTCCCTGCTTCATTCAGAGTCTGAAGAAATGTCTCCAGGTGTCGATTTTCTTACAGTGATTTATTAAATCTGTTCCTGGATTTAGCTCATTTCAGGCTACTTTTGCACAGGTCATGTATGTCTACAGATATGTATTTACACATAAGAAGTATGTGTATAACTTTATACACACACACATTTATATATCTCTTTGTCCATGGCACTTTCACGGGCTACATGTCTTTTTAAGGTAAAGGCAAATCAAACCATGTATATATTTAGAGAGCTGAAAGAATGTTGTTTTCTATTAAAGTCAAAAAGTATTTTCCAGCACAATATCTCAAACACAATTGTTGAAGTTTGTGGCAGGCGAGCCAAGCTGCTGCAGTACCTAGGAAGGAAGGAAAATGCTGCAAAATCCTCTGTGAAAACAGAAGTGGCCAAGCAAGGAAAAGAGAAAAACATCCAGAAAACCAAAGCAGAGAATGCACATTTCTGAGTCTATTAGATTGAACTGGAAGACAAATAGATGTTCCTACCTTGTTCAGTTCTCCCTGCATTTCGGGAGTTGTCCTTACATGATCCATCCTCAGAAGTGAGTCACAATGTTAGGAGTTAGGACAAGGCTGAGAAGTTTGCATAGGATCACTGTCAGTAACACATAGGAGCGATGCACCCCAAGGCCTTGAGAATCTCTCAATATGGCAGTAGGCACTGAGCTGGCAAAAGTCTTAACAAGTAAAAACAGCAGCAAAAATATATTTTTCTTCTTAAAAATAAATGTGTTTTCGTGATTTTTATTTAAATGCACTTGAAGAGTTATCATGAGCTATATTAACTTCCAATCTTAAGCTATTAAAAGCTTGTAAGTTACAAGAGGAACATCATATTAGACAACATATTTTTCTTAAATGAAATTTCTGTAGCATATGAAATCACTAGCTGGGCTCTGGAAATAGAATTTGCTGAAGCATTACATTTCTTTTTGGCAATCTGTAGTCTCTTCTGCTGGAAGGATGTTTTCTTCATATCAGATCTGTACAATGCAATAGCTACTTCAATAATGTAATAGAATTTGAGAAACCAGATGGGATTTGGAAAGAAAAAAAAAAGCAAGCAGAAAAGCCAGGTTTGCTCTTCCAATTTATTTATAGAAATGAGATGTGAGAGGCTAACATACTTCAATCCTAAAATTCTGAAGAACAGCGATCAGAAACTATCAGTTCAATTGTTGCTATGAATAATGCCTTCTTTGTTTAAGGTTTCAATTTATTGCAAATGCGTAGCATGCTCTGATTCAAACTCTTCTTGTTCATCCAACACAGGAACTGCATTTTTAAGTAACGTGTGTAATATATGTACAGTATATATATACATTTATCACCTTGGCTACCAAAAAGCAAATATCAGTTTTGGTTACAGGCTACTTGTAGTACCGAACCAACATATTTTAAAAGCTACCGAAAATGACAACCTGTCTGTCTGTAGGAAAATAATATCCAACTTCTTCTGCTGGGCAAAGACCCACCCCAGAGCTGGTTCAGACAGCTCCCACACCTTCTGCAGTGAGCTGAGATCTCAGGGCCAGGAGGGTGTGCTGGTCTGGGACTGCGATTTCCCTGGCTGGCAGACATGGGGGCCTACAAGCTTTTTGACTCTTTTTGTGTAACCTCTGCTGGTCCGGAAGTATCCAGAAGTCAGAAAGAAGATTGTTGAGAGCCAAGTTAAAGACTGGATAGCCTTTAAAGATGTTTAGATATTAGAAAAGTTCACTTGGGACTTACTTTGGAAAAAATACACTTCAGAGAGAAATTTTGTTTGGTGTGGTTATTAGAATCGATAATGATTTCAAACTAATAAGTTGAATTTTATTGTAGGCAGCTAACTTCACAGAGTTGGGGAGTGATGTGAAAGCCAAGGAAACCAGCAGCTGACAACTCCATGCTCCAGCTTGCTGTGCACATGTGTATTCTGGCCTATCTATCCCCCTGTTGGGATTCTCCTGCTTGTACGTCCCATCATCTTCAAAGCCTAGCACTTCTAACAGGAAGACATCACAAGATGAGGACCTAATTGGTCAAAATCTAAATGCTATTTCTTGCTTGATTTCATATGGCTTCAGCTTCCAACCACTGATCCAGTTGTGCCACTTCCTCTTTGAGTAGAGACCAACTTTGTAGCCAGTATTTCCATCTCTTGAAAGCATTTACATCATATAATCAATTATTTACACATACTTTCCTGCCTAATTCTCTCTATCAGGAGCTCTATACAGTACTCAGGACTGTCGCTGATACCTCTGTGCCTTGGACAGTGACGCTCACGTGAATGGCTGGGAAGCCAGATTGTTTTCCTAACTAAAAAAAAATAAAATAAAATCTTCATTATGTTAAAGAGCACAATTTTTCTGTGTTCTAAAAGAAATACACATCATCTAGTTCATCACATGTGTGAAACCACTTTGATCTGCTGTGGAGACAATGGAGATTGCTGACATTCTGGAATTGTGTGGAAATTTCTCTCCTGAAGCAGGAGGGCTCTCCGTTTCCCGAGGAAGGTGCAGTGCCCGTGCTGCCTGCTGCCACTGCTACAGCTTCAAACTTTTTGTTTTTCACCTCTTTTCTGATAGCACAGACACCAAACTTATTCAAATTGGATTGTCAGAGTTTATTTATTGTGCTTTACTGAACTTCCCCCTTTTTATCTCCTTAAACAAAGCGCCGCTTTATAGCGAACCTCAGCTGGTTCCTCAGTCTGGTGCTTTGACCTTTCTCAGCTCAGCTATGGCTGAAGAGCCTTTTCTGATCCTGAGCAGCTCCTGCAGGAATCTAAGCACTGACCCACAGGAGCAGCCCTGCTCACGTAGGAACACAACTGTTTCTCTGCTTTCTGCATTCTGGATTATTTTTGGCGTAGTTCTGTTGCTCTCGTATGATGTTCTTCAAAGCACAGTTCTTTCTGCAAAGTCACCCAGATCAGCTTTGGGCATGCAGCCATCACACCACCTGGCACTGCAGCCTTTTGGGAAAGCACTCTGAGAGCGCTGAGAAGCAGAGCGAGACCCTATGAGATGAGAGACCCAGAGGTAACAGAAGTCATGGTGAGGATGGTGAACCCTGTGCCACCCTCACCAGGACCACAGGTCATGGAGATGGTGATTCCTCACTTTTCACTAAAGGCCCTGCTCTCCCCTCTGGGAACTATCACAAATATTGCTCCCAGCTGCCAACACTGGGTTTCCTGTGGGACCGTCAGCCCCATGCCAATCCTCCTGGGGGACAGTCTGGTGGGATAGCAGCTCTGAAGCAGGAAAAGACTTGTACCGGTCCTACAGAATTTGACCCATGTTATTTCTTCTCTGTTGAAGGGCTATTCTTAAACTCAAAGTGTAGGAAAAAAAGGTTCTGCAGCTATTATTTCAGGGCTTGCAGTTCTCCTGCCTCCAGCCAGGGCACTGCAGGGTGCTCTGTCAAGGTGTCTTGGATTTCCATTTTCACTCTCTGACATACAGTTCTTCCCCTTACCTTAATTTCTGGAGCCCATAATCACTTGCCTTCTCTGTTTTCTTCTCTGTTTCCTTGGTAGAGAAATAAGGCGGACGGTAGCAATGGAGATGTTATTGAGGGAGAGTGTAGACACTACAGTGGTCCATTTATGGTACTCTCCAACATCCACAATTGTCACAGTAGGGCTGCTACAGGATACATCACTGCTTGTTACCTTTAGCACCTTTTTTGGCTATTCCATCTTTATTATCATTTAATTGCCATCTTCCCCACTCCATTATGTCCTTTTGCATGCGGAATGTTTTCAAATTAAGGGAGGTGTCTCAGTACACTTTCTTTGACATTTGTGATGCAGGCTTTTAGTTTTCCTTATGAGTGGCTAATTGCTTGAAAATGAATAGAGAACTCTTTATGCCATGCACTTTCACTGTTGGTTTTTTTTTTTATTTCCCTGCAGCTTCTTTTTGACTCTAGCCAAGTCTGTAATCTTATCTACAGTATTGACTTTGGTAGCATCCCTGAGTACAATGTGTCCAAACTAAGCAGAGGGGTAAGTGGCATACAGTGTAGTCTATCAGCAGTGAGTCACCAAATAGAGAGTTGTCCTGGTCACTGTGTTATCAAGGTACTGACAGTTCCTCCTTCTTCAGTGTGAGCCATAAAAATCCACCTTGTCCTTAATTACTCCTGGACAATATATAATGGCCCTTGGATAGAAAGGCTAGCCAATATTCAGGGTTTGCAAGGAGAATTGATTACAGGAGTCAATTATTAGCTCTCTGGGTCTGCAATGGTTATTTACAAAGAATGCAGTATTTTAAATAAAACCTCTTTCTATGAAAACAGTCAGAACAAAAATCTGACATTTTTCTTGCTCACAATTTCCAATATTGCTCTTCCAGAGAGTACACTTTCTGCCTGTCCTTTCTCTTAAGGGCATGACAACATCTGTCCTTATTTGCTGGCTTGGTGTTTTGTATTGAAGATTTTGTTTGTGATATGACAGATTCATCCTAGGCTTGCAGCCACTTTTCAAGAGAACTGAATTTTTGGTGATGTCTTATCTTCTGCAGCAGTGGCTAACAATTTCCTCAAGGAAATGGTTTCAATTATTTTTTACATTAGAAGATGCTTAATCATTCCTAGTTTTGGATGAAATGAAAGCAATTGCATGCACTGAGTTTATCCAGGTCTGTGATGTCTGACGATTACCATAATGTCAGGAGTCTGACAAAAAGCATGACAACATTTGTTAAATTGTGCAAACTGAAGTCAACAAGTTGCAGTGACGCTCTCGTCTTATGTTCACTTCTTTTAATTACATTCACTTAAAATTCTACTGTCAGAGTATTTCTTAGAAGATGAGCCCAGGAGATGGTCTGGTTTCCAAACCCAATTATAATCTAAGAGGGATTTGTTGTTGTGTCATGTCTAGACAAGGAAAACATACTAGTGAAGCTGCTTTCAGTAATGCCGGCTCTTGGCTGGGAGCAGGAAGTTATTATGTATTGCATATGCAATTTGAATAAGAGGGAGCATCAGTGATTTAAACATTTTCTAGGAAACAGGGACATGGCACTAAGCTTTGGATGCAATTAATGACTTGCTGTAACCTTACTGAAGTAGGAAAAGAGTCACTAAAGGCAGAGTTCATCTTGCCTTTTTTAGATTCCTCCAGCACAGATTTCACATTTGAGAGAGCAGCTTGAGGAAATCATGCATTGTTCACTTGGTCTTCTTGAGTTATTGCTTAAGTATGCAGTGAGTATAGCCTAGAAGTTTACACAAGCATCCACAGGAGGGTGGATCATGATGTCAACAATGGGTATCCACACTACAGATGTCCATATTTCCTCAGAAAAATCCCACTCTGTCCATCTGGACAGAAGGAGATTGTTCAGGCCGCACATTGTTAACACCTCCAGAGCATCTCCAGAAACATTTAGAGAGAAGATCCAAACTTGGGAAGATCAAGTTGGGAAGGAAGGAAAAATACAGAAGTGAGCAAGAGGACAACAGACTCAGGCAGGGTTACAGCATCAGTATATCATGTCCCACAGCCAGACCCTGGGAAGATCAGGAAAAGTGGAAACTGTTCCCTGTGGAGGGTTGGCTATGGGCTCTTGACTTTCTTGAGCCTCCCAGATCAGAAGTCTTCGCTCCTCTCACACCCTGAGTGATGGCTCCTCTCCAAGCACAGGGGATTTGCGGTGTGGAAGAGGAAGGCGGTGGCTTAGGTGGGCAGTGCAGTGCTAAGGAGGTTGGTGTGATGGCCATCCGCTTCACCTGCTCATGCCCAAAGCCAGTTCTCAGTGGATAGGCACCAAGAAAGCCTCCATGGACAATTATCAGCAAAAACATTTGGCAGTTTCATCACCCAAGATGAGGAACATTCTTCTCAGAATGTCCTGCCAGTCTCTGAGGATAGTGTGACATGCCACCACAAGTACACCAGGGTGGGAGAATATCAGCATGCTCTAGGTTAACATTTGGATAAAAAGATCCTCGGTTCCTCGCCCCACTGGTCCCCTTGCTATTTGATTCCAGTGTGTACATCTGAAATTAGTAGTTCAAAAGTATTTCATGGCAGGGGTTGTAAATGGTCTATTTTCCTAAGCCTGCTGCTCCTGAGGCTTATTTTCTGACATCTACGACTTGGCTTGTGGCCGGCATTGCATCTGCGTACATTTTGGAAGTGAAGGTTCAGTAATACACTCACTAGCTAATACTTCATGAACAGATGAGCTGAAAAAATTCCATTAAAACATATCAGGTTTATTTAAACAAAGAGCATTATTATTTAATCTCCAGAATCATGCTAGAAGGAATGTAGGAAATAAATCCTCAACACTCCAGAATCTACCTGAGTCTCAGTGCAACATTTTCCCCTGCTGAGTTTTCCTTGAGGCACCAGCTGGGACTTTCTGACACACTGCGAATGATCTCAGTTTAGGTGGGACCTGCATGTGCCAAAGAGGGAGAATATGTACTTTTGCACTGCTAACAGCCTGAGCGCCCATTTTGCCAACACCTTCAGAACACATCAACCAAAGATATTTTAATGACCACCAATTACAGAAAAAGTAGTCTACTGAATGATCTGCACAAATACGACAAATTCTGTGTACTCAAGGATTTGGCTTCAGATCACATTTCACCAGGGCATTCCCCAAAGTATATCTCAAAATAAAACCAGTTCTATTTTGGGGTTTCTATTTTCATCATGGCTTTTCTAATTTTAGGTGTAAGTTCCCACTACTGGCCCCAGATTCTTGCAGGTTTTGGACAAGAAGCAGGCTCATAATAGAGGACAAGGTTCTCCCATGCAGTTTGCTTCCTTTAGTTCAGGGCTTGCTTTCTTGAAGAAGTTAGCGATGAACACACTGTGGGTGAATGTAAGGGACAGCAGCGCTCACTCCTCGGCCAGTCGTTGTGTGAACCCATGATAGACACCTTATGCAGTTCATGCTGATGTCTCTGGAAGCAAAACACCTCCAACTGTTAAAAAGCACTTGCTCTTTTTCACTCCTTCACACACACTTGCCCCTAATCCTGCTTTTCTTCTGGCATCAAGATAACATCACTGCCAATTTATCTCTTTAGTGCATGGCACATAATGTTTGTGAGATGCTGTATTAGCTCTTCCAAACCTGCTTTTTTACAGCTTTGCTCTGTTCCTTGCATTTTAGCTGCTCTTTCCTGTGGCATCATTCTTGTCATTCCTTCTGATATTTTTGTCTTTGTGTTTCTCCACATCCTGTCATTAAGTGATTTCTTGAAGCCACATTGTGCACCCATGTTATTTTCTTTCCCTTTAAGCATTTATACTTGTCCACCATCTCAGCTAAGATAACTGGGATAACAATTTGGTGTTTACAATAGCTAAAAAAAGTGAAGACCATAGAGGATTTAGACATACCAGTACCATGATTTCACTTCCATACCATTGATGGAAGCAGTATGGCCTGAAGGACAGGGGCTGGCAAGAAAGACGAGACATTTACCCTCCAGTTCTTGTGAGACGTGGTGTAATTTCTTGACTCACTCTCCTCTGGTTTTCCCAGCTGTAAGATGAAGCTGACAGGGTGCCCTTAAGTTATGCAGAAAGGAGGTGCAATAATTGGTAAATAATTATTAGAATTGCTTGTTTGATTTCAGGCCATGACATTTCGTCTCTCTGGAGACAGAGGTCAGTGAAGGGCTCCATGAGAAGGAAATTCCACATTGCTTGAAGGCACTGAAGGAATTTGCGTTACTGATGGTGAAGTGTGTTAAAAAATATACAATAAGATTTTGAAAATTACACATGACTGGCTTTCTATAATAATTTTATCCTTTTGTAACCCACTGACTAAATTATTCTTGTGTGTTAATGTTGTCTGCTAAAAATCCTCTCATGGTTGCAGATGCAAATGTCTTTGCGATGACTTGTATCATTCCATTCCAAAGGAAGGTGTATTAACCTTTCAGACAGCTTTCAACTCTTCCTGTTGATTGCCTCCAGCTATGGTGATATTCTTCACTGGAGTTTTATCAGCCATTGCTAGTCCAGGTAGAGTCTGTGCATGGCCGAGCATTAAATTCTTCTACCTTAAATTAATAGTAAAAAACTCAAAAGGAAAAAACTGAGCCCATTACTGAGTGGGGCAGGTGATTTAATGACAGTGAACATGGAGAAGACTGAGTACTCAGTGGCTTGATGAGGGGATAGTGTCCAGCCTCAGCAAGTATGCTGACGATACAAAGCTGGGAGGAATGGCTGATACACCAGAAGGCTGTGCTGCCATTCAGCAAGACCAGGACAGACTGGAGAGCTGGGCAGCAAGAAACCAGATGAGGTTTAATAAAAGCAAATGTAGAGTCTTGCACCTGGGAAGGAATAACCACAAGTATCAGTGCAGGATGGGACACGACCTGCTGGAGGGGAGCTCTGCTCTGGGGACCCTGATGGATGACAGGTTGACCATGAACCAGCAGTGTGCCCTGGTGGCCAAGAAGGCCAGTGAGATCCTGGGGTGCATTAAAAAGAGAGTGGCCAGCAGATCAAGGGAGGTGATCCTCCCCCTCTACTCTGTCCTGGTCAGGCCTCACCTGGAGCACTGCATCCAGTTCTGGGCTCCCTAGTACAAAAAAAGACAGGGATCTCCTGGAGAGAGTCCAGCAGAGGGCCACAAAGATGATAAAGGGCCTGGAACATCTCCCCTGTAAGGAAAGTCTGAGCGAACTAGGTCTGTTCTTTGACAAAAGAAGACTCAGGGAATCTGATTAATGTTTATAAATATCCTACCAAGTGTGGGAGTCAAAGAGACATGGCCAACTCCTTTTCAGTGGTTTGTGGGAACAGGACAAAGGAAAACGGCCATAAACTGGAGCATAGGAAGTTCTGCACCAATATGCAAAGGAATTTCTTCACAGTAAGGGTGACAGAGCATTGGATCAGACTGCCCTGGGAGGCTGCAGGCTCTCCTTCTCTGGAGATATTCAAGACCTGCCTGGATGCCTACCTGTGCAGCCTGCTGTAGGGAGCCTGCTTTGCAGGGAGGCTGGACTCAGTGATCTCTGGAGGTCACTTCCACCCCCTACAATACTGTGATTCTGTGATTCTTCACATCAGTCTTCACCAACAAGTTCACATTGGCCTTTGTGCTTAAAGACAGGGTTAAGGAAGAAAAGAATGACCAGCAGTGGATGAGGTCAAGCCAAGCATTATCTCAGAGGAGCATTATCCGTGCACATCCATGAGACCCAATGGGCTTCATTGCATGGCATTGAGAGATAAGCTAATATAACCCCAGGGCTGTTTTCTAGTATCTTTGAAAGGTGGTGGAGATTGGGGGAGATCCCAGTGATGAAAGGAAAATTAGGCCATTCGGCCTAATGTAAAAATAGTTGGGATCTAGATAGGCTGGAAAAATGGACCAATGGGAACCTTAGGAAATTCAATAGGGACAAATGTGAAGTCTTGCATCACTGAGTAAATGTGAGTCTAAGATTTTCTTTTTAGTCTTTTTTTTTTTGTGTGCACATTCTGGAAGGCAGCAGCTCTAAAAAGGAAAATGTGGATGTTGCAGATTATAACACTGTCAAAGAAGTGCAGATGCAGCTATACATCTACTCAATCTGTCTTTACGCAGAAGTAGATTTAATTCCTACCAGTGTAAGGAGATATTTTGGTTTAAAAATACAAGATCATGACATCACTGATGTTATGAAGAGAAACTGAACAAGTCTCTTATTACTGCTAAGCTTTCTGTGTTAAAAATCAGATCTTCTTTTTCTAAGAACAGACCTACGTGGAATTGCGAGTTTTGTTTGTTTTTCAAGGGTGATGGAATAAAGTTTCATATCAGTCCAATCTTTTTAATATTTGTAGATCAGCTTATCTTATTGGGCAGGCTGCCAAAACTGATTATAGCTGCAGAAACTTTACATTTGAAGAGGGATTTTATCAAATCACTCACATCTGGAAAAAGGCCAAGAAAAGCAGTGGCTGGAGAGAGTGGAAATCATGTCTAAAAAATGGGATGAGAAACTGTGGAATAATTATTCAAAAGCTATGTGAATGTACATGAACATCTGCCAGGTGACCAAAATTGCCATCTGAATAAAGCATTATCCACATTTAAACCAGATTTAGCTAAACAAGCCATTCCACCAGGCATAATTTCACATTTTCCATAGTAACAGCTTTTCTATCAAGTGTGGATATCTCAAGAGCACTGTAAATTCATACCCTATCTTAAAGCATGCTAGCTTCCCTCTAATGACAAGCCCTTGGAAGCAAGGACACCTCCAAGAGCATGAAGAGAGTAATGCTTACTCAGAGGTTACAAGATCAGGAAGTGGCTCAGTGATCACTGCAAACAAAAGTGGGTAAATACACCACTGTCCATTGGAGCGGACTTTTAGGAATGAAGGCATCCATTGCATTTGTTTAGCCAGAAGTGCAGTCATATGTGCGTAGGCACCCACTTCATATATCAGCATGCTCTTCACAGTCTATGGGAATGCTACATGCAAAAGTAATTTCTGAAGCACTACTGGACACATTTTTTTCCCACTACCGTGAGAAAAGAAGAAAAAGGTTACAAGATTTTTTCCATCCCAGTTGTGTTCCACAAAATAGCTGTCCATGGCCATAACCATCAGGCACCCAGAACACCTGAGGTCTTCCAGAGGACATTAATCACAGCCCACGTGGGAGGAGAGGCATGTGAACACTTGCATCAGGAGGACTGGCTCCATGCATGGGACCGAAGGATAGCTCTTTGAAGGTGGAGTGAGACTCTAGTTTGCTTTGTGCTAATGTTCCAGGAGGTAGTCTGCACCTGCCAAAATTCCTCCAAGGATTTGGAGGCACCAAGGACTTTAAAGAAAAAATGTTAGTTGGTTTCAGGCCATAATCTGCATCTGCATAGCAAGTTGCTCTTTGCACAAGTGTAAATTCAGCATCCCCACTCTCTTTGCTCATTTCAACATAGTTTGTGAGTTCATAGAGTGAACTTCAAATGCAGATGTAGCTGAAAAAGATTTCTTTTTGAACTAACAATTCTCTTAATTCTTTCTGAACTATATTGCCTGGATTAAATACTCCAGAGGTGTGAGGCTCTCAATCTATTTGCCCTGTATCTTAAATCATAGCTTAGAGAAGGAATGCACAGTTAAGTCACCTAGTTTATCTACTATAAAATTTCACAAGGTGAAGATACAGGTTGCTTTTCAATTGCTTGTTCACTCAAAAGGGAGTATTTGTTATTTGTAAAACATAATTCCTGTGATATTTCAGTGCCACTTGAGCCACCACAGATCGTATTAGGTATATAAAACAGGAATGCAGCTGCATATGTGTGCACACATATGCAGCAAGAGCAACTGACAATGAGAAGCAAAGAACCAAAGTCATGTACAGAAGGCACATCTACACAGATGGGTGCAGACAGATGTGATCTCCTCTGCAGGACATGTTAACTTGGGCACAGAGCTGCAGGAACATGGCTCAATGGTTTCCAGACCTGAAATGGCTCCCCTTTGATCAGCTCAAAGCATGGCAGTTGAGCACACTTGTCTGGACCCATCTGTGCAGACATGCCCAGACTTTCAAAATATCTCTGGAATGACAAGGAGTTTCCAATTAGGATCTAAAATAAATATTTACTGGGATAACACGCATACTTGCTAATGCATTTGAAGTGGGAAAGACAAAAATGACAGTAGAAGCTGAAATTAGATGATGATGAAATACCATTTGCTAGGTTGTTTAAGCAGGGCTCACTAATCATGAGATTGTGGCAGTTCTCTAGTTCATTGTCAAGTATTTATTTCAGAAAATAAAGAAGGACATGAAATATAAACACTAATGTTTGACAGAGCTCTAAGCAGAAGAGTACAAAAGGAAGAGAAAACACAAAATGAATTCCCTTCGTGTGCTTAATGACTGAACTTTCCTTGGGTTCCTTGGGTGCCACTGGCAGTGTTACTCACCTTTTCAGCTCTCTGATTTTAAGAGAAAGAAAGGGTAAAATCATTATGGAGGCTGGTGGGACCATTAAATCTACCTTTAGCTATCTAAACTGAGCTGCGGTCTGTCTGAAGAACAGTGAAGAGGGTAAATCACTTTCAGAGGGAGCATGTACAGAAATATGATTGAAGTTTAGGTGAAATAAGTTCCAGGAAGTACACCCTATGGAGGTTGGTGTCTCTCTCTTTCTACTGACTGTGGCAATGAGTAGCTTAATCTAAATCACCTGAAGACAGGGAAGATGAATCTTAATGTAAAGGAAGAAACAGACAAGTAAATAACATTCACAGAGGATTCTACATGCACTGAGTCTACTTTTTCTGCTTGTGTAAATCTAAACATGAATGAGTATATCAGAGAGCAATGAGGCTCAATGTATCTGCAAATTCTGTAGCTGAAGAAAATGCTTCAAATGAATATTCTCAAATAGAACAGAACTTGGAGGTTAAAAGAGATAGATTTGCTTTTGATCAGCTCCCCACCTTGCAATCCACATTCCTTGTCTAAATATGTACCTCAATCTATTGTGGTACTTCAAAGGCACCATTTCTTTTCATGCTGGTGCTAACACTCAGAGGCTTAGTAGAAAACTGCAACTTGTACCATGAATTTCCTCTGCTTATTCGGTTATTGTCAGATCAAATTAAAAACAAAACAAAACAGGAAAAAAAAAAAAAAAACCAAGAAGAAAAAAAGAACAAATCAACCACCTAAATGAAAAAAAAAAAAAAAAAAAAACCAACCAACAAACAAAAAAACCCACACAACAAAAACCAACATTTCTTTTGCTCCTTTTAAGAGCCTTAATTTAGACATTTTCCACTACTCAGCTTGGTAATTATTAAAGGTCACATTCATCTCCAGCCTTCCTACAGCAACTGCAATCTGCCCATGTTATAATCAGAGACACTGGTGTTCATAGAAGTATATTCTAAAAATTCTTGATAACCAAAACCGACACTTGCTGGTTCTTTGTTTCTCACCACTTACCTGACTAAATCTGGTAAAAAGGGATATGTAATGGCAACCCTACACAAGTTCTGAGCAAGGACTGGACCCAAGAGTCTAACATTTACAGCATATGAGGATCGGTGCACGCTACAGGTCTGTTTGCCGCAGTGCTGCTCTTGCTGGTCCAACAAATGAACTCCTTATGTTAAAGAATGTGAGCAATAATAAGTGTGCTTACAACAAAGGCCTTAATAACAAGGTAGAGAGGCTATCCCTTCCCCTTCGCCCCACAGCTGAGACAAAAAAAAAAAAAAAAAAGTTGGTGCTGTAATCCCTTTCCAGGTAAGAAAAAGCCAATGAGATTTTCATTTCTACCTCTTGGTAAAGAGACTAGCATGGAAAGGATGGAAAGTTGCCATATACTGTAAAGATGGTAAGCATTAGAATACCTGGCTGAAAAAGCCAATATAGCTCAGTGAGTATAACAAAGGGAAAGGGAAACCACATCCGCAGCAGCAGTAAATTGTGCTGCTTGGCTGTAACAATCTGAAGGCATCCCTCTGCCAGGGTGAAGAGAAGTCCAGGCCTGCACTATGGCTCGTTGTATGCCTGATTGCTAATGACCACTTGTGGTGAATCCAGACTGTCTTCCATAGCTTTAGCAGGGACCTCTCACAGTATTCTTTGGGAAGAAACAAATGTCCAGCAATGAACACCTCTACATAACATCTCCACCAGTCCTCCATCCTCACTCCAAGAGCAGCCTCTGTGAGAAGTTGCCAAAAAGGTAACATGATGGCACCAGGAGTACTTGGATGGGGACCAGCTGTGATTAGGAGATGGCTATCATCTGAAAATTCGTAATGATTACTAGAATAACTAATGCTAATGTATTCCACTTGGACTAGGCCATCTGTGCCAGAGATTATTGCAGTTTAAAAAACACAAAATGAGAAGCCTCAAGCAGTTGTGTTTCTCCAGGACTTTTTAAAATGAGTGTTTCATATATAAAGTCCAGATTTTAGTATCTTACACAGCCACAAGACAACTAGGCCTACCTCAAATTGATCAAAATGGACTTTTTTCCATTGGGTTCAGCATTCAGTTGACTATCCAAACATCTGTTTCGTGGTTCGTTCAACCTTATACGTCAATATGATGTTAATCTCCCTTATACACAAAAGCTGAAGCAGTGCCAATGGTTAAGCTTCCTACGAAGATGGAAGATCCTTTCTCAAGCTGTAAATCCTACTGGCCTGTGTCCAAAGCGAAAAATATAAATCACCAGAGTGGAAACATGGCAAATATAATTTTCTGTCTAAACACGGGCAGTCTTAAATTTGGAAATTAATCAGGCTCTTTCTTCAAAATCCTTTTAATGACAATGAAGACAAATCTTCCAGAAAATTACTTGGGAAATTAATCAACCTCCTTCTTACACATTTTTTCCAGTATTTCTCTGGGAGATTTGTCTTCGTTGCCATTGAAGGTATTTCTAAGTGAGGAAAAATCTCTTCTTCAAGAACACAGCCAGCAAAAACATTTTTTTAATGTACACCAAACTTTCTTCCTCTGTGCTATTATTTTCTAAATAATCCTATTCTTTCCTTTACCTGAAACCAAACTGTTATTCTATGCAGAGGTGAGCCCAGAGATGGGGTAGGGACAAAAGTCTTTATATGCCTCACTCCTGCCCACAGAGCCAGCAGTGACTGCAGTGGAATTTGGTCCCACTCAGGAAGCAGCCACTTGCACCTAAGCCACTCTTGCATACGTGAGTCACGCACGACGTTTGTTAGAAAAAGATAAAGAGCCAACTGAGTACAATCCTATCTTTACTTCTTTATCCAGCAGTTCGAAAACTTATCATTCATGTTCATATTTATTGAAGTTTCCTTTAGGTAGCTACAGCCCTTTGCTTTTTATTATTCTTTTGTATATGTTTTATGGACTCTTTACTCTACAGTGCAACTCCTAATAAATGATCATATCTAACTATCCATGAACTTGCCTTGCTTCCTCATTCACTGTTATCTCAGTCATGGTTCTCCAGCTCAGGTTCAGAGTATCCCAGTCCTCATCATTGGTGTTGAAGACAGAGGAAAAGAAGGCATTAAAAATCTCTGTTTTGCCTATGTACCTATTTGTGAGGTGATCATCATCATCAAGTAAAGGATCGATGCTATCTCTGGTCCTCCTGTTGCTGTTAACATATTTTAAAAAGCCATTTTCATTGTGTTCCATAGTACTGGACAGCTTCAACTCTAATTGAGCTTTGGCTGCACAAATTATCTCCCTACGATAACAAATAGAATTTCAGTAGTCCTCCCATATCAGCTGACCTTGTTTTTAGTGCCCATACATTTTTCTTTTTGATCGAAGATCTGGAAGAAGATTCTTGCTTAGCCAAGACATCCTTCTGCTCTGCCTGTTGACTTCTGACACTTTGGAACTGTGTACTTCTCAGCTTTCAAAAGCAGAATTCCAGGGGATCTTACTAACCAGTTCCCTAAGCAGCCTGAAGTCTGCTCTGTGCATATTCAGGATCAAAGTTTTGTTGCCACTTTTTCTTGTATTGACAATTTTAAACAGTGACATTGAGTCACCTCTGCTGGTACAGATTTTTACGAGTGCAGCATGCAAGCTCTTGTTCATAGATGGCAAAAAATGCATAGCTAATGGTGGTGAAAAATAGCATTTTGTGGCTGAGAATTTGCTCTATCAAGTTGTGCTTTTTGTATCTGTTGTAGTTTCCACGGAAATAAATAAGAGGGATTAATTTTGGAGCAACCTATGTAGAAAAATCTCTTCGTTCCTTCATCAGTGTTGCCATCCTGACTGGGTGGCCTACAGAAGACTCCCACAATGACATCTGCTTTACTTGTTTGTTCCTTCAGCCTTACTCAGAGGCTCTCAACCACGCCATCACCTGTTGTGAGCTCCATAAAAGCCAGCCCCTCCTCACAAGCAGCTACCTCCTGCCTCGACTGCCCTGCCTGTCACTTTTGAAGAGCCTAGAATTGTCCATCATGACTCACCAGTCACAGGGCTCTTCCAACCAGGTTTCATTTATGGCAGTGATGTCATAGCTCTGCAACTGAGCCAAGAGTTGGCTCCTCTTGCTTGTTTCTCAAGCTGCATGCATTGGTGTAGAAACATTTCAAATGTGCTCCAGTATACTCTTGCTAGACATAGCCTCTCAAATTTTGATGTACTGCCCCTTCCTTATCACTTTTTATCCCTTACCCCCTTTAAATCTAATTTAAAACTCTTTCAGTCAGCCCTGATAACTCATGCACAAAAATCCTTTTCTGCCTCTGAGAAAGGTGCAGTCCATCAGGTGCAAGCAGGGCTGCTGTTGTGTGGAACATTCCATGATTTAAAAAATAAAATAAAATTCTACTGGTCACACCAGTCCTGGAGCCATGTATTAGAGTCTTGGAGCTAGGTCTGCTTCTTTCTTCCAATACTGTGCCTTCTTCTGGTTAGAAGAAGGCCATATCTGTGCTCCTGATTCTTTAGCCAACCATCCCAGGGCCCTGAAGATTCCTTTGATCACCTTTGCACTTCTGTTTCCTACTACATTGCTGTGTACATGAAGAATCAGTAAAGGATAATAATCAGAGGGCTGTCCAGCCTAGGAAGTTCTGGGGGAAGAATAGGGTTCCTTAGTCAAGAAGAAAGGAAGGAAACACGGCTACATCTGCACAATGGAGTCTCAGGAGCAAAAGAATGAGAAAAAGAGCAGGCAGAGCGGAAAGGTGACAAAGTGGGAATGCAGTGAGAATGAATGTAGAGGAAGAGAATATGGGGAGCATATGATGCTTTAAAGCAGCAGTTTCTGCAGAAGGGCTCACAAGTCTGGAAGTGCAAGCTGAGGGGACACAGGAAGTGGGATTAAGAGTTAAAAAAAATTGGAAACTGCTGCCAAAAAGTAATAGGAACAGGAAAGCAGCCCCTGCTCTGATTCAGTTGGCAAAAACTGTCAGGTCCTCCATAAATTCTGGCAGCAGATGCCTCAGTGAAAGGTGTAAAAGCAGTATGTGGGTGAAGGGGTAAATGCAGCTGTGCTCTGGTTGGGAGGAACAGCCAGACTGCATTGCCCTGGCAGCCACTGGTGGTCAGAAATATTGCACGCATACCAGAGTTGATCTGGAGCTCAGACAGCTCCGCTTAGCTTCTGCATAACAAAGAGTCACCTTGGGAGGGTAAGGCACTTCTGTGTCACCAGCCACTCTGACACCTTACTGTTAGAGATATGAGATTTAGAGAAGATTTAACATCTTTCTTCAACAGTGTTTTCAGTATTTGTGGTGTCTGGAAATGCACACTGTCCACATCTATGCTCCATGTGGCTTTTTGAATCTTAATCTCAGCTAAAATTTGTTCCCATGGCAGTGAACGATCTAGTGATGAATCGGTGGGAAAAAAAAATGCTTCCATTCAGCAGTCTCAAATTACTTGTGCTTTCTATGTCAGTGACCTATTATTAGAAGAGAGAAAGAACTACCCGCATTGTCTACGTAACATAAACAATCCAGCTCTCCTTTGTACTTTCACAGCTGTAAAGTCAGAGTAAATACAAAAGGAGAAACTTCACACAGGCATGAGCACAGCAGGCTTGTGCAATATCAGGAAGATGAGATGAATGCAACTTTGTCTCAGCAACTAATAGAACCACTCAGAACACAAGACTTGGTATTAATGAGAACTCCCACACAATCATTTGCTGAAAGAGAAGAATAGCAGGATAGAGACTGGCCACAAGATACAGGGATATGTTGTCAGTCACACTGTTAATACAGAGGATGGACAAAGCAATTAGAAGGGAGGGTCTTCTACATCTGGGTTTATATAAGAATATGGAAGTGAAGGTGTGATCATTGTATGACTCTTAGGAAAAAAAAAAAAAAACAGGAAGAGAAAGCAACCTTCAAAATACTCTAGCACAGTAAGATCAACACTGAAAACAAATATAAGAGGGAAAGTACTTCAGAACAGTGGAGAGTCCCTTAATGTCACAGCAAGGTCAAAAGCATGATCTATCCAAGTGAGGAGAAAGGCTAAAATGGAATGTCAGAAGCAAACCTGGGTAAATCACAAGCCTAAAACCAGATCTACATAATTATCATCTGTGCCAAGGAACTGGGGAATTACAAGACAATCAGCTTTTCTTCAATTCACAGAAAAAATGCTGGAATAAGTAACCAAAGAATTGTGGGCATCTGGATGATAACAAGCAGATGAATAGCACCCAGCATGGACCTGTCATGCCATACTAACATAGTTTACTCTCTGTGGCAGGGCAGCAGGTCCTTCTGTTAGAAAGAGGAAGCTGATGGCCTATATATTTTTTTTTATTTCATTAAGGCTTTCAACATGCCTTTCATGACATCCTGATAAATAAGCGTGGAAAAAAGGAAGATGTGAACATTTGGAAGTACCAAAACTGGTTGAAAACCTGTACTCAGAGAGCAGAGATCAACAGCTCATTCTCAAAACCACAGAATCTATCTGCTGAGGTTTAGCGGTATCTGTACTGCATCCAACACTACGCTGGATTTGTAAAGGTTACTTGCATGAGGGAGCAGACATACGCTGTTTAATTATATGAATGACTAAACTGGGAGAAGCAGCAGTGATGACAGAGGACAAGATGGGAATATAGAACAATCTTGACAAATTGAAGAAGTGGTTTGGAAGAAAAAGGATGCAACTGAATAAAATGTAAATAATTAAATAAGAGTAACAAACTCCAGAAACATAGGAAGGGAATAATCAATTAATACAGAGTAATGCAGCCTGGGGTCCAGTAATATTCCTATTAGCTACTAGTCAAGAATTCAGTCACAAAATAGGCGAGAGCTGAATTACAATGCATATAAAAAACAAGCAGTCCATGATATATGATGTGATTTTTTGTTCTATGTGGTGTCAGTAAAGTTGAATGGAAGAACATGTCCCACTTTGGTCACAGAGATTCACCAAGGGTTCATCCTCCAGGGGTTGCAGTGGGAAGGGTTGGAAGATTTTCTCTTATTATGGAGGAGGCTCCAGTGAGAGATGAATGAGTTCTTAAATTTCTCATGATGAGCCCTTAGAAAATACGTAAGTCAATAAACACAAAAATAATGATTTAAATATGCAACAAGTAAGTCATAGGAAAGGAATAAACTGTTCTCAATGTCTATTGTGCATTGGATAAAGAGCAACGCCAGGCATCAAGCAAAGAGAATGGGTTACTTGTCAGGAATGTTACGTGATAGTTATGGACTGTGCAGCAGTGGAGCAGGGTGACAATGGGAGGCAGGGAAATCTCCAGCACTGAAGCTTTTGAAAAAAGGATCTGACAAGATCCAAAAAGGCATCTGTTAAGTGCAATATGTATTTAATTAATCTTTCTCTACTGCCTTCTTTGAATCACTCATAATTTTACTACCTTTCAACTGCTTCCCCTCCAGATAATAAGGACAATAAATCACACAGGTTCCAGAACAGGATCTTCTGCATTTGACCATTTTGTCATTATGAAAATAAACTTCTCCACCTACCCATTGATTTCAGTCCCCTGCACAATGTTTGGCTCAGGACAGTGCTTTCTCACTTTTTCGCTATTTAGCTGCTGAGATAAGATTTAACTAGGTCTCGGTGGAAATCCAAACAATTTATTCTGCTTCCAGATGTCTTATTGCTTTAACGTCAATGATTGTTTCAACATATTCTGCGGTACAAAAGTGACAATTAGTGATCACAGCCAGATTTTTACTCATGTAGGGAAGAGCTTGCCACTTGAAGTCCCAAGACAGACAAAAAGCTTGTTTTCTTTCAGCCCATCAGCCTCCTTCAGGACTGGAGCACTTTCCCAGTCTTGGACATACGATCTGAATGTAGCAACATACAAGGTTTTCAGCTTGCTCCAGCACCTCAGTTGTGGTATTTCCTCAGCAGCTTCATCTAATCCCTAGGAACAGAACCAACATCACCAGTAGTAAAGCCTTACACCAAAAGATAACTTTAATTCTGAAAAATTTCCTTTCCTTCCTTGTTTCCCTTAGACTCTGGTTCTCTCACAGAGCCATGAAGTCTCTCCTCCATCTACCAATTCTGATAGACTTAAGAAAACATATTTTCATATTTACTCTTTTTTTTTTTAAGCTATATTCCTTTGAAGCCTATGTTGATCTTTCTGATTTCCTGCTAATTTATCACCTACCATAATTTATAATCCTGTTTATTGCCCTCAGAAGGGTCAGATTTCCAAATGCTGAAGGACTGGCTCAAATTACCTCTTAAATCTTGCCACTTGGCATTCTTCTGCCCCTGTCTGGTTCCCTTTTATTCAACCTCATGCATATCTTCCAACACTATATAACTGTGATTTGAGTAGGTGACTTTCTAGAGATTTTATTTAATTCTAATTTTAAAGCCTTTTAAACTAGCATGTTCATCTTATTTTTTAGTGCTTACCAGAGCCATGGCACATTCCAGTGTTTTATTTTCCCTTTGTGGGCCTAATTATATGGTTGTCTTTAATTATATAACGCTCAGCTACTGACACCTTTTTTAAAGAATTAACTCGTGCATGTTAATTAAGACTGAATCAGGAATGTTTTTTCCTCTGAAGTGCAAGTTCTTGGCCTAGTTATGCTGAGACCCAACACATCCAAGAATCCATCTCTGCAGGGCTGGTACCAGCTGCCCAAGCTGCAGGTGGGCTGCTGATCCCCACTACCACTGCTGTTTTCCTGCTGCTGTCACATCACTCAGTGCTTACTGCCCTTCCTTTCATCTGGGGACACAAAGCTGAGATGTGGTTTGCTATCAGCTTAGCAATGATACTTTTCTCTGTGCTCGTGATGACGTTACAAGCTTTCCCTTTCTCTCCAAAGGCTGTACATAGTTGAGTTTGGTCAGGTTGGCATCTTCTGAGTAGCACGTATTGAGTTGTGTCTGCATCTGTGAGTTCCCCTCCTGGCCTTCATGTGCTGCTGGGCAGGAGGACACCGTAAGGGGTATGGGGATCTGTGAGATGGGGTCCACCGGATGGAGAGTGAGGAAGAACAAATAGTGTGGCTTGTGGCTTCTCACTTGGCCAACAAAGAGCCCTCCAGAGAAAGAGCACTGTACTGCCTGTGGCTGCTGGGGCTGATATGCCTTTATTTCAGTCACAAGCAGATGATCTGCCTCATCAAGGGGAGAATACAGGCAACTATTTATACACTTCTTTTGAAGTGCTCTCATTTGGGGAGCTAATCTCATTAAATGCATCTGCAGCAGCCCGGGCAGTCACAAACATCTGTTCAATAGGCTGCCGTACAGTGGCAGTCCCTCTCCCGCTCGGCTGCCACCCGCGTTGCCCGACAGCCACACACTGTCTGCTATGGGTGGTGGTGACACTTGTCCATCTGGCCTTGGCAGGAACATCTTGTGCAGCGCTCGGCACCGATCAGAGGATGCGCCGGGTGCATGGACACCTAAAGCCTCCCAGCATCAGGTTACGTGCCGCACAGCTGTTTAAATTGTTGGGAGGCTTTCCCTCGGTGGTTATTTTATATGGTTTATATGATGTGAAGGGAGCATTATTCTTGAAGGGACTTAAAGATCTTGGCCCGGTTTGTCTGTGGTCTTTAAAGATCCCATGACGCTTTTCACAAGAGCTGGAGAATTAATCTCGTTGTGCTGCTTAAATTTCAGCAGAGAGAGTTATATTTTGCTTTTCTGTCCTTTCCTTCTCTGTACTTTGCTCTGTAGAGTCAGGCATTATTAATCCCTTTTATGACATTTTAAATGTACACTGTGTGTGGCACTGTGAATGGAAATCTGAGGGGTTAAACTCAAAGTAAAGTCAGATCCTGAGTGGTTTATGTGGCTGGGGGAAGATCACAGTAACAGGCAGGAGCAGAGCTGGCAGCTAACATATGGGCACTGTGAATATCGCATAAGGAAGGACATGGAGTAAAAGGCTGTTATGCACATAAAAGACTCTTCTATTCCAATACAGTTTTTAAAGCACTGTGTTTAAAAGAACGCATTCTTCAAAAAGCTATTTCTTTGACATCATCGTGGAGTTTAGGGGTAGCAGAACTGGTATCTGCTGTAAATACTGAGTACAGTGAGTACAGACCATAAAGCAGCTCTGTTTGTGTCAGTGTAAATGAGAGCAGAATCCATCCCAGGGCAGTACACACATGGCGGTGGGTGTTCGCCGGGTGGGTGTCTCATGCTGTGCTTCCTTCTCAACACTGGGAACAAATGAATGCCAAATTCACAGGAATAACTGGGCTTTGGAAAACAGGTAAATAATAGCCATTAGATAGAAGGTGACAAAACAAGGAAAAAACTGAAATGGAAAGAATTATTTGAGAACTCACAAACAGAAAAGCAATGAGACAGGAACAGAAGACCAATAAAGAGAGGACTTTAAAACTCATGGTGAAGTTCGAATACGTAGAGCATGCCTAAAAGCTTTCTATAGTAAATAACCACTGTAGTTCACTTACTAAGGGCAGAAAGACCACCAACACCATAGATTGTGCCTGTTCCTACAGTGGGCCTTGTGGCAACAAGTGGCAGAAAGTGGCCCTTCCAGGCCAGAAAGCCTCCACTTCTATCCATGTCAGAATGGCACATCCTATGGATGCTTTCTGCAGGTGTGCAGACCTCACGCACTGCCCACCTCTCCTGGCCCCCGGTGCTCAGCTGCACAGCCCCTCCAGAAAGTGCACCCCCAAACACACCAGCAAGGAGTTTGCAATGCAGACCGTGTGTTCCCACTGCTGCAGGAGAAATGGCTGTCGGATTTGGGAGGTGGAATGCCAGAAATGTTATTGCTTCATGTCTAATAACCAATAAATGGACTTTATTATTCGCCTTAAGTCATAACCTCTATGCTAGCTTTCAGAGCTGATGCAATCTGAGATAGCTGGTATATTAGATAGCATGGTGTCATGGGGAAATATATGGCTTCCTGAGGTTCAAACAGCCAAATCACACTCAATCACCATTGTTCAAAAATTGCATGAGTGTTATAGCTGTAACAGATGACACAAGGAAGATATGCTTACGTGCTGCACTCACCTATCATCAAGTATAAGTAACCACACAGTGGGGCCATTCTGATTTAACAGAAGCTGGAATTAAGTTGGCAGTTGTATATCCTTATTTCTCTTTGATTTAATGTGAGCCATGACATATATCATCAGCATCTCTACCAGGCTTTGCAGTTGAAAGCCATCAATCTAGTCTGGGGATTAAAAAGCAAATATGATACCGTCTCAAAAAAAAAACAAACAGAAGCTTTTAAGCACAGAAGCCTAGACTTGAGCACGGTCTTCAGGCTAAAGATCATTACTTGTTCGTATCTCAACCACACAGACAAAGAATTATTCACATACATGTCATACAGATAAGGAAGGGCACACAGCGGCCATGTGGCTGACATGGGAACTGGAAGGAACAGTGCATGCAGCTTCAGGAGCGTATTTTCCTGTAGGCACTGGGTGATTTCTCAAGAAACAAATAAAGATACGATTGTTCCCAACTTCTGCTTTGCAACTCCAACTTCCTGATGCACCCATCTGATGCAGTGAGTGGTACATAATTTGCTGGCATGTAGCAGAGGGGAGCAGGGCTTGCAGCAGAGTCCAGTGGAGCTGATTTGTCTAATAGGAGAGGAATTCCACACAGAGCAAAGAAGTATCGGTTCCCAAGGACTACGGAGGAAATGAGGGATTATTCCAACATTTAGGAAACTTCCTTAGTTCACTGGAAAGATTTCACAACTATAAATCCGACACCTTCTTTGAGTCTTGCAAAGCTCATAAGCCTTTCCCCCAGACACACGAGCCAACTCGTGCCTGCGCACAGAGCCAGCCTGGGGGTGAGGGGCTGCCCAGCAGCACAGGATGGGGTGAGCAGGGGCCCCACATGTCATGTCCCTGATGCACCCAGTGACAGTCGCCAGGTAACAGCTTCCATGATACAACAGGCACTGAAATTTTTCATATAGAGTGCCATTCCCTCCCTTTTCCCCCAAAATGAGGCAATTTAAAGCAGTTATACCACTCCCTATTAGAGCTAGGCGTTGCCCACAGCCCCCTCCTGCAGACTGCAAAGCATGGAAGAACTACACCCCATTACCTTCTTCAGATGCAAGGATTGGTGGGACTTCTCCTTTGCAGGGCAGGTTTGATTATGCTCTAAACAGGCTGGACACGTGCCTTGCTGCAATTGAAACAAAACAAAACATGCTTTGGATATTTGTCAGCAGATTTTTCACCAGCTTTCTTCTAGCAATTAAAACATGGACGATTCCTCCAGCTCTTCTTGCAGGATTTAAGACAGCCTTTGAAACAGGCTGTGCATTCAGTATTTGCAGCATTCATTTGATTGTGAGAAAGGCATTTGCAAGGAAATGCTAAGTACTATTGCTTCTCATTTTCTCATGAGCACTGCAGGCAGGCACAGCTGAGTGTTTGTAACCTTTCCATCATACATAAACCAGAGATCATTAAAACCTTATTATCATATTTTGAAAAATGCCGTTAATTTCTCCATCTTCCAAGGACTGAGACGCTCATCCACAGCTGCTTTGAACAAAATCTGATTTGTGCACTTCGCTGCATTTGAAAAAGAAATGTTTTCTTCAAATGAATATAAATAAAATGTAACTGTGAGCTGAAAACTTGCATTCACATACACACATCACAGAGCTGGGAAAATGGTCTGACAAGCCAAATGTCTGCTCTATGCCTTTATTTGTGTTTCCTTGAGACCCAGAATCACAAAAACGTGAATGCTAGTAGAAAGTCTACGCACTTTTTGTACAAGAAAATGTAATTTCAAAATTACAGCACACCCCTTAATACTCTGAGTGCTAAAAATATGACATTGTTTTCCATAACTGTGCTTTGTGATAAAGGAAAACAGCCAAGCTTTGTGATTTTGTGATACAGTACTGGAAGCATTTGGGTATCTGCTGCCAGTTATACCAGCATTAATCCCAAATAATTCAATTACTTGCAGTTTTTTCTTATTTTCTCCCTAATGCAGCCATTAATTTTGCCATCAAGGAAGCCTGCAGTCCTACCAGAGCTTAATTTATATTAGCACAGCTATTACTGCACCAGGGGCTACAGCAATGAGCGCCACGCGGTGGAGGACTGTGGGGAGCACATATAACCAAATGATTTGGGATAGTCAAGTGATCAAACAATAGGAAAAATCATTTTGTATCCCCCAGGTTTCTCTGTGTCCAGAAGCAGCTGGCAGGGCCCTACATAGCCGCTGCATATAAAGGGACACTGCATCCCCTCAGTGCATGTTTTACTATGGGAGTAATGTGTGATGGGCTCCAGGGCTGTTCCTGCTGAGCCTGCCTTCCCAGCACTGACAGCAGCACAGGCATGGAGCCCACCATAGATCCCGTGGGGAGGCCATTCCATTCTCAGCTTTGCTTGTCACTGGCCCCACATACGGTCAGGCTCAAGATCTGTGGCCATGCCCTGCAGAGCAGTAGGGTTAGACACGGCACACAGTAACCACACCATAAATAAGCTATGGCTGCAGGGTGGTTTTTCACTGTGACACCTGTCTTGTTGATTTGTCACAGTTCAGGGTGAGCTGCTGGGCCTGACTCATGTTGGGCTCAGGTCTCCCGTAGTACAGATGCAGTTTTACCCTGAGGGCCGCCATGTTTCCTCGTTCGGATTGCTGTCGCATCTTGGTGCTCGTGGGGGACCTTTCAAGGAAGGGGCAGGACTCCAGATCTAGCTGCAGGGCTGCATCTGGGAGCAGAGGTGTTCACCCACTGACCTTCAAATGATCACTGTAGCAAGAGCCCTTGAGGCTCAATAAAGTCACACTGATACTGAAGTTCTAAACATGGACCATTTAGCTGTGGGAGCAGCTCAACTATGGCTTACCAATCACATTCATTTAAATGGTCTTTGTTTAAAGCCAGCAGGACTGAAGTGCTGCTAACAATTTCACCCATACCTCTCTACTGAATGGTGAAACTCTGCATGAGGTTTTGGCATCAGCTACTCCTCTGCCCTGGGTTCCCAACAAGACAGCTATGCCTGGGCAGCCCCAGCTCCACAATGTGGGGGTTGTTGCTTCACAGCCAAACCTCTTTAGAGCCAGCCCAGGGCCGTAAGAGCTACCCCAACACCTTGCAGTCTAGCTCACTTAGACAAGGCTGTCCCCACGGATGTCCTACTTCAAGCCCAGATAGCCATAGGTGTCACCTCAATGTGCAGGATATGGTGGCAGGGGTGGGATGAAGCTGTAGGCAATGGGAGGGTGAAGGATGTGGGGTGGTCCTGTGCGGAGCCAGGAGTTGGACTTAATGATCCTTGTGAGTTCCTTCCAACTCAGGATACTCTGTGATTCTGTGAAAATGGTGTTTGTTGTTAGGTTCACCCTCAAGTATTTGCTTCATTGCATTACCAAAAACTGAACAATGCTCACAGACAGTATGAATGAGAAAGACGAAATCTCCAGGGACAGATACAGCCTCAATGCCAGTCAGAGATCTAATCAAGATTTTGCCAGAACACCAGCACTCAGAGGTCACCAAGGGACACGTTCAGTTCCACCTGTGGTCCCAGGTGGCAGAGTGCATGCCTGTGGGGAGAAGGGTGATAGTATCGCTGTAGGTCTGCATGTCTTCAGCAGGACTGTGGTGTCTGACCTCTCTGGGGGCCACCTGAAGATACTGGGTGTTATGTTGCTGTGCCTGTGGTACTATGTGGCATGGCTCCATGAAGGGAGGATCACCCTGAATGCTTCCGCTGTGTGCTGGGACCTCTCTGCCGCTGTCTCCTCTGCACCCCACTGAGAAGGGCTTGGACTTGGTTTTAGGAAGCTGATTTATGGCAGCTGACAATTCCTCCAAACAAGCCCTGTGTTTCTGTTGTGGTTTAACCTTGCAGGCAGCTTAGCACCACACAGCCGTCCGGTCACTCTCCCCAGGTGGGATAGGGGAGAAAATCAGGAAAAGGTAAAACTCATGAGTTGAGATAAAGATAATTTAATAGGGCAGAAAAGAAGGGGAAAATAATAATTATATATATTTTTTATTTTAAAGAATATACAAAACAAGTGATGCGCAGTACAACTGCTCATGAACCACCAACTGATGTCCAGGAGCAGCAGCAGGTCCTCCCCAATGAGTTTCTCCGTTTTTATTGTTTGGTCTGACACTGTATGGTGTGGGACATCCCTTGGCCAGGTGGGATCAGCTGTCCTAGTTCTGTCCCCTGCACACCCCACCAGCATAAGAAGATAAAAAGTCCTTGACTTAGTGTAAGCACTGTTCTCCAACTAAAACATCAGTGTTATCAACATTGTTTTTCTCCTAAATCCAAAACACAGCATCATACCAGCTCCTGTAAAGAAAATTAACCCTGTCTCAGCTGAAACTAAGACAGCTTTGGTAGAGACTGGTCCTGGAAATACAGCCACACCACTCCTCACTGCTCTTTGTAACATAATAATCATGATTTAGGGCTGCAGCTGGACTCAGAGGCAGTTAAATACTTCTCATCATATTGTACGAGATGGGGATAGACTGTAAAGATGATCTCTGAATGAATGCACATGGCAAGTTTACAGCATCAAGCGCCTCTTAGTGCTTCTGGCATACAGAACTACTCCAGAGGGTAATCAGAGCTGCAGCACACTGGGAAACACATGTTCAACTGCAAGAGCCTCACTAACAAATGGACAGAGCTTATAAACTGCAACGTGTGGTGCACAGCAGTGGAGGGAGCTTTGGCTGTTGAGAAACGGGAGGTGGATGACCGAGCAGCTCCATGGGTGCAGCGGGGTTGGATCCCACACAGTCAGGCTTCCAGAGAGGGATGGGGCTGTTCCTGCTGCCTGAGACGACTCTGTGCTGGGCAGGATAAAGGCAGAATTGCACCTAGGGCTTGGAGAAAGCATCCCACCCCCATCTTTACTGGGGAAAGAGGCAGCAGGGCTGCTCTGTGGCTAGTGGCAGGCTGCCATTGCAGGCTGCCTCATACTTGGCCTTACTCTCACCAGCTTTGCATAGAGGAGCCTGTCTGATGAAAGCATCAGTTTCTACCAGCTTCCTAAAGGGAAAAATGTCTATTGCGATTTCACATAACCAATGGTGTTATCTGAGAGGATAATTGTTGGATGTAATAGAAAACATTCCTGTTCTCCGCACTGCCAGCAGGTTTTGGGAATGAATAAGGGATTCTTGTTTGAGCAGTTACCCCTGATGTGTTCCAGCTCCTTCCCTGAGACACAGCTCGTTGCATGCCATGCAAGCCTGGGACAACTGCATCTCTCAAATGCAGGCACATTTCAAAGCTCCCTCAGAAATCAGAAAGCCCACAAAGCAGTACTTGTGATCCTCACTCTTTCTTTTTTCTTTTTTTAATCAATATGAACTATTGACTTGGTTGTGGTGAGGGCACTGCTTAGAAAATTCAGGGACAATCCCTACACGGCAGTTGGGGTGAAAGCAGTTGAGGGGAAGGTAAATAAAAAGGTGGTGGTGGAACACAGGCCAGGTCTACGCGCTAGCAGGCCCGCCTTATATTAGGTTGCACGCCTGTTCCAACCTAAGTGTGCCAGATGAGCAGGTGCAGACAGACTGTAGCTCCTCTGCCAGTGCTGTGGGTGCAGGCCAGCGGGGGATCAGCCCGGGGTTAGCACGCACTGACCGCAATACATGCAGCTGGTGGCGTGCTGCTGCGGTTGCACAGCTTTTGTACAAGAACTCACTTGCATCTGTTTGCACCTGACTGCGAAGACATGCCCTGGGGGGCCACTCGGTCAGGTGAACTTCGCTTTTCTAAGATTTCCTCCTCTCCCGTCTTTGTGCCCTCCTGACTTTCTCAGGATTGCTGTGGATTTCCCAGCCAGGCTCACCTGTTTGCTATTTTCCACAAGCTGCCTTCTTTCCCAGTAGGCCTCTGGGTTAATGCTCTGGCTTCAGTTTCCAAAATTGCGGCAGCCTACATCTTGCCCTGGGATTGTGGATAGAAAGGGTCAGCAGAACAGGCAGTTTGCAGAAATTTCCTACATGCTCTGCATTTATGTTTAGTTTGCGCAGTGAACAAACTGCCTTTTCCTTGTGTTTGTCACTCTCCTTTTAATTTGTCTTTATAAATAACAAAGCAAATAAAGACCACTGCGCGGTGTTTATCACGCTTGGTTCCTGACTCAGGGAGTAAAGGAATGGATTTTGTAGTTCCAGGATAAATAATGATAACTCAATTGGTGTGAACAACGGGAGACAGAAACATAAGAAACACATAGGTGTGGGCTTGCACACAAAAGAGTGGGAGGACAGTTATTTTGGCTGCCAGTAACCAGAAACAGAAAGATGCTGTCTTCCTGGGGGATGGAAAAACAGAAAAAACCCTGCATTTTTCAGGCAGGGTGTCTGCAGTTTTCTATGCCTTTTGTGGTATGACGTGTGCATATGCACACCACAGTCAATACTACAATTTCATAAGTAAATAACTCTATTTGGTAGCGCCTTCCTCGAAAAACTGTGCAGCTATGGCCTCTGGAGGCTCAAGACCTCAGCATGTCACCCTCTGGGAACAGCAGGAGAGGAAGGGACAGCCTCAGGCCATGCCTGGAAGGGGCTTGGGGCTGGGGCTGGGCAGGACACGTGCTCCCCATCTTCCCACCTTGCTGCAGAAATTCAGCTGCCCATGCAGTGGCTCCCACGGTTCTGGCAGCTGTGCTCATCTGGCACCAAGGGCTACAAAGCACGGAAAACTTGGAATCACTGCCCAGGGTTTTACAAAACCCTGTAGCCTCCTGTGAGATCAGGCTCTGATTCCAGACTCAAGCCTTGTCAGTTGTGAGCTGACAAATACTCAAATGAGCTTCAGGTCTGAAGCACTCCTTTTTCTCACTGACATCATTCTAATCTCTCTCTGGTGTTATGCCAAGCTTGTTAGGAAAAAAAAATTATTAACACCTCTCTGCGACACTTTCTAGGAAGACAACTGAGTTTCAAAATTACCTTTTCAGTTAGATGCACCAAAAAAAAAGCAGAAAGAAGAAAATCAAGACAAGCCCTTGTTACACAAGCAGACATGAGGTTGCCATTTGCTCTGCAGTTTGGGCTCCTTCATGAGCCCAGCATGTTCCAGCAGCAATTTCGACCTAACCGGTATTTCATTAGGAAGCTTGAATTAAGCAGTTCCAATTTAAGAAGTAGATAACCAGACTAAACTATCGGATTTTAATTAAGGCATTTCCTTACGAGGAATAGTGAAGGGTGCTGGGAGCAGGAGCTGTTCTTAACTCTCTGCGGGAGGCAGCTCTTTGCAGGAGCATAGGCCAAAGGCTCATGTCCTTACTCTCTCCCACTCCATTGCTCTGCAGCTGCCAGTGCAGGCCTGCCTGCCACTGCCATGCTGCTCCACCATGTGGGCAGGTTTGTTGTAGAGATGGGTCCTTGGTCACACCTGCTACTCTTCTGCCTGTGGTATTGTGGTATTAGCAAGCCTGGTCTTGAGGGTAGCCCTCCAGCAGCTTGCCTGAGCCAGGGCAGGCATAGCCATGATGGCCCATTAAGGTGTGACAGTGCAGGCAGAAGTTTTTTCTGTCATGAAGAGGTCCTCTTTCAGCCGTGTGGTCCTAGAGGACCTCTTCTTCCCTCTCTGTATGAATTCCTTTCAATCTCCCTATGTTGCTACCTGGAGAGAAGGCAGCACATACTGTGTTGTATAGAACTGTGCATGTTAAATCAGAAAATGGCTCCACTGATATAGAAGCTTTCCTCTCAGAAAGGCCATGAATTTGAGTCTCTTTCCTCTGCACTGCTGCCTACTTTCAGAAGACTTAATGAATCTTTGAGATTTCTACTTCACTGTTATTTCACAGAATCACAGAATATATTGAGTTGGAAAGGACCCAAAAGGATGACCAAATCCAACTACTGGCTCCACAGAGGACCACCCTAAATTCAAAGCCTATGTTTGCTGGACATACTTTCCAGAGGGATACTGTGAAAAACAGTATCAAATATCAGCTGGCTTCCTTTCCTTGGTCAACTAGTCAACCTGGTCAAATCTGTGAAACACCTAGGGACAGCATGACTGCACAAATAAAATTACCTGAGGAAATAACATTAGAAGAGCTCATTGCTAGACATCAAGTGAAATAAAATGAAGAGCTTGGTTTCACTTGTAAAGAATTTGCAGTCTGGCACTTGTGATTTTCTGTAGGGAAGACTCTGATAAAGGTTTGAATTCCAGTCAGGGGTGTAGGCAGAATAAAAGAATTAGTCTCCTTTTTTAACTGTTGGGGAAAATCAAACTGGTTAGCCCAGCTAATTTGTACAAGGAAACAGTTTTCACAGCCGTGGTCAGATAATGATACATTTCTACAGTACATGTCAGTCAAGGATCTCAAAGTGTCTTTTAGCTCATTGGGCACTCTGACATCTACATACTGTGAGACGTGCAACAGCTCTTCTGCACAAGAGCTGGCAGAAAACATGAAAGATATCCATGTTACATCTTCACTAAATGGAGACTGATCAATATACCAAGGGTAACGGGTTGTACAGTCACTAAGTCAAGCAAATGTGTTAGGACCTGGGTGTTACACCTCTCTTGATCTAGCTAGGTACGCCTATACATCATTTAGACTGTGTACAGCACAGCCTCGTGACACCCATGAGGATTTGGCAATGTCATGTCAACAGATGGCAGAATTGACTGAAAGCCAAGATTTGCTGGTGGTGACCAGAAGTTTGTCTCCCAGAATGGGTGTTTCATCACCCATGGGACATGATTCACTGATGTCAGTGCAGTTCTCATAGAATAAGTGATAAATTACCATCACTGTCACCAAGGTCAATATAATTAGCTTTCTTGCTTGTTGCTTCAGAAATGAGCCCCAGGGTTGTCTCAAGCCTCTTCCCACTTAAAATCTCATTGGCTTAAATCTAAGCCAGACCAAAACCTGAAGAACTGTAGAGAGCAATTCTTCCTGCTCCTTTAGGAAACAGTGAAAGAAACTGGAAGTATAGCAGCAGGCTGCTGCCAGTGCAGATTTTCAACAGTCCACCCTCATCCCTTCTCCAAGAGGTCACACCTGATGACTCAGTGTGTGAGTCTCACAGCTCTGCCTCACACTGCCCTGCTCAGAGACCCTTGCACATGCCTGGTGTGGGGCTGCAGCTCTGCCCATCTTGGACCTGCACCAAGCTGGATGCAGCCTCTCCATGTTCACTAACAGCTGTCTGCAGCTCCTTTGGTGTCATTAGAAGAGGTTATGGACAGCATTCATCAGCACAGCACTCCTCATATACTTCTTGGATTAAACTACCAGTCTACTTTGATCATGCTTTTGCAAGAGAATTGTTCTATTACTCTTCAGGAAAGCTTTCCGTAATAGCTTGATTTCATACTCACGACCGGCACAAGAATGGCAGTCTCCACCATAAATTGCTTTAGCTTTCCAAATTCCATTAAGCTCTCTGTCCACCAAAGGGCTTAATTTCTTTTTGTCACTGGCACAGATACATTGTTGATTGTCTAAATGGAGTTGTAATCTCTCTTGTAGCATTCATACTTTGGTAGGTGTATTATTTTCATTGTGCAGCACTCAAGTTTTGAGTTGGTTACTTTTGGCCTGGCAACTACAACTGGTTCCCAAAGTGATCTGAGCTCCTGATTAATACCCTTCCAAAATCTATTCTAATTCATAGTGCCATGCATAAACCCCTGTATTATCCAAATAAGAGCTGCAGCTGCTATTCCAATAGCTTTAGCACTTGGTGTTTGAATTGTTTGCAGGTGATTTGCTTTATTCTGTGACCAGTTCAAACTGCTCACACACAGTAACTAGAAGAACTTTAGACTGTCTTTGCCTGTCTGGGGCCTTCAAAACTAGAGCCTTCTGTGCTGTTTGATAACACTATTGCTAGTGTAATGAGAACAGGTAGAATATGGGAACAAGTATGATGAAGTCTCCCTGTGCTCAAAAGAGGGTCCCTTTTGCATTTGCTAGTGTAATGAGAATGGGTAAAATGTGGGAACAAGCATGATGAAGTCTCTCTGTGTTCAAAAGAGGGTCGCCTTTGCATTTCAGCTCCCTGATTCTCATGTGCACACGTTAAAGCTCAAGGCTGCGTTCCAGGCCCCAGTGGACAGCAAGCAACTAGGCAGTGCAGGGGCAAGAGGTAAATGCAAGAGACCACTGGGACACAGTGGTGTGAACTGATTCCTACAGCAAAGCCTACTTATTGGGAAAGCTAGCAGAACAAGTGCTAAATGCAGTCCATACTAGCAAGCACTGTGGTGGAAGTAGAGTTGCCCAGAAGGACACTGACAAGCAACCTGGAGATGGTCACTGTTCTGTTCTTCCACTGGATGAAGAAAGGACTCTCTTTTAAAAGAATGAATTATTATTTTATTATTTAAACACAACAACAACAATTTATATTATTTATTATTATATTATTTAATATTATTTTATTATTTAATAATGGTTATTAATTAAGCAAATTTTTAAAACATCACAAGAAGAAAACCACAATAAAAAAAAAAAAAACAAACCACAACACCAGAATCACAGTGATATAGCTAGTGATGCAAAGAAATGAAAACTGTCATCTCTGACAAATGACTCTTTTGGAGACATCCCAAGAATGAAGGGACATCCTTGAAGATAAATTATTTGATTGACCCCTGACAGAAAAAGTGGCCTTTTCCACTGCCCCCATTTTATATATCACTTTCACAGCATTCCTCCATCCCCTCCCAGTCTCCTCTGCCTTGTACTGAAAGCAACTACATGCAGTTAGCATGAAGCTCTGGGGCTCTCTGGAATCACTACAGCAAATTACAAATGATATGATCAGATGGTATGAAATGAATAATCTTTGCAGATGGCACAGTGTACTAGCCTGTTTGCTGCATTAGTCAGGCATATGCTGCAGTTCAGCACAGTGCTGCCAGAAATTCTGACCACACCCAGAAAGAAACATGAAAATATTCCTCCCAGGAAAACAGAAGGCTTATTTTAGTTAATTTTTCAAGTGAGATGGTGGCTAGCTAACTGGATCTGACACAGAAAGAGAAAAAAAAAAGAAGTATAGCTCTCCTTCCTCGCAAAGGAATTATAAATCATTCAAAGGTTCTTTAATTACTGGGCCATTGCAAAAATGCAGACGATCTCTGGATGGGAGTGAGCATGTACAAGTGCATGTGTGAACTGAGGGGTAAATGCATTCATGTGTATAGATCCCACACAAGTGCACTGTTTATCATTAATGTTCCCTCTGAGGGTTTCAGAATATAAGAATATAAAAAAAAAAAGTTGAAAGATCCCTGTTAGGTCAAATACTAGCCCAGCCAGCCCAGTATCCTGACTCGGAGAGTCGCCAGTAACAGATGCTTTGGAAAGAATACAAGAAAGCAGGCAACTATCGAGTGATCGGACACTTCCAACAGTCAATTAGGGGCTGCAGGGACTTTCTTAAGCTGGAGGCTACATCTGGAGCCCAGTTTTTAATAGCCGCAGGGATGCACACTGCTCAGGTGGTCTATCTGTGCACTGGAGAACTTCACCTTGTAAACAGTTCCTGAGGACCGGTGCTAGAGCCTGCACTCATCTGCTGCAGAAGGAACACCACTTGCCCCACACCTCTTGCTCACTCTTCTTGGAGAGACCCCCACTTTGGGCAGGATTCAGACTTGGGTTTCTTCCTGAGACAGCCAACAAAGTTATTATCATTAATTTAAATTATGGTGATGGACTCCCTAATTCTGTTCAGAGAGGTCATTATACAGCTATTAGACTGCAACAAACCAGCCCACTACTGATCTGGGCTGGTTTGAATTAATGACCCACAAATGAATGGCTCTGTATCCTATTAAAAATCTGCCAAGCCATGCCAGATCCCATTACTTTGGTTTATTTGTAACCCGTCATGAAGGACCCAATGTAAATCCAGATCTGGAGTCAATCCAGAACAACTCCAAAGGGCAGCTCTACAATCTCTCTCGCATAACAGAGCAGCATCTGGCTATTTTCTCTTGGCATATGACAGTGGGGAAATATTTATTTCTGTGGGTTTTTGCTTACCTGGACACATGTCACAGGATGATGGTGGAAAACAACCAGTGAGATGTGAAGGACTTTGGCACACACCTTTCAAAAACCATTTGCTGCACCAGTACCACTTTGCAACATGTAAATCTGAGAGAATCCTCTTAAATTTGTATATCAGGTTGGTATGTGCCTCCAGTTTGTATTTTATCATTTCCAGCTAGCAGAAGAGCAATGGATTTGGCAATGGCAGGGCAGCAGGCCATGGTCCGCACTCCTGTGGATGGGCCCAGGCAGATGTCCCCATCACTGTGACTCATGGTCCTGCACTCTGATGGCTGACCTGAGCCAGTGGGGCCTTCCTGATGGGACGGGGCCACTGCAGCCAGGCTGGCACATGGAGGTGCTGCTGCAGCATGCTGAGACCCAGGTATCAGAGCAATTACTTCAGGTTGTGGTGTCAGTGTCAGAAAGGCAATGATAAGGGAAGGAAGAGCACACGGGGAAGAGGTTTGAACACCAGGCCCTGAGCCGCCCTGGGCAGCTGGCACCACCGCATGCAGTGGGACAGCAGCACCAACGTGCTCATGAGGCACTTCCAGCACCGCCGGTTTCCACATGGGCTCACTCTGAAGGTTTAGGGAGAAGCAGGCCTGAGGGTTGAGTCAGCCTGTAAGGCCTTGCCCCTTCCCTCCAGCCCTCTGTGTGAGATGCAGGAGGACTTTTGGAGGAAGAGAAGGGGACACCACGTGGCCTGAGCACCCCAGGCCGCAGAACTTGAGTGGGCAGCAGAGCAAGAGCCATCCACCCACCCATCCTGGCACCGGGCTGCAGCCCTCGATCCAGTCCAGGCTTTCTGCAGATCCCTACTGGAAGGAGGCCATTTTTCTTGAGTGTATTTCCAAGAAACAGTTGACAGGCTTGGCACAGCTATTCCTGGAAATGTTCAATAGGTCATCTTCTGGAAGAGAGTGCTGACTGATGGAATTGAGCAGATCTTGTTCTCCGCTCTGCGCACCACTCGCTGCCTCTTGTTGTCTGCTCCCTGGGACTGTGCCCCCGCCACAGCCCTACCTCAGCACAGCCCCTGGGCTCCGTGGGCACCGGCCTTGCTCAGAGCGCACCCTGCACCGCGCAGGCCCTCAGGACTCGGCATACTTGGAGTCCTATTTCCTTCCTGGCAGCGCTGCCGTGGTTGTTCTGTGCTGCCAGAACAATTGCCGCATGAAGGCGGACGGCTCCAGACTGTAAATTGCAGCGCTGCCCGCTCACTGGTGTGACGGCAACGCCACGCACAGATGGCCCCTGTTCCTGCTCGTCCCACTGCCGCCCGAGCTGAGCACACACTGCGGAGGGCTGCAGGGCTGCAGCACATCGGGGTTTGCCAGCAGTGAGAAAACACAGAGTGAAGTCATGCTGTGAGAAAGCAGCATAAGGTGAGGAATGCTGGCGAGGAAAAAAAACAAAGATCCATGTCGGGTGGTTTCTTCATCACTCCTCATGCCTTTAACCTGTTACTGGCAGTAACTACCCTGGCGAGATCTCTTTCTTTCACTGATATTGGGGTGGATCCTGGCACCTCTTGCTAAGCGAGGAAAAAGCCCTGGGTAGCGATGACACCCTGCCGCAGCTGGGCCACTCAGGATGCTCTCTGGTATTCTCATGTAGCCCAGAGAGCACTGCTGGCTATGCCAGCCCCAGTGCCACAGCAGGGATGGGCCGTGAGCAGGAGCTCTCCCATCTGCCTGGTGAGAGAGCATTGGCCTCAACGCACAGAGAATGCCAGAGTGCTGTTCAGAGAGGGTGAGTTAACAGTCTTTGCTCTGCTCCAGCACAGCACAGCAAGTGTCTGTTGATGGCACAGTCAGCAGCCCCCTGTCTCTGTCCCACAGTAGGAGCACAGGCAGTGGCTGCCTTCACCTACCTCACCAGGAGCAGGAGGTGGAAGGAGGGCCAGCAAAGGGGCTAGGCTAGGTGGAGTATAAAGCAAAAAGCCTCCCTTACTTCTCCGTTGGGCCATGGTGCTTGTGAGGGCTTAATACTGCCCCTGCTCAGAGGCCCCTGAGCTTTCTTACTTTTTCTACTCTGCAGCCTTTGAATGCAGCTGTTCACTAGTATTAATTTAAAATAGCATTCTGCAGGTTCTGTGTTTTCCCTTCGACTCAGTCCACAAATAATGTTCTTGCTCTCTGCCAGGAACTTAATTTCATCCATATCTGTAAAAAGATCAAGATAAAATACACTTGGATCAAACAATGGCCTAAGCTGGCACCAGACCTACTGGATTGCCGGCAGAGACTCAGAGAAGCCTTCTCTTTCCCCTTCTCACATCACAGATATACTGCATTGTTTCTTGCTTTACCCCTTATCATCCCTTTTCTGACTGATTCCCCTTGGCCTGGAGCTTTTAAAACTAGCTTTGCATTCAGCTGCCGAGTATAATCGTTTTTAATAAGGAGCCATAAATTTTAAGATGGGAAAAATAAGGACTGGAAGGTACTCCTTGTGCTGGCAATGCAAACACAGGGAACGCGCAATGGACAATCAGTCCCTGCATCTCTGGAGCACACCCACTTCACACCTTCCCACGTGCTCTTAGATGTTGTAAGACTTCCCCTTCTGAAAAAATCAAAGCAGTTCACAAGGAGAAGGTACAGTCACTGCCCTAATTTACAGGTGAGCAGAGAGACGTGTGAAGCTCACAGCTGTCAGGGAGCCCAGGCTACCGAGTTCAGACAAGAAGCTCCCCAGAGAGGACACTGGCACTCAAAGCTGCTCACCCCAATAGAAACACAGGAAGCAATGGTGAATTTTAGCCCCAGACAGGGACTTTCCCCAGAGCTGAGGGCAGGTGTGAAATGACTATTTCATTTCGGTGAAGCTCTTTCCAAGACAAAAGGAGAAAGTTGTAACCCTCCTGAGTAGAGAATGAGAACATGTCTTTATTTTTTATGAATAACTCTTTACCTCCAAAGCATGGGACTAGCGAGGACTACTCCCATAAACAACTTCTTATCATAGGATCATACAATCATAGAATGGCCTGGGTTGAAAAGCACCACAATGATCATCTGGTTTCAACCCCCCTGCTATGTGCAGGGTTGCCAACCAGCAGACCAGGCTGCCCAGAGCCACATCCAGCCTGGCCTTGAATGCCTCCAGGGATGGGGCATCCACAACCTCCTTGGGCAACCTGTTCCAGTGCAGGTTGGAATGAGGGCTCCCTTTCTTTCTTCCCTTGCCCTTGCCTCTGTGGGTCCACTCATTACTGAAGATAACCCCAGACACACACATGCCATTGGCCTACTTCCATATTTCTCTAAATGGTGCTCACTGTGGCACACACCTGCTATGTAACACGGACAGATCTGGGTTTTTTTTTCAGATCTATGTCTTCTAGTTCTTTTTAGATACATTAATCAAAACCTTAAATCATCATTTGTTACTGAGTTAATTACCAGTTATGACCACTCAGCAAATATTTTAAAGAGCTGACAGTAGGAAACACCCTGCCATGTGTGGTGTACAAGAACAGCTCTTGAAAAAAAAAAACACACAACTCTACATTAAGGAAAGAATCATTTGTAGTGACACTTTCGGGCATCCTTTCCTCTTAATGGGTGGGCGTACAGAAATATGTGCAAAAATGAAGCATTCATTCATTCAGAAGAAGAAGCTTCTCAGAAACTTCACATACTTTTCAGAGGTAGA
Source organism: Chrysolophus pictus (assembly GCA_037305975.1). NCBI lineage: Eukaryota > Metazoa > Chordata > Aves > Galliformes > Phasianidae > Chrysolophus > Chrysolophus pictus. The sequence continues at coordinate 151,454,870 of CM074576.1, forward strand.
AGGAAACAAGTCATATTTTCTTGAGTAGCTTCTCTGGCTGAGAAAGAAGTTTTAACCTGAAGTTCAAGACTGGACTCAGCTGTAAGCTGTATCTTTTAAATCATACAATGTTTATTTATAGAATGTGCTGTCCTTCCCTAAGCCTAAATTCCCTTCAACTCAGTGTCTTCTGATGGGCAGAGTCAGTGCTGCTTTGTCATTTTTTGTTGAGAGATGGGGTTTTTTTTTACAAGCTATTTAGAAATGTCTCTTCCATTTTACTTGCTTATATATCTCTCTGCTGTCTGGCCAGCTTGTGGCTGATAATCCTCAGTGACTCACAGATAAAACCTATTTAAAAAAACCCAAAGTAGTGACGCACCAGATGTGCAGTGAAATTTTAAAAACATGCTATGACTTTTTAGGAATACATGCAATTAATATTAAACAGATGCCTGAAGTTTCCTGCACAGCTGTTTCTCTATTACGTGTCATGACTTTTAATGGCACTGAGGTGAGACATACAGACATGAGGAAATGCAAGTCTATTCCAAATTCAAGCTTCTAAAATTCTTCTAACAAAGAAGAGGAAAAAAAAACCAACAAATCCTACCAAACCTCTCGTGGCAGAAAGTGGAACGTTTTTGTGAAGCTCTGGTGCTTCACAAAGCAGATGATAAAATACGTCTGCAAAGGTAACATATAAGATGTACTGTTTTGTATTTTATCAACTTTAGTAGGCACAATCATCTTTATTAGCTTCCTCTAATATATTTCCTTTTGAAGCAGAGATCCACTCTATGTGGATGGCTAAGAGTAGAACTGGATTACAATGCTGCATTTTGTTCCAGAATCCCTCTTGCTGTGTGTGAGCTGTTTATACAAACTGAGTAGGTCTTTTTCCAGGGAAGCTTGTCTACCAAGTTTCAATTTCCTTTTATTGGATCTACGAGCCCTTTATTACTCCTTGAAAGGCCTCCTTGAAACTGATGCTGTCAAGGCCCCCACGGACCTCCATGACAGACGAGGTGGCAGCACTACTACAGGGGCAATCCGCTCTGGCAGCCAGAACTGTTGGGAGCATTTAGTTCCTGCTGGGGCATGTTCTCTCCAAGGATCAAGACTTCGGGACAGGATTCATTTAATCTGCCATGAAGGATGGGGTTTGTCTCAGTAAATGTACATACCTACAGCTGAGGCAGGCATCTATTATAGTCAGTAGGATATGAGTTCATCTCATCCTACCAAAAATCTATGGATAAGTAGATGCGTTGCTCCCAAATCTCCTGCTCCTGCTTCTCTCTCTTGACTGTAAAAGGACACAATAGGGATCAGCTCTGATGTCAGTGTCTCTACTGTAGATGTCTAAAGTTAAATTGATCCTTCCCTGGCTTTCTAAAGACAGGTGGCTGGTCAAAGCAACTCATCGAAGTTCCTCTGATAATCAGAGGAAGAGATCCTTCTGGAACATGTCACTTAGATCTGCAAAGTGGACAGAGCTGCCCACAGTGGTGCCATTGTTGCTCTGCTGGCTATAGGAGAAGCCTGGGCCAGGTGTCTGATCTTCAGATGGGGAAGGTCAGAGGGGAAGAAGCCAGGTTCCTGTTTCACAGGGTTACATTGCTTCAGGATCACACCCTCATATGTGTGTCCTCACCCATCATCTCAGTCAGGCTCATCTTTTGGCTGGCATGGTGTTTTCACATTTCTTGGATATCTTTTCTGTCTCTCAGGTAAAGCAGGTAAAATGATGAAGGAAAGCCCCCATCTGATAAGAAACTCCACCCCAGGAAATAGTCCTCACCTGGAAGGCACAGTCCCTGCTCCTAACCACTACAGTCCATCTCAGGAAGATTTCCTGTGGCCCCAGGTGCCTCCAGCAGCAGTTGCTGTCGCTCCCTGTGTCCCTTTGGAGGCTCGTTATAGTTATGACATTTGCCCTCTCGCTATTCATTGTACCTTCTATGGGGAGTCACAGCCAGTTTATCAGCTACTAGGAGCATGCTTTGTGGGCTGAAAAGCAATTTCCTTTTCTCCTCTTGTTGCAGGATCCTAAGAAGGGTTTGATTTATGCCATCAGTTTTAGATTTAAAAATCTTCAACTTCACCTAGGTACATTTCCTGGAGATCGGCAATGCTTAGTATAGTAAGCATTTAGTAATGCTTAACAGATGAGCAATTCTGTTATGGCATATGATTGTCTTCTGCAAACTAGGCCTAGGCTTTTCCTGCCATGTTAGTAATAGCCAATGTCAAATGATGCCGTTCCTCTTTTCCTCCTTTTCTTACAAAGCTGATGTCCCCAGGAGAGTTCATGGCAGCAAACATGGCAATCCTGCTTCTGATCAGCTACACTGCTGGCTTACTTTTGTGCAGCGCTCCCACTTTGTTGCTGTAATGGCCCTTAAAAACATTTGCCAACATGCTCAAGTACAGGAGAGCACAATGGCACTACGGAGAAGTGGTAGCTTTTTGATGGAAAACTCTGCTGTTTGCTGGGGAACTGACATTCACCACTGCCGGATAACAGACTCAACAGGGAACAGTCTTTGTTATTTGATTTCTGCTGGGCTCATCAGAAGTGCACTACAGAGTTGGTTACTTTTGCCATGCCTACACTGCTGCCCGGGTACAGGTGCCTGCACCTGGCCATGTGCACAGTGCCTCCAGATGCAGTTCCTGTGTTGTTACGACCAGTGAAGCCCAGGCTGCCTGCAGAACTGGTCTGGCCTGGCAGCCTGCCACATTTAAGTCCTCCCAGAGGACTTTTCTGCCTGATACTGCTGGGTAGTACCGCCATGGGGTAAAGAGGACACAGGAGCAAGCAGGCTGAGGGCACTGCACATCTTCTGCATCTAGGAGAGAGAACTTCGCACAGGTGAATGGTGAAGAATAATACAGACTGAAACATGTCACTAGGGCCCACCATGAGGGGCTGTGCAAACCCACAGTGGAGTGCCCCCAGCAGGGGCAGGCAGGCACATGCACCAAGGGAGGAGCACACGCCTATGTGTTGCGCCCAGCACTCATCCATTGCTATTCCCCATGCTTGAAATGTTTATTTTTATAACACTTAAGAGAACAACCTGCATTTCTTAGATGAGACACTCCAGAAGGGCTTTGAAGCAGCCAAAGTTTCTGTTGACTTTTCATTTTGTTTCCCAAGGAACCAGCTATTTTGGGTGCGAGTTTCTCCAAGCCTGGCTGCGTACTGACTCACAGTCCCACAACACCAGAGTTGGGCGAGTCCCTCACAGCACTCACAGCAGTGGGGAGGTTGTGTCAACCAGTGAAGTCCTCCAACTCCATCAGAGCTGGATTCAATGGTTCAGGGTCAGACAGGAGGTTAAACAAGTCCCCAGACTGGGGCCAAAACTCAGCAGTTGGCCTTGGATGAGGTGGCCGGGGTGGCACATGTCCCTGTGTCCCAACACTGACCTAGTGCTCATGTCCTGCACACGGCGGTGGTGATGGCTGCGTGTCCCTCACGCGGTACTGGGTGGGTAACAGCCATGGCCAGGAGCGTTTGCTGTGGGCAGTGCGTGGCAGCGTGCCTGCTGGCACTCCTCTGGGATGACGGCTCTGCTTCAGTCACTCACGGCTTGTCATCTCGCCAGGATCTCTCGCCTCCTGGGATTAACTTTTGGAAATGGCAGCTGAATGCCCTGTGAGCAATGTCCCTTCTAGGAAAGTGTGTTAAACCTGGACCCAGCCTGTCAGCTGGATTTCAGGGTGAAATCTGATGTGTTGACTCTGTCCACCTAGTGAAAGAAAAAGAAGAAAAATAAAAATCCTACCTGCTGTGGTACCTGCTAAGGTCAGGATGGATATCTCCTGACATGAGGTCTCATGGTAGGGACAAGGAGGTACTGGGAAGCAGCCTTTGGCTCCAGAGCTCATTCCCTCCTTTCCTGCTCCTGTTACATTTGTCCCCCTGCTCTCTGTTGCCATCATGCTGACCCACGTGTTCCTCTCTGCACTGTTTGCTTTTACTGCTGTCTTTACCAGGAGCTCCAGGAGCTGACTCACCAGCCACAGAGGCAGGGACTGACAGCCTTTGGCACAGAGCCTGCTCTGGGGCTGAACCAAAACGAAATCATGGTCCTCAAATTCACAGCAAACTGTTCAGCCAGTCTCTGGGTTTCACTTCCAGTTTGGCTTTCTTCAGATGTATGCCATTGTTCTCACGTGCTTCTGTGATGTGACTTTTGCTTTAGATGGATAGCTCCCGTCATTTTTTGTCCTTTGGGTCTGCGGGATCCAAAGACGGGGTGCTGGGTGAGAAGACCCTTGTGTGTCACAAGTAGAAAGCCCTATGCTCTGCCTCCTCACGGTGCTCTGCTGAGGCTTCTGTTGTACCCTGCTCCAAAAGCAAACGTTGACGTGGCAAATAACCCAGGACTCGCTACCCGTGAGTCGGGCTCCTCTCATGGGAAGCCTGCATCGTTCTGTGGGTTGCAGCCTGAAGTCGTTTCTCATATTTTGCTAAGTCAGGGCCGGCAATGGAGAGGAAGAATATTTAATTATGGAGGCTCATTTCACATACAGACATCCGACCCGAAGGCACAGAGAGCCCAGCGTGAGGCAAATAAAATTCCATCAGAAGGCTCGATTTCCCAGGTCCATACGTGGCTGGCTTGTTAATGCTTTTTCTCAGAAATCTTTATTATGGAGCACAGGGGCGTGTGCTGATCACACGCTGCTTCTTGGAACTTGCTGGGAGGCGCCGCACTGGGAGGTAGCTCGGGACAGGACTCTGAACAAAAGGTGTTGCTTAAGCATTTTCCAGAATAATCAAGCACTTGTTATGCAGTCTGCTTAATAACCTGAAAGAAGGATCCTTATCAGGAGGCTCCACATGTTCTAGCTGTTAACTGCTTTCAGAATTCATATAAAAGCTAGCAAACGTGTCCATAAAAATAAAATTACCTCACAGAAGACGGTATCACCGAGGTCTGCCTGCTCAATTAATTGGAAGTTGTATTGTTTCCTGTTAGTAGGCCTTTATATCTTTTTACAGGGCTGCTGTGTGCCCCTCAGGATTCAGAGGGCAGTGAATGGGCTGTGTGTGCTCAGTGCTGTTCCCACCACGGTACTCTGAAGATGAATTGGGGTGGTTGGCTCGGCCATGCCAGCTTAGGTCAAACAAGAGCCTTTGGAAATTGGGGGCTGGGTTGTATGTGTTGGGAAGCACCGTGTTCAGGCAAGAAAGGTATAAAGGACCAGCAAAAAACACTTTCTGACTTTCTGCAGTGGGACATGACAGAACGTATTGCTGCAAAACCAAAATGAACATTGTTGGAACATAATAAGCTCCGTGTGCTGCTTCTTAGGGAATGATACTCAGCGTGCATGCACAAAGAAACCATGCTGCCCTGTGAGAATAACTGAGTGACTCCCTTAAAAAACCCCAAACTAGCAGTGCAACAATTGAAGATTACAGTCAGTAACAATAAGAGAGAATGATTGAGATTGCATTTAACAGCAACATGCAGATGTCCCGGGAGCTAGGAGGCTGTGCACGTTTTAAAGCCAGAATGGCTAACTCTGGGGCCTAACCTAGAGCCTCGTGCCATGAGTCAGGCTGGCTCACACCTGCCAGGTGGCCAACAGCAAGGATCCAAAGACACTGTTCATCAAAAAATACGCCTGACTCTGGGTCTGGTCATGGCCAACAGGATGTGTGGCTGAGCTGTGCTACCAGCTGACCTTGTGCTGCCTGCCCCTTAGCCCGCTGGTGGCCATGGCCATGGGGTAGGTGTGTTTGGGGCTGGGCTCACGCTCCTCACCAAGGCTTATGACAGCACTCAGAGAGCAATGGCAGCCAGCAGCTGGGCAGCTGCATGCCCTTTCTGCTGAGCAAGCTTGCTGCTGGTTTGTGAGAGCTCTGGGTCAAGGGCTTGGCTTGTTCCATCCTCTGCCCTTTTCTGCTTCTCTTTTATTCTTCCTTTCTCACGACACTGATTTTGAAGTGCAAAGCAGCACTTGAGGCAAAGAGGACCCCATAACCCAGAATGCTTTCTGCACCCACAAAAACCCTTTGCGTTTTATTGCCCCAAATTCATAAAGACTGCTTTTCAAAGGGAGGTAGTAAAAGTACCACGCTTCAGCAGGTTCCAATTAGAGACGGCCTAATCCAAAGCGCATTGAAGTCAATAAGAGACTTTTTGTCTCCTTTCTTTTGGGGCCTGGATCCAACATCAGTGTCAGAAATGGCATCTGCAGCACGTGCAGGCATTTTAATGCTGTCTCCATACAGAAGTGCCAGGAGCCTTCCTGCACCATCAGCTCTTTGGTAACTGCTCCGCTCCACTGAGCATTCAGCCCTCCCCGACAGCTTCAAAGGGAAATTACCAATTCATCTGTCTTACAACTAAGATGCCAGGTTCAGAAGTGAATTCGGATAAAAAACATCCTTATTTTTTTAATCTGGAAAGATATTTTGAAAGATTATTTCCATTTCCAGCAATTGTTCCTCTCTCTCAGGAAAGACACTGTGTTCAGACTAAAAAGAAGCCAAATTACTAGGTCTATTTTTAGGTCTACTTACCAAGTGATAGACACCTTGAAGGCCAGTCTTTTTCTCATTTAGTGAAATCCGGAAATTCACACACACACACACACATACACACAGACACACACATACACACACACACACAAAAAGACTGTAAATTATTGTAAATTATTGTAAATACAGAAACCTTTTAGGAACTGCCTTTTCAGCTCCACTTCTGCTATGCCTCAAGATTAGTTTATGGCCATTGAGAATACAGAAGCTTATAAATAGTTTAGCTCTCAGAGCTTGTTTTTATTTCCAGTAAGAAACAAAATAGGCAGCATGACCATATTTAGAATAAGATCAGCATGCCATTTATATTCTTTGAATATAATGTGACTTTTGTTTGTTTTTCCAGCCTTCAGCAAAATGTTTTATTCCATAGATCGATGGCTGTCGTAATACATGAGTCAAGACGGAAATTTCCCCCACATCATCTCGGAGAAGCAGCTCAAAGATGACTGCATTTTAGTTCTCCTCTACATTCCAGCCCTGTTTAGATCAATGTGAAGCCTAAATCATGTGGTCATGAGGTCCCTCCTTTGTGATAATCCATGTTGCTCTGTGCAGGTGGGAAGTACTGCTCTTAGCCCTTTCCTATTGCTATGCTAAGAGTCTGCCTCTACTCTCCGAGTACAAAACAAGTTTTTGTAAAGCCTACTTACCTCTGAAGAGTTAAATGGGATCTGAGCATCTCCTTTATAAGTCAAGGAAGAAAAGCAATGGCTGCTTATTCCAGGAGCTAGAAGTCAAGCCATTCATTTTTGTAGAAGACCCAGGAGCCACCTTTGCTTTCCTCTCTCAGGGCACCTAAACACTGCCGCAAACAAGTATAGAGCAATCACACCAGTTGTGCTCAAAAGCCTTTTTTGGCTTCAGCTAAGAAACCAGGACACAGTTGAAAACACTTGAACTGCCACCAGGCGAGATGACCGCTGTGGGGGCTGTTCCCATTACCGTCCCTGGGGCAGGGAGCAGCTCCTACCAGCCCTGGGTTGTCACCCAAAGTGTGAAGGTAGAGATGGGGACACTCGCTGATAGAGCTGTTTCCCCCTGAACAATGCTCGAGTGCAGGCTTGCCTCAGAGTGACATTTAAACAAGTAACATTTGCTCCCAAATTAGCCAGAGAAGAATAAACATTTTAAGATCTCTTGGCTGTGCTAAGAGAGAGAATGAGAGGCGTTGCTTTACATCTGAAGAATTAAATTGTCTTAATTACATCCTCGTGTAAAATAAAGCATTACATACAGAAGAAAAATATTTTTAAGTAGATGGAAAAATCCACTGGGTTAAAGGAATACTACTGTCAAGTTTAATGTGTCCCTGTATTTGTGTGGTGCAAAAACAAGCCTTAATAAAACTGAAGAGTCTAATAGAAACATTTCCATGAATTTAAAAATAACAGCAATGGAAACAGTCTCATAAAACAAGTAAACCTCTCCCTTCAGTATTTGCAGCTCAAGTATTACAGCATTAACTTTGGGCCTGGGAACGTGAAAGCAGCTATAAATTATGAATTAGGTGCTTTGTCAGGATACCTGACTGGTTAGGAAGGCTTCTTTGGCATGAGACTTCATACCTGTTCCAAGCTTTTTTCTTTAAAATGCTCTAAATATAGTTGTGTGTAATCTGACATTGGCCTTATGAAAGAAGAATATAAAATCCCAAGTCCATGTGGAGAAGAAAATAGCAGGACCCTGTGAGTGCACCACCCATCCTACTGCTTCACTGCAGGACCGGTTGTACTGCCGCATTCAGGCTGTGCTAATTGGGGATACCTCCCCATGCAGCCAGTCTGTGTTCAGACTTGGCCCATGCCGACTCAGAACAAGACAAGGTCCTTGCATTTATGTGACTGGGAGCTGCATTCCTCCTGTAAGTCATGCTTTCAGTATTTCGTCCTGCTCCACATCTCCCTCTAAGCTGCTGCCAGGGACGCCGCTCTGCCCCTCTTCCCTAACATGCATGTCACACCGGTGCTCATCTCGTGGCAGAACAGGTTCAGAGTCCTCACACTCCTTTCTCTGCACCGTGTCTATGCGAATTTGCCAAATGTCTTTGTATACCTCTAGGAGTTTTTCAACAAAAAGTATGTGCTGGCATGAAAGCATCATAAACTAGTAAAATAAGTAACATGGCCTAAATTGATTTAAACTGTTTATTTGGGACTTGTTGATAGACTTAGACTCTGTAAATAGCTGTAATAGGATATGATTAATTAAGATCTGAATGAGGTATAACAGGATCATGATTTACTGAAGGTAAAAACTGTACACAGAAGACTACCACCAGATCACTTCAGGATCTGCAGGAATTGCCAGGACATGTTTTCTCTCTTCATGCTTCTGGAAAGCAAGGCAGATGTCTCCTGAAAATGTCTTTGTTTTTCCTACTTTCCCATCTTTGGGAAATGGCTTCAAAAATCAGAGTAGAGGAAGAATTAAAAAAGAAAAAAAGGCAATAAAGCTCATTTTTTCTCTAGTAAAGATTTCTGACAAGCCTGTTAAGCTGTTAAATTATATGGAGCAGATCCTGTAGGATGGGAAGTTATTTGGCAATGACTCTGTATAGATGAAATGGTCTACCAGAACTTGCTCATAAATAGACCTGGAAACCCTGCACTCAAACATTGTTCCTCATTTACAGTACAGTAAAGTGCCCATAAAGAATTAACATGTATTTAGCCTTTTGCCATCAGGTCTCTAAGAGCAGCTGGTTGCTTCTGTTGCCTTTGCAAACATGCTATAGTACAAAGACTCAGCAGACATCAGTTTATCTTCCAGTTTACTAGCTGAGACAAAGATGGGAAACTTAGAAGTCATCTCATTTCTTAGGCACCTTCTCTGCCTATCCTCTGGTCACTTTCCTGCTGCATATCTTCCCAGAGAATTCCCTACCCACACTGACACAGTGTCTGACTCCTTGGAGAAACCTACACCTATTAAACTATAATGGGAAAAGACCTCACGAGCACACCAGGTTCCTGTTACTCCCTCTTAGGGCCAGTTTGAAAGGTAGAGTAAGGTGACAAGAAATGATATGTGCTAAGACTCTGACAAATATGACACAGGTCACCTGCAATAGCAGTAACTGCTGTATAATCACTGCATTAATAACAGTGTTTATTCTCATTTCTGACTGGGATATCAGGGAATTAGCATGGAACAGCAGTAAAAAAGGCATTTAGTCCATAGTGCAGAAAACAGGTTAAATCAAGTGTTGCTTCCACAGGGAAATGGGAAACTTTGCTGAACCTACTGCAGGGCCTCCTGTGTGCAAGGACTTTAAGTGTCTCCCTATATCCCCACTGGAATAGTACAAGAGCAAAGAAAGAGGAAAGAGTGATCCATTTTTTAATGCCTGCTAAAAAGAAACCTGGCATGAAAAGAATTACAAGTCACAAGGTGCCACAGGAAACTGAAATGTAGCAACTTAAAATCACAGTTCTCAACCCCAGTTTTGCCAGTTTGATGCAATCTTCAACTCCTCTCAGTATGTATTTAATTTAGCAAAGTTCTTGAAAGCTCCCAATGAATGGCAAGGCTTTACTCAAGCAGGTACTGCATCACAGAAGGATCCACTTCTTCTGCCATCAGACTGGCTTGCAGACTTTGGATTGTTGCATTTTTCCCAAAACGCTGTCTCCACAGTACAAGTGCAGCTACTATCTGTGACTGAATGTTGTGAGGGTGATTGACTTTACATCGATAGATGTCAGTATGGGACAAACCCAAGCACAGAACAATATGCTCCCATTCGGGTCCCAATCTCTTCGCAAGCTTGTTCATCTGTTGATCTGTTGGTGAACTCTTCAAAATATGTGGGGCAATTTCGGTGTCATCTGTAAAAAAATGCAAACACACATCACTAGGCAATGTTGCAAATATTAACACAGAACCTTGACAAGGAGAGAATAAGCAAAGCTGAGGTGAAATAATTTATTAATTTGAGAAACAGCAAGGACACTCAACCGGAAAAATGAATTACATAATCAAATACAAGATTAATTAGAGGAAAACGAATGCTCAACGGACCTTATTAGAGAGCCTGGAGCTTTTGAATGCCAATAATCCAGATATCAGAATTCTACTCTGACGCCAGAACTTTCAAAAGTAATTATAGATTTTGGGGGAGTGAACAAGAAAGGTTGTAAAGGAACATGCTTCCAGCAGTAGGCACATTCTGAAAATCAGCCTTGCTGTACAAGTATGACAGCGACACATCCAGTCCTGTCTCTCTGTTTATACACATCAGAAATAACTGATTCCTTAGTTACCAGAAAGTCTTCAGTCTCCTAGGATGCTGCTTACCCTTTGTTCGCTGTCATATATAGCAAAATCATCTTTGGGTGGCCAGCTTTGGGGGCTTTTCTTTTATTTGAATAAACCCTAACAGTGCTAGGATTAATTACTGCTGAGGAGAGAAATAGGCTCTTCTAGAATACAATTCGTATATTTGAAAGAAGATGTTTAAAATAGACTAGATGAATTACTCCTCTAAAAACGCACATTTCTCTCCGTTGACTATAAAAGGAGTGCTGGGTATAAGCTCACATGTTGACGTCGATGCTGCAAACGCCCAGCGCTGGTGAAACAGTTCTCTGCCTGTAAATTCAAACCACAGACCAGTTGCTTTGAAAAGGTGTATCTAGAAAAGCAGCGTATCTGCAAAACATATTCACTCTCCTGTACCTTTTGAGATCACAAGCTGTAATGAAGAGTCAATGCAAGCTGCAATTGCTACTCTACTCTTGTCACTGAAGATACTGCGGCAAAACAGAGCAAAAATAACCTCAGGAAAATGCTAATTATAGCCTGCCAATCTGAAACAGCAGCCTCCCTCCAGAAGAGCTGCTTTGCAAAATCTAATTTATAGCTCCAATACCCTGCTCAAAGTCTCTGCCACAGCAGAACAGCAACACTAGAAAGCACTACTCCACTGTCTCAAAACAAAAATTGTTTTTGCATATAACACCCAGAGCCTGCGAACATTCGTACCGTTGAAGCCCAATCACACATGAGTGTTGTATAGAGCTGTTTTGAGTAAAGGCAAAATTGCTTTCTGGAGAGCATCTAGGTGTCACAGCTTTGGCTGGGATAGAGATTTTTTTTTTTCCTAGATGTTCATGCAATGCTGTGTTTTGGATTTTTGATGAAAATAGTGTTGATAACAGACGGATGTTTCCATTGCTGTGGAGCAGTGCATGTACAGAGCCAAGGACTTTTCAGCTCCTCGTGCTGCCCTGGCAGCAAGGGGCTGGGAGGAGACAGAACCAGGACAGCTGACCCAGACTGACGAAAGGGATGTCCCATACCATACAGCATCATGGACAGCAATAAAAGCCAGGAGAATGAAGGAGGAAGAAGTGGATTTTCACAGTGATGGCGTTTGTCTTCCCAAGAAACTATTGTGCACAATGAGCCCTGCTTTCCTGGAAGAGGCTGAACACCTGCCTGGTGATGGGAAGCAGGGAACGAGTTCCTCGCTTTGCTTCACTTACGTACGTGGGTTTGTTTTACCTAGAAAACTGTCTTTATCTCAGGCCCTCGGGTTTCTGCACTTTTCCCTTTCCAATTCTCTCCCCCATTCCACCTGGGGAGTGTGAGTGAGTGGCTGGGTGGTGCTGAGCTGCCTGCAGGGTTAAACCACACCACTAGGGCCTCTCATCTCCTGGCTGCCAAAGGAACTGGGGCAGTGGCTGGTTTTTGGGTAGGGCACAGGTCAGACAGCTTTCCTGCACAGGTCCCAGCCACAACAGCAAAGGCTGAATGTCCAGACCACCTTTCAGCTTCAGCGGCTTCTGAGACAGAAGGGTTTGTGTCAGGTCAGTGGCTCCAGCCCTCATCACAGAGCTCAAGAACACCTCACTTCCTCCCAAGAATGCATCTGCAAAGACAAAGGCTCTGTAGCATGCAGGCTGCACATTTCGTTGTCGATGTCAGCAGTGGCAAAGGAGCCTCTGCGGCCTGTCACCCCAGCACAACTCTCCTGAAGAAGGAAGAGCAGCACCAAGGGGCTGCCCCCCCATTACACACAATGCCAGTTCCACGGGCACATCGAGACCACTGAGTGTCTGTCATGAACGCAAAAGTGAACGCAAGTATTTGATAATAAGTACGATTTACAATAAACTCAGCTACCCTGTGCTGCAGCCAACAAGATTTCTTGCTATTGAACCCACGTACTGTCTCAGCTACTAAGCAAGAACTCCGTGCCCAGGAGGAGGACCTGCCAGCCCAAGATTTTTGCTCTCACATTGAGATTTTTACATCTCGTGTTCACTAGCAAAATGATTTTATGGTACTGAAATGTGATCAAGCAGGGAGGCCTAACAACAATATATGTCAGCTTGTCCATCCAGCCTTTGATATCAGGCAGATTTTTTTACTACAACAAGTATCTTGCCTTCAGCCTGTTATCAGCCCTTTAATAAGAATAAGAATAAAACCCATCCAGGAAATCTTTTCATCTTGGGCTAGCATCTGATTCCAATATGGATGCAGGAAATTCTGGGACAGGAGCCAAATGTTAAATTTAATACAAAGGCCTGTTACTTTAGTCCCATTTTATTTTCTGTGATAGCTCTTTTTCAGCTCACTTCTCACTGAGAAAAAACCAAGACAAGTATTACATGACAGGCAACATTATTTAGAGGTATACAGAAATATTTAGTGAGATCATTTAGTTATGACAAATGTAAAATAATATAAAGGTTTGGATATGATCTATGATTAATAACACTCTTAATTTAATAAACACAAGGGCATTTCAGGTAAAAGGGAAATGCTTTTTCTGTCCTCAGCAACCAAGCTGCTTTGAACACATTGCAAAAACATTAAAGACAGCTTGTGTTGGTTATTTTTACTGCAGACCCCCGCTTACAATCTGCATTGGTCAGAAGAGGCTGAAGGAGGTAGCAAGACTACAGTATAAGTTCCAATTATGCAGATGCTCTGACTGCATTTGAAATATACATTCAGAAAACTAAGACCTAAATTTGCAAAGATATGAAGCTTTTCTAGCTTTAGGTGGGCCCAATATGAAGATATCTGTGTTAAAGATAGATACAGGCTTGTGGAATTCATACTGCATCGTTGGAAATGGGGAGAAGTGGGGCTTGTGGAGGGTGACCTGACTTGCAGCCAAGGTGCCACTGGGCTGCTTGTTCATTATTTTGCTATAATGGTGTGAGCTGTGTTTCACAGAAGGACCTGGAATATGCTGAGGGGTATTACAGAAAAGACCATTTGCGGTGTTTCTACCTCCAGAGAGCAGGCTAAGTGAAAGACCTCAACAGCTGTGGACATAGTCTGTTCTGTGAAGTGTCATGGCTGCATGCTGTGGAGATTGAGAGTCCAACCTTTCACTGCTCACACCGAAACCACCAAGCCCCTGAGAAATGGCAAGCTGACAGCTCTGTGCTGGGGAGCACACTGACTTGGGGCAGGGCTGCTCTAATGCCAGATTGCTGGAGCAGCACTGGGACCACAAAAATTCCTTTTCTCAGGGCTGAAAGCAGGGAGGATGCTCTCCACCCTGGATTTGGAGTTGGAACTGACCCAGAGAAAGAACTGTGGCTCCTCCTGTTCAAAGCTGCAGCACAAAGGGACAGGCTTCTCCCCTTCTCCACCTGCTCCTTGCCACTGGCTCTAGCTGGTCAAGGAAGATCATCCACCCTCAACCTTAATCCTAGCCATCCCAGTTGAAAACAAAAAGAAAACATTGACAACTACCAGCCTGTATGCTTCTGGACTGTGGTTCAAAGTGAGAGACATAGCCACGCTAGTGAGTGTGGACAAGAAACAGATCTGGATATAAACAGAAATTACCACAGACAGGGACCAAACAAAACAGAGTAACCCAGATACCAAAAATATGTTTGGGGCAAAAGCATCCGGTTCCCACTTTGGCATTCAGTTTTCTTCAAGACATTCCCAGTTTCAAGTGCAAAACTCCAGGATGTTGTAGCAATCAGGGGGATGGAAAAAGAAACTCACCCCAGCTCAGCCCCCCCTTGGGGCTTTGAATGTGGGAGCAAACAAGCTTGGTTCCAGCACGGGACGCAGCAGTAATAAGCGCTGAGGTGTTTTGGGGTGATCTGCAAAGTGCCCAGCTGATTCCTCAGAACCATCAGCAGCCTAAAGTGCTTTTGTCTGAAGGACTCTTTTCTGTGTAAATATGACTTTTCTGCGTGTGACCAAAAGCATCTGTTAAGAGTTTCAAAGATCCTTCTCCCTTATGCAGTCAATTCATTTTACTGGTTTTTGCTATCTGTTGTGTAAAAACTACTTTGATGGAAATGATGTGCCTGAATCCAAAGTACTGAAGAAGACCCAATCAGCTGCCACCTAATCCGAGAGGACGACTCCATAGGCAGTTAAGGACAGAGTTAGAGAGCCAGGAATAACTGGGCCCACCTGTTATCTAACCCCTTGGGATTAAGGTTAAAGCTGCCCCTTGGGAAAGGATGTTCTGGGGACTGGTCTCTGCTTTCAGCACTGCCTCTGTATTTTTATCTGTTAAAATGGCCATCTGCACTCACTGGATAAGAAAGCAGAAGCAGTCCTGGAAGAGACTGGAATCCAGGTCTGAGCTGCACATCCCAGTGCTGAGCAGCATGATAAAGCTCTACTTTGTTCTTTTTCTTTTGATTAGTAATTCCAGTAAAAAATAGAAAGATTTCCCTATGAAGGGTTAAGAACGCTTCCTAGCCTCCAGAACAGAGGCTGGTGGAGAGAGGGAAAACTCCTGGGAAGAAAGAGGTATGCTTAGACACAATAAAATCAAATGCAAGATCCTTGGCTGAAAGTGCTAGGCAAACACTCTTATTTTTGTATTATCACCTCACAAACAGGCAGGTGATTCTGGGCTTCAAATCTTGCACAGCTGGGAATGAGACTGCAGAAAGGAATAATTTCTTAGGCAGGCTTCTGGCCTCCACATCTCCTGTTGGTAGGCGTACAGTCCTTCAGTGATGTGAACTCAACTGCCTAGCCCTTTTTATTCTCTTGACACCCTTACCAGATCCTACTCATAATATCTAAAGAGTTCAAAGCAAGCATTTCAGAGTCCTCTTTAATCGTCTTTTCTGGCATCTGGAGTACACTTCTTCCCTGAGAAGTGTTAAAGCTGGAGCAAGCAGTCCCACAAGCACAAACCAAAAAAAGCCTTCCTTCCCCAGGTGTGATTCCCATAGCTGATTGACTCCTGCTTCAGCCAGTCCTCACAGGACCTGCCT
Organism: Chrysolophus pictus; assembly: GCA_037305975.1. Lineage (NCBI taxonomy): Eukaryota > Metazoa > Chordata > Aves > Galliformes > Phasianidae > Chrysolophus > Chrysolophus pictus. Next base: position 151,470,644 of record CM074576.1, read on the forward strand.
GGAGGCTTACTGATGAAATCACCCTTCTCTACTGCTGTAAGTAGGCAGGCTTCTTGAAACTGGCCAACAGGTTCAGAAGGTACTAAGGGTAGACATGTATGCATAACAGCCCTCAGAAGAGAACAGCACAGCTTTGCTTAATAGGAAACTATGTTACAGAAGATGGGAGCTCCCAGGTGCAAGGGCAGGTAGAACACCAAAGCTCATGTGCTAGCATGTGGAGCACTTCAGCTAAGGGCTGGGCTGGATAGGGCCCTGGGCATCCTGATCTACTTGGTGACAGCCCTGCGCACGGCAGCAGTGTAGAACTAGCTAAGGTCCCTTCCAAATCAACCCATTCTGTGGTTCTTTGATTCTATGAAAACATACGTAAGAAAGAACAGTTGCTGCTTCCCTCCAGCCCCCTCCAAACGCAGTGCACTTGTTCAACTAGTCTGAACAGCCGACCCAGTACTGAGCAGGTCCGGTCATGGTTGCCAGACTGTGCGCTGTGTATTTTGGCAGGTGCCTTATGTTCCAGGAATTATTTAATGACTAAGTGTCATAATAGCAAAAAAACCTGCGTATAATCATGTAGATTTGCTTTAAAGTGTAATCCCCTTGGGCCGAGCACAACAGCAGAACTGGATCGTGAAGCAGAACAACACTTGGAGGGATCAGGCTGGGACAAGCTTTCAAGAGCTTTGAGGTGGGGCTGCAGAACTTGAATGGGAAGGTGAGTGTGTAAGGCTGCTGATAACGGAGGGATCTGAGATTTTGGAGAGCAGCAGCCCTCTATGAGCTATCAGAGACCTTGGGTGAAAGGGAAAGAGGAAATTCTGAGTCCTGAGGGCTCCTAGCAAGTAATGTACTTCACAAAATCCAAGACCAGATGATGAAAGTGGTCATGGTGAGAAGGATGGAATGAAGAGGGTATCTGCTGGGTAACCGCAGGGAGTGGGTTGGCTCAATTTGTTAGAAGAGGGGATGGGAGGTGATAGTGGGTCTCCTTTTGTGGTGCTGCTCTTCCGCTTTCTTGTTCAGTTCTTCTCTCCCATCCCTGTCCTAACAGGCAGAATGGAAGGCATATGCCTGCCCTCTTCCTAGAGCATATCCAAATTCATGAGCATTAAGCCAGCCTGTGGCAATGAATGACTGGAGCGCTGAATGGGATGTACCATGCTAGATTTATTTGGTGGGCTTGCATGGAAAATGAAGCACTTATTCTGTCCTGTGCAAATTAAAAATGTTGAGGAAGCACTATAAGATTATTTCCTTGCTGTGAACCGTAGAAGGCCTGATTCAAGACCCATTCAAACACAAGAAACTAGCTCAAAACACTGATGAGTAAAAAAAAAAGTACAACAGACTGTCCGGAAGCCAACCTGTACTGCATAATTTGGGTGCTGTTTTCTTTTTTTTTTTTTGCTGTTGCAAATTATACATCAAACTGATTCAAAGGCTGGGAAGGGAACACTAGTAAAATGCAACAGCTCCAAATAATCATGCTCTGTGGAATATGGAAAAATATTTATCTTCTATATATCACCATGTAGGTTTTTTTTTTTTCTATAAATCTGTAAATATGGATCGTGCAGTCCATCCAGAAGAGACTATTCAAAACCACTGTAGTCTGCTTCCTGATGCCAGTAAGTTTCAAAGACTGTTGGACCGGGGAATGAGAAAAATGGAACAGTACCTTACAGTACCTGAACATGGAAATCTGACCCCATTATAGATATTTCTGTATATAAAATTAATACACCCAGATTAAAGTAATTCACCGAGGAAGATTAAAATAACTCAGAGAAGATGTACCGACTTCTGCTTTTAGCACATGCCCAGCTGTTTCTCTGTCATGGTGGCAGAGTGTGGTCGTTGTTCCATCTGCCAGTGCCTGCTGCCTCCTCTGCAGCTTTCTGCTCATTACTGAAAGGAGAGTCATACCTATCTCTTTCAACCCATTTCACTATCTCAGGGGACATCATTTAATGATGACTGCCAAAAATGCTGATCTCCACTTGGAAACTCCCTCTTCTTCCATAGAGTTGTGTCAACACAGGAAAACCCTGGTGATGGAAAACCTGCAGCTTTGCAGGAAGAATAGGCCCAGTTACCTTCCTAAGAATGCCTGGATAAATCCAGAATAAATACTATCTTCTCTAATGTAATCAAAATCAAATCGTTTTCATTTAAATACTCTGACAAAACTACAGAATGGAGTCTGTACTATAAGCACATACAAGGGGAGAAAGCTGCAGTAAAACAAATTTGACAGAGAATTTTATGTTCACCTGAGTATATGCTAAAGGTAGGCTTCACAGATGCAGAATTTTAAAGTTTCTGCAAGAGGATATTTTCTGATCTTATGAATACATGCAGTCATTAATATACAGAATGTGTATGATTAAAACCAACCTCAGCAATTAGAGATCGTAAAACACACTTACCCTTAAGTGTACTTCTATTACAGTAATTTACGTTTCCACTTCTCATAATTGAATTATCAGACATTAATCAAAATGAAAGTAAATATACGTTACGAAGATTGGCTGCGTTCTTCCACATCATGCAGGTTTTTAAAATGTGCTGCATAATAGAAAGGTCTCTGTTGTTGTTTTTTAAACAGTTATGAACCTAAAACTCTGACAGTCAATGTGTAGAAAAAAATGAAGCCATGATTCTGTGATAATCCCAGCCACAGCAACTTTAAATAGTCTCCCTCAAGTAAGGCCCTACCCGCCCCTGGTACCAAATTCAACTCCTTTCTGCTGAGATTATGCATTTCTACAGTAATATAAAGGTACATATATCTTCATTCACTGTAACCTCTTCATCTGCAAGCTCTGTAAAGCTTCATGCTTTGTAATGTTAAATAAACTTGTGATATTAGAGTAGGAAAAAAAGGCGGCATAAAATTTTGTACATCTACAGGCAATTCCAGAATGCAGATGTTTGTATTATGGCTCAGTACCAGCAGCTAATTCATGTTTTCCTTATCACTTACTAACGGATGCACAGTAGCTGTGGATGTGGTAGCAGACTAGTAAAACCTGAAACATAAACATTCATGACAAAAGGTTTCAATTGTTTTCTCACTATTCAGTTCCAGTAGCTGCATGGTTTTCCAGGATTTATTATTTGTAATGTGTCTAACATGTTTTTACCTCCACAATTTCTGCAGACTGTTAGCCTTCAGTATTAGTCCTGTTTAATCCACGTTAAACAGATTGACAGGGAAGTCCCTAAATAAATCCATGCTTTCAGCCTCTTCAGGCTGCAGGAAGCAATCCCTGGGTTTGAGGAGCTGCAGCTAATCCATTTTTCACTTTTCAATTGCTTTCTCTCGGGAAGAGCAGGGATGAAGTTTCAGCAGTTAATACCACGGATTTTGTTCTGTTTCTCATGAAAATTAAATAATTACAACCCTACCCAGTAGTTCTCTGTTGTTGCACGCTGAGAAATCACATAATTGACTGCATAAATTAAATGACATTTATCGATGCGTAAGAGGAAAAGAATTCCTGTGCAAAGAGAACACAAACACAAAAGGTTATAACGCCTGCTCCCTTTTCAAGCAGGATCAGCTAAGCATTACAGACACGACTGGACTGAATTATATTGTGTTTTATGCTTTTTTAGTTTTAGCATTATACGATACTGCTCTAGTACCTGAAGCGGAAATAAAATTTGCTTGATATTTCCCATGGATTTACATTTATTTATTTATTATATGTATTTACCTACACCATTGTTGTACAAAAATAAGCCACACACACAGCACTGAAGCCACAGCATCCTTGCAGTGATATTTCAGCTAAAAATTAGGAAAAATGTCTTCTCTGAAAGAGTGATGCTGCAGTGGCACAGGCTACCTGGGGCACAGGTGAGTCACCGTCCCTGGAGGTGTTCAAGAAACGTGTGGATGTGGCACTGAGGGACATGGTCAGAGGGCATGGTGGGGATGGGTTGATGGTTGAACGAGATGTTCTTAAAAGTCTTTTCCAGCCTTAATGATTCTATGATTCTACAACTCTTGATTCTATGATTCTGTGACTCCATGAATTGCATTAGCAAATTAAGCATGCAGCACTAAGGAAAAAAGAAACAAACATCCCGTTAACGGGAAGATTCTGAGGAACACCTGAGCTTGGAAGAACTGCATAAATACAAATAGTCAGCATTCAGATCTTGGCCAAAGATTTTTCCAAATATGCCTTGGAAAGTTTTATGGAAAGAACAGGTAAGGCCATGCTTTTGGAAGCCAAGTACAACTATGTGCTAGTACGAAGCTATCTGATAGCCTGCCAGAGCAGAGACAAGAGTCCCTGGGTTATATGCCATCAGTCACACCAAGAGTCAACTCTAGAAATAATGTTGAAAATCAAATTCTAAAGTTTGTCTGCGAATTTCTTTTTAATTTTGAATGCTCTGCAGTTCTGAGTGAATTCAATGGAGTTTGATAATACTCACGACACGTTCAACCATTAATTATGGGTCTGAACCATGTAGAGCCATCATTTCCCTCAATCAAGTCTCTTCTCTGCACTATCACAAATAATAATTAACAATCAGTGGTTGGTTGTACGAAGTCATGACGGTCATAAGGCACATTCGTATCTGCGGCAGACTTCTCATGGTTCCATAGGAAACCAGTGTTTATCCAGGTGGGCAGGGCAGCACTGACAGAAGAACTCACCCACTCTAAGTGCAAAACAAAGACAACTGAAGCAATTAATGATTATTTTGTCAGCTATGTGACAAACTCACCACACAATTTTTGTCGAGGGATTGGCACATAACTTCTTTTGACAGAAACTACTTGAATACTGACTTCAAATGTCTTTGAAGGAGCTGAGGCGCACATTAATTCTGCTGCTCCTCTGTGTGTAAGAGCCATAGGAGGATCCACGGGATGTTTATCTGCCGATAAGCACAATGAGCGAGTAAAGTTTTTACCGGCAACTTTCCTTCACAGAAATATTTCTAAAGGCTGAGGCATTTCAAAGATAAAATCATGCACTTGGACTTTGCTATAGACGTTTCTCTCATGCAACAACAAAGCTAGCACTGCCAACACGAAGGACTGTTCTGTTATATAACACAACTAGTCACACATTTTTCCCTTACAGAACCTAAACCAAACAGGACAACAAGCCATTATACTTAACCCTGATAAAACTACTCATTCCACTTAGAGATTTCTCGTCAAGCTGGCTATTCTTTTTGCCTTGGCTTGAGTAATCAGAAATATCAGAATCAAAGATCTGCGCAACAGATGGAACTCCGTTTAGAAGAATGCCTTTGGCTCATGAAGATCTTTGCCTGGCAGGTGTCAAACCAAAATTAATACTGCACATATTATGCTTTACCGAGTTTCAGATTTTAGCAAAGTGAGACTGCGTTCCTTCCTGACCACATATATTAATAGAACAAGCTGTGCAGAGCAAGCTAAAACAGTGCTATCATTATGCTGAATCCTCCACTGCTTGGCACTTCACTTAATCATTTACACCCATGCAAAGCAAGTAATCAAAACGCTACCAATGGGTCAGCTGAGCGTCCTTCTATAAACATTTTGCACAGGTGTGAAAGACTTCACCAAATGCCATAAGCAAGATGGACTTCCATCTTTCTGCTTCTTTTTTGCTCCTTTTCTTGCCACAGAACCTTTTTCCCTTATGAACTTTTTAGTAGAGTTTTTGACATTTTAAAATCCCCAGGAAAACCAGTAACTGGTACTAAAATGGACTGCTCAGCTGTGGCCGGGTGCTCCATAGGTACTGGTGTTCCCAAAATAATGGGGCTCAGCACCACAACCTGCTCAGGTGCCAAGTCACATAAAGATCTGGGAGAAATGAATCTGGAATCTCGTGACTTATTTGACACAGCTGGACTGAAAGCAATTCCAGCTGACTGATAGGACAGTAATTTTAAAGGGTCACAGACAGAGGACTTTCATTTATCTCTATGGCAAACGGGAGATTACATCTGCGGGTGTATACATTTGTGTGTATATATATAGATATATGAACATTTCCAACTTTTTATTAAAAAAAAAAAAAGATGAAAGTCTTAGGTATCTGCAAGTCAAATTCATCCCCTTTTTGATTTAATTTCCACAAATTCATTTTAGAGAACTGGCAAGCCTCCCTTTGAGAAATGGAAGTAAGAGTGCAGGTTTAGCCTACTGCACAAACCACTGTGCACTACAAGTTCTTGCCTTTCTTTCCCCTCTGCCTCAGTGCTGATCTCACAGCCGGCACGATGTGCTTGCTGGCACGCGTTGTGCCTGCCCTGGGATGCAGCACTCCGACCAACCGCGCTCATCGAGGGTCCCAGGACAGTACTGAAAGTAATGAGGTGACTCACAGCTGTAGCCATGCCCTTGAAGGCTGGGGGCCCAATTACTCTTTCTCTCTTAGGAACAGTATTTTGCCAAAGCAACTGAAGCGTATTCAAAATCAAACAGGCTATAAGCAAACACTCGTATTACTTAAGATATTTATATAAGATTTATGCCAGTATTAGTGGGACAATTCATATAGCAAACCTAAACATCCGAAAAAATCTTGTGCTTAAGCAATTAATTTTTATGTCTCGTGCATGCAGAGCAATGTTTTCCCTCACAGTTTCATAGTCTACTGGCTGTCAGATTTTGATCCAGAATCAAAATTTCAGTCATTTTGGCTTTTATGCATAGCAAATCAGAAATAAAAATATCTTAACATCAGAAATGAAAAGACTGGAAGATCAGACAGACCATAGAAGATTTGTTTTACTTGGTTTGCGAATTTAACGCAGCTCTGCTAATCTTAGTGAGACTGAAACAAAACCAAAAGGCGAAACAAGAAACTAAATAACTCTATTCTGTCACAGAGATGCAGAAATACAAACTATGCTTGTATCCCTGGGGGAGCCAAATCTGAAGCCATGCTAGGAACAAGTGAGAAGAGTTGCTTACTTGCTCAGCAGCTGAAAACTGCTGACATCATACCTACTTCCTAGAGGTAAAAATGGAAAAGCAATCTAAAAACATGAAAATAAAATTTTTTCTTAAGCAGACATCTCTTTAGTTAAACAAACTCAGAAAGATATCAGGATTTTTTTTATAATGTCATCAGTTGTCATGCCAGAACTGTAAACCTGAACATTTTTCTCTTCCTCTCTTCTTCAGATGTAAGTGCTACGTGTTGGTTGACTTTAATAAACAAAATACATGATGCAGTGACTTTTCTAACTGACCGTGGAGTCAGACAAGAAGAAATAGTTTGAACCTCACACACTCAACACCCAGTTGTGTCCGTGGGCTCCTCCCAGCTGCAGTGAGAACAACCAAACATTTCTGAGATGCAAGACTGATAAGTTCTGAGAAACTGTCCTCAGGTTTTCATTTGAGAATATGACACACCACATCAGCATATGCAAACTGAACTTTGCTGCTTAAAATACCACACAAACAGAGCCCTGCTACCTAACCTGACCTTCCATTTGCACTTCAGTGTGTATCAATATGTTAATAACAAGCGCAGGGGGGTCATGTGCAAAGTTTACAGGTTCAAGTGCAGAAAACAGATGAAAATCTGGCTTTCATGCTTTGGTTTTCCTTTGTTATGTAGGTCACAGCTTTTTAAGCCTAGGAGTTCTGTCCTGAAGATGCAGGACTAAATTATTTAAACATCTTCAATCAGTTTTTTATGTTGAAAATGTGGCCTTCTTGTCTACTTGAAAGAGGTCAACAAGAACATAAAGAATTATTTCTGACTCAGGCTTTTCAAGACATATTATTTAGTGGCATTTATACCGTATTTACATTGTTTGAACACTTTAGGCACGCCATGAGAAGGTCTTGCTGTGCACGTCTTACAGCCTAAAGATTTATGAAGGTACTCACTTCCAAAACAGTTGAGTGAGTTTGGATACTCAAGCTGAAAACTGCAAAGAGCCTGAGTGTTTTCAGGAAGTTCTGTACAGACAGATTGTGAAACCACAGACGAGAGCTTCAGGATGAGCATGAGAAACCAAAGCCAGGTCCAAAGCATTTGACTCAACAGACCTCTTCTGTAAACGAAGCAAGGAAAGCACAAGCCATTTTTAATACCATTTTTTGTGTCATTCAATTGTTTCCACACGCAACTGGAGAAACTCAGTCAACAAATGATGCTTCCATCTGTATGTGCCACGGGAGCAAGCTGTCTGTAGGGAACAGAAGTGTCTTTGGAACTACTGAACTGAATGTAGCAATCTCAAGCAACGTATCAAATTGTTTAAGATACACAACTGTAAAAAAAAAAAGTAGCCCTGTCACCCCGCAAACTGCTATTCCAAAGACAGTTTCATTAAGAAACACAGCTTGAGAATATCTATCAGAAAAGATCAGAGCTACATGCAGGGACAGCAGGAGGCAGCTGAAGCAATCTGCAGCACAGCCCTGGTGCTCATCCATCTCTGACCCCAAGAAAAAGTCTAATTAATACACGAATATACCTATGAGTCTAAAAGAGAAGACCTCAAAAGGACGAAACCCTGCCTGAAAGAGATTGTCAGAACTCCTCTGCTTTTATGCAAGAATCTACAGCTCTGTTTGTCCCAATCTGATACATTTGGTTAGACTGACAACACAGTTTTGACTTTTATTTGAAGTTCACATTTTTTTCTATGGGAACCACTAGATGTGACACGCTTGTCCTGTTGCATAGAAAAGCAAGTCTGTTTCTACTTTTTATTCCTCTGAAGCATTAATTGTGCAACATTTGATTTAGAAACATATTTGAAGATGTTTTAGATATTAGCTCATTTGTACACCATCCCAGGCTTTCCAGGAACTCTAAACCAACAGCCTTCTAGTCTTATATCTGAACTACTGTATTTTGTGGCTTCCACACTGTACTGTCTGGAAACTCCCAGTGAGACTGGCCTCATTGTCTTTAATGGAGGAAGGACAGACAGACAGTTGGCAATCCCAGATCCTGAAAAAGGCTCTGCGTGTATCCATTTATGTATGCAGAGACTGCCATCAGAGTTCAAACAGCTCTGAAGAGCGGGGCTGAAACAGGCCAAAAAGAAAAAGCATCCAAAGGGATCACAGATGAGGAGCAATCCTGCTCATCCATGCTGGATTTCCTGCTCATGAAAGGTGCCTATCTTTAGATGCTGATGGAGACCCATTATGTCTGCGGTTTTAATCAGAGAGGTTAATTTATGAAGTGCTAGAAATGCAAAGCAAAAATTGTCCCAAGCCATCATAAGTACAGAACTGGAAGTGCTGCAATGGTCACTCCCTGCTGTTCAGTCTTTGCAGCTCACTGGGGCTGAGTAGAGGTCGCTGATGTGGCTCACTCGGAGCACTGATAGCCCTGGTGGTTGTCCTACAGCAACTGTGGGCCTCTGGTGCCTTCTCTTTGTGAATGCAGGTGTCGTCACGGCCATTTCTGAAAGGAACTGATGCTTTCGCAAGCAACTACCTCAAGGCCATGGCTGATCCACTGCCACAGCTGCCTGTCACCACACCAGCCAACACGCAGTCCTGTGTCCAGATGGGTGGAAGCAGCTGTGCCAAAGGTGTGTTGCAAGCTTTTCTGTAATAAAAATCCCCTCCTGCTTTTAGAAAATGCATTTCTTTTTCTTCTTTTTTCTTCCATCTTTGGTGCTTTCTTTCCTCCTCCCACTTTTTCTAGTGGGAAGGAAAGTGACAGGGAGAATAATGATTTCCTCAGCTTCTGTTGGAAAAAAAAAAATAAAAAAAATTTTCCACCAAGACAGATTTTTGTTCCTGGTTTTTCTTTTCTTTTTTTTTTATTTTTCAGTGAAGTTCAGAATCCTGTTTTTATTAAAAATTTCCTACAGGAGTGTCCAGATAATACAGGCAGTTGGGAAGGCAGCGCAGCGCCGGTAACTATTGACCTCTGTTTTGTTTATCACAAAGCCCAGCTTTACGGGTGGCAAGAGGTCAGCTTGAATTTTTTCTCTTCAACTGTGTCTTTAAGAAATGCTTGTTGGGGTTCAGGAGGAAGAAATCACACCCCACAGCCCAGTGTGGAAGCGCAGTGTGTGATGCTTTCCTTCTGCCAGTTGGCTCCACATGCCCCAAGTAATCCCCACTATTTCCGCATGTTAGGGGTGGAGGGAGGGAGCACCCTGAGCTACGAGACAGCTGAAGGGGACAAAAGTGCAGCAGCCTTCCCGTGTACGGAATGACAGAGACAGGAGTGACCAGTGAAGAGCAAGACAAACTCCCCAAGGTCACAGACTTTAACATGGCTTTGACATGCAGAGGCTTGAGGGAGTTTGGATGATGAGGAACAAGCGTATGTATACACTGCACACTGTGTTTGTACTGAGGAGTCAACCTTGTTTAAGGCTTTGTCTTAGCAGATGGCAAGCATGATGGCTGCTGGGTTAACATTTTTCTGCCAAACTAGCCCCAGGCTGTTTTCAAAAATAAAGAATGTTGCTCTCTTTACCCAAGCAAAAATAGCTGCCTCTCCAATTCTTTCCGTCAAACTATTATTTTATATGTTTCAGAGTAAGTATCTAGCCAGACAACATAATTACCATTACACAATTTTTAATTAACTACCTACAACAATCTTCCCGCTTCAACCATTGTTGTTTTGGTTTGTTTGTTCTTTGAGGCCATACCATAAATCTGACTTCCCTACAGTTCAGAGCAGTGCCTACACCACCAGTTCAGACTGTGACCTGCCCCTCTGGTCATACCACGTCTGCCATGCAAACATCCCAACATTATTAGCTCTAGCAAATACGTAAGGCAGAACTATACCAGAAAAGAGTGTCAGAACCATGTATTAATTTAGCTTATTCCTTCAGCTGCTTTTCTGTTTTTGGCCAGAACTCTCCTTATAAGGCTTAGCAGTGAACTCACTGTGCACTCTGCAGCAGTCCCCATGGCAGCAGCACCTTGGGGTCCCCTTCCTTCCTGCAGTGCAGCCAGACACCCCAACACCTCCAGGTGTGACCCAGTACCTCTCCAACCTGTAGAGCGTTGCTGCCTAATGCTTAACAGCTACCTACAAAACACAAAGTGAAACTCCAGCGACCTTCGCTGGCACAAGTAAGTTCCACACAAACCAACCAAAGTAACAGCCCTAGGAAATATGATGAGTTCTGGGGACAAACAATTCTCACAGTCTTTCCTCTACGACTGAATCTGCTTGCACCTGGAGGTATGAGAGCGGGAACCCCAACCACACACAAACACACATGCAGCTTCTCAGCAGACCACCAGCAACTGCTGAGCCAGAAGATGCAGCTGGAGTCCAGCAACCCTCCACAAGCGATGGAGCACCAATGGGTCAGATTTTACGGTGTCAGCCCAAATTCAGTAACAACATCACAGAGCGTATATCCATCAGCCAAGCCAGCTGTTCTCCCAAGTCCCAGCAAGCCTTTAGCTACACTGCATGGAATTGCTGCTCTCCACATGGAACATGTCGTTAAGAGCGAAGTTTGCCACGGCAACTGCAACAGCACTGCACATTTTTGGTGTGATAAGCTATAGTTAAGAGTTGAAAAGTACTGCTTTGTGAGCTGAAAAGCAAATCAAACAATGAACAATACAGTTGGAAACTTCAGGCCAAATGTTCTAATACCTGATGTTGTTTCCCAAAACAAAATATCGTGTATGCACACTGCAGACACCTTCTGTATGGAGCAGTGCTAACACGTGATCTCTTATGGGCACTGCATATGAAGTGTCCTGTACTCCCACGCACACATGAGATGGCCTGAATCTGAATCCACGCTGCCTCCCAATATCTTTCTGTATGGACAGGATCAGAAAACAACAGAGTAACCAAGCAAGTTGTCCCATTATGCAACAGATGGTGAAACTATCTGTGCCAGTAGGCTGTGGTTTTCATTCCTCTGAAGGCTGCTTTCCTCCAGGGGATTCCAGTAACGGGACTAACTGAAGTGTGTTTTGACAAGTTATAACAGCACAGAAAACCCACCTATGAAATTACATCCTGGTAGCATCTTCCAAAGTAAACTGAAGACTTGGTATCACCGCTCACTTGGAAAACTACTATGCCATAGCTTTCATTTGTTATGAGCACATAGCTTGAGGGTTTTTTTGTAGATAACAAGGGTTGTTCTAGGTATTGATTTCAATCCCCACCATCACTAGGTGTTTGTACCTGCACGGGCCTTATATATACCATCTCCTGCAAGTATAAAAATAATAAAATAATAAAAAGATGCTGTCTTAATTTATTTTCATCTGCTTTCACTCTACATAATAGCAGTAAGCACAAGGGTCACTCTTTCTGTGTCATGTTCTTAGGTTGCTCCAAAAGATTTTGTCTCTGCCTGATCTTGGAGACAGACCTTTGGTTTTGTAGCAGTTTTTAGGAGCAGATAATCCATGACATCCGTGACTGTGCTTTCCCTGTCCTGACCAACATATGCCAGCAGAACTGGGAGCAGAAGGTAGATGGGGCAGAGCACAGCTGGATCTAAGCTAAATAGCCAGTCCAATCCTCCTTGTTAAAATGGAGATTTTTGCACCATGACTGAGTTTAGGCTAGAACCTGTTTAATGCGGTGCATATATTCAAGTGATTTAGATTCAGAGGGCAGATGGCTCCAGTACCAGTAACCACCTCCTCTTCTCCAGACAAGCTTTAAAATGCTCTTTGTCAGAGCATTTTAGAAAGTGAGCTACCAGAAGTACGGATGCAGTGACTCAGCTCCTGCGCCTGAGTTCAGCTGCAGCTTGGACCAGTGAGCACGGATCATCAGTATCTACCAGAAAGACAAAGGAGACAGCAGCAGTGAAAAGGAAGGAAGTCCCACACTAAAACATTTCATTTTTCCATATTTTTCTTCCTGAATATCCCAAAACATAAAGCAGACACATTTTTTGCAGCAGTGACCAGGCTTTATTAAAGACAGGATATTGATATGAAACATTCATGGCCCTCAACTTAGCCGTATTTCTTCTGGATGGGGTAATGAAGCGAATTTATTACACATCAGTGCCAAGAAGCTCATAATAAAAATACAGATTATGGTTCTCAGATTCATCAACTCAAACCAGATACATTTGAAAAAATACACTACAGCAGCAGGAAGAATGTAAGTCTCATAAGATACTTGAGTTACCAAAGCTGCATATGAAATACATATTTTACCCAACAACAGGATACAAAGTGAATTAATAGATTTAAAAATTCCGGAACAAAGGCACTCTGTGAGGACATGAGAAAGAGACCCTTCTCGTGTTATCCCAGGTGCAGGGCGTAAGGAGGAAGATATATAGTTGTGTTGGACATAAACAAAGCACGCAGATTTTATTGCATTTCAAGTTGCTGATTTTACGAGACTTGATATGAAATAATAAAGCACGGATGAAGTAAGACAGAGAAATACTGCCACTTCTCAGGAAGCCTGGTTTCAGAGAAGGTTCAGGCAGAACACAGCCACAGCAAACCTTCCAACGATTCTATCCCGATCACTTGGTCTGCTGTTCCTCTCCATTTCTGACCTTTGCTTCTTTCTTTGCTGTGTCACACCTACTGGAGAATCAGCCAAGGAGGAGCCATTTATTAAATTCTTAATAGTGAGCTGTGAATGCTTCATTATGCTTCTGCCACGTTCTCTGTAAAAAAGGAAGATCCCTCTTCAAAACGTTCCCAGAGCTTGCCTGCATTGCATCTGCATGGCCTACACGGCCTCAGGAAGACGCAACACGTGAGCATGCTGCAAAAGAATGAGCTCATACATCTTGAGGTGCGATCGAAGGCACCGTCACTATGGAAAGTTTCCATGCATCACAGTATAAGGGACCAACCAGGTAATGACTCAACACTCTTCAATGCCAGATGTGCTACAAAGGGGAAAAATTTATTCTCATTTTAGTGCCAAGTACTTCCAGGGCTTCTAATTCCTCATTTCTTACAGCTTACCCTCAGGAAAAACAATGAAAAGCAAAGCAAAGCAAAATAAAACAAACAAGCAAATACAGATACCATGGTGCTTCTAATTCCTCTCCAATAGAGAACATGCAAAAAAGCATTTAAAGCTGCTTTAGTTTTGGGAAATTACGAATCATGAGAGCTCTAGTGCGTGTCTGTGTTTAGCAGGGAATGTAATGGAAAAAAAAGAGAGCATCAGTGACTCTCCAAGAAAGATTTCATGAAAACAAGGTGGAAGGGAGTTTGTTTGGATTTAATGTTTCCCCAGCAGCATCTCTAATCCAAACATTACAACACAGGTCAAATGGAGGGAAGCCAGAAAATGAAAAGCATTAAAAATAGTCCTTAAAAAGGAAAGTGAAAGTGACCGGTCTCTCTCCACCTTTTGTGACCACGAAATACAAATTCTGTGATTAAAAAAAAAAACAACAAAAACAAAACAAATTTGGGCTCCAGTACCAACACTGACTGTCAGTAAATACTGCAATTTATGCATGGGAAATCCAACAGAGAACTAGACATCCAGCTGCTAAAGTCCTTTCAGACTTAGAGTTCCAGGCTGGTACGACTACTTGTATGTAAACTTAGATTAAAATATTTCATTTGTTGTCTGACTGTACTGACTTAAAAATCACATTATATCAAAAAGCTGCAAGGTGCTGGTAGTTTTAATGCATCAACTTAGTCCTGCAAGTCAGCGCTACAAAACAGTGATGACAATTCCACCACATCTAAAATACAATGATCTGTCCTCAGCCCTTTGTCCCAGCACTTCCAAGCTGTCTCCTCACAGACAGCAAAGCTCTCTCACTATGACTGTCACCAAGATCAGAAAAACGGCATCTGGCAGCTGCCTTGGTAGTAATTTATAACCATAAGGTTAAGTCTTAACGGCTTCATACTCCGGCTAACAGCCTGGTTCACACATTGCAATACTCAAGTTTTCTTCTATATGTTCCTTTGAACTGAAGGAAATTAACCTTTTTAAAGTTTGATAACGCTCAGACTTTGCATCCTGATGCCGATGCAGGCTCCTTTCTCCTTTATTGCATGGGGCCTCAAAGTTTAAGGAGTTGAGGGAAAAGAGAGCATCGTGGCAATGGAAAGCAGTGACATTATCTCTAACAGATTCTCATAGACAGGCTTAGCCACAATCCCCCTCAATGCCTCGTAAACTGGCAATATTGCAAAATGTTCATATGGCAATTTTTCTCCCTCCTTCCACTGCTCTTTGAGAACAAGGCGTGCAGCATTCAACAGGGAAGCAGAGGGTTAAGTATTAAATTGCCTGAAAGACAAAGCACTTGAGGCCCAAGCAAGCAAAGGCCTTCATCAAAGAAAGGGCAATTCCAAACCTCTTGTCAAGCACTATTGAGGGAAAGAAGCGATCTTACAGGAGGATGAAGCATCTTGAAGCAACAAAGTAAGAAATGTTCAATTTGGGAGAACAGATCTGAGAGGTGCGTTTTTGGAGGATGCTGACAAAGCCTGAGACGTCAAGTCTCTCTGAAGGAAATGAGGCTGGAGGGAAACTCCCTCAGAGGCTGGGGAGGGGAACTTCTGTCTATCCTGACATGCCATTCCGACAGAACAGCAGCAAAGGAGAAAAATGGAGAAATAACATGTTCTCTATTTTGGAATTCACCCGGAGAGGGAAACTTGTTCAAACGCTGCAAGCTGATCACTTCAGACTTCTGAAGGGAGCAAGGTCTGCATCTCTTGAAAGGAACAGGCACACGTAAACAGTGCTCCGGGGAAAAGACGTTGATGAAAGGTATTGTGCTCTGTGCTTAAAATGGAAAGAGAGAACTGCTCCAAAAAGCTAAGGGCTCCGCAGAGACCTGAACAAAGGGAAAGTGGGAAATGCAGACCTGAAGGATTTCAAAGACTGAATTTTGATGGGGCTTCACAAGCCTTCCTGAACGCTGAGACTCTCTCAATGCCATGCATGTGGTGAGTTGGGCTTTGGACAACATGATCCACAATGGCTGGCAGACTGACCAACAACCTGCTTACAGAGATGAGGTGCCAAGCCATGCTCCTCCAGAGACCTGGAGCACCTAGCAGAGGGTTTCCAGCAGTCTCTGCTCAGCGTTCTCAGCCCAAAATCTTCTTCCAGAGCTGGACAAACCCTTAATTTCACAGGCGAACAATGCTACAGTACTCTCTCATAAAACCTGAGCACCAGTGCTGCTGCTGACCCATTTTGTCCAGTATGGCTCGGTCTGAAGGGTTTGAAGCTACATCTCTAGGTTCCCAAAGGCACTCTGCACTCCCCTCCCTGTCAATGAAGCCGTTCTGGCTGCTGGCTGGCACAGGGAGCACACGTGGCCTTCTGGCCTCCTGCCTAGGTGCTCAGAGCCTTCCCTCTCGGCTGGAGAGGAGCCCGACTCGCCACACGACCCTCACCAAGTTGCACAGTTTTAGAATGATAATAAAGTCAGTTCTGAAGTCTTACAGGGCAAACATTCCCTTCAGACCTGAGGTTTCTGGAGGGTTTGCAGTGACCAGAAAACCTCTAGGCCTGAGCTGCAGAAGGAGGTGAGTCTCACACAGAGCACCACGAAACTTCCTGTCACAGCGATCCCAGCGGAAGCCAGGGAGGAAATGGGAAAATTGAGTCAATTGAGTCAGCAGTCGTGGCCAGGAATGTCTTTGGTTTCTAAACTGCCTGATTGAAAAAGGGAAAAAAAAAAAAAAGAGAAAAAAAGGCTGTGGTAGAAAAAGCCCAGTCAATCAATTAGTCAGTCATTTCCAGTTCAAATATTTCCATAAGTGCTTGGCAGTGATTTCTATGCAAGGGATGTCTACTGCTGGTGAAAGATTTCTTAGATGGCAGAGAATTCCTCTTGATGACAAACTCTCCTCAGACAAACTCCAGTCTAGGCAATTTCCCTTTGGAAGCCCTCGCAGCTTGTTAATTTGTTCAAGGATTCTGCGCCTTCTTAAAAGAAAAGCCAGTTGGCTATCGGTGGCATTTGTAAACCTGATACACTGAGAGAGAGAGACAGTACTGAAGTGTAGGAAAATTCCTAAATTTAAGACACCAGCAGCATATTACGTGTTTGACCTGAATACTGTGCCTTCAGAGAAAACATTTACACAAGTCCTTGATGTGTCCCAAACAGCTCTACAAACAAGTTGTGCTTAAGAATAATTTTGTCTATTACTGAAATTCTGCCGCATCTGAATTATAATGTGGCAGCTTAAAGCTGGTAACTTAAATAGAAAAGCATACAGCTAAATGTAAAGAGAAGTACTGCAATCTTTTATATTCTGATAACCTAGGCTCCCCTTTAAGTTCTAAAATCTAATTAATTTGAGATTTGGTAGTTGTTTGAATGTAGGCATCTATTTCTTTGGAAAATATTGTGGGTTTTCCATCCATCCCACAAGCTCAGTACAGATTTACAAGATAAGGAGTTCATGATCTGGCTCTGTAAGCAGGCAGCAGCTATGTTCTGCTTATTAAAGCTATATTAAAACATATATGAGCATCATGGCAGTTCCGTCACCTTTTGCTGACAGGTGATGTCCTTTGATCACCTTCAAGGCTTGGTGCACTAATCAAATTGGTCTTGCAGGTTTGCTGAAAATCCAGAAGGCTTGCCAAGAATCTAGAAGCTGTTCTCTCTTATCCACATCTTCGTCACAGCCAGACAGCTGCCTTGCAAGTCAAGCAATATGCATATGAACAGAACACGCCTGAGTCCAAACTGGAGAGCAGGGCACAGCCAGGCTCTGATTATTAATCCCAGATAGGACCATACTCCCACAACGGGATGTACACGACAGCAAGCACGCAAGTAGGATTATGAAAACTAATGACGCAAAGACAAATTTTAATTATGGCATGTAAGTGTTTCCATCGGGCAAAAATGTTTGAAAATACATCCTCATTTATTCCTAAACTTCAAAAAGCATTCACAGTGCCAATAATGGAGGATCTGCAATTGCAACATTTGGTGACTTTGACTTATTTTTCTTAATTGGTTATGCTGGCAAACTACATATGGGGAGAAATGATAAATACTCCACATCCTGAAGAATGCTCTAATGCTTTCTTTTAAAGAGATCTAAACGATGCCATTTCTCAGAGGTTTGGGGAGGGGGAGTCGAGGGGTTTTCTTCAGCTCTGAGATGGGAAGTGAAGTGCTCATCAGCTGCAAAGTGCTACTTTAATATTACCCATGCAACAATTACCTCTGCAATAACCTTCATCATATTAAATTACATACTATCCTTCTTCAGCTGGAGAATAAAACAAGAAAAAAAAAAAAAAAACAACACTGGAAATCCACTGCACAGCATAGTGTCTGTATAATGAAGATGAAGATACTTGCTGCAAGGAAGCCATGTATCTCTTAAGAGTACCTTGCCTTTGAAGTCTTCAATAAAACCTAAGTGATGTCACCTTACCTATTCCAATATTCACCTCACTGATGCAGTGTTATTGCTGAAAATATGTATTTATGGGAGCATAATTCAAGAATGTTATCATAACCAGTCATGAGGAGTTAAACAATGAGGACAATTTTGCCTTCTTAATTATTAATAATTCTTGTAGCGACCCAAATATTCTCATGAGGTTTTTTTCCATATAGAGCAGAGGTTTATTAGTTCCCTTACTTTCTCTGAATAACCAATAATGGTCTGTCTCTTTCTATTCCATTCTAAAAATACATCTGTCTGTACTCGCTAGCTTTTAGCAAACATACGTAGCTATTAAAACTTTGAGTTTTTAAAGTGTAATTTGCTCTGAAAAGTGCCTCATCAAAAATACATTACAATTCAGTCCGTTTTATGCGTTGGCAACTTAAGGATAAAATTAATTCCATTTACAAGGTATGGGCTTGGGGGGAATTTTTGGCAATGTCTTTTCTTCTCAGTCCCATTCACTACCTACGAGCTGAAAACTAGCTGTACTCTTTGATGTAGTCATTAAGTTACTGGTAAGAGCAGCTATGGAGGATAAGATCTGCATTTAAGAGAACAGAGCAGCGTAAGCAAAAGCAGAAAGTAACAACTGAGAAACAAGTTAATTCAGTGACACTGTATATAAAATAGTTCATAATTGCACAAACTAATCAGCATTCTGGGAAAAAAAAAAAAAAAAAGAAGAACAAAAAAAGGAACTGGTAGGTTTCAAGATGTTGTGGGCAGGACGTGTTCCTCACTGATGGGCAATTCTCTAGCAAGGCGATAAGAAACCAGAGCACCAGCGGTGAGGGGAGGTTGAGAACACCTGTACAACAGAGGTGGACATTAACACAGCTGACTGAAAAGCTGAAAGGTTCTGCTCTGAGATCCGCAGCCCCAGAGCACAGCTTGAATACTAAATTATGGGTCTCCATGTACACTTAGGCTGGCAATGTGCTGTGCCAGGGAAGGTGGCTCAGCATCCCTACTGTGGGCCCAGCCTGTGACAGTTCTATGCCCCGCACCCTGCTCTGGTTCAGGTGATGAATCTGGCCATAGCTTTGTGAAGGCCTCCCTCAGCTGGACCAGAATCATGTGTAACCAGCATGTTCACTGAAAAGAATGTGGAACTGCTTACGCTCTTTGACATGCATTTACGCTGTGAAGCAAGTGCCAGTTGCTGACGTCTCAATAGAGAAAGGGTATTGCCAGTTCTGTCCTGGCTAGTTTGGATCTCTGAAAGTGATCATGGCTTTCTTTCTTCAGCCTTTAGAAATCTTGCTGAAACCAGTTCCTGTTTGAGAAAGGAGACCAACATGCAGCAAGACAGTGATCAGTGTCTTCCATAACATCTCCATAGATAAGCTTAAGAAGTGTGGGATAGATGAGTGGACAGTGAGCTGGACTGAGACCTTACTGGCAGAAGCTCAGAGTGCTGTCATCACTGGTGCAGAGTACATTTGGAGGCCTGTAGCTAGCGGTGTTCCCCAAGGGAAGGTACTGGGTCCAGTCTTGTTCAACATCTTAATCAGCAACGTGGATGAAGGGACAGAATGTGCTCTCAGCAATTTTGTTAATGACACAAGGCTGGGAGGAGTTGGCTGGCACACCAGAAGGCTGTGCTCAGCAGCACACATCATTCAGTAAGATGTGGACAGGCTGGAGAGATGAGTGGAAAGAAACCTTATGAGGTTCTACAAGGGCAAATGTAGAGTCCTGTACCTGGGAAGGAATAACTGCATGCATCAGTACAAATTAGGGGCTGACCTGCTGGAAAGGAGCTCTGCAGAGGTCTCAGAGGTCCTAGTGGACTACAGGTTGGTCATGAGCCTGGACACTCTCCTGGGCAACCTATTGTAGAAAATGTGCTTTAGAAAAGAAGTTGGGCTTAATCATCTTCAGAAGTCCCTTCCAATCCCCGCAATTCCGTGATTCTGCATCCTTGAATTCATGCTCCTGCAATTAAAATGCTGGCTTTATTAACACCTTTGTCAGCAAAGAGATCAATCAGTATCAACTTCTCAAGAATTGCCCTACTCTTCAAATTTGCAAGTTTATCTTTACCTCCTGAAAGTGAAGTGCTAACAGAGATCTCAATACAGATTTTATCATTTCAGGAGTTCAAGAGCTCTGTGTTCTCAGAGAAATGATGAAGCAGAATGTACTTGTTTTTCATGTCAAGTGTCACAGAGATCACGTCCATCAGGTTCTCCCCTGCAGACTATTGAGAAAAGTGTGAATACAGTATCCTAGTTACAGGCAAAAGTTCCAAAGCTTTCATGGGATGTCATGTCTTCTAAGCACCAAGTCTGGAAAGTATACGTTCAGCGAGGCTCCCCAAAACATTCTGGAAACATATAGGAATTTTGCACACACACGGAAGGTGCTTCAGCTCAATCACTGTGGTGGGCCTACAGTGAATTCATGCCAGTTTATCAACGTCCCTCCTGCGCTCAAGGGGAGAAAACCAGTTGCAGTATCCAGGTATGATCCAGTAACAGCTCAGGCAGAAAACTGTTTCCCTCCATCCACAGGCCCTGCTTTGCTTGATAGAGCCCAGTCTGCTGTTGCCCTCTTTGCTGCTGGGGTGTACTGCTGGCTCATGTTCTGCTTGCTGTGTGTCACAATCCTTCCAGCACAGCTGCTCCCCAGCCAGGCGGTCCCCAGCCTGTAATGCTGCCAGGAATCTTTCTTCCCACATGCAGGACTTTGCATTTGTCCCCACTGAATTTCATAAGGTTATCACATGCCTCCAGCCTGTCGAGGCACCTCTGAATGGCAGAGCTTTGTGCTTTACATACTAACTGGTTCTCCCAGTGCGATGCCATCTGTAAACCTGGTGAATGTTCACCTGGCCTCCTCCCCCCCCCCGGCGCCTGGCTATTGATCAGGTCATACCCTACGACAGATCCTGTGCTACAATGCTTGCCAGAGGTCCAGGCTGAGCACAACTCATTAACCCTTGTCAGAGTCCATTCCAATCTCAAACCACCACAGAGCAAGAGACTGCATCACCTATGCAAAAATGAGTGCTTTCACAACAGCAGTATCACAAACTGCTTTGTGGCTTACCGTGTTTCAAAAGATCATAAAAAGTATGTGCTTATCTTACTTGGACTAATTGAGTCTGTGGGCACTAAAAAGCCACCATCTGTGCACCGAATACATAATCTTCTTGAAAAGATTATTTGTCCTCATTCTTCCCATTTGGTAATCATATTTTTATATTTAGTACCTATCACCATGTCAGCAACACTCACTGAATACAAAGGAACAGAAAGACAGATGCAAGCCACCCGTGAGCACAGGTGCTTACCAGGTTAACAGGTGGCTTGCACATAAAAAACAGTAAGGAAACAATTAGCTTTTTTTCCTCACCCTACAGTTTGCCAAACTCATAGACACAGGATGTTCTGGAAGTCAAACTAAAATAGGGTTCAAAACAGAATAGATAAATTAAGAGGATAAATAGTCTCCAAAACACAGTGATCCGAAACACAGTGATCCGAAACACAGTGATCCAAATGCTGCTTTGGACACACATATGTCCTCTACATCATCAGCGCCTCCTACCAGCCTCTTACAGAGAGCAACACTGTGAGGTAGGCTACTTTTCCAGGTCAGTGCATACCTTTCATTGACCTTCAAATACATAGAAATGCTTAAAAATAGAGCCTCCCACCAAAAATAAAAATAAATCCCATCAACGGCTTCAGAATTAGATTCTAAGCTCCAGCAGAAAGATCCTACCACTGTATGAGACTTCATGGTACTTCAGGCCGGTGCTAAATATCTCTAACAGGCTATCGTGATATTAGATGCTATGGTACAAAAAAAGAAATGAATCAATCCAGCGAACCAAGTCCAAATCATCTGAATGCCTGGGAGCAATCATAAGAATGCTTTCAGAACTTCTTGGAATTGCTCTATTAATATTAACAGGTTATGTCAGCATCTCCTAATAGCATTCACTCCTAAAGCAGCTGGCTAAACTTGAGAGAAAATCTGTAGTTTGCTTCAGAAAATCATCTTTCAACTCCTTCTCGAAAATTCTCCCTTGCTTTTTGCCTACAAAACCTCGGCAGCACTTCAAGCACTGAGTTCAGTACATACCAGCTTGGTGACAGATATCATTCTGTTATGCGCTGTGGGCCACGGTGGGTTGTTTATTTGCTAAATAACTGCACTGGTGTAAATAAAGGTCAGGATTTCTGAGAGGCCCAGCAGATTAAGATCTCAGCTGGTTGGCCTAAAAGACAAATCATTTTTTTTCCCTGTAACTCAAAAGATGGAATTGCTTTCTTCAAATTTGGTAAGAGGCAACGGAATGTGGAAAAAGCCGACAGGGCAGTTTGGACTG
This sequence comes from Chrysolophus pictus, assembly GCA_037305975.1. Taxonomy (NCBI): domain Eukaryota; kingdom Metazoa; phylum Chordata; class Aves; order Galliformes; family Phasianidae; genus Chrysolophus; species Chrysolophus pictus. Next base: position 151,493,338 of record CM074576.1, read on the forward strand.
CATCGAGAAGGTAGGAAAGACGATGTGGTGAAGGATGCTGAGAGTACTTGGGTAACACACTTGAGAGGTGACGTGGAGATAAAAAGTTTTGATAAGAAATTTGTAAGGTCATTGTGACACCGATTATATTCAAGATCTACAAGCAGGGTAAATATAATAAAAGTGAGGTAAATACAAAAAGAAAGTAAGTCTGATGGTTTGATTTGTTTGATTTTTAGAAGGCCATGTATTTGGAGCTTTCTCTTTATCTCAACAGAGCGAGATCATCAAAATATAAATGTGAGCGAGATCTCAGACTGCTAGCAGAGTTACGCATTTTAAGGATACCTCAGATTTTAGAAACAAAGCATGTTTCTCCTTAGTCTAGCTAAGAACTTCAGGTATCAAATGAGTTATTCTGTGCTATGGTAATTTATGTAAAGTATGACAGAGCAGAACCATCTGTAGAACGAAGATGACACTTTACATTTACATAATTGTCCTTGGTTATTCCCTTAGCTCATAATAAAATGCCTAGCAAAAAAAATAGCAGCAAAAATACAGTAATTAAAGCAGTATTTCACAGTCCAAAATCATCTTACAACAAATACTGATTTCCCAACAATGCACTACTTTCCACCATCTTCTCATTCCTCTGCAGAAGAATCAGAGCTATTGCCATGTTCTTAAAACAAGTCCCCAGGAACTGTAATCTACTGATTGCTGAAATGCATTATAAATGCTGTTCTTATTTTTAGGCCGGTTATTTGCATAAACAACCTTTCTCATAGTTGGAGTTCCTACAGGAGGGCCAGATAAAAGCAGCTAATTTGCCTGGCAATTCAGGCCAGAGATTTCCAGAGAAGACTAGCAGAGCCGACAGGAAGCTGAATCCTGATGCACAGACATGTGTTTCTAAGTTGCAGGCACAAGAATCTGTTCTTCTAATTCATGGGACCATGGAAACGATTCAGCCAGATGTCGGACACTCTCATTGGTTTCAGTGAGAGGATCACATGCAACAACAGAACTATAGCCTTTCTACAGGTAAATACTTTGTGTTGCCATGAGAAAATAATTTCACTCAATTATATCCGTTTTCTTAGTTGCTCAACACATTATTAATTCATATCGGACTCATCTTTAAGGCCTTACACATCCCTACGATCACAAGAAAAAAAACATGTGTTTGTTGTACCTTCCATTCAAGGATCAGAGGGTACCCTACCACAGCGCTAAGTGTTTGTCAATTAGCCAAATGTTTTCTCCGTTGTACACATGGATGTTGTGAGGTACAGCACGTTTGCTCCTTGCCCATCATTTCCCTGCATCTCTTCTAGAAAAGTCTGACTGACTTCACCAGAAGTTAGGAGGTTCACAGAAGAGCTACTTGTGAGCTACCTGATACACTGCTATGTGAACTGCAGGACAGAAAGTCAAGCTAAGCAAGACCTCACCTGCCAGCCTTGGTCTTAAAATGGCATCCACGGAATTCTTCTCATCTACGCAGACGCAAAGCTGAACAAATGTGTGTCTTGGCACAAGAGGCTGTCAGCCACCAGCCTCCCCAGAGTTATACCACTTTTTGCCCTGTCTCACAATGCACCGTAACAGAGAGTGGATGAGGGCCACGTATGATCTAGAGTTAGATGGGCTAACCCACCCCGTCCAGTCTAACCTTTTGCATCAACTCAAGCTCCTTTATGTCAGACTGTTGATCATGCAGAAAGTTCAGTAACTGCTTGAATACAGGACAAAATTATGTCTGACTACACTGCATCTTTAATAATATCTTCTAGTCTTCTCTTGCAGATATGGAGAAATATTTAATTTGCCAGCCAGCAATTTCCTCCAAAGGTTAGCCGCTTCACTTATTAAAAATATGAACCCTGTTTCTCATTTGCAGTTTTCTGGCCTCAGCTTCCAGCCACTGATTCCTGATATGCCTTCTGCTCCTGTTAAAGTGACCTTTTAGTAACCCACTATTTTAGCATCGAGTATTTTCTCCCCATGAAAGTACCTCACATACAGATGACCCACCACTCTAGTTTCATTTTAACAGGAGAACTCAAACTGTTAAGTTTAACTCCCTCTTTAAGTAATTGAAGGTCATGTAAAAAAAAATAAAATCTTGTTTTCCCTCATTTCTTCACACTGTTAATTAGAGCAGAATGTTAGAAATATCCTCATAAAGACAGAAATAGGCAAGATATCCCTACTTGGCCTAGTTATGCAGCATGACTCAACAGTGGCCACAGACTCGCAGCACATTAAAACTTTTATAAAAAAAGAAAAAGCACTACTTATGCAGGCAGTGAGCCAAAGTTACTCCCTGTAAATCTAGTATAGTATTGAATACTTATAAATGATTAACTAGCACAGAAGTTAGAAAGTTAAACAAGAGGAAAAAAAAGACCCTAACATGAATTGCAACAGTACACAAAATTCCAAACCCCAGATTTCACTGTGATTTAGTTTCCAGTACAAAAGAATTTAGTCACATTTGAAAAGCCATAATAGGGCAGTGTTATGCAGCCTTCTTGCTTCTAATGCCTAATGAGCTCATCAGTCATGATTATCAATTTGCTTGATACAAAACTGAAGAATATTTTTGGTATTGATTTTATCCACGCCACTAGGATAAAAGAATAAAGAAGAGCTTTATTAATTATCTGTTAAAACACATTTTTTTCCATCTTAAAAGTAGTCATCTTCAGGCTTAAAACTTCGTAAGACTTTCACAGCCTATTTAGAGGCTTGAACTAGTAAATTCACTGACTGAGAAAGGAATACATCCGTATATTGCTGCTGCTTTTATCCTTACTTCCGTCATGGCAGCCTTTGGCTGTAGTATGACCAACCTCAAAGCCCTCTGTAATGAGAAGACTGCTGGGTGATGGAGGGAGAGCAGTGGATGTTGTTTGCTGCCATCCCCAAAGCAATCTAGGATACAGCTGACTGGCTATAGTCCTGTGCTACCTGCCCTGATTGACCCTGCTCGCAGCAGGGCATTGGACTAGATGATGTCCTGGGACCCCTGCTAATCTCAACCATCCTGTGATGCTGTGAATGTGCATATTGAAATTCTTTTCATTGGAGATATCGTTTTGCCACTCACAGGAGTCATTTGCCCCTAGCTGCAAACCAAATGTTTTGAAATGTCCATGTTCTGTAGATTTCTTTCCCTTGATCTTTTCGATAAACAATTTTTTTCTGTGCCTCATTCACTCTGTTAAGAATGAAATTCTTCCAGTCTGAAAGAATCTAATGTGTTTTGGGGATGAAAAAACAGGAAGAGGAAGATAATACAGGATGAATAGTCAAATATAACTTGTGTTAGCAGAAAATAAAACAGGCTATATTTAGAAAGGCCAGCAAATGGACTCTTGAAGATGACTTTGTCAACACCTATGATAAGTGAGACCATCCGTATGCTTGAAGTTAAGCTTGTGATTAAGTACTCCATTGAAAAAGGGCTGGAATATCAAACAAGGGAGACCCTCAAATCCTGCTCAGCATATGGACAAGGTCTAGAGAAATACAATCAGCCAAACAAGCCAAAATTAAAAATTCTTGAGCGCAGCAGTATTCTTTATTGAGTTTTCCCTAATTTTCCTTCCTACCGAAGATACTAAAGCACAACATACTGATGGACTATATCCAGCAGCCCTTTAATTTACTTACTGGAATTTTTATGCCACAGACACCAATTCACAATTAATTCAATCTACGTTCATAATACTGAAAAGAAATTATTTCCATTTCAAACTCTGAAACCTGTTAGAAAAAGACAGTAAGGCTCCTGAATATGGCCAGATAGAGCCAAAATGACAGAACAGTTTTGCTACCAGGAAAACAAGGTAATTCTCAAATAGACATATATATGTCTTGCAAACGCAAATCATGCCGAGGCATTCATTGAAGTTCACCATAGCCACAGTAGGGTTAGAACGGGCGATATACGTACAGTATGCCATAGAAAAAGTGTAACAGGTAGTTTTATTCGTTATAGGATCATTTTAGCCAAAACAGGGCACCAGGGGATCTCTAATCTCCACTGTGCTTTAAAATAAAATTGTCCCTTAAGGTCAAGAGATCCAAGGGAAGAAGGACAGGAAAGTTCTAACCAATTTCACTGCTGCTCACTAGAAAATCAGCGTAGCAACTTGCCCACGTTTTGATTTAGGTATTCTGGAGGGAAAATCAAATGAAAATCTGGGAACAGAAAACTTCAGAATAGGTGGTGATGTTGTCTGGGTGTTCCACTCTGCCTGCAGTTTGGTTTGGGGAGTTCTTTTTGTTTCTGTGCATGCGTGCTGCCTTCTTTTTTTTATAACTTTGAGAGAAGTACCTGAGAGCTGCGTGTTTTTGTGCTGCACAGAAAATACCACTTCCTATGGGACTGGTGAACAAATACGCCCTAACCACACTCAAAGAGCTCTTTTTTATTATTACATGAATAAAAGAAACATGGAAGGAATCAGTTTTTCCCTTGCTTGTTTTCTCTCCTTCACATAAAATACAAGACAGCCCCCAAATGAATTTTACTATTTAAGACACAAATTCAAAAGTGCAGCTTTCCTAACTCTCAGGTTCCTTATCAAACACCATTAAATTTTCTAAAGAAAATACCAATCACATTCCCCACGTTCTGCAGATGTCAAAGCCTGCCATTTACTTCAAAGCCCCAAGGGGCCTCCAGTTCCCCTTTTACTCTCGTAAAAGCAAACCCAAGTTCAGAGAGGAAAAAAGAGAGATTGATTCAGTGGTTTGGCCTTGATATGCAGATTCTATTAAAACGAGCAAACAAACCTCAGGGAGAAAAGAATACCAGGAATGCGGGATGCTCTGAACACTCAAGCCACCTGCTGTAGTCTCTCTAACCTCAATGACTGCACCTAAGTTTCAAGGATTTCTTTACTAATGCCAGCTTTATAAAGACCCGATTTACTGTGGACAAAAAGTACTTCAAGTCACTTTAGAAGCCTAACAGCAATTCAAAAACAGAAAACAAAGCACTGACCAAGCCTGGTAGTTCCTGGTTTCTGCAAACCCCTCTGCTATTTGTATCACTCCACCAATAAACCTCACACCAAATGGATGTTTTGGCAGTGGTCCCAGACACACCAAGTCACAGGCAGCTCACTGTGACACTTTTCTTACTAATGAGAAGGAGAGAGCCACAGCAGCAGTTCCTCAACATTTTTCCCTCCCCACTCTCCTGGGGGACATTCCTCCTGCCTTCTCCAGCCAGTTTGAGAAGGAGGAGGCAGGAAGGGAGGGATGGGGAACAGCAAGCTGAGGCTGCTCTTGCACAGAAAATCACGGGGAAGGCAGCAAGGGGATGGCGGAAGGAGGCCCACAGAACAGCTCTCCCCAAGCCAGTTAAGGCTTTCTCAGCCCTGCACTGACCCCTGGTCCCCGGTGTTCCATACGCCTACCTCTCACAGCATGGTCCCTCCTGCCACCCTATACCATCCCTGCAAGACTGAGGTGTGCCCCAGCCTGGCACGGCACCATGCAGCACTGCAGGGAGAGGAGAACAGCAAAACATTATATGGTGTGAAAAGCTGTCTGGATGGCAGGGTAGGCAGCTGGTATGCAAAAGCAGGAAGATTCAGAGGGAAAAGCTGCTAAGCAAAGCCAAGCCCAGCTGAGACACTGAGCGGTAGGCACAGCAACAGCAGGAAAGAGAAAAAGTGAAGACAAAGATCTTCCTTCAAAAGAGCTGGAAAGGATTATGTAGGATGGTGACCACATCTTTCCTCAACCATTCAGGTCCGCCTTCCAGCTATGCAGAAAAAAGGAGAGCTCATTTTTTATGAAATGCAAGGAAACTCCAGAAAGCTTCTTTTGAGAAGAACGTGTATTCTTCATTAAGAGGACAAGAAACAGATTTTTCTTTTGCAGATTGCTTCAAGCACTGAGACAACTTAGGCACTGGCTTCTTCCTGAAGCCTGGGGAGAGCCCTACCTGTGTAGAAAGTGTTCATAAGCTTAAGGTTAGTCCATTCCAGAATGCAATGGGAAGAAAGAACAAACAGATCCACTGCACTGTGACAGCATGTGTGCATGTGGGGTAGAAGCCTGGGCACATTTGGGAGCAGTCAGAAACAGGAATGGGTGAGGAGAGAGGCCCTGGCCACACACAGAGCCAGAGATCTGATAGAATGGAATGAGGGTTTGGAGACCAGGGAGTGGAAGTATGCAAGGCCTGAGGTTTCTGAGAGGGAAATCAAGAGAATTGTGACTGGAAAAAGTTGCTAGAATCGAGAGAGCTCTCTAGGGAAAACAGTAAAACATATACCCTTCAAGTCAGTGTTATGAGATTTTGGATGGATTACTTTATCCAGCTCTGTGGTCAATATTTCTGAAAGGGAGAATATATTAAAGTGTTGAAGAAAAAGAGGGCTTCAGTGGAAGGAAAGGTTTACAAGCTAGAGACAGACCTGCGGGTGCCGACATAGGCACTGCATGCATAGGGTGGCAATCTGCTGCTTCTTCCTGGTCGGTGTGTGAGCCCAGCAGGGGGATGGCAGCCAGCACGAAGCCCAGCACAAGGTGCTCGGAAGCAGCACAGCTTCCAGAGTCTAGCATGCTCCAACCTGGAAATGTGTTGTGCAGATTGCATCACATTTAACACATTTCATCACCAGAACACACACTCTCCTTTCTTGTTTTCAGTTATCTCCCAGTACATCATTTGAATGATTACACTCCAAGACAGCACAGGCATTTTTCACACCTAGTTTCAACACCTGCTCCTAGCAGCACAAATGCAGAGATGTTTTATAGAGGGCTTTTCTATTTTTTCTAGTCATTTCTATGTATTTCTGCAGCCAGCGACTTCTGACCAGCAGGATCATGATATGCAGAAAACTCTTACCATCTAAATAAAGTAATTAATTTTAAATATTAGAAGTTTAGTCCTTAAGTGATGGGAAAAGTAAAGTGCCGTGAAGAGCAGAATGGTCAGATAACACAGCTGGTAGCAACACTGTGAGTGAGTCTGTGCTAAAAGACCTACTGCTGCTTCTAGGCGGGGAAAGATTTGCAGGCTGAGAAGAAAGCGTTCCTTGCAAATACAGAGCTCTGCTCCAAATTACCTGCTGTAAGGAGGTGAGGGAATGGATGTCACCGTCACCTGCAAATACTAAAGAGTAAACCTAAGGCCAGTCTCCACCCACGGGTACAAGTGCCAACAGGTCTAGCAAAAGCATGTTTATCGACAGGAATATAGTTTTCTCGGCACTGAGAAAGCTATAATTTAATTTACCACGGTTGGCATAAAGCAAACACCAGCTATCAGTAAGGAAACTCATCTGGAGAGAAGAAAAAGCTTGTACCCAGGCAAATGCAAATGAAGAAAATGAAATGCAAGGCAATGTTCACATCGGAAGAAAGCAGTGAGATCAATTATCTGCCCCAGCAACCTAAAAGAGCAGCATGAAATCCCCAAATGGATAACCACGTATCTGGTTCTAAAAGTCCCCTCAGCACCTGACAGAAATGCAGGTGGCATGTCCTCCCAGCTTATGCATTCCTTGGGTAACACCACACCACCAGCAAATGCTGCGGGACTGGCTCTCAAACAGGTGAAGCGAGGAACGCGTCCCAAGACACACAGCAGGACAAGGAGGAGGAACGTGTGCTGCTCTGCCAGGTGGCACGTCTGAGCTGCTGGGGCCTCTGCTGAGCTGGTTAGAGGAAGGTAGACGCAGGCTCAGGTGAGTGGCCCAATGATGTTGCTGAGCCCTGAGTTGGACAGGAAGGGCTTACGGTCAGCCCTCCATGGAGCTGTGGTGGAGCAGGGGCTGCCACAGGAATGATCCCCACTGCAGGGCCCGGCCCTCAGCCCTACCATGCTGCCCATCCCCGGGCCCAGCAGCACTGCCTGAGATCAGCTTTCCTCCGACTGGGGGAGGGAAAGTGGGAGACAGAACCCAGAAGTGCAGCTCTCCACCTGCAAAGAGGCAAAGCACAGGAAGAAACAACAGAATGTTTCTGCTCAGAAGGCCAAGATGGCGGGTCCAGCCCTGCAAACTGGCACCCGCTGAGCGAGCAGTTTGTTGCATGTGAGGTGAAGTAATGGAGAGCAGAGAAAGCATCAGCACGAGTCCTGAGAGATGAGTCAGGTTTAACAACAAACCTGATGACGAAACTTCAAGAGTCACTAACATTTCTTATGAGTAAGTGGTGGCAACCAGCTCTGCTATCGGTTGTCTACTTCAGATCGACTTTCACTCACAGAGCATTGGAAAGCACACGTCAGTAATACTTATTCATAAAATAAACTTGGGCTGTGATAACTAAAGCGTGTGTCACTGTCCAATGGCTGAATACTTTTGTTTTCAGCTGACAACTCAATTAAGCTAAGCGCAGGGTCTTTCACCAAAGGCATTATTCACTTCCCTCAAATGGCAGAAAGTGCTGTAATCCCAACCAGGATTAGTGGAGCTGTATCGATTTACACCATGTGGGAACCGGCCTGTTTACCTTAAAATGCATTTAACTTCATAGACTACTTATTTCATCTCTTCCCAGGAGTGATTATTGTTATACTGAAAAGAGAATGAGGTGAGCTACGATGGATATTAAAAATAAAACAGGAGAGGTCTGGCAGCTGAGAGAAACACTCTGCAATAATAGGGCAAGTGAATTCCTGTTCCGAAAAACAAGCCGAAACTCTGCTGATACGGTGCCTGCTTGTGCTTTGCAATTATTAGCCTAGGGATTCTTTCCCTCTCCTCTCATATTTTTTCACTTAAAATAAAATAAAGCAGCAGCATTGATAATCAGTTTCAGTTTGCAGCATCTGGTGTGGGTGACTAAGGGATTGATGTCTTCTTCTATTCCTCACTAAGAATAGGACCGGACCCACTAGCTTAAGAAAAAGACTGTTGTGGTTTCCTCTGAGGTACTGAGCATCACTGGAGCTGGGCCCTGTGAAATGAAGAATGAGGGTAGAGAAATAAAAAAGGCAGAAAAGGACTAAAGATAGAATGCTTCTGAGGAAAACAGCTGGAAAAGAAAGAAAATAGAAGAGAAAAAGTTCCAATTTTGGCATCTTTAATGTGAAAAACAAATTAACGGGAGAATGGTAGGAAAGAAGGAATTTACTACTTTCAAAGAAGCCAAAAAGAACAAAAGACAGATAAATTTAATTCAAATGCAGAGGAGAAGGTCAACAAGCTATTACATAATTTCTGTATTTCTAAAAACTTCATTATTTAGTTACGTATCCCTTCCTTCCTTTTTTGTTTCTGAAGTACTCTCTCTTGACGGATGATGTTTGTTTAACACTGCAAGAATCTATCTGCAATTACTGTTTGTGGGTTTCTTTGCTCCATGAAGTGCAATTAAATTATATTAAACATGTTTACAAGATAGCACATAGAGTAACAAATTAGAAACCTCTATTTCACTGGTCTTCCAAACTTAAAAACAAACTCCCTGAATTGAAGGCTTTATGTTTTCAAATTCTAAGTAGAACATTTCTTAGTTCCAGAATTCCTGGAAAACAGTAAGAGTAACTGAGAAAAAAAAATAGGAACAGCAAAAGCTCAACAAATAGCAACTGTAACTTAATTAAAATTTACTTAATTTCTTAGTCAGCTACAGGAGACATCTGCAAATGGAATAGAAATTCTGGTCTCTTATTCAACTATCAGACTGGAATAAGTAATCAACCTTATGCATTTTAATGTAGTTTTAATGCAGGTTTTGCTGAACAGGGAGGATCATCTACTAATTTTTTCAAAAGCTTTAAACTATGCTGTTCTGTAGTAAAAAAAATCCTCAGTCCTGAGAAAGAGTGAACGTGTAATGCTCTGTGACTCCACCACCAAGCTTTACTAAGTAATGATTTAATAATGCCCCAATTACTGTAAATGATTTGCATGAACGATAAGAAATTATTCTCAACGTTGTTTGCATTTTTTTCAGGCTCAAACATATGATAAGAATTAATGTTATTAGAATAAGCCATACTAGAGAAATACATTTCCTTAGACTGTCAGGCTTTTATACAGCTTCAACTAGGGAAAAGTTAATTTACAGAAGCATCTTTTTTTTTTCTTTTTTTTTTTTCAGGAGAAGAAAACATTATTTGAAACTGTAACTTTAAAGCATTAATGCTAATACATACAGTTCAATATTAAAAGGCTTTCCTGCAAAGCTGCTGCGCTAGTTTGTTGGTATGTATTGTAGTGAGATGTTTCTTTAATACAATAACAAGTTATATTAAATTCATCAACTTTTACTACACTGCACACAGTTCCTCGATGTAAGTCCTTCTATTAAGCAATTCACCAAGTGATTACGGTATGTATTTTCTTGAGAAAGAAGCCAGTAAGCATGGAACAGAGCCAGCAGCCTTGGATCCAGTGACAGAAAGCAGAAAAGAGGGCAGTGTTCAGGAGTTTGGAAGTGGAAGGTTTTTTCTTATTGTTTTTGGTGTTATAAATGTAAGGCAATGATGAGAAAACAGTAACAGTGATGGTGGCAGTGGTGGGGCAGACCCAAATAATTACAAAGACACCAAAGTGACTGGATATTGAAAATGAGACACCCCTTATCCTCAACTGGGTACACAACGGATGCTTTTTATGCAGGAAGAGTACTGGTACAGCCCAATAATGTGACAGAGACTTGGCACAGATCTGCAAACCAAACTAAATGCAAACAAAAAGAAGCCCCTAGGTCAGGACACTGAGAATGAGACCTGCCAACAGTGGAGAAAAACAGCATTACAAGAAAGGAAAAGGACAGCAACACTGAGGGACTGGGCACCGAGGAACAGTCTGACAGCGCTCAGGAGGCTGAGGCTTACTTGAGAAGTAGGGTGATTCATGGACAGAAGAACTGGAAGAGAAAGGAGTCAGATATGTACTGACACTGGGAACAGGAAAAAGACATTTTATAGATGAAGGGAGATTGTTGTTAAGAAGATCTGCAAAATGTGTCATACGATTAGATCTAGGAAAAAAAGAGTAGTGTGCGCCCAATGCATACAGGATATGGAGTTAAGAATGATCCTGAAAAATCTTCTGTTTTAATGCATGACAATGGGCAAAGGAATGTCAGTGAGGGAAAGGAAAGACAAAAATGAGAAAGAAAACAGATTCAGTACTGTAGAGAGCAGTAATTGAAAGGAAACACAGGATTATACCTAATTCGGTGAGGGAAATGGATGTGGTTAGCAAGAAACAAGTGAAATGTTTGTGTACTAATAATACTTAGGCCATCGACCAGAAAAGGAAAAGAGGAATTTTAATTGCTGGTGCAAAATGTGAAGCAATACTTCGAAGGAATAACAGAAAATGCAATCAAGATGGGAACACAACTATGTTTAGGAGAAATAAAAATACAAGTGAAAATGATGGGAAAGAATTGAACATTAATACTGTCAGTAGCAGTGTGATAGCAAGGAATACCTCTGACAACACAAAATCTGTTTAGGGGAAGATGGGCTCTGCAGCAGACTAGGTTCCTTTGCAGCAAATATTTTTCCCTCTTTCCGCCAAAGAAGTTTTTCACTTGAGACTCAAAAAGCAGAATTCCTAGCAGAAAACAAGACTTTAATTCAGGAGATATAGATAGTAGAACACATGGGACAGCAGGAGAGTCGAGATTTCTGAATGTGAGATCCAAGTTATCTCTTTACTAACAACTGCTTTAACAGTTATAAACTCAGGGTTGATTTTGGAAGGAGTAAAGATATCCGCAATAGAGCTGGATTAAGAAAATAATTACAAGTTGAGAGAGCATTATTTACATTTGTTCTAATTAAACAGATAAGCAAAATGCCTGTCATAAAAGTTCAGGATTTCAAAGGGCAAATTTGATAAATTAAAAGAAATCAGTTATTAAAGAATCACCTGTACTGAGGAGATACCAAATAGGAGGAGCTAACCGACCTGTAAAGTATAGCTACAGAAATGAAACTGAAAAAGCTGAACAAAGCCAAACAAACTGAAAAAGATGAACAAAAGGACTAAAAGCAAAAAACTCTGCCATAAACTGGAAACTCATCACCTGGAAATGCCAAAGGCAAATCCATAAAATCACACAGATAATCACCCTGAAATAATCATAGAAGGCAAAGATACTTCAGAACTGTTTCAGATAGGCTTCTGTAAGATACAAATCATTGCCATTCTGCAGAGTTTTGGCAAAAAACAGCTCACCTCCAGCTCTGAGCAAAGGTTTTATTGCTCATATTGGAGGAAACTGGACTCAAACTGGTGCAGAGCAGGGTGATTAGAATGGTGAGACGAACAGACCAGCTTCTGAGGAGTTTGGCTTGATCAGTCTCAGAAGAAGTGGGCTGAGAAGGCTATAAGATTTGTCTCTATAAATGTATCACAGAGGATGTAAAAGATTTATTTAAGCAAAATGACAATGTTAAGAACAAGTGGATATAAACAAGCCACAATGAAATTTCGGTTGAAGTTAGGGGAAGGCCTCTAGCCTGACCACACTGAGGTTTTGAAGCATGTTTTTAATAACAGTAGTGAAGACAAAGAACTTAACGGGATTTTGATCACTTTGCAAATGGAACAGCAGGAGGAGGTTGCCTGGAACAGAGAGAGAATGAATGCTAGGTTCAGGAAATCTTTTCCATTCCTAATTTAAATAAAAATTTGTTCACTGAAACTTGGCAGAAGTTATTTAATACTGTCTTTTAATGGATGTCTTTGTTACTTCATGAAATGTACTTAAAAGGATTGTTAAAAAGAAAACCTGTCTGTTGAAAGACAGCGTTGTATTTTTATGATATACAAACAGTAAGTATCCTGGAATCCTAACGAGTACGTTGAAAGCCATTAACATCAGTTGCAGCAAATTCATTATTAGCAGTGATAACTATAAAAATGAGGAATTACTGAAACAACTCAAAGCTCATGCATTCTAGAGTTATGTATTTTGGTAAAATTCCCCACATCCCATTCCAGACACCACGTGAAAATTCAGTGCAAATAATCTGATACCTATTCTTTATGCCTACTGGAAGCCAATGTTCAGACATGCACAGCTGTGCTGCAGAAGAGGCTCTCTCTTTTTAACACATTCATCTCTGTGCTGTCTGATCTCCAGAGCAGGACTACACTCCCAAATTCACAAGGAGGGAAGCAAGAATGATAGAAAAAAGTATTTAGAGCTAATACAAGGTTGCAATATTTCAGGAATTTAAAGAATTATTTCACTGGGTTTTCTAGAAAACATGTCTAGTCGTGACTTTGAACTGCTGGTTCAAATAATATTCTGCAGAGGAACACACAGTTTCTCACTTTCGGGGGACTGCAGAAGGATTCAAAGATGAGCTAGTAGGTGATTTTATCCTCAGAAGTTAAATTACTGCAAATAAAGTAAAACAGGTGCTATCTTGCTATTTAAGTAAATATTTCACTATTTGATTAACATAGGTGCTAGACCTTAAAATATTCACAGGTGAAGACGGGCCAGTATTCAAGAAAAAAGCTTTGGAAGATTTAAAATTACTTCATCTAATTGACAATAGGAAAAACTGTCTGCGGTTAGGACAATGGACTGGGACTTAATAGTTCAGTTCCTGAATCTGCCATAAACTCTGGGGAAACTATCCATTCTACTGCTCCACTCGCTAGCTGTAAAATTAAAATAATTATCTTTTTCCCTTGCCCTGTGTCTGGAAGCCTCCACACCTGGAGACAGTGACTGATGCAAACAACAGGGCCTGTTCTCGTTTTACCTTTCCCACATTACTGGGACAAGCGGGTGTATATCACAGTTGGTTCTGCTGGCTTATTCCCAGTGTGTCAGCCTCTGGAGACTGACCAGGCTGAGCCATAAAGCAAAACCACACAACAACCTGCTGAGCCCACCGCAATCAGCCAGACCCCCTCCATGCTGCTCCCAGTCCCAATAGCACCACCACTCTAGATGGAACCTCACCACCACTCCTCCACAGCAGGTTTCAGTGCTGGACAAGTATCATGAGCTTCCAATCACAGGCTGATCTGTGTCGGTCAGGAGCAATATGAGAGAGAAAAACTTTTGCTTGTAAATGGAATATGGGTAAATGGAGGACCAAGTAATTACAACTACACTTCATGCAGTATAAAACTGCAGTCACAAACACATTAATAGGACCTAGACTCCAGGTTCCAAGGTCATAGTTAGTTATATTGTCACTACTTGAATAAAAACATACATTTTAACATCATTTTAAACGTCTTTTCTCTTTAGAGAACGTATACTACATGTAAGAGTTTGTTTTAGTTTTATTCGCTACCTCCAGCAGCATAACAAAAAGAAACAGGACAGAAAACAATATTGTCATTGTGAGCGGGTCTGAAGAAACTTCTGTGAAAGCAAGGATTACCATATTTGCATAGAGGTTGAGTTGTTTTAATCTGTGTTTTGTAATGTGAGGCCTTTCGTAACTTTCTTGCTGATTATTACTCCTACAACCTATACTGCAATGCAGAAATCCATCTGACCTCCTATGAACTTCACTCTTCATTTAAAAACACAGCAGCTATGAATTACTAAGCACAGTTATTACGGCATGGGACAAATTCTATCTGCCTTGTGTGCAGAGAGCACTTTTTTATTATCTTCCTTCTGTCTGCCAAGAAACTCAGCTCAGCGACAAAGCAGCAGAGTAAATGGAGAGGCTCTTTCCATAGGTCTGGAAGATGATCAGTTTGAACCAACTTCCACATCACAGGACATATAATTTCACGCGACTGCTGAGTGACTACACAAATAGCTGCAGATTAACCCTACGCAGGAAAGAAATAATCACCACCAAACACTGTGCCTGCCATGATGCAGCCACCAGCCACAACATCGCCGTGGGCTATTTTCTACGGGGGACACAGACCACAGGCACTGTCTTTTGGTGAATGGAGCTGCTCTACCATGCATCACACACCAACAAAAAAATGCCCTGGCTTTTTGTGCAAGGCTTTACGTAAATGACATCAAACTGACACCCCAAAACTGTAATGTGCCGGTATTTTTTATCAGAAGCACTCCTTGGGTGACAACAGTCTCAGTGGCTGACCTTAGTGGGCCAACTAAAAAGTCTCCTGAGCCTACACCGACCCCTGGTGAACTGCTCTTTCTCCTTCAAGTGAGCGGTGCTTGGGGAACAAAAATGCATCTCACGCAACAGAACAGGAGTGGGCCAAAAGTTAAATCTTTCACAATCTCCAGACTTGGGTGCCAGATTTCAACATACACCTTCTTGATTTAAGGCTTAGAAAAGTCCACAAAGGGCCACAAAACAGTGAGGGACGAACTCAGCTCAGGAAGCCTCTGAGCACCAGAGCACAGGATGAGCATGGCCTACACGCATAGCCTCCTCATGCAGCTTTCCCTCAGCCACCAGGCTACTGACTGTACTTGGAAACAGGTTGATAGGACAGACGGACTTGACTCTGGCCTGGTTTGGCAATCCTTAGGTTAATTCTTACGTTCTGGTTTTCTCCAAGTCTGTTCATGGAAATACCACGCACACGATGCTGTTTCAAAGAGCTAGAGCAACCTAGAAGAAATGGGTGATACAACACTGCCAGTTCTGAACACAAGGAAGACAAAACAAAAGAAAAATCTGGAAATGGCAGAGAGAGGAAGTTTATTTTGCAAATTCTTGGCTCGGTAGTCAATTTGTTTTTCAAAGTTTGTTTCCAAAATTGGTAGGGACAACACTTCTGCATTACCAAGAATTCTTTGCAGGATTCAGAAAATGAAAACGACGTGAGAAGCTCTATAACTGTAATAGCTATGTGAATACCCTCTAAAATCATAACTTTGTTGTTTTTTTTTCTCTCCCAGTACACCTCATTATTAGTTTTTCTAATACACAGTGTAAGCATAAACTGAACCTGCTGACAAAACTGATGTAGTGCTCTACCTCCTATATAAAACCCAGGAAAGACAATTTGAGAAGAAAGTCAGGGTGGTGCTTTATCTACCACACATGAGGTTTCTCATCCTCTGCATATGTGGGAGTAACAGCTGTCCCTCAAGAAGATTCTAAAGATACTTCCTTGATCTTGGGTAATCTCAAGAATGCCACGACATCCCACTCTGGTGTTGATTCCAGGAACTACCAATTTCACAACTGTAAGCTTAAACACAGAACGTGCCCCTGAAGGAGCTGCACCTTCGCTGGCCTGGCAGCAGGATTCTCGGTGTTACACCTAGGACTGTTTGCTAAATTTTCTTTCCCAAGCTGTATGGCACTGGAGGTGGGGCCAAGACTAAGAATGTATGATTTAGTGCAAAGCTCTTCCCTCCTGCCAAATTTCTACTCCCTTCGTTTGAATCCAAGATCCTTTTGGCCTTCCCAGGACCTGGGAGAGGATACAGCTGAGCCTTTGATATTCTCCCTGCCTGTACATAGTGATGAAAAAATCAATGACCAGAGGGAAAGAATCAGTCCATCAGGATGTTCTGTATCACAACAAGAACAAAGCTTCTGAAAATCTCCTCCCAGGCCAGCCAAGCTGCAGCTGAAGACAGGAGAGGCTGCTGCTTACAAAGCACGCTAAGTTTTGCTTTTCCCTTCCTGTGGTGGGCAGAGTTGTTCCAGATCTAATTTTAATTTCACTTAGTTTATTACTAATTAACACAAAATTTTAATTATCGATTCAGATACAAAGAGAAAGAAGACAGGAACAATTAAATGCTCTGGGAAACACCTTTCTTCCTCCCCTAAGCTCCAGCAGCCCTTCTTCCCCCTTCCCTCTCCCACCCCCCATTCCCCACATATTGCACGCCATGTGAAGACAGGCCATGCTGCGGCTGGCAATGCAGGGCCCTCCCTGCTCCGTCTCCCTCCCACAGCCTCTCTTCCAATGCTCCCTGCTGTTTGCTCTCCTCCACCAGGGCATGCATCACCCGCAGCTGGAGCCCCTCAGAGCCATGTCCCCTGCCGTGTCCCCTTCCCAGTGCCTCTTCCCATGTGCAGCTGTTGCTCTTCCTCAGGCAGGTGTGGGACAGGCGATGGGGCTGGCAGGGCTCCGGCAGGTTGTGGGCACGCCTCACAGCCCCCACTGCCCAAAACCTATGATTTATGCCCAATACACCCCCCGCCAACCACACCGCAGAAGCCAGAGTTGTTGTAAGTTCAGACTTCACCGTGCAAAGCCTCTTTCTGAACCAGCAAAATGAGGAAAAGAAACAGAGGCCAAAACATGCATTGCCCCAGCATCTCCTAAAGCTGCTGCAACAGGAAGACTACAAATAAGCACGCAGCTGACGTCAGCTAGACTGTTTTTGCAAGCAACTCACTCTATTTTTTTCCAGACAAAATGAGTTTTCTCTGCAAAATCCAGTTTTCCAGGTGGGTGTCTCCAGTTTGCGGGAAGAGAAGAACAGGAAAAGTGCACAGCCAGGGCTTGGGAAGGGGCAGCAAGTGCATCTTCCAGGGTTGTAGCTGGCACGGCTGCATTGGCAGGAGCGTGAATTTTGGGCCAGCAAAACTTTCAGGGCAGTGCTTCAAAAGCATTAGCTGTAAATGTTTATCTTCAGTGCTTAACAATCCTCTTGCACAGAACTACTAGATGCTGAGACATGCACTGGAGGGACACGAGAAGGGGAGAAGAGTCAGTGCCTGCAAGGTTGCCTGCTACGTCCCTTCTAAGGTAAACTTTTTCTAGTATCAGAGCAAGAAAACACTAGCTTTAGAGAAAACACACATTGGCGTGTTTTGTTTTCTCAAAGAAGTGTGGAATTTGAAGCCAGGTCCTTTGGCTTATCTGTTGTAAACCATGACTGCTTCTCAGCGCCACACCACTCAGTATTTCCTAGAGAAGGGA
Source organism: Chrysolophus pictus (assembly GCA_037305975.1). Taxonomy (NCBI): domain Eukaryota; kingdom Metazoa; phylum Chordata; class Aves; order Galliformes; family Phasianidae; genus Chrysolophus; species Chrysolophus pictus. Next base: position 151,511,130 of record CM074576.1, read on the forward strand.
TTCTGAGAAAAAGAAAGAGCCCCAGTTCCCTAGAAGCATTAAATTAACACAAGGGATCTGTAAACGAAACAGCAGAGGTTTGAAAGCCTTACCCTTTACTGTTTCCTGCTTTCTTGGAAAAATCTCAGTATTAAAACAGATTGGATTACATTACAGGACTAGTTGCTGCTGAAGAATTTTATTTTGGGTTATAAAACACAATGTTTGCTGTTTTTCTAATTCAATTTGCTTTTACCTTCATTATGTCACACTGTTACTAAGGTTCCTGTGAGAAAATGCAGGTTATTATTGCCTGCAAACTACCCCAATTATCATCTGCTCTCTCTTTGCAAAGTAACCATGGGTAGAAACTATGTAGTAAGTATAAGGCTGACCTAAAGAAGTATGTCATACTTTCAGATCCGTTCAGAGCTTTTGCTTTGGGCATATAAAAATTGTATCGGGAACTCCTTCTCCCCAAAATTTAAAAGTCCAGCATCTCCCGGAATTAAAGCAAACTTTGAGCACAACACTGTCAACCAGTTTACATCGCTGAATTATAAAATATAAACAAGCGATCAGAACCCATCTTGAGAACTTTCCTTTCAGGAGTCTGTGCTGTTGTAGTTAAGCTTTCAGTTAGAGGAACAGCACCGGCAGCCTCACATGGGCTCCGAATAATTTCCTCACGAAGGGCTGACTGCAGCTGCAGACCTCCTCCTGCAGCCCTGACACAAGGGAGACTCGCTTTCATGCAGTGGGAATTTCTGCTAGGTGATAGCCACAGGATCAAGCTTCCTGGGTAGAATAAAATCTGAAGCAAATTTTATATTCACATTTAAAAGTTTTAAGTAGGTGAAGTGAAAATTCTTGGCACTCCCAAATGACATCAAAGATCCAGGGAGGAAAAAAACAGAAGATTCTTGGTAGCAATATATTTAGCACCTTTCTTGGAATGTAATTGTTACTGGAAACTTTGGGGGTGTATCCATATGCATTAACCACTCTTGTACAGTAAAGTTTGGTCTCTGAACTCATGAAGCTATTACATGAAATTCTAACTACCTCATAAGGCCTGATAATAATCACAAAATCACAACGTTCTACAGTATTCCTAAAGATAAAGAGAATAATTAATTTGAAGCTGGAAAAAATAGGCAGCTCCAGATGTTACTGCAGCAACAATTTTTCTGCATGCTGCAGTGATGCTTCTCACATAGCAAGTCAGAACAGAGTTAAAAATATAACAGTAGTGGGCCCAGACAAGTAATTGACTGCCAAATTTATACATGCATGTGAAAAATTGATTTAATAATGTTTTCTCCAAGCATCCACTGGTTATATGAAAAATCAGGAGGGGGTGGGGAGTTTACTCCGAAAACAAGTAATGCAGGTCAGAAGTAGACTGTGTTTCCTGTCGTCTTTTAGTAATGTTCTTTTGTTTGGTTTAATCTTCCTACTGCCACCTGTATGCTAAAACATGGGAGCTTTAATGCAGAGCACTTTGTGATACTATAATGCTTGCAAGTAATATTAGCTCTTGCAGAGGCATGGCACAGGACTATCAGTTCTGGGAAAAAAAAAGGGGAACTGGGGGACTACAATTCTACAGCCACTGCCCAGCCTGCGTGCTCGTCCATCAGTTTGGAGGCATTTTTCTTCACAGATAAGAGAACAACAGGACTGCACATGAAAATCCCATACAGATTTCCCCTGGCACGTATTTCACAACCAGCACCTTTATATTTAGAGAAGACGTGCATCAACTCAAAACCAGACTGCAGAGCCCCTTTTAAGCCAAACACGAGAGAAACAGAAATGACAAGAAGTAATGAAATTGACACCAGAATCCTTCCAACTTCCAAATCATTTACTCTTGTTCTATTTTACATATTAATGTAGTTCCTAATACTTTGAGCAAAAAATATCGATATCAAAAATATAGTTATTACAATATTAAACAAATACCAAGTTTGTAAAATATTCTGCAGTTCAAATTGAAATGTTTAGGATTTGGGCTTTTATATTTATTTGTTCAGAAAGTTCAATATTAAAATTATGGCTCAGACCTGCCTACAATTTGCAGGCAACTTAAAATGACTGAACAAGAAAAGAAATTAAGATACTATTCACTCAGATGAATTTGTATTGAACATTCAGATCTAACAGCAATAAAGACACTAGCTCATATTATCCTTAATTTTAAATCTGTAATTTTAAAAACCCAGTCACAGAGTTCTAGCAATTTTGACAACACGAGGAATAAAATTATGTTTCCTACCGAAGCATTTTGTCTACCAACTTCACACGTACCTATTAAGCTATAATAAGGCAAAAGGATACTTGCTGAAAGAAAAAAAAAAATAGTTTTTGTTGTTCCACACACAATATTCCTGCTCGGCTCTCAACACTTCCAGAAGGATTTTCTTTTAGCTCATCTCTTTCTGAGCACATTTACCACTGACTATCAGATTTTTCTGAGTGCTACCACTGTCTGTCTCTGGACACGAGGGGTGCTCCTTTAGCAATTAAACTCCAGCTAAATAAAAAAGACACACAAAACATTAGTAAACTAAAAATATTCTAGGCTGTCACAACCAATACATTTCCATATCTAAATGTTTTTAAAGCAAGCTGATGTGAAATCTAGGTGCTCCACGCGAGCCACAAATGTACCCAATACAGTGCAATTCAAGTAGAAAGAAAACAGACTGAATTCTTCTCTCTTCTACAGTGCAACCCCTACCAACCTCTGAGAAATTTCTGATTTCAGTAAAATCAGACCAATGTTAAAAGAGTACACTGAATTTTAAGGAAGTGTGCATTAAAACTCTCTATGAGGTTCTATGCCCATTTCTTCTTTATATATGCATCTCTGTGTGAGTACCTATTTTATACACATGCATGTACCTGACTTTTTCAAAAGTCTTAAATATTGATCAAATATTGAGTGATAACCATAAAGTGCTAATCTACCCACAGCCAACAACAATAACAAATCTATTCTCTGAAAAGATTTTTCTTAGGCTCTGAAATACTTGCACAAACAGCTCGATATTATTACTATTTATAACTAAAAATGATTCCACTAGCAGATTTGTGTAAAAAAAAATACAGGCATAGTCAATACTTGGTACAAGTCTTCAGAATAAATATAATTAGTGAATGTATAGTATCAGGTCTTTATTCAGGTTTTGAATCTGGTACACTTATTTTTTGAAGAGGCTGTGCTAGCAAATGGCTTTTAAGAACTCACTGAATATACCAAATGTATTTATCAGGAAAATTATATGCTTGGGAGACTATATTCATGATTTAAATGTATATGAAATGACAAAGTATTTGCTTCAAGGAGAGGGAGGGACAGATTAGACAAGCAAAGTCATTCTGTCAGAAATATTTAACCAATTTAGTGAACTTCCTACTCTGGATCCTATTCATGATATTCAATACGAAAACAAATGAATATAGCTTGACAATAAAACCAGAGGTTGTGCTGTAATCAGCAGCCTTTGGTGCAAATTAGTAACTTGCTTAAATGTAGGATGTGGGAGAGGTTCTTGGTTGATGGTCCACTGACTTAGCTCCGTTCCGTGGAGCTAAACATACTCAAGGGCTACCCAACCTTTCTGTGGTTCAAACAATACCATATTACCCTTGCTTTAGGGAGAAAAGGAGGACAAGGTTTCTAATGGATGTTGAATACCACCACCTGAGTTTGTGTTTTTCTTTATTTCTAAAATAGGCAGAACTCTAACAGTCAATAATAATATCATACTGTAGACGTGGGACTGAAGTCAATAAGACACAGTAAATTCAGTTATGGGAAACAGCTTTGAATGGTTTTAATTATATTTTCCTAGAAAGGCTTATAGAATGTTATTGATATTTGACCTGGATAGTTCTGTTTTCTATTACAAAGTACATTATATCAATACAACACCATATACGTCTGCATTCAGCAGTCCTTAACCCTTTGCAGACCCCACGTGAAAAAGAAGGCAGGTGGATTTTTTAATTTTTTATCTCAGAAAAGCAGATGCCACCAAACCTGTCACCTGTCAAAAAGCATTAAACCTCTTCAAAGTAAAGAGCTGGCGAGGTCTGACACACCACCATGCTCCAGCAGGATGAAGACAGAGAGCAGACTATTCATTTTGAGCACGGTATTTGTATGTTAACTACATTAGACATCTTTTATTTTACAGTTGCCTCATTCTTTCTCTCTCCTAAAGCCGGCTCGTGCATCTGGCCTCCTCCTGGAAGCCTTTGCTGTGTGTTGCTTTCAGAAGTGCTCATTCCAGCTGATCGAATCCTTTATTAAATTAGGTACCCCCATCTTGAGGTTAAAAAAAAAACAACAGAAAACACACACACACACACACACAAAACCCCAGCCCTGCAGAATGAACAAAGGACTCCAGTTTCTCAGAACTATAAATTTCAAATCCATCTGGCCTGGGAGGGGACAACTCAAACAGGCAGCGGGAGGCTCGGAGGTGCTCACGATGCCACAGCAGTGTGCCACCATGCCCCGCACCTCGGCCGACGGTCCCCGAGATGCAAAGGGAATGCCACCACCTCCTGTGAGCAGACGGCGAGGCAGACCGACAGCCGCCTGCCCGAGGCCACACTTTAAATCAGGGGCAGAACTGGGAATAAAATTCCCAAATCACTCTGCTTTCCTGGTTCAGGCACGATTCAGAAGATTGCAGCACAAAACCAAACAAGCATACAGACAAAATTAACAGCTTGGTGCAGAGGAAAAAGTACTGCAAGAGGGGAGCTTTATGACAAGGAGAACAGCTGCTGAGTGACATGCATCTGGGCTCGGTCTGAGCACCCACCTGAAACATGAGGGCTGATAAACCTCAAAGAAAAGTGTGTAGTCTGAACAGGTTTGGACATTATCGGCTCACCAGTTCAGGAAAAAAGCAGGATTTTAACACATTGGGAAAACAGCAACCACCCCATTACTGCCAGTAAACAAATGCATGTGTCCACAGAGACACAGAAGAAGCCTTCTGTGCTAATTCAGTAAGGTCAGAAGCAAAAACGGGCTGTACAGCACTTGACACAAAAATAGAAATGAGCAGAAACAGCAAAGTTCAGATGCCTGCCTGAATCAGAAATCATATAGTGCAGAGAATCTGAGCTGCAAGTTTGACAGCAAATATAGGTTAGAAATACACGGGAGAGATGGGTGGAATAGGCCAGGAGAGCTGTTTCAAAGCCCTGGCATGCTGCTTGGAATGATCTTTAAAATCCATTTAAAAGAGAATATACAGTGAAAAGGCTGCAAATGTTTAAAGAAAACAACCTTCTGCCCAGCGAACGCGCTGCGGGGCTGTGCTCTGCACTAACACCAGACCAAACCGAAACCAAGGGGGCACCAGCACACAGAGCAATTTTTTTTTCTTCTTTATTTTGTTTCAAATACCCAAACAAGCTTTCTTCTGCTCTGCAACTTAAATGCAACCATTAACCCCAAGAAGGAAGGGATGAAATTTTTCACAGAAGCTTTTTTTCACAGCTCAGTAATACGAGGATCCTTTCAACTTTCTCCGAAAGCTCTGAAGCCAAGCAGCCCAACGCTGCCCGGATGGATGGCACAGCTGGGAGTGGTTTGAGAAGCCATCTACTGAAACATAAGCAAAAGGCTCTTAAGGAAGTCTTTCAAGAGACCATATAGAGTGACTATAATGGTAGAAAATAAATACAGCTGTTGCAAAGGGGGAAGGAAGCCTACAGCCCCAACTCAGACATGACGGATCTCGGGAAGCACAAGATGTATGACATTTGGGGAAGGGCACAGATCGCACCAGAAAGCACAACATCCATCAGACCACACAAGGGGCTTAGAGGCGAGCTGACAGCAGCATGTTAGGAAACGGTCTGTGACCTACAAGACAGGCCACAAAAGGGAACAGTTAAGCCTGAGAGAGTAAGCTGAGAATTATGAATGCCTGAGAGCTACCGAAGTGTTCTTCAAAGAATAAAAATCCCGCTCACTGCCAGAAGAGAACCACGATCTGTGCGTGAGGCAGGGCATGCGCTGCAAGGTCCCCTGAGCAGCACTTATGGCAGGCCTCCCTCCATGGCACCCAGCCTGCCCTCACCTCTGCTGCCCAGCCAGCACCGCTCCCAGCTCCTGCCCAGGGGGACGCTATCTGCTGCTTGGTCTAAGTGCCTGGCTCACAGAGACGTTTTACCAGACCCACCATTCTTAGCTGTCATGAAAAGTATATATATATATATATATATATATACATTCTTTATGATGATGGGGGAGGACTCGGGAACGTTAACCCTCGAGGCTAGGAATGGAAGCCAAGCGCTACACGCTTCTCTGTGCCCACAGCCTGGGTTGGTCTGAGGGGCAGTGGGGATCTCAGCAGGGCCCTTGCAGAGACCTTGGTTTGGCATCCAGACAACTTCAGCCACGGTGCAGCTGGAGAGCAGAGAGCAGAGCCTCCATTGGAATCCCACTTCTGCAGGCCCAACTGTGTGTAAACAAACTTCTGAAACCCATTTTTTCTGGTAAAGTTTTAAGCAGGAGAACAATAAGATGGCCTGTGTAATGCAGCCGTCCATGGGAGCACAGCAGACAGTTACACTGACTTTTTTTACATCAGTTTTATTATTGAGTTAAAAGGAGAAATTTCTTTTCCAAATATTTTTATGGTAGTCAACAGGGAGGTTAAAATATACGTAAGGCAAATTACAGAATGGTTTAAGGAGTTCCAGTGCCATAAATTAGTTAGATCAGAAATTCTGAAAGAAAAAAGAAGAGTAAAGAAAGAGTAAAAGAGTGGTACTTGCTGATGGAGGAAACCAAACTGTTTAAAAGAGGAGCTATTCCTGAAAAGCCAATTAAGTGATGCCATTTTTTAGAACAGTCATGTCAAGGCAGAACATGGCAAAGAATGTGCCAGACATCACCAGCAGCAAGCTTATCTCAGTTCCAGGGGAGCAGTGCGAGACAAAAGCACCAGGATAAGGATAGTATCACGCAGTCAAATCAAAACAGGTTAATTACAGGAAAATTGAGGTTTGCACATATACCAAAACCACGAGCTCTGCTGAACGACTATGAATACTTCAAACCAGTTTTCACTTCTCTCCTAAATGCAATACGAGCTGCTGATCACAATCTGCTGAAAAGCTAGAGAAACGGAGCTGTAGTTAATGAGGATGTCTCCTGTGGCAAGTTATGAACACCTGGCACATCCAGACTTCACTCTGGTGTTAAACTCCCCTGCAGCACTGAACGGAGCCTTACAAGAAAAGTGTGAATCTTTGAGAAGTGTGAATCTTTGAAAAGTGTGTCTTCTGACATCAGACCCCTGGGCCTAAAGGCTTCTCAGTATTACACCCATCAGCCATATCTTCTTCTATGAGTTTTAAACATAAAGTAAAAGCTTTCAGGCTTAAGAATATAATTCCTATGAAAGATCAAGCCTTACAAGAACTTTTGTTTTGTTATATATACTTCTTAAGAAAAATCATTGCTGGCCTTCAAGAAGTCTGGAAGTTTTGTTCCTATTAACAAAAGTTCTCTTGTTAGTCCTCGTGCCTATGAGGAATACAGGATGCCACCCAATACTGGCTCCATTTATACAAGGGCTGCTCTGAAAGTACTGCCTCCTATTTTATTATGTTGGCTCAAGACATCAGAGGCAGATGTCAGTGGTATGGCAGTAGAGGTTGAACCTTCTCACCAATATTCCATTTCATTTTGTTGCCATGCGACAGATGGCAGCAGAGGGGCAGTGTGACAGAATGGCACCTGACACAGAAGTATGTATGAAGCAAAAGTGTATCACTGGTTTCTTCCATGAGGAAAAAATGGCACCCATTGACTTTCATTGATGCTTGCTGAATGCTGACGGAGACCAAAGAGTGGATGTGAGCACAGTGAGGCAGTAGTTGGTGCATTTCAGCAGTGGTGACAGTGACATGAAAGACAAACCCTGTTCCGGGCAGCCATTCATAGCTGTCACACCACAAAATGAAGAGCATCTCCATCAGCTCCTCTCTGCTGATTAGCAGATTATGACCAGTGAACTGCATATGGAGCTGAATATCAACTTCAGTGCTTTGAAGATGATCGTGGCAACATTGGAATATTGCAAAATTTGCACCAAGTAAGTCCGACAAATATTCATGCACAACCAGAAAGAATACTGTACACAAGTTTGTGAATTCTCCATCAAAAAACAAGTTCAAGATGCAGCCCTCTGGGGGTAAAGTGGTGTGCACTGTCTTTTGGGATAAGAAAGGAGTGATCCTTCTGGATTTCCAGGAACCTGGACAAGACATCAACTCTGACTGCCACACTGCACCACTGACTAAGCTGAAGGTTTGAATTTCCAGAGTCAGCCCAGAAAAAAAAGACAACCTTTCTCTTGCAGTATGATAATACCACTTTGAAGACTGTGGAGCACATTGCCAACTTGGGCTGGACTGTCTTACTACACCTACCATAGCGTGGATTTGGTACTTTGATCAATGAAGGATGGACTGACTGAAGGGGCAAAACTTTCCTAGCAACAGTGCTGTCATAGCAGCTGTGAAATGGTGGATCACCCTTGCTGATGCAGATTTTTCTAAAGGCAGCATGCGGGCTCTTGTTCATCATTGGTGAAAATGCATAGCTAATGGAAGTGACTATGTTGAAAAATAGTGCTTTGCAGCTGAGAATCTGCTCTATCAAATACTGTTGTTGTGCTCTTTGCATCTACTGTAGTTTCCATGGAAATAAGTAGAAGACATTAACTTCTAAAGCAACCTACATACTAAGAAATATGATGAGAAAACACAAAGTGGACAGAACTGCATACATCAAGCGCACATCCTCATTATTTTTTCTTGATATTAAAAGAGTTGTTTGGTGTTCAGAACAAAACAGAATAGAAAACAATCCAAAACTTCAACTTACAACAAAAAGAGTTACAACAGGCTTCACCTCCAAATAGGAGCAATCTTGTAAAGCTCCATTTCAAGACTTTGTAATGAAACCAAACCAATTATAAGACTTTGGCGATTTATGGAAACTACAAGACAACTGTAGACAAAAAAGGAAATTTCAGCTTTTCACCTGGCTTTAGTCACAAAGAAAACTAACCTGAAATTAAGCATTGGTGTATTTTACAGTGTAAATATACCACACACACTTTCTGTACGGGGACAATCTCCAGCTGCTAAGTACTGCTTGTTCAAAGTGCAAGAAGTTTTTCTGAGAAGACTGCTCAGCTGGGTGCTGCCGACAGCACAACACACCCGAAAGAAAAAAGTAAATGATTTAAAACAATTCTTCTGTACTAAACATAATTCAATCATTTCCCCCATAAGAAAACATCAGAGAACAACATCAGATTCCATTGTTTTTCCTCTCAATACCAAACATCTACCAGTCAGTCTGCATACATCATAAAGTAAGAGAATTGTGGTCTGCTAGTAGCATCAATTCTCTTAAAGAATTTATTTTCATCTACTTAAGCACATTGATTTCTCATGGGAAATAAATTACTTGTATGTATGTATACCCTGAATTCAAGCTATCAAGAAAGGGTGACCCTCTAAAAGCTGAGAACAGCTCTCAAAACTTTCTCATAGCCTTTAGGCAAAAAAAAAAAAAACCCAAGCAGTTATTCTGACAAATAACTGCATCTTCTTTGGCATTCCTAAAGCACCAACTGTCTTCGTGGGCTGATGCCAATCCTTATTTTATAAGCCTGGAATGATGGGGGAAGTTTATCTGATAGTACATTTCCCGTATCTGGATCTTAAATCATACTTCGTTTAAAGTGATTCCATTCTGCCTCTACCTCTGAGGTAATCCCATCTCTGTGTTCCAGACATAGCATATGCATTTTATTCAGGTATGTCTTGCACTATCACTTCACGTGAAAATAATTACAACTGTGGTGTTAAAAGATAGCTTAGACTAGCTACTCCCACAGCCATTGACAGTAGTTTCTTGGCTCAATGGATATATTGAACAAGACAGATCCAACATAGTTGTCCTATCATTTTCCTTCCTCCTCCTTCCATTCTCTTACTCCAGAGGCTGTATCATGGAAATAGAGATCAAAACACCAGGCATCTCTCCTTTAACAGCTAAGACTTGATGGGCAGGGAAGCTTTCTTAGCAACTACAAGACTACGATACTAAAAGGAGTATTCCTAGAAGCATAACAGATCCTACAGTTGGAAAAAAATAATTTCAAAGCTTATATGCCTGTATAGCTCTGAGGCAAGGCAAAGATTTATCCAATACGAATACTGACAAGTTCATAATGTGTGCTATGCAAGGATAAGACAGGATTATGATTAAGCCTTGATAAAGCTCCTTTTTTTTTTTTTTTTTTTTTCAAAACCAAGGTGAGGAATTCAATAAAATGTACTATGAAAAGTAAGCCCATCATCAGTGAGTGCCTGCTGCACAGCTGCAATCATTTAAGGACAAAGTAGGAGTCACAACCGTACTTCAGTCTTTACAGCAGATACACAATATCCTGGAAAAGACAGAAGACCATGATGGCAAGCATTAATGTTACCACTGCAAAGGAAGGACAGAACACTTCAAGGTTATTTTGGTGTGGACTGCTTTTAACCAGAAAAGAAATGATTTCCAAAAAAATAAATGTAATAGTCTATTTCAGTGTAATGAAGAAAACAAACACAGAGATAACTCATGGCTGTTTCCTATGGTGATACAAAGCTAATTCTTGATTCTTTCTCTGTATATTCTATATGCCAGTGAAATTCTGTTTGTAACTCTGTGATAGCATTGGACTTGAAAGCTGATAAGAATAAGAAATAATAATGTACCTACTCCATATCTGTTGACAAAGGCAGAGCATTTAATCCTAGAAAAAGGACCTTCACTTTTAGATCTTTAAAGAAGATGCAATACAGTGATGTTCAATTTGTTCACAGAAATGCTATTAAACTCTTCATTGATATATGACCAGTGCGCTTTGTGTCTCAGAACTAAATCAGCTATATGCCATAATGCTAATGCATCTGAGAAGGGGTTATGCAAGTGGAAACAGTAAACTGAGAGGGAAAAAGCTATCCAAAATGAGGAAAAGCACAACTGCTGTGGCTCCCAGATGACTGGAACTAGATAAAGACTGTCAAGGAGTCATTTCGAACCAGGTCCAGGCAGCAATGATGTAGGAATACAAGTGATGTTCCAGATTTTATACCATGCTCAGGTATTCGCTAACTCAATAAACCAAAGGACTTAATCTTTTCAGAGGGTAACTCTTCACTAATAATATTGTATTGCAAAGACTTCTCTTGATGCACAAGATTAAATCAGCAATCTGAGTAATTAAAAGGTGGTAGCACTACCGGAGGAAAAAAGGGCTATTGCAACAATTTGTACACTTGATAGGAACTGAGCACTAATGAAAACTAAAAGCCACACTTATGACATAGAACAGGAGAAAAGGGATTTGTTTATCAATGCAAAGCCTATAAGCACATAAACATTAGCTGATGCCAAATCAGAGAGCTAATTAATTCTGCCAGTACAGAATCTCTTACCCCCAGGAATATAAATGCCTTGTGACTGTCTGCCCATCTGATGCTCCAGGATTAACACTACTAGGTCTCCAAATCCATGGCTTTTGTTTAGTGCAGTGGTGTTTTCCAGCACTCCTGAACCATTTGTGGGAGGAGTTCACAAATATCTCACAGACAGAAATGTAAGACAGGGATAAAGTCTTAAGAGCTCCAGTCTCATCCATATATGCTGCTGACATGATAACAACGTTGCTGACATGATAACTAGCATTAAGACATGGATATCCCATATATTTCCTTAGTTTAGACCTCTGAAATTTTATGGACAAAAATACCTGATACTTGATAGAATTCAGCTAAGCACTTACAATGAAAAACAAAACTGGACATGCATACAGTGGTGAACTTCATCTTGAGGGACAAAACCAGAAGGGAATAGTCGTGTAAAAGGTCTGCGAACAAATACAAAAGGCTGGTTATATCTTCCCTTACTTTTACAGATGATTACAGAAGACATGCAGAGAATCTGAAGAGAATACCGTTGCTCACATTATCAGAATTGATTTTAAAAATATATACATCCTAAACTTCTTTCAGCACTTGTCAAAAAAGGTTTTGAATAGGAAGAAGTGGTGTATTTGGGCAGGCAGAACAACTGGGGAAAAGTCCAGCACACTGCCTTCTTAATCAGAATGTAGTCTTTGTCAACAAAAATATTCAGTGATATGGAAGGAAGGTTACCAAGTGCACGGGCTGCTGAGCAGGGGAAGTAAAGGCTGTTCAATCGTACATTCAAGGCTGTAAATCACAGCTTCCTTCTTATCTGGCTTCACAAAATAAGAAGGGAGAAATTTTCTAAACTAGAGCCTGGGGTGCCGAGAATGTTCTAAGAGGGTACACATACCAGAAACAAAATGAACACTGCAGTGGACATATAATCACATTAGGAATGCCTCTGATCAGCATTAGTCATGAAAACATCTTGTCATGTAACAGACTAGTGCATGAAAGCCAAGTGAACAGCAGCTTTACATTCCATATTCCTAATATTAGGGAAAGTACTGCACTACTGAGATTCTTTTCTTTTTTTCCTTTCCTTTTTTTTTTTTTTTTTTTTTACTATAGTAGATCACAAACAGATAAAAACAAAAAGCCTAACCAAATCCACACGACACGTACCACATTCAGCATGCATCTTTCAGTTCCACTTGTTTTCACTGGCAGCTGAAAAATCTTTAGCATATGTAACAGCTATAGACAGTCAAGTGAAGTGTACATATTTATACTTTGCATAGGAAAGACCATGTACTTACATTGATCAATGTAAACATACAATAATATTGCTATGTAAGAGAACTAGAGAAACCAAAAAAATACAAACAAATAGTGATAAATTCAATGGGACTCACAATCACAGCATCAGTTCTTCTGAGGTCAGGTGTAAAGCAGAAGCACAGCACTATCACTTCCAGGACAGGTCTGAATTATTTCACTAAAATCTGGGCACAGTTTCTGGGGAAAGTTAGGTGCATTAAGAATAGGATTCACAAAGGGCAGCATGCCAACTGAGTAGCTGACTAAATTAGCCCTCAGGAAACAAGGATGAGAGGAACTTGAGCCCTATCTTATGTCTTCCTGGGGTTAGGTATGTTTCTTTCAATGGCCAGAAAGCACTATATGTATCTCCCCTGAGTGCTTCCGCTACTTCAGATTTGCTAAAGACAGCTGAAGGGGCCAGTGGCCACATACACATCTACCAGAGGTGCACACCCCAGGGAAGTGCCTAAGAGGCAAGTGACAGGGAGCATCTACCTGTCACATGGCTGGGCTGCATCAATGCCAAACTTTTCTACACAAAGGGCTGCGGCATCAGGGACTGAAAGCCCTCTCCTATAAAGCTAGCAGGCCTTCAGCACAGGATGCACCGTCCATGCAGCAACACCGGACAAAATGGAAGTGCAGACTCCTTGCCCTGCTGCAGGCAGAGGCTGCAAGCAGAGGCTGCCCAACCCCTCTAGCAGTGCGAAGAACATCCACTGGATTAGGCTACGCGGACAGATGGTTGGAGAAATGCCTAACCTTGCTGCCAAGAGGCAGACAGCCCTGGGACGTGCCCTGGGTGACATGGGACGTGGGTAGCAAAAGCTACAAGGCCTAGAGGCTGCGGCACATCCAGCTGCTCCCTGGGGAAAGATTTAAGGCTTCCCCTCTGGGATCAGAGTGCCTGCAAGTGCAACATCCCCATAATTCTGAGTTAACTTCTACTACAAACAGCCAGCTGGCTTCTAGCTATAACCTTGAGTTGCTTCTAAAATGAGGGCATTGCAGATAAACTTGTCAGATGCCCCGTGAGCACAGAAAACAAGAACAGGAGTCTCCTGCAGTCATGACTGAAGCAGTCACTGCTCTTGGACACCAAGAAAAAACTCATCTCTTGTGGGATGTGGCAGAACTGGATCACAGAGAAACACATGATTTCTTAATTAAGCAGAAGAGGAGTAGGAATGAAATGTCTTTTCAAAAAGCTGAGTGAACACAGCCATCAGCTGCAGTAAATAAAAACATATTGGAAGAATTTCATTTTTTACACAGAAATACTAGAAAGTACTGATTTCCCTTTTGGTCCAGCTGTCCTTTCTCTGCAGTTACTTTGCTGAGGATTCGCATACCCCTACATAAAGGCGGAATCGGCTGCCTGTTTTGGAAGCCCAGGGGCTGGCAAGGGGCTCCGTTAACCCTTTACCTGTTTGAACTTACACAAAGCCCCTTCACTCAATTCTAGCCCATGTATTAGACAGGTCCAAAGACTGAAACAAGCTGTTCGTTAAAGAGCTCAACACATCATTAACCACAAATGAAAGGTAAGATTTTCAAAAGCATCAGCACAGGACTAAAATTGCCTTCTTTAAAGCCCAGGGAGCTTACCCTTGACCTTGAAGGGTGGAGGGTTGGGTTAACTCTGAGTACTTTGCAAATCCCAGGCAAGGTGGTGAAACACTAAGATTAAGAAGGCTGCCAGAAGAAATGGTGCACTAATGGCAATTTATTCCCCTTGACCTGATGCATTAATGCTTATTTCCCGCACACACAAACTGTGTAATATAAATCAAATCAGCTCCTTCTCTAAATGTGGATTGGAAGAAACGGTAAAGCTTTAGTTCACAGCATTGTGAAACAGAAATGTTTATCAAAACACGTGTACAACTCCTCGTCAATACATCAATCTATAACAGACAAAGCAAGAGCAGGAAGAAAACTTTAAGAAGAAAATCTGACAGTATAGTGGAACAAGGGTTCAATGGCTTAATAAAGCAACAAAACTGGTTTTCTGTTTACACAGACAATTGTCAAATATATAAAAATTGCCTTTAAAGTCCTGTATACAAAATCTTAAGTCTAAAAAGACAAACTGCAGCAGCATCCCTCTGAGGTTACAACCAATTCTGTTTGTTCTCATTCTCATTCATGTAAACATATATGACCAAAAGCAAATAAACAAATCTGGAAGGAAACTCTAGCTGAGTATGGCATAGCAGGGAGACTTCTCACGTATAATAACCATAAATAACTACCTGGATCTTAGAGAAACTTCCTGATCTTTGTCATACATGTGACATTTCCCAGTCAGAAGGAATTCTGATATTGTTGATCTTCTCAGTCAACAGGCAAAATGCCACAGCACGGGCAGTCTGAACTAATAATAGCTTTTCAGCTGCAGAAAAGATGTTGCTTTGAAGGTCAAGACACAGTGCCCTGTCAGTGTAGGGAAGTCAGCACTGCATCCTTTCCCCACTGGAAAGAACATTTCAGTTATCAGTGCCAAGAACTTCAGCATCCTTGATCATCAAGTTACCAGTGGTCCTGCTCTAGCCAACAGGATCCCGTGACTTCAGCAAAGTCAGGTTTTTACTGTAACACATCAGACAACATTTTTACTGGCTCTGGATAGCTATGCAGCCTCCACAACACATGCAAACTAAGGTGGTTGTGGTTTGATGATTGATTTCTTTTTAAAAATAGCATTCACAGTCTTAATTTATAAAAGACAATAGATTTTTTCCACACAGTGGGAATACAAGCATTAAACAAACTTTTTCAGATGAAGCTCCAAGGCAGTTCTGGAGGTGGTAAAAAAATTGCTGGGCCAGCTCTGAAAGAAAATATCCATGAAGAAAAATTTTGTGAAAAGAGATCTTAAAAGACTTAAATAGGAATTGATCTCAGTTACTCAGGAGTATTTATTAGTGTGTGCATATGGGCCCCACGAGTCATTAATCAGTATCAACAGAATGTCAGTACAGATAACATAATGCAAAAATAACAACTGCATCTTTTTTTTTTAAGTTCACAACTGGCTTTATCAAGCTGTAGGGTTAGGTACTTAGCAGAACATTTCTT
The DNA here is from genome assembly GCA_037305975.1 of Chrysolophus pictus. Taxonomy (NCBI): domain Eukaryota; kingdom Metazoa; phylum Chordata; class Aves; order Galliformes; family Phasianidae; genus Chrysolophus; species Chrysolophus pictus. Next base: position 151,527,045 of record CM074576.1, read on the forward strand.
CTCTGTTTTAGAAAACAATGATTATTGTCTGCACAAAGCATTTTTAGTGGTTCCCATGCCACATTCTGAGACAAGGCCAACAGTGAGAAGCTGGCAACAATTAACTAAAGATCTCAAGGATCACAGAGGACTGCAGTTATGCATGATTTTGGACATATAAAACACTGGCATGATTTTATATTATGATACAAGCTAAAGAGGAAAATAGACAAAGAATTAATTAACCGTTGACTACCACCCTTTGAGCCTGATGGTCCAGCTTTTTTTTTTCCACCTACCATGCAGTCCACGCATTAAGTCTACACTTCCACAGCTAGAATACTAAGAGAAACTGTGCTGAAAGCCCTAGGGTAAACAAAATCTACTCCTGTCATCCAGAAAAGTAGTCATTCTATCATGAGTTCAGTTGGAAGCTTCTCTTACAGCCAAACTGGCTTCCTGCAATTCCTTCTTTTTCTGCACACAGGAATGGACTCTTCTGGTGATATGAAGTTTTTCTTGATAATCAAACATGTCCCCTGGGTGTTTCTGTCTTTCAGAATTGTCCCTTACAGTGCCCCATCAACCAGTTTCACAAACAAGCTGAAGTCCATGATCTTTGCTCGCCATTTGCCTTCCTCACTTCTTTCATGATCTAAAACTGAAGTACAGCATGGTACCTGCAGCCAAGACTGACTTCAACTATCACATCCCTAAACTGTTGCTCCTTATCTGGAGAAGCAAGGCCAGCTGACCGCTTTCTTTGGTCTACCCATCTAGGACAGCCATCAATATATTGTCCCTCTAGAAATCTCTTGGATTGCCCTACTGTGTCACATTTTCAGTATGCACCAAGGTGATTAAAGTTGCCCTGAGCACCAGGGCCTGAAATGTTCTTTTAAGAAGACTTAACAGGATATTAGGAAAATTCAGTTTGGAAGAGACCACAGGAAGCCTCGTGTCCAACCTCCTGCTCAAAGCAGAATCAGCTCAAACCATCCTGCTAAGCATTCTATCCAGCTGGCTCTTGAAAACCTCCAAAAATGAAGATTGCTCAGCCTCTCTGGGTCCCTGTTTCACTTCTTGACTGCCCTCATCATGAAAAAATTATTCCTTATTGCCAGTGAGAATTTCAACTAACTCCCGTCACCTCTCATCTTCCCACCACACTTTGCTTAGAAGAGCTCGCCTCTGTGTTTTCTTGATAATCTCTCTGTAGGCATTGGAAAGCCATTACCACGTTCCCCTGAAGCCTTCTCTTCTCTAGGAACTGCTTATTTTTGATCAGACAGTTTTACAGCAGATGCTACCACAATGACTCGTACTGAGCTCCCCATCTGATCCTTACCCACAGCTCTTGACTAGCCTGTTGCACAGACTCCAATAGCACCCCTAAGAGCCACTCACTAGAAGAGTGCAATTGTGTGAACTTTCCACTACGTCTCTGCAAATTCAAATGCAAAAATGACATCATTGCACCTTGTAAGAGTTGACTTCCTTCCAGCACACCTGCTGGTAAAGACACTTTTGCCCCATACTATTCAGTTGATACCACTGGTCCCTCGCAATTCCCACTTCTTGAAAAGGATCCTGTGGCCATGCAGTCCTGTGTGACTGTGCCACCAGGTACATAGAGAAGTGTGAGCACACAGGATGCATCCACTCCTGCCCAGGATGGAGAACATTTCTTGGTCTCCATCTCTTCACTCTGAGTCACTGAGCCCTGCAGTCATCCTCAACCTGCAATGTATTACTAGTGCCTACATGAAAGAGTACCAAAGTCTGATGATTGGCCTTGACAACCTCCATGATGTCCTGGATCCAGTCCCTAGGAAAGCAGCAAGTCTCGGAAGTCATTAGGTCTGGTCAGCAACTGGATGTTCCCATTCCTTGTGCTAGGGAGTCTTCAATCCCTGTTACCCATTGCTTCCTACAAAGCACTGGCACTGTTTATGAGTAGTTGACCAGGCAGAGTTGGCCCGAACACTTCTCTTGCCAAACTCACTCCTCTCCTGTTCCCAGAGCACTAAACATTCTACTAAATCTTAAATTACCATCAGCCTCACATACTTGTGTTACTGAGGATGATATCAAGCACAAATGAATATGGTTGTTAACTTGCCTGAAAGAAACTGCTTGAGACCTGATGGGGAACGTTACAGTTCTCATTAGTGATGCCTATGATTAAGGCTTCTCGATTTGAAAAATATAAAGTGTAAACAGCGAAAACATGGCTGCTTATTAACAGGGGAAAAAAAAAAAAAAAGCAATAAAAATATTCCTTAAACTGTAGAAAATAATAATAATAAAAAAACCTTCCAGTCATATGCACATTCAAACTAAAATACATACACAGAACGCTGAGGAGAACCAGGGAAGTTGATTACTTGTCCATATCATGATGTATGCTGTTTATTGAGTGTGTGCACAGACCTTTAATGCCAGATCTCACTGCGGTCAGGAGCAAAGCCAAAGCCGTAAATGTAACACCCGATTTTCAGGGGAGATGGGAATATGGAAAAGAGTTTGGGAAATTCTCCTACAAAGATGGATTTGAATCTCTCCAGAGAACTAGAGTACTTTTTCTACAGCCTTCAGGCACTGGGATGTGGCACAAGGGCATTCCTTCATCCAGGTCAATTCAGTGCAGCCAAAACTGCTAAGCCCATCCCTTTCCTCTATGGGAGGAAACTCCCCCTTCTGTCACTGGGCTATACAAGAGAGGGGAGGGAAAGAGAAGAAAGAAAAAAAACACCCCCTTCTGTCCACCATTTTAGGGAAAGAAAGGAATACCTCAGCTGCTCTCCTATCTCACATCCAAATGGAAAAGGCAGAAACCAGCTTGTTTCCTCACTGCATTAGAGGTGAGAGGAAGCAGAATAGGAAGAGGGCAGGAAGCAGCCAAGAAAGGTAAGAAGAGATGTTAAACTTCCCCGTGTCCTAATGCTGCTGCATTTGAATCAAAACTCTTATAAATCTACAACCCAGCTGTGGAAAAGAACTTTGGTAAAGCTGGGGTGGAGGGAAGGATGGCTTTCTCAGTAAAAGTACTTGTTTTGCTTTGTATTTGCATGCTTCATCCAAAGTGTTACACAACATGGAGTTTTATAGAGCTATACAAAAACATGCACTTCACACAGGTCCAGGGAAAAATCCCAACCCCACTAAAATCTGTTTAAAACATAAAACCTCACCTGAGTCTAATAGGACCCTAGTGCAGACCGCTCAGTAGGTACCGCAAAAAGAACAACAAAGAAAAAGAAATCATACATTAGAAAATATTCCTGGCTTAGATGTGACAAAACAGCTTTCCCAAGATGATTCTGCGTAACTCAATGCCCCAAATTCACTAACATTTGCCAGGATAGCAACGGCTGCTGCAGAATTCCACTGGCAAACACTGTATCTCACATTTTTCTCTTTCTCAATATGCTGTGATTTCCTGAGGAGTGGAGAAATAATCTATACTACAAAGAGGTGCAGTACTAACACTTTTTGAAGTAAATAATTTTACAGCAGCCTACAGTATATTTGGAAATATAATACTTGGGTAGAGAAATTCCTGAGCAGAGAGAGACTAGAAAGACACTGTGATAAACAAACGCCTTCAAAGCTTATGCTATTTTCCTCAGAGCAAAAAATATTGGGTAACTGTGTGTTCCTAGAAAGAATGGAATTTTGTTGCCAACAGCTGTAGCTTTTCAGAGGACTTATAATACTATATTGAAGATTTATGCTCCTGACAAAGGCTTAAAGCTATCCAAACTAGGGCAGAAAAAAACAATCGTCTTCTAAAAGACCTGTGCTATTTTTGTTAACTCTTACTACAGCAGAAGTTATGACCTTCAAAAACAGACACCCACAACTGGGGTTGATCTTTCTAACGATTTGTAAGTCAAGCAGTGACACTGCACTGGGTCAGCTACTCTATCTCAGGTTCCTAAAAAAGCAAGAAGTACATCTAATCATCTTGAAATCGATCAAAGTCATAAGTGTTTACCTCCAGAGCACATGACTTTAAGTTTTCTTCCTGATCCTTTTGGGCTCACAGTTACATTTTCCCTACCTTAAGAAAGGTTTCCCCAAGGTGCAGCCATCTGACAGAACTGTACAAGATAGGAGAAAAGTTACGCCAGACAAAAGGCTGCCCTCTGCATAAACAAGCAAGGGATGCAATCTCAGATCTCTTTGTTGGACTTATATAGATGCAAGTGGCCCTACCTGCCTGCAGTCAGTCTCCTGATGCCAGCAGAAACTGTTCCTCAAGCTCTGCAGGATGAAGGTCTTCTGTGCTCTCTTCTGCTCTGTGAAACTACAGCAGCTAACAGTATCTGGAACTACCACTTTAAAGCTAAACTGATACTAAACAATGAAACTCAGGATGCCACAGCTTTAAAGGCTCATTTTTTTGCAAGCAGCCAAGCAGGACATTCTGGGTTCAATCCCAGGTCAATTTACAGTTACAATCTATGCCACTCCATGAACATTACACTGAGTTATACAAATTGTGATTGACAAATCCATTGCCTTGAAAAAATTTGCCCAAAGCTCACGATGAGTCAGTGGAAGTGTCTTGTTTATGTCTCAGACTTTGGCTTCCACCTCGTAGCTGCTCAGTCCACCAGATCGTAACTACAGAGCATCACCAAAAACGTTCTTATTTCTGTCCTTCTAAAATTCCTGTTTGTTTGTTTTTTCTTTTTGTTTGTTTGTTTTGTTTTGCTTTTACAAGGGGAAGAAAATAAATTAAAAGCTTCTTAACAATTACAGTTGTGATTTTTTTTTTTTTTTAAACTGGTAACCAACAAACTATTTCTCAGCTGATCCACAGATAGAAAGCTTGATTTCTTCAAGCAAAATGCACAACAGTCCAAAGCCCTAGATAGAAAAATCACTGTGCATGTGCCAGAGTTTTCACCTACAAATAAAGTAATAAAGTACCTGCATTAAATTTTAAAAAACCCTGCGTGCAGTTTAGTTTGTAAGAAGTGAAGGACTACAAAATAAAGCCTTCCTCCAAGAAAGAACTCACCACCAATCCTTAATCCTGCAAAAGATCTGCAAAAACTGAGGATATTTTGCTTGAGGAACCAGAATTTTAATTGAGCATAAACAAGTGAACAGCAGGCATGCCATTTCCATAAGTATGCATGATTCCAGGGAATAAAGATTTTAAAATCTGAGGCCATGAAACAGATTTCAATTTTAAAAGTCTTACAGTTTTAAAAACATACAATGTATGTAGGAGGCACTTTTCACTAGAAGTAGATTCCTTAAATCAAATTGCCAGTGACAAATCATCATTTTTATGAACTGTTTCCAGTAAGGTAGAAGTTATCTAGCGTGGCACTGAAGAACACATTTAATTTTAAGCATGCTTACAGTTTTATTAGAGGCAATGGCTTTTTCCATGCTTAAAGCCAAGCATATGCTCAAGTACTTTGCTGAGACAAAAGCTTACAAGTTTGTTGTTCTGAATGCAAAGTGAGGCTTTTTATCCCAAACCACATTTTCTTGCATGTAATCAGCCCTGATGATGTCACCATAGTTTCCAATTCACTGCAGGACGTGCTCATCATTTATTAGGGTCCAGATGGTGCTTTTTCTCTGGCTACTAAAGAATATGCCCAAAAATTAAAGCTTACCCTTTTCTTACACTCTGGATTGCCACAGTACAAAATGGCAGTAACCTTTGATCTAATCTGGAAATCTTTTCTTTATACATGAGATTTGGCAATATCGAATACAGTCAGCCCACTCGAAACCAAAGAACCTGATATGCATAAATACATTATGTTAGTCACAATGGGAACAAGCAATCCACAAAACAGTCAAAAGAATAAAAATCAGAGAGCATTTTTCTAGTAAAAAAATATGGGACCTTGCCTGTACTTGATAGCTGCGTGTGTTTTTGAAGAACTTTGAGGATTATTCAATAGCTTAACCAGCAATCAGCAAACAGACACACGCTCTGATTTGTAAGGCAAATAAGGAGCACGAGCATGACAGGATTTGTCATAACAGCACCATCTTTTCCAAAACTTTCAACACCACGAGTCTGCACCATGCTGAGAACTCACAGCGTTTTCACCCATTGGCAGCACGTGATATTAATCTCCAAAAAGTTCTGAAAATTATTTACTATTTCTGTAGCTGTGGAACAAACATAAAGCACGTCTCCACAGAGACCCAGCAGAAAGATAAGCTGTCGTGACATTTCATTAAAAACGTCCTAAGGTAAGATAATGCCATATTTGTCCAGCAGATCTTGACAAAACGTTCTCCAGCGTGCAGCTAATTCAGGCGCAGGTGCACATGATGTTCAACAGTCCTGAGTCACACATCTTCACAAGCTTAGAGCCTCACGCAAAGCACACTGACACTGGAAAAATCACACATCATAATATGACCAAATCTAAATGGGGGGAGGCTAGGGGAGGGAAGGAAGGAAAGTTAATCCAACTGCTCAGAAAAAGATGTTCCCAAATGAGAACTACTTCACTATTTAACTATTATTACCTACAACTAACTATTTAACAACTAACACATGTTGCGAGAAACTAGGGCAAGGAAATGTATTTTAAGCAGTCTTCCTGACTTCAAAACAGCTTAGTAATTGCATACACGTATTGGTAGAGAAATGGTTTCAGAATAAACATCAAATCCAGAAAACTTGTTTTAGAAGTATGCTTAAATGTCAGAAAAACAGAGGTTCAAGAAGATTACGTAACATTCACTAAATCAGTTAACTCCTAAACTCTTTTTAAAACTAAGCAGCAGCTAGTAATTTTGGTGGCAATAATCCCAGATATCTGCACTCCAATAAACACGATAGACCACGTAATTCTAAATTAGCATATGCTACTAAATTAAAACAATATTAAAATAATTAAGTTACATAAATAAAAATTCTGTCAATCCAGAAACAAAATACCAGACAACATACATAAAACACACATTAATCAGGTATGGGTAGCGAAGAGGCCATTATTCAGCTAGGGAAAACTACTTTTTGTAGTCCATTCCCTTTGAAGTAATGGATTCTGGGTCCTTTTACATCTCCCAGTTCTCCAAAGGCAGCCTCAGTTGAGCTGCTGTCTCCCCATACCCAGAAACTCAGCCTTGCTCACACCCCAAGCTTGGCAATGCTTCCTGGCATTGGGCTGGCTTCCAGGAAATTCGGGCTGCACCCTATGTTGCTATCGTGCTCTGTATCTACATGATGCATTACTTAAAATTACTGGTATGTTCAACACTTTCAAAACTAGAGCTGAGAACAAGCTTCAAAATACCAGCAACAACAATCCTGGCCTTACCTGCAGGATCTTGTACTGTCATTTCCTTACGCTTCACTGTCAACTTGTCCTTAACCCATGGGAACTCCTGTAAGGAATCCAGGAATGCATCAAAAGCCTTGGGTCCTCTAGTAGGAAGAATATCAAGGAGCATCATTGTTTTCCTTTGACTGGTGGTTTGGGATTTTATTTCTTGAACATGACTGTCAGTGAGGATGCCTTCTTGATAGAGATACTGAATAACCAGTCCATCCACCAGCACCTCTGTGCAGAGCTCCAGGCGCAGGGAGCGCAAAAGCTGCTTGTCTCTGGCATCCATTTGGCAACCTAGAACATAAGCAAGGGATTGGGGAAATGCAAGATTAAAACACGAACCATGAACACCCCCAAGTGACATTTGATGCCCAACATTGTTCAGAAAGAACACCGTTCTCAAAATCATCAGCCTAGGAAAACCACTAACGATCTCCACCACCTCCTTTCTGCTCAAATCATACAAGCTAAAACACAGCCATTTCTGGGAAATATTAGACAGGAAGAGAACTTCTGGCATTGTGAAGATCAGTGCTTAGATGGAATGACAACCATGCCAAAGTACCTGGCTCACTAACTGGCCAAGGTCCACCCCCGAAGCTGGAGCATTTGCCAGTCCATGAGAGACTCTACCCCAAAAAAGTTTACCCAGTGTCACACCTAACCTCTGGTCTCAACATCTGAGACATGAGGGCTGCTGTACTGCCGCCAGCCAGCAAGTGGCCTTGGCAATCCAACACGTTCTAATTTGAGCAGGGGTGGAAATGTACCATAAGCACCAGGTTGTCCTCTCCCCCAGCCCATCCTGGACGGCTCTTTTAGGACTTGACTGACCTGGTGATGAGAAATTTTCCTCAAATTTCCATCTTAAATTTATTCACCTTCTATTTATAGGCGTTTTTTCTGCCAATATCGTTCTTTAGCCTAGACAGCTCCTTTCCCTCTCTGGTATTCACCCTTCTAATGTGTTTATAGGAAGCAATTGGGTGCTGCCTGCCAGCTTCCATTTGACTCAACTAACGCTCCAACTAGACAAAAGCTGGAAAAGATGCATTTTATAGCCGTTCTGAGAAAGGCGAATCGAGGTCCAGAGAGACCAGGCAACTCATCCAAGATCAAATCAAGAGTCAGTGCCAGAGCTAGGAACTAAATCAAGATGTCTAGTCTAGTCCCTAATGACAAACATATCCCCAGGACCATTAATGGCACTTGCAAAGGAAAATGACTTAGTAATACAATTAAATACTTTCTTGTGATTAAATCATGAAGCCAAAAAACTGTAGCAGGTGTTGAATGTGATTACCAGGAGAATTTCTAGTAATTAAATTAGAAGTTGCTGTTATAACAGCTTGACTGTACAGGAATTATATTTCATTTAGCTCGAAGATACAGAGAGAGACCAAGATTTTTAAGAGCTCTGCTCAAGTTTCTCTACTGCCAGAGATGCCTGTTAACTCTCCATTAGAGACATGCCTATGTGGCCTGATTGTTGACATTCAGGGCAGGTAATCAACAGAACATACAAGCATACAAATGGTGTTCTGGACAGAATGCAAGAGCGAAAAGGGAGGGACTGGAAAACCCTATCTGCGACACCCTCTGACAAGGCAGCTTTCTGAAAACACTCCCCCTGAGTGCTGAATGCAGCACTACTAGCACCTGCCCAGGAGGTTACCCTGAATCTTGAGGTGCCCACCTTCTGCCTTGGGCCATCTAGGAGCTGAGCAGCACCCCCCTGGCACTTGTTTTTTTACAAGGCCTGGTTTGATGGGTGCAACCTAAACACAGAACCCCGTCATGGAGTGTGGTGATGGTGAGAGCCAGGAGGCAGACAAACAGTGTCTGGTGTTAGGATGCTCATTAGGGATAGGTGAAACTCAACACTCTGGTCTCTAGATGCTTTTATATATGTGGGAGTAGTCCAAGAGTCAGAAAGCAAATCCCTGCAATTTCTTGCTTCCCAAATTCCCTACTGACCTGTGAGCTCATGACGTGCTTGCAGAGCCTAAACCAGGCACCTCTGAGAACCTCGCTCTGAACCCAGGCAGAAAGCTCTTCCTGATGCCACAAAACCCTCCTGCTTCCTCCTGTGTATGGGTATTAGTAGCCCCAAGAGCCTCCCCCACACACTGAACAAAGGAAACAGAGGCCTCCAGTCACCATGGATGGAACACGTGCCCTGTTCCTTGTCCTCATGACCAAGTTGGTCAGTGCTTCCCACAAACAAGCCCTTTCCAAACCATCTGTTTGCACCTTTGTGAACTGGGAAATGCTGACTGGATTATGAACGTGCAGTGGCAATGCCTGCCGAAGGATGTGCCCAGCCCACAAACTCAGGGGTGAGCACGATGGAAGTTTCACAGCCTGTGGGGCCACACTCACCACCAAGGTCAGCAGCCCAGCAACTGCCAGGATAGTGCTTAATGATATTTAGGGTCTTTTTAAGAATTAAAGTGTTTCTTTAGGGGTGTTTACCACGTTTGATTAAGGAACCGGGCAGACAGATACGGAGGCGTTATCAGGATTCTGACGCAGGCAAGCACAGGGCCAGAGTTTAATGCAACAGGGAACATCTTCAATTAATTCTAATTAGTCTGTATCTAGAGGTCCGTGGTGAGCTCTAAAGTAAGCTTTCCTTGTAAGACTGCTGCTGAAAGAAAATGAACAGACACGACTCCACTTTAGCTGCAGGATGGCACAGCTCAGCCCTTCCCAGACACCCCTAAACGTACATCTTTCCACCGCAGAGCCAAACTTAGGAACCGCACCTCCACATCCCACGATCCCTGACTCATCCCCACACCCGCAGGCACAGGCTTGGGCTTTTCTGGACCTACGTGACCCGTCCACTACGGCAGACGAACCTCCCGCTCCCCAAACGCACGTTGCCCGGCCCTTCCCGCCACAGGCTGCCGTTTCCCAGCCCCAAACGCTCCGCGCCGCCCGCGACGCCGCGAGCGGCCCCGCGCGCCCTCTGACAGGTCGCGGCCCACCCCGCCCCCGGCCCCGTCCTTCCCCGGCCCTACGCACTCGGGTTTCGCACGCGGCGGAGCGCCGAGCCCGGCGGGCAGCGCGCGGCCCCGTCCTGCCCCGCTCCGTTCCGGGGGCGGCGTCGCGGCGGCCCCTACCGCGGGCCCCGGCCCGCCCCGCGGAAGCCCGGCCCCGGCCCCAGCGGCGCGGGGGGCCGCAGCCGAGCGCCCCGCGGCGCCGCCCGGCAGCCGGCGGCCGGCTCGGCCGCTCTTCCGCCCCCGGAACCGGAGGAGCGCGGCCCGCGGCGGCGGTTCCCCGGCGGGCCGAGCCCCGGAGCGGGCCGGGAGCGGACGGCGCGGGGCGGGGGAGCCCTCCGCCCGCTGCCCGTACTTACAGAGGGAAACGGGGAACTACACGCGGCGCCCCGGCGGCCGCGGAGCCGGCGCGGGGAGCACCATCTTTGTTGAGGGCTCCGCCGGAAGCCGCCGCCCGGCCGCGGGCCGCCCGGGGGAGCGCCGCCACCGGCCCCGCTGACGGCGAGGGCGGGGGGTGCCGCCATGTCACTTGTGGGCAGCGGGGGCGGCGCGGCGGGGGGCGGGGGCCGCGGGGCGCCGCGGGAGCGGCTCTGTCCGGAACGGGGCGGGGGAGTCGCCGGCGAGGCGAACGAGACCCGCGGGAAGGGGGACGTCGCGACCCGGCTCCGCTCGGACGCGCCGCTCGGCCTCCCCGCTCTCCTCCGAGCGGCCCGCAGCGAAGAGCGTTCGCCCACGGCCCCCCCTCCCCCGCTCTCGGCCGGTACGCGGAAGCCGCGCACCGCCGGGGGGGGCACGGTGCGCGCAGCGCTTCGCGGCGCCGCGGGGCGGTGTGGGCGCGGAGGGCCGCCTGAGCGCGGGGCGCGCCGCCTCAGGGACGCGCGTGGTGGTTGCGCGCGTAGCGCTGTACGCGGCGGCTTGAAAACAGCGCTTCGGGTCGCTCGGCGTACGTGCGTCGGTGTGGGATAGCGGGCAGATAATAATAAATTCGACGCAAGGGGTTGAAATTGCTTTTAGATAACTGGTAGGTGATGCTGCGCTTCGGTGCGTCCGTTAAACCACGGTAAATGCTTTGTCTCGGGCACACCTCAGCCTTCTAGGAACGGGGGCGGGACAGCCTACATGCGCCGTGACCTTAGCTGCAAACCGCACGGGGAGGCACCGTCAGCCGCTGAGTGACGAGGAGCCGGCTGCCCTGTAGCCGCAGTACGGCTGTCACGTTTCTGTGTCACGGGTCGTTCGCAGTACTGCGGTGCGAAAACGCATCTGTAAGCGATTCAGAGTGGCACCGGGGAGCGGAGGACGCCACGATCAATGTATAAGATCATCCCTCGCGCACAGCCGTGTGACTGCTGAAAGTTTCCTTTCTTAACTTCCTGTAACTCTGCTTGCCAATGTTTGCTTTGCTTTGCTTTGTTTTTCAGTTCTAGTCACCATGGAAGGAACTGTATTGTGTTTAGAACCGGAGGGACCAAACCTGGGGATTTACATTACCACCCCACTGCCGTCCTGGCGGCTGCAAACAATGAGCCCACGTCTCAGCCCAGAGAAGGGACACAAACAGTTCGTTAGATAGCTTGCATTCCTTCTGCCAGTTGAAGCAATTGTGATTATTTATTTTATACTGTCCAAGAATATCTTAGAAAGTTAGCAAAACATATGGATGTGCGCAGAGCAGCTCCGGTTCCCTCTCTAATAAATAGCAGCAGCCTCGTTGTCTTTAGCACAGCCAGCACTGGTCACGTCGCTGCTTACAGCCTAAACATGCAGAGAAGGAGAGTGGTGGGAGGAAGGAGATAAGCCTCGGAAGGAAGAGGGGAACGGCGGAGGTCCAGGCTTGATTAAAGGGAAAATCTGGTGTTTCCTGTTCTTTCCACTGGTTTGTAAGCGGTGTCGTAAATTCACCGGTGGAAGCTGAAAGTGCTATGAATTGTTCAGATCCATCGGCAGCAACACAAACAAAGCAGTGACTGCACTCCGTTCTCACCTTGCTGCCACAGAGCAGCACAGGGAGAGAAGCCCTCACACTTAGCAGTTCTGCTTGGGTTCAGCTCTGACCATGATTCTTCCAGGTCTGATCCAACTTCAACAAAACTGCAGAAACCACCACATGATCCAGTTTGGGGTTGGCTCAGTTCCCTGCTATCTGCTCAGGTCTGAATGCTAACCTTGGTTAAACACATAGATCAAAACAGTATCTCCCGGTCTGTGTAGGTCAGTGCACCACGATCAATCCCACACATCAGCATTTAGGACATTTGACCTAAAACCTTTCTCACCGTGGTTCTGTAGGATGGGGAATCGCTACTGGTCTTCAGGCCATGCTGCTGGGGACTGCTGAGATCAGGGCAACAAGTCCAACTATGGGAACCAAGCTACGCAGCATCTCTTCTGACAAGGCTGTTCCCTTTTACATGTGCGCTGTTGCAGATGAGGATGTAAGATTCTTAAATGTATTGTACATATTTTTAAAAATCCTGAATCTTTTCAGAAACTCTACAAGTATAGTAAGTCCATCAAAAACTATATATATCTTTTGAGAGGATCCTCTCTGCTCATTAGAGCTGAGTTCCATCCTAGCATGGATGTATTTTCTTTGTTTTCTACATACTAATTTGTTTCTGCTGATAACGAGAGCCAAACTGTGTTTTTAAAACTCGTGCAACCAGATTTAATCTATTAGGACTATGCTGTTTTCAATTGTCTTTAGGACAGCATTCCAACTTTAGGGACAAAAGAAAAGAAATATGAGCCTCAATATTTGTTTATTAAAAACACATCTAATTGGTTAAATCTCTCACAAAACCTCCGAAATGAAGATGGAAAAAAAGAAACATATATTATAGGGCTGCCTGTCATTTTTAGACAGACGAGCGCAGAGAACATTTCTGTTAAAATAGGAGGCAGGGTGGCCCAAATGCTGTGGCCTGAGGAGCAGACGAGGGTCCTGCGAATGATCCCTTCCTTCTCACCCTCTTCCTCAGCCTCCCCTTGCTGTGCTGCCCTCGGCAAGCCTGGCTCTCATTCACACCAACACCTGGTGCTGCTGCAAAGGCAGGCTGGTGCCAGAGAGGTTCTGAGGGCAGTGGGCAGCCCCGACAGCGCTATTTTCCCCGGCTGTGGGGAGATTGTACCTGGTGGGGTGGGGGGGACCAGCCCCCAGCCTGCACGTTGTTCTGCTGCTTCCTGAGCCCCCCCCTCTCCCCACTTTAACGATAAGGGCTTGGAGTTAAGTGCACTTCAAAGAGAGCAAAGGGTATAAAACGTAGGTGACACGTCATCAACGTTTGTAGAAGTGTTGTTTTATTTAAAGGCATGGCTAGCATGTAGGTAAAGCACTGTCTCAAAGCATTAAACCTCTGGGGTTTGCAGTGACCCCCCAGCATGTGTGCTTTTACATTTGTTTCAGTAATAAAAATAAGTAAATAAATATTAGCGATGCTGCGAGGATTTGGTTCTTAGTGCTGTTTACTTTGGTGCTAATGATCTCAGCCAAAACTCAGACGTAGAACAGTCCTAAGAAAAGGAGCAGGCATCGAATGTGAAACTGGCACGTTCATTCCAGAGAAAAAGAATCTCTGCAGCGAATTGTAATAAAAAACCTGCAATGCATATTTGCAAAAATGTGACTCAATATTTCTCCTATGAGGAATTTGTAGTCCATTTTCCTTAAGCATATGAATTAAAGCTTTCCTCTGTTTTGAAGTTCAATTTAAAGATGCTTTTGGGAAAGAGATGAAATACTGAAAGCCTTGAAATATTCCTGACTTTTGAAACTTTTTTTTTTCTAAGGCAAAGCAACCGTTTTACTAACAGGAAAGTAAAGAAGTATCACAAATTAGCCTGAAAATTGAATACTTAGAAATAAGGAAAAGGAATTTCAGATTCAGGTCTAAAACCCTGTCCCAGAACAAACTGCTTTTATTTGCAAGTTCCAGAGTAGGAACTGCCTGCCTAGCACTCCATACAGAGCGCAGGATTTATTTGGGAGGAGAATAACCACTGATTTTTGTCATCTTCAGTTCCTTTCTCGGGCTTTGAGCTGCACAAACTCACATACAGTGCATCTCTTTTTAAAGGCTCTTGCTTTCAGGTTAAGTTTTTCAGGAGCTGGTAATGATTCATGGAAAGTTTTTGCAGGTAGCCTAGCTGGAGCTGTGCTTATACTTCTTCCATATGTCCTGTTCTCTAATAAAAAATACCCTTCAATTCACAGTCCTCAGGCTCGATTTTGTTCTCTTGCAAAATGAAACCTGTGTGGTTCATGGCTGCAGGGCGCCGGCTCAGCAGCCTCGAGTGGGCACTGCATCTGCCAACGAGGGACTCAAAGGAAACTGATGATTTCCAGAAGCTGCTATCTCCTCGCAGTGCTTCTGTGTGTAGCACTCAGCTCACAGAGGAGCTGCGATGCCCTGGCACTGCAATGGAGGCAGACAAGCAACGCCCTTTCCCTACTTATTTTCTGCTCTCTGCAGAGCAAAGCAGCTGCTCAAGCAGATCACCATTGTTGTAGAGTAAATGCTAATTGAAAAATAAACAATTTTTCACCCACACTGAAAAACTACAAAATCGATCTTCTGCCCTACAGATATGGAAACTGCAGCTCGTAAGGGCTCGGTCACATTTAATATTGCTTTTCTGAAAAGAAAATGTGGCAGCAAAAAGTTCCACGAACAACCACAGCTGAGCCACAGCTTCCTCTGCCTTGTGTCAGTGAGCAGCACGGTAGGTAAGAGAGAAGCAACTGCCAGACGTGTCATGGAGGTGTCTGGAGGAACCCCTCTGGCTGGGGCATTCCCACTGCGACAGGCTGGGTGTGGGGATAGAGGCTGAGCTGAACGGGTCCTGTTTTGGGACCGCAGCCTAAAGAGGCACAATTAAATTTTAACAAAGCATTTTGAAAAGTGAGGTTAGAGCTTTGAAATGTCCATCCCACAGCTGTTTCTAGTTTATTTCTTGTTATTGAGCCCGATCTAAAGTCTGATAAATAATAACTCCAGGAAAGTAGAAAGAAGAATTTGCACAGAGCTTTAAATCTTTCCCACATTTACCGTTTCTCTGCCTTTACCATTTGTTAGCTGACAGAGCACCGAATTACAGTCTTCGGCTATGAAACATCAATTATGTAACAATTTGTCTGAAAACAAAAGGATTCACTTACATAAACCCTGCCTGCCAATGAAAGAGAAATTAAGACAGGCACATTTAATTGGGGGATTTTTTTCGTGTATTTTGTTCTGTACAGCACGCAGCACAGAACTTGTCCCCAGTCCTATCCATTTGAACTCTTTCCTGGTAAAACCCAGCTTAGTTCTTATGCTAGTTTAAGGAGCTTTTGCTCCTGCAGTTTTTTTCCTCCTTTTTGTCATAGAAAATAATGATATCATTTTGATGTTTCAGTCCCTGGATAGTTTTAGCAGCTCCAACTCTGAGGAAAACAACAACAAAAAAAAACCAAAAAGAGTAACTATAAGAAAACAAAACAGGTGCAATCCTTCTTTCAGTGGGATTTAAGTAGAATAAAATCCAGTTTATCAAGGAGATTAAGCACCATAATTGCGGTGCTATGTTTTTACATTCCCATAGACTTTCTCAGAAGAACTGGCTACTTCCAACCCTTATAGACACCTGATGAATAAACACGGCTAATCCTTCATCCCCTTGGCAACCCTGGGACCAGGATAGACTGGTTTTGCTGTAAGCTGATTTTTCTCCCGAAGTTCAATTATCTGACAGACTTTGTGTGCAGTTCACAGTTGCGTGCAGATATTTGTCCCCCCTCCCTTGACTTTGACGCTCCCCCGATGCATCTTTCCCATAGCCCTGCAGCTGTGCTGCGGCTCTGATCCTGCTGGGACTTGTGTGCGCACCTCCCAGGTGCCGGCCGTGCTGTGTCCTTCCCTGCTGTCCCTGCCACAGTGAAGCCAGCCTCCTCAGACACCAAGCGGGTCATTCCTTCTGCAATGAGCAGAGCAGCTCTCACCGGCTCCCCGCATGCTGTGCCTTACCGAGGATGCAGCTGCCCTCCGTCTTGAGGGTGTTTGGCACCGATGACCTTTCCAGCCCCGCTAACAGCGACGCCGCCTTCTCACTCCTTTGGCTGATCTTCAGCCCTTTGTGGAAATTAGCCCACTTGAGCAATACCGTGGCAAACCGCCATGGTGTTGTGAAGTGAGCTCAGGTCTGGGTGATCTGAAGGGATGTGTCGGTGGAATGCTGTTTCCAGGCATTCTCAGTCACATTGAAGTGAGCACTGAGGAGGCAGTTTCCAGGGGCTGTGCTGAGGGAGCTTGTCATCCCCCACGCTTTTGTGTGCAGCCCAAATTAGCTGCATCTTTTAAGTAACTTCCTAGTTATTTTATTTGGAAATTTCTTTTCTTTTTTTTTAATCTACTACAAGTTTCCCGTATTTCTGTAGTTGTTTAATTCCCCCTCTGACAGAGAAGTTCCCTACAATCCCTGAGAACCAGTAAAACAAGTTTCAGAGCCCCTCGACCCGTTATTTCCTCCAGCAGTCAGTATGACACCCAGATTTATTTCAGCAATAGCGAAGTCGGCAGAGGTTTTGTTTTACTTTATTTCAAATAACTGTCAGACACAACACCCGCGTCTCCACCCATACCCATCGTGTGCTTTGGGTGAAGAACAAAGCAATACACTGCCCGACGAAGCAAAAATCCATAGGAATTGTACCACGAATACAAGCAAAAGCTCTTGAATAGAGTGTGCGAGCAAATAAAGCTTTTCTACGCTTTGCAACAAGATCATTTCCCCAGAGAAACACTTTTCTAAGACACAAGAGGTAACTAACATATACAAATTCATGCAGCTACACAGCACTGTCCTTCCTATTGTAATTAGATTTTTTTTTTTCTTAAGGGGGTGAAATTCAGTGAGAGTTTTAGATTTCAAAACTCCACAGCTTATAGCGAGGAGCAAGTGGCAGATTGTTCTGAGATTAAAAATAAACAACTCCCACCTCATATTCCAGTGCACCATTCTCCTGCTCACCAATAATTATGTATTGTATATCTAGAACGTGGTTACGTAAATTGCAATTAGGACAGTGCTGATGAGATCAGAAGGAAATAAAATTAATTATAATGCAGTGAATGCAGCTGTTTGGTTGTACTCCCACTCTACCCAGCCATCTTGTACTGAACCATTTTCTGTCTCTGGTGCTAACGCTGGTGGCAGAGGAATGCCCAACAGCTGAAATGGAACCGTATCTCACACTTGTGCTGTCGTTAGTGCTCAGCTATATCCCAGCACAATTCTACTTTCACCATCCATCTCACAAAAAAATAAAAATAAAAATTAGCTTTTACAATTTACTTTTACAGTCGTGGGTTTCTCACCTTTCATTTGTCAAAGCAAAGGCATTTTCAGAGACTAACATTCAGGTACAGGCTGAAAAATCTGGAGCCTCAAGACTGAAAAAATGAAAAATGAGAGGAAAAGAAACTTATGATTAAAGTCCTGATGACGATTTTTGGTCTACTCAGAGGTGTTAAATCTGTGAGACTGGCTTCACCAAACGCTCTCCGGTTGCAATTCAGGTTGACATTTATCAGTCAGAAGTCATTTTGGGGATCTGAAGGGCCAGCAATTAAAATAATACTAAGTTTAAGAAGCAATGGGTCTTTCTTTGTAAATGGACAACATGATCGTGCCTAAAAAATCAAGGGGTCTTCATGTAAGATTTTTTCACCACTGTCATCTGAATCATGTTCTATCTTTGTATTTTTTTATTCCAGAACAAGTCCTTCCCCTGTGCTGCACTAGGATGGAGCAGAGTTTGCAGCAAGCCAAGCAAAGTTTAGCTGTACGAGTGCATCAGCCCTAGGGCTGGCATCCTAATGAGGACAAGAGCTCTGCTCTCATACAAAGAGGTCTAGTTCCCCCTCCAGTCTGTTCAAAATATTGTTCATTGCTTCCAGCACAGCACTGCTGCAGACCCTGCTCCCTCCTCTCTGCATCCAACACGGAGGAGAGGAAGTACCTGTCGGGGCGCTGCGTGTTTTGCAGTGTGGTTGTGCAGCACGGGAACCTCCGCCGCTTAATTACTACCGTCACCACCTTTCCCCCTCTTCACCCCTCGCCCTCAGCCCATGCGCCTCGTGGAGCGGTGCCGAACACCCGAAGGCTGCACGGCCTCTGCCCTCTCGTGCCTCAACCTGGCATCGCTGGGCAGGACAGGGCAGGGCCTGGCAGGCTTCCACGGCTGACAGCGGGCACCGAGCCCTTCCGGGTGCCCCTCACTGTCCCCCACACCCCACTAGCCTCTCTCAGCAGTGCTGCTCTCTGTTTCAGATCCCTAAGCCAGGGGCTGTCCGGAGGGAACCCGTTTTAAAGGTGCTGAATGCACCGTGCTCACACCGAGTCCCACAGTGCCGTGGCGGGCGCCATCTTGGCGGTGTGTGCCCATGAACGGGCAGTGAGCATGGCAGTGGCTCAGGGCATCTCCTCACCCTGACAGGGGCTGCTTATTCCACACAGCAGCCACCTCAGCTCTGGGTTAGGGTTAGGCAAGAGCTGTAAAAACACACAATTACTGGAATGAAAAGTGCTCCTGCTGACCACAGGAGTTGCTCCTCGTGCCAAGGTGGCAGGTACCAGTCAGCCAGGTGACAAGGACAGGGCAGGCAGGTCGCAGTGACACATCCCTGTGGTGCCGCAGTTCTGCTGGGGTGGGACGGAGAGGGTGGAAACCTTCCAGCACTGCTGCATCTTGGCAGGGCATGGGGAAAAAAATTACGTAACAAAATCTTTTGTTTTGTTTTCCAGGAGAAGACTGCCCCCAGCCCATCTCTACATGAAATTCGGGCAGAGAATGCAAGCTGAGTGAGGGAGAGAAGTCACCTTTCCACAGAGGGAACAACGGCACGCCGAGCACTTGTTGGCCTCCCATGCTAATGTGTTTGTTGGAATCGCAGTGCCTGGCATGAGAAGTCTGGGTGCAATGCCATGAGCTGGTCAGTTCCCCCTCATTTACTCAGTTATGCTCAGCAGCGCTGCAGAGCAGCTAAGGCACAGGGAAAACAAAGTTGTTTTCTGTTGTTTCTGTTTCAGCCTGGGCAGGGCTAGACTGCAGCAAGTCTTGACAACTCTCCTTGTTCAAACACAAGTCTTTTTGCTTTAATTAAGGTAAGCTAGGAAAAGAGTTAAAACTGTGAAACTGTTAATGAGAATTAATCTATGCTCTAGTTTCCCTCTTCACTGCTCCCATATTACTCCCAAATTGGAATGTTTTTTCTGTTAAATGCTTTATGTTTAGAGAGAGGAAGGGGTACTGAGGGTCTTAGCTCCATCCTCCCATTCGGAGGACTGCCGTAATACACAAAGCAAAGTCCTATACTAATATTCAACTTAATCAACTATAGGAATTCAGCAGGCTGCTTATAAGGCAGTAATCTGAACACCAGGCAGCTGTACCTGTGAGCAGCACCACAAAGGCAAAGCGTACTCATCATCACTGATAATAAGTGTCTACTTATGTAGGTATTAGTTGGGAAATGCTAGGGGTTCTTAGTGTCACTCTTTCCTGAAGAGTAGCAAATCCATACATACAGAGATGAAGATAGATGTGCAATCTGATTGATTTTATTGAGTAATGGTCTGAGAGCTACAATCGTGAATTAGAAGAAAAACAAAACAAAACAAAACAAAACAAAACCACAAAAAACCATTCCCCTCAAAAAAAAAAATAATCCAAATTTCCCCATATTTTGGGAAACAAGCTGAAGAAAACATTCTACACTGTAGAAGACAGCTGTATCTGCTGATATCCATGTTCTGACATCGGAACTGAGCGGCTGCAGCTCTGCAGCGTGGAGTCCTAAAGCCTCAACCAAAAGAGGCTTAATAGTAACAACATGGATATATTCACCACCGGGAAGATGTTAACATGTTAACAAAGATTCTGGGATACCAATCTGGTATAATCAGCAACATACTGGGTTCCTATGAAAGATGTGGCATTGCTCCTTAACATCAACTTTTAGAGAACTTTGAAAAACAAGGTTTGAAACTGCTTACAGTATGCCTTTCCTTGCAGAAAAGCACAAAAATCAGAGTTCAGTAAAAACCGAATAGATGATCACTCTTTTGACTGGATTTGATTAGTTGCATAACTTTGGCAAGATTATCACAGTGTGATCCAATTAAACTTTCGGGATTGTACGAACACCGGCACCACATGAATCTCAGAATCAGACAGCTGAGCTCCTCGTGCACTCCTGCACATCTCTGACACTCCGCAGCCTCTCCCCATCCCGCTCAGTCAGCGTTCTGTCCTTATGCGGTACGTTACGCCACTGACAAAGCAATGCCATGCAGACAGCCTCCTGGCTCCGCTCCCCCTGCAGGGACAGCGTGTCACCTTGTCCAACCCCAGGGATGCAAGCGGGGATAATTCTACATAAAGTCTCCCTTTGTGGCATCTGAAATAAAAACCTTTCCCCCAGAACTGCCACTGTTTTGATAGTGAATTCCACGCTGAGTTGTACAACTGGTTACTCAGTTCTTTGGCTGATTTTAAGAATTGCATTTAAAAGTTACTCTACATTAGAGGCATTTAGAAAAGACATTTATACCTGGTACCGGTACTCTTTCAAGTACTCTTTTAGCCTTGTTGGCAACGGCAGCTCCCAGATCTGGTTCGTACATTTGTTTATAGTTATTCTGCAGCGGTGTTGCAGAGACGGGGCTGACGTGTACAGGGGTTTGTTCAAGTAGAGGTGGACCGTCCCATTCGAAGGCGTTTCGGTTCTGTCCTTGCACATCAGAACGTAGTACTCGATCAAGTGCACGACGCTGTTGAACTGCTTGAGCCTCGATCTGACGCAGGTGATGGAGTCCAGCCTGAACTTGCCGTCCTGGTACTCAATGCGCAGGTTGGTCGGTCCCGCCGAGGTTTTGACCGAGATGGTCAGCAGATACTCGGAATGCGAACTGTCCCTAACCAAAAAAGTCCCTTCGGGGGCATCCTGCAACCTCTCCTTGGCTTCGGCAACGCTCATGTTGCCCCAGTACCACCCTGGTAAAGGAGGGGAGAAAGCACAGATCGATTTGCTGCCGGCTGTCTATTTAACAGCCTGCTCCTCGCCCGACGGATCTGCACTAACCCACTTCTTGCGCTGCTCGCAAGCTGGAGTCCTGCAGGCATCGTAAAGTTTTATTTGCCATAGAAAATAATTTGCCTTACGACGCGTTTCCTTTTATCGCGCCCCTCGGGCCGGCGGCTGTTCCCAGACGGTGCACGCACTGCCCCCGCACCCCCACCCGCGCCCCGTGGAGTCGCTCCGTTCGGCGACACGCGGGAACGGCCCCGCACCGCGCGGCTGCGCTGCCCGAGCGGCTCCTCCTGGGGAGAGGGGGGCGAGAGGGCGGCTCGGCGGGGCGCTCCCGTCCCGCACCGCGCACCACTCGGGGCGGCGGGCACGGCTCCGGGGATGCCGCCGCCGCCCGCTCCCCGTCGCCGGACCGCCCGGCGATCCGGGCTCCCGCCGGGGAGCGGCGCTGCCGCCGCTTTCGCTTCGGGCGCTCGGAGCCGCCTCCGCGGGGCCGCCGCCGCGCAGCGCCCCGCGCCCGCCCGCCGCTCCCGGCGGCACCGCCGCGCTCCCCTCGCCGCCCCGCTTACCTGCGCGCCGCAGCTCCTCCATGGCCGCCACCAGCTGAGCCGCCTCCCGGCACTCCTCTGCGGCGGGCGCGGCCGCCTCCGCCGCCCCGGGGCGCCCCCAGCGCGGCCCGGCGCTCCCCGCGCTCCGCAGGGACTCGGCGGAGCGCAGGGTCATGGGGGGCGGCGGCGGGTCGGGGACTCAGCGCCGCGCCGGGGGCATGGCCCCGGCCCCGCGGCCGCCGCCGCCTGCGAGCGGAGAGAAGCGCGGTTATAGCGGCGGCCCCGCGGGAGGCGCAACCGGAGCGGTTCCGCGCGGCGCTTCGGGACCGCTCCGCGTTCATAGAGGGACCCGGGGAGAGCGGGGTCCCGGCCCGGGCAGCGCCGAGGGGTCAGGGGGGGTGGGATCGGGGGGCACGCGGGGCTGCGCCCGGAGACTGCCTCGGGTTGAGGCGACGCCGGGCACGGTGAGACCTCGAGGAACGGGGCTGGGAGCGGCGCGGGGCAGCGCTCGGCGGCTCCCGAACACGCGAGTCGCGGCGCGCCGGGGGCGGGGACGCGGCGCTTTCCCCGCTCCATTAAATTCGGGTATCGGAAAAGAAAAATCGCCTTCCCGCCCGCCCGGCTGCGGGCACGGGGAAGCCGCGAGCGGCCGCCGCACCGCTGTCACCTCGCGGCCGAGCTGGGGCCGGGCGGTGCCGGCGGGGAGGGGGCGGCGGGGGCTGCGGGACAGAGCGCGGTGGATCCCTCCCGCCGCACGGCCCGCGGCGGAGCTCCGAAACTTTCCCCGGAGCCAACTTCGCGGCGCCCGGCACTCGCAGGTGTCGCGGGGCCGCGGGCGCAGGTGGGGAACCTCGGGAAGGGGACGCGAAGGGGACGGCGCGGTCGAGAGCCCCCCCCCGCCCCGCGCCCGCTGTCGAGGAACGCGCGGCCCCGCGGCGGGCGCTCGGGGTCGGCACTCACCCGGGCTCGGCGGGACGGGGCCGCCCGCGGGCGGGGCGCGGCGCTCGCTCGGCTGCCGGCGGCGTCAGGGGACCGGCGGCATGGCGGGGCGCGGCGGTGCGGGCGGTGCGGGCGCACGGCGGAGCGCGCTCCCTCCCGCAGCCGGACGGACACAGACAGAGAGGCGGGCGGCTGCCGCCGCGAGAGGAGGAGGAGGAGGAGGAGGAGGAGGAGGAAGAGGAGGAGGATCGCGCTCCGGGGGAAGCACCCCCCGCCCGCCCCCTTCCCCGGGAGCGGGCAGGAGAGAGCGCTCCGCGCGCCTTTGATGAGGAGGCGCGGGCATCCTCCCCCCGCCCGGCTCCATACAAAGGCCGCTTTCCAGGAACTTTCCAGGAACCGCATCATGTGACAGGACCCGCTCCGAGCCGCACCGCTCCCGGGCCGCGCCGCTCCGCCGCATCGCCGCGCAACCCCCCTCCCCGCCCGGGCCGCAGCTTCGCACCGCCCCGCGCGGATCGCGCTGGAGACGCGAGGAAGCCGCCGCCGCAGGTCAGTGCCCGCCGGGGAGGGAGGGGGGGGGTCGGGCGGCGGGAGCTCCGCAGCCGCGGCACCTGAGAGCGAGTGGGGGGGCGCGGCCTCGGGGCAGGGAGCGCCCGGAGGGGGGCGGGGGTGCGGGGGGGCGGTGCGGGCGCGGTGCCGCGGAGCGGCCGCGCGGTGCGGGGTGCGGGGGGGTCTGACGGGGAAACAAAGGGGAGCAAAGCCACGGCGGCCGCGGCTGTGCCGGTCTCGTCCCTGGCGAAGGGCGGGGATCGCCCTCAACTTAACCGCGGTGTTGGGAAGGAGATATTTTTCGGGTCTGAAAGCGGAAGGAATCGGGGTTGCGTTTGGCCGTTCGGTTTGCTCTAGGCCGGTATCAATCGCGGCAAAATCAGCTCTACAAATCGTGTGTGTGTGTGTGTGGTGGTGTGGTGGGGGGGTCGGGGGGTGCGGAGGACCCTTCGTCGGCGGAACGCGGCGCAGAAGGCCGCGGCCGGGGCGGCCCCGACGGTGCGCGGGGGCTCCGCTGTGCCCCAACCGGGGGCCGCGCCGTCCCTGCGCCGGGAACGGAGCTCCGGCAACGCCGGGGTCGGGGGGAGCCGCTCCGAGCTGTTCAGGAGTTTTAAACGCGCTTCTGCGAGGTGTGAGCGAGGAGCGCTGGGGTTAATCATTCTCCCTTAAAAAATAAAATAAAATAATAAAAATTAGCCACAAGCGGTGCGTTTGGTAATTAAAGCGATTCGTGTGAAAGAATAATGGTTGTTAAGCGAGGTGGTCGGCGTGGCTCCGCGTGTGTGCGGTGCGCGGGCACTTCGCTCGCTGGGCTTTTCGGAAAGGCGGCCGTACGTACGCGCTGCCCGCGGAGCGTCGGTGCCCCGTCGGTCTCCCGCCTCGTCCGCGCTCCCAGCCGTGCTCCGGGGGTGGGCGAGGGGAGAAGCGGCAGGAGGGGGGGCAGCCTGCGCAGAGCCCGGCTTACTTCTTCACGTAGGCTGCACTACGTCCAGAAAACTACATTTAAATAAACTAGAAAGGAACACTTCTCCGTTTTTCTTCCTAAAATAATTCCCTAGATGCTGACGCAGAGCTTTTGCTCACGAATATATTGTTCGGCTACGAGGTATATTTTTGCGGTGATACATATTTTGCGACGCTACCTATTTTTGCTGTGATATCTGTATTATTATAGCGTTGCAATCGGAGCTCTCCCCTTACCGTTCAGGAGCTCCCCGTGGGGCGGTGCATCCCGCCCCGAACCGGAGCTGTGCTGTGCCGCTTTGCCGCACTTCCGTCCCCCCGCGTTATTTGTCGGTGGCACTTTTAGGAGCACCGCTTCTCGGCGCTCCCTTCCCCGCCGACGCCGCTCTCTCGGCCGCTCGGAGCCGTAAGGGAACCGCTCCCGGAGAGCGGAGGGGAGCGCCGTGATTCATGAGCCGGGGGTGGAACGGGAACGGCGGAATGCAATGAACGGGCGTTACTACCGGCTCCGGCTATTGTTACGGGAAAAGCTGCGATAAAACTCCAGCGGGGGCTTTTCTCAACGTGGTCCCGTTCAACTTTTCACGAGAAGTCAATGTCGTTTAAAAGCAGCGCTGAAGGTCCGAGGCGGCGATGTGACCGCGGCGTTCCCTCTCGGAGGGAAGCGTTGCGGGGACGCTCAGTGGGACCCCCCGGGCGGGGCGGGGGACCGGAGGGACCTCGGGCTCCGCTCCTCTCAGCCCCCCCCACCCCCATCCCGCCTCGGGGTGAGACTCCCGCACGGTCACAGGGAGGAAAAAACCATTCGGTGGTGGAAGAAAAGGCGATTAAATTAAATTACTTTGGGGATTACGGGCCACATGCGGTGTATTAAAGTGCTTTAAGCTACTTTGTAGCTTCTTTGGCATTAGGGCGTTTAATACGGGCTCGGTCGGTCTGCACGAGTGCTTTGCTGGGTGAGAAAGAGCGGGGTGGGAGAGAGATGGGATGCATAGAAAAAGGAGACGGGAGAGGCACAGAGATCTCGGGCTCTGAGAGCTTTGCTTTGCTCCATGTAAACAAAATCCGGCTTTAATTTGCCGTGCTATAAACAATAATTTTCTAATCGAGGTCACTGATACGAAAGGAAAATGACCGTCTGTAGGCAGGGATCTGAAATGGGTAACGCCGCCCGGGCAGCGTGCTTTATATATTGCTGATGGGGCTCGGGGACAGTCGCTGCCAGCCCCTGGCGTGCAGTGCCCGGCCGGGACGAGGGCACAAACGTCGGAGGTTTGAGGCTAAGGAAGGAGAAAGTAAATTCCTTTCCCAGATCCTTTCCCCCGCACACGAGCAGTTCAGTCGGGCAGTGCGTCGGCCGTCGGCAGATGTGTGAGATGGAGGTTCGGATCTGCAGCAGCGTGGGGAGCTCCTGAAATCACGGAGCCTGTGTCACATTTCTCACTTGGTTCTGGATGTACCCAGAGAGAAAGGTGGGGGGGTGAGGGGGGTGACGGGACGAGGAGGTTCCTTGCTTACTTTTCCCTAAGGCAAATATCTCTTCCATGATCGAGGGAAGAGGCAGCAGTGTTTTTGCAGTGGTGCGAAGTGTGGCTGTTGCTAGAAATGCTTCTCACTTTGTTCCTGAAAAGTGTGCCAGATGCACTGGAGAGCTCGCACCACTTTATTTATGTAATGCGACGTGAGGGGGAATGGGGGGGAGTTCTCTGTCCCCGGTGCAGCCGATTTGGCTAAATTTGCTGTGCTGCAAAGGCTACGTGCTCATTTATCCCACTGGCAGAACAGAGGGGCCTCTCCTTGCTGCTGCATCCCTGCTCCCCGAGGATGCTGCTCAGAAAGCCCATTGCCCTCAGCGTGCCCTGTGCTCAGATCAAACTGCGTTAGCCAAAGGGCTGGGGACTTCGTGTCCCACGCTGAGGGATCAACCATGCACTGCTGGGCTCATACAGATTGCAGCAGGAGCTCCCTGCTCTGCCACATCCCGGCCCCAGGAACAGGGATGGGAGCATGGAGCTCTCACTGTGAGCAGATGAGGGTGAGTTAATGGGGTACACCCCGCAGGCAGGGGAACTTCTCGCCCTGCAGTCAGATTTTTGCTTCTGTTACAAAGAGCTCCTGAAACATAATATATAGAGCACAGAGAAAACAAGCGTTTCCCTAAGTGGGACCACGCTGCTCTTCCCAGCTGCCTGGGGAACAGAATGTTTTGATGAAATCAAGGATGATGTATACAAAATAATTTTACTCTTAACCAGCTGCCACCTTATTTCCTGCCATGTTGATCTATTCAGACACAAACACTTTCTCTTCCTTAAGAATATATATTTGCTCGAGGAGAGTCATCAAAAACTGGGTGGATAATTCCTATGAATCAGCGCTGTCCTAAGAGAAAGCAGCACTCGGAATCGGAAAGCAAACAGTTCGGAGACAGCTCTGGGAGGGCTGCAATGCTGTCCTGCTGGTTTCCCCTCGAAGGGTTGGTCGGTCCCCCTGCCCTCGCCATACACACAGCACATGGCAGGCACAGATCTCAGCCCCTGGGAAGGGGCATCGGGACCCTCTGCCCTCTCCCCGTGTGCCCTCTCCTCTGTAGAAACTGCTGGTGGCACACAGAGGCCTCTGCCGCACCGAGCGAGATTCACACACTCTCGGGAGCTTTAATTGGAACCATGCTTCATGCAATGCTTTCATAGCTTCTCCAATTTATTATTTATGATTTAAAGCAACGACAAAACAACACGAAAATATTTGCTTGTTAAGGAAAAATGACATGTGGTGGCACAGGGCAATAAACATTAAAATATATATGTATAAATAAGAGAATTTCCATGGCAGTGCCCACCTGGTGCTGTGTGGGGTGGCATTGTGCTCAGACCCCATCTGCTGGGTCACTGCCATCACATGAGGTGCCGCGTCCCTGGCTGAGATGGGGAAAACACCGCACAGAGGTACGGGGGGTTTCACGGGCAGATACTGGTGCTCTGGCAGCGTTTTCTTCCCTGTTAGCCCTCCCTTTCATCAGCACGGCAGAAAAAGAGACTGCTGCAAGCCCCACATTGACAGCGGTCATTTCAACTGCTGCTGGGAGAGTGTGACGGGCTGTAGCGTTCAGGCTGTAGCACACGGTGCCGTGGCCGTGCTGTTTGTTCAGCTAGATTCCCGGCTGAGAGGCGCGCACCCAGCCGCACACCGACGACTCAGCTGGTCACGCTTACGCTCCTTGAAGTTCGGCTGTTCGTCGGCACTCGCACCCCCGGCTTTGCTTCCTAAAGCCCATCGAGATAGCGGCTGGGAGTGCTGTGCAGTGCTGCCTTCTCCTCCCGGCCGCTGCCAGAAACAACACGGCCGCTCTGAGCGAGGAGCGCGGGACCGGACGGTGCCTGCGCCGTGAGGGGCAGCCCGTGCTGTGCGGCTGCCTTCCCCCAGCGGGCAGGAGGCTCTCCGGGGTGCTCTGCGCGTTAGTGCAGAGCCTTGGTTGGTAGGGGCAGCCCTGCAACTAAGAGGGAAAATTCAAATAGGTGCAGCTGTGGCTGGCTCTGACGGAGAGGGTTCGGAGCGCAAAGTGAAACGGGGATGCAGCAGAAACTGGGTTACGTGGCTCTGAGTAAATGCTCTCCCGTCAGAGCAGGATTTATTTTACATCACTGCTCTAGTTCTTGTCCTGAGGATGTTTAACTCACCCGGAGCTGTTTGGTCTCCAGGATGGATTCCTACAATTACGTGTTTATGATTGCGAGCGCTGCCACGGGAAGCAGCAGGAGGATATCATTTGGGGAGTGCTGGGAGGCACGGAGGGAGCCGGAGAGCCTTCTCCTGGGCTTCAGCCACTGCTACGCTTCGGAGGGAGGCTGCAGCACACTTCGGGCCTGACGTGCTGCTGCACTTAGCAGCTTGAATAACAGGGCATCACATGGGTATTACTGCATCGCTATAACTTTAAACTTCTTCCACGTAGTGACAGCTACGTGCAGCTTGGGGCTGTGCACAGTGCTCACCTCAGACATGTTTTCAGACCTCTCACAGCAGGCAATGAACACAGCCCGCCCGAGGCCCCGTGGCTGCAGGCCTGCAGGGCTGGGCACGGCCTCCTACAGCCCCACGCGCTGCACAACCTCAGTGACCTGCCCAGCGCCCGCCTGCTGCCCAAGGATGCTCAAGGCACCTCAGTCACACGCTGTGGTGCAGAGCTTGGGGATGCCTGGCTGTGGGAGCCCATGGCTGGGACAAGCCATGTCCAAGGCCGGATCATGGGCATCTATCTCAGCCATCTGCCTGCAGCCCCGTGCCAGATGTGGCTCGAAATCCTCAGATGCCCTCTGCTGCCATGGACCAGAATTAACAGATGGCTCCGTGTAACTGGGTTTAGATTTGCTGAAGTTTGCTATTATCTCTGCTTTTGTAAATGGATGGGGGAGGGGTAATAATATCTGGGATTGTTACAAAACAGGCAGAGCTTTTTAAAAAGTGTTAAGTCTGGGGCTGGGTCCCTTCTGACTGTGAATGCCATTGTCCCATATTTCAAAATGTTAACACTATTTTTAGCTTTCTCTTCAGAGCTCCCTACCCTGATAGCTTATCCCTCTGGGTATGAGTTTGGCCCAGAGAGCCGCCTAGGGCACAGCACACTTTGCCCCAGCATTTTGGGCCCCATTGTGTCTGATGGAACCAGCTCGGGAGTTGTGGCCAAGCTCTGCTCAGGGCAGGCACTGAGGGACACATTCAGCCGCCCAATGTCCCTCTGCATCACACAGCTGGCGTGTGGGGGTCTGTGTTTGAAGTGGGACAGGTGGCACCCATGTCCCACACACGTGCCTGCATCAGGGCAAGTCTGTGCGCAGGGATACACACAGCAGCCCTGGAACACAACAGATCCTGGAGGGGATCCCATGGCAAGCTCCAAGAATTGAGCGTCTTTGCCGTGCTTGAGCTTTCGCTCTGCCTGGGCTTTTGCTGTTTCTCACAGCAGCTCCTGTGAGGAAAAGCCAACCGAACCTCCCCACCTAAGCTCCCAGCCTGGTTCCCAATAGAGGGGACCAAGGTGGGCTGTTTCCCCCCTCTGTACAGCGCCAAAGCCACCTCGTGTCCTGGGGCCAGCTGCTCGCTGGGACGGGATGGGATGGGATGGGCATTCCCAGCCATCCTCCACTTTTAGCCACACAGTTCTATGCTGCTTGCATTGTTCTAAAGCTTGCTTTCTTTTCTTTCTTTCTTTTTATTTCTCTTCTAGAACATAATCTTGAATTTACAGAAGTCCATGACAAAATCTGGTTGTGAAGGGGGGCTTTGTTCTGCGAGACTATTTCTGAAGACTCCTGGCTCTCTGTCTGCCTTTGTGTACAAAGCTGACACATGGGCCCATCCACCCTTGCTGTGCCCAGCAGCACGCCCTCTCCTTCCAGCTGCTCTATTGCAGGGATGCACGTAGCCCTCCAGTGGATGGGCTGTATCCCATCACTGTGGCAAGCCTGTGGAGCTGTGATAGCTTATAAAACCTGACAGCATGGTCCATTGCATGTATTTTTTCTAAATCCATATTTTTCCAATTTTTTTTTTCCTGTAGTGGCAAGTTTTTTTCTATCCATCTGGGAGCAGAATCCTGTGCTCAGCGTATGTAAATAACAGCTGTTTCCACTCAATTGCATTTATGTACTTAACACTTCAAAATAGATTTTTTCTAGAAGTTTCACAATCTAGTCACCATCCATGCTTAGACAGAGGTACTGGGGAGAGGTTAATGAAACCCCTCTGGACTGGCTGACAAAAGTATACAGCTGCAGCTCTGGAATCCCCGCACAGGGTGGATTACTGATGCTGACGGCTGTGCTTCAATGCACTGTGGAGGCAACTTCATTCCTGAGGCAGCCTCAGCGCTGGCTTCTGGAGCTGCTGGGGGGGTAGCAGGGTGCCAGGCGAGGAGAGGAGCTGTGCTGGTAGCGCCTTCCAGGCAAAGTTAATTTGTCATGTAGAGCAGCTGAACAGGGGACAAAATGGCAAGTAATTTAGAGGGAAAAGCTTATCTGCCAGTGTTGCAGATTTTTAAATGCATTAACCTATTGCATCCTGAGAAGAAAGGGAGCTCTTTAATGCTCTGATATGTCTTTTGTTGTAATGTCACTAGCTCTGAAATGAAAACACAGCCTTTTTATTTTAAAATGCCTCAGTGAAGATTTCAAGAAATTAATGTTCAATTGTTATTTTTGTCCAGAAGCCTCATTATTTTCCCAAATGCCTCACCCTGAGCTATTTCATTAGACTTTTGGATCCTCTGAAGGCTGAGGATTATTACAGAACATTGATATTTAGTTACCCTTCATTCACTCCATTTACTCTGATGCAGACCGCTGAAAGAGTTGTGTGTTCCTAAATCCTGTTTTTTATGTGACTATATTTTTTACTTTGCTTATTCAGAAGAAAAATACTTTGATGTTTACTGCCGTCTCCACTGGAACACCTGTGAACTGGGCAGGACCATGCTGAGGACTCAAGCTGTGCGGAGAGACCAATAACTGCGTGCGAGCTGTTGCTCTCACACATCCCGACATGCCTGTGCCAGAGTGTTTATAAGAGGAGCAAAGAGGACCTGCGCTTGGGTTGTCTGTGAGAACAGCCACCTGCTCCCACAGGGCATGTCTGGATTTCTGGATAAGAACATTCCCGATGCCAGGAGGACTGGCTGACAGCCGTGCCAACATGGTTCCTCCTGGGCTCCTCCTGCTTCCCCACCCCACAGCACTCCCTGCATTCTGGTGCTCTGTGGGTCCAATGTGGAACGATGCCTTTTTGTGTTTCTTTCAGTTCAGAGTGCCTGAAATGAGGTGAAACAGCTCTGCAGACTCCGAGAATGGTGCTTCCCTAGTGTGAACGTGAGGTACATGTGTGTTTTGGGGCGTGGTAATGTCTGAGGGTGCGCAGCCATCTTGGGTTGCTCTGGGCAGAGGCACAAGAAGGCCTGGCCTCGGGAGCAGGCTCTTCACTGCTGGGGGACCAGCTGGGAGAGGGCTGAGGGGTATATGGTGAAGCAGTGTGGGTGCTTAGCAGCCCCAAGCTTGAGCTGGGTGCCCAGGGGCCAGCCTGACTGCCTGCTGCTGGGCCCAGCTGGCTGGGCACAAGTGGTGGTGTGCTTCACTCTTAAGAAAGGACAGGGCTTCTAAGGGGTCATTTCCTCAAGCCACGACTTAAAGCCTCAGCCATGTTGAAGCAACACAGCCAGCAGCTCGAGGGCCAGGACCAGCCGAGCAGTGTGGGGGTGCTCACCACAGCCACCTGCCTCAGGGCTGCCCACACCCTCCCTCCTTCACAGACTGTGCCCCAGCCACCCTCAACGAGTCACCTTTCAGCTGCACCATTGGCCTCTTTGGGCTCATTTCAAGTCTTTTTTTTTTTTTTTTTTTTTTTTTTTTTTTTAATTAAACAAATACAGCTGTATAAAGTCAATGAATTGTGACCCACACGGCCAGCACGACACATGTGGAGTGTTTGTTGCATTAGGTTTGAACATACAAATACACACTCTAAAAGAAAAAGAAAGAGAAGTGCTGGGCCATTTTTCTTATTCTCCCTGTTATGGTGAACACTTTGCTTGCACTGTGTGTGCCTTCCCCCTCGATCAGAAATCCTTTTTCTTAACCAATTTCTAAAATCCATGGAACTTGTTGCCACGGTCAGTTTCCCCATCACTAAATACAAGATTTTAATGGCATAAAAAATGTGATGGAGTAAGGCAGTTTTATAAAGATGTAAGGTATTCATAGAAAACAGCAAGCAAATCCTGACCTAAAAGTGGGGACATGGTTTAGAGATGAAATACTGGTGGTAGCGGGATGGTTGGACTGGATGATCTTGGAGGTCTTTTCCAACTTTGGTGGTTCTATGATTTTAAGTCAGGACTAAAATATATATAGACTAACAAAAAAATGAAGAGGGAATGTGAATTTTTATATTACCATAAACAAATGTAAACAAACAGTTACAAACCTTTTTTTCCTGGAATTATTTTATTGACTGGAAGCCTCAGAGTGCCTTAACGAAAGCAGAAGAACATGTCTGC
Source organism: Chrysolophus pictus (assembly GCA_037305975.1). Taxonomy (NCBI): domain Eukaryota; kingdom Metazoa; phylum Chordata; class Aves; order Galliformes; family Phasianidae; genus Chrysolophus; species Chrysolophus pictus. Next base: position 151,559,472 of record CM074576.1, read on the forward strand.
AGCACAGCCATTTTGTTATTTGTTTTGTTTGTCTTGTGTAGCTACCTGGAGATAACAGATAGAACCATGGGCTCATCAGAAGAGGGACTATAGAGATGCATAAAATAAGCAACTCTTGTTTATTCAGAATAAATAGAATGAAAGAAAAAAAAAATGAACAGCTTCACTACTAACTTTTAGTATTGGAGAGCTGATGAAACAAAAGGAGGTGAGAGATTAAAATCCTATACACAGTTATTAAGCGTGTGCATTACTGCATGCAGAGAACAAAAACCAGGAAGTTAGAAAACTGTTGCAGTGAAGGCAAAACACATTGCTTCATTTGCTTAGCAAGAGAAAACTGCTTAGTCTTTAAAATATTTTGCTGACTTTCTCATCTTTTCATTCAGGACTTCTGTATATGGACTACATGCTACTAAAGGTTAGCAGGAACAGCAAAAAAGAAGTCTTCACCTTTTAGCAGAGTACTTCTGTATTTCTGTCTCTGCTCTCAAACTGTTGCCCTACCCTCCCAACTCAATCAACCAAAAAATAATTCCCAAACACAATAAAACTACCTTTATTTGCTATGAAATAGGCACCTAAATCTCTACTAAGCTCCTCCTCCCTTCACAGAAGAGAGAAAAGCACCTCCAGAAAACAACATGTGGCTTATTCCAAGCATTTTTTTTTTTTTTTAATGGGATTTACTCCTTGTTGAGGTACTTTGTATGCATGCCTACTGACTATAAGGTGAGTCTATGACAGTTAACTCAGATTTACATGTCTGATTAGTAGTTGCCTCAATGTTAAGAAACAAGTCTAGCTCTTACATATTGTAGGTATACAATTAGTCTGAACTTTATTCTTGTGAAAACTGGGCTCTAAGTCAATTTATTCTACAGTAGTATTAAAGTGAGACACACATCCTCCATTACAGAAGAGAAATGCAGCCTGCACAGCCTATGTCTGCTTGTTCACATAACCTTGTACTGTTTTTCAGGATGGAACGAGCATGTGGGAAATTGTAACACTGCACCAAGAAAACTGGAATAACTGAGAAAGGCAGCGTTGACATGAAACATAAATTCCTATTGTGATACATTATAGAGCTGCAGCAGAGATGTAGTGCTGGCACAGAAGAACTTGGAAATGTCAGGTGAAATCCAGGCCCTCCCAGCAGCCAGCTTTTCCATGGGGCTGAATAGCTGCACAGGGGTGGGGGGATGGGGTGGCTAACCACTCCCTCCATTCTTGTCTCGAGGAACTGGAGCTCACAGACATGAAACTCGCCAAATGGGCACATTTGGCAGTGCTGTACTATTGACTCAATTTTTTCAAAACCACAAGGGTTGGGTGGTTTTTTTTTGTTGTTGTTGTTTAATAAGTATGAAGAAAGATACAACTCTGATACATTAGAAAAATCAAATAGTTCAAAGCAAACAAGAAAGTGCTAGAAAAGAACCTTTGACCCTTTGAATCCAAGCACTTTCAGACCTCCCAGGAAATATCTTATTCTTCAGTATTTGCAAATTTAATTAAACAACAGCTGGTGCGTATCTCTCGTAGTGTTAAGTCCCACGAACTATGGCTTCGGACAAATCCAGGAGAGCCACTGTGCAAGACTGCCTCCCGGTGGTGGTACCACGAACCTGCAGAATGACAGAATTTGCACACAGAAAAGGCAAAAAATCCGTTTGAAAAGAACGCTTCCTTTTTGAATTCAGGTCTACGTAGAGTAAGTGGAAAAATTTCAGTGTGATTTTAATGACCTGAATTGAGGACAAACCTTCTGATATATAACTGAAGCAAAGCTTTCTAGTGGAATAGCATACTAACAAAGGAAAGCTCAAAGAGACTTTCAGTACAACGTGGAAAAAAAAGCTAAAAATCAGTAAGATGTACCCAATTGCACACTATCCACAGCAATGAGCCTCCTGAAGTCTGAAACAATAGCTATTAAGCACAAGGCAAATGGCTGAGTGCCCTAACTTGGATACAAAAACACTAGAGCAGATTTCCCATTCTACCAATTCTATGTAACTCAAATTTTCAATTACAAAGTTAGCACAAGAGGAGAAAAGACAACAGAAAGTCCCAAACTACCTTTCAAATTGATTGTTCTTTTAGGTAAAAGCAAGAAAAGACTCCAACAGATGGATTTCCAATTCCAAGTCTTCAAGTAAAGAGAAACACGCAGTTAAAGACAGCCTTATGTAGCTGTTCAAGACGATGAAAGCCAGGAAGACAACTTGAAATTACTGTAGGAATAGGAGTTTAGTTGGGTCACGCTTCAGATGACCCAGACGAAAGATTTAGTATAAGAAAACAGAAATATTGGCAGCGTAGTGCAGGGAAAGATTTTAAAACACCCATTTTATGGATTAACGTAACAACAAATTGGCAGAGGGTACACGCAGTGTGTTTCAGACTTGCTCAGTTCCCAGTAACTGCTCAAAAGAGGAAGTACTTTAAATCAGATAGCAGTCCCACACATAACAGATTTTTAGTGCTCCCAATACCTAAGGAGTGTTCAAAAACATTTGGGAAAAAGTGAGAAATGTAACAATATTTCTGCAGTGACCGTGGATGATTAATCGTCAGGTTTGACAGGCAAGAACAGACAAATGTAGTAGTACTGTGATAACAAAAGGCATCTGCAAAGGAAAATGTCTTAACAGCATTATGTTATATATAGGCATAAGCAAGAATTTGTTTGTGGGGAGGATAAATATTTGAAAGCTGAACCCAAGAAAGAACATCTTTTTTTTTAAATTGGAATGAAACCAAGCAGAGACAATTTAGGTCTCAGCTTTCCAAAAATAATGGTGGTTCAGTTTTACATGGTGGATTATAACAAAACAGTGAGTGCGAGATGTAAGCTTCTCACATATAGACCTGTGTCAGTAACAGTCACCATAAACTGATGCAAATAATAAAATTTGCTTTGCCACCAATTACTAAAAACCCCTCAAAAAAGTGATACTATAGGCAATAGTAGTACTTTTGTTCAACTGAATTTGCAAAGTAGACATGCTTTCCATAAACACAATAAACATTCCTTCATGACAGTATGCTTGATGTCATGTGAGCAACACGCTGTATCACACAAAGCCAGAATCACTGTGCTGATGTAGGATTACACATGGCATCAGATTAACATACAAGCATAGCAGAACTATTTCACGCTCTCTCAGGATAAATCATTATGGGCTAACTGGCCTTACGTGTTAAAAATAACACCCATCAAATACTTAGACTAGCTTGACGCATTTGACATTACCTTCACACAATCAAAGCATTCAAGAAAAACAAACTGTTTAATAACTCTAGAAAAAAGCAGATGGACTTCACACTAAAATGATCAGAATTAGAGACTTTATATGGTACTCATCTTCTAGCAAAACATACAGATAACACAAACTGGCAAAATGACACTAGATGAACGCAAGAAACAGGTACCTTCCTGTCTTATGCAAGTTGCCTTGGAAAGGAAGTATGATCAAAATGTATGGCATTTGGGATTTTTTCCCCATCATTATTTATTTAGATGCGCAAAGGTAACAGTAATGTTACTGGATCTCTGTGGAGGCACAATGTCTCAAAATGGCATTTTCTGTCAGAAGGCTGATGCCTAAAACTGTAGGCTGGAGAAAAGAATTTCATATTTCTGAGGAAAACAGTAGGTGACAATATTTTATTAGCAGAAACATTTAAGCACTGCAAGGTCCTATGAAGCAGATTGAAATCATGTTTCTTGAATTTAAAGCATTTGAAGGACCAGCCCTTCACCCTTGGTAAGCTGGAAAGAGTAGTATCTTCACTGAATGAGTGTTGGGGTAAAGCTAAGAACTATTCCTCCCCAAGCTACACCTATTTATAGGAACATACACAGCATTTTCACTGAACAAGTTAGGATGAATTTAAAATTAAAAATAACAACAGCAATGTACACAAATATCTCAAATATTTGCAAATGCCAAATGATTAAAGAGCGAGTGATGCCTTGGAAGCTGAAGTTTAACCGAGTCGTCCAGCTTTCAGTATAAGAAAAGAGCCTTAAATTCTTTAAACCTCAGTATTCAAAGCTCATCTGTATTTCAAGTATTAGATTTCTAAAATAAGAAACCACAGCACGTCCAGTTCTAGAACTCCCACTCTGAAATACTGCTTCTATGCGTTCACTTTACGATAAGCCTCTGACCTAGTTTAATCAGAGCACTCCATCATCTGTTACATCCAGAACTAAGACCGGTACATTCTCTGACCCTACAGACACAATATTCTTCAGAGCCCCTATGTTATCAGTGCTCTTCTGTTATTTTTCTATTATCAACTAATTGAAACAGGAAAAATCAAATTTAGTTAAGCACGGTTTCGTTAAAACACACATGTAGAACAGATAGACATTTCTGTACTTTTTTTTTTATTTCAAATAAAGATCAATTACAACATGCTCATGAACAAGAAGTCATCTTAATTATCTGTCTTTAGGAGGATTAGGATTCTTCCGTCTTCTCTGATACCTAGAAGATAAAAAAAGCTGCTGTGAATGCAAGTTTTGGAAAAATCTTTGATTTTCCTGACCTTCTTCCCTCCAGAAGCAGTTTGGAGGTTACACAAGTAAGCAAAATATAATACACACAAACACAGCCTATGACCATTCATTAGATGCCATCTCTGTTGTTGGTGAAGTTACATAACACTGCTCATTTCTGCTGCTACATCTGCTACAAGCACGCAGTAATCCATTCAGCTGTAGAACCAACTAGATACAAAGGCTGTTTTTTACTCTTAATCCTTTGTGTGAGATTAATTTTATTCTATAGTCAGGGCTTCCTCTGACCAAAATGATTGCTACAGAATAATCAGGGGTACAAGAAGGAGTTATGTCAGATCTTACTTTAAATAGTGTAATATTCTACAGTCAAATAATTAAAAAAAATTCTTTACAACAAAGAAAGATAAATTGCATCCCTACTTTCTTAATTAGCCACCCTTAAACAAGGCAAATACAGTACGATACTCCTCAAGTGACAACTACCCTCTGGCCACAGGGAGCTCTACCATTTCGTTTTCTTCACTTGTTCACAAAACATAATAATTAAAAAGGTTTGCTGTGTATCAAGTTTCCATAGCTATAAAATTAGCAATTACCATAGAATGTAATAACACAGACTGGAGTGGAGTTGCACAAGCTAAAATGCTATTTGTTTCCAGTGGTGTACCTGAACACACAGTTTCTCTTTAAGCTCAGTCAGGCACGTTATATCTCTTCTCCTTGCAGCTTTCTGAATACAAAGTACACCAAGGTACATTTCTCATCATTTCAAATGAAAAACTACTTTTTTTTTTTTTTTTTTTAAAGTCTGATAATTACATAGTTTCAAGCTGTATTGGCTACATCCATTGAGAGTGTGATTTCACTTATGCAATTTTAGGAAATCACGTGGAGCAGCAGCTAATTACACAATATGAGAAATTTCTACTCTGTGATATTTTACCAATCAAATTGCAAAGGCTATGGAAGGGGCAGAATTAAAAAATAAAATAATACACAGTCTTCCATTTACACGACATTGCATTTAGAACTGTATGTAGTAGCCCATGTGCTAAGAGTATTTCATAGGATGAGTTTGGATAAATTATAATCATTCTTGTGTTTCTCTTTATGCCCAAAAGGAACACACGTTGAAAAAAAGGAAAACTTACTGTCCCACAGGGTACCACCGATGTTTTGTAGTGTAAAACATTTTGCTGAGCTCTTCAATTGTAAGTCCTCTATCATTCTTTAGCTCTTCTTCATTCAATCTGGATTTTAAAACTTGATCAAGAGTTTCTTCTTTGTTACTCACTGGATCTGGTCGTGGCACGGGCTACAAAAACAATAATGTAAATTTCCTTTTTGAGGAAAAACAAAAAGTCAAGCTGCACTGATAACATTCCTATTTACGCTTTAAAGCAAGAACAAAAGAACTAAAAAGAAAAAGCATAAAAGGCTCCCTCTCTTCTCAATCAAAACCACTTTGGGGAGGAATTCTAGAAACATCTCATTACTCCAGGTGCTACAGCTGATTATTGTGTCCCACTATCAGTACTACTGCTGAGCTCTCATTCTTACAATCCACTAGCTGAATCATAAGCATCAATTTATTAACATAAAATACTCATATTATTGCTATTTATACATTTGTTCATACTGACGATCACCATTTAATCATATTAAGTTTTTAAGTTTTTATTGAAAGTTTTCCTGTGGAGTCTATGAACTCACAGAGCTGAATGGAATTTAAAGCCTGAGTTTAAAATAAGAGCACTTCTTCATGTCCCCCATACTGCTGCATCTGAACACAGTAGAATGTATGAGCTACCCCCTGGATTTCCAACATCTTCTCTGAGGAGCATCTTAGACAAACACTGGTTTTCTCTGTGGTGCACAACTATTTGGTTACCTCACTTAATTCACTTTGAGTAATGCTGTAATAATCTGAGCATTTATTTGCCTGTAGCTTTTTCTCACTTCAGCTAAAAGTCCTCCTTACAGCAGCAGCTATATTCATCACTCACTTTACAGACATGCTGCTCATGTAAATACCTCTGTATTTCAAACTACAAGAAAAAACAAACAGTTGTCCTGAAGACTCAGAACCTCCTATGCTTTTACACGACTAAGCAATGTGTACAGTTGGACATACTTGTGTATGCTCGTATGGAATCTCGAGTGAAGGGTGGTAGCAGACAATTGTCTTCGAATCTGATGTCAAGGCAAGTTCCACTTTGCTATAAAAATAAAAGGTGACATTATTACAATTCCTTACAATTTTCAGAAATGCTGACTGACTGAGCAGCTCAATTCCCAAAGAAAACTTGATTTCATCCTCTATTTATGAATTCTTTGTAAATCTTCTATAAAATAAAACCTGAAAAAATAAGGCTCACAAGTACTTGATCTGAACTTCTTTCTTCCCCCAGCTATTTCATGTTTCTTCTTCTTCTTTTTTTTTTTTTTTTTGATGGAAGAGAACAAAGGGATAAAATGAAGATCTACAGACAGCTGGAAATATGGTTAGGAAAAGTCTTTAGGACGCTGAAGAATCACATTAAAACTAGCAGCAGATAATGAATGTCAGCGATATCTACAACGTGCCTTTATAAGAAGTGTGGCACCAATAAGAGAAAGAATAGGAAATAAAGCTTCAGGTTCCATCATTTGACAAATGATGGTAAGCATGATAAACAAGAAATTCTATTGACAAGTTCCTTGAGGGAGTAGAACTTTTCTCACCTTATTTCCCTGTTAACTTCTGTGACACATTAGATTCCAAAAAACTTCTGCAGTGCAGATGTTACAATTCTCATTATGTTTTTATCATCTTTTCCAGTTCCTACTGGTTTCCCATGCAGCAGCACAAAATTACCTGGGCTTTGTCTTAACAATAAGTATCTGTGAAAAGGAGTGCTCTTTAGCTCTTCCACAATTAAAAATGTAGTGGTACTGGGGTCGTCATCATATTTAGAATGAGTCATGCATGATTCTTCATTATGCTCATTTTTGAAACATTAGCTTCACAATCATTATGACTGGAAACTTTAAATTATTATGCACCTATATTCAAAAGGGACAGAAAGTGTGTTTGATACCATCAGATGACAACTTGATGGTAGAGCCAGTAACATGCAATATACATCACATGAGAAGGCCACACAAAGCACCCTCACGTACCAGTTGTAGTCTTCAGGGAGCACTGAGTACGTCGATTTATGACAAGCGTGACATACAGCTCCAACTGCAAGGACAAAATATACAAACAAATATAAAACACTGTCTGAATAGAAGCTCACTTCAGCATGAAGATTTCTAGTGCTATCAAAAATGCAGTATTTACGTAGCTACGTCCTACTTTTGTGTTTCCCTTGTACTGTATTCCTAAGAAAAAAACACACAGCTTGAACAAAACACAAATGTCACTGTTATATCTTTATAAATACATTAACAAAATAGATGCAATAGAGGTCACATAGTACTGAAAGGGCAAAGAACTTATCATATGATTTACAAGGAAGATTATCTGATTTTTTTCTTTAATTCATAGTAACAGTCACTGTTGAAATGAATTTGTACTTTGCTGAAGAGTGGTATAGATGCTATGCAAAACTACAATCCCTTGGCTGCTCTAACACTAGAGAACTCAATTCCTTCCACAAGTTCCTGTTACTCCAAGAAAAGCAATCAGAAGAATTACAAGTAGTAAAGGCCACCAGCATGCTGGACTGTACTAGCAAACAGACCAATGGAAGAGATTCTCACCCTGTACTCAGCTCTCACTAGATCACATCTTGATATAATGGCCACTTTGGACCCCTTCAGTAAAAGTAAAATGGAATAAATGCTGTGAATGCCCACCACAGTGGTTATATGTTGCAGCATCTGCCCTGTGAGGAGAGACTGAGGGACCAAGGCTGTTTCAACATTTAAGCCACAGCTCTGGTGAGACGTAACAACAGATCCCAGAGGTCATAAAGGTTCAAGTGACTGAGCAGGGGGAGCCAGGCTGCTTAGAGCACTATGTGGTGGGAGGACAAAAAACACTGAAGTTGAAACAAGAGAGGCTCTGAGCAGACAGACAAAACTTTTCCCCTTCAAGGTAATCAGGGAACAGGGAGGTTTGTGCTGTCTTTCATCTTGGGAGATTTTAAAGGCCCAGAAGGACAAAGTCCTGAGCATCCTGGAGTCGACGCACAGCTGAGCCTACATTGAGCAGAAGGTTTGACTAGAAACCACCCGAGGACCCCTCCAAATGAGCTTTTCCATGATTCCACTGCCCTTTTTTATTAGTACATAAGGTGATAAACTGCAACAGTCTTTTTTATAGGAACTGTACCATAGGCATCTTGCTTTCTACAGCCCATAAATGGTATTCTTGGCAGCCCAAAATGGATGGGGAGAGGCATTCAGTGCAGCAAAGCTGGGAAGATTCAAAGAACCAAGGGGAAACTTTTCTGTAAGTGTTTTCCTTTTAGAAGTACTTTCCAGTGTTAAATTCTAAAATTCAAAGACAAATTTATCTAGAAATTGAGATATATTTCAGATTTTAAAATTCTACGTTTATATTTTGATCAGCACCATCACGCTTCAATTTTCCCAAATAAACTCATCTTTAGTTATAAAAATGTCAAACCTTTATAACACAGATCTTTAAAGTCCCTTTCAACCTAAGCCACTCTATGATTGAGTATAACAAAGAATCTCTCAAAGAATAAATGCTAATATAGGATTTCAATTCCATCATCACTTACCTCTTAGCGGGACTTGCTTATAGGCAGCTACTGAACGCATCCAGAGACAGCTGGACCACACAGCCCTAAGTGATGTTGTCATGCTGAGAGCAGATGGGAAACCAGTCCTGGACAAGACAGAACTGAAACAGACACAGTATCTTTTCGGTTCCAGAACACCCTCTGAAAAAGACCAATTTCATAACTGTTTGGGTACAGAGAGACAATTTAGTTTCCTAGCTTAAGAACAAATAGAATTTGTTCAGTATGTTACTTGTTGTCAATTTTTGATAAATCTTTATGATTTAAGATAAAGGCATCTGTCTCCTAAGAAGTCAAATATGGGACAAAACTTCATTAGTAAGAAGTTCTCTCTTAAGTAGCTTCGTTTACTGAACAACTTCACTTGCCCCAGAAAAACAACTTTCCAAGCTTGGGTCCTCCCTCAGCTCAGTTTTGCTGCTAGTGCCCACACATGCACTAGCAGCTGCAAGGATACTTTTGTATCCTTCACAGAATCACAGAATGGCCAAGGTTGGAAGGGACCTCAAGGATCACAAATCTCCAACCCCCCTGCCACATGCAGGGCCACCAACCTCCCCATTTAATATTAGACCAGGCTGCCCAGGGCCCCATCCAACCTCACCTTGAACACCTCCAGGGACGGGGCATCCACAACCTCTCTGGGCAGCCCATTCCAGCACCTCCCCACTCTCATAGTAAAGAACTTCCCCCTGACATTCAAACCTAAATCTTCCCTTCCTCAACTTAAAACCATTTCCCCTTGTCTTCCTGTGATCTAGCCTTTCAAAGAGTTGATTCCTCTCCAGTCTGTAGGCTCCCTTTGGTACCGAAAGGCTGCAGTGAGGTCACCCTGCAGCCTTCTTTTCCCCAGGCTGAACAAGCCCAGCTCCCTCAGCCTGTCTTTGGAGGGGAGGTGCTCCAGCCCCCTGATCATCTTTGCAGCTCTCCACTGGACCCTCTCCAACAGCAACTTCCTCTTTTTTCTGTAAGCTCCGTGGAACTATTCCTGATGTACAATTTTCCTTTCACAACATACATGAGTCTGTTCCAAAAGTAATGCCTCCTATTTTATTACATTGGCCCATAACATCAAAAGTAAATGCTGATGGTGTGTCAGTAGAGGTTGAACCTTCCCACCAGCATTCTGTTACATTTTGTTGCCTTGTGACAAATGGCAGCAGAGGGGCAGTCTGACAGAATGGTGTCTGACATGGAAATGCATATGAAGCAAAGGTGCATCACCGAATTCCTCCATGGGGAAAAAAATGCACTCACTGACATTCATTAATGCATGCTGAATGTTGATGGAGATCAAACAGCAGATGTGAGCACAGTGAGAAGGCAGGTGGTGCATTTCAGCAGTGGTGACTGAGACATGAAAGCCAAGTCACATTTTGGACACCCATGCAGATTTTTACAAGTGTGGGTAAGCAGGTTTTTAATCATTGTTAGCAAAAATGCGCTACTAACAGTGGTGATTGTGTTGCCATAGCTGAGAATCTGCTCTATCAAATAATGTCATTGAAACCGTTGTAGTTTCCATAGAAAAAGGTTAGGAATCATTACGTTCAGAGCAACTCTTAAGTAACTCTTGGAGTTAACAAACTGCCTGGATGCAAATCATAACTGGGGATAGCGAAACGACATGCTCGTTAAAAGAAAAAAAATAAAATAATAAAAAATAATTCAGCGCTTCAGAACAGCTCCACAGCGTGCGGTCGGCAGCCCCTAGCCGCTTCCCACCCGTTTACCCACCAGCAGTGCCGCTGCCGCACAGCCCCACGCGCCGCACGTGCCCCGCTCTGGCCGCTGCCGGGGAAGAGGCGGGACGCTGCTAGAGGGCCCCGCGCACATAACCAGGGACAAAGAACGTCTATATACACACGTGCTTATCTACAGAAAGTATTTATCTGAAAGAAAATCGGCCCCTAATCCATCACGGCAAGCAAGAGTGCCCGTTATAAGAGCCGACCCGCAGACCACTACATACCAAGCGAACGCTTTCATCCCTCACTACGCAGCCCCGGCCCCGAAAACAAGCACTGCGCCAATACGAACCCCCTCCACCTTCAGCACTGAAAGCAGGGCTCTTCCGCTTCCGGCGCCCTTCTGCTTCCGGTGTCCTTCAATTTCCGGTTTACTTCCCCTTCCGGTGTACTCCCTCTTCCGGCGCACGCCCCGCGGCCCGCTGGGAGGTGCAGTCCGGTTGTTCTCTGGTGCTTCCGGGTCTCTGGCTACCGTGTACAAGCTTCATGTAGCCACCAGTGGAAGCCTACCAGTTTCAGCAGCGTCTCGCTTTGTCCTGCAGTTGTGGAGCAGGTGGTGACACTGACAGCTTTCTGGAGTCCAGCAGCAGCATAGCCAAGAGCTGAGCATTCCCACCGATTGTTCCCATTAGCAGTGGCAAACATTTATTTTCAGATGTTTTGATGTTTTCCATGACAGTTTCTCCTCTACTCGGCTCTTGTGACCCCATCTGCAGTACTGTGTCCAGGTCTGAGGCCCCCAGTACAGGAAGGACGTGGAGCTCTTGGAACAGGTCCAGAGGAGGGCCACTGAGATGATCAGAGGGTGAAGCACCTCTAGTATGAGGAAAGGTTGAGGGAACTGGGCTTGTTTAGCTTGGAGAAGAGAAGGTTCCAGGGAGACCTCATTGTGGCCTTCCAGTACTTGAAGGGAGCATATAAACAGGAGGGGAAACGGCTGTTTACAAGGGTGAATAATGATAGGACAAGGGGGAATGTTTTTAAACTGAGACAGGGGAGGTTTAGGTTAGATATTAGGAGGAAGTTTTTCCACACGGAGAGTGGTGACACACTGGAACAGGTTGCCCAAGGAGGTTGTGGATGCCCCATCCCTGGAGGCATTCAAGGCCAGGCTGGATGTGGCTCTGGGCAGCCTGGTCTGGTGGTTGGCGATCCTGCACATAGCAGGGGGGTTGAAACTCGATGATCATCGTGGTCCTTTTCAACCCAGGCCATTCTATGATTCTATGATTCTAAGATGGAAAGTTATCCGTTCTGGGCCTTCGTGGAGCACTGCAGTCAGTAAGCTGCAGAGGTGGAGAAGGGAGAATTAGAATCACAGAGGTGTAGAAGGTCACTAAGATCATCCAGTCCAACCATCCCCACCATGCCCTCTGGCCATGTCCCTAAGTGCCATATATATGCATTTCTTGAAAACCTCCAGGGACGTGACTCCACCACCTCCCTGGGCAGCCTGTGCCAATGCAGCACCGTACTTTATGTACTACTCAGAGATGCAGTCAAGAAGAAAGCTGTATTTCCACTGCAAGACTCCGTCACACTCTCCTCATCACTCCCATCAAGCTTCTGTGCACAGCTTCTGTTCTGCGCTCAAGCACTGAACAGAAGCAACGCAGCTCAGTGTATCTCCTGTGCCAGCTCATTGTTCCCACAAGGAAGCTATTGTGCTGGGATGAGGTCAGCTTTCAGATGAAGAACAGCCTTTTGGGCTGAGTACAACCAAGAGAGTTGTTGCACTGGCAGACAAAGAAAACATGTTGAGAATTTTAAGCTCAAGGATGGTGCTGACAAAAATAAATGATTATAAACTGCCTGAAACAAATGTGATCTGGCAACAAAAAGAAAAAATTTAAACTGTTTAAGAAAATGCACCCTATAAGGCCCCTCAATGCAGAATATGATTAGGTGTGTGGTTCTGTGTGAAATTTTGGCATAAGCACAGTAGGCCCTGTTCTAGTTTCCTGGAGAATATTAAGTAAAATTATCTCTGACTTATCTTGAGATGTTCATGACTTAGTTGTCATAACTTCTTTAAAAATTTGCTGAATTCAATAATGATGACACCTGAGGAGGCTGACACCTCAGATGTTCAGATTCCTTCTCAAAGGATACTGTTCATTCATGCTGCAGATAAAATCCTTCTGTAGGCCAGTCTGAGACTGGAATAAACTCCCTTCACAGTTGGACACCACTGCAGATCTCACTGTTTTTTTTCCCCAGTGTTAAACTTTTATTAATTATCTCCTCTTTATTGAGTACCTGACTAATTAAAATTAAGACATTCTCAGTAGCTCTTTAGAAATTTACCCTATCCATAAAAAATACTAGGTCTAAGTATACTCAATATACTTATTTATATTAGTAATCATCGTACCTGCTGTCTGCTATCTAACAGATAGCATCATTGCTATCTGTTACATAGTACTATCACATCTGCAGTCCTGTCTTTCACATCACTACAATGGCATATTACTTACAGGGTTCATTAGAAACTGGCAGCAATCTTCCGTGCTTTGTATAAACTCATTGGGAATACTTGGCAGTCCTGTTGAATTTTGATTCACAAAATAGCCTCCACTAGCTTGGAGATTCCTTTATTTTATAACCTCATAGCATAATTAGTTTTAAATTAGAGGTTATCAGTAGGTATTTCTTATTCTGGAAACGTGTCCCTTTAAAAGATTAGTTCTAAAAGGTTGCAATGGAAGACACTGCAAAACGTTATTTTTATTTTTACAAACTAAACAACGTTCCCTGATAAGTTTCCAGACTATTTTTAGATGGCTTCTGTTAAAAGATTTTAGGAGACAGTATATGAGGTCTGCCTCCTCTCTGACACTTAATGTTCTGAGAGTTTATTCTTAGAAGCATGTTCTGACAGATTACAGCTTTCTGGTAGCAAGACAGGAATTGCTTAAGGACACTCAGAAGCATGACTACACACTTCTCAAGTATGTCTAGAGATGGGGCTATTAATAACTGCCAACTGCCTTGCTTGCTTCAGCATATTGTGAATAGCAAAGAGGAAAGTTGCTTACTCCATATTGGCTAAACAGAAAGTAGGTTTTTCTGTCCATTAACTACAGAGATACCGAGAAGGCACTAATGGTAATTCCATGAGCCGCAGATCTCTGGGACTTTGTGTTTCTGAAAACTTAGAAAGTGTAGTTTCTAAGTTGCTCTCTTGCTGAAGATAAAGCATTACTTGATCTCACCCAAGCAGTCACTTATGAATTTCTGATTAAACAACTGACTTACAGTTATGTAACAAATGGGATGTGGTAATGAGGGCAGGACTATGTCTGTTGGCTTTGCCAACAAATTCATAAATCAGAGCTGGTATCTGGATTTTTGTGGGGTTGTTGCTGTTGAAACTGTATTTTCCCTCTCTCCCCCATCATCTTATAAGAAATAGAAAATTAGGCATTGTCTATTCTAGCTCTCTTGCATACTTATTCCTAAACATGCATATGACATATTTAGGAAATTGTTTCTTAGTAAATTAATTCAGGCACCTTATTAGCAAAAATGAATACAGTAAGTATTTTTCTTTTTCTTTTTCTTTTTTTTTCTTTTTTTTCTCCATAGAAATCAATGCTTCAGAGTTCTCCTGGAATGAGCATTTGGTTTGCATGAGCTTGTTGTATTGCAAGGTGGCAGACAAGCCTTACTCCTGAAAGAAAGTGTCTTAATCTTTGTGAGGTTATTCTCCAAATTTAGAGCACAGATCTCTAATAAGGTGCAGCAGCTGAATGGAGGTGTTAATTCTCAAATCTCCTCAAGTTACACTGTAGCCATGGATGTTTCTATATATTAAGTCAATCTGTAAACACACAGAATAAACTCCAACATTCATGTTAATAGACCATTTTCATTCATTAGTAAATTCCATGCCATCCTATCACCTGTTCATTGGGTTAACATTAAAGTTTCAAGCTGCATCTTAATTGCCTGTAGGGTCCTACGCAACCTAAATAATTTGTGCTGATGTTGATTATTATTGTTCAAGTAGCTAACACTATGCCTATATTCAAGCAGTTACTTAAATAATTAATAACAATCAAAAGCATTTCCTACAGTTTTGGCTTCTACTTACAGCATCTCATTCTGATGTCTTATGCAGGTAAAACATCCAAGTGGTGGCTCTTCTTAGTACGGTTTCGGCCGGTGATGCCTGTTAAAATCATTCTGAATTTGTTCAATGACTGTTCTGACTACTGCTAAGTGCAAAACTGCACTTCTATGCCTCAGTTTCCCCATTTGCATGTAAGGATAACAATAGTTCTTTTAAAGTACCCTGGGCTTTACAGATAAATATTTCCAATGTAAAATCTAGATGTTACTGTGGGAATCCAATCAGTGTATATACATCTTTTTCCTAAGTATCCAGTTGAACAGACTCTGCTAGATTAACAAAAATATCAAAATGTTCTTATGCAAAATAAAGAATCCAGGTTTTGAAAGTTTTGTAATTGCAGTAAGACTTATTATAAGATTGCAAAGAGGGTAGGAGGAGGAAGTAAGATTAGTCAGCCAAAGGCTTAGATGGTCTAGATCCACCCAATGAGTAATTAGATGACAGAAAAAGCTGTCACAGGAAGATGGTAAGCAGCTGTGTTGCCTTGTCCTGGGACTATTAATTGTATGTATGACTGCAATTCTTTGCTAACGTTTTCTATCTGCAGTAACACCCTAGAGCATCTTATTGTTAAATAAGGCAGTTGCTTAATTTTGTTCTCAGAACTGCTATGGTCCTAGAGGTGGTGTGACATCACTGTTATGGATCTGTGCATGAAAAATATGCTTCCCATCCTGGTTTTCATATAGGTGCAGCGGGACATGAGAGGCTGAATTAACAGAATGGGTCACTGCTGCTGGAAGGTTTAATCTTACATTCACCACATCTTACTCTGTTTACTATAGTTTCTCTTGTGCCAGCTTAGATTTCCCTGTGAGCTGGTCAGAAGGGTAACCAAACCAAGAAAAACCCCTTGCTCCTCCCATTCCCTAAGCAGATAAACACCTATAGAAAGAGAGGGGGGGTTCAGAAATAGATGGCAGAATGCAGGAAAAGGAAGGAGGAGTTTGGTGTTGCCTGCAGCTTCTCAAAAGTGATAAGAAGCATCCACAATTGGTTTGAACACTAACGAACACTAAAAGTAAAAACTTCACTCTTATTCCTGTTATGTACCTTTGGTTTTGTCTCTGGTGTGTGCTAGATCCTACTGTAAGCCAAATCAGTTCACCCTTCCAAAAGAAAGCTGGAATACATGGCTGTGTTTCTGCAAATTAGCAAACAGAATCTGTAGAAGACAGTAGAATCTGGCAGGTTATAGAAGTGAACTGCAGGGGAAAAGCTGTGGATGGGAAAGGGTAGAAGGAGTGAGGTGGGAAGAGGAAATAAGATCTCCTTTTGACAAGCTGAGTCAGCTCTGTGATGTAATTTGACCCCAAAGCACAGTTTCACCCAATTCAGCCAACTACAGGCTGTTAGCTTCTCACACTCAGGTGTTCCTGCCCCGTTTCTTGTGCCAGATCTACACAGATGCATGACTGCAAGTCATGTAAGCCCACTGACCACCCAGGAACTATCCATGAGCCCTCTGCGAGATCAGTGAGTTGAGGGAGCAGCAGCTTGTGGCAGAGGAAGGAGGGCAAGATTCTTCTCATCAGCAATGCAAATGCAAAGTGATCTATCTCTGACAGGAAATAACACCCTAAATAACCACTGCTAAGGCAGGTCTTTGTAGAGTTGTGGTGTAGGATTTGAATGGGGACTACAGATGACAACAGTCTTAACAAACACTGCATTTGAATTTGCTTTGAAATGCTTGTATTTGTAGATCTAATATGATCAGCTTTATAAAAGCTGATCAACAGCAACAGTATCTAGGCAAGATTGCTTTTCCAAAATGAACCTGCATCTTCAGACAGCCTGAATTCAGCAGCAAGGTAGCAGGGAGCAGCAGAAGCAGCACTGCTCCCTGTGGGTAGGTGAACGGGGAACTGAGGGCACTCCAGTGTGATCCCACAAGTGGGATGCAGTCCTACTGCTCCCAAAGCAGGTGAGCAGGGCAGTGTTGTTACCGCAGCAAGCCCCAGTTAGTCATCCAGGGTTCATCTGGCCTGGCCTGAGGTCACTCCAGGAAATCCACCATCAGCTCAGGAGCAGGTGACAGGTCGGCAAGCTAGGGTGTAGCTCAGGAAGGGACTCAGTGTCCAGGTCCCTAGAGGATGAGGGTGGAGGCCCCAGCTGAGGCCCAACACAGCAATTAAGGCTTATTTGTGCACCAGGGCCTTGACAGTAAGCCGTGGAGTGAAAATACCATTTATCCAAAGTCTTTACTGGTTTAAGGACAGTACAATCATCACATTCTATCTATGTGGGGTTTATTTCAAGGATATTTGGAAAGCAAACAGTTAGCAATTGCTAAGAGATTATCAGACAGAACTCCAGGCAATGGTTCTAATGAAAAGTTTCAATCTAATTTAAACGAAAGCATCAATCTAAATGGCTGTCAAACACATAACTTCTTTATCTTTCAATCTACCAAAAGAAAAATGCCAGGCTGAGACAGGGAAGGCAGCTGTCCAAATGAAGATGCATGACTTCATTAATTATACTATTTGGGGTGAAAGCAGAACTTTTGTTTTCCCCTGAACAAACTTTGATTTAACAAAAAAGGAAAAAAGAAAAAAGGATTACTGAAACACTTTGCAGGTTTCTGACAAATTACATGTGTAGTGTTGTGAAAATCTAGTTTTCCAGATCTACTTTTCCTTCTCTTTGTTTCTTCTCCCTGCTCCCCCTCGCATGCCCTTCAGAAACTTTTCCAAGAAAGCCTTACAAGAGATACACCAAAGTGAGGGTGAGCACATATTGCTATGTAGGCTATAGTCAGTTACAGTGGCAATAATGGCAGAGTGGAAAATCCTAAAGTATTTTCCTTCCAGAGTGGATGCTGGAAGATCATTGGGGGTGGGACAGCACCCAGAAATTGCCAGAATCCCCATCGGGTGGGGCTAGCTGAGAAGACAAAGCTCCTTTGGCACTTGATTGTCTTGTTCCAGATCTGATTCAGAGGATTAAGTTGCATTCTTTGGGAATTTTAGAATGCGTAAAAGAACATTTTTCACTATAGCTTCTACTAGAAGACATCCCTATTACAGATGCAGTTCAAAGAAGCAAACTATAAAGCCAAGATCCTAGAGTAGCCAACATGAATGGCTTTCCCAGCACTCATATGGATGCTTAGGGATCTCAGCAGTAGTCCTTCTAAGAGGTAGCACAATTTAGAGGAACGACCCAAATCTTTGTACATTGAGAACAGAAAACAATGTTTTTGTTCACTGCCCCTTGTGGAGCAAGTGGACTACAAAACCCTCTTTCCAAAAGAAGCCAGAAAGGGAGGCATTGTGAAAACTGCAGTTTTCCCAGGATGTAGCAAGCAACTTGCTGAGCAATGAAAACGATTACAATATAACAGCTTGCCATATTGACTTGCTGCAAACCCAGACAGAAGAGGGATTTTGTCTGCAACGCTTGTAGGAACACTAAACACAACATTCATCAGCACTGAGTCAATCACGCTCTGCTGTAGTGCATCTAGCACATATGGGGCAAGGTTCACAGAGCACAAGTTCCAGTGCTTTCAAGAAATTGTGGCCTTTTAATCACACTGAGCCTACAACATCTTTTGGCTCATATTTTTCTTCACTTGGATCAGTCCTTCAATGGTCAGAATTTCAGAAGAAGGGTAAATAAACAAAGGAGAGGGCAGAAACAAGGAAAAAGAAGTAAACAGTGTAAAAAAGAAGAATTTGGTTCTAATTACTTAGAAGATAGGGCTCACTGAAGATGATTCTTTGATGCTAGTTACTGCTGAAGTCATGGAGTCTTCCTCTCACTGGGACTACCAACACTCCTCTATCTTTCATCTGTTTTATTTGTTTGTTTGCTTGTTTTTGCTGTTTTTTTTTTGTTTGTTTGTTTTTTGGTTAAAATTCACAAGGAATTGACATCTTTAACCTCTCCTGACACTTGTTTGATGCTGGCAAATGCTTACAGGGGTTACTGGCATGGGACAGAAGAGTGATATGGGACCATTTGTTCCCTCAGCTATCCATCATATTATGTGAAGTTTACACAGCATGGAAAGAAGAAAGTTAAAAATAACAAAAACCTATGCATTCTGCATACCTGCTAATTCAAAATGAAGTCTCCTAGTTATTACTGGGTGTCATAGCAACATGATTACAAATATGTGCAGTCATTCATGAAGCTGCAAGATTATATGAATACTAATACTCTCTTTTCACTAACCTGTCCTTGGTTTTCTCTCCTGACTCCCTAAGCAAAGTTTGCTTAATCCCACTCATCAAAAGCAATTAGATGCTCTAACCCATTTTCTGGAGGTTTTCAAGAAGAGGGTAGATGTCATACTGAGTGACGTGGGTTAGTGGGCATGATGGAGATGGATTGATGGTTGGACTAGATGATCTTAGTTGTCTTTTTCAATCTTAGCGGTTCTATGATTCTATGCTGCTCAGTGGTAAGCATTTAGTTATATACAGATCAGCTGTACATAGCAGTCACCACTAAATTGTGTTAATTCATTTACACCAAACCCATTGTTCCCCCAAGTGACAAAAAAACAAACAAACACACAAACAAAAACCAAAACCAACAACAATCATTAAGGTACTGTGTATACAAAAGCATATAGTTGGTCCCATTTAGCATTAACAAGTTGTAACAATGAAGTAAAAAGGAAAATCCATGATTACAGAATAGATATAAGTCTAACTAGTATGACCAGATTTTGCTGAAGGACCACATCTAAGCACAGCCATTTCACAAGCTCAGTAATGAATGCTAATGAACTCACCCTTCACCGAGGCAAGATGAGGGAATGTTATTGATGAACCCTTTATGATCCAATTCTGCAAATGCAGTTCGATGCATTTTTTTTGCCACATGTCAATACATTGATTTAATCGACTTCCACAGAAAGTTGCATCCATAACAAAATAGGAGAACAATTTAGTGCTTAAAGGGCCAAACATGTATACAAGAATGCACAGAGATGGTGTTTTTCCTGAATTCATATGAAAAGTTTGGAATTGCTGGTGTATTCAACAGCTAAGCAGATCAAGTAGTGTAGAACAACTATATACCTTTTAGTAGCCTTCTCAAAAGATGGAGAAGGAAAATTTGGTAAGTTTTTGGGAAGTACTTTGGGGACGCTGGGGGAGGCCTGATGGCGGCTGCAGCTCCTCACAGGGAGCGGAGGGGCAGCGCTGAGCTCTGCTCTGTGGGAACAGTGACAGGGCCCGAGGGAACGGCATGGAGCTGTGTCAGGGGAGGGGCCAGTTGGGCGTTAGGAAGTTTTTCAAGAGTGTGGTGGGCGCTGGCACGAGAACATTTGGACTGTATTTTCGACACAGGGCTTGAATTTTGGGTGGTCTTGTGTGGAGCCAGCAGTTGATGATCCTTGTGGGTCCCTTCTGACTCAGAATATTGTTTCCTTGATTACAAGGAGGGAGACACACCACTGCTGACATGCCTCATGTTATCATAGCCACCATGTGTTGATATGAATTTTTATATTTTAGGACACAAAACAAGCTTATAGTATTTATGATAGGCGCGTGTCAGCAATTACACAGTCCAGATTTACTAGTGTCACAACTTTCCATTCTATCAGTGCACAAAAATGGTGTAGCTGACCTAAAAGTCCTGTTTTTGAATCAGGAGGAAGCACTCGATGGGGAATTGTTCATGCAGGGTCTCGATCCTGGCAGTACTCTGGCAAACTGCTTCATCTTTCCGTGCTTCCATTTCCCATCTGTTCAGCAACGGTTCCGACGTAGGGGATGCTGCGGAGATAACGATATCCACGTAAACGAGCTCATCTTCCACAACATCTCTCTTCCTGCCAAGAAGGAAGAGAAGTGACCGACGAGACTTTAGCGGCACAAAGGTGAGATGTCCTGAGACGTCTCCCTCACTGTTCGCCGACACACGCCGTGCCATCACGGTGCGTCAGACACGTTGATGAAATCAGAGCTCTGCCAGCGCGGAGCGCCGGCCTCGCACCGGCATTCGGGACAGGCCTCGCCCCCGCAGGCGGGCGTGCGCGCACGGCGGCAACTCAGCACGCCGCCGCCCAGCAGCGGGAGGAGCGCGGAGGCCGGAGGGGCGGGCGCGGCCTACATTGCCCGACGTGCCGCGCCGAGGGCGGCGCCACCGGAAGCGCGGAGCGGGCGACTTCCGGCTGTGCGCGAGCCCCGAGCGGAGGCGAGCCCGCGAGCCTGCACCCCGACGAGACAAGATGGCCGGGCTGCCCCGCAGGATCATCAAGGTACCGACGCGCCGCGCCCCGCGGGGACGGGGGGCACCGGCCCGGGCGCGGTTCTCGCGGCGGGCAGGGCCGGGCCCGGCGCCGCTTCCGGTGCGCGGGAGCGGAGCCGCGCGGGGCAGGGCCGCTCCCAGGCCTCCCTCATCCCGAGGGGCCGCCGCCGGGCCCGGCCGCCGCGGGGCTGAATGAGAGCGAGGCGCTGGGCCGGGCCCGGCCTTCCCCGCCGCTCCCTCCTCGGGCCGGCGGCGTGCGCGGGCGAAGAGGAAGCGACCGGGGCCTCCCGGTGGGCCGTGGGCGGCCGGCGAGAGCGAGGCCGCTCCCGTCGCGGCGTCCGCCCGGGCGGCGTCCCGCGGCCCTTCCGGGCTTCGGGGCTCGGGCGGCGCTGGGCGCAGCCCCCTTCCGTCGTGCTGCCGGCTCCGCGCAGGAACGGCGCGCGGGGCCCGGAGGAGAGACGCGCGGTGTCCTGCCCGTCTCTGTCAGCCGGGGGTATCCGCGCCGGTGCGGGCTGCGCCAGTCCGAGGCTGCTACGTGCGCCCCGAGCTGCCGGCTCGCGTGGCCTCAGCGTGCTGATGCTGGCGGCTCGGCGGTGCGCTTCGAGTTCTGTCTGCCAAGCTCTGCTTGCAGCTACGCCTCGGAGGGAATTGCAGCCTGGCTCGAACGCATGGAGTCACTCGGCACAGGCGCAGGGAGCTGCGTTGCAATGCAGTTCGTCTTGCTGATGGTTTGGTCCTGTAGCTGGTGTGGATGCTTTCTGGGCTGGCATCCTCTCTCCTGCTCAATTTGCAGTGATGTGGCTTGCGATCTCAAATCAGTGGTCACTGATTGCTTTTGTAAAAGTTACTAAACGATTTTGGTAAGATTTGTTGGTATGTTAGTGATAGCACTTGTTTCATTTCCACCTGAGTGAGTGTCACTACTTATAATAACGCTGCAAAGCTCCTCTTGGTTAAGCATGCAAAGTTGGCAACCATTGTAAAACACAAAAACACAGAATGTGTTAACTAGTTGATGCAAAAAATAAATCTGGATTTTTTTTTTTAAAGTCAGTACTTATCTATAACAGATGATAGAGGAGATACGGTAAAAATTCAGCAGGATTAGCATTTTTTGTGTATGAAAACAGCTGAACTGTGATCGATGCTTGGAAATATAGGCAGTCAAAATGATATGTAAATCTTACGGAAGTGAGTTTGGTCACCCTGTTACCTTGGTGCACAACATACAGTAGTGAATATATTTCAGGTTTGAGGAAATCTCATGATGTAGCAGAAGTGGTGTTCGTTGCAGAGATGTGATGAGAGCTCAGTTGTGAAGCGGATGTCCATGTTAGATTTTGCTGTAGATTTTGACAATTCTCCTGAGAGCAGCCAAGAAGTGCACCCATTTATAAGCTAGTACATAAATTTCCTTCATAGCACCCTTATTTTTTCTTTCTTAGCTTCTTTTAGGGAAAACATAGAGCAGTGCACACAGCTCATTTTCAAGGTAGAGGATGGTATGAGAATGTGTTTTCTTGCCCCTGAGGGTAGATAGATGGATACCCCAAGCAGAGTCCTAAAAGCTCTAGATTTTCTCCAGGGGAGTCTTACTTGGAATGTTTCAGAGTGCTGTCCGTTACAGGGTGGTGCATATTGTGGGTTGTCTGCTTCCAGGTACGCGTTGTGGGCTGTCTGCAGACAGTCTAGGGCCTTTGAGTCTTGAACTGGTTGCCCTGAATGACCGTTTCTGTAGCTCCTGTGCTGTGCATGCATCAGGTCATCAGCAGTATGTATGGTCTAAGACATGAATCTGACTAGTATTACAGTCTTGAACATGTAAGGTAATATTTGAAAGTATCCCAGCTGCAGAGTTGCAGATGTAGGAATGAGTGCTTCAGTTTTCAGGAGTCTTGAACAAGGGTTGTTTTGATACTTGCTATTCTACTGATCTTAATGTTGGAGTTAAATATCCTGTTGCTGCTTGCCTTAGTTGGAGGGGAGTAAATGAACTCTGTTGCTAGTGAGAATTTGGAAGATGAGGAAATAGAAGAGAGAAAGATACATCAGATGACAGAAAAGAGCTGTAGAAGGATGAAATAATTCGAGTAACAAGGTGCAAATTTGATAAATAAGTGGTTTAGGCTACTGCCTGGAGAAGACCTTTTCCCGTTGATCCACATGTGGCCTTTGTGTGGTCATCTGAGGGAAGCACAGCAATAGCTGTTCGGGTATAGCAGTGCGTATGCACCGTAATGAAATACAGAATCTAGCTGAGGGCTCAAAATGCAGTTGGCGTTCCTCATTTTGATGGACTGCTGGCAGATGGCCTGGCTCTCAGGTTGACTAGCGGCCTGCGCTCTCCAGCCTGCTTCTTAGCCCTGTGCAAACTGTCATCCAGCCCAGCAGGAGAGCTCTGACTTTCCTTGTCTCAGCAGAGAGCTCTATTTATATTTTCAGTACTTCTCCACACTCATTTAAAAGGTGTCGGTATAGATGTTGCAAAGCATTTTTTACAGGAGATAAAGGATTACTCCTGGCTCACCGTCCTCAGATTACTTCGAAGGACAGGCTTTAAACAAGTGGGGTGAATGATCTGTAAGCTCAGAAGATGACTTGCTTTAGAAGTATGGCTTATGGTGTTAGCACATCACAGATGTTGAGTAGAAAATGTTATAACTGTGAATCCTCAAAACAAATGTATAATTGGAATTGGGGACGTTTTTATCTTGTGAATAGAGAGAAGGTGTTTTTATTCAGTAGTCTAACACCAGTGGTCCTCTGAGAGGCACTTTGTCAAGAAAATCTCTTAATGTAAGAAAATAAGAAGGCGGTATGGTACACTTGCATAGATTTGTGGTTTTGATACTTTGAACTCTTTTGCTACTGCACATACTTAAAAAGTGAATCTTTGCAATGTACGCAGTAAACCCAGAAACTTTTATTTTCAAACATTTGTTAAACCAATTATTTCCTGTGTTGCAAAGTCACGTAGCTCCAGCAGAGTAGGGAGTTGAATTGTATCTTTTTTTTTCTTTCTTTTGGCTGACATTCAAAACCACCTCATTGCTGTGTCAAATGCAGTGAATATATCTGAATCGGGTGGGCACTGTTGCCTTGTGTCATCCTTTAGGTTTTTTTTTTTCAGTTTTCATTGCTGCAGTGATCTCATCATTCATGGTTTGGTGTCCAGGTCCGTGTGTCAACTGTGTGACTCGTTTGTTAATGGCACTTTTGTTATAATTGCTGCAGCTGCTCATCTTGTGAAACAAAACATCTGAAGCAGTATATGAGATTCTTCAAAATTTTTGTGAATGAATTTATCAGTGTGAAGCTATTGAGGCTCTGATTTTTGTAGTCTTTTTTACACTCTTTTCTATTAAAGGCTTTTTGTGGTATTTTTGAGTTTATTTGAATGATGGTGAAGTGTAGAAATTACTTTTTTTTGGTCAGTGCAGTTCCTTGACATCGGTCAAAGTATGTTTCGATTTTGTAATGAGTTGTCCCATGTGTGCTGTTTGAATCTTGTGGATAGATTTAAATTTGACAGAAGAATCAAAATTTCTGATTTTTTTTTTTTGTCCCTCCCCAAAAATGTGGAAAGATGGTAAATTTCAGTGCTTTGTGACCCTCTTAGTTCCATCTTGCCAGTCCTCGAGTATAACCTGTGTTGGCTGTGGCCATTAGTACCATGGGTGTAGGGGCGGGTACTGGAAGCCCTGAGTTTGGCAGGACAGGTGGATTTGGTGGAGGTGATGGAAAGAGGTTGAGAAAGAGACTCGTGGAGGGTAAGAAGCCTGTAAAATTGGACCAAGGAGCCAGTCTTGGAAGAAAGGTGTGGAATCTTTATGAAAGATCTTAGAAGAACTGAGGACTTTCCCAAGGCCTCTTCCTTACAGAAGCTTGCAGTAGACACCAGAAAATAGAACTGGAGAAAGAAGAGCAAGATAGTCCAGCAAGAGGCAAACGTTTTGTTTGGAGTACCTTCTTATGTAATACTTGTGCACCACTGAGTTACAAATCTACAGTAAGCTGAACTTTCTTATTATCAATGTATGACTTTGCACACAGTTGTTCTATACTGCACGTGTCTGGTAGCGAAAGCCAGCGGAAATATCATCAATATATTTTTGTTGTTATATGTGACTGGGGGGTTAGTAATGACAGTGAGTGGGAAATCTTGCTGCAAATGGCATTTGGACAAGAGCTCTACATTAATTATTTGCTTTAATCACGCTTTGATAGTTGACTCTACAGTGGGTATTAACACAAGGCTCTAATGCAAACATACTCCCTAATGTAACTGCAGGACTGGTTTATGCTATTAGCTTACTGAATTTAGTCACGCCTCACTTTTTATGGTGCATCTCCAGCTCTAATAAAGCTTGATCTGTGCTAGTACATAGATTATCCTCTAGGAATTTGCATAACATCTCAGCTTCACAGTTCCAAAATCCTGTAATCTGCTATGGAAAATCTGAGAATGTGGTCATTTGCAGGGGAGAGCGATGTTGCCTTAAAAATGCCCTCTTTGTGTTGCTGCTGTTTGGTAACAAAGTCATCCTCCAAGTCTGTTTTTCTCTGTAAAAGCACTGTTACCTGGAGCGCGCTCATCTTCATCTCGCTGTCAGTACTCTGCTGTTGTTGGAATTTGTAGTGTGGTGATGAGAGCTGGAGAGCTTGGAGTGCACAGGGGAGAACTGTGATGGATGCAGAATTCACCATGCCTGTTTTGCAGAGCTCCAGCTTTAGATTGCTGGGTGTTTGTTCGCAGATTGAAGTACTGTTGAATTATTTCTGAATCACCTGTATTGTTGATACGCTGTACGGGAGGTGCGTTTGACATGCTGGTATACTGAATGTTGTTCTGCTGTGGTTCTTTGGGTAGGTGCAGTCAGGGTGATGAGGTCTAGGAAGCTGCAGGCAGGAGGACTGCTGGAAGCCATTAATTAGCCCAGTAAGGATCCCAGGAAGCAGGGGCATGCAGAATGCTCACACTCAGAGATTAGATGGCAAGGAATCGAGGAATTGATGAGGCTGGCTACTGGAAACCACAAGTACAACCTTCTGCTTATGATGTTTGACCTCTGCGTTAAAATTTAATGGACTTTATTGGTAATTCTTTTTTTTTTCCTCAAAGAAGATTGTATTTTGTGAAGACTTTCTCCAGTGTAGTCATTTTACAGTGATAAAGTTTTAATCCAAGCATTTTGAGATCTCGCTGGCAATATGACTTTTGCTTGAGTAACATTTATTTTCAGTAGTGCTGATTCTAGTCAGATATTTTCTTTGTTGCAGCTAATGAAATGATAGGATCTGTGTCCTGGAAGAATCTGTGCTGGGATGTGGTATGCCATTAAAGGAAGTTACTGGATGAAGTCTTTGTGGTTTTCTGATGCTGCTTTATCCATATATGTAGAAAAAGGTCTTGAATGTGCTTCAGTTTCTCCTACTGCCTTCCTCTCAGAAATCAAAGCAAAGACATGTGTGCAGTTTACCTTCTTGTGTGTGACGTATCAGTACTGAAAGTGTGATCTTCCTCCTTATCCCAAACTGACAGAACATGAAAGAATTGCCATTCAACAAGTAATTACAACTTGTCTGTGTGCCAGTATGCTGCTGAGTTTACTCCTATGCAGCTAAAAAAGTTGATGTCCATTTCATATTAAAAGAAAAAAAATCCGAACTGCTCACACTAGTTGGAACAGTAGTTGGTGCTGGTAGTTGATGTGGATTTTCTATGATCAGAATAAAAATATGAAACAAACATATACTGTATGTGCTCCGAATCAAAATGCTGAAGGTGATGTTATAGTTCTGTGGTTTTGTAGATTACTGGCACCAGGCGGAGAAGTTGCCACCTAGTTAAGTTGGATGAACCAGAATTTGTCAAGGTGGTTAGCCTGTGGTCCATGCTGGCCAGCCTTACTGTGTAAACTGTTAGAACCTGGGCTGTGCTGGCACGGAGGACTTTGTGCTGCTACAGTGAGCTTGGGCTAAGGGACTGGTTTGGCTCAGAACTTTGCGGTAATGGTTGTTTCTTAAGCCAAATCAGTTGTGATCTCATTTATTGTTGGACATTGTGGACACGAAGGGGGTGTGCGGAACTGTACAAATTAACACTGCTGCTGGGAAGCTGCAACTTCCCTTGTGGACAAACCCTTGTATGTGGTGAGGAGAGGAAAAGGTGGGCATGCAGTCATAGATGTGAGTTGAGTTGATCAGAAAGGACTAGAAGTCAGGATGAGATAGTGGGGAGGAGGGCAGTCTGACTGCATTCTGAAGTCAGCATCTGGACCTGATGAGGAATGAGATGAAGGGTTTGCACTGATTTCTAGTCATTAGAGGTCTAAATTTGAGAGGCGGAAAAACACGAAACAAACTTGGCTTTTTGATATTGACTTTTCATTTGCTTTAGAAACCTTTCTGTGGAACTTGGCAGCAAATGTGCGATCTTCTCTGTGAAGCAAATACTGAAAATGACTGATCAACAATCATTTAAACTGAAAGTTATATTTTCTTCATCATGTTGTCTTCTACATGATGTCTGCATTTTGGTCACAACAACCTCCGGCAACCCTACGGGCTTGGGGAGGTGTGGCTGGAAAGCTGCCTGATGGAAAGGGACCTTGGTGTTCTGATGGACAGTTGGCTGAACGTGAGCCAGCAGTGTGCCCTGGTGGCCAAGAAGGCCAATGGCATCCTGGCTTGTATCAGGAATGGTGTGGTGAGCAGGACTAGACGCTGCAAGTTAGAATTCTGTCCCATATCCTCTCTAGAAATGCTGTTGGATGCAGAGGAGGTTTAAGCAGGTTGCAGATCAGTAGTTGCTCTGTGACTTGCGATGGGTGTCCGCTGTGCTCTCTCCAGTGCTGCATGGGGATGTCTCCTCCTCCCCTGCATCCTCTGACCTTGGCATTTGCAGTGGTTTTGCTCATGCTTTTTTTCCCTTGCCCTTGCTGTTATCTTTACGTGCTGTTTTTTGTTTCCTAAATTCTCTGTCCCAGAGGGGCCCCCACCTTGGCTGCAGGGCCGTTGGAAGTTGGAGGAACCAGCCATGTCTGGCACAGGGCAGCCCTGGCCTCACCTTGTGGGGGCTAAATACAAGTTCTGTGTCCCAGAGAAAGAGAGGAGGCTGGTATGCTTCTCTTTCACTCTGTGTGCCTCTCTTGTTTATCAGTAACTTTCTTTTAAGCTAGTTTGGGGCTGTTCATGCAGTGTTGCGTGCCATTGGTCCTGTTGTACATGGCCAGTGCTACGGAGGAAGTTTGTAGCCAGCTATCTGGAGATTTTTGCTGGTAGAGGGCATATGGAGAGGCAGTCCATTAAGAAATGCACATATTTCTGTACTTCATACAGGTGGGAGGATTTTATCTGCAGCCCCTAGTGCCAGTTGCTTGCTGGGGGTTGCTGTCTTCTGCTAGAGGGCAGCAGAGTTTGTGCTGTCTAAATTTCGGGGCTTAGAAATGTAGTTGAGAGAGCCCAGCTAAAATTTTTGGGATTGAGTTAGGCATGCTGGCAGGATTTGCCTCCTGGGTGGATTGGAGTGATGGCTGCCTCTGGCAAGGGGACACCGTTGGGCACTGGGAGTGAATGGGGGCTGTGGCAGCTGGCCTTTGCTGTGACAGGTAGTGATCCATCCCTGCTCTCTGATCTGATGAAGCCATTTTGGCTAGTTGAGCTTACAGCTAAAGGTAGATTTTAGCTAAAATACTTCACTGTCTGAAGCAGATGAGGGCTCTTGTAGCTTTCCTTAGCCTGAAGTTTTTAGGGATGTAACCTCCATCGTAGCTGCTGGTGGTAGAGGTAAATTGCCTCACTGCTACTGAGAGAGTTGTGTAGCAGTGATGACAGAAAGCTGATGTCAATATAGGAAAGAATAATTAACTTGAGACTTGGTGTCAGGGTGTGATATTATAGCATTGTAAAAGCTTGAGTGTTTAATAGCTTTAATAATTACAGTGCTTTTTTTCTTTGGCTAAGAGAGGCCTTGTTAGTGCTTTCTGTTCTGAAGTTTCAGTGTAACTTTATCACAGCTATGCTGAATCTGAGAACTTAACGATAGGTGCCAGCATGAAGCTGCTGGCCCTAAGGATTCTTTTGCTGTAGCAACCTCTGATAGTGCAGTTGCTAGATAACTGTTTATAACAAGTAAGAAGATGCAGAGTCTTCATCCATCTATGAAGCCTTAAATACCAAATACTTTAATTTAGCAATTTGCCATCTGTTACTGAAATTAGCACTCCTGGTAGTTAAGGCTCTTCCTTTGGAATGAGGAGGAAGCCTCTGCGCTTCCTTTTTAGGCTGCTTGCAGAGGGCTGATCTGTTACACTCGCATCTTGCTGTGATGCTTGCCACAGCCTGAGCCCATAAAACAGCCCTTCTGTCAGAGCGGCTCTGTTCTCCCAGCACTCTGACAGCGTGTTTGCCCTTTCCTTTTCATCGGCACAGCTGTTTGCATGGGCATGTGGTGGGCTGGATCAAGGATTGTATCACCATGAGGTCAAAAGATCACGCAGGCAGAAGTGCTGGTGCTGAAGTGGAAGGCCCCACAGCCTTTCTTCCTTCCTTCCCCTGCTTGTGGCCTCTCACTTATCAACTGAAATGATTCAAGCTCTTCAAAGTGTTGAAGAATTTTCTCAAATTTCCCTTTGTTCTAATGCACTTTATGGGTTTCACAGTTGATATCAGAGGACTGTGTAGAGAAAGAACTGTGGTAGATTGTGTCCAATGTGTATTCCTTCATTTGTAACCGTTGAAGTTGCAGCTTCAAGACTAGAGTGGTTTAGCTTGTGTGCAGGCTTTTTGGTTGGTGAGGTTAGCTGTGTAGCAGTAATAGTAGATGTGAAATAAGAAAAAGGAAAGCAAATTTGGCTGAGGCACTGAGTTTGGATTTATTCATAGAATCACTCAGGTTGGAAAAGATCTTAAAGATCATCAAGTCCATCCATGACCTAACCATACTACCCTAACTAACAACCCTCTGCTAAATCATGTCCCTGAACACCACATCCAAATGGTTTTTAAACACATCTGGGGATGGTGACTCAACCACCTCCCTGGGGAGCCCATTCCAGTGCTTAACAACCATTTATGTAAAGAAATTTTTCCTGATATCCAACCTAAACTTACCCTGGAGCAACTTGAGGCCATTTCCCCTTTCCCTGTCACCAGTGAGAAGAGAACAACCCTCCTGTCATTGAGCTAGTTTGCTTGGCAAGTCAGCACAAACATCTTTTTTACATTATAGAAGTCTTCATACAATAGCCTTAAAGATTACAAAGAAAGTTTAAAAATTGTGAAATCCTATGCAGTGTTTTCTTCCTTCATTGCTGGTATGGTCTTTATCAGACAAGTGGAGCTTTAAAAATTTCAACTCAATTGCAGTGGCTGTGCTTTGTAAGAAGCATTTTTTTCCCAAATGCCTGCAAATGTGAGCCTTCTGGTTATAATTATTTTCCAGTGTGCCATTGTTTGGTATTGCTATAGTGTTGATAGCAAGTAAGTAGACTTCCGAAGTCTATTACAGTAGCTTTTGTTTTACGGAGTGGTGGAATGCATATTCTGTAGTAGTAGTTGTTTTGACTGAAGTGTTGGCAACTTGAGGCCTTTATAAAGACTATTGGAAGACTAGAACTGATTAAGATAATGGTATATTTTTAGTGGACTCCTTCTTTATATTTCTGTGTCCACATATCTCCACATTCAATAACAATTGATTTTTCATGCATGTCTATATGGAAGCAACCTCTTTTGTTCATTTTGCTACCCTAAAGAAGATCTCTATCATACACACAGAGCAAGACAGAAGTATCCTGGTGACTGTTTCAATATTTATTCTTTCTTCCTCTGAAAGCAGCATAATAAAGTCAAGTGCTCAAAGACTGAAGCACGCCCCACTGGGTAATTGATATTTTGCTTGTGCGACTTCTCTGCCTCAGCAGTCTAAACCATCCTTGCTCCTTTGCTGACCTCCTCTAAACATCACAGACTTTGTCCTAGGCTGCCTTGGTCTCACAGGTTACCATATAAACAGCTTGAAGGTTTTTCCCCACGGGTGCAATTCATTTTCAGTTTAATGTCTTCATAGAAGAATAGCTACATAGAATGTCAGCTGCACCATATGTCCCTTCCGTATCATCTGTCACTCTACTTCAGGCCACCTGTATTACTAAGAAAAGCTTTGGCTCATCAAAAAACATTCAACACTTCTGCATTTCTTTTAACCGCTTAATTTAAAAACAAGAAAGGAAATGGTGGAGAGGTGTAACAAATTCTGAATGATAGCAGTGTGTTTTGGTGGGTTTTTTTATTCCTTGAAGTATTGGCTGGCATGTATCTTCATTTTCCATCTATTCATTTTCATTAATTCATGAAAGCTGTGAAATTAGCTTGAAATTGAGGAAAAGTGAAGTAAAGTGAGAATGAAAAGAGTTCTCATTTTAGAAACATGACGTGTGACAAATAGAAATAAAGTGCCTGTGGATGCAAAGGATGTACCTCACTAAATGCTGTAGAGCTCAAAGTATGTCCTGAGGTGTTTTCTGTGAAACTCGGCTCAGTATGATAGAGGAGAGCTAGTAAGAAATGCCATCAAGTGCTTTTCTGATACAAGTTAGATTGAAATTAGTATTCCTGCGCAGACAAAATTAGTTACTGTATAGTAAAGTGAAGTGTTGCATACGCCTGAGCTTCTTGAATAATCTGATTAAATTTAGCGAGTTAGAAATGTAATTGGAAGGGATTTTTTTTTGGTATCTTTTTCACTGGATAACTGTCCTCTGGGGAAGGTAATAGATAATTAGATTAACATATGAAAGGAAATTAAACACTTCCTTTTAGTAGACTGAGTCCACATCTGCGGACTTCTTTTGTTGGTGCCTATATTGGAGGGGGTGGGAAGGGGGAACGGGTGCAATATATTTTTAAAAATTCTTAAAGCAGGTTCAGCTTCGTGAGTTGGTGCTTTGTTGTCCTGTGTACCCACAGCTGTTTGTTTCAAATGGAACTTATTGCTCCGAGCCTTACGGCAGGTGGAATGGATTTCAGGATCAGTGTGTCTTTAGCTGGCTGTCTGACTTCACAGTGCGGAAGCTGAGTTTCCGATTCTGCCTTGGTTCTTACTGGTCTACTTATGTTTAAGCATCTTGATATGCTGTGGCCTTCAAACACAACTTCTTGGTTCATTTTCCCTTTTCTACTCCTTTTCATAGAATCACAGAATGGTTTGGGTTGGAAGGGACCATTAAGATCATGTAGTTCAAACCGCCTGCTATAGACAGGGACACCTCCCACTAGACCAGGTTGCTCAAACCCCCATCCAGCCTGGCCTTGAGTGCTTCCAGGGAGGGGGTATCCAGAGCCACGCTGGGTGACTGGTTCAGTGTCTCATCCTCACGCTCCATAGCATCCTGCTCGGGTTCTGAGGAGCCCAAGAAGCAATGTAACCGTATGTAACATTATACGCTTTTTTTGGCTCTCATCTGCTATTTTATAGCAGGATAACAGTGTCTGTATAACATAGGACATAAAGATCTATCTGAACATGATGATATTCCAGCAGTGATAAAGCCCTCAGTATGATGATGCTGTACCTTATCAATAGAATGATTTTTCTTGTATGTGGGCTCACCCATTGTTTACTGACAAATGGCTTTAGTGGCAGTATGTGCAGCTCTCAGCCTGACACTGTTCCTTTGGATGCACTGGCAGGTAGAAATGCTGATGCTGCTGCCATAGAACTGCTGATTCTGGATTGTTTTAAGCCAGGATTGGCTCTGTGGTATGGGTACAGTCAGCACACTGGCATGGCTAGGGAGGCAGTGTTGGGGTCAGCGAGACAGAGCTGGGGCTGGGAACAGAACATAAATCCTGAATGTGTTGCAAATTCATTTGTATCCTTTGAAATATATTTGCATGAGTGAGTGTAGGAAACTTAGAGCAGCTTGGATGTCCTTACAATGTGATATATAAATGGCACTGGCAGTTAATGCCTGTGAAGATAAGTCCAACAAGAAGTTGGACCACATGAATTTATTGTGGTGTGTTTATGAAGATAATAATGTCAATATTATGATCTGTAGGAACTTGATACATTTGATATGAATGGTTGGATTGGAATGTTAATTACTATGGTTTCAATGCTTCAAATATTTCATTCACTTGCTAAAGTGAGATGTTAACTGCATCAAGGCAGTCACTTCAGTGCTGCGGGAGTTATTTTGATAAAATGCATGTATTGTAACAGCCCGGTTATATTTGAAGAATTTTAAGCCATGTACAACTATTGTGCTTATTTTACTGCTATTATAGACACACAGAGTAAATATGCCATAAAACTAGGGTAATAAGTTAATGTGACACCCACAGGTTACCACTTGCTGCAGCAGAAATAGAATTTCTCTTTGTGTAAGTCAACAGGGGAAGATGGTGATAAAATTAACTGCAAGCAGTGAAAACAAGCAGGACGAAAAGCAGGAAATGGGGCTAAAATTACCTGAGGAAATGAGGCTTCTGCAGAACTCCTTGTTCCTGCCTAATGTCCTTTTACCAGTGTCAGCCTCTTCTTTTTTGGGGGTGGAATGGTGCCTATGAGACTTGCAAAGGCTGGCAACAGAGGAGAGAGAAATCTGCACGGATCTTTAGCAGAATGGGTGGCCAGAATGTGGGCAGCTCCTCACTGTAGCCACTTCGTGGTGCCTGGGGCAGGGTTACTGCTGGAGGCAGAGCAACAAAGAAAACAAATCTGGGTAGAAAAGCAGACTTCCCTAATTCTAACGTGTACAGAACAAATTGTTTGTCTCCTGCTGTTTGCTAGAGTAGCTTTAAGTGTACTTTATTATGTAAGCTGAATGTGCTTGAGCAAAGGCTATTCGCACATACGGATGTTTTATATATTTATATATACAGCAATGTCTTTAGTACTGGGGCTGAGTAGTACTTTCAGTTCTTCAGAGTTGATTCTGATTCCAGGACAGGCATTTGTTTTAAAACCAGTGCACATGTGTTAGAATAAATCTTCAGTGCTTTCTGTGGATGATCAGTCATTTCATTTTTCACTTATGGACTTCTGTGTTTAAGGTAGAATGGGAAATGCTGATATTATTGCTGTGATATTCTTTAGATTGTTTCTATTTATACAGAATTAGAAGTAAAGCTGACCTTAACAAATCTCTTGACTGTTAGCCATTACCTTGTGCTGTGGAGGCACATGTTATTATCATAGCAGTTATCATAGAGATTTGGAAGGAGATCTATACCAGTTCACCACATTGTGTTCTTTGATACTCATTTGATATCGTAGTTTCAGTGGGCGTAATCAGTTCATACTGAAGACTTATCTTTAAAATAGTTTGTACAGAGTGCTTACGTTAAACAGTCTGTATTTATTACATTGCCTCTTCTTCTTCTCCTTCTAGGAAACCCAGCGCTTGCTGGCAGAGCCAGTCCCTGGGATAAAAGCAGAACCAGATGAAAGCAACGCACGTTATTTTCACGTGGTCATTGCAGGTCCACAGGATTCCCCCTTTGAGGGTGGGACATTTAAACTTGAACTATTCCTTCCAGAAGAATATCCAATGGCAGCTCCTAAAGTACGTTTCATGACCAAAATTTATCACCCTAATGTAGACAAGCTGGGAAGAATATGTTTAGATATTTTGAAAGGTAAGTGCAATCTTATTTTCTTATTATCTTACCACATACAGCAGTTTGGAGATTCTCTCTGAAAGAGATTTCTTTATAAGGATATCTTATTTATCCTTTAATCTGAGAGCGGAAAACTTGTTATTTCAGTAGACTGTGAATTGGTATTTCATGCTGTTATAAATGTCTCTTTAGATAAATGGTCCCCAGCTTTGCAGATTCGTACAGTTCTGCTATCAATCCAGGCTTTGTTAAGCGCTCCCAATCCAGATGATCCACTAGCAAATGATGTAGCTGAGCAATGGAAGACCAATGAAGCCCAAGCCATAGAAACAGGTGATGTATCTGATGCTTTTCTTCTAGCTTTAGGAAATGTGCTGAGCTGATGGCTAATTGGTTGGGGAATTGAAATCCCGGCCTCCTATTTTGTGCCTGCAAAGTAATTGCAGAAGTAATTACTGCATGCAGTTGTTGTCCAGGTTTCCTGCATATGGTCTATTCGAGTGTGTAAATGCAGCCTGCTAGAAGAAAACTTAGTGGTTTTTTCTTGAGCTTTTATGTTCCTAAATTGCAAGGATGTCCAGCGTGGAGACATGGTAAAATAGAAGCGCACACTTGTGTTTTACCTGTGATGTTTAAGGAGTGGGTTATTTAGTTTCAGAAGGTATTTCTTCCATACCTGCTTCTGTTTCAGGTATGGAAAGAATTATTACGTTGTGTCGCTTTTGGCCTCACTGTGACTGGGCTGGCTGCTTCATCAGATCTCTGTTCTTGTGTATTATGAAGTGTATTATAGGAGGTGAAAACTGTGCTTGTCTCACAACTGATACGTTTTGTGTTTTTGCAGCAGTGTAAAAGTAATGTTTAAAAAATAAAATAACTGGAATAAAATTGAAAAATACATTTTTTCTTAAATGTGTTTTTTTTCTTTACAGCCAGAGCATGGACTAGGCTATATGCCATGAATAATATTTAAATGCGCTTTGAACATCAAGTGTGCATCACTTCTCCTGTTCTGCCAAGACCTCTTCCTTTTTTGTTTGCATTTAATGGACACAGTCTTAGAAACATTACAGAATAAAAGCCCAGACATCTTCAGTCTTTTGGTGATTAAATGCACATTAGCAAATCTGTGTCTTGTCCTAATTCACTATTGTAACGCATGAGCAGAGGCTAGAAGTATCATCTGGATTGTTGTGAAATTGTTTAAAAGCAGCAGCACATCTCTGCTTTTAATCCCATCATGGTTTAAGCATAAGCACTGTGAATGAAGGTAGGCAGGGTTAGCTGCGGGGCTTTTCGTTTTAATTTTGTGGGCTCCTCCTCCCTTTTTATGGTGATGCTAATTGCATTGATAAAAGCAGCTAACCAGTTATACTTTAGAATATACCCTCTAGCCCAGTCTAACTTAGACGCTGTAGATGGACAAGCTTCATTGTTTGAACAAAAAATGGGAACATTAAACATCCATCACCTTCACTAATAATATTGTGATTCTGCTGTCAAGTGTAGAAAAATCCCTCAGAGAAAAAGCTTGTGACCATTTTGTATGGCTTGTCTGGAAAATCTCCTGTAAATCTTATGTTTTAGTAAAATATTTTTTGTTATTCTACTTTTGCCTTTGTACAGTTTATTTTGCTGTGTTTTCATTTCTCTAATGTGACAATCGTATTTAAAAAGAAAAAAAAAAACCATGGAAACCAGAATTGACGATTTGTCTTTGCTAGTCTGACAGATTAAAAGAGTAAAGAGGTGGAATTTACAAGATGTTTTGCTTCTGTACGTTGACTTTTTTCATTAGCTTGTGTTATGTGGGTGACCTTACCTGTCCAATTTAGTACAAAGTTACATTTGGAGTGACTTGGGGGGGAGGGAGGGAAAAAATCTGTTACAATTATAATCATCATTTTGATAATGCGTTGATACGCATTGTCACGGAAATGGAGTGTAATCAAGTAGGAGGCTGAGAACAAAGATAGCAGTAATTGTGAGTATCTGCATAACTTGTCTTTGATTATCATCAGTTGTTACACTTTTCTAACTTGAATTCCTGTCCTCTGTAAACATGAAACGTATCAATGCACGGAAACAGTTGCAGCTAGCTTATATATCAACATGTTTGCTTAACCACGTTTAGCTAGCACCTCTTACCACTGGTTTTATCTACTGGCCTTATGCCTTATTAAGCTGTTTGCTTGAACAACCAGTCTGCGTCAATAGCAGCAATGCTTCTGTATTGGAGGGAAGGGAATTTTGGTGTGATGCTTCCTTCTTGTCCTTGTGTTTGAGTGTGTGTATCGTGTCTGGGAATCCAGCAGCTTTTCTGGGAACCCATCTTATTACTTCCTATAACTTCTTGTATCCCTGTTCTCTTCCCATATTAGCTCCAACCTCTCAAATACAATTGTAAAAGCTTTTGGCAAGGCTGACCTGAAATTTATGAGTGACAGCTAGGTGTGATTGCAGTGGGGAGTGCTGTTGTGCAATTTGGGTTATGGTCATATAGGCTATTGGTGTTCTCCTCCCTCTTTTTACCTCTTACTCTAGTAACAGCTGAAACCTCTATGGAACGTGGTGTTTATTGTGCTCCTAAGGGAGATTCTATTAAGTATCTATTAAAACTGCTTTTCTTCCAAACAAAATGCTTTCACTGATTGGTAACTGGTCTTTTCCCTTGGAATACTTCAGGTGTGATTGAAGCTTGGTTCAGAATTCAACTTCATGATACAAAACAAAACCCCTTAAAAGTAGTTTCCGTATTGAATATAAGCCAAAGTTGCGTTCAGGGCTTGGAACAGGTTGCTCTTCAGAATGGAAGTGCTGTTAACCCTACCTTCATGTTACAAATGAGCATGTGCTTGGCTTTGGCTGCTGTGTGTCCCCTGTGTGCTATTAACACAGGCAGCTTTTGTGGCAGGCAGCTGAGAAAGCGTGAGCTGTGTGTGTAGTAGGCTCTGCATTACCTTCACCTACCTCTTAAAGCTTGATATGGGCACTCCCCACTGGATAAGGCTTGCCTCAGATCTCTGGTGTAAGGAAGCACAGCGCTGCTGGGCGGTCAGAGCCCTGAGCATCCCCTGTGAATGTGGCTTTCTCCTCCTTTGGCAGAGAAGCAGGTTCTGAAGTGGTGCTTCACAGCGTGTGGCTTCAAAGTAGGTGGGCTGAATCCAGGGCACTGAGCAGACGGTCGGTGTTTGTAAGTGCAGCTTAAAGCCTGGCTGTTTGAGATGAGAATGTAATTAAATCTACGAGTAAGTTCTTGATGGAATATTATTAATATATAAATAGAAAAAAAAATCCTCTGCCCCCATTTGTTAGTGACTGAATTAAGTACGCTATAGACCAGTTTGAAGAGACAGTAGCTGATATGTGTCTGGGTTATTTATTTTTTTCTTTATTTTACTATTTTTAGTATCTCAACAAATTGGAGACTTACAGAAGTCCATACTGTCAGTTTGAATTTGTGACTCAGTAGTAGTGGTGTATCTAATGGTATAAAAGGACAAGCAAGATACTGTATTTCAAAACTGTTTTGAATATTTTCAAGTGATAGTTGTGATGAAAGGAAACTTTAAACAGGCTTCCTAAAAACCGAAATTCCTGTTTGTTGTGGAATCTATTCAGGTATGTTTTAATCTTTCAAAATTTGGCATTTTATGTATGCGTGTATATATATATGTAATATAAACCTGATTTAAGAGCTATGTATAAAGTCAACCTGGAAATTTTATTCTATGTTGTGTTGGGGGATGTGAGTTTTAGGCTAAATTAGAATCATAAATCGCAGAATGGTTTGAGTTGGAAGGGACCCTTGAAGGTCATCTAGCCCAACTCCCTGCAACAAACAGGGATTCTCTGAAGCCAGATAGATGGGACTTTGTTTTTTTCCCCTCAGCTAAGCAGGTGTGTATTTACAGGCATTATCTGAACTTGAGGTTACTTCTGTCATGTGTACCTTTATAGCTGGTTAGCAAATGCAGCTCTCTCTTAGGGAGTGTTCGTTCTAGCTCCATTTCTAGTGGCTATTGGGTAAACTTACAGCAAATGTACAATAAGTGGGCTTCCTCTGCCATTACTGGTGCTATGTGTCGTGTCCTGGAATCCTCAGTGAGAGCACTGACATTGCATCTGGTCAGTTTCTGGATAGCGACTGCATCTGTTGAGCCTGGATTATCAAATGGACTCTAAAACCATACATACAGAACACAGTTGTGGCAATTTCCTTTAGCTCAAAAGGGGAAGGAGGCTTTGGGAGGCTTTTGTCTTTGCATAAACCTGTGTTCAGTGGTTGTCTCAACATTTGGACGCGTGCTTTCATGGGTATGAAGTGTTTGATCTCTGGGAACTGACATCTGTGCGGTAGCTGACTTTAGTTTAAAACCATTGAAACGTTGCTTCTGTAGCTTTCAAGAACGTGTATTTCCAACATGGAGAATATTGTGAAACATCTTAATGGATTAGTAACATACGAAATTGTGACATCTCAATTTATGTACATTCTGTGGGGCTTTTTTTTTGTTTGTTGGTTTTTTTTTTTGAGGGTTACATTTAAAGTAAAATGTCTGGTAGGTTTTGTCAATAACATGTCTTGACTGTAATGTAATATGACACTGAAATAAAAGGAAGAGTGATTATTCATTACATAGGCACTGAGCTTCATTTAACTGCAGCAGGCTGCCACCGCTGCACAGTACAACTTAACAGTTCTCATCATCTCTTAAAATAAGGAAATGTTAACTTCTCTCATCAGTCACTTGTAATTGTTTAGGTTTTTTTCTCATTTCTATGGGGAGGAAAGAGCAGCCAGCAGAGGACTGCTGTGGTGCACAAGCTCAGAGCTTTGCCTGCTTCTATCTGCCTTTTTTAGCCCAAGACTTTTACTGTAACACTGCACAATTTAGACGCTACAGTGCAGTCCAATTGGCAGGTGTATTAAGTGTTGCTAAGCATGAGCATAGCTAATAATTATGTCTGCTGTAATGGATATATTGCCACATATCAGCACCTTTTCTGTCAAAGCCTGCAGGAACAGCTTGGGGCAGATATCTGATGGCAGTAGAAACAGCTGAACACTCCCCACAGCATGAAGGGTAGCTGTAGTCTTACATTCCATGCAGTAAAGGCAGAGTCATCTTAAAGAATATGATACAATGAACTGACCCTAGTAGTACTTTGAGTTGTTTGGTAATTTGCTATGTTCAAAGATGAGTTTTGCTCATGGCATACCCAGAACACAGGCACAAAATTTTCAGAATTCAGATGAATGGCAGCAAAAAAGACCTCGTTAGCAAGTCTCTGTGGCTGTAGCAGAGGCTAGGCTGCAGTGAGAGGGAGAAGGTGGTGCTCTTCTGTCTGTGCTTCTTAATACTGTCCACTAGAATGAATGATAACAGATACTGAAGGAAAGTTAATAGGAACCTGTGCTGTCACTGAAAGCAGGGCAGTTGAGCATGGACCATCAGGTAGAGAGCAGCTGAACACGTACCAGTCTTAGTGGCCTCTGCTCCTCCTCAACTAGCTGCAGAGGGCAGAAGAATGCCTAGTGTCTTGTCTGAGATAGGGCAGGGACATGGCAGCTGCTGCTGCAGTTCCAAGCTGTATTGTTTTGAAGCATGAAAAAAGATGAAACCCCCATATGTGCACTTTAAAGGAGATGCAAGTCTCTTGCACAGAGAGTGCATATGCAGCATTTGAGATTGAATGACCACATCATCCACAGGACTAATTTAGATTTTATTTTGGTATTTCTCAAATATAAAAAGTCAAAATTCTTACATCAATCTTTAAAGAAAATCCATGCAAGCAGGTCAAAATGTTTACAACTTATTTTGCACCCCCCCCCCCTCAGTTTTCACTTCACAAACCATGGCGGTAAGTAAACCAAGTGTTTGCCTCCTCTTGTTTTTTGTTTTACAGCATATTGTTAGCAGACTACTGAAAGGTTAACGCAGGGTGCAGTAAGCACCAAAATAAGATATTCCACTTCAGTAGCCTCTGCGCAGTCCTTCACTATTTCTTCCGTGTATTTTTAAGCTTTAAGGCTATTTCTCTTTATACCACTGTAATGACAGAACTTAATGCAGGAAGCAGTGGCATAAACTCAGCTTTCTGAGATTAGCAGCTGACACACTTCTCTTTCCTCTGGAGAACCAAATCTGGGTATGTCTTACAGAATTCATGGCATGAGGACTATTCCATGTCCACTCTGTATACAGCAGATTTGGACCATCTAAACAGAGACGATGTGTGAAAAATAAGAAGGCTTTACATTTTAGTGGATAGGTACTAGAAAAAATACCTGTAGCTTTCCAACTGGTTTTTAAAGAGATCCTTTCTGTTAAGCTTAGGGTCACATTTCATTACAAAAGAAGCCAGACCACTGCTCCTTTACTAAAATGGTTTTCTTTCAGCACAACTGAAGCACTTTCAATTTACCTGCACTGCCAGGTTTGTCCAATTCACAGAACATTCATCTCTGAGAGGAAGTCAAACTAAGCATCACAGCGTTTCCTTCTGAAGGCTGCACAGAGGCTGAAGAGGTTTATACAATGAATGCTGCTTCAAAATCCATCTGGCATTGCTGAACAGCTCAAATGTGTGTGACCAAAAAAAATAACCAAAATATTTATAGGCAATCAACTCTGAGTTTGTTAGTAACAGCAATACTGTACATTTTTACATTATTATCAAATACATAATTCAAGAGTTACAAAATAAGATCATGCATTACCACTAAATCTCATACAAGCTTGGATTGGTTTCATTCCAAGAACTGGAAACTGAAACAGAAGCAGTCTTAGGAATAAGGACTTGAACTCTGGATTCTTGTTTTAGCTCTCGCATCTTCTATAGAATCTTGTTACAAGAAAGCCTGTACAAGTTTGCTCAATTTAAAGTGTTCAAATGACTACTGAACAAAAAAGTGAGCAAAAGGTAAGTGCCCAAAAAGCTGAATTTGTCACTCTTTTAAAGGTAACTTTAGAGCCGGAGGTACTTTTATACAATAGGGAGGCATAGCTTTAACAAACACTGAACATACTTGAAAATGCTCAATACCCCTGCTTTTGAAACCACAGTCCCTCACCTCGTAACTGAAGGCAAGGATCAGCTGTCTGCAGTACCTTCTATGCTAAGGTGTACCTGAACAGAGTTGTGTTCTTTCCCATTCTGGAAGTGAGCTGCAGGACATGCAGGGATGGAAAGCCCTACCCACCATTTCAGAAGTCTTCAGATTTGTGGCTCACACCTCTTGTCAGTAGTATTTATGCCTCTTCAAAGAGAGCAGCATTAAGAGATCAGAACATCTGTCTCCCTAGTTCCACTGCATTTACATATGGCACAAGGTTGGTTTTCTAAGGAGTAACTTCTGGCAACAACTTTTCTCTAAAAAAGTGTAACAGCACAAAAAAGTTTAATTTATAGCAGCATTTTACACAATTTGTGTTAAAAAAGTAGAAGTTAACCATTTGTGTATTGAGTAACAAAAGGTTTAAATTACATTTATTTTCCATTTTACACTCACTATTTACTTATTTGAACTATTTACAAAAGGTTCAAATGCTGTGTAGAGAATGAGCTATACCCAGAATAAACTTCACATGTGAGGTAATGCTTTACCTCAGCCTCTGCTTTGACTGGGTGGAGAGGACAGTTGGGTTTAGATCCTAGAAGAAATTTGGAATTAAGGTGTTCATATGAATTGGATCGTGTTCCTGTAAAAGAAAGCCATATACACACATACATACACAGAAAAAATAATTTTATGGTAGAAACATATTAAGACCTACAGTGGCTTTAGGTTTCATCTTCTGGGCTGAAGAAGAGGAGAAAATAATGAAGCAGAGGGGAGTTGTCAGCTGTACTCATTTATTCCAGGTGAGTTTCACCAAGAGGCCAGCTGTTAATTACAAAATGCTAGAGCAACTGATGTGAAAACAGTAAAACTCAAGTATTAAAGAGCTAACTTTAATACAGAGCTTTCAGCATACCTTCTGAATAAGACAAAGGAATATTATTCCTCCACCAGCATATCAACCTACCTGTCTCCAAGGCCCAAGAAGTACCACAACCAGTTCCCGCTGGACACAACACCTCAACACATGCTTGCTAATGAACACCGCTTTACCTTAAACTCCCATTTTCCTTCAAGCATTTTTAAATAACAGACTGCATGAACACAATATAAGATGCTTGTCACTGGAGGTTAGCAGGCTTTAGATCCTGCCATGTAATTGCACTATGAACAATATGCGCACCAAAATGCTGAAAGGAAAAAAAAGGATGAGGGAGGGAACTACAACAACCTTCACATGTTTTCTGACCACTGGTTAGCCAAGTAACAAAAGTATAGCAAATGGGTTTGGTAATTTCTAGACAAAAGTTACTGTCCTTGCTCTAGTCCTACATTATGTGAAGGCTGCATAGGACAAGACAACTTTTTGGATGACTGAGGCAAACAGTGCTTAGTGTTGGTATCCTTAGCTCTCAACAGCTCAACATGGCTTAGTGTGCTTCACTGTAGTCACATCTCTGCCTTCACCTCCCCAAACAGTGCGGTCTTCAGTCCTTAGCACTTCATCTGCAGATACCCAATAAGAGTTTAGTATATGACAAGCTGCTCAAGCTTTTCTTTAAGCAAGTACTCTTGCAGAACTACTGACAAATCTTAAATAAGCTGAACACCACTTAGATGCATACTTTATTGTAGCAGATATGGAAATTTATATACTCAAGTTTTCTCTTTTAAAAAATGGCCTACTAAGGCATCTTAAAAAAATCCATATATGGCTTTGGTTTGCTGAAATACTATTTTACATTGTTAAAAAGGAAAAATGCATTCAAATAAACTTGACATGATGACACTTTCACATATTTCACTTAGAACTGACAGTTATGCGGGTGCCTGCATGTAATCAAAGACGTCTCCCCTTGCGATGGCATGAATAAAAAGGTAATCCAAATGTTTATCTCACAGTAGAGGGCAACCCAGAAGTCTGTGCAGAAGTGACATACAGGGAATTATTATCTGGGAGAGGGGGAACCACAGAGTTTCCATTCGTAGGTGAACAGCTCAGTTTCAGTTTTTCCAAGTACTCTGCATGAACAGGCTTGTGGCACTGAAGGACCTTGATTGCATCTTCTACTTTAAACCACTCTCTTTTCCTTCCTGAAGGAGTACAATCCACAAAGAAAAAAAGTTAGATGTTTCATGGCACCACCGGTTGCTATCTGATCAATCACATCTCAGTTACTTCGGGAAGTTCAAGTTGTCAGCACAGTAAGAAGACATGAAGAGAATGGATGAGCACAAGAGACTCACTTAAGCCTGCTGAAACAGTTCATAATTAAGCAGACAGTGGGCAGGAGCTCATGGAACTGTTCATTTACACCTTATAGGAAGGGGTTATTATTTAAGTGACTCAATACTGCCCTCCTACACTGTCAACCTTAGCAGTGCTCTGAAGAGCAGTGGATGGTTCCTATACCGAGCAGGAATAGAGCAGCACAGCCTTGATGGTCCCTGCACACTTTGAGCCTGAGGAGTAGCAAAAGCACCCCCCACATCAATCCTCTGAAGTAACAGACAATCAGTGTTGCTCTACAGGGAAGCTGGCATGCAGTATATTCGCTCTACCTAAACAAATTGAGCACAGTTTTGAAGATACAGCTGTGTGCCACTCAGTGACATAGAAATGTTGCGAGTTTATGTTTGTTAACATCACTTAAAGCACCATCTCCTGAAAAAGGGGCAAAGCATCAAAAGAATCGTTTCAGAAACTGAAATTATTTGCTAACTGCAACATTTTAAGTGGAGAATTTGAGGAGAGAGAATACATTTACCTATATTAACAGAATCCTCCCAGTCTTCCAGTATTTCTGTGA
The DNA here is from genome assembly GCA_037305975.1 of Chrysolophus pictus. Lineage (NCBI taxonomy): Eukaryota > Metazoa > Chordata > Aves > Galliformes > Phasianidae > Chrysolophus > Chrysolophus pictus. The sequence goes on from CM074576.1 coordinate 151,604,379, forward strand.
CAGTAAGAACATAAACGTACGTCCTATGCTTCCGATCCTGGTTCTGCTTGAATGTTAGAAGCAGAGGTTTTAATTCACAGCAAAAAAGTCATCAACATCACAGACATTCCACAACTGTAACATTCGAAGTTACTTACCCTAGAAAATACTTGCCAGCAAAACTGGCTCTTATTCTCACTGATAACAGCATGAACTCATGTATGGGAACCTGGTATTTGGAAGCTTTGTTCTACTGCACTCAAAAAGATAGGCAGGTTTGAAGACTGTCAGTGCACACAGTTTCACTTCCAGACACTTTCTAGACAGGCTCTAAGCCTTTCCTTACTCAAGTCTGCACACATCATGTGGCACTTAAAGAACAACATCTGTCTCTTGCATCCTCCAGCAGCAATTAAAGCTGCACTGCTACATTACAGACAAGTACAACTTAAGTCTGACTCTGTCACATGGAAGTTGCTTCCTGCAGGTTATCAACTCACAAAAAACCCAACACCAACAAAAAACAAACAATGGAACCAAACCCAAACAAAAGCTGTCTTTGCAAAGTGAAAGAAATAGCTCACCTCAAATATCCCGAGCAGTCTGCCTAGCTTTCCCTTTACGCCAGCCTACAAAAACAGGCAGGAAAAGAAGCATTAACATGTGCTTTATAATTTAAAAAGTCAAAATACTGTAGCAACAATCCTCTGCATGAGAATAAATGAATTACTCTCTTTCTTATTAGGATTACTTAAGCAATTATTAAACATTAACAGGTTTTAATTACAATGCTGTATATACAACCGATGCTGAAAAAAGCATGAAAGTAAACAGGCTAAGAGAAAAATTCAAGTATATTGGTCAATCTAAAAACAGAATCATTAGAACTCCATTACTATTTCTTACAGAAACTGAGGACTCCAAGTCATCATAATACAGCAGTGAACTGAACTACAGGTAACCAGGTGGCCCTTAGAGCACAATCAATTAACATGAGCTCATTTTCATAGGAAAACAAGGTTTGGGGCATGTAACCTTACAATCAAATTTATATTCGCCAGTCTTCATAGCATTACTAACTTTTAGTATTGTTCCAAGACCTTAAATAAGCCCTATGTGAATGCACCTGTCACAGTTTTTTTGTATAGTTAAGGCAGTCCTGTGAGGCTCCAGGGTTGGTTTCCACAGAAGTAATACACAATGCTTCCTCCAACAGCCATCATTTATGATCATCCATTTATGCCAAATCCGAATGTGTTCCACTGAGACATGAACACGTATAGCCTACTGGTAGATAAAGCCATATTTAGATTTTGCCTCCTTGTGTAACTGATATTTAAAGCTGGGCTTCTTAGTGCTAAGATGACATTTTCTAGCCTTCAGTCTTGGTTTCCAGCTTTAACCAAAGTTACCAATGCCTTTATGTAAAAGGGCCATATGGATCTTATTTACATTCTGGCGTGCAGCTCTGACAGGCAACTGGGCAGGCTTCAGCACTAAGCCTAATCAGCATCTCACAAGTGAATGCTCTGCCGTGTCTTTCTTTTTAAAGGAAGCAGATGGCTAATGTTATTTATTAGGCAGTTTTGATTAAAGAAGTCTGCTCTCTGCCTCTGCATCTCAGTCTTTTGCTTATCTAGAGCAAGAACTAGACCTGAAGTTAGTGTAGAGTTGTATACAACCTTACAGCTTTCTTCACCTGTTTTTCAATTTCCCCCCATTTCTTAGTACCCCAGATTCAGTCTGAATTTGTCATCAATTTCACTACAGCCACATGGAATCTGCTTGATTTTAACAGCATCTCTGTTCTGCCTCCACTCAAACTAGTGGTTTAAACAGATACTCGACTGAGTAATTTGAATTTAACAATGAAAGCTTTTGTGCAACCAGATGTGATTTCAGGAATCACCAGATGTGATTTCTCCCCCTAGTTCTGAGTCACTCTCTAGGCAAAGAGACGTGCTTCCAAAATGGGGCATCATTTCTGCAGACAGGAGTATCTTTCAAAACTTTTACTTCCAAAGTATAGAAGGCAGTGGCTGGAGTCTTGTGGTTTTTCTCTAAAAATAAGCTACTCTCACCTCAGCTGAATAACAGCAGCCATTATTTAAGAAGTGCCATTAAATTGAAGACTACTTGAAAACTCAAGTGCTTTCCCTAACCAAAACATTTTCTCCAGGTTCTTAACATGGTACCTTCAAAATCTGTCAGAACTGAGACCTAGAGGACCTAGAAAAGATCCAGCTTTTTCCTGGAATGTCCAATAAAGTTCTCACATTGCAAATCTTGAGCTCATAACCCAATGCAAGGATAAGTTTTGGGGCATGAACAATTTTGTCTTTCTTCTTTGGCCGTTATAAGCCCAGAGCAGTTAAAACACAGCTGTTTAATAATCCAACAGCTGAGTGAGACACTCAACTTCAAGAGAAAACCTTAAAGTGTATTTCTTTTAGCAAACAAGCTGTTGTCAATCTACACAGTAACTTCTCACATCTAAACTTTAGATATGCTGTAATGCTAGTCTAAATGGAGCCACAGGGAGGAATGCAAACTGCCTTGTCCCATAACTCTCCTGGCCTGGAGGACTCAGTGCTGGCAGATCCCAATGTAGCACTGCATCAGAGGTGCAATCAGGCTTGCCTTGTACTTCCTGTAGATGGAGCAAGAGTCCTGCTGGAACTTTCAAGCTAATCTACTAACACAGAAAGCTGCTTAAAATCTGCAACATTTAAGAGTCATTTCATCAACTGTGGGATCTGTTGGACGGTACTTCACTGGCCACACTGCAAGGCTATTCCTGTTCTTTCTTGCATACTTTTAGAACTTAAAAGGGTTTCACTGTACCACCGTACAATCTCATTTAAGAGGGTTTTTTATTTTTTTTATTTTTTAATAAATCAATGTAGTATTGCTACTAGCTGGAGCAAATCCTTTTATTTTTTGTGAGAGGGTCTTAGATAACATTACTGCCACTTCTACAGTCACTGCAGATTATCCAGAATCAGCCTCCTCCTCTCAGAGAGCTGTACTTCCACAGGTCAGGGGGAAACTGCACGTATTTTGGCTGACATTTCAATACACTAACCAAAAACAGAGCAAGAGTCTTACTTCTTTTGTGAGACAGAAGGCAGTGGGAGGGTACTCCTTCCTTTTGAGAGGCCAGACGACCATCTCATCCCCTTCACATGTCAGATTTCCCTTTGAATACTGCATGTGCAAGCCCTTCCCATTTCCAGCTATCACGCCACCCAATTAAAGACTAAGCTCCAACTTCAGTACAAAGCAGCTCTGCATTTAAGCAAGGTGTAGTACCCTTCTGGGACTGCTTTGCAATGTAACTTCATTTTGATATCCTAGTTTCAGGTTTGTAAAAGCTTGTATCTGAAGAATTGACAAGTGCCTAACTACTGTAATCCACAAAAGGACAGTTCAATTTATACCACAATACTGGATCAGAAAGAAAAATTCATACTAAAATTTATTTACTGGAGGAAAAAAAAAAATCAACATTAACAGAACTAAAAGACAAAAAAACAACAGGAGTGACTCAGAGTCTGAGTATGGAAGAACTGCAGTGCACGTAGCTTTGACTGCATTTGTCCTTTGTTTGGGTTTTAAAAACAAAGAGTTTTTAAATACACCACTTTTTGTGGGAAACCAAGGGATACATAGAGCCAGTGGGCTAACATGCTGTGAGCTACCACAGCTCCTACCACTAGGAATGACCCTTACCACACCTGCTATCAGCGTCTCTCTTTTAATAAATTAATGGATGCTGACAGTTAGTTTGTGCGTGACCCAATAGCAAAGAAACACGGGTCAAAGGAGTGCCACAGTGTGCCTGCTTTGAAGTTTATTCATTCACAAAACTCTTAACAGTTCACTTCACTGCACTGTAACCAGCTTGCCAGGTGACATTGACCTTAGTGTAAAAATAGAAAGGACATCCGTCTCTAAAATGGTTAGTGTGAATTTCCATGGCTCAAGAAAAAACCCTGAAAAACCACCACAGCGTTCATTAAGAACAGTGCTTTTCCTTGCAGTCTTACAGCAGCACCCAAGATGCAGCCTGTAGCTTAACTGTATTTTGGTTTGGGTCGTGAACTTTTAATGTTCATTATCAAATGGCCATCCAGCATGTGAAGGGAGCCTACAGAAAAACTGGGAAGGGACTCTTATGAGGGCATGTAGTGACAGGACAAGGAGAAATGGCTTGAAGGTGGAAGAGAGTAGACTTAGGCCAGATATTAGGAAGAAATTCTTTACTGTGAGGGTGGTGATACACTGGAACAGGTTGCCCAGAGATGCTGTGGATGCCCCTGAAGCATTCAAGGTCAGGCTGGTCGGGGCTTTGAGCAACCTGATCTAATAGGAGGTGTCCCTGCCTATAGCAGGGGGTTGGAACTAGAGATCTTAATGGTCCCTCCCAACCCAAACCAATGACTCTACAAAATGCTGAAAATCCTCAAGCTGTTGAACAAGCATCTCCAAATAATTTTTGCTTATTGAAGCCGCTGGCTTATGAAAAACCTTCATGTACTTAAAAGCACAGCTGAGAGCCAAATATGGCTAGCAGGTCATGCCTTACTCTGGAATACCATTAAAAAAAAAATAGAAGTGTAGATACTGCCATAAGAATGAATAAAAGCTCATTTGCCTGTGAGCAAGATGCCCACACCAGCACCTCTCAGGAGCTTTAGATCTGTTAGATGCTTTAGCTTCAGAAAGTTACTTTTGTGGTGTATAAACACAGATGATACTGTCATTTTTGCAGTCACTTATAACACACATGAAGGGTCCTGCTGAGCATTTTGACTGCAGGAGCATTTCAGATGAGGAAAAGTCAAATTTTATCAGGAACAATTTTTTTTTTTTTTTTAAATTCATACCTGAATCTGTAAGTTGCAGATGTGCTCAGCATTCTACACATAGTATCCTGTTTTTTTCCTATGGATTTGCCTAGCAGTTGTCTAGCAACTTCATTTTTACATGGCTCTCTATCCATTCCACTTTTTCTACTAAGACAAGAATACACAGTGAAGAACCCCAGAACAATCATTTAAGAGTGATAAAATTCCTGACCGGGACCACCACCATGGAATCATAAGATTGGAAAAGATCTCTGTGATCACCCAGCCCAACCATCAGCCCATCCCCACCATGCCCACTGACCATGTCCCTCAGTGCCACATCCACACAGTTCTGAAACACCTCCAGGGACAGTGACTCTACCGCCTCCCTGGGCAGCCTGTGCCAGTGCCCAACCACTACTTCTGAGAAGAAACTTTTCCTAATATCTAACCTGAACCTCCACTGGTGCAACTTGAGGCCATACCCTCCTGTCCTGTCAGTTATCTGGGAAAAGATGCCAACCCTCACCTCACCACAACCTCATTTCAGTTGTTGTACAGAGTGATGTATAGGAAAGTCTTGCTTTGCCCTGACAAAGTAGGGGCAAGGACAAAACTCTGCTATGGAAGGATCACTTCACACAACAGAGAGAGCATTCTCTTTTTTTTTCCTGCTGGTCTGAAAGCAATTCCAGAAGCACACAAAATCAGGAGTAGCCAAATTTTTACTGTCTGTATGAAGCAGCCACAAAGTTTTCCATGTCTGGGCAACGTGTGCAGCTTAACTGGGCCTGGGCCATATTCCGCCCCTACTCCTTTGCTATTCCAGCCTCACCCTCCCAAACTTTGCACCTCTTTTGAGGCAGCACTGCAGAAATTTGTGAGCAAGACCACGACCTGAAGTACTCCTCAAAACGTTCTCAGAGCAGAAGCACACGTAGCAAAAAACTAAGCATCTGCCTCTGTGTCACAACTCACTACTACACTACTTTACTATGGCATTAACCTGACAGCTCTATGTCTAGCACTGTCTGCACACAGAAGCTTAACTGCTGGTATTTCTGGTCAACCCCCAAACAACTTCTGTGATACAGTAAGATGGGGGAAAGCATCAGGATTTTCCCTAGAGGTTCCTCTACTGCCTCTCCTGCAGAGGAGCTTGGATCTTTGCCCCCTTCAAATGGGGCTTGACTGCTTTGAGTCTCCTTCACTTTTATAAATACAGGAACGCTTGTCTGAATTCATCCTGGGCAGCTCAAAACTGGCCCCTACAACAAAACTGAATACAGCAAGAAAATCTGGAATAATCTTCAATCAACGAGGCTTATTTATGTCTAAATCTTGCTGCACGAGGGTTGCAGAGAGCACTGAATACCAAATTGGTCTGTTCCCCACATAAGATGGGAAAAGAGTCAACAAATTAGAGCACATAGAATTCATTTTGACACCAAAAGGCCAGGAAATTTCAGGCAAACTACATTTACATCAAGTTCCCATACCTCCACAACAAAGCTAACAGTCTTAAGGGTACGCAAGCTAAAGTACAGCTTTACAGTACAGCTAATCAAAAAAAAGAGAAAAGCACTGAAAAAATGCATTATGCATGTTGACAATTAGCAACAGTAATGTGCTCTGTCATACTGGGATTACAAAGCCCTTCAACATTGGATATTCTGTACTTCACCCCCTTTCTAGCACACACCAGCTTTCTGTAAAACCTTGTACTTCCTGTATAATGCAACAGGTTGTCCACAGAGACTGCGCAAACCCCACTCCTTGGAGATACTCAAGAGCCATCTGGACATGATCCTGGAAAACAGGCTCTAGGTGGCTCTGTCTGAGCAAGGATTGGAGGTGACCTCCTGAGATCCTTCTCCTTTCCTACTCAGCCATTATGCAATGAAATAGCTGGAATTTTTTTTGTTACCTCTTCATACACCTCTCTGACAGCTGCTCCTCCAGGTTCCTCTTCTGGTTCCATTCCTCCACCTGGTACAATCCACTGATCTGGGTATCGGCTACTGCTTACTAACAGCACCTACAAATAATGCAAATGACTGTTAAATATAGCTTTTAACTCAGGAATCTTGGTACCGTCTACTTTTTCCATAGCACACTTATTCACTTGGACATATGGATTATAGACTTCAAAAGTGAAACAAAACAAGTAACCAGGAGTTGTAAGAAGCACTTAAAACCACAATAAAAAAAAAACTTTTTAAATACAAAGTCAAGACACAGTTGTTTCATAGAGACACTTTCTTCAGATGCTTGGATACAGTATGGAAGGTACATAATACAATGTGCAGAAGAATGAAGACATACAGCAACACATCTAAATACCAAGTCCTAAGATCACTAAACAAGAGGTAAGAATTAAGAGAATATCATCATACATAAGTTAATTCTTATGAAATGGGATATTTTGGCTAAGGAACTGACTTTCTCAAAATATCTATAATTTTTAGCCTTAAACAAGCTTATTTTCATTAACTGAAGTGTGATATTAGCACGGTAAGCTTTCGTTATTGCATAACTAAATTAAAGAGCACTTCATTGGCTTTTGTTCAATTTCTAACACTTCTTTAAGAGAAAAAACTGGAACACACTGAATTTTAAATGATTCCTAAGTTCGTTAGCAGATTTTAAGTGACATAAAATGTATTTTTTAAATCTTTGTGTGCCACCTGGTTGCACCATTGATACCTACCAATTTACTAACCACTGTTCAGAGTTGACAGCATGTTCAGGTATCTGTACAACAAACTAAGGGTGAGGATGCTTTGCTTCTAGATTAATCTACAATAGAGAACTACAAAAGTGATATCTTGATTCAAGACTACACAAAAATGGATAGCGCTGCTTCTAAGACATGCTTCATCATCGTCACTGTGCCTAGACGAACACTGCACGTTCTAGGCAACACTTACACTGGCACTGTACTGAAGTTACAGGACAAGTGCTCAAGGATCAATACTTGGGACTGGATCAATACTTGAGTCTTGAAAACCTGTGACATGATTTGCAACAAGAACCTTAGCTGAAAGGCTTATCTGCTGCCTGCTGGCAAGTGACTCAGTGACAGTTCTGCCCTCACAAACTGCCTCTGCCGCTGAACTCACCTCCCATTCAATTAATTAAAAGGAACAACAATTCTGTCATGAGTGCAGTAGGGATATGCACACCACCTATACTGTGTCCCTTCAGCACTCAAGAAATACGGTGTAGGTTCACCTACAGAAACTGGGCAGTGTAATTATGACCATCTTTGTGAACATAACATAGGTACACATTGAAGCACACCTAGATAAGCCCTGTGACAAATATCTGCTCACTGTAATACTAATTGCAAGAGCTGTCCTGCTCTTAAGGATACTCTACTGTACCAGTTCCCTTCATTTTTTCCTATGCTAAATGAGGAACACAACAGAGACCATCACTTAGTACAAAAATCATTCTTGATACCCCATTTATTTGCTTGGATTTTCAGTCAACTCAAATATTTCACTTGTTTACCTTATCTAGTAACAATCAGCAAAAGGAACATTGATCTTGATCTTTATCAGGTCTTTGTTGACTAGTATCCTTTGATACTAACAGGTACACAGCTCTACTGCCTGTAGTTGTAAGCAGGTTTTTCAACACATAGGTGGAACGCTTATATCACTACAAAGAGGATGGTGACACTGCTTAAAGCCCAGCTGTAAATATTGAGTTTGTATACATCTATGGGATCCCACACATAAGCACTACATTATTTTCTGCTGATCAAACTCACGCTCACTGCAGTCATGTGAAAGCTAGCAACAGTGATGAACAAAAGGATGATTATCTCATATTAAATCATTCCCAGCTTAATAGAATGGTTTTAATCAGCACTCACTGTTTAGTTAAGCTAGACATAAAATTCTTAATTACTATTAAGGGATAAATCAGGTTGCTTATCCTTGCAGCACAGCATAAAGGCAGGAATGTTTTATGCCTTTATATGTAGTTGTTGACCAAATATAACCCAATCAATAGTCTATTGGGCTGGGTTTGTATACCTATTCATTTTAAATTACCCTTTTAAAAAGCAGAAGCAAATACATCTAGCATCTAATAACATTAAGATACCCCACTCTACTTGACAGGCTTCAGAGCTGTACATACACTCAGAACAGCAACTGCCTAAGAGTACATTTTGGCATATTCCCAACTCCCTACTAACCTTGCAACCAAAGTATTTTCTCAAGCTTCACTGCTTCTATGCTTCCTGTTATCCTACCGCTTTTATGATCTTAATCTAAGGGACCACACTGAATTACATACATCCCTGAGACTTTCAAACACACGACTTCTCCTTCCCACCAGAAACACCCACCCTGGGGGATGCTAGCAACAACATACTCTGTGCTAGTGAATTTCTACACAGCGTTGAGAGTTGCCTACTACCAATTGCAAGACTGAATGGTAAGGCTAAAAAGCACTCCATGTCTCCTTTCAGTTATGGTAGCAAGCAATTTTGCACTTACTAGCCCGATTGGTTTTTGATTCCATATAGGGTTTAATTTTCAGGTATTTCAATCTGTAACTGGTCAAAGACAGACTCCACAGTACTGGAAGGACTACACAGATCACTTAATGAATGCACCACAAAGCTCTGGCTGCTTCAAAATGCACTCGCTTGGCAGAACAGGTGCAAGACTGGCAGCAAAGAACCATCGATTAATTTCCCTTCAATGTAAGAGGTGCAAAACAGGGGAACAGATTCAGGTCACCTGAACAACCTGTCTCTTGAGTAGCGTAATCTTCAGGCAGACAGCAATACTTTGTTGAAAAAAAGGACTGCAAAATCTAACACACCCTTATTTTTTCCTAGCCTGTGAACAACAAACTTTACCTTGTATGTACTACCAACCACTTCCTAGGCAGAGAAATCTGTGTCCTGTACCTCTGAATACAAAGGAAGGTTCCTCTATCTCAAAGGATCAAGATTACTTTTTAATCATATTACTTGCCAGTGATCACAGCCTCTCTCACATTTCTCAAAGCTTTACTGACGATTGTTTCTCTTCTTTATAAGAGCAATGACATCCAATTTGCTTGTCTGGTAATACCATTAGTGTTACCTTACACCAAAGACTAAGGTAAAACTATTGTTTTTTATCTGCCAAGTCAGGCAGCAAAGCTGCAGAATTCAATGAAGAGAAGAAAACAAAGGATTCTTCCACTAAATCTTACTAACTTAAGTTTTTACCTTGTTTTCAAGTCCAGGAATAGCAATGACCTTTGTGCACAGCAAGGAAGAGGAACTGCTTGCCAGCCTACTTGTAATAAGCAGCTATCAGTATGCTTAACCAAGAGATGGTTAACCAAAAAACCAAAGGTAACTACAGAGCATGTGGCATCATGGGACTTGCTCACTATAAATGTTAAACTTGCAGATAAACAACTGAAAGTTCCAGAAGATGCCAAATTGGCCTGCTTAATGTCCTCGAGTCAAAAGAAACATGTGGAAATTAGCAGCCATATATATTCCATAAGATTAAAACAGCAACTGCCCAGATTAATACAGATGACAACCCCAAGCTACTTCTCCTTATATTTTTACTAAGTATCATGGCTTTGTGTCTTCTTTGACTGTGGAGCACTATAACTTACAGAAGTAATTGGATTAAAAATAGCTTACAGTAAAAAGAATGAACCAAGGGTAAGGCTGAAGGTTGCTAGACAGAACAAGCAAGCTCACACAGCTGGATTCCTTGACTTCAAAGCACAGTTTCCTATGACTTGAAGTGATGGAAGAGGAAGCAGCAGAAGATAGTATAAACAGACCAGAAGATGCACATTTTTTCATAGTGGATTTATTACTTGCAAGAAAGAAAAAAACCAAGAAACATACTTGCAGATGAAAGGGTTCCACAGAAGTTGCCATAACATGTCTTTGTAGGTTCTCTCCTTTCAGTCTAACCACGTCTGTTCCTCTCTTCCTCACTGCACACCCCATTTTCTCACCAAATCCGTATGCCCAACTTGTATTTAAATTGTCTGACAGGAACAGCTACGTTAGCCATTTATTCATTCTGTATGCAATAGAACTGACAGTTTAAAAGGAACAACTTTCAGGAGGAAAAAACAAGTCAATCCCTTGACTCCAAACACACATTGAGCATGTGCAACACCAGCCCAAAGCACACAGCTTGGGCACACAGACACAACCCTGCACGGATAAGGTAAGGATAAGGCAGGTGCATGGAAAAGGAACATAGGTCATGAAGCTGAAAAATTGCAGAAGTTTTAAATTGATCAAGTATAGGGAAAAACTGGAAGGATAAGAGGTACCTCTCAGGTACATAACAATTTCAAAATGCTCTTAGAGGAAAGAGAGTACGTTACGTTCTCAGAACTGCTGGAAATATATTTTTGAAGGAAAAGTTTCCAATTCTATTGTAAGAAAACATCAGGACTCACTTTGTTAGAAATTAATATAATCTAACCTAGCATACGCATCATGGAAAAGTCCAGGCTACGTGGCCATTCTGCCAGCTACAATTACTTGGAAGAGCCAAAGGTGACTGAAGCCAAATACAGACACAAGGGTCAGCCAAGCCCTATCATCTATTTAAATGTGGCCATCAGCAGATGCTCAGGGTAGAAACAAACAGGAAATATTTTACTATTTCCCCCCCCAAAACTGACCTCCACTTGTTTTTTCACTCAAGAGTCCCTCAGAACTACAAGGGAACAAATTTGAGTGCTCCAACACAAGGAGCAAGGAAAAGCATCTCTTACATATGCTACCGAGCATTACAATAGACACCTGTATCATATTTGTAGGATTCTCCCTGAACGTAGAAAGTACACATTTCAAATTAGAGAGCACATTTCAACCGGTATTTAGTTAGAGGCTCCCTTCATCTGATACTTTTTAATTATTTGAAGAATCCTTGCCTCGTTTCAGTAGCTCTGAAATAGTTTCTCAGTTCTTCTGTAGGCAGCCATGGTATCCTTACCCCAGGATATCTCACTCTGGACTATAGAAAGTTGAAAAAATGTAGTGGACCTTCACAACTTGCTAAAGCAATGCCATGAAGATAGCATTTAGTAAGTGATATACTTTTGCCTTCCTGACAATATCTTCCATAGACTGCCTGCTTGTAATCCTCATCTTTACTGTAATCATTCCCCAAATTATTATATAGAAGTGGAAAAAACACTTGTAACAATTTATTCTTCCCCCTTTCCCTGGGGCACTGAGTTCAGGAGGCTAATGGCTATGCAACCATACAAAGGTCAACACAAACTGGGGCAGGAACACATGTCTCCAGCCACCCCATTTCAGATCAACTGAAATTCAAAAACCTCTAATGAATTACTTTACATAAAAAAAAACCAAACTGAAAAGCAGTGTGCTCAATGTCTGGTTTAAAAAGATTTAGTTGAAATGAATAGAAAGTGGCAGAGGAGCAAAGAAATGGCATAATAACTATTAGTATATTTACATAAGGGCTGGGGAACTTGAGCATAGCATCTTGAAAGTAACCCAGAAAACTGAGTTTTGTCCATACAATACTGAAGCCTGAAATAACACTCCTAACTTTATGCATGGATCACTGATCAAAGCACTGATGCAATATTAAGGTATCAGTCAGTGCAACTTCACTGACATTCAAAAGATGAACAATGAATAAATAATAAATGCATACATTTAACAATACTTCAAAATCACTTCTGTAAATGATTTTTGAGATCTTACAATTTTAAGGTATACGGCAATAGGGAGATCAGCCGTTAAGGTTTTGCCTTAACTCACAATTCAAATTCCATTATTCCATACATTATCCCTCACATGAAATTCACATATTTAAGCAACTTCTTGTTATACTGAATCAGAAGTCCTTTCCTCTAACTATTTAAAGTACTTTGTTCTGTTCTTAGCCTAAAGTGCTCATATCAGACACGGCAGCCCCGTGCCACTGCAGCACTTTAGCAGTTACACATTTCCTCACGTCAACAAGCACTGGTGTCACCTGTAACTTTATATCTCCTCCTGAGTTTTACTATGTTTCTGCAAAGCAGATTTGACAGGACTTAGGTGCGATAAAGGGTGTGTATCTTGCACCCAGCTGAGTAACAAGGAAATATTCCTGGCCACAGAAAGCCCTGCAAACAATCCAGGAAACCACCCCAAAACACCTATGCAAGTTAATTGCACCTCTCAGGCTCAGTCAGCTCCCAGTCCCTTTTACAAGACACCTTCCCCTCTTCTGCTGGCCAACGCAGACCAAGGAAGACAACATGTCACCCGGAAGTGGTAGAATAGCCAGACCTCATCTTGCTGCCCACTGCTTTGTAACTTGAAACTTTGGCCTAATCTGAAGCAGCTGAACTCAGCTTTACTGGTTACTCAGCAACATAATCCATCTGACCGAGGGATCAGCTTCCAAGCAACTTTCAAGAAGCAGGAGTTCCAAGCCTTTGAGAACCCACCCAGCTGTAGGTAAAGACATGACAAGGTTACTTCTCAACATGTACTAGTTAGCTTTAGGCCTTTGTTGTATTTAAGATGCTCTGAACTGCCCCTCCCAAACAAACCCAACACAAAACCATACATCTTTGAGACAAAATTTATTTCGAAATATTTAATTCACAGGAGCAGTTCCAGTGAAGTGCTTTAGCACTAGATCAGGTTGTAGAGTTCCATGAAGTCAGTGCCTGGCCAAAGCCAACATCTTTTTTCAAGCTGGAATAAATGGAGAATGTCACACCTCATTAAAATAAACTTTGAAAGCATTCTTCAATGAGACAAAAAAATACACATCAAGGTGTTGTCACTAAACTCTAATCTATAAAAAATACTGAAAATATTGCTGAAAATCCCATCAGGAGATGTATGTGCATATGACATCTTTATGGACACATACATAGGTATGCATGAAGTTTCTGAAGATGTCTGCCACTCTGCTATTTTGTAGAGAATGACAGCATTGAAATTTGCATGCCACAGAACCAACCAAGTTTAGCCACCAGTTTAAATCCTCAAAGTAAACCTTGGATATTGCAAGTAAGATAAAGGAGATAGTTTCTTGAGTGTCTAAACAACTGTTATTAATTCAGAAATTCAACTTTTAAACATGGCAAAACAAACTAGGTTTTGTTCCACATGAGTCTGGCAGGTACAGCTTTGTTTCCATCTTCCCTCAGCCCAGTGTGAGCGACCATCCATCCAGTCATTAAACACGTTCATTCTGGCACGGGCAAGTAATACCATGGGTACTGAAAACTGTACTCCAGTTTTTCTCTTAAGAAACAGCTCGTGGCTGACTGGCTTCAACATCTGAAGAGGTACGTGGTAAGACAGGAGCTTCCTCCCATGGCTGGCAGCTTAACTCCCAGAGCTTCGCACAGCTTTCAGGCTTCCACTGTTGGCAAGTGGTTGCAGTTCAACAGGATGGATGGATCCCAAAATTAAGACAAAGTGGATATACACTATGGTTTCAGAAAACTAAAGAGCTCTGTGCTATGGTTTTAAACACTTGAAGAGCACTGTTTAACCGACAAGATAGCTATCACGAGGATCAAGGCAGATTCAATGCCAGTTTCTTAAATCTTGATGTTCTACAGCCAAAGAAATAAAAGTCTATGAATTGGACCAATAACGTTATACAATATCAGAACCCAAGTGTTTTTAAATGAAGTTGCAAGGCAATAATTAATAAGTGCATCCCCTGACACAGTACAAAAATAAGTAAATCTACATTTCCCGTATGTGACAATATTCACTACTGTCTCAGAAGTATAAGGAAACCATTCCCATCTATTTTCATCTCTTATACAATAATGACCAGCAAAACAAGAGAATTGAGAATGGGTCTTTTGTCTTCAATTTTTGCTAACAATACATATGAAGCTACTTTTTAGATCTGACACTAATAACTGCCGGTTGATCACTGAATTACAGCTTTCAATATTATATTTAATTATGTAAATCAGTGCTTGCAGATGCCAAAATAATTAGAACACACTCAAGTTCTACATTCAAAGTATTTAAAAATAAGTGCTCGTTTATTTGTATAACATGCAGTTGATAGAATGAAAATTAACTTGTTCTGGTTCTTTAAATGATTAGGAAAATACATTCGCTACTTGCCATCCTGGTCTCATTCTCCACTCTAAAAGATGAGCATTTCCTCATCTATCCTCTGGCCCAACCCTAACCCAGGAGCAGCACTTTGTGCAAAGCCAGCCTTCAAAAAGAGGCAATTCCAACTGGGGAAGTCACCAGTCCTTATGGCACTGCAAGAGACTCTCTGCTGCTCATCCTGAAGGCGCCATTCATATCTGAGCCACACACAAGAGACTCGCATTTCCTCACGCACAAATATGCCAGCCCATCCCAGCCTGCTGAATACCAATCAGCCTTAAGCATACACCTACCAGCTTCTTGCTGTGCAAAGATGCCATGTACAGCCCCCACATTTCACGCCTGCAAAGCCTTGTTTCATTTTTCATGGGATTTCTCCTGCTTCATTTCCAGCATTTTTTTTTTTTTTTTTTTTTAATTCAAATGGCAGACAGTGCCTGCAATTACTGTTTCATTTTGATTAAGAATGGTGGAAGGACTCAGTGCCTAATCCGATATCCAGCTATCCTGCTCTCTCAGTCCAAATGATGACACTGAAGTAACCAAAACAGGCTTCACTTTAAAGACAGCAGTCTAAGAGATGTTCTTTTAAAACACTTCAAGATCTCCAAAGTGACTGACAACATTTCTTGGCTATTTAGGTTTCCAGGGTGTTTTTTTTTTTTTTTTTTTTTAAACCATGCAATATCTCAGCATGATGTTTACAAAAATCTAAGATAAGATGGCTATGCCAGCAAACTGACACACACACACACACAGGGTCCTTTGAAAGATGATGCAAGAATGGAGGATTTTTGCAGCGGTGCAGCTATTTGGACACACATCAGCTACCCTGCAAGCACATGCTTCATTCTGCAATGCCAGCTCTACAGACAAAGAAGCAGCATTTGATAGGTTACAGCCCCATTTCCACCCCCTAACTCCAAAGAAAAGTGGCTTTTCTCAAACCTGGCAGCAAGGACTGTTGGTAGTTCTAATAGACAGTGCTGCAGCAGACAGCAGGAGCTCAGTGACTGCTCTCAGCTGTTTGCAAGGTTCACCAGACTCACTCTGGCCTCACAGCTACCCTAGAGCCCACCTACATTTTGAATGAAGAAAGAAGAAAGTAATGCATTTCCCCTTCAATTTGTTTATATGTTTACCATTCTTCGTTATTTTTTCAGTTATTATGTTCCTTCGTTACCCATAAAACTCAGTCTTACTGAAGCCCACATTACAGCTACAGACAGCAGAACAAGGTCAAAATGGATAAGGAACATCAAAAAGCCATAAGCAGACTTTGCAGCAAGACTGATGACATTAAGCATACACAAGACATATTGTCTTATGTAGTAGATGCCTTCATTGAGGACAACCATGAAAATCTATCACTGAAAATTTTAAGCCTGCTACTTTAAGTCTCCATAAATCTGCACAAGTGCCCCTGCTGATAATCTGAAGTTGCACAATTAAAATGGCAGTTGGTTAAGAAGAATGTGAAAATGGCAATTGGTTAAGAAGAATGTGTTGTGAATCCAGTATGCAGGAAGAACTTTTGCTCCAGCGGAAATATCGCAAGTAGAAACAACCTGAGTATTTGATATCCCTTCTAATCAAGGGATGAGTACACAAAAGCTTTGCAGTCATGATAAAGACAGGATCAATCATTTTTTTTTTCTGTGGTATGGAGACAAGTATTAGTAGCCATCAGAACAACATAGTGGCATTCCATTCAAAACAACTCTGTTGCCCACGTTCAAGAAATAATGGTATCGAACTCAAGTAGATGAAAGAAATGGAATAATGGAACAAGGATTTTAGACGAGGCTGTTCTAAGACTTCAAAGTCCATCAAAACATTGTTAGGGAACAGCTGCTGTCTAGTGAAGAACCAAATCAAAGTACTAGAAAGGAGAAATAAAACCAGGTGAAGCACAGACATAGCTGGACATGAACCAGCCATTTACAGTGCCAAGGCAAAGACGAAGGACTAATTCTTCTGATTGTATGAGAAGACAGCAGCAAATACCCAGGTACCACTGCCTTTGTGGCTCCTCGGGAGCAGAAGCTCTCATACCTGGAGTGCCCTGGAGAGGCAAGTCAGCTGAAAACTGAAGGCACCATTTCCAGAGAACAGAAAAGGAAACACAGAAGATGAAGCAGACTTACGTTAAAATGTATTTAGAGAACAGTATTCAAGAACATCACAAGCACATCTCACTCATCCAGCTGAGGCACACGGCTGGTGATGCAAGTCAATCACAAACAGCAGCCACAATAAACTGAGGCACAGGCTCTGCAGTGAAGTGGTAGAACTGGCACTCGGGAAACATCTGACCCAGGTTAGCACATGACCTCTGCTTTTCAGGAAGCAACTCATCACAAGACAATGCTGTTACCACACGTTTGATGTACGCCCTGAACCCACCTTATCCCATCCTGCAACACATCTCGGCAGTGCCAAGCCAGCCTGCACCAGCCGTACAGGTGCTCCACTCGCAGCACCTCTGTGCTCGGCGCTGCCATTCTCACACAGCACAACAGGAGCCGGCAAGATTTCTGCCGGGCACTTTTCTCTTTTAGAACACCCAGCAAAGCCCGCTCGGCTCGCTCCTGAGGCTGTACCGACGGCGCACACGGGATAACACAACGCACAACGCCACTCGGGTTGATTCCCGGAGGCACCGCTCCGGTGGGAGCGCTGGGAGATGCGGCCTCTCGCCGCCGGGCGCTGAGGGCCCCGCAGCACACGTGCCTCACTGACAGGCGGCACGGGGCGACAGCTCCTCCCAGCCCACGGGGAAAGGAGAACAAACGCAAGCCGTAAGCGGCGTACTTAAAGGCATTAAAAAAGAAAAGAACGAAAGCCGGGACAGGGTGTGCTTCCAGACAGCACGGAGACGCATTGTGCAACGCATCCATCAGCGAAGTTCGCAGATAACGGCCGGTGCCGTTGACCTTGGCTGGGATATAGGGCAGCGCTATAGCCGCCTCCCGATTCCGCCGCAACACCGCACCGCGCCGCCTCCGACGACCGAAAAATAACGATTAAAACCCGCAGAAGCCGACCGCGAGGCGGGACAGCGCTCAGCGCTCAGCTCTTCCCCCCGGTCCTCCGGGGAGGGCCGCGCCCCCTGCCCCGCGGTCGGACGCCGTGCCCGCAGCCCGCGGCCCCGTCCCGCATCGGGCCGCCATTACGCGGGGCGCCGCCCGGGGCCCGGCGCGCACAAAGGAGGCGCCGCCGCCCCGCGCACGTGGGCCCGCGCCCCGCAGCCCCAAGATGGTGGGCGAGAGCCGCGCCCGCCCCGCGCCGCCGCCTCCTCCTCCGGCGCGGGGACGGCCGCGCGTTGCGGTGCCCCCCGCGCCGAGACAAAGAGCCGCGGAGCCCCGCCCGGCTCCCGCCGCCCCGCTCGGTCCGGGTCTCGGCTCCCGCCCCCCGGCCCCACGTGCCGGGCTCACCTCGTCCTCCCGCTCGCTGCGGAAGCAGAGGCACGCCGCCCGCTTCTTGTAGCCCTCCCGGTCGTACGTCCGCGTCTGGTTCGGCTTAAATTTCATCATAGAGGCGGTGACCCGCCGGCAGCCCCCGGCCGCCACGGCTCCTCTCCGAGCGCCCCGGGACGCCGCTCTCCGCCGCCGAGGGCCCCGCTAGGCGCTGGGGCGGGAGAAAGGCCGGCCCCGGCCGCCTGTCACAGCCGCGCCGCACCGCCGCGACCGCCCCAGCGGCCGCGCCGCGCCATGGAGGCCCCGCGCCGCCCCGCTCGCTCCGGCCCGGCCGAGAGCCGCCGCCCCGCGCCCGAGCGCCGCGGCGGCCGCCCCTGCGCCCACTATTTAACTGGAACGCACATTCCTGCGCCCGCGCGCGCCGCGCCGCACCGCGCAGGCGCAGCGAGGGGAGGGAGGGAGGGAGGGAGGGAGGAGGAGGGGCGGTCCGCGGCGGCGGGCGGGGCACCGGGGCGGGAGGGAAGGTAAAGGGTCGGTCACGGCGGCGTGCTTAGTCACCCGCGGGGACTGAGGGGAGCGGCGGCGGCCCCGGAGGGGGCGGGGCAGGGCGAGCCCTGAGCGCCGCGGGCTGACGGCGAAGCGGCGGGCGGAGGGCTTGTCCGGTTGGAGCCCCGCTGGGATGTGGGGCTGCCGGGAGGGAGCGGCTCCGCCCCCTCGCGTTGAGGTTGTGCTGTATTGTCCCTGCGGGGTGCACCTGCGGGCCGGCAGCCTGCGTGCGACTGTGTATGTAGATAGCGCTTCAGGAGCTGAAGTAGACAGAAGGCCCAGCTTTTTGGTCTGCTGCCCGCACGCCTTCTTTACGATCTAGTCTTAGAATCATTAGGACTGGAAACGGCCGCTAATCTTTTTGTCAGCCCATCCCCACCGCGCCCGCTGACCGCGTCCCTCAGCGCCGCATCCACGAGTTGATCGAACACCTCCAGGGACAGCTGACTCCACCCCCTCCCTACGCAGCCTGTGTCAGTGCAGCTAAACTCTGAGAAATCTTTCCCGATATCCCACCCGCACCTCCCCTCAGGCCCTGCTGCTTTCGGTGTGACCGTGGCATCCTGCAAAAACCCAGCCCAGAAGCAGAGCGCGGACAGGCGCCTTCCTACAGTGCCCTGGTAGCGCCGAGCAGAACTCCCAGCTGCACCGGCAGGCAGAAGGCAACGAGTGCCTCTGCTTGTGGCACTCACCCAACCGAGCTGCTCCATAAGTATTTTCCTTAACCTGAATCTTACTCGACGTTCAGAATACGCAGAAAAACCTTGGCGCTTGCAGATAGGACCAGTGTCTCCATCCTACCTGCTTTGTTGCCCCAGAATCCAAATGCTTTTTCATCTTAAGGTTATTGTACTTTACGCTCTTGCTGACCTGTGACAGGTGGGACCCGTGTCCATTTTGAGGCACGACTGTACCTCACCACTGCTGTCCCTTCTGGTTCTCATCAACACTTGGACCTTCTGTTCTTCTGAGCTTAAACTGAATGTGATGGTTCTACGCAATGTCACAATTGAAAATAATGTGGAATATAACGGTGGGAAAACAAAATTATATTGAATTATTTTATAAGTTCTAAGCTGTAAAGTCAAATGCCCAAAGGTTAAGAAACAACAAATTTAATTTGCTTTTTACACATTATTTTACTTGTATGAATATGTTTTATTCTAAAAAGCACTTAGCAATTACCCTGGAAGGTTAGAGGTTTTCTTTCCCTTCTCATTCGGAGCAGACCCAGGTCTCATTGTTATGTGTCATCAGTCACACCTCAGGCCGTGTACAGTCTTAGTAATGATTTAATGGTCTCTAATCAGAATTATTTATATATTTTTGCAAGGGAAGGACCAATACCCCATTAGTATCGCAAATTAGTAGTTCAAAGGTTAAAGGGTTGAAAGGAAACCTCCAAGAATGCTAAGGAAGAGACAGAAAGCACGTATGTAATGCTTGTATTTGTGAACTTGTCTGTAATGTAGAAAAACAAGGTGTGGTACAGTGCAATTAAATTAATACTGCAGTTAGTCTTTGTACCACTGTTTTTTAGATTTAACCTTGCCACCTACATCCACATAAATGGCAGAGATATGTATTCACGTAAGTCATTAAAAATAACATCATTAAAAAAAACACATTTGTCTGCTTTTTGTTGTAGACCACTGTCACAAAACTCATCTCAATTTGGGGGTGTTCTCTGAGCTGCTGTTTGGAGCTTACCTTTTACAACAAATATGTTTTCAGTCCCCGCTGTGACTCTTCGAGTTTTTTTTTTTTTTTTTTTTTTTTTTTTAAATCTGAGAGTCTTTACCTGCCAGCACAGTTGGAGGAAGGTCAAAAGCAGGATTTATGCATAACGAGAGCAGCGTCCAAAGATCAGATGAGCTGAGGCCAGGTTTTCTGCTTTTGTACAGCTCACTCCCCCACCCCCCAAAAACAAACAAAGTGTTGATTGCCAAATCAGAGCACAACATACAAGTCCTCCTTCTGTTGTGAAACGCCGTGGTTCTTCATCATGTATCACAGAGGCAGAAATCAAAGAGAACTCTGCATGAAGGGCTGGTCAATACAAGATGTCTGCAGTTACCTCTTCTCATCTGTGTATCTTCAAATACAGTGACAGCTCCACGTTCCAGTGACAGCGTTCCATGATTATGGGGGGCTCTTTGTTTTTCTAGAAGCACCAACTTCTGCCTATGTGTAATTAGGCTTTTGTTTTACATAATGGGTAAAACCAAGCAAACAAATAGAAAAACAACAATACAAAAAACCCACAACCCTTTGTGAGTAGAAGCAAAGAGAATACATGACTTGAGACTTGAAGTGCCAGGGCATTCTGGTGATTGGGTCTTGGAGGATTGCTTAAGGAGTTCCTTTTTCCCCCCCTTACCCCCTCTTTATGCTTTTAAAAGGGTTAATTGGGCTGGGAAATAAATGCCTGAAATGGTACCTTTTGGGGATTGTATGATTCCAAAAAAATCAATAGTTCTTGATTTTGGAATCTTCAAATGGTGTGAGTCCTCACATTTTTTGTACGCTTTTTAAAGTATTTGGTCCTCCTGTAAGTAATACTGTCTGTTTAGACACAGGAGTCAGCAACAACGATCTGTGAAACAGTTAAACCATCAGTAAATAATTAACATTTACAATGCTGTCACATATTCATATTAGCGGGAGCCCTGTAATGATGCATTGCCTCATACTTAGTTAACGCGCTGTATGAACACTAGGTATCACATTACAGTTGTATGGGATGTTACCTAGAGGAACTGCTACAGTGGTGTACCAAAGGTCAGTTTTATTTAGAGATGGCTTCTTATTTTTTCTTTAAACGTGAAGGGTGTCTCTGGTATTTACAGAACAGTAATGCTGGCTGTGGAATAACCAATGTTACCTTGAGAACAAGCACGAGCCAAAGCTGAGAAAACCATGCAAGACATAAAGACACTGTTAAAGAAAGTTCAAAAACCTTTTTGTGTTCAGACAGAAGTAACTCCCCAGCTAACTGTAGTTACATGTGGAGTGAAATATGCATAAATGCAAAGGAACAATTTTCTTTTCCTTGAGAAGAAAGAAACAGGTTTAAAAATTTACAGAGTAATTAGATTTTCCAGTTCCCTTGACCTACATTTATCGCCCAGATTAGAAACTGCAGTGTTCAATAACTATGTTCTAGCAAGTTTTATATAACTTTTTTCCACTCTCTTTTATTATGGTTAATAAAATTGAAGTATTTGCTTTGATAGAACTTTCAGTCCTTTACTTAACATTTAGTCAAAAGAGAAATATATGCTTTTTTTCCCTCACCTCTGCAAACAGCACTTCAAATTAATGATATTAAGGAAACTAGTCCCCTTGGTTACCATTTCAGATGATCACTTGTTCTGTTGGAGTTATAGCATCTATTTGGTATACAATTGTTAAGCCAGCACAAAAAACCTGAAGTTTAGGAGTGAATAGTTTATTTAGAGGGTGCCCCTTCAGTGCCACATTGTGTGGCTTTTTAGAACAGTAAATCCTCATTCAGCAGCATTGTAGCCCAGTGAAAGGATGCCTGCAGCTCTAGGTCCAGGCATCACGTCAGCAGAATTTAACAATAACTGTAGCTTTGAGTCTGGCACAGTTATTCTGACAGCCAGAGTAACAGATTAGCACCTTTCTGACACCTAGAATAAAATCAGATATGTATTTGAATATATATGAGGGTTTGGTGTAGGAAAAGGGTAAGTATTCACTGCATTAGTTCTCATTTGTGGTGATTAATCTTCAAAGATACAACAAAAAGAAATATTCTTTTGAGCTTTTGTGCCACTCTATGGTTAGCTGTAAGAGGAGCACCAAGATAACTTCCTGTAAACAGAAAATATTGTCTTTCTAATGATTTAGCAGTTAAGAAAATGCTAGCGGTAATCTTAAAACATCTTTAAATGGTAAAAAGCTTGCCAAATCAGATACACAGCTCTTCTAGTAAGTGCTAAACACAGAGAACTAACTTTCAAATACAAAAAGCAGCTTTTACAGTAGGCATCACAATACATTTTTCCTTAGAGAGAGGTCTTCTCTTAAATCTGTTTGGAAATGAACCTCAAAGATAACAAAGCACATACTCACTACAGTTAGGATTGCATTCCCTGTTCATAAGAGTCTCCTCTTTTCAGGTGAATCTACAGCAGCAACATCACCACAGCTATCAATAAATACCTTCTTTTGGTTGCTCTAGTTGAGCAATTTAGCATAGATTATATCTGCTAATCTAGCTTTATAAGCTCATCTTTTATGAAAAAGAATAGCATTGCTTTGATGCCTGGTAGGAGTAAACACCTCCCCAAGACAGGTGTTTTCATTAAATGCTTACCAAAGGGATTGATCAATTAAATACAGCTGTGTTTAATTGAAGGTACCTATTTAAGCATGCTCATTTCTATATATTAAGAGTGCTGTATGTGTTTGTGTGTGTTTTATGGGTTCAGGAAAAATGAACTACAATTGGTTTAAATTTGCTTAAAATTAAGCTGCTTTTAGTAAAACAGAAGCTGGAGTATTTTACAGAACTTCATAGCGTGTTTTGAACTTATACAAAGAAGCCAGATTGGTAATACCCTGCTAAAAAGTACCTGAAGTGGACTTTTTTTTTTAACTGTTGTAAATATACATATTTATTTTTAATAGGGACACCCTGAAATCCCAAAGTTCCTGTAAAACTTCATGAAACATGGAAATATGAGTTAAAGTCATTGCTATGATTTCCTGTTAGACCATAAACTCAAGTTAAAGCTTCTGTCTGTAGGGAGTTGCTACTGGGGTGTCCTTGTGTTTAATACTGTGTTTGTAAACATTGTTCCTATGCACAGTGCACTTTACAATTGGTTCCTTAGTGTTTTCTTCTCCTTTGTTATTGATTTATTGTTGTGATGATCTTGTTATTCCCATTTTGAGTTCAATCTGGTAGTAGACTGCTTTTGTTCTGAGTATGCAGTTGTGAGGGCTCTCTGAACCTCTAGATTTATTCTGTAATCAAATTGCGCTCTAGAATGATTGTAGTGGAATCTTGCCTTACCTGCAGATAGTTAGTCTGTGCCAAACATCAGCTGCTCCAGAGCCTGGGTTTAGGATGCAGAAATCAGGCTGTGAATTGGGTTGCTGAGATATGGGCGCAAGTTCCATTTGGTTAGAGCTACTGTGAAGTATCACCTTCAGCAATGGGATGGGCTAAAGAGTTGGTAGTAGGATTGCCTCAGAATCATGCAGTTCCTTCTGATGTAGCCTGTATGTTAGAGGCCAGGTTTATCACAAAATAGTGTATTGTATTGTTAGCAGCTGCGTCAAAATGGATGGATAGACCTCTGTATGGGGAATTTCCTAATTCAGCAGGAATCTCTTTGGCTAGACTTGCTACTCAGATCCCGCAGAGCAGTTTATTTATTTATTATGTTTACTTAGGTATGTTTGTGTAGCCTAGTTACTGACTATTTGAGTCTACTTTTGATACGGCACTCTAGTAAATCCAGAGTAGTTTCTAGTATGATAATGCACATCTTTTTCTGGTTGTAAAAAATAAAAGTAGCCATTTGTGGCGGAAAAAAATACTGGAGGCTTGGCTAAACTATGCCTTATTAGGAGCTGTTCTAAACAGGAGTTTTTTGTTTTGTGTAGTTAGGAGTTTAAGAAATCACTGAGGTGAATCCACTGACAGTAGGTATTGAGATAGGCTTGTATATTGTGTAAGAGAATTTTTTTTGTACAATAATTCCCTCTTCTCTTTATTTGCCCCCATCTTGCTGCTGGTACCTGGCTGCACCACAGAAATGCAGTGGTCTCTAAGGACAATGCTGTCATTATTTAACAGGGAATGCTATCTCCTTGTGAGAAGTAAACAGTGATTAAATTTTATTTTTGTATATCTAGGTGAATTTGAAAGGTAAATATTAGTAATAGAGCATACTAATTTCTCAGATGGTTGAACGATGCTTTGAGTGCTTTTACGTTGCAGGTTCCAACAAAGCTGTTGGAAAAAGTGATTAATGCAAAGATGTGATGGCAGTGAAATCAATAAAAAACCTGAGTGTCAATCTCTTGTCTGCTGTTGTCTGTACTCTTGTCTGTCTGCTGTTTTAATCTTAAAGATCATTCTAGAGTGTTGACTTTTGACCCTGATGTGTTCGGTGAGGCTTAACCTTTCTCTTACGAAGCAGCCCTTTAAAAAGTTCGCATCTACAGGTCACTGTGGGTGGAGAAGGCTTGTAATAAGCACTCCACCAATTTTTTTTTAATCATTGTTAGTCATTATCATAAGGATGATACTGACTGTTTATGGCCTTATTGAAGACACTCAGACTTTCAAGCTGATCATCTAGTACATAAGCTGTGCATAGAGGTTCTGCTGGGATCAAAGCAGAGACACCCTTTCTTTTTGTGTGTCGAAAATTATGCAAGTCTTTTTTGTGGGTAATCAGAAGACTTGCATGTGAACTTGTATGTTGATGGCAAGAGGAGCCTCTATGGTGGCTTTAGATTTTAGCCTAGCGATTTCCATATGGCTGGAGTTCTTGATGCTCAGCTTCTGTGCAGATGGAGTATATTTTCCCTGTGTGGTTAACATAAAAGGACATTGATGCAGGGGGTGGTGTCTAACAAAAATATACTGGAGCTAGTTAGGTGTAGGGAAACTTTTTTATTGAGGATGAAAAACACTTTCTGACTTTTGCAAATCCAGTCACGCTTTTACTCCTCTTATGGGCATGATGTAACTACATCTGTTTTGACAGACTGTATCTGGGGAACTTTTCAGGTCCTCTGAGACAGATTTTGTACTTGAGGAAGATCATCAGACTGGATGGAATGTTAGAGTACTGAGACCCAGTGAAGCTCCTAATCAGTATGATTTGGAATGCTTGTAGAACAGTGCTCTGAATGAGTTGCTTTTCTTTGTGGTATAGTCCATATTTATTATTTATATTGCATGTTTTGATAGGTGTCTGTAGAAAGATGTTTATTTTTTCTTCCCCTCGTATGACTAGTGTGAGTGGAGTCCAGTACGTGAATGCAAAGATATATACAGTCTTTGGAGTGCATTTACTAGCGCAGAAATTTTTTGTGATAGTAATTTAAAATGTCTCTATAAAGTTTTAGGAATATAAGTGGAAAAAAACTATGGCTATGCAGAATAAAACCAAGCTTTCCTCCCACAGATAATAAGTTGGGCGTTAGTTATTACATTATTACAACTGCTCCTCATTTCCGATAGAGGCTGAATAAACGGTTATTGGACTATGTCCTAGAGACAACAAATGTGGGCAATTTCAGCTCAAAGCTTAGGGGTGTTTGATTCTGAAATACAACTCCATATAGAGAGGTGTTAACTGCTTCATTTCTTTCTGTTTAATGGAATTTTGGTTCTACTATTCTTATGATGACAGCTGTGAAAATGTTGATGGGAGTGGTGTTTACTGTCAGTATGCTCTAAAATAATACCTTTTGCATTGTTACTGCTTGTAAAGCTGAATCACAATAAGAGTTGGTTTGTCCATTGTTTTTACTGAAGTTTGCCATTTTCTGAGTTTGGGAACAAGCCCAACTCTTTCAGATTCCTTCATAGAGGGGGAGAAAAATGCTCTCTATTATGGCGATGAAGTCTTCCCTCGGGAATAGGAAAGTCTTATTGATTTAGGATCTGATCTCTGTGGTTCATTGTTTATTGCACCTCCCTTCTGCCTTAGCAGTGAGAACTTAAGGAGAGACTTAGGATTTAATGGATTAAACATGCATGTGTAGATATTTCTAGTACTAGCAGGAATAATAAAAAAAAAAGGCCTACCAAGGCAGCATTTCACTACAGGTCTCGTCATTTGAGTTTTAATAGAAGGGAAGATGGAGTAGTGTTTAGAATTTGACTGAAGATGAATCAAGTTTAGATGGTTAGAAGGCAGAGGCTTCACAATTCAGTCCTGATTATCAAAATGCTTAAAGATCAGTTGTATTTGAAGCTGTAAATTTGTCACTATTCAAAGTGGTGACATGCCTTTTGAAATCATTTATTACAATAGAGGTGCCTGTGGTTTGAACCAGATTTTGCAATGGAATAGTCAGTTTGCAGTTGGCTACTAGTTTTCCCCTGACAATAAGAACAACATAGTTGACGTGAATGCAGATAATTTCTAGAGATGCATCCAAATCCAGTAAAAAAAAACCAAACAAACAAGCCCCCCACCTCAAAACAAACAAAAAACCCAACAAACTCTTCTCCTTGATTTTCTGATTTTTCTCTGATTGTCCTAATGACATCTGAATCTTAGAAAGATTGAAAAAAAGATGTTATCTCCTTTGCATCAGTTTTTTTAATTTGGTTGTATTTCTTCCTGGGCTACTGCCAGATGGACTTTTAACAAAGGTACAATTATAGAATTGGGATTGTGCTTTTTTAAGAGTACTGTGAATATGGCATGTAAGCATTGCCCCAACACTAGAGAACATAAAACTGTTTCATTCCAGAGCACTGCAAAATTGCAAACTGATTGTATTATGTGAACTCCAACTGTACATTTTTCCTGTTCAACAACAGTGGAACCGTCCCATTTAACTATGAAGTAATGTCTGCCACTCCATTTGTCCTCAAATGAACTCAATATACAGGCCTCTTATATAATAAAAAGGAATGAGCACAACTAATGAATATGTTGTTCCTGTACCGTACGTCATCTATTTCAAGGAAAGGTAAGTTATTTCACCAATTTGTCTGTTAAAATGATTTTGATTCACATAGAAACTGCTTGAATCTGCCTCTGGCTCATTTCTAAGGGTAAATCTGCACTTGTGTTAGGGTCCATATACTTCTACTGATGAAACAAGAATATTGCTCTCTTGGCAGATACATGAAGTGATCTTCCGTATATAACAATTTAGCATTTGCTACTTTATGAGCTATAACTTGATGTACGGTATATTTCCTCATTGTACTTCTGAGCAAATAGACTTTTAAAATACTGAATGCTGTTTCAAATGTAAAGTGATATAAATGTGCTTTCAGGTATTCTCATTTTGAGTAATGTTTTATTAAATATTTAGGGGAAAAGTAGGCAAAAATATATTGATGACCCTGCAGCTGGAGTCCAGCATAAGCCAACAAGAAAAGTAGGATTTCGGTGTGCATGAAGATAACTCACTAAACTGTTAGCAAAATTTGCATCGTGATCAGCAGTCTTTTTCTACAGTGCTACCAGTGTTCTGCAAGCTAAATTTGCAGTATGTTTTCTGAGATGTGGGAAGAAAGGCTGACCTGTCTTTAAGTGCTTTTTTTCACATGAGCTAGGAAATAGTCTTCTAAACTTATTTCACCTGAAGAGACAAGCTGGATGGAAATCCAGCCATTTAGATTTTATTTCACTGGGAGAACACTACGGGGCCCCATGTGAATGTGAACGTAAAGTGAACTCAGACAGGATGTTTGTTCTTATCTGTCTTTCCAGCTGAACCACTGGGTAATTCTGCTTTGTAGACCACTCAGTAATGCACGCTTCCACTTCACCTTTTCTTTCTGCTGTCACAAATTAGCTGATTAATGCATTGAATTTCCATGCTTTTACTCAGCAGCGTACATGTTTAGCAGCATACATGTTTAACAGAAGTTTGTAATTCTGGCCTCGAGAATAATACATTTGTCCTTTTAAACGTTGAACGGTGGTAGAGGAAGAAGAATATGTGATATAGTGAATGTGGGGAAAAGAATATGCTAAGAAACTTCTCGTGTGAGGGAATGTGCAGACTTGGCTAGGGCATGTAAGTTATATTCCCTGGGCTGTGCCAGGAAGCAATTGAGTCTTTCTGAACAGAAAGGGGTCAAGTAGATTTCTCAAGGGCTGGGAGAGACAGCTGGGAGAGTTGGTAAGGCATCGGAGTAGTTAGCCCTTGTGTGAATGAATCTTCACTGTGTAAAGCATAAAAACATGCCAAAAATTTTTGAGAAGGAGCAGCACGTAGCTGGATTGCCCTACAGAATGCTATCAAGATCTTTTTTCTGTTGGTTGCAGTTCATTCTCACCTTGTTGAAAGATCAGAACCAAAGCAAAAGTGCAATGAAAGAAAGGACTGCTTAGAGAGACGGGTAATTGCCAAAAAGCTAGAACGAGACACAACAGCTGGATAGAAAAGAGTAGGGGAGAACAGAGGAAATGCATAACAAGCTCTCCAAGCAAGAAATGGCTCTTGGAGTGTTGGCAGTTTTTTGTGGACTGATCTCTGTCTAAGATCAGAACTTAGAAGGACAAAAAATGTGTAATGAATTTGGAGCGGGTTAAAACACAAATACAATATGCACACATTCACCTTGCATTTAGAAATGTCTTCATCTCTCAATTTCCTTTCTGGTTTTGTTTGCTTCTTTTTATAGTGCTTAAGGCTATGCTGGTAGTAAGGAAGTTATAACTGTTCCTAGCAGAAAATTATTCCTGTTTTGCTATGTGGAAGGGCTGGACTGCTCAAAGATTACTGAAACTTCTGTCATAGCTGATTATAGTCCAGTAGTCAACAGTAACAAAAAAAGCTATTAATTGCTGTACATTTTTCATTTGCATTTTATTCATGTGTTTATGTATCACTTACTTTAGCACTTAACTGATGCTGCTGCAGCCTTTGTTGCTCTTTTTCCAGTTCAGGTAGTTCCTCTGAATAGCTCAGATGAGTGTTCATCATTACGCCATATATCAAACGCATTTTTTGAACACTTCATGTAAAACTACACAGTTTGGAAAACTTGTGCAACTTTTTTTCCTTCACACAAGTTCTCGGTCTTCAAACATGTCAGGCAAAGCACTCTTCTGAAATATGGTATTGTCTCAGTTACTCTGGTGTAGACAGGCACACCTGTCATCTGTGAAAGCCACATTAACCCCACCTTAATAAATACATCTCATTCTAGGGAGGTGGTCAGTGTTAAAAGGTGTGAAAAGACTGGAAGGTGAAGGGACTAGAGAACAAGACTTATGTGGAGCAGCTGAGGGAACGGGGGCAACTTAGTCAGGAGAAGAGGAAATTGAGGGGAGACCGCATTGCTCTCTACCACCATCTGAAAGGAGATTGCAACAAGGAGAGCGTAGGTCTCTTTTCTCATGTGATGAGCGATAAAACAGACAGAAATTGTACTGGGGAAGTGTAGATTATTCATCTATGAGAACCTCTTCGTGGAAAGGGTTATTAGGCGTTGGAATAGGCTGCCTAGGAAGGTGATGGTATCTATCCCGTCTCTGGAGATATTTAGACTTGAGGTCTAGTGATGGGATACAGTAAATCTGGCTGATGTTTGGACTTGATGATCTTGAAGGTCTTTTCTAACCTAAATGATTCTATGGTACGTGTTTTGCAAAGACTTTACTTAGTAAAGTTAATATGGGTATCTCATAGAAGTTAAACGAAGCTTTCCATTCTCAAATTTCTCATATTTTCTATAATATGTCTTGTAGGTGATGAAATGATGTAGGCGAAGAAATCTAGAATTACTAAAAACAAGCCTAAAATGATATCAGTGTAAAAATAAATAGTATCTGAAGTTTAAAAAGAATGTTCCTATATAGGCAGACTGCTCTAGAATTTCTTGCTTCAGGGCTTTTATAACCTCCTCTTGAAATATTTTTTTTGACAAGCACTCATGGAAACAATAGAAGAGGAGGATCACTGGCATATCTGGTAGGGCTATTTCTGTAATTTTAATGGCAATATTACATAGAATTGAGCTACAAATTGGCTGAAGTAATAAGGTAGATACTCATTAACCATGATAATGATTCTTCTGGTGAGGAAAATTTTCAAACGTTTCTCACACAGTAAGCCAAGCTGCACTGGCTTTTGTAAATCCTATTGTTCTATATTACAGTAAAACCATCAATTTTTAACTTGTTTTGATTAAAAAGCAAAACAAAATTTAACTTTTTAAAAGGAACTTTCCTGTCAGTTGTTCCAGCATCAGAAACATCTAAAATTTCCTACTGCTCTGCAAAAAAGGGCTAGAAATATTTGTAAGACAGCACTCTTTAAAGCTGTTGCTCCTGTGCTGTCTGCTAGAACAAACTGACTTGAGAAGAGTAGGTAGGCAGTGAGTTCTCGGCTGATCTGAAGGTGAGGAGAATTGGAATTGTGGAAAGAACTTCTGAAGGCTATAATAACAAGAGTGGCTGATTACTGTTCCCCCCCCCCCCCTATTTTTTTTTCAGCAACAGCTAATAAAAGTAATATTTCCTTTGTCTATCTGGATTAAGATTTTAGTCTTTGCATCAGTGAAAGCTTATTTGTTGCTGCTGCTAGCTACCATTTTGAGAACTCTGTTGCCTTTGGTATTTGGGATATTTTCTCTTTAACAAAGAGCCAACATTTTGTTCTTACTGATGACTGAATAGGAGAACGCCTCTGAAAATGTGCTTAACTTTTAAAAAATTTATATGCTCTGGGGCTTTTATTCCACAAAAGTCATTGGTAGAGCTGGAACAACAAAATAAAAATCTCCTCAGAAGAAAAAAAACCAAGTTCATTCTGCGTGTTGTACACGAATAGGCTTAAAATCGCATAGTCTTCAGGAAGAAAATGAAGCATCCAATTATTTAGATCACATTTTTATCACCTGGTAGGATAAAAAAAAACAACTCCACTGTTTTTTAGTGAGGAAGGAATATTTGCTTACCTGCAGGCTGGACATGTCACCTGGTGCATCTGATACCTGTACTTTACTACGATGCTTCTGTAGAAGATGAATAAATATTTTCTGTGGTGTTTTATCAGAACATTGTTGTGATCTGCTCTGATTTATTTACAGTATTTTAAATTGCTGTAAGTCAATGGCAAGGCCTGCAGATGCGGGCATTTGTGCATTCAGGAACTTTTGTACTAAAAGCATCACTTCAGAAGCACAGTGCTGCAGCTTAAAATAACCCACCCCCATATCAAAGCACGCAATTTAAGTGCAACTCCTCAGTTGCTTCTCTATTTATTTATTTGTTTTTCAATAATCAGCTTGCAGGTGGTGCTGTGATTTAACCCCGCTGGCAACGCACAGCTGCTTACTCAGGTTTGTCAGGTGGGCTGGGGGAGAGAATCAGAAAGGGAAAAGTGCGGGAACTCATGGGCTGAGATAAAGATAGCTTACTAGGTAGAGCAAAAGCTGTATGTGTAAGCACAGCAAAACAAGGAATTCGTTTGCTGCTTCCCATTGCCAGGCAGGTGTTCAGCCATTTGCAGGAGAGCAGGATTCGTTGTGAGTAATGGTTTCTTGGAAAGACAAACGCCACCACTCTGAACATCCCCCCCCCAACCTTCCTCCTCCATTCCCCCAGCTTTTATTGCTGAGCATGATGATATGTAGTATGGAAATGTCCCTTTGGTAAGTTGGGGTCAGCTGCCCTGATTCTGTCCCTTCCCAGCTGCTTGGTATCCCCAACCCCAGTCTGGCAGGGCAGCAGGAGGAGCAGAAAGGTCCTTGGCTCTGTGCACGCACTGCTTAGTAATAATGAAAAAAAATGGTGTATTATCACCACTACCTTAATCAAAAATCCAAAACAGCACTATAGGAGCCTCTGTGAAGATAGTTAACTATATCCCAGACAAAACCACGACAGGTGGAAACCTGGAGAGTGGAAGGCTTGATTTCACTGATGTCTTCTAGTTACCAGATGTAGGCTATTTTAGATACAGAGTCAAAATGCCAAAATAAAATATGAAACATTACAGTCCTGCCTCAGAGCACTGGATGACATTTTAAATCCTACGTTTTTGAGTTCTTGTTGTAGAAAGAAAGAACTTTTGTGATTCTTTGCCCTTGGGAATGGGAAAGTCCAACCAGTAGCTGTGTCTCATTTATACAAAAGAACATAAATTGTCAGTCAGCTGTCACTGCTGAAGGGCTTTGATGACAGCGTGGAATGCAAAAGTAAGTGGTATCTATGGTTGTTTGTCCATAAACCATTTGTAAGTTTAAGGGCTAAAAGTATTATAACTACTGTTTATCATTTTGCACATTTCTTCCTGTTATGGAAACAGATAATTTCTATTCCAAATCAGAGTATTTTTAAGCCGAAACCTGTTTTTGGACTGTATTTCTGCTAATATACTGTAGAACAAGAGTCAGCATGTGGTGACATTCTCCAGTTTCTTTGACCTTCATGATTTTTAGCACAGGCCTTTTTATTCCAAATGAGTATGAGATCTTCATAATGCCAGTGAGCATATCCTGTTGTTAGGCAAAAGGAAACAAAAAAAGTGTAGATGGCACTCAATGTAATTGATATATCTTTAAACTCTCTTTACTCTTAAGGTAACTTGAGTAGGTTTCTGAGCGAGATGTGGTATGTTTATATTTTGATAATAGCTGCCATATACTATTTGTCTGTTCCCTCAATCATATCCTTTCACAAAGGGGGCCGAACACTAACAGACCGTAACTCTGAAGAGTGTCACCTTAAATATAGTCCTGCAGCTTTCGTTGTGTTATTACAAACTGATGAAAATGAACTGCTTGACAGCCACAGTAACTATACCTAAGCATATCCTAATAACTTTTGCATATAAAATAGATGTTAAACATGAGACAAATCCAATTTTCAAAGATGTCTAAAGCAGAGAGAGAGAGAACTAGGAATTCTCTTAATATTTGGCTATGCTGTCAGAGTTTCTGAAAGAGTTACAATAACGCATTGGTAACCAACCAGTGCTGTCACATATTATTAGAGTCCACACATAGTGATATACCTTTTGATGTATCTTTTTCTGTTGGTTCTGTGCTTATTTCCTTGCAAAAAGAACAGGAATCATGCCTAAGATGCACATGTATTACTTTTTCTCCTGGAAATGTATTGAGGCAGTAACAGCATAGTACAAAAGACAGTGAAGCCTGATTCTCACTGAAACCAATAGGAATTGAGTGCCCATGTGTGCTTGAAAATCTGGTTCTCACTTCTGGTGGGGATGGTTAACAATGTTTTTGGGAACCACGGATGGATTGAGTTCTACTTCCATTCTCACGCTGGTCCTCCCCATTGTTTGAATAGCACTAGTCAGCCCTCAGACCACCAGCAGCGATGAGTTTGGCGACAGCATGTTCTTTGTGATAGTCAAGTTGAGCTTTCCATTGACAGTAGCCAAGAGCAAAGACCCCTTGCTTTGTGTGCCGTCTTTCCATGTTTTAATTCTTACATCAGCCACAGATGTTTAGAGCATGATGTATGATGTTTCTCATTTTTTACTTTAAAAAATAGTCCTTTCTGCAATCCATAGCATGCATTTCTTGTTAAGAAAAGGAAAGATTCTGTGGCTTGGAGAGTTGTTTGCTTCTTGCTTTTTTTTTTTTTTTTTTAAAATCCTTTTGCATGCGGTTGTGCCTTTTGTGTGTTTCTCTCTTATTTAAAAAAAAAAAAAAAGCTTTAATCTTGTATTTGTGCAGTAGTGTATTTTGTAGCAATGTCGTGAGATGTTTTTGTATTCCTTCCCTCCTCCTTTTTAATGAACTGTAGCAAAGGTACTCATCCATTTTTATACACTGATTTTCCAGAAACATTACAGCACTGTGATCTTGCTTGCAAAGGCGACTAGTGTTATTATGGCATTTTTATTAGCCTTGTACTGGAGATGGAATCCTGGCTGATGTTGGTCTAATTATTTAAGCTTACTGGAAAAATGCCTTAGCCCTAACAGTGATATAGTTGGGGGTTTTGTGATGTAAAAATTCCCAATGGTTTTACTCCAGAAGTACTGGGAACCAAAGTTGTTGTAAAGGTGGGATGACATGCACTGACTCTAGGACTTTCTCAGTAATATATTTCCCATCTTCTGTGTGCACACAGTTTACATATGCAAACCATGTTCAGTACACAGTCATATAGCGTGCAAGCACAGCCATCAGTATCTTCTAAGCTGCAGTCAGCCTTGAAGGATTTCTTTTTTTTTTTTTTTTTAACTGTTCTGGCCATACAAGAGGTTCTGTGCATAAGCTCTCATGCTTTGTATTTTGTCCCAAAGATAGGATGTGCTTATCGGCAGGAAAACACGACCTTTGAGAATAACTTGGGCTACACTTAAAACCAATGTTATACCAGTGTGGATGCATAAGGGATGATACAGAGGCAGTAGGTCTTCCAGTAGTGTAGTGGTGCAGGGAATGCGTCTTCAGGATAAGATGATATGAAAGTGGCTCTGCTATTCATTGAATCATAGAGAATGGCTTGGGTTGGAAAGAACCTCAAAGATCATCTAGTTCTTATCCCCTGTTGTGGGCAGGGTTGCCAACCACTAAATCGGATGCTAGATCAGGCTGCCTAGGGCTCCATCCAATCCAGCCTTGGACACCTCCAGGGTTGGGGCATCCACAACCTCTTTGGGCAGCCTGTGCCTTGCCACCCTCTGAGTAGAGGATTTCCCCTAAATGTTTAATGTAAGTCTCCACTCTTTTAGTTTGAAACTGTTCTCCCTTGTCCTATCACTATCTACAAGTGCTATAAGTTGATTTTCTACTGTTTATAAGCTCCCTTTAAGTATGGAAGACTGCAGTGATGTCTCCCAGAGCCTTATTTTCTCCAGGCTGTACAAGCCTAACTTCCATAGCCTGTCTTCATAGGAGAGGTGTTCCAGCCCTATAAGCATCTTTGTGGCCCTCCTCTGGACCCCTTTCAGGGTCCACATCTTTTTTGAGCTGAGGGCTCCAGACCTGGATGTGCTTTTAAGTGAATGTGTGTGTTATACTTGATGTTTTAGTCTAATCTTCCTTGTGTGGCCCCTGTGTTATGAGTCTGTCTGATGGGTTGATCAGGAGTTGTACAGCAAGCATGATAGCCTGTGAAACTTACATAGTTGTAGGCATGAACAGGGACCTAGAAATGCTCAGCTTACCCAGGACATTGGCAAGCAGTGTAGCTTGTCAATCTCCTGGCTCTCAGCTAACTTCACTGGTGAAAGTTGAAGTATCAGTGACTTCTTGGGTGCTTGAGCTTTGAAAGCAAATTTATATTTATAAATACAAATATTACTCAGACCACAGCCAGTTGGTACGAGGTAACAAGTTACTGTGCCTCGATATGTCTGTGTACTCTGTGCTCTTAATATGTGGCAGGCACAAGTAATTTGAGTGAGCGTACTCAACAGTGAAGGAGCTGAGCTGCTGTCAATCACATTGCATTTTTTTGTTAACTCACAGAGCCAATTTCTGTAGGTCTGCTGAGTTGCAATGCTTTCTAGCTTCTAGCAACTTATTTGAACCTCTGAGCCTCCAGACATCTAGGTATCTTTGGATGCGGTACTAGTTATGTAGAAACAACTTATCTAAAGGTTCCTTAATCTGCTAGTTGATCAAGGAAGACACTTAAGCCTCCATTTGAATGAGAGGGGAGCAGCTGGCAGGGCATTTTTCCACACTGCTTTGGAACTTGCACTTCTCCCAACACCAAAATAGTTCTAGGACATGCTGCTGTGGCCCACTTGTTTTTCTTAGCAGTGAGGGGTTGGAGGATTCTGGTGGAAGACTGTAAATATATATTTTCAGCTGTTGGGCTATGTTTATTATCAAGTAAAAGGGAGCTACTTCTTTAGTATATCTTTAACTGACATGCTAAAAATATAATCTAAAGGGTAAGCATTTGTTTCTTTACAGTGACTGAATTCTTGTGGAGTTCTAATGAAAAATCATATGTGAGGAAGGAAGCAAAGCTGTTTTGCTGAGAACTAAAAAAATATGACAGTATATATATGCATGAGGTATACTGCGGATAAGATTTGCTAATGGTGGCAAGTTTTCAGTGAATGGATAATTACCCTGTAATTTTAGTTACGGTAAGTCTACCTAATATTGGATTGTCATTTGCTTCCTTCCCATGAATATGCGAGATCACTCTAAGTAGACAAATATTTGAGGCATCGGGTAGAAATGTGGTTAGAAGAGAAATATGGAGATTATTGATTCAACTTATTTCAGTTCTGTTGACTAATACTTTCAAAGAAAAGAATATCACCTCCCAGAATGCTTTCCATAATGTATTCTCTCCAAAAAATGGAAGACTGTAGGAGTAATAGTAACAGGACTTCTAAAATAGCCTTCACATAATGGTTCTAGTGGCATGGGAAATGTTAGAGGAGAAACAAAATCTTGCCTTAAACAATGTTATTGCAATGAGGCAAAAAGAGCATAAAAAAGCCAGTAGGTTGCTCAAGATAAGAGAGTAAGCTCTCCTGCCTTGTTTTCTAATGACTGTCACGTCTCTCTCCTTCAAGAGGTTAGGGAGGGGGAGCTAAAAAAAATGTCATACAACAAGACTGTCCGAACTCTATATAGAAGATGATGAGCTTGTATCTCATGAACAAATATATCCCAAGGTTCAAGATGCCATGGGATCATATTTCATTTACATCATAAGTTATAAGTGATCTCTGTATTAGCTTTTCTCCTCCTTCCATCACCTTCTAATTTCCAAAGTGATCCTAAATAGATTACATCTCTTTAGAGCTATTTTTATTTTGCTAATGGCTATTTTTGGCTTATCAAATTGCCCTGTCTACTGCTCAAGCTTTATTTCAGTGTCTTCTCTAATTTAGAAACTTACAGTGAAAACTTCAAAATGCAAAGTCTCATTTTTGTAAATAACTTAGGGGCCTAAGTAACTTCCACTACTTTTAAATATTTTAACTCAGATGATACTGTTTTGTATTCATGGAATACTAGGTACAGGTAGATAACAAGTTTGAAAAAAAAAACAACCTTACATATCCAAGTTTTAAAATGCAGGTTTGCATAAAGAAAGCCAAACCCCTTTAGTCTCTGAGTAGTTTGATGTGCTGGACTAACTTGAGTGAGGTCCATCCATCGCTAAGATCTTTCTGCTACTTGGGATATCCTACAAAGGCTGATGAACGTTTCCTGCAGAAAAGCTGTCTGCAGTATCAAACAATGTATATGGGTGGAAATGAAATTGTAATAAAGATTTTAGATGAATTTTGTCTGGAAGCTAGATCTTAATGAAATGACTGCAGCCAGCATGACTTAACTTCATGACTGTGATGAGGATTCTTTGAATCCTGTGATGAGGATGCAGACAGGTGCCTCTTATCTACCACCCAGCCTGTTACCTTCAGCAATATGAACTGTAAGCACAGTGCAGGTAAAGAACCTTGTTCTTTTATTGCATTATTTTCTGACAATTAGTCTGGCAGAAGTAATCAACTGCTCTATTACCTACAAAGAATTACAAAAATGTTTACAGTAGGCGGAACAGAGCGGAAGGCATTAGTACCAATTTCTCGAGCAGTGATATATACCATTCTGCTCTTTTGTATTCACAAAGGATGAACTGTACTAATGAAGAACAGGTGCAGGGAAAGGCTATGAAGATAATCAGAAGAGTATCAGTGTTTTATAGGAGCCCATAAAAGCTTTGTTTTCATACAGTAAATAAGCTTACATATCTATAAATACACAGAAGGGGAAAATATACTTAGGCTGAAAAACAGTGTGGGGATAAAAACGTGGGTGTGAGCTAGTCAAGAATAAATTCAGGCTAAAATAAATTAAAGCAAGATTTCTAACTATCTATCCTTCAAGTAGGAGGTGTAGGAATGGGAGTCCTACCTTCATTTAGGACTGACTAATTTAAGAAAGCAGTGAAGAAAACATTGGAGGAAGACAACCTGGGCATTGAGATGATTTTTCTGTATTGTCCTGGTTTCAGCTGGGACAGCTTGTAGCTCTTACAAACATAAAGAGCATCTGGAATATTAGCCATATTGCAACTTTACAATTGACAGTTTGGATGAGGTTGGAAGGACCATCTAGTGAATTCTCCCTGCTCAAGCAGGGATAGCTAGAACAGATCGCTTAGAGCTGTGTCCTGTCATGTTTTGAATATATTCAAGGATGGAGACTTGACAGCCTAGTCCACTGTATGATTACCTTCACAGAGTGGTTTAAAAAAAAAAATAATTGTTTTTTGTGTTCAGATGGAGTTTGTTTTTGTCTGTGCCAAATGCCTCTTATCCTGTCTCTGGGCAGTGCTGAGAAGTCTAGCTTCTGCTTTTTTTTTTGTTTTGTTTTGTTCCTTTATATCCAGTATCTATACACATTGATATCCCCTGAGCCTCTTCTTCAGGCTGAACAGTCCCATCTCATAGAAGAGGTTGAATGAGATGCTCCGTTCCTTTATTCTTCTTGGTGGCACTTCATTAAACTTGCTGCAGTAAGTCTGTATTGTGAACTGGGGAGCCCAGAGCTAGACCCAGCACTCCTGTTGTCTCACAAACCCTGAGAGAGGTGGAAGGATCACCTCTCTTGGTTTACTGCCCAGTGCAGCAGCAGCTTCGAATGCAGCTTAGGAGGCTGTTGGCTTTCTTTGCTGTGAGAGCATGTTACTTGCACATGGTCAACATGTGGCTGGCTGGAAGGACACCAGGGTCCTTCTCTGTCAAACTGCTTTCTAGTCAGCTAGTTGCCCGCCTGTACTGGAGTGAGGGGTTATGTGTACCCAGCTGCAGGATCTGGTATTTCCCTCTGTTGAACTTGATGAGTATTTTCTCTTCCCATTTCTCCAGCCTTTGTAGAGCTCTCTAAATGACTGAGTGCCCATCTTTTGTATTACCCATGCAATTGAATTTTGTATAATCTGTGAATTTGCTGAAGGTGCATTCTGTCCCATCCTACAGGTGAGTCTGTATACAGAGTCCTGGCTTCTGGGGTACACCACTCGTGACTTGCCTCCGACTGGACTTAATGTCACCATTCACAGCCCTCCTGTTTTCAGCTGGCTCTTCTGCTAGCTTTAAATCCACCTCACCTTGCACTTCTGTAACAAGTAAATCCTCAGCTAGTCTATGAGGATGTTGACAGAGTGTCAGAAGCATTACTGAAGTTGAGATTGCAAAGAGTTTCCATGCCAATAAATACCTGTTAACAGCACTTATAGAAAGTGGAATAAAATAAGGAAAGTAGTGAGAAGTGGCAGCCAGAAATAAAACCTTAATAAAAATTAAAGTTCCACATGTTTTCAGAGCAAGAACTGAACAGACCTCCACAAACGACTGTATTTTTCACCATAGTTTGTGCACTGATAGTTGTTACCTTTAAAGTTGCTGATATAGAATTTTATAGAATAGAACTCCATAATAAATTTATATATTAGTTTCAACGCATTATTCTTAGTATGTACAAGAAGTTTATCACCGCTCTTGGTATTGGGTTGCTACCAGCAGTTGAGTGTAATGCAAAATAAAAAATGAATGCTCTTCTCCCAGCTATTTATTGTATGCTGTCAATGCTGCCACTGGCACTGTAGCAGAATGCTCTATCTGTCCAGCGGATAAAGTTGACTTTTAGAAATTGGATTCCTGGGTATTTAAATTACAGGAAGAGAAATTGCACGAGAGAATGATTGTAGCGAGGTCAAAGGAAGTAGAACAACAGTGCAGACTGAATATTTGATTCTGCAGTTCTAAAACAGCCTTAGGATCTTTGTCCATTACCCATCTTAACTGTGATGACTCTAAAGTTAAATTTCTAGGTTTAAGTGTTTAAGCATACTTCTATGCCTGTAAGAAAAATCCTTAATAATGATATTCTAAGAAAACAACAACTAAAGCAGCATCTTAATTAAAGAGAGCGTAATTATTCTGCAATAAGCATATTTCATCCTTTTCTGTTATAAATGATATGGATCAAAGTTAGCACATGCTCCAAACTTTTTAAATTTTGCCAAAGGTTTTTAATTAAAAATAAAAAATAAAGTCTGGCTCTTAAGAGGAGAAACAAATTCCCTTTGGTTGAGAGCCTGAGTAATAGCAAAAGCAAAATGCAGCTTTTGTGAACTGTGTGATGAGACTCCTGAATAGTGGTAAGCCCTTGAAAGGCTTCATGAGTGAGGAATTCCAGTAAGGTCTTCTCACTAACGAAGTAGTCACAGAGGATTCGTTTACACTGAAGGGTAAGTATGCCATTTTGTGATTTGAAACACAAATATTTAGATATTATGCGAATTTCAGAGTTTTAACTTGGAAAATTTAAGCAGCAGGATAGTACTGCATAGCACACTAATAATGCTAGATGAGTTTGACAGAATTAAATTTAACCCAGTGCTGCCAGTTTCGAATGCCATACTCCAAGGCATGAACAGGTGTTAACAACTCTGTTCGTCTTCCCAAAGCCAAATTAAAGCATAGCTGTATGCAGTATGCTGTTTTAAAACAGAGGCTTTCTGTATCTGTTTCAGTGCTTCGAATGTACCCCATTATATTTTGGGAAGAACAGCTTCTCAAATGGCTTTTAGTGTATTTTTTTTTTAAATGTATGCAGTCTTAGTGAAGTTTACACAGATGCTTTTTTTAAATCTAGAAAACAATTTTAGCAGTTCTCAGTCAAATTGTCTATGCTTTAGTAAAATAAGTCCTTGTAGTGAGGTATGTAAAGTTGGAAGAAAAGCCAGTCTTAAAGTTTGCTTCTACGCAGTGAAGAAAAACTTCCTATAAAATCCAGTTCAAGCTATATGTCATCCTGAACCTGATGTCTTGTGGCCTGCAGCAGAAATGCTAAGCCAGGACTTGAAGCAGTGATTGAGTACCTGGTGGGAAGGCAGGGCAACCCAGGAAGCTCAGGTACAGGCAGTGCACCTGAGTGACTGGAAGGAGTGGAGCTAGGATTGACCCCTTCCCAGACCTCACTGAACAGCTGGCAGTGGGGTCAAGGGGATCTTGCTGAAGATCCCTCCTACCTGAGACCTTCTAAGGGTAAGCATCTTTTTTCCTGTTTCTGTGTCAATGTCTTCTGCATTTGGGCTTATTCTTACTTGCTGCAGCCTAGGACTTTGCCACCCTTCTATTACTGCTATGTTTTCTATTGCATTTTATAGCATTACTTGGCTTCAGAGGGGTTTTAGGTGACAGAAATGCTGAAATGTATTATAATGTGCCTGTTCCCTGAAAGGCTTACAGCAAGAGAGGAAGCCTGTACACTCTGTGGATGTCTGAAGATTGCACTCACAGAACTACACATCAAAAAGTTCAAATGATAAGCAGACTGCTCAAGACAATGCATGCTAATAGGCCTTAGAGTTTCTGCATGTGCTATTCAGCAAGAATTTAACACGCCTTCACTATACTCCCCCCCTCAGGCCCAAAAGCATGCTGAAGAAATATTGCAGTAGTTGTCTCCATCTCATCTGAACCTGCACCTGCTTAGGATGTGCTCTGAATAATATTTCCGAGGAGGTGGAGCTTTACAGTAACACTAACACAAAGAAGTCTTCCAAAATATCCTGTCATCCATCCTACATCTTGTATTTGGAATTTAATGTTATAATAAGAAAACTTCCTGGAAAAGCACCAGCCTACCTTCAACTTGATATACTAGTCATTGCTAACATTTAAGTGGTAAAATGTTAATCTTTTTTGAGTGCTATGTACCAAAGGAAGATTACAGATACGATCTGACTGAATTCTGCTGTGCTTAGTCATTCTGTTAACTTTCTGGTTTGAACAACCTGCTTTAGAGCAATAAGCTCAGTTAACAACATATGAAGACATAACTGGATTAATGGTTATTCAGCTAGCATATAGCTAGACTTGAATTGTGTCACTTGCAAACTTGTTCTCATTTATCCTAAAGTCTGAAAAGGTGTCCCAGAAATACTGGTTGCAATTGTGATTTTCAGAACTAGCCTGTTGGTATACCCTAAAAACATGAACAGCAAGAATTGTAGAAAGATTTGTCAGTAACAGTTGTTTGAAAATGTCTTTTCTGTATTGTGGGCAGAGATCAGAAATACCTCCTCTGACTTCAACACAGTGTGTTACGGTGGGAAAAATAAGGACATGGGAAGTATATCCATCTCAATTGATCTAAACAGCATGAAAGTTGAGTAGCTATGTTTTCTGATCAGAACTGCATCGAAGTTCAAAGAGCCAGAGGGCTGGCTTAATTGCATTTTGATAGGTAATATTACATTCTTTGTATGACAGTGTAGTAGCATTATTTTAAAGAAAAATTATTTCAGTAAAGTTATGATCATTAGTGAGTATGTAACAGATCTCTTAAAACACCGGTGTATTATCATTTGAGAATCCCTAGTGCAAACCAGACAGCTTGGCTCTACGTGATCTTTATGTGTAGGGTACATGCAGTGGATGAAGGGTCTGCGCCTAGCTTCTGTCTGGATCTCCTGTATCCTTGGGAAAAGTATCACATAGCAAGCTAATTGAATGTTACGTTCCAAGCCAGGTGCTCTATGGAAAGGCTGGAAAGAGAAGGTGAGAGTCAGGCTGAAGGGCTTATGGCATTTTCATAGCTGTGGCAGAAATGGAAAATCAAATACTTTGTCCAAATCTTCTTTGTGATTTGGCAGCAGATGTGCTTATGTTAATCTTTTTCTTTGAGATTTTTAAATCCTTTAAAAAAAACAACCAAACAAAAAACAACCAGTAAATTCCCATAATGTTCCTTATTCACTGAATCAGTGACA
The DNA here is from genome assembly GCA_037305975.1 of Chrysolophus pictus. Taxonomy (NCBI): domain Eukaryota; kingdom Metazoa; phylum Chordata; class Aves; order Galliformes; family Phasianidae; genus Chrysolophus; species Chrysolophus pictus. The sequence continues at coordinate 151,647,739 of CM074576.1, forward strand.
GGGGAAAAAAAAATATATATATATATATATATATTTTCAGAGAACTCTCAAGTATCTGAATCACCAGTCCAGTTTTCCAGCAAGATAGTATCATTGCTGTGACTGCAAAAGGCAAAATCCTAGTCTGAAATGCAGGCAGTGACTTATTGTTTCTGGTGGCACAGTATATTAGTCCTTTTGTTTTGTACTGATGCACAGTCTGTACAGCTACTTCAGAACAGTGTCTGTTGCCTGCGCTTCTGGAGTAGTAAGCCTGTAGTGTTTGTATCAGCATCCAAATCCTTGAAGACCCAATGAAGCCTACCTACACTTGGGGAGTTTAACATTATTTCATTAGGCACTGCTAGATGTTTACAGCCTTGTGCTTATACTTTTTGGTGTGGAAAATGGTATAAATTGACATGTTGGCTAGCTTTGAGTAGTGACAAAAAACATTTGTGAAGATAACCAGTGTCACCTTGTTGGCTGCACAATATCAATCCATCCGTTTAATGCTGGAAACTGACAAAATTGAAAGACAGTAGAAATTCAAGACCTTTTCTGCAGGAGGAGATGTAGCTGGCAAACAGTCTGTTGGCGTAGTGCAGCTCAAGAGTTCTTTTGGCAGAATGCATTCACATTTGGCTGCTTCTGTTGGCAATATATTTCTTCATGGCTTCAGGTTGTATTGACAAAATATATGTAGCACTGTAAGAGGATCTCAGTAGCTGTGCCTGTAGTGCTCTGCAATGCTAGTCTTGAAGCCAAATGTGCTAACTATTCATTCTGCACTTGTTACGGCATCGTTAGAACTGAACGTGGGGACACATGGAAACAGCTGACTATCCAGCAGGAAAAATATTGGGTAGTGCTGGAGTTTTAAAGTTTATTCAAAAGTGTATTTACTCGGCTGTGTGGATAGGTTCTGTGCCTGGTTAATTAAGTAGTCTGTGCAGATAAGTTGGTTCCTTGACCTTCCTTAGGCAGCTGTTGTTGCTTGCTGTTGTAAGACTGCAATGGTAGAGTGTCGATTACCAGTTTAGGAAAAATGGCTTCTTTAGATCTATTTCTTTTCTGTTTACCATGTAAACTATTCCACATGGGAAGTCATACCCTCCAGATCCCAGTCAGTCCACAGAGTTGGGTCTGGTAGCTTAGGAGTCGTGGAGTAGCTTTGGGCATCCATGCTCTTATGGAGGGAGCTGGTTGCCCAGTAGTCTGGAAACAATGGAAACTCCAACAGCTACAACAAAAAGTCTCTGAGAGGAGTGAGTGTATGCCACAGGCTCACTGGGTGGGGTTCATCTTACCAAATGCAGACAATTCCTTTTCTGGTCTTCATTTATTGTGTATGGAAGAAAATAGGCATTTTTATGGCTTGGGTTTTTTTATTTTGCAGCACAATTTATCTTATCCCAATGTCACTAAAATAAAGCAGATGAATCACTCCCTAAATGCCTGTTTTCTCCATTGGTTTTAAAGAAGGCCTTAGATGACTCTTGCAGCTCTAAAAGTTGTTCTGCAACTGACTAACACTGGTTGTAATGGGTTGCCTTTTATTTTAATGGCTGTAGGCCAAGAGAAAACTTGCATTGCTTAGGGAAACTGGTTTAACTTTCCTAGCTTTTTGTCCCTGATTTTCTCAAGGGAGCTTGAAATGGTGCAGGAATGCATAGAATTGTGCTAGCTAAAGGTTATTTTTCCTAGTGATTAATAATTTTACAATAAAGAAGTGTTGTTCCAAAATGAAATGTCAAGTTCATCCATGCCTAAAGTCTTCAGCATTTTAACCTATACTCCTAGGTTGTGGTTTTTTTTTAGTTTTTCTTAGGAAAGTAGACTTTATGTGATCAGATATGCACAGTGGGTGTTTCTGGAAAAGATGCTGCTGGCTGATCATTCCTGCTTCCAGGATTTGAGCAGATACGGTGTGCCCTGGCTAACTTCCAAATTACTGGATTTTACTTCCTGGAGACATCTTGCATATTTACTTCTTTTTTCTTAGATAATTGCTGTAAGCTCTTCACTTTTTGTGGGGGTGTTTGGTTGTTGTTGTTTTTTTGTTGTTGTTTTTTTTTTGTACTTTTTATTTTTTATAAATGGAAGGCATCTGAGAATCAAGCTGCTGGGGCCTATTCTGTAGGTATGGGGTATAGGAAACCAAATAAATAGAATGGATGAGGTATGGGAGGTAGCTGTGGCAGAAAAGGAACAGATTCCACTTTTCTTTTTTCCCCATAAGATGTACCTGCCGAATTTATTTTCCTTGAGTTCTGTGTGACCACCCACAACACTGTACTCTGTGTTGTTCAGTGGGTTTCAGCATTTTACAACAAGTGTTACTCAGTTCCTCCTGTAGAAGCTGAGTGGATCAGGAAGAGAGGAACCTGTTGTCACAGAGCTTAGGAGAGAAAGGTGGTAAAGTACGGGGCTTTCTGTTACTCAACACAGTACTGCATAATTGAACTCTTAAAGCCATCAGCAGATTTGTTACAATTGTGGAACAGACATTTTGAGACTGTCAAAATTTAATTTTTATGTGTTTTTGTAGTTTCAGTTCACTGTATAATGTGTGCAGGACAACATTCTACCTACACATTTCCATTGCAATGACTGGATAGACTCCAGAAGAAACCTTCTATTGGAGAGTAATAGAGGCACAGAAGTTCCCTACAGGAGCCAGAGAGATTGTGGAGTGTCCTTTTCTGGAACTATTCAGACCCCACCTGGGTGCTTTCCTGTGTGACCTACTGTAGGGAACCTGCTTTAGCAGAAGGGTTTGGCTAGATGATCCCCAGAGGTTCCTTCCAGCCTCTATGATTCGGTGCTTTTTCCAAGCAGAAGTCAGCAAGAATTAGTGCTATGCAATAGGATGGAACATTTATGACCAAATAAAGCCTTTTCTTCCCTGATAATGTATTGAGTTATTGTGGCAGTACAGGGAAATCTCTACAAGCAGGTTGCGTAACAGACTTCCAAGGACATTTCTACGTGCATTTTGAAAGCAGTATCTGAGTATAGGCACCCTGATTTGAGCTCTCTTTTGTGAAAGTTACATCTTGTTTTGAGACTTAAACATTCAAACTGTATGTTTAGACATTAAATACGATACAGGATGCACCCAAGAATTTGTCATTGAGACAAATCCCTTGAACTCAGTAGCCAGTTTGAAGTCTCATTAGTACTTAGAATACTGGGTTTGATACATGCCCATCTGAAGTCTTCTATTCTGCCAGATAGAGAAGTTTTATTACTTCTGCTCAGTCTTTCTGATTTTCTTTATCAACAGTGTAGCATTGGATATACTCATGAAAATGTATTTTTGGTGAAGCAAGGCCTAGACTAAAGGGATATTTCATGAAAAACAGTAACACTGTTTCCTCACTCCTGTCAAGTCTTAATGCTTAGAAAATCCAGATTTGTATGAGCTAGTTAGCCTACCTTTTGTTAAATCAATACATTACAACCTGAACTCCTGGTTATTAAACAATCATTTCCTGTCTTTTCTATGCTACTTGCTTTTTCTTCTCAATTCTTTATGTGAACTCCCTGTTGAAATAGTTGAAATTGATTTAAAAACTATCTTTTAAAAATGTTTTCAATTTTATTTTTTCATTCCCCCGCCCCCAAAATAGAATGTTAGCATTTCAATGCAAAATGTGATGACAGTGTCAGTGGTGGCCAACTTTTGAGTCAGCTGAAAGACTTGGTGAAAGGATCAAGAAACAAAAGAGCCTCAAAGAGTTGCATTTTTGAAATGACTGTATTTACAGGAGTGTTATCTTTGTTTTCTCTTTCAGTCCCTGGCTTGAGCTGAATAACCAGCCACTGTAAATTGATACTGTCTTATCTGTATCAGAGGATTCTGTCTGGAGGTAAGAAATTTGAATAACAGTAGTATAACAGAGACCTCTTGTATATATTTGAACTCGGTGATCAGCTATTGCTTAACACCACTGCTTTCTGATGGTGAAGATCTGATGTCATTTTCCAAGTGACTTATGCAATCAGCAGTGCTGAGGGAACTGTAGCTGGCAGCAGACAGAAAAGATTTCTAACAATGAATCTTATGGATAAATAACTCTTCTGCAGTCTGCTGCTCTTTTGTAGCCCTTAAAATGAGTTAATAAGGAGGTGAATATCTGTCATTAATGTTATTGCCATCCTTACTTCTGCTTTTGAGTTACAGTTCAGACTGTGAAAATGGGAGAATGAATTTGGGAAGCAAAGTTGACAAGAATAATCATCAAATGTACTGACATAGTTTATGTTTTGTGATTATGTGAACCTGGAATTTCATGGAAGGAAGACCAGTTTTATGTAAGAAAGTCCAAGTTTCAATATGTATGACATAAAATAGGTAGTCTTGAACACTGAAATTAAATTTCAGTGAATCAATACCATTTACCCTAGTGGTTAGAAAAAGAAGACTGGGCTAAGTTTTGAGGTACATGCGTAGGACTGATGATTGCTGCAAAATGAATAAGCTGTTAACTACACAACTGTGGCACTTGCTGAATTTCCTGCCATTAGCAATATGCTTTCTAAAGTGATCTGACTATTACATTTGTTGCCTTGGAATAGTGAAGATACTTGTGTTCAGAAAGGAAGCACTAAATGAACATTATTGAAAAAGTATTAACCAAAAGTTTAATAGCTGCTTAAGGCACATGACTAATAGTGTAATTTGCAGGGATGACCTTATGAAATTGAAAAGTCTCTTGCTGACTTTTCTATTTAACCTTGTTCTCTGAACAGAGTTTTATCAGGTAACCAAAGAATTTTTGAGGATAACCCTAAGTAGTGTTGATAATCTCATGCTGAACTATCACAAATGAAATGAACTAAAACTATCCATGTTATGATAAATCATAAGATGCAAAAGATATTGTGTGCCATTAGTTTATGAGCCAGAACACTTGTAAATTGCTTTTCCAAGGGAAACCCATAGCAGCTTAATGGTAGTGGAGCAATTTTTCTTAGGTGTGGTACGCAATTTTACCACTTTATTTGGAGCTATCAGTCACTTGAATCCAAGAGTTAATGACATCTGTGACAGCAATATTTGGTAACTAACTATTTTCTTAAAGAAATTTAAGAGTTAAGACCCTGGATCATCTATGCTATAAACTCAGAGATGGAATATGGACGGAAGAGGTCCAGTACTCTATATGGGTGTTTGTTTCATCCAACTGAAAGTCTGTTATTTTCACTGAACAACACAGAAAGAATACGGAGTTAAGCTTCGGTCCCACTGTCCCCTGTAGCTGTGGATTTTTATTAAGATCTCACCTGTGATATATTTCTGGCCATGCTGAGCTTTCTTTTCTCCACAATTACACCCTGCTGTGGCTGTGGATTATTTGCTTTTGGTTTTTGATCTTATTTATTTATTTTGAGAACAAGAGGAAGTGGTACCTTTTTATTTAGGCCAGTGAACCTGAATAGGGATTTTCTCTGATTAGACTTAAAGCGCTACTTGAGGTTACTGGTGTAATAAGTAATGATACAGTCTAACAAAGTACCAGCCTACATTTATTTGCTGCACCACGTTTCTCATGTGTGACTGGAATCTGGAGGCAGAAGGCAGCTGGAGGTGATTTGACGTCAAACCATCAAAGCTGTCATTCTGGCCTTACTTGGCTGCAGAACTAATTGAGCAGACACTGTTTTTCTTGCTGTTAATTCACTGAAGCTGTGAACACTTGGAAATTCTGCAGAAGTTTGGAGGACCATTGTAAGCTAAAATTATGCTTCTGTTAGAATATATTACTTGCCACTGTTACCTCTCTGGTGGGGGTTGGAGCATGTGGGCAAAGGTGGGAGTTACCAGTTGTTAAGTTGTTTGGGTATTTCACTGTGTTTTCATTATAAACAGGAAAAGGTGAAGAATTAATAATACAAAATAAAGTCTCATGTTTGGAAGCTGTGTTCTGCAGGCAGAGCTCTGTTGACTTAACCAGATGAAATTCCTGTGGAAAGCCTTCTCTTTTGCCAGTCGAGTAAGTCTAATAGCATTTCAAGCTAAAACAAACTTTGAAGGATTTGTAATAACAACTTCCTATGGTACGACAGAGACAACAACGTGTCCGTGACTTGAAACTAGTCATCTGACAGTGCCAGTTTGTCTCTGACCTACTTTCTGCTTGCACTTTGTAAGGAACCATGAGAAGCAAAATTGAGGATGAGGGAAGATGGGAAAGTTGGAGGGGCAGACAGGACAGGCAGAATGTTGGGTGGCTTTCACTTGCCTTGAATCTCATAATTTTTAACCAAGGGAAAACAAGAGTTGATGGGAATGATGAAAGAATTCTGCTTTCTGATGAAATAGAAGCCCAGAAGAATGATTTCTTTCTCCTTGCTATCAACAGGGGCTAATGTAGGGACTGCAATGTCTGAATACTTGCTGCAAAAATCTCACTGCTTTCTACCTAAGATGCTTGGAAAAAAAATTCTGTCTTCTCAGAATAGCCTGTGTCTCAGATGTTCCTGTTCCCCTTGCCAAATGCTGCTGTACCTAGAACCAGGATGGCAGAATGTGTTAGCATACTGGTTACCCCAGTGAGCAGCTGGTTCACAAGGTGGGTTCTGTTTGTCTGTCACGTGGTGAGGTGGAGCAGCTAAAGCATACAGTGCCGTACTGGTCTATGCTGCTGAGTCTTGCCTTTTTGGTGTCATTGATTCTGTAGCTGAAGCTTGAATGCATGTGATGTGAACTAGTAAGCTACAGTCTACAGCTGGCAGCTGGAACAGAATCTTACAACGCGTGGATTTGGAACATATGGGATCTAACAGGAGCTGATCACTGGATTCTTGAAATCCCTGCTTTTCTTACTGTGGAAGAAATGTCTATTCTACTCAATCAGGAAATCCTGGGCAGTTGATTTTTCTACTGAAAACTCAAGCCATTTTTACTTATTCGTGCCCATTTCCTGTGCTTTGCAATTACTTATGAGAAATACCCATGGCTACTTTTTAACTTGCTGCAAAAACTATTAAAAAATCTTACTGAGGCTGGGAAGTTTACTATTAATACTAAAGCAGCTTGGTTTACAGCTCTACCAACACAATGTACATCCTGATCTGCCCTGACTTCTGACATTCAGGAAAATGATTAACTTGTGAACTTGTATGGTTTTCCTCATGAATGAATTCTGCAAGAGATACATGTGTAAGTACAGCTTCAGTGCGTAGTCAAGGCAAATACACAGACCTTTGAAAGCACCACTGTGTTCTCCAAAACATGTATAGGTTAGATAAATAAAATAATGAAAAATAATGAAGTCATTGAGAGCACTCGGATTTGGCGCAGAACGTGACCCCCCGGTTATGAAATAATTAGGCAATAAGACACAGTGACCATTTGAACATGTTAATTAGTACACTCAGCAGTGCTGATGTGATGACTGACCTCCTGATCAATGTACCCAAGCTAAAAGCGTGAGCTGTGCCTGTCATCAAAGGCACAGAAGATCTAGAGCTGGAATAGCTCATGTTCTCTCTGAGTTTCACAGAGGAAATGTGGAGGCACTGAGGTTCTCAGCAGCTGTTCCTGTAACAATATAAAGCTTGGCTTACTGCAAGTCAAGTTTTAACAGGCATTGTTTTTTTTCAAAGCATATTCTTTCTTTGTTATTTCTATTGCCGTTGTACCTTTTGCATATGAGGGGTGGTAACCACAGCTTTGCTAGTTTTCATTGCTTGGACTATGAAGTGCTTGATAATGTGACAGCTGTCATGAAATCTTAAAAAGCCTGAACTTGAGCCTAGGCCATAGGAAGTCTAAAGAGAGAAGAAGTGCAGTAGGACATAGCAAACTGAGCAAAAACCTAAAAGCTGAAATAATCTGAGGCCATTAACATTTAATGGTTTTTGTAAAGCCTTTCTATAATTAGTTGTTTCTCTTAGACTAGCCTACAGCTGTTACACTGGGTTGATGTGCTAATTAGCAGTCTTGGGAGCCAAAGAATGTCTGGGTGTGGGGATAAGTGCTTCCTTCAGTGACTAGAGGTTCTCCAGGCCTGACTGCACTGCATGGGTGAAGTATTTAAGGAAACAAGCACTGTGGTATTCTGCATTGTATCTTTATTGTACCTTCAGGTCTCAGGCCCCCAACACAGGAAAGATGTGGAGCTTTTGGAGAGGGTCCAGAGAAGGGCCACAAAGATGATCAGAGGGCTGGAGTACCTCCCCTATAAAGACAGGTTGAGGGAGCTGGGTTTGTTCAGCCTGGAAAAGGAAAGGCTGCAAGGAGACTTCACTGCAGCCTTCCAGTATTTAAAAAGGGATTATAAACAGGAAGGGAATCAACTTCTTTTTTTTTTTTTTTTTTTACCAGGATAGATAGTGATAGGACAAGGTGGAATGGTTTTAAGCTCATGGAGGGAAGGTTTAGATTAGATGTCAGGAGGAAGCTGTTCATAGAGAGAGTGGTGAGGTGCTGGAACAGACTGCCCAGAGAGGTTGTGGATGCCCTATCCCTGGAGGTGTTCAAGGCCCGGTTGGGTGGGGGCCCTGGGCAACCTGGTCTAGTACCAGATCTGGAGGTTGGTGGCCCTGCCTGTGGCAAGAAGGTTGGAACTTGATGATCCTTGGGGTCCCTTCCAACCAAAGCCGTTCTATGATTCTGATTTATTATATGGGTCAAGATGAGTTGCTTTCATTAGGTGTCATCTTTTTGTATTCTTGATCAGTTCAGGCTTGACTGACGTGAATCATAGACTAAAGCTTTCTATCCTGGTTGTGCTTTTTTATGTGGCTAATGCTACCTCAGACAGCTGATGGTAATACTGACACTTCTGCAGTGAGAAAGAGGACAGGGACAGATGGGTTGATTCTGCTTCATTTGCACCTATCTGCTATGCAAAGACATTTAAATGATACCTTCCATCCTTTTTCATGACATTAACTCTGCAATGAAGATGTGGAATCTCTACCATGAGTAAGGAAGAAAATGTCTCCAAGGCTGTCCTACTTGAGCTTGAGTTAACAAATACACACTACAAGGATCTGATATTGTTTCTGCATTTTTCCAAAGTGGAACTGTGGCACTCTATACTCACACTTTGATGGCTGATAAAATGAACAAAGTATAAGAAACTGATGCATTATATTGCTAACAATCTTTTGGCCCTGGTCTTGTACAGGAAAGACTTTTTTTTTTTTTCCATTTGTATTCAATTTGTTATGCCTTGAGTTCGTCCTAGTGCCTCAAGTCAATCCAGTAAACTCCTACTTGACAATATTGGTGGTTTCTGAACTAGCAGGATTGTGCTAAAAGCATGTGGTCATTCACTTAGAGGCAACCTCTGCAGTAGTAATGGGCAGTCTCTCCAGGCAGGAATGGAAGCAGGGAGAGCCAAGATATGACATTTCTGAGTGTTGGTCTTTCCACTGACTGGTAATGTGTGAGGGATACCTGGCAAAATCGCAATAGGGAGGGCTTATAAACTCTTTTCATTTATCATATTCCTCCTTTCTTATGTAAGATTGAATAAGAAGGACCCAGGTTCTGACTCTGCCCTGCTTTTCTCTTGGTGGGTGGAAAGCAATCAGTAGTAGCTGCTTAAATGGACCATTTTTCTCTAACGTCATCTCATAAACCAGTCCAACTCAAACCACAAAAGGAAACAAAGAGATGCTACCTGAAAAAAGTGACCGATGTTGACTTCTATACATATGATATCTATACAGATATTTCCCTGTGTTTGCTCATTCATAAGAATGCTATTCCACAGCCATGGAAATCTCATGCAATACTCCAAATGTGTTAACTAAGCAGGCAGTAGTTTGCCAGCTGAGCCTGATGTCCCATGCCAATCAAAAGGAGTTGGCTGCTAACCTGTCATTCGCAATGTTCCTTAGCAATAGTACTGAAGGTCATCATTTTGTGCAAACATGAGTGTTGGCAGAAAGACAAAATAATACAGAGAGTTGGCCTTGTCAGACTGAGATGAGCTTTTGCAAAAAGCCTTTTTTTAAGATTTATCTAATGTATATGGTCTGTCATCAGTGGGATATTCTAAATGAACATTTTGATGAGGGTCTGGAAGAAAATGATCTGTAGTGGGCTTTTTAAATGTATCATGGAGCCCATAGGGAGCCAACTGTGTGTGAATGTCCAGAAACTGTAGCCAAGGTTTAGTTGGCCTAATCTAAGAAAAAGATGCATTAGGTCAAACACTAGTGTTGCAGCACTGTAGAGGAAATATGAAGGCTTAATGCAAGATGCTTTATGCATGGTAGCTGTTTTTGTTTTTTTTTAATAGAATTTAAAACAATTCAAAAATTTCCAATAAATATTGTAAGAAAATGCAGCACAATTGACAAAAAAAATCATTTCTTCACAGTAATAGGAGAATTTCAAGGCATATGATGAGGCTTAACTTTAGAATCCAGTACTTCATGATGGTCTTGATTTAGAAACTGGTTTTCAGCCATACAGAATGCTTGCTGACTGTGACATAATACGATGACATAAATTGTCCCTTCACACTTGGCTCCTGTTGCTACAGATGCACCTTGTTCATCTTGACAGTGAGTGGATGAATGTGCACCTGGAGAAATGATTCACTGAATAAATTCTTTCATGCTTAAGCTCTTTCATCGTATAGATTCTCCACTGGCTTTTATGTCAGTAAGTTAAGTCACATGATGATAACAGGCTTAAAGCTTGGGTACTTCACAACTGACATGTTTAAATGGGCTGCATGTAATGGTGGTGGCCATGGAAGGAGCAGCAAAAAGCCCGTCAGTAAACAAACTTTATTAATAGAAATCTTATCACAAATGTCAACATATAAAAGCAAATGTGACTTTAAAATGTGTGTGTGCTAATTTGCAAGGATTAAGTAAAACTTTTTATAGTTCAAACTGCATCAAATTTTGAGGAGGAGCAACAGCTAATAATGTTGCTTAGTTGTCATTTCCAACTATTTAAAATATGTTTCTGAAACAAAATGATTTACATGCTTGTTGCACAGACTGACTTTGATTCATGAATGGCACATGCAACCACTGCAGAACTGTCTGCATGCGCCATGATGATTTCAGGTCTCCTCTAAATATGTGGCACTCCCACTGATGCCATTGGCAGTTCTGTATGTGCAGAACAAGGTTGGACTGGTTGGGCAGTGAGCTATGTGGGAGACTTGCTGCAGTCTTCTTTGATTCTGAGCTGGACATTTAACCATGGAGCCTTCATTGGCTTGTGTCAAAGAGGGTTATGTGCTGAGTTCAGCAGGCCTCTGTGTTTGTGCCTGTGCTGTGCCTGAGTGGGCTGGGCTACTGAGAAACATGAAGCTGGATTGACCCCTCACCTACTTCTCTGAAGGCACTAGATAGCTCTTTGCTAAGCCTGCGTGCATCTCTTACGCTGCCTAAAAACTCAGTCGTCTGCTTTTGCAGAGGGTTATATCTGAACTTGCTTGGGAAGTGCTTAGCAGCTGTACTGCAAGAAGAGCAGATGGGATATATGTTGATGGCCAGCATGATCCACCATGCCCATATGGTCTGTACATGTGTACACCTGGACTTTTGTTAAAGGGCATGTAGATGTGAGTTTTCTTTATCCAGTTTTTCCCATGTCTACCTCATATATGTATCTGAGTTTGAAAGTTAAACTAAAGCACAGTTTTGAGGTCAAAATATTGAGTGGGTGTAATGTTTATACTGCTATTCCCCATCTTCAAAAATGGATGAAATAGGACATTGCTGTTACTCAACTCTTAATGTCAGTACCACTGCATATTAAAATGAAAGACTGAAGTATTCGATTACTACGGGGGTCATAAAAGTATCATATATGATTGTATTGTAGTTTTGCTTCTTGTTTCTATAGCAACATTCAGCCAAGAATCTCAAGGCTCTTTACAAGAATCCATGAATTAAACCTATGAAGTAAGAGATGCTGATCATCCTTGTATACAAGTAAAGAAATGCAGAGTTTAAACTACTTGATCAAGGTCACAACAAAATCTGTATCCAAGCCAGAAATAAATGCCCTGTGTCATCTGTGGTTTAGCCACCAGGCTGGTTTTCTCTATTGAAAAAGCTGCACAGAACTGAGAGGAAAACCTTGTACACAGTCTGACTGCTTCATTCAGAATGTACATTCCAGCACAGATTGCCTCACTGAAGTGACCTTATATTTTTTATCTCTCTGTCCATCTAAACTTTGCCCTTGTGGAAACATTACTATCTTCAGTTAAAGCAGGAATAATGTGATTTTTGATAAGTTTTTTTTGTGAATTTCTGACAAAGCAAAACTGAAGCTGGTTCTAAAAAAGTATGACCACCTTAGGGTGTACGGCGGCTAACCCTCCAACGTCATTTCAATAAACAGATCCAATACGTTCCTGGTTCATTTCATTGAGTGCATAAACCAAAGAAAACAAATGTATTTATGGGAAGAACAACTAGGAATTTTCTCTGGAGTTGCCACAAAGGTAATTCATTGCGTGGTGAATACTATTACTATTTTATTTAGGCCACAAGAAGAGACTGTAGACTCTTTAATTTTTTTGGTATCTAGTCTCTGTTCTTTCTTCTGTACTTCATGTTTGTAAGCACCAGAATATTGTGAGTGGAATATTAGAGTAGCAAAGGCACACCTTTTCAACTCTATCATCCCACTGGGTGAATTTTCTAGAGTGAATGAATAGAAAGAATGCTCTACTAGACCAAATACTCTCAACAGTAGTCTGAGTTAGTATAAAATGCTTTCTTGTTTCCTGACCCACTAGGAACATTGATGTTTTGACCTAAGGCATGCTTCTTTTCTTTCTTCTATGTACTATAACTTAGACTTAAGACATGGATATTGGTCTGATTTTTTTTTTTTTTTAAGCTATATCCTTGCAGTCATACTCCTTTTTTTTTTCTTTTTTTCTTTTTTTTCCCTCTATCTGGCGGCAACTGAGAGTTTACAGTAGGAGGAAAGGTTTGCTGCTGCTTTCTCAAGATCATTGGTTGTGGCTGTGTTACGGTTCTGCTGAAGTACAAGTCATTTGGATGAATGGCAGTAATTTAATGAGGGAAAGTCTTGTGAGAGCTGAGGATCGTGCTTACAATGTTTTCAAATCTGATCAAAAAGTTCACAGAAATGCCCAGCAGAAAAGAGTTTTGTTGGACCAAATTTATTGCTTACAAGACAAAGGTGGGATGAGATAAGGACAGGAATGGGGAGAATCAGCAGTACTGCCCTTAAAGGTAGGCACTTCTGGAACTATATAGTTCTGTATAGCCCAGAAATTTTCTCAAGTTTTGAGAAGACCCACTTAAATGAGCATTAAAATCAGCGAAGCACTGGAAGGATAAAATGTAAGTGTCATGTAAGGTCTGATAATTGATCTGCATTTTGGTCACTGTGTTGAGTGACATCTTTACCTCAGCTGCTGCCTCTCCTTTTGAGCTTGGCTGGCAGAGATGGAGGTGACTGAAGATCTTGTTGATGTTAGTGTGTAGTGTTACTTCCCAAACTGTTTGTTTGTACTAGCCTTTATGTGATAATTTTTAAGCAGTCAGACTTGCTTGAGAATTTTGATGTAGCCAAACCACTCAGTTTTAGCATGCTCAGCTTGCCTTACAAAGGATCATTTGAAAGTACACTATCTCTGTTAGGTGGATACTGCGCCATACTTATCAGCTGATTTAGTGTAGCAGTGGATCTGGGCATATTTATATTTTGCAGCCCAAATAATAAGTGATGAGAGAAATGTAGTAATAGAACTTAGATGAAGCTTTGACTTGCTGCTTGCCAATCTCAGGTCATTACTTTTGTCCTTTTTTAAAAAATTATGGGTTGGGGAAATAAAAATTTAAGTGGGAGTACTTCAAATAAATGAAATTACTGTTTTGGTATTAAAAGAATATAGTGATCTTTAAATGCATTGGACTTTTTTTTATAGAGAAGTTAGCTTCTTTATTTCCATGGATTAGAGATGCCACAATCCATTGTAAAGAGATCTAAAGGGAATCTCGCCTTTAGGTCTCTTACTTGCTGTTCTACTGCTTATGAAGGAAGAAAATCCTTTCTGCCATGGAGCTCAGTGGAAGATGGACAACTCAGGAATGTTAAGTGGAGGCATTTGTTTCTGCTGAACTTGCTGTGTCCACGATCCATAGAGTGATTGGTTTCACCCTGGGAATGGAATTTTCCAGTATTTCTTAAACTAACCTGAAATTTCTCCTAACATTGGGCAAGATTTAATGGTGAAATAAAAAGAATCAAAGGAGCTCTTAGTTGCATTTGGAAACAAACAAATGCATGACAAAGGCAGGACGCTAACAGTTAACTACACGTCAGTGTCAAGTTATGATCTGTGTCTAGCCGGTCCACAGTTTCTAAGTCTAGTGGAGAAGGAGGTTTCACACAATGTACAGCTGGTGTCCTGGTAGCTGGTCTTTGAGGCATTCTCCTAAACATCAGCTGAGTACCCAACCAAACTCAGCTGGAAGAAACTTCCCTTTCTGAACTAATATAGTCACAGAAGATCCTACTCAAGATAAACGCTCCCATTATTTTTCTGAAGTTTTGATGATCAACCTAATCACAGTAGTAAACTTGGCTCATTTTTCATAATAGCAAGGTATCACAGCATAATGTTCTGTCAGTCTCTTTTCTCAGATGAGAAGTGATCAAATGTGAGGAAGTGGTCTCAAGCTGTGCCAGGGGACGTTTAGACTGGACATTGTGAAGAACTTCTTCACAGAGAGGGTGATCAAGCATTGGAATGAGTTTCCCAGGGATGTGGTATTTAAGAGAAATGGTTTAGCAATGAGATGGTTGGACTTGATGATCCTGAAGGTGTTTTCCAACCTTAATAATTCTATGATTCTGTGATAGTTGAAAGTTTTTTTCTGAGATGTATCCCTGAAGTCAAATATTTCTCAAGCAAATGAAGGGGCTGGCTCATTGCCAAATTGAGTCCTTTCTTGCTGCTCAGATTTGCCTTTTTCTGGGATGATTTATGAAACAGTCTGAATTATCACAGCTTCTTTAGTGCAAAACTTTTATACTGTATCTGTAGAGAGTAGTTGTGAAACTTTAGTGATAATAAGGAGTACAAGCTTACCTCAACGTTATCTAGAAACTACACCTTGAAATTAGAAAGACAAACTTGAGAACTGTGATTTTGGAATATATCACAATCTTAGCTGCTCATCAATTGAAATGTTATTTTTTCACAGAGCAGAGTGTGCAGCGGATTAATATAAACTTACTACAAGATAAATGCACCAGATTCTTATCTTCCTCAGGCTGGTAACACCTCCATACTTAGTCTTCACTTAAATGAACGTGGTAGACTTGCCTGAAGCAAAATACTGCTCAGGCTACATGTGGCCTTTAGAGAGAAACAAGCTGAAGAAATTCTACACTCAGGCTGTCATTCACTCAGTTGTTGACACAACTGTTAGGGGATTGTGAACTGAGTCAGGGAACCAGATAAGGTTAAAAATAATGCAAACAGAAAAGCAGGCAGGAGGAGGCACCACTTCACTCATGGGGAAGGGGGAGGTCTTGCACTTCTTCCCTAGTCTGAGCTGTGCTTTGCTCATTCTTTGGACAATGGCTTCAGTTTTTGTCAGACCCCTCTGAGAGCTGATATATCCCCATGCACAGTACAGCAGAAAACTATCTAACCCTATCTCTCCCCTCTGCCATTTTGACACAGTAAAATAGCTCAAGGTAGAGTTTGGTGAGCTAGTAGGAGATAAACAGCAGAAGCGTGACCTCCTACTTGTAGCTTCAGGGACATATTAGTTTTGCTTAGTGCAGCTCTGGGAACCCTATGCAAATAGCTGTGTCACTGGGTGGGAGAGATCTTCAGTGCTGAGCAAAACAAGTGACTGTCAGAATGGGTAGAGAAAAATTCCACTGCCAAAATTCACTGTATCATGAAACTGAGATGTGACAATGAGACAGAAAAGCATTTTTCTTTATGTATTGAATGAAGGCATTATACTTAATAAGATCAATGTGCAAGGTGCTGTTTAAAACCAAGGCAGTGTGCTAAAATGGTATGGTTTTGTGGGAATTTCAGATTTTCATCTTACATCAGGTCTGATCAGCCACTGACATTCATGGAGAGGTCTATACCAGTTTGCCTAGGTGGACTTGAAACTGTGCTCTGGTCATACTGATGGCTCAAGTTCTTTATTCCTTAGTTGGTTAAAAGCATCAGTCATCTTACTGTTAATTAATCTTCTGTAGCCCAGCAGATAATGTTGCTCCATGGTGGTTGATCAGGTTCTCTTTTCTTTTGAACTGATAGGATTCTGATATAATTTAATTTAATTAAATATAGGGGGGCAAAAATGTGCTGTGCTGATGAGATTTTAAAAGTTATCCAAGTAAAACAAACTTGAGATGACACATCCTTGGAAAGATTCGAAGTGAAAACTGTCCTGGATGGGCATATCCAGTGAACAAAATTACCCAGGGCAAGGCTTGTCAGTTACTGCCAACTGAGAAGAGGTAGTTTGTAAAACATAGACTGAACTCTGCTGTAGGAAGGAAATGATGCCAGTGCATTCCGTGAGAGACTGAGCACGTGATGAGGTTGAGGACACCCTCAAAGATGTGCTCCTTGGTGAAGCTACAATGGGTCACTGAGGACAGATGAATTTAAAAAGTCATAATTAATACTTGGTGTCTGTGATGTGTCCCGCAGCAATGGAACATTCAAATACTTTGCAATGCTATCGTTGTTAATTATAGGTCCCTTCAATCATTAACATCTGATAGATCATTGAACCCACATCTCCTGGCAATTTCAAGGTATCTTGTTTACCTCAGTATTTTCCATCTAGTCTAATTTAAAACTTCCAGTTAACACAACAGTTGGGACCAGCAGCATGCTAATTACTGAACTTCCTGTAGTGTCAGAGGAGAGAAACCAATACTTCTTGAGAGGACTTGAAATTTTAGTGAGCTGATTATGGATGTGTGCAGCCTCCCCATTTTCTGCCTCAAGTCTACCCATCTTGTGCTCTTCTGTAATGATTTAAATACAGTTCTGTAGCACAGCCAAAGAAGTAGCCCAGATTAAGTCTTTCTCACAAAGGAAGTGAAAATGCAGCCTCAACTTGGAAGTTATATAATTTTTAAACTCACTGTAGTTTATTAGGCACCAAAGGGACTTTTCTACTAAACAGTGCTATTCTATTAGCTCTACCAAGCGGCAAAACAAGGTCTTAAGTAGTACATGAGCTGCCATTTTGCAAATAGCACCACTATACCCAAACCCCTCAAATCTGTAGATGTGCCACAAAACAATCCAAACTCCCTGGCAACAGAGCTGGGAGGTTTTACCTTAAATTTCTTTTTTTCTCCAAAGAAGATGACAAACAGCTTTAAGTTTATGGATACTCTTGTGCTGCTGCATGCTACAGTTCTGCTGGCTGCAATGTTTTCGTTACCTTTTTGTTTAACTGAGGAAGCATGTAAAGCTTGGTTAGTAAAATTTTGCTTAAAATTTCACTTAATAGAACATTACTTCATTGCAAGTACTCATTTTGGAATAGATACAACCAAGACATACGTGGTATGTATTACTCCTTGCTATGCTGAGATGTTATTACTGTCTGCAAAAATCTATAACAACTAGCAGCGGAACTTTCTCCCTTTCTCTTTCAGATGTTATGTAAAAGAAAATGATGACTTGTTATATGAGGCACATTATGGGAAGAATTCAGCTGTGCTGTGAGGCTTCTTCTCCTTCCATTCCCAATGCACACTTTGGCCATTATACTGTATTTACTTGGCGTATAACCAGTTCACTGGAATTAGATTGCATTTACTGTGGTATTTGGGAAGGCTGCCAGTTTGTGAAGGTAAGTACATTATCCTAAGTTTTTCTATATGTGGTATTTGTAAGTTATGAATGTAATGTTCCTCTTGGTGTCTAGAAAGTTGTCATTGGTTGGGCAGCATTCCAGAAAAGGTCTGATGGGAGGAGGGTGCCATCTGAGTTTGTCACAGAACTCATCAAGGTGGTTCCCATTTTAAGACTGGGTGGCGATGCTACCTTTGTATCTTAGGAATGACATAAGTATAGTGGTATCTCTAAAGTTCCTTCTTCAAGATAACTTTAAGGTATCTTGTTGTCCTGAGATGTGTCTGCGGACTGAAGATGTTTATTTCAGATGCACTTGCTTATGCTGATGATTAAATGACTGGCATCTATTAAACATTTGAGTGAAAAGTTAGTTATTTTTATTTTTCTAAGGGTTAAGGGAGCTGTGATGATATTGTCTATCAGATGTTGGCATATAGGCTGCTATCATTATGTTAGCGAGTCGGAAAGATTAGACAACATGAATATAAGTTTATCTACCTGTAAGAATTATAAGTATTTGAAAAGTGAACACTAATTTGAAACCTATGTTCTGAAGATAGATGTTTAAAAAAATTATATTCTTAAACAGTAATATATTGCATCTACTTTTGCTGTTTGTTTGCTTTGGTGAAGGGGTTGGAGGTTCATAGAAAGGAAGTTTAATTACAGAAGTACTTGGAACGTATGTTTTGTTAACATTTTGCAAGGGTTTTATTTTGCATTGACCAAAGTACAAGTTCTTGTTGATAATACATAATTTTTCCAGCTGCTTCCTACATGTTAACAAAGATATTTCTTTTACCAACATATCACTTGGATTATTATATGCCTTAAACCAAATGTAAGATCTAATTTACTTAGAGAATTACAGATCTTGGAGATACTTAAGTACAAAACCTCTTCAAGTATTTAGCTGTGAAGCTGTCCATTTGCCTATTGGAAAGTCAACAATAGCCACCACAGGACTGTATTAAAATAATCAAAATCTCCTCTTTAGACATACTGAGTCTCATAAACAAGCGGATTATGTATCTTGAAAAATGTCATTAGTGTTTATTCTTAATGTGATTCTTAGATACTGAAAACACTGAGCATATTGTCTGTTGTGCATAAACATTTTTGCAATTAGAACTACAAACCAAGGACAAGTAATGATCTTAACACGGACTACTCAATTATTTCCACATCATTCCATGAAAACTTATCTGAATAAGCTAAAACAATGTATTTTTCATGTTACAAGAGATTCCCTGAGTATTTGAAAGATCTGTTGATAAGGATTTGGCAACCTGAGCTGGCACCCACATGTAGGCACAGCAGTGAGCCAGCAGCAGCCCGGAACCTCTCTGAAGGCACTTGAGCTTTGTCTCTTGAAAATCTGCACTGAAGTTACTGTCCATGTGTGTATGGAAGAGTGACAGTGATCTTAGCATTAGACTCAGTCACTTTCAGTCTATAGGACTGTCTCTGCCCAGGAGTTCTGTGCTTGTAAGGAGTCAGAAACACGAGACCAGGCTCAAGCTGGTCCACTGAAGCGTAGTGATCACAGACCCCCTATTTGTACCAACTAGCACAAGGTAATTGACTAAATTTAGCAGGTAGTGAATCACATTATTTTACTAAAGGCTAAGATTTTATTGGTTTTGTTGGCTTAGCTGATAAACTCTTGAATGTTGTGTTTGAGCCTTTATTAATCCAGCTAAACTGGATTGCTCATCACAAGATCACTCTGAAAGATAATCTCCCCAAGCCTTGAACAGTAATGGATCAAGTAACTTCTGTCTCACCCCAGCATCACAACTCATCATCGGAAACAATCATCCCACAAAACACGTGTCACTAAGGGAACCAAATTATGTCGGAACAATAAATGCAAAACTCATGCATACATTTCTACAGCCACCACAGTAAAGGCTCCCTTCTTTGAACAGTGATGTCTCTTGTCTTTTGTCACACTCTGTGCTGTCCTATCTTCATTCCTTTAGCTGTATTCCCCAGCTGATCTGCTTGCTCCTATTATTTTTTACTGTGATATTACAAAATAGATTGACTTAACTGGTAGGAATTCAGAGACTTTTGCCAAAGAGCATTGCATTAAGTCTATAACTTGTTTTGGATCCGTAGAAAGATTTGTCTGCTTTTCTTGAGAGCGGAACTCACCCTAATGAAAGATCTCATCTTGTCCCACAACATTTCCTTCCCAGCAGAAATGACATCTTCCTTACTTTACTTGATTTGGATTAAGAAAACTAAGAAAAGTAGTTACAGATACTCACTTTTCATGACAGCCCCACAACAACTGTATTGGTACCACTGAGGGTATGGGAACTGCAGTGCAGGATAACAGTTGGTAGTGAGAGAAAGGATGAGGACTTCTTAAGGCAACTGTTCCCTTTCATCCACTTACACCTCTCAGTAGTACTTGGGCAGATACACTGGCACCTAACTCCTTTAAATACACATGCTTTAATTTTATTGTCAGGGCACATCTGCAGAGGTCAGTGCTCAAATTGCTTTGTATTGTCATATATTTGAGGACATTTCCACAAAACAGAAAAAAAAAGAAAAAACAAGGAAAGTTGGCATTTTTTTTTTTTCACTTTATAAGTTAAGCGTGATAAGTTATGGTTTTTGGAAGGAATTGTCCACTTTTTAATGATTTTAACAGAAAGTCTGCCAATCTAGAGATGAAATAAGATACTTTTTTTTTTTTTTTTTTGCCCATGTATAATGTGCTGAGTGAACCTAACAGGAATTTTTTGTTTATTTAGTGGTTTTGTTTTTCTTTTAAGTAACTCAAAATCAGCAACTTCCCCAATTCTATAAACACAAGGGCTACAGACATGGGAGTATTGAAGAAATACAGTTCCGTAGTTTCATAAGATGAGCAAATGGTTTGGTCTTCCCTGTTGATATGTTCTAATCTCCTTCATGCAGCTCTTGTTTTGTTTGTTTTTGATAGTATGAACATGAGTTCATGCTAATACATTCTTTTAAAATATATTTCACCCCATTGTGTCTGATGTCCTTTTGATGATAGCTTTCTGTGCAAAGAATGGGAATGACCATCTGGAGAGTATTCTCATTCCCAGCATGTGCTTGGGAAAATAGAGGCAGACTGTGACTTCCTTTGCTTCATGTGTGTAAAAACTCAGAATCGAACCTACTTACCCCTATTATTTGCCTACAGCTTTACATCAAGAAAGCTCAGAAAAGGTTTTGATGGCTGAAAAACCAGCAAAGTGGTGTTTATACAGAACAGAATGAGCTTTGAAGAAGGATAGAAAATGTTTTTGCTCATAGCATTTAAAATTCTGGTTTGTAACACTTGTATTTGATTAACTTCACCCTCAATTATATAGCTCTGGCAAAGCTTGCAATCCTTAATTCTGAGACTATAAAGAAGAATTTCAGCAAAAATATGGAATGTCAGAGTTGACATTCTGGAACGATGTAAAAGAAAGGATAAACAAACAAAACCTGCTCCCATGTTTTGCGAAGGAATGTTTTGTATTGTTATCAAGGGGAATGGCATGAAATAGCATGAAAGAGTAAGCAGTATGAATTTCTGAATACTGTGTTTTTTGTTTTTCCTGTTGGATAATTTGTGTGCGTGAATAAAAGAGTGAAGAGGGTGTCTCTTGAAGGAAAATTAAATGCCATATTTTAAGAAGAGAGTTAATCAGTAAAACATCTATATGTGATGCAGTCTAACCTAAAGGCTGTTGGTACTCAGTTAAGGTGAACACAGTCTCACAGGCCTCTCTATGCATAGTGAACTCTACTATCAGTGCATTATTTCAAAATGTGATTAAATATTACCAAGACACTGCTCTGCACTGCCCTCAGAAGAGTTCTTTGCTTCAACCAGATACTGTTGCCAGATAGTTCAAAGAATATATCTGCTTTTCTGCTTTCAAAGAATGATAATTCTGCTGGAGCTTTTGGAAAGAACTAAGGCCACTACTGAAAAAGATTCAGATGTTGCTTTTATTAAAATTGCCCATATCTCAGCTTGCCTATACATGATATCAAGACTTCATGTTGAACTACAAAAAAATTACAGGGCGGATTCTCAAAAGCATTTAAAAAATTTGGACGCTTAAATCCTACTTCCAAAATTGAGTTGAAAGAGGGATTTGTACAATGAATTATTGATATCCAGAAGTGAGGTATGTCTGAGTTCAAGGCAGAGAAATGAGTACTTTTTAGGCTATTTTGTTTCATCCTAAAGGTGATGTGCAAAATAAAATATGTCAGGTTTGTCTTCCTGTCCATGGAGTGCGATGGGAATTTTAGCTGACTGTCTCAGGTGCTTTTTTCAGGAACATAATCCAGCATGGTGATTTGTACTCATGGTCATGCAGGCCTTTGTTTAGGTCTTAGTTTTGCCTATGACAATCAATCGTCTTTTGGCATCTCTTAAAGCCTAGATATGTCTAGAAGGAAACATTATGCAAAAGACATAGACAGTTTGTAAATTCTACAGCCTGTAGGTGCAGACCTAATTCTTGCTGGAAGTGTAAAGGACGGGGTTCTCAGTTACTTTCAGAATGTTTACTTCCAGTGCTGTTGGAAAAGACACTGCTTCACATAGTAAAACAGCTCTTCAGTTCTGTGAAATAAAGGTCTTCATTACACTGACAGCTGAGATTTACGTTACATGTTTCTGGGCCATCTTTTCACATCTGCTGCTGAACCCTTAAGACAAAAAAAAAAAAAAAAAAGGTCAAGAAGGGAAGAATTCAATTCTGCCTTCAGGACTCATCTCCATTTTTTTTCCATCAGATGGAAAAGGTTAGAGGTTTTTTTTTTTTTTTTTTTCCCCCCCACCAATGGAGATAAGATGACCATAAGTATTTCTGAAAATAGAAAATGTAATACAAATCATAAATGTAAATCAAAAAAAGATCTCGATCTTCTTTATCTTGCAGATGAAACCGCAAATTTACAATCCCTGTTGAAAGTGGGTTTAAGACAACCTGTTGTCTGCCTATGATTTGAACAGCTGTTTGTAGGAAAGTTTTCCACATAGGTCACCACAGGAAAAAAAGTAAGGTGTTGACAGCCTGACAGATGAGTTTGGCTGGCATTGCACCCATCTGGTCGCACGGCTAACACTTTCATGTACAGTAAATATTGCGCCTGTTCAGACTGCCTGTAATATAGTAGCACATTTTCTAAGGTTATAAACTAAAACAACTACAACCAAAAGATTACCTGAGATCTGGAAGAGCCCACCATTCTTCCCCTAAATCTCTACTGAGAGGAAGTATAGTGAAAGTTCGAATCCAATTTATAAAAAGCTCTTCATGCGAAGTGTTGCAGCTGTTAATGCATGGAAAGAATCTACGCACAGAACTAAGATAAGCAGATGTCCCATTGTTATGCAGAATTACCCTGTATTATGTAAGACACGTTTTGCTAAATTGTCACCCAGATGTGGTCACACAGTCTAATTATTGTTTTAATTAGTTGATGTTAACTGGTATCTAAAAAGCCAAGAAATCTCATCCTTTTGCTTTATGCATGAAAATTAGCATTGCTGAAATATAAATTAAAAAATCTTCAAGCTGTACTTCATATGAAGGGAAAGAAGGATGTTTTTTTCCCCCTAGTTCTTATCTCCCAAGTGATATAGACCTATCTGCCTTTGCTAAACCTTTCCTTGATAGTCCCTTTGAAAAGAAAAATGGGTTACTGCCCCAGTCCAGCTGATGCTTCATCTGCTGACTTATCTCAGTTCATTAGAGTATGGAACTGAAAATATGTGTTTTACGTCTGCTGCTGGGTTGCTCAGTGGCCACTTGCAAGTCATTTAACTTCCAACGGGCACCCATACACACTATGGCAGGTGCTGCCAGCTTGCTCATTTAACCTTAGGCTGGAAGGGAATTTGGAAAAGCTTTACTCTGATCTTTCCTGCCAATGACTTATGGAATAAACATAACTGAGCTCGTTAACTTCTCTATTCTCTTGTTGCCATGTGTGTAAACTGATTGCTATATTTGTAAACTGATTGCTATATTTAGGATTAACTTGCTATTACAAACTACTGTGGGGTGTCTGAAAGGTGGATATGCTACTGCAGGGTGCTTTCTCACTGTGGGTTGAACAACTCAAGCATGACTGACATCATTCTGGCAGATACAAAAGCAGTACAAGAGCTTCTTCCTCTCCTGTCACTTTTTCCTATAGCATAGGAGTCTTTGTTATCCTAAATCTTTTTAAGTGATGTATTATTTATCTGTATTTATACTTGAAAAATATGCAACAGCCTTTGGGAGTCGTGTTTCTTTTGATATCTGTATTTTGAATAAGAAATTGACAGAAATGATAAAAACTTCCATAATAGAAGTTTTGTTGTGTTTTAATTACACAGCTCTGGCAAGCCTGACTTTTTCTTCTTCCTTAACTTATTCTTTCTAGGGTTTTTCTGGGAGTCCCTTCTGAACACTTGCTTTGTGGATCCTGCCATATTTTTCTACTTCTTTTGACTGTTAGAAAATCTAGACTGCGCTGTCAGTCTCTCCATCAACTGCCTGGCTTCTATGTTAGCTACTTAGCTAGTTAATTAGGGGTGTTGTGGTAAGGGACACAGTAAGGAGAGCATGTTTCCCTACAGGAGTTTCTCAGCTATTTGTACAATCATTACAGTTATATTTTGGTCACAGCTGCCAGAAGAGGGGCAGGAGAGATGTTAACATTGTATTTGTAATAATGCTTTGTTTCAGTGCCCTACTTACACACAAGATTTACAAATATAGCAGAAGTCTAACTTTTCTGCACAAACAGATAGGAAATACCGTCATGAAAATGGTGATGTAGAAAGTGTGTCATAAAGTACAGATTTTTAATTACAAGCCCTTCTTTCTGTGGTACGTTATGGCTCAATGAACGGGCCATACGCAAAACCTTGGCTTTATTTTAGCTTACGGTGATTAGCAACTAGAATTGTTTAAATATGACTAAATCATTCTAGAGTCATCTATGCCCCTCCAGACTTTTTTTTCTGGCCTGACAAACTGCTCACATGAAGCTGATGCTGTTTGCTGTGTACAGACAAAGCCCAAGGTTCAACCCAAGGTTGCTAAGTCTTGCATGCAGTGAAACTAAATGTAAGCTTGAGTCAACAAGGAATGTGATGGGCTTCAAGCAAATGAGGCATGTTGCTGCACTTGCCTTATTAATGCGTGTCCCTCTAAACTTCACCAGTACCTACAGAAGCCTGTCAAACGTGAATCGAGAGTGGCTCATCAGGGCAGCTGGTGTTTCCACTGTTTTCTAATTGGCAATAAACTACACTTGCAGGCCCTCACCTGCCTCCCTCCTTGACACAAATACATATAGCTTTTATCCCTGGTGGCGTGTTTTTACAGTCTCCAAAGCTATCTTCCTTGGTGACTCTGACTGTGGATAACAGGTTTAATCTTCCCAGTTGTACTGAAAGACCAGTTCAGCAAGTGTGCTGGTCAGACCTTCATGTTGGTGAACGTTTATGGAAAGGGACCATGGTCTAAGGTAAAGCTGTATGGGCTGACAGATGGCAACCTTAGTGACAGAGCAGACATGCAGGGCCAAAATGCAGTGGATACTGTCTTATTTTTTTATTGAAACTTTTGTTTTTTAAACCAAATCTTTCTTTTATCAAGGGAAGAAGATGTGATATAGGAAAGAGTACTCTCTTTAAATGTCTATATAGTGATATGCATTAGACATATAGGATATTCAGGGAGTAGGAGACATCTTAGAGACTGCTGTCTACCAAAGATCTGCAATATGAGTGTAACTTACTTTGAATCTACTTTTGAATTAATTTACTAATGAAAAAGCTACAGTGAAAGTGTTGGTGTGCTATAAACCAGGAGTATGGGAGTATAATATAAACCTGATGTAGAGCTAAAGATATGGGTGAAGTTCCATGAATACGTGTCCTGTAATAGAGGTCAGCTATTTTGTGCATACTGAGTAATACTAACCAATCCTAAAACATGAGGAAACATCCAATTTAGACAATTTATCCCCTAAATTGGGGATGTCGTCACTTGTCAGGTCAGATCCTTTTGATAAAGTTACAAGAACAGATCTATTTTTACCCAGCTCTGTTCAGATATCATTCACTAGGTCTGCTAGCATTTTGGTCCAAAGCCTGAATGAACAGGTGTAAGAACATTAGCTCACCAAATATGAACTCATATATTTTATATATTATACATGCTCAGACTTTTATTTATAAAATGAATTCACTGTCCTTGGCATTTTACTTCCACAGTTTCTATTTTGTCTGTTGAAATCTGAAATAAAAGCAGTTTTTGCCTACCAAAACTACACAGAGATTAAAGAAAGCTCTTATATTCTCTGTAATGTACCTCTTCAAGAGAAAGTAGAGCAAAAGCTGAATTAATTTTTGTGTTTTTAAGGACACTGTGGGATTTTATGTGCTTGTTTACTTTTTGACAAAGTTTGTGGAGAGAAATGCTTAAAACTTTATTGCTGTGCAATCTATAAAGATCTTTGCACTTCATTTATAGTCTTTGTTTAATGAAAGTCTGTGAATACTTTGAGTCTGTATGCGTATCTTGTTTTTCCCTTGTGGTTTGGGCCAATTAACTGAAGGTTCCTGGTAAGATACAAATAAATTACATGCAGACAAAACCAAAAAGGAAATGTCATATTGGAAATGTCAGACCATGTGACTTTCAGGCATACTAAATTCAAATACCTGTCTTTAAATGTCTCCTTTTAAACTTCTTTCTTTCTTCTTCTGCCCTTCTTCTTCTTCTTCTTCTGCCCTTCTTCTTCTTAAGAATTTGATTGCATAGTGGTAGTACAACTTTGGAAGAACTAATAATCCTGTTGTTATCTAGTTTTCTTGAAGCAGTGCTACATTCGTGGTCTAAAACTTGGTACACGTGGTTTGCTGTGTGTTTGGAGGTGGCTCTTAGGTACTGAATAGGTAAAAGTGGAAACTTTAGCAAACATTTTTAGCAAACTCTGTGTTCTTCAAGCTGATTGTCCCCTTTATTTAACCAGGGCCAATATTTTTTTGCTGAAGCAAAGTTAAAATTAATGGAGGTAACGGATATTTACTCAAGCCAATACTCCAAATGAAAGCACTGTACCTGTACGTAATTAAGATTCCAAGGAGGGTGAGTAAGTCTGTGTGTTAAGGCTTCACAGTATTTTTCCCATGATATTCCTGGAACATGATGAGACTTTAGTACTTTCTCTTTATCTTCTGTAATAATTTAGGACCAGAGTTATTTCAAAGTGCTGTGTGTTTAGTATTGCAGATACTCAAAGTAAAGCATCTGCATTAATCAACTGGAAGATGCCACTTGAGCTCTGCTACAAATTAGAGCCTCAACCAGAGCTTTAGGGTATGTGAAACATATAGATCAGAACAACTTTTCATCAGAACAAGTAAACTTAGAGCCAAAGCTGCTTCAAAAAAGCAGTAGCAAATACAGAGTTAGCTGTTATCATGCACTGATGACCCTGCAGTATGCACTGGAAGGAATTTTATCATTTATCTAGAAGCTACTTCCTCTGCAGTTGTTTTCCAGTCACTGAACTTTTGGGCGTGGATTTACCCTGTCGATGTGTTTTTATAGCAGATGCCACATTACATTTGTAAATGATGAACACCTGTATCCTTAGCAGGGCTGGGTGCTGCTTCACAGCCCTTCCCATCCTGATCTGTGATCCTCGCTGTTCTTGCTGGTTTGTGCGAGTTAAGAAAGTTTTGTCCCCTGAAAAGGACCATTAATAAAGATCAGATTTTAGATAAACAAGGAAACAAATAAACCTGTATTCAGTGGAGGGCAATGATATTTCTTTCTTTAGCTATTATTTTGACCTATTTGCAGTGGTGGAAAATAATAAGGAACATTGAACCGAACCTCATCAACGTGTAATAAGATGGACCAGATTGTTATCTCAGAGATACAGACCATTCTACTCTGTAACAGAGAACAGCTGCAGAAGAGGGGAAGAGAAAAATGTCATGACTGTGGGAGTAGCAGTGTATCTGCCATAACCACGTTGCTCTGAGGCAGCAGTGCCGTGCTTCCAGCCAGGGCAGCCACTGAGAGCTGTATGATAAAGGAAGGTGTGGCCCTTCCCCTGCCAGATAAGCGGCCATGTCTGTGTCATGTTCTCAAAACCTACCTGCCGCACCTCCAGGTACATGTGAAATGAGTCACCTCACTGCAGGCTGTATGTCCTGTTGCACTGCTGATCCCTTGATCACAGCACGGTGTGTCCTCTGCCCCAGTGCATGCATGTTGGGAGGGCCTGCTTCAGGCTGGAGGGATGAACGCTGCAAGGCAGTGGAAGAGCTGTGAGGCCCTACAAAGAGAAGCCCTCCCTCTGGAAGGTGCTGCAATGGGGCTGCAGGCTGGCTGGAGTGCAGGGCCTGCTACATTCAGCTCATGAGCTCACCGCTGTGCTGCAAAGCTCTGACTCACTGCTAGGATTTCATCCATTAGCGTAATTAAAAAGTAAAAAGAAACGAAGCAAAACTAATGAGCCTTCTTTAATAATCTCAGCACACGTCTCTAGAACAGAAACAGAGGGATCATTTCATTTTATAATAATTAGACTTTAATTCATTGAAGTTTCAAAAGTAACAAGGTGTTGGAAGCATGAGAAATTGGATCTGATCAAATTCCACATTCCAAGGCAGAGGTCACAGCCTGTTATCAAACACACAATGTCTCAACATTTTTTCTTATGTTAGGAGTGCAAACAGATGTTGTGAGGGAGTAACAAGTATGAGATGTTTTGTAAGCAGGAGCCTGGAAGGGGAATACCTGTGTTTGTGCCTTCTGAGGAAGGAGGGCAGGCCAGGAGCTCGGGTTATCCTGAAATGGGGACTGTGAGCAGGAAAACCAAAGTATATAAATGTTATTTCCACTGATTCTTCCCCTCCTACTACTCTTTTCTCAGTCTTGTGCTTGGATATGTCAGCAGCCTGATTTTCACTAAACTAACCCTCAAATCTGACTTTGTTGTAATGCAACAGAGTTACAAACGTATAAAAACCCGTGAGGCATTTGGGATTTGTGCCGGTGTGTAGGTGCTGGACTCTTCCAATTTTATTATGTTGAAAAATAATGATATATAGGGTCCTAGGAAAGGCATGCTTAGTATGGCTTAGTATGAAGGCAGGTTCAGCCTAGAAACTGAGTATCACCCAGAGTCAGGCATTAGCTAGGAACAAGTGCCTGCCCAGTATCCTTGGAATGGGATTTCTGAGAGTGGGGGTTGGTGACATGCAGCTGCTCTTATTTTTTTTCTTTCCCCTCCTCCTCCTGGCTGTATGGTGCCACTTCTTCCCTCATGCGGGCTCTGGTGCCTAGCTGGCTCTATGCTGATTCAACTCACTTGAAAGTAGGTTAGTTTTTTGCCATTGTTGTATGATGAATTGGTTCACTGAGGGGCAGAACAAGGTGGAAAGCAGAGCACGTGCCTGAGGGTGGTGTGAAAAAGAGCTGGGACTCCATTTTGGTTGCCATAAGATGTTAAATACCCTCAGACTGCCTTGCTTTGAGAATTGCCTTAGAAGTATGGTTCTGTGAGAACTGCCCAAGTTAGTGCAAGACCTTTTAATTCCATTAATAAGGGTTAAGAATGGGATGTGAGTTGAACAGGGTTATTTTGCCTGAACTGTTTGCAAAGCACGTACAGCTGAGCAGGCAGGTGGGAATGGGAACCTCTGCCAGGGTTTGGAGAAGTAAGGGCAGGAGCCTTTTAACCAGCGCATGGCTTTTGATCAGAGCCCAAATTTTTGTAGACAGAGGTGATGTAATATTCCCAGGAGCTGGAAATTACCTCACCTTAAATACTCCTCTGAGTTTTCACAGAGAAATATTTCACTGTAGGTGAAATATATTTTGAAGACTTCAGGAGGAAGGTTTATATTTTTTATTTAAGAGCCATAAATGGCACTTCACAAAATCAGTTGACTTCCATAACGTCATATTAGTGATGTAGAAGATTGCCTCTGGATAACTGTTCAGTAGAAGTAAGCACAAGCAATGGAGACTAAAGATCACAGACTCCTCTCCTAAAAGGCCCTTTTAGTAAGAGCTTGATAGGCATTGCTTTGTGATAGTTTTGAGGTTCTGCTATTGTAAAAGGTGAAGAATCTTTGTGTCAGCTGAGCCTGGGGACGGAGGACTGCCTTCTCAGAGCTTGCTCTTTGCACAGTGCATGATGGCAGCTTGCCCTGGCAGGCAGGTCATGTCCTGTGAGAGTGCTGTTCCTTTAGTCTAGAGGATGAAAGCAGTCAGTGACTAATACTTGCCATGAAGTGGCAAATAAGTCGTCCACTCATCTGAACTTTCAGTCAAGATGGGGGATGAGAAGTGATTTCTGCCCATTTAAAATAGCAAGTAAGTATAGTAAACAGTGAAGTAGCAGAACGTTATCAATAATCCTCTCTAGCACTGGTATATTTCTTCATCCTTTTCTGCCAAAGTGGAAAGCAAGGCTGGTGAATGCAGTCAGTGCTAAGGCTATAATCTCTACTATGGAACATCTGAGAGGAAGGCAATGGAGCTGGCTGCAGCTGACAAATTCACTTCCACCCTCTGGAAAGAATCACTAAAATCCCCTCTGTGTCTTTGGGATGGGAAGAAGTACCCAGAACAAGGGGATTAGAAACAGGTGGAGCCACTGTTATGTTAGGAATCAGACATCCAGTTTTTAAAGGGATTTAGAAAGAGAGAGGAATCAAACTTTTTTCAAGTTCACTGCACACGCAAGGTTGCAGTGTTATGTACAGCTGATGCACTTAAGCCTTTCCCAGATACTATAGACATTAACAACAGCTCTCCAATAACTGTAAGATGATACAAGTTTAGCAAGAATGTCAAGCATTTGTGGGAGCAGATAGTTTGAAAACATAACAGCTTTGCCTGGCCAGGTGGCTAAGTTTGCTTGATTGTGTTGACAGGAGGATAAAGCAGTTCATACAATGCACTGCATAGTTTCTTCCAGTTACCGGATGAGACTGGTTGGTGCTGGCTGAACAGACTCGGCTGCTATTGCAGCTTTCCTCTTGCCACCTTTTATCTTAATGCATTCCATTTTTCCTTTCATTACAAATTTCCAGGAATGGCTCTGTTAAAGAACACCTTCCTACCTCTTGCTGTGCTCTGAAATACTGTGATCTTACAACAACTAAGGATCTACTGCATTATGGTGCAAGCTCTAGCATCCATCACTAAAATTGTAACAGAGGAGCGGCAAGAACCTAGCAGCAGGAACAGGACATGTTGGTGAGACATAGAAGAGCTGTCAGGCAGGACATGGATGCACAAGGGAGCTCAAAGTGGGGGTGTTTGTCACAGGAACCATTTCAGTGAAGTTGCTTACAGTAGAAACAGAGCTTCTGCACTTTGGAAGAGTCAGGGAGAAAAAGGTCTCAGGGCACAGAAAAGTAGGCAAAGAAGATGTGGTCCCTTTCTTGTCTGCTCACTTATGGCCCAGCTATTGTGCATGCAGAAGTCTGCAAAGTTTGTTCCCTTACTGAAGGTGTCTAGGAAAGGAGTAGAGGTGCTGTGCCACTATCTGAAATGCTCTCTGATGTGATCACATTATGCACTTTAATTTCTTTTGGAGGACAAAACCTTTCTTCCCTTCAGGCCTGCTGACCTGGTTCTCATTCATGCTGTCTGCATGTAAGAGACAAAGCACATGGAGCTTCTGGACTGACAGAGAAATGGAGTGGGGAGATGAGCTGGATTTGTGCAACTGTGCCAAAATGTGGAGCAAACTACCAGTGGAAGCTGAAGGTAGAAGTATTCACTCACTACAAATGAACTGGAGAAGACAGAGATGAACAGCAGGAAAAAAAAATGAGTCCAAGGGGCAATGGCTGCCAAATAGGTCAGGTTTCTCTGGACTGTATCTTCTACACTGTGGTGCCTGAGTGCAGTGGACAATAAGGTATGCCTGCAAATCAGTCCTTACAGAGCCTGGGTGTTCAGAGTACAGTGGGCAGCTCCTGAGCCCCAGTGATGTTGGACTGCGAGGAAGAAATCAAGCTTATTCTCCTGTCCTGGGGGGAAGACAAAGACCATAATGTGTGTGTGAGGGGAGTGGGTCGTGGGGGGGAAGGGGACAAGACAATAGTTTAAGCAGTGTCTGCTGACTTTGAATTGTTGGAAACATCTTGTTCATGTGGCACATGCATATGATGTGGTCTGTGCTTGCAAATGCAGTGACTACCTGTGCATATCAACTCGGTGTAATCTTTTGTGGAGTTAATAGCAGTAAATGATCAACTTAGATTTTCGAGCATTTCTTTAAATCCCTTTGGTGGAGGGAAGGCAAGTGCATAGCTTGGGCTGCGTGCTGTGACCTGTAACAGGATCTTGCTGGAATATGCTAGCAGTGGTGGCCTTCAGGAGGGAAGGCAGATATTTATTGATATAAGGGGAGTGCAAAGTGGAGTAAAAAGGAAGTTTAAAAATTAACAGAAGTAAGACCTTTCAGCTGTGACTGTTGGTAAAAAAATGAAAAGCAGACATGCCATAAACCAGATAAAAAGCACGTGGAGAGTAGTGAGACTGGAGCATCCTGAAGTCTGAACAAATAAGTCTGCATACATTTGCATATATTGCAGTGCATTTGTACTAATAAAAATGCGAGGTGTGTGTAACACAACAGTTGTTCAGCCCGGTGGGTGCATGGAGAGAGCTCTCACATGGGAATGGGGCATCTCTGGGAGCAGTGTGTCTGGGCAGGTGAGGCAGCAGTTGGATGCAAAGAAAAAGCCATGTCCTGGCAGGACTGTCGGATGGGATTCCAATGGGGTTGTGCTGCAGCTTCGGTGGGAGTGTAGTTGTGACTAACACAAATAGTCCAGCCCCCAGTAAAACAACATGAGACATAAAAATGAGTGTAGGTTGGCATGCGGTGACTGTAAGTATAGTTTGCTGGGATGTCTGTGCCAGAGTGTAGCATCTAGGTCTTGAGACCTAGCTGTGTTAGGGCCTTGTTCTTACCTCTTCTGTTTCCTTCTCCATCATTTTCAAGGATCTTTGTCTATCGAGTTTTAAGAAAAAGAACAAAACAGAAGACTGAAGGAGTGATTTGTCATAGAGAAGAACAAGGCATGCTGCAGGCATTGCTTAGATAAAGCTGACCTTTCAATTTTCCAGTTCAGTTTGTTACTCCCAGAAGTCTAGAGACATCTCAAGAGCCTGAGCACTGTGGACTGTGGATATAGGTTATTGGTGTCCTGCATGTGGGTCCCTCAGTTCTGGGACACAACTTGGCTTCTGAATGGCTTGCATGTCAGTGTGATGAGAGGTCAGAGTACCCTGCACTTTGAAGTGCTGTCTTCCAATCCCTTTGTTCTTGGCAGTGCTGGATCATTTCTGTTAACTGAAGAACTAGGATTGCATCTTGCTACTTCTTACGTACGGGGACAGGAGCGAAAAAACTCACAGAATACCAGGAAATACATAGCACAGACTTCCTTCAACAGGATAGCCAGATAATAGCTGTGGTCCAGCCAGCCCTCTCAGATTGTCTAGTCTTGATGGGAAATCATCAAATCTTCCTTATTAAGGGCTGATAGGAGCCAATGGAGTAGAGACAGAGGGCTGTCAGAGGTAGATCACCATTAGGAAAGTTTGGTTATAATCAGAAGCAGAGGCAAAAGACAGTAAGGCTTGAGGGCCCTTGCAGATATTATTGATAGTTTGATCTGAATAAACTTTGGGATAAGGACTAGCAATGCACTGAACTGTGCATTGTGGCTGAACTGATGAGAAAGCTTGGCTTTGTCAGTCAATGCAGCTGCTAATTTTCAGCCTGACTGGCCTGACACAGCTTCTGAATTGCATTTGCCATGCAGGTAGGCTGTTTGACCATATGTCTCAAAACTCTCATGCTGTCCTGCACGCAGCTATACTCCTGCAGCAACTTTCTGGGCCTCTGACCAGGAGTTTTACTCCAAGGAGAAGTCAGACGAACACAATGTCTCTGTGCAGCTGCTCACCTCTGTGCAGCTGAGGAAATTGGTGCATGTCTTCAGATTCTCTTGTCTTTCCTTCTTGGTGTGAGGCCCAGCTTTTGTCTTGAATGTTCAGCAAATGGATTCTGATAAAAGGAGAATAAGATCAATACTTAAGAATCTGGTGATGTGGGCAGGGTAGCTGTGCCAGCCCTAGCCCTGCAGATCCCAGCAAGCACATCTGCTTACACTGACTGTCCTGGATCCCTGCCCAACACAGTGTCACCCAGCACCAGCAGCTTCCTCCTGCTCCTTAGCCCCATGCAGGATCTCCATGTGAGTGTTACCTGGTTGCTGACTGTGTTTGCCATGTGGGAGCAGCAGATGGAAAAGCCCATGTGATGCGCATTTCACAGCCAGGGATGTGCATGCTCCTTGTTCATCAAGCGCTCCTCTCCTATATAGCAATCCCTGATCCCTGGTCACCCTTTCTCCAGTGCTGTTAGTACCTTGCATTCCCTCTTCTGCACCTAGCAGCCCCTATAGCTCCTCCAGCAGCAGTGCTGTGTGTCTCCTGCTATCTTCTCTTTGCATACGGAAAATCGTCCATTCCCCCAGCCTGCAGTGCAGCTTGGCTCTTCAAGGATGAACAAAGCTTGCAAAGCTGAGCTAGCAATACAGGGTGAGATGGCAATGGAATTAGGGATGGAAGATGTTAATGACTCCCTTGAAGAATACTGGGTGTTCATAGTAATATGGAAGTGCATGAAAAAAAACCCACAAAAGCTCAGGTTGACAGATGTAGCCTCAGTTTTCTTGCTTTCTTTTCAAATTTTCATCTGGTAAGGGTGATATGTTCCTCAAAAATGTAAAGATTAATCAGAAATTATGTCCAAAAACTACTGCTTCTTATACATACAGAGAATTGCTGTTGAGCAGAGTACTAGCTCATGCTTTCCTTGGCCAAAGAAGTTTTGGATTTTTCTCTGTGGCTGGCAGATGCTCTTTGTTTGCACTCTGATCTTAAAGTAAAGCTGTCTTCTTTCCATCTTGCACAAAACTCTTATTAATAAAAGCTTGGAAGCAGAGTGGATCTGAAAACCTGTTTTTCTGGATAGGGAAACTGAGGTGCAGACAGGCTCAGTGCTAAAGGTTACAGTGAATTTATGATTTTGGGTCTTCTGCTTTGCCTTTCAGCTCATACTACTGTTTTGCAATGTCAATAACACCGGTGTGATGTTTTTGACTGTTTAGAGCAAACTATTTGCATTTCAACCAGAAATATTTACCAAAGTTGAGTTGTTTGGGCTGCTCGTGCCTCCTGCACAGGTTGATGTAATGTTAGTATGATGACTACTTTATAGGGAGTTTGTGTCCTGATACATAGACTTTTACAGGATGCTTTTTATTCATTTTCTGGCTACAGCTTTTTTTTTCAGGATCACTTAAATAAAGAGGTTTTCTGCAGCTAAGAACATCAGAGGGAATCAGTGTTCTCAATGGAAAAGAAATGCTATCCAAACTAATTGTATCAGAAGCTAGAAACACTAAGATTGAGGGATCTATGTTAAAGAATTCATCACATAAATCAAAACTATTTAATATGTGTACACAGGTTGAATCCCTATATAGAACATGTATTTCAGTCAACTTAAATGCTGGCAAAAATACTCATCTTAATGATGTATGTTGTGGAGCACTCATACTTGATTTCAAATAGTTTTAATCTGTATTTTTATTTCTGGAAAGGAACTTTCATGTAGTGCTTTTATTACTGCTTTCAATCAAGTCCTGTAATTGTGATAACAATTTTGGTCATACGTATCAGGCAAATGTAACCTGAGAGTTGTTAATTTTGAATATAATTTCTTCTCAAAATTTGGTTTTCTTGTTATGTTAAATCATAGAATCATTGAGTGGTTTGGGTTGGAAGGGACCTTTAAGATCAGATAGTTTCAACCCCCCTGCTATATGCAGGGACACTTTCCTCTAGACTAGGTTGCTCAGAGTCCCATCCAGCCTGGCTTTGAATGCTTCCAGGGAGGGGTTTGATTGTCATATGCAATATGCAGAATCTCAGAACTGTCTCACGGGGACTAGATGAGTTTTCAGTTCTCCAAGTATACAATGATAGTGTGATGTCTGGGTTCTGGCACCACTGCAATATCATTCTGAACAGATGTTTGGAGTATATTTAGGCCAGCTTGGGTGTCAATTCATGCTGTAATTTAAATTCTACAAAAGGGTTATTTTGCAGGGTGTGGAAGCCAGATGTCTAAATCCCACTGACTTTCAGAAAAAGTTGTGAACATAACTTCCCTTTGTATTTTTTCACAAAAGCAAGTGTGGAGTTCATGTAGTTTTGCTTTCTTCCCCCTTGCTCATACAATCTCTTTCTGGTGTTAATCAGAACTATTGTTCTCATCTGGGCTGGTCCTGCAGAGTGGCGAGTTGTTAATCAAACAGTGCATGCCATCTGCTTGAAGCCACGTACAGTATGCTAGGGTAATCAAGGATAAGTGCTCTGTAGTCTGCTCTGGTTTCCTGTTATCCTCTCTATTTTGTGAAATGACAGCTTCCCAAGCTTGTTTAAATAAACAGAATTGAAAAAGGAAAATACTTGTTTTGATGGCTGGGTGTCGGGGGTGTATGTACCACGGCTTGTTTTCCTTTCCCTGGGCATGATGAAACAGCACCTCATAGTCACCTTATTTTGCTTGGCTGTGCGCTTTAGTCTCCCATTTTTTCTTACATGGATGCAAAACAATGTAATAGAATGTAAGCCAGATAGTATTTGGGAGGTTCTCATTTAAAACAAGACTACATGGATTAGCACCATACAGTCGAAAATATGAGGTACAAATACTGTAGCTATTTTGACACAAAGTTCTACAGGAAATAATTCTCCGACCGAGTTTTCCTTGAGGTGCACAACTCTTTTGAGATTCCTTTTCTTTCCAGCATTTGTTTTACTCCTGTTGCTTATGCTGAACCAGTCGTCAGCTCAAATCAGAAGCAGCACGATCAGCACATGTGAGGAACAGGCAAACAACTGCAGGAGAGTCTTCCTCAGGTGGCTTAATGTGGACCTGATGTGTTGTAGGTCTGTGGGGTCGAGGCTGCGGTATCCATATTGGTGTGGCTGTGTCAGGCCTTCTTATCCATTTGGTACTTCAGCTGTTCTTCTGTGTATTCCATTAGCATCACTGCCAACTGCTCCCAGCTCCCATTCTTGTTGTTGCACTGCTCTTTCAACTGTGCTGTCTGGCCTGTTGGGCAATTGTAGGCTGAACAGGGCTGGGAATGGATCCATCTACAAAGAAACACTTATTTTGCTGGGTTGTTTTACAGGTGGATCAGCTCTCTGATCAGATTCATTGCATGCCTGTTCATGCCGCTTGGCTGGCAGAGCAGAGAGAGAGGTAAGATGGTGAAGTTGTTCAAACCAGCTGGAACAGCACTGCTGCCAGAGCCGAACCCCATCTGTTATTGCTCAGCCATGAAGTGCTTGGACCAAAGACATCCCTTTCTGTCCTTTTGCCTGGATCATTCAGTCTTCCATAATGCTGAATGAGGAAAAGATCCTTGTTTATGTTCATAAGAGTGCCATCTTTTCACTTACTCCTCCAAAGAACTTCGAGGACTTTTTACAGTCCCCTTCAATGAATAGTTAAGTCATGCACAAGAAATTCAAACCAGATTCCTGAATTTGCTGTTAACAGTAGAATCCAGCCACAAGGATTAATCAGGGTTATAGGCAGAAGAACTATTAGATGACATGGATGATTCTATGTGGATGCACGATCTGGATTTTGTGGCAAGTGATATCATGCTGAATGTTCATATCCTCTGTTATTCTTTTTCTCTTGCTGTTTTCACAGCAGGCAGAACTGAAGTCAATTCAGTAATGCTTTTTGGCACTGAAAAATATTTAAAGTTGCAGTCTTGCTTTCCCTCTGACCCATAGACATCACTTGAATTGAAGAGGTTGTAGACTGAGATCACATTCTAACATCTGAAATCTGTCTAATCATTCAGCTCTGTGGTGAGGTGTTTAAGGATGTGATTGTTATTCAAAATTTAAGAAACTGAGTTATGGTAAGAGGAGATAATAAAAAAATGCCATTTCAGTAGTTTAAATATATATATAAATTATTCTATAAATAGAATATTACGAAATGATCATATAATAATATATTGTACTTGACATAAAAACCTTGGGTTTTTTTGTACGTAAATTTTTAGACAAGTTTATGTTTGATTGACTAAGAAAAAACATCTCCACAGGTAACACTGCTTGCCCTCTGCTTATTGCTTGACAATTGAATGAGATTTTCATACACTGTTTTTTGAAGAGCTGGTCTTAAATGGCTTCATAAGGACACATTTTTAACACTAGATACCTCTGCAGTTGCATCCACTACATCTGTTTATACTGCTATTGCATGCACAGGTGTTTTGTACTCGTGGTAGAGGCTGACATTTGAGCTGTGAGGGTCCCATGCTGTGAAATTCCCCGTATAATGCATTGCTTCTCAGAAACAAGCCAGTGAGCTAAAAAGGGAGATCACTGGTTCATACACAAACTAGCAGATATATTTTCACTCCTGTTACTCCTGAAGGCGGTCCTTATGTTTATAATAGATTGTTTTTTAAGGAAATAAGTGGACTTTTCCTTTTTAAGTGATTCCAACTATTGCAGGTCTCTCTAGGAGCCTGTGTCAGAACGCAGCTTTAAGAAAAATGGTGGTTGCCTAGGATTATCCACACTGTTGAGGATGAACTTGCTACTGTTATGGGGCTCTTCCTATCCTGGCAGTAGATCATTTCATGTTCAATTTGTGATTTCCTATACTCCCAGCTTTTACTTTGCAGGATTTTTGCTCAGTCTTTCCTCACCTTGTATTTGTGCAATGAATTATCCCTGAGTGTAGCAGTTCGAATTTACAATTACTGAATTAGTATTATGTATCTTGTAGTTTTTCAAGGCCATTTTGTGTTTTGTTTGTTTCTACTTTGAGGCTTGCAACACCTTGCAGCTTGTTTTCATTAGAAAAGGATCTGCACTACCTTGTCAGCCAAGACTGGCTGTCTTGGAATGAAAATACAGGATAATTCCAATACATCTCTGTCTAACACAAGGTTATCTAACGCACTCTTATAGAGCCATAAGGAAGCTTTGAAAATTACTATTTGAATACATTTTTCAACTTGTTTTGCATTTCTCATATAAAATCTGTAACTAGATTTTCCCACATTTGATCCTGGGAATGTTGTGTGAGACAGTATTCAAAGTCTTGTCAAAGTGACAGCTGTATCATCTCTGTTGTATTTCCTACAGGTGCAAGGTAGTTTTCCTTCTAGCCATCCTAAAAAATGGACTCTCTGTGCCTTTTCTTCTTCAGTCCAGTGGCTATTCACTGAAAACAGAAGTATTGACATAAGCAGGTTTTGCTGGAATGAACAAAATGTAAGTGTTCGTTCAAAGGCATGTCTTTATTTGCTTAAAATTTTAGGAACAGGCCAATTTGTTCAGTAAATAAAATTTGCTTGTGACCTTCTGTACAACCTCTCCATGCCCTCCAAGCCGGTGGTGCTGCAAAATATAGATCTCTCCTGCAATTAAATACTTTGAGGTTTCTGAGAAGATAACACTGGTTGTTTCCCACCAAACTGGAAGGAAGTTACATCTTTAATGTATGTGTCTGGATTACAGGATGTAACCAGACAAGTCTAAGTAATTACAAATTCCCTGTTTCAGAGGCATCTTGGAAGGGCTCTGGATAAAGATTTTGTTTTCAGCAGCTACCAGAATTGCATTTCTCCTGTTGTTTTGTTTTTGAATTTTAGTTTGCAGAAGTAGCTGGTTGGTGTTTCTGTCAGGTAGCTATGGGAGGAGTTTTATGTATATGCAGCTTTAAATCAAATGTATAGCTCCGTTATGTGAACCCATTGTATTCTGCAGTACACACTGAGCCATAAAATATCAACAATAATATTTTATTCAGTAATGTGAGATGTGTCTGTGGCTGCTTTCCACATGTGAGTAGGTTGATCTTTTTTTTAGCTTAGTGGAAACAGTAAATGACATGGTTGAAAACAATCCGCTGGAAACATGCAAAGTCCGTTCATGGTGACAAGCTGTGTCACTTCCTACCTCAGCACAGATAGACTGA
Source organism: Chrysolophus pictus (assembly GCA_037305975.1). Classification (NCBI taxonomy): domain Eukaryota; kingdom Metazoa; phylum Chordata; class Aves; order Galliformes; family Phasianidae; genus Chrysolophus; species Chrysolophus pictus. The sequence continues at coordinate 151,687,707 of CM074576.1, forward strand.
CTTGGCCACCTTATTTCCTTCTATCTTTTTTTAAGCACTACTTCAGACCCTTATGATAAGAAATTCATAGCTGGTTCTTCTTAACCTCACATCTTCATGGGTTCAAAGACATGTAAAACATTTTCATTTGCAGTATGTTGAAGGCATTAGACTCTTGTATCTCTCTCTCTTCTGGTAAAAGTCCTTTGCCTGGAAGCCTTGACATGGTACTGTAGCAGCACAGCATTGTGGAGTTGCTGTTACAAAGCCAAGGAAGATCTGTTTCACTGGGCAGTCCTGATTTCTACACAGCTCATTTGGCAGTAAAATTAAAGGTTGTTTAAGGCTTTTGCTCTATTGGTGAAGCACATTGATGTATCTGTTGCAACATTTCCTTAGACTAAAGTTATTTTTCAGAACGATGGTCAACTTGAATGCAATAAAAATGATCAAAAGTCTCAAAAGCACAGTCTGTGATAAAAGACTGAGAGGGTTTGTTCAGCTTGAAGAGGCTGAAGGGAGGTATGATAACAGTCTTCAAATACAAGAAAGGTCACTGCAAATAGGAAGGGGTGAAGCCTTTGCTTGTATCATACTTCTTGGCTTTTGAACCCAGCCCAGCAAGATTACCAGATCTAAGGTTTGTGTAATAACAGTACAGGTCGTGAAGCTATGAAGTTGTTGGTACTGTTGTCAGTCCCTAAGCCTGCAGAGCAGTTGTTTTTTTGCTGGCTGAAATTGAAATCTCATCTGCAGGCCATTGCTTCTAAGTGAGTGGCTGCAGGAACCAGTAGTTGCTACCTGGTAGGTGTCTGAAGGCAGATTCTGCTCTTACCCTCTATTTATCTTTTCCTTTCACCACTCTCCCCTCTCACTTTGTTTTTAGAAACAGCTAGCATTAGTTGCAGCTGAGGTTTTTAATTTAATGGTCAGTTATCCACTAGAATTTGGGCTGAGCTGTTTTGTCACAAAAACGGGTTAACTTTCAGTGAAAACTGAGAGGAGAAAGCAGTGTAGGAAACTACTGTGTCAGTGCCCATAAGGAATAGCTGTGGATGCAGTTGACAGTTACCAGCTTGTACTAGAACTCAGTTGATGTGTTTCTGCACGGAGAGATTGCAAAACTGCCCATGTTTTAGACAGCTGATCGGTAGTAATTTTTTCTTTATTGCTAAAATAAAGAGTGACACAACAGAGGGGGACTGATAACCTCTGCTCTTGTGCACAGATGGGGAAAATCTCCCTGTTGAAAGGTGCATACTCATATTTATTTTTCCCCAGGTTCCAGAAGGCAGAGGTGCAGCCTCTCCTAAAGCCTTTTGGCCCTCATTCACTGTGCCCTGGCAGTTCTTATTCTGGTGAAACATTCTGGGAGACCAGGCTAACTGTAGAGTCCCATAGGACTCACACGCTGGCTCCCTGTTTGCTGTTGTATCTCCTCACTAACCCTGAGGGCTCCCAGAGCTCAGCAGCAACAATGTGTTTGGAGCTAACAGAATGGATATATATTTTTTTATTTTTAAACTCAAATATTTTGAAAAAGATGTTTAGAGCCCTGAGAGAGCTTGAGCAAATTTTGTTCTTCCTCCCAGTGTTCTTTTCCAAAGTGACCCCTCTCTGAAACGCGCTCACCGTCAGCTTGCTCACATATTTTCCTCAGTTGAGCTGCAGAATGATCAGTCATTTAGTAGGTGTCTGGAAGAATGCTCTGGTTTCAGATCAGCAGGGTTTAAGATAGAAGAAACATACCATTATTAGATGTAATTATAGAAACAAACAGCCTGCTGGTTTTTAAAACCCCAGATCATTTCCTTACAGTGGAAGAGTAAGTTGCAATTATATTGTAAATATGATTGGCCATTTTCGAGTCAGGTATGGCTTCACAGTGAGCTTAGGACCACGTTGCTGTTGAAAACAGTGGTCATGCCACGAAGATGTATAGATGAGCCTTACTTGGAATCATCCAGTTGTTACAAATGAGCCCCTGGCTGCACAAGTACTATGGCTGATGTGAAGGCAGAGCAGGGAGGGCAGGGCTGTGTGGGGCACATAGAGCACGGCACAGCATTATGGCTGGCTGTGAAACCTCAGGCTCACAGCCTGGCTCTGTAGCAGTGCTGAGTGCTTTGTCCACTTCTCTGCCCTGCAATGGCAGTGCTGTTTGTCCCGTTTGCCCAACACATTGAGAAATGTTTCTTTCCTAAGATCGTGAAAACTTGTCCCTCTCATAATTTCAAATTCTCATTGCCTAGGCTAGATCAATTAATGCCTTTTCTGTCTCTCTTCTCTTTGCTTTTGGACTGACTTCTCTATCAGCCACAAAGCATTGCATCCACTTTGCCCTCGCTAATTCTTGGTGCTTTGACATGCCAGGTTGATAGAAGAGCTCTCCTGAATGGTCTTCTCTATCAGCATACTGGGAAATATTTCCCTTTTTTCTATATTTTAGAGAGATTGTAACAACAACAACAAAAAAAAGAATGAAAGAGTGGCAGGTCATCCTCTCTGGCTTCATGCAAGTTCTGTCTCCTTGTGGAAGCTGTTATAGCTGACTTGACTGGGTTAGCTAATCATCTTTGCTGACAGGAATCAAATTAATTACAAGTGACCCTGAGAGATAAGATTCCATAGGTATCTGCTGTCAGAGTGGAAGATCACATTAAGAAATCATCAAATTAAGTGGAGTAAACATGAGAGGTGGTTTATTTATTTGTGGGTTGCTACTTCGATCCATTGTGTTCTCGCTGAGTACACAGTTACAGCAAAACAGTGGCTGTATGGCTATTCCTACAAAGGACAGCTTTAGGTCTCACAGGTCTTTAATTCAATGGCCACGTAAACTGGCTAAGCCAGACTCCAATGAAGCCACCCCTGTGGTTCCCTGTCCCTAGGCACTGGTATGCACCCTCGTGTTTGTGTATGCAATAAGGGGGGGATGCATCCCTCAAGAACTAACTTGAGCAAAACAAAGGCAAAATCTATTTTTCAGCTGGGCAAATTTCCCATTCCTGTCCATTGTAATGCTGTGAAAAACCATCCTTCTGTGCCAAAAGGAAATGGAGACATGGGATGGGAAAAAGCAGGTGAACCCATGATGTCAGGGACAACTTTTCTGGGAGACAGAGCCAGCTAATGTTTAAATAAAACGTTTGTTGAGCATGAAGTAGGGCATTTGATGGTAGGGCTGCTTGAGCACTTTCTAGGCACCAGAAAGCCCCATCTTTCTGACAGTTTGAAGTCTCCCAATCTGCCATTTGTGGACCTGAGGGGTCAACCATATGGAAGAAAAAAGCAGGGTTTAGGTGGGGATTGGGGGTGCAGTCAGTCCAAAACCTGTTCACTCCAGGACCTCACAAACATGCACTCTCATGAAGCAGAGAACAGGATCAAACTGCTGGTGGGGGAATTTTTTAAGCTGGCATTGCCATGACAGATCAGCAAACTAAGGGAGAAATACATTTGCTCACGTGGGAAGGTTATTATTGATGGAAATACTCCATGCTTGGTCTTTTTTAGAAAAACAACAACAATCAGCTTAAAACTGTATCTTGAAATAATTTATTTTTTTCAATGTGAGAGGTAAAGTGTTCATTCATATATGCTGAGAGTCTGTTTCATAGCTCACATTCTTAGTCACTGAGCTTCTCTTTTTTTATAATTTTCTTTTATAGCTGCTTTGTTTCTTCTGACTCTCTTTACTAAGGCATAGATGAGTCTTCTATTTTTTTCCATTTTGTTTCACTCACTGAAACATATGACCTGTTATGTTTTGGAGTATTTTTAAGTCTTTCATCCATAGACTAGAATGATTGAATTCTTTTAATCTTATGAGATTTAAAAAAAAACCAAAAAAATGCAAAAAAGGCTATGACTTGGAAGTGAAGTTTATGCTCTAATATTTTTTCTCTCCTTTCACATGTAAAATTCTCTTTGCTAGAGATGGACTTATCCTATAATGAAGAGAGTAGACTGAAATGGAGATATGAGAAAAGAACAGTTCCCTAATTAGCGTTCTAAGTACTTCTCTGGAGTAGATATTCTATGTGTTTTCTTTTTCAGGTGAATGAGCTATCTTTGTTTTTCAGGAGGCATGATGGTTTGTAACGACTTGCCATATGACCTATCGCCTTGCAGTGCTAGAAAAGGAAGTAAAGCTGAGAATTCCTGGCCCCCAGATCTTGATTTAAACTTCTCTATCTTCAGGTATGTTTCTGGGCTCTGTACTGGAGTTACACTGCTTACCTGTCAGTGCAGTTGGTTAAAATGACAGACCTTTAATGGTAGAAACATGGGGGACGTTTACATGCCAGCAGGATACTTGTGCACGGATCATTGTGCAACATTTGCTACTCACAAAGTAATTTTTCTTTTGACATCTTATGTCAGGGATTGATTTACACAAACAACATAATTCTAGTCAGCTGAGCAGTTTCTTGTAATGGCGCAGAAGCCAAAATTGTAGCAATTTAATGTGGATCCATCCTGTAACACACTCTTACCTATCATGAGACCTATTGTGCAAAATAGATATCTGGTGTAACTGTATACCAGCCTGAGCTGCGCACAGCTGGTGTCACACTGAAGTCATCCATTATTTTCAGAAAGTTTTTCTCGTCTGGTCTCCCTAGCTTCTCAAAAATAGGTTTATATTAATAACTTTATGGTAGGCATTTTATGTTTAAATATGTTCCTACTACATTGGGATTTTAGTCCATCCAATAAACGTCCTCTGTGATAAACAATAGAACACAGCACTCACTAAATTTAGAGGGGAGATTCTTAGTCTTAAGTTATTTGCCAAACCCTCATTCATTTTGGCAGTGTCAGCTGGCTTTTAAGTAATAAATGAATTGCTGAGTATGTCTAAAGAAAAGCCTGTCAAATGATTGGTATTTGAATTTGATAGCTTCATCAAGAAAGAGATTCCAGCACAAATGAAGGAAGTCCTTCTTCTTTCTCAGTCTCCGTAATTGAAATTGAAGCAGCTACAAATTACATCTTTCCTCTGGTGGGAGCCATTCATGTGGGTAAGCATTTGTTACGCTGCAGTGCTCTCTCTGCTATTGATGGTTTTCCATGCTCACTTACTCAGACTTTCTGTGTTGCTGATTTTAATTCCTTATGGAAGTACAATGGCACAAGGAGTCATCTGTGCTGGTGTGGTGAGAAATCTAATGAATGGATTATGACAAAGTTTTATTTTTATAGGAACCAGAGAAGCTATGAAATTAGCAATTGATTGCCTCACTTTTCAATTAGTCTGAACGCTTTGATAGAAATATCACTGCTCTGCTTCTCTGCCTTGCTAATGAGGGAAGACTTAGCTACTGGAAGAGATTCAAGCATCATGTCCTTTCTTCATTATGAGCTAATTCTGTATTTAACCTGGGTTTTACCCTTCTATGTGGGATGCATTGTTGCACCTAAAGCAACTGACAGGGTCACACATGAAAGCACTGTTACAACCTACTTTGGGATGGTTTTCTATCAGCTGTTAGTGCCAGGTGGATATCATAAGTGTACTCACATAAAGGGATAATCGGTCCTGTAACACCTTCCTAAAGAAGTCTTCTGACACTCATTCCTATGTGCTCTTTACCTGTGCAGATTCTCTCTTTGCATAATTGGCCAAAAATGGGAGACATAAAAGCTTTGCTTAGCATCTGTTATCCCAACCTGCCTATAATCTCTTCATTTTCATTCTTCCCTACATTTTAAGCACCCCTCAGAAACCCAGAAGTCTGCATACCTGTTGCTTGATTGCAGGAACACATCAGGTGCCCAGCATTGGTCTGAGCTGCAGAGAGCAAAAAGAGAGGAAAGATGCAGACAACCGTCTGTATTCCTATTTAAGAAAACAGTTTGAAATGTAAAGAATATTCTCCATCTTGTAAGCTCACCTTGTTCGTTTCTCCTTTCTTCTTCCTTCGCTCTGATCCTACTGTTCAAAGGGTTTGTTTCAGATACAAGGTGGCAGAAAAGATAAGTGGTTGTTAATTGTTGGGTTGGTTTTCCATATGACCACAGTTGGGTCTATAGGTTGGTAGAGTGACTCTCCCAGGGGTTTAAGCAATACTCTCTTCTATTTATTTCTGGGATCCCTTTTTCATTTGTGCATTTCAAATATCTGGAGGAAAAAAAGAGGAAATTAGCACTTCTCAGCAAGTGAATTACTTGTGGCTTATTTTTTTGAAAATGAAAGCATTTATATATAGACTTAAAACACTGTTCCCTTCTTGATCAAATCTAAATGGCCATGTGATTGCATGCTGTCTCTTCCTGCTTGACCATCTTGTTTATTTAGACAATATGTAGATAGTTTATTTCATACCAGACTATTGCAAAGCTGGTATTAGTTTCTTTGTGGAGAGGAAAAAGAATTTTTCACCTGCTAAGGCTTCTAGGCAGTAATTCTTGTGTAACATAAACATCTTGTCTACTTCTGTGATTTGCAGTCCTTACCAGCCACTCAATTAATTGAGCTCCTTCAATGTAAGACAGAGAAACATTTCCATGATACCAATGGAAGGTGTCACCTCATACACTTCTTTCTTCTACTGTAATTTGTAAGAGGGCTCACAGCATAGCACATCTGTTGTAAAGGTCACCACTTTGTGAAAAAGCTAGTTTTTTCATTTCTCTCTCTCTTTCTACTCTTCCTCCCACCACGAGCTGCACAGTTCTCGCTTGCCACTTATCTTAATCTTGGTCATTTCAGTTCTCTGAGCTCACAAAAAACTTTTGCAGCTCAAGAAAGTGGATATTTTGAGTATCTAGTGAGTCAGATCAGCTTGGTTATGCTGCCAAGCCATGCAAGGTACAGAGCAGCAAGACACAGAAAGGAATGGTGGAGGAGGCAGCCCGCCCATTTTAGCAGCACGCTGTTAGATTAAGCCAGCTGCAGTGTGAAACCTTACCTGCAAGAGAGACTGTGTTGAAAGCCTGCTGAAGTCTGGAAAAGGCACAACAAAACTGCCACTGGTCTCTTCAGTCTTCTAGTATGTAACTGGCCTACTCATCTCCTTTTGCTCAACAGCTGTTCTGAATAAGTTAAAATTATCTCCCATTTTCTTTCCTGGGAACAGGTCCCTCTAAGAAAAATTCTCAGCAGACAGAAGATTGATAATAGAATGTACAAACAGGAGCCAATGAACCTCAAAAAGAATAAAGATGGGAGTAACGTGTCTTCTAATCCTTAGGAGTGGATTCTTCTCTATTATATTTCATCTACCTTGACTAAATTAGGGCAGCTACTGTTTTTAGCATCAAAGATTTTAAGCGCACATGGAAAAGTACTGTTTATTTTTGTAAGAAGCACATAAGGCTTGTATCTACATACAAAGCAACAACCCCAGTTCACCCTACTGAACCTCAAGTGTGCCACTTCATCCTCCTTTCCTGCACTCTGAGAGTGACAGAGAAATTGTATTCCTTGTTATCAGCTACGTTGCCTGCTGTGGCTACAAGCAGCCTCAGGCTGGGCATGAAAGTATTGGGAGTGGGACCTTACTGTAACAGGGTAAGGTTAACACACATGGGTAAGCTCTGATGAATTACTTCTGGCAAAATACAGGAAAGTTTTTGCTTTGCGCTTCAAGCACTGTGCAGCATGGGTGTTGTTTCTCTGCCTGACAAGTGATGCTAGGAGGATGAGTCCATCAGTATTTGTGTAGTACTCTTAATACAATTGCTGCATCTTGAACTTACTCACTCCTGAGGGTGAGCCACTAAAGGGATGCATATGGGCACAATCATCTTTCCATACAGCAGTAACTCCTCCAAACAGCAGCTGGATGAGGTGGCGTGTTATTTGAAGGTGTTTGTACTGTCTCTGCCACACTGCTGATATCCTTGCCATTTCTGTGAATAAACAGACTTCAGAGTATTTCTGTATCAAAACAAAACATGCTCATTTAACAGTTAAAATAAACTGCATTTTACAGTCTTATACAGCACAAGTTATCTATCGGCCTGATGCCTTTGGTACATATTGCTTTAGGTTCATTTTAAATACCAGCATTTCTCCTCTGGTAAATTCTCTGCAGACAGGGATTAGGATGTGGTACTTAGCTGAAGCTGTCCTGCTGACAGATTGCAGTGACCTTGCTGTGACTTCTGTTCTGATCTCACTGGCACTGCTGGAATTTGACACACTAGAACATGAGATACTGGCTCCATTATGCTACTAATTGGTATCCAGAGCATTGTGTTCCTGACTCCTTTACCATCTGATGTAGGTGGCAGATAGTTCTAATTTATCTTTGCCATGTGATTTAGAAGGCTCAAGTCTGTATTGCCAACCAGTTGATGCCTTTATCCTTGCATGTGGCTGTCTTTATCATATGCAGGTATACAGGTTGACACAGGCTTTTGTTGTAAGCATCATTGGTCACCTTATCTTCTTATTTCTGGGTGCTCTTCTGTAATGGAAGGAAATTTTTTGATTACTCAACATGGATAAATGACTCTAAATAATTTTCATATGCAGCATTAGAGGTAAATCTTCAAATATTTTATTTTTCAAACATGCAGTTATATCTTTTATTTCTGCAAGGATCTGTAATCTTTGGAATGCACAGATTGGCTTTAATTTTTGTCGAGTGGTAGTCTGAAAAGTAACAGTAAGAAAATTCACGTTCTTAACCAAAGTATTTCAGAGTTTGCTCTGTATGACAGTATTTGTCTCTATAGTGATTTATTTTGGTCCAATAATCACAAAGCTAGACAAACAGATGAACAGCATGAACCAGAGTACAGCTGCATGTGGAATGATGTCTGTAGCACTTTTCCATAGACAAAAACAGAAGTCAATACTTTTCCAAAGTCCAGTTTTGTCAGTTCTACATGTTGGAATTTCATGGTGTTAATTTAATCATTAGGAAAGCTTATTACTCTGAAGAATCTGACTTGCAAATGCCTTGATATCAAGAAGGAACAAATCTGACCCAAAGGGAGCACAGAGAGTAGCAGTAGGCAGCAAATTTCCTGACACAATTAACAGAAAAATAACTTGTGGATTTATTACTGCAGCTTTGCCAGCTGAAAGTAATATAGTCATTTATTTCTGGCACTGATTAGACACTGATGGCTACATCCACGGGGGAATTTCAGCACTATCAGAGTGGTGCTTACCTGGTAGAGTCCTGGCTGCCACAGTGGAATTTACAGCCTGTTGCTTGGCCCCAGGCTCTGGCGTAATACATGGAAAGGCACACAAAGGTGTCTCAGATTAAGATGCAAAGTGGTCTGCAGCTACCTAAAGCATCAAACATGAAGTGGTGAATTGCTCAACATGAAACCGAAGTTCTTTCTCCTTCACAGGAATGTGCTTAGACCAGTTGAGAATCCGTATCTTCTTTGTAGATGCCTCAGTTCCCTTTAAAAATGGTAAATAGCCACTGGTGACTAGAAGTCAGAATACAAGTTGTGGGTAACTGGAGAAAACTCCCTACATGAGAGACTTTTTCTCATCCTTGATTCAAGCAATGTTCCTGCATTTCACACTAATCTTCCCACAGCACCCTGTCACTCCATCTGAAGAGTCCTATGTGGACACCAGAATTTCAAAATCTTAGAAACAGGGTCAGGGCAACTGATAGGAAAACTTGCAAGGCAAACCACAGAGCAATTGTAAACATAGATAGGAATGCAATTGACGTTGCAACTGTGCCATATTTCTCCTTTCTCTGAACAAGGAAGATTGGCAAGCTACCGAGGAAAACTTTTCTGATAAATTAACAAGGTGAATTAATGACTCATAAACTGATCTAATGAGACTGTTACAGAATGGAACTCAAGCAGGAATGTTCAGAAAGAGTTTAATGCACAGGACATGTTCAGAACACAAGCTCTTTCTTTTATACTTTCATCTCCATGATTATTTTTCAGTGGCCTACAAACTGATAGAATTGAACAAGCAGATACTCGTTATTAGGAATCACTGAAGATCAATTTCCCAGTTTTATCGATTGCGTTTTTGAGTACAGGTGGACACAATTAAAGTCAGATATATTTCTTCAATAAAAGCATGAAAGAGATGGGCTGGTAAAAAGAATCTCTTTTTCTTAACCTTAGTCAGAGGGCATAAATTGGAGACAGAAGATCCCATAGCAAATGTTAACCATCTGCTGAGTATGGCTGTTCCAGGTCAGTGCATTTTTGTAATTATGATACTGCTGAATTTAAGTGTTAGGCAACTATGATGAATAGTGATAGACCAATGCCTGGTAGATTTGGGATGTAAGAAAGGTCTGTATATGCAGTTTACTTACTTGTTTTTCCTAGATATTCATATTTCATGTTATGGTTGAAGAGTATGTTGGTCGTTAAGCTGACTTCCTTGAAGGAGCACCACGTTGCTTAACAAATTTTTGTCTGTAACCTAAGCTTACTTAGGTTTTTATGGTCCCCTTTTCCTTTGTGTTCAAGCTGCTCCTGATTTCTCCTCACAACTTCCTTGGCATTTATCTCATCATCATACTTATTTGTAATTTAGAGCAAAGCTGTTCTTTTACATAAGGAAGAATCTTGATCAAGAGGCTGTTCTCATTACAAACTGGAGATGTTCTTTATGAGGCCTCCTGCTTCCAGACGTTCCTTCCCCTGAACAGCAAAGAACTATCCCCTCACTCAGCTGACACAGAAGTAATGAACCAGACTGAGGAACTAATCCCTGTTAAAAAATGACTTTTGTTTTTAATTGGCATTGGCTCCTTGGAAGTCACAGCAGGGCCTCAGAAGTCGTGGTGCGTGCGTGGTGTTTCACAGGGCGGCTGTGAAGGCTCTGCTCGGCCAATGGGAGTGAAAGGTGAAGCACTGGCATGGCATGTTCCTGCTGAAAATTTGTTACTGTGGAGCAAATTTTTGTGGTGTCAGATTTCCCATCTTGCTTAAAAAGAGGAGACCCACTTTTCTGCCTTGGTAGTACCTCCTTGGCTTCACTTAAAGAGTCCTGATCCCTGCACAGCTATTTAGTTAATGCTTCTATTTTTTTCAGTAAGGCTGCCGTGAGAGCTTTCTGGGTTCACCCTGTGAGCATAAAAATTGTTTTATTCCACTACTGAGTACTTAGATCTTGAAAGCACACTGATTATTTTCTACTTCCTATCTTCAGTTGTTGCTGAAGCAGTCGTTTTTATTGAATTGCTAAAGCATTGCATGGTCAAAGGTTGGAGAAGCTATAAAACTACAGGTAGCTAAAAATTCTCCAACATAAATACATGTTTGAGGAATGATAACCTATCATCAATAGCTTTGCAAGTGGAATGACATCCTCTGTTAATCATTGTGCATAGTCTGCTCTGAAGAGTTCAGATATTGTCACTAAGGAGTGGTCCAGTCCACCCCTTATTAGGGTGATGAAACTGCCCTACTTCAGAGAGCTGAGGCCAAACCCTCAAGGTTCAACCAGTCAGCCTGCATTTCTGGGGTGTGGGCCCTTCCCTGCACCCTTGAGAGGAAAGCAAACCAAAGGTGGTGCTTGTAGAAAAGCAGAAGTTGCTCCACCAAGTGTCAGTTTCCACAGGCCAAATTGTAAGCCAGTAATACAGGGGAAGGTCTTCTGTGAAGCATGAATTCTCCCAGGCCTTGGTGCTGAGACCAGTTACCAAGGCATTCCCAGGTCAGCCACCTCTGCAGGCCTGAGCCAGATGATAGATGGACACAGGACCATCTTTCTGTTGAACTCAAGCTTGCTTGGATATTGGCGTTGCTTGTTCATTCAGGCTTGACGGTGGCTATGCAAAGATGAGCATAAAAACTTCAAGTGTAAGATTAATCCATAAAATACGTTCTATTGCATTCAAACCAGCGGAGTGAATTTGCCTAATGTCCAGGGGCTCTTTTACATCCATTCTCTGTTGCCTTTGAGGAGAATTTACCATATTCTTGAATATGTGTAGACCAGAAAGAGTGGACCGGGTAAATTCAGGGCAAGGAGTACTGAGGGCAGTTCTCTGGTAGGAGGAAAGGAGTTATTTTTGGAGCTGATAATGAAGAAGCTTAATTAAAACTATGCTGTGAGAGAAGCTAGAGAAGAGGGGATCTCTCTAGATTCAGAAAAGCAGCTGTGAGAAAGCCTCATGTGGATGAAAAAAAAACAGAAGGTAGGTCTGTCTTTATTACAGAGTGAAGAGAGCACTTCACTGGTGTTGAGCAGATCTGTCCCAGAGTGACCCCTCCAAGGCATCCTGCTTAAAACATCCTACTTCACCACCTTTATCAGGTTGGGCAATGCAGCTCGTGCTGTTAGTGGAGAGGAGAAACGTGTACACCAGTGTGTACAAACACAGGCAAGACCACATCACTGCTTGGGAAACTTAATATCTAAGAGTCTAGACGGACATGATCTATACTTTGAAGGTTCAAATTTGAAGCATTACTAACAAAAAGCATTTAATTATCATCTTGGGGCCTGGCTCTCACCCAGCACTGCCTGGTATCAACAGCTATCTGTTGTCAGCCATTCTCTGCTCTCTAAAAATAGATGGAGATAAAGGCCATATATGCAAAGGGCATAAAAAGGCAATATTATTTTTTTTTTTCAGCGAAAAATCAATAGATATGGGGACCTTTTCTTGCAGCTCTGAGTCTAAACAGTAATGCTATAGTCAGAGGGACTCCAGACAGGGCTAAGGGTTGACTACAGCAATGACAGTGGCAAAGGTGTGGCTTGAACTGCAGACAGAAGAGCAGAGAGCGAGGCATGTTACCTGTGCAGGAAAACAATAAACGTTTACTCATGGCCTAGAGATTCACAGATATGTTTATCTAGAAAAGGAAGGCGAATTAAAAAATAAAGTCAGGAATAACTGTAAGTAGATCAAGAATCACACAAAGTGACTCTGCCTGGAAAATGTTGCAATCCCCACTGAAGTGACTAAGGACTTGCTGGCCCCTCCTGCTTGACAGGTGAATACTCTGGGGAGCCCTGATTTGACCAGCTCCTTTGCTGGGTAAGCAGGGAGCAACTTGGCTGAGGAACTATTATTAATACTCTGTTTGTAACCTTGAGAAGGTCTCCACGGCAACAGAGGCTGCTGAATAGAGCTGTCCATGACATTTTGACAGGAGAAGTTTTCCACTAGAAAATGCTGTTTTAATGAAAAAGTGTTGGGGAGAATGATCCTGTGTTGACAGTACTTTGGTCAGAAAAAAAATAGGGGAAATCTGAAAAATGTCCTGAAAAGTTTTTGTCATTTTTAAGCCCACTACCTTTCCTCTTGGGACCTTCCACATGAGGGAACAAGACTACCGTCTCTTCCTTTTTGGGAATAGTGGTTAAATTCCCAGTTAATCTCTTCTTTTTGCTTCCTTATTGTTGATGCTCTTCTGAGAAGGCTCTAAACAAAACAGGACATGGGAGAAGCTGTAAATCCTCAAACATCTGAAGTATTGTTTTTTTGGAAACTATTTTAGGAAAGAAAAACTCTGAAATAAGGGGAAAATAGTGCACTGGAAGAGTGTACTATAATTACTTGCCCATTCTGCTTTGAGTGGTTGATTTTATATGATATGGCCTAAGATCTCAGGTTTAAACTCAAGTTTTTTGTCTGCTTTGCTCTGCATGAGTTATCTTCACCTCTGCTCTCTAGTCCTAGGCATGAATTGCTGGATGTAGTGATGGCCAGAGATGTATAATCGCATATCATATCCTCTTGCTAGCATTACTCATTTCACTGAGCAAAGGCCTTGGGACCTGGAGGAGCCAATCCAGTGATTTGTCTCTTTCCCAGTGATAGCTTTTCTTCTTATGAAGCCAACGGAGAAAATGGTGTGGGTAACAAATGTTTCCATAGAGGCAGCTTTTGTGGTTCTGCCTTGTGACTCCTTCCATGCTCATTTGGCATTTAAGAATCCAAATAAAAAATGAAACCATTAATTCTTTGCAGTCAGAAAAGACAGGGAAATACACAACTGTCTTCCTCACTATCTTCAGCAAGGTAGTTATTTTTAAGGGAGTCCCCTGGGATTTTTGAAAATGGATTTGGCACTCAAGATGATCAGTCAAATTTCCTGATCATTCCAGTCACGATCTGCCATTTATTTTTGTACCATCTTTCCCCACAGTGCTCTGGTTCCCAGATTACAGTAGCCTTCCCCTGTGGCTTGCCTCATCCTCCACACCTGCCTGATCTCTGAGATAGTTATTTTTTCTGTGGTTTCCCAGGAGCAGATGGAAGGTAGCTGTGCCATGCAGCACCAGGCAATGTCAAGCTGACTCTGGATTTACAAGTCCTGTGTGGTGGGATAGGGGAAGATCACTGCTGGACGCGCTCACAGATCTTCTGGAGCAGCAGGTTGTTTTACAAACATGTTCCAATGTAGCCAGCCATCACAGACATCCTCACGCTGAAAGACGCTAGCAGCGGCACAACTATGTTCAAATGGCACACACAACCAAACCCAGCCCACTATCTTTATCCTGGAGAGGACTGGAAGCAAATTTCTGACAGTTGTCAGACACCCACATACTTTGTCCAGCACGTGACTGTTGGCCATCTCAGAGTCACGAACTGCCAAGGACCAGCACAACTCCCTTTCTAGGAGCCAGCCACCACTAACCATGCACACTAGCATGGTATTGTCTTATTTAAATTTGCCATTCAAGAGTATACCAAGTCATCAGAGATGATTGTGCCACATACAGAATGCTGGGGATAGCAACCTGGGATTTGTCAAATAACATATCAGGAGAACATGTTAGTTATCTAACTGGAGTAGCTAAGATGAATAAAAGAATGGAGGTGAGCAGAGAGGCAAACAACTCAAGGTCGCATGGCATGTTATTAGCTGTGCTAATAACATCCTAATTAGTATCCTAACTAAGCAGGCCATTTTTCTATCACATAATCCACAGACTCTCTCCTGCTTTATGTTCAGAGTTTACGTCCGCTTTGGATATGTTTTTCCTGGAAAACATCATCTCTGCTTACCTCAAACAACGTCACACCATAGGGTTTGCATTTGCTGTGGCCACTCAGCTTATTGACTCTGGTGTTAAAACTGGCAAAGGGGCAAATGATATTCACTTTGTCAAGGCTGACTGGTGGAAAAAGGAGCAAAGCCAACAGCAAATGCCATCTCTGATAAGAGGCTGACGCAAAAGAGGCTGGGGAACCATATAGGACTACTGCCCTGCTTATATAACCTGGAATATTTTTTGTAAATGCTCAAACTGACGTGCATTGAGTTTTGGCATGTGTTTGTCAGTGCCCTTGTTTTATAGCCTTGCTGAAGACTCATTGACAGATGGCACTCAAGAGAATGCTTTTTATAGGTACCAGTGTCCAACTCAGATACAGTTTCTGAAAGCAAAAGGTGTTTGGGGGTGGAGGGATTTGAAGTACTGCCAAAGCATTTTGTAGAAGGTGCTTTAGTGGTACTTCATACTCTGCAAAAACGGAAGGTATGTGGGAGATGATTGAGGAACATCGACTCTCATGGATGTTGAGTCACCATGTTCTATTAGAAAGCACGCAGCATTTATGACATGGAAGAATAAGAAAAAAAGATTCTAAAGGACATAATCTGTATTCCAGAGTAATGTCTATCTGGTCTTATATGCTGGGGAATGATTTCTTGTTATAGCTTGAACTAGTTCTTGCCTATATGAATTACAAGTGAATGCAGACATTGGCTGCCTACTGCTTCACAGCACCTTTCTTCTCGGTGCCAAGTAGCAGTAAAGCTCTCTGAAGGAGCTGGGGCTGACAGTGACCCCAGTGCAGGCTGTGCCATCACTGATGTGTGCTGTCCTATGGAGACTAATACTACTGGGCAGAGCTGGGTGCTGGCAACAGGCTCCATCAACAACTCATGGTGTGATAGCCCAGATCCAGAGTTGATGCAAGTGTTCATCCAATAGGAAAAGGAGACAGAGCCAGAGGCAGGACTGGAAGTGAAGCTGCAGTGTGGATGTGAGTCCATGTGGGAGGCAGGGCCAAAAGGCTGTCACTCCTATGCTTTACTGATGAGGGGAATGATGGCTGAACTGAAATGGTGGCCTGTGTCTTGGGCAAAACACGGGCAGAAGCTCCAGGTGAGGTTCGCCAGGATCAGTAATGTCTGTAATGTCTTTTGGTGCACTCGTGGTACTGATTCTTTGGCAGAGAAAGGTGTGTTTATACTACAACATGGTTTGTGTGCAATAACAGTTTTTCCAGCTGGAGAAAATGGAGGTGATTTTGGTTGTAGGGAAGATGAAGAGTACTTCGTGTCTACTTACGGCTTTGCAGTTAGGTAGATAAAAGTACATCGTGCATTTCTTATTATGTTTTATTAAAACCATTTACTCATTGGAAGCATCTGGATATCAGTGTAGCTCCTCTTCTTAGCTCTGGAGTTGAAGGATTGGTAGACTGAGACTCCTTGCTGCAGTTCTGGGAGGTTGGACATGGCAGTCCAGCCATGATTCCCAGTGCTCTGGCTGCTGTGTGTTCTGCCTAGGAGGGATTGAGGCTCTGGTTTAGGTATTTGGGAACAAAGTGGCAGTCAGGCTGTAAACATACATTTTCAAGGGGCTTATTAACCGCATGCACTTTGCTCTCCACATGTGCTAGGGAGTTATACCCATCCCTGAAGTAACACAAGTCCCTGAAATACCTTTTGTGGAAGTCTGTGACAGAGACAAATTTGGAATCCATTTATTCTTGAAAGTGCTCAGCTGCAGAATGATCCTTTATCTTCTGAAAGCTATAAATCTGCTTTACCACACACCTTGCAACTTCTGGAGAAAAAGAAAGAAGGCTGAAGAGCCAGCAGTCTTCTCTGGAAGACAACTCTAAATTGGATCTTGTGTGCACTGAATGAGGCACGGGATTATATTGTAGAGTAAATATATTGTAAAGCGGGGAAGATGAAATAAGGTAATACAAGCAGCTGTACCATTTCCTAATTCTTTTGTGCAGCATCTTATATTTTTTTTCTGTGATGGCTTTGTTCTGTGCCATTTCCCAACACTTAGAAAAGCGACTAGAAAACATTCTGCAGTAAAAAATCTATTTTATGTGATTTTTAGACACTAAGAAGAAATGTTACCAACATCCCAATGATATCTATGCCTGTGTAAGCTATTTGAAGCCTTTAGATAACTGGACAAACTCACATCCTTCCTGAGAGGGTGTTTGTCTATCTCCTGCTTACTGCAGTAGAAGGGTGAGATGCCTTTTTTGAAGGGGACTACATCCTAGTAGAGTTAGATCCTTATGCCCTTTGTAAACTTTTCTTTCCTGTTCACCCTAACTTTTTGCTTTAGCCCAGCTGTCTTAGTTCCAGAATTCAACCCTTAAGATTCCTGACCCAGCCTGCTCTCTTCCCCATCTCCTATTCTCCTGTGTATGTGAGAAAAGTCTCCTTTCACACCAGGATGCTTCCTGTTAAGCTTCAAACTACTCTTCCCCAAATATGGGGGTATGAAGTTTTTCAAAAGAAAAATTCATCTACATTTTCTAACACTAGTAAAATGTGAGCAAAGTTGGTTTTTCTTTAAATTCAATCTTAGACACTGTTGCACCATTTAAATTGATACTTTCTTAAAGCAGATGTGCAGCTGGAATATTTAAGCCATAGTGATGCAGATCTGACAAAATAATCAGAACTAAAAAAACACCATAGAATAGGAATTGTCAGACAATGGTAATTATAGGTGTGGCAAGCAGCTGTAACAACCAACATGGCAATTTTTGCTGTCTCCCCTCCTGTTTTGCAATTTAATGCTCTTACACTCTGTTGCCTAATTTTAGAGCAGATGCACATTAGCAATTTGCAAACAGGTAATGCTTGTAACCATCTGGAACAGAGATTATGTTAAAATGGGAAGTAGAGGAAACACTTCTCTATGTGGTTGTGACACTGCTTGTTCCTGACCTCTCTAATGACTGGCATTTAGGGAAAGCAATCATTAGAGGGAGGAGAGGAAGGAAAAGCGGGGGGAGAAGGTGGAGCAGAACAGTGTGCCAGAGTGTCAGAGCCAGCAGCCAGTAGGTGCTCTGACAGAAGGAGGATGAGCGAGAAGCAGAGTCAGTGTGGGGATAAAGCCAATGTCAGAGAGTGTGGGAAACATAGGAAGGGAGGAGAATGCAAAAGATGACTTTGAAGAAACAAGAATGACAAGAATGAGCAAGAGAAAATAAATAAGAGCTATGATCTGAGGATAAAAACCACCAGCGTACGTGGCGTTCCAGTCCTGTTGAGAGAATGAGCTATCTGTCCCAGAAATTATGATGAGGAAAATCAGCTGGTACTTTCGAAATAATAAAGAGCAGGCAGAGGAAGTCTATCTGCAAAGTATTGGACTGAAATCTATGCTCTTCATATAAAAAGAAGAAAAATCATTTGTGTTCGGCCTTTAGTACATGAATCCTGCTTGATGCTTTTACTCAACCCATTGTATCTGTCTCTACTTTCTGCATATGAAGTCCATGAGGAGCTTAGCTTCTGCATGTTTCTGGGTGAAATGAGAGACTACAGGGCTCAAAGATTCTTTGTGTAGCAGCTCACAAATGCCTAACTATGCGAGTTTTAGGATGAAGCAGGAAGTATGTGTATAATTTAATTGTTCATTGTTTTTAATATAGTCCTGTAATCAGAGCAATTCTATCACACCGACCAGCATGAAGAATAAAGACAGGTTAGGTTTGGATCTTTCAGTAACAGTTCATTCATTTTAAACTAAAAGAGGGGAAATTTAGATTAGATGTCAGGGGAAAAATTTTCACTGGAAGAGCAGTGAGGTGGTGAAACAGCAGAGAAGCTGTGGGTGCCCCATCCCTGGACGTAATCAAGACCAGGTTGGACAGGGCCCTGGGCAGCGTCACTTGGTGGGTGGAAGCCCTGCCCATGGCAGGGGGTTGGAATTGGATGATCTTTGAGGTCCCTTCCAATCCAAGCCGTTCTAAGATTCTAAGATGTATGATTCTAAGTTGTATTACATCTGAATAGAGTAAATGACATTAAAAATTTGTGTGAATGTGTTGTGGGACCGTCACTCTCAAAATGCTATCATAGTCTGTCACAGTAGTAAGGTAAGGCAACAGCATGGATTGGAGTGGTTTTAGGACAGCAAAGCAGAGGAGAGGATAAAGGAAAGGGAGGGAAATGGAAGGAAAAATTTAAAAAATGGGAGAGTTATATTCATTTCAGGAGCTACACTGAATTCTGTAGATAATGTTTTGAGTGGAAGAAAATCACCATCTCTCTCTAAAATACAAAAAATGGCCACGTTACTTAAAGGTGTTCATATTCCCAGCAGAAGCAGAAAAGAAATTAGGCAGTACTGTGTGGGTACCTACCTGGAGTCACAGGCTCTGGTGAACTTTGACAGTCTGAAGCTGCCTCAAAAATAATAGTGTTATGTGTATAACGCTTTAGAACTGAAGTTTGTATCTCTCCCATCATTAGAAGAGGATAGATTTAATCATAGTACAGAATTAAGTATTATAGCATTGCTTTTGAAATTTGTCAGAAAGGAAGGTCATGCAGATCTGAAAAAGTTCCAAACGATGGAAGTCTTAGAGAAGAACAATATGCAATTGGCTTTGCTGTAGTTCTACAAGATAATCACACTGGTTGAGGTGTAATTCTCCTCTCTTGTGAAGTTCAACTCTGTGTAATACCCTACTTGCTCACAGCATCATCTTTCAGTCCCAGGAAAATAATTTAAATCAATTTTTATGATTCTGGAAAAAATTTGATATTTAGATTGGCTGAGTAAATGGAGATATTTTTGAACTGTCTTCCATAACTTTCTGTAAGATAACAGTTGGCTTCTAGCATATAAAGCTGAGTAATTAGCAGTCATTACTAAAGCCAGAACTATATGGCTGAAGCATGTTGTTTAATTAACATTCTCCCACATTTGGAACTATCACAAGACAGTAAATAATTCTGAGTCTTCCTGAAATAAGCCTTCAGATGGTTGAATAACCTTGCAGTCCATTATGTAGCAACAGAGGTGCTGCTAGCATTACATTAGCAAATTTGGAGAGCTGACTTTGCCAGTCCTTTCTGGATTGTCTTGGGAACTTTTCATCTCAGGCATCTCAGGCATTTCCAGCTGTAAGCCTTACCGATGGTTTAGCTCCCACACTCTGTTGGTAGCTTTCATCTCAATGGATTCACTGAAATGAATTAAGTGTCATTCTGAAGAGATGGGCCTTGTGTTCCTCGAATATTTTATTTTTTGTAGAGTTTTGGACAGATCGTCTACTATACTGAGGGAGTTTTTGACCTTTTTTCCTGCTTCTGACTATATAAGGAGCTTTCATTGCTTCTTTTACAACCTAAGATGCATAATGCAAGGCATTCTCAGCAAGCAAAGCCAGTACCTTTTCTGTGGAGCATTCCTCTGATTTAACAAGAACAAAGATGCTTTGTGGCATAATTACTACTTTAGCTTTCATGTCTTGATGATCGGACAGTATTTTTAGTTGTTATCTAGCCAGTTTCAGAAATTGCACTTTAGAATTGCATTTCCTAAATGCTTATGAAAGCTCATTTTAAGATCAACGCAATTCTGAATAATATATTGGTATGATCAACTCAAGTGATTTTCAAAATCAGTGGATCTGTGTACATCATGGTTCCTCCTGCTGCAGTCTTGTTGCTACTCCAGACATCAAATCTGTTGTCTTAGAGCCACTGTCATATCACTGTTTCTATTGGTTGATCTTGAGATTAAATAGAATAACAGATTTTTGCTGTTGGATTATATTTGCTCAGCTATACGTTGCAAGAGTGTTTTCTCTAATTTCAGGTAACCAGATTTGTGAGTTTGTCTTCATCTCTTTCTTAGTCATTTTGAAACTTTAAAAATATTTGACTGCTTGCAAATCAAATCAGAACTCACTCTGTTTTAGATACTCAACATTTAAACATCCAAATCCAAACTAACCTTCCTGGCTTTCTTTGCAGTCAAAAGAGAGAGTTTGCCCTCCAGGGAGTAAGGAATATGACCTTAGGCATGTGCTAGGGAAAGTTGGCTTTGTCTTGGGGAGGTTCTCATTTATATTCATTGATTATACACAGAGCCGAGAATGACCACTTTATTATCTGGGTTTTAAACTCCTGGATTAGAATGGGTGAATTTTAACCTTCCCATTACAAAAACCTTTTCATTCTTTTGTCGTGACATACATATCTCGATGCTTCTTGTACTTGTTATTTTTCAATGAGAAAAATACAGATTGCATGGAATTCCCAAGTCTTGACTAAGTTTGATAAATGCATGGGAACTGTGTATCTGTATAACTGAAGTGCTGCATCATTCACTTTGGACTAATGAAAGCATGAAAAATCATTCAGCTAGGATGAAAAGAAAGAATGACCATATTTCACAAAGTTATGTGCTAAGAAAAAAAAAGTTAAGTTATGGTGGATAAAGTATCTCAGAAATGTGAATAAAATGAAGTATTTGGTTTCTGGAGCAGGCAGTGGAACAGGGAGTATGGTATGACAAACAGCAGAAGTTGAACTGTTTCCTGCTGGGAATGTAGGATTTTTCTTTTTTTACTCATCTACTTATTCATTGCTTTTAACACTTTGAAAATGCAGTTTCTGTTTTGTGCTTTTATGAGCCATGTATAACTCAGGACGACATAAGAGTGGGGAGGTGAAACGTCTGTGAGGCAAATGTCCAGCTCATCCTGTGGTCATCACAGCCTTTGTGGAGAAGCCTGGAGTTAGCAGAGGGAAGAGATAACAGCCCATAGCAGGCTCCTTGCCACACTGAAAACAATTTCTGTTTAATAACCTAAGATCATCAATTTCTGTTTCCTGAGTGATCCTGACAAGTGAAAGAAAAGTCAAGGGGCAAATACTGGCCCACTAGCCTTGAGAAAGGTGGAAGTGCCAAAGGGCTGTTGATTACCTGATCAGTTTGTGCTCTTGTGGAAATTGCTTGCTGAGTTGGAGTAGTGGAAAAAGAGAACACTAGGAGGGCACTGGTCCAGGAAGAGTGATGGGAGCTGGACCTAGATGGGAGAGTTTGGAGATGGTCATCCTATGGCAGAAGTGGAAATGAAAAGGCTTTGTGAGAGAAGGGGGGATAAAGATCTCCTGGTGGAAAAACAGTAGGAACACAACAAGAGGACTAGATGCAGGAGCTACCTCTTCACAAAGTAGCCCCTTCTCAGCCTAAGAAGAAAAAGCCTAGACTTTCCTGCAGTGGTATTCCTTAGCTCAGGAATAAGTAACACTGTTTTCTGGTTCTTAATGGGGAAAAAGGACTTGAAAGTATTGAGAATGCTACAGAAATGTATGCCTTGTAGGCTGAAAAAGTGGATATGTACAGACCATGGCCAGAGAAGTGACAATGAGTCAGACAGCCAAACCTGAGGAAGCTGTGTTCCTGCTAACTTGTGTGCAACAGCACCAATGCAGTTATGGTAGGGATTTCACTGCAGGTTGGGAGAGCCAGCCTGCTCTGTAAATGTGTGCTGGGCCTTAGGGAGACTCTCCCCGTAGCAGAAGGGATGGCTCTGATCACATCCTATTAATCACTGCACTGGAGTCGTAAGTAAACTTTAGAGGACCAGCTCAGTAGGTAGGCATAGGACTCTGACTATAAGCTTGCTATTTTTTTAGCTACATCACCCTTTCCTCTCTGCTAATAAAGAAAGCTGTCTACACCCCATGTCTTTACAGTACTTTGGTAAAATGCTAGAAGACGCTGTGGTAAGGTGCAGTCCTTGTAGAAAACACTGAAGGACACCAATGAAAAAATGTGATAATTTAGAGAAAGTGAAGAAGAAGAAGAAGCTGGATCTAGGGAACTGACACAGAGAAGGACTTTGACTTTACTTTGATTTCTGTTATGTGCAAGCTACATCTGTTGGCTAAGTTATGGTGGATTGAGGCCATGTAAATTCTTTCTTTCAGATGATAAATTATTCACGATTGGGATTTAGAAAGTCCTGGGTATGGTATTTGCTTCCTTCTCCAGTGGCAGAGGCTGGCTACAAGCACTTTGAAATACCAGTGGGATTTTTTGGACTAGACATTTTTTTTTCAGAGCAGTGTACTTCTAAGCAGCCCAAATCCCAGTGGGATACAGTTATACTTAAATGGGAATGCTTATACTGGCATACCTTATTCTAGTCTGATAATTAAAATAAACTCTCCCTGTATAAAGCTCTTTGATGCTGTATATGGTGTCCATTTTCCCAAAAAGTCATGTATCGTGGGCTTCATTTTAGTCCATGGAAGAAATAGCACCTTCAGTACACACATAACATATCTGAGACAAATCAGAGAAAGCACCCTAGAGACTCTCTCTCCATTGGCTTTCTTAACACAAGTCACATTTAGATGTATAGCTTTCAAAAGATTAAAACTGAATGCAATAAATCCAACCATGTGTATCCACAATGGAATTTGAATCACTGCAGCCACACTGGTGCAAAATCATGAAATCTTTCAATGGAGTTGTCTGGGGTATGTTCTTTTCCCCCTGATGTGAACAAAAGCCTACACCTAAGGCCCAAGACAGAGCTTTCATGCACTGTGGGTAGGGACTTTGCTATGCTGTAGGAACAGCAGGCAGAATACTTATGTAGGTGGGCTTGCTAACTGTGTGGCAGACATATTACTGTGATAAGTACCCGGTTGCTTTTTAGTGCACATCCAGAATACAACATCTGATGACATGTTTTGAACTAGTGGTATAGAATTAGAAGCTGCTGAGATAATGCCACTAATAATTAAGCTTGCCAAACATGTTCCTTTATAAAACCAGAAATGTGTTTCTTTCCAGTCTAAGTACTTTTCATTACTGACTTGAATGAAAATATTTCTTTTTTTACAGAATACAGAATTTAGAGAGAAAAAAAACAAGCATGGACTTTCCAAAGGAACTTCTTACCATGTTCCCTCCTTAAATAACAAAGAGATGGTTTACAACAATATTCATCGTAAATTAACTGGCTTTCAGAAAAGTCTAGGCTTGGTACTGGGGAAGTATGTTCATTTCCTGCATGTGGGATGATCTTGTAGTAAGATCTTTGTAGTGCTCTTGGGATTTCCACCCTTACTTGGTGGAAAAAGAGCAGCTTGGAACTAATGGATTTTGCCCATGTGTGCAGGCAGCACAGAGAGCACTGGAGCTACGTGTTGAGGCAGATACGTGCTGGCTGAGGGGGACAGTCCTGCACACTGTGTGGAGAATGCACTGTGTGGTTCTCAGCCAGGCTTCTGAGTGCCTGTGCTGCATAAGATAGGGCCTAAGAGAGTGAGCTCTTCACCTTTGATAGTAATGATTACAGATGCCATTTAAGATACATATCTTAAAGACATTCTCAGAATTTCTGCCTTATTAGCAGTCTAAAATTTTAAAATGAGATCTACAACTTTGTTGATGAAAGCTGGAGTGCCATTTTAACCCCAAAGTGAATGACATTGTCCCTAAATTAGCAATATTTACATGCTCGTGTATATCCTTTATATTCTCTGACTCTTAATCCAGCTTATCAATGGTTCCTTGCATGACTCAGGATGAACATTACTTGTGCTTGTCCTAAGGTCTCAGCATATGACTGGGTTACTGTGGCTTCAGAAGATGCCATCCACCTTGACTAACTGCTGGTAATTGCCCGGGTACACACAGTTACCCCCCCATAGTTGTGAGATGATGTGATGTTGCTTAAGCTTCTTAGAGAGATGTTTAAGTGGTTCCTGTTACCCCATGTTGGGGGTGGTGTGAAAGCATGCCCATGGACAGCTGATGTGTTAACCTGACAAGCTGAATCTTGTTTTTCCATTTATTTTCAGGTTTGTTGAGAGACTTAAATGGGAACAACTGCTAGACTACATTGTGTTAACCTCCCAGTGATGCCTACATACATTGTCTTCCTATAGAAAATAGGGTTTATGGGGAAAAGAGATTAAAAAAATCTTGTACATTAATTTTCCTTGCAAACCGAAAGCCAGAAAGTGGCAAAAACATCCTCTGTGCCTTGATATGCCACAGATCAAGACAAGACATGCCAGGTACGTATATGTCTGCAAAATGCTACTGGTTCCCATGGCACAGACACAGCTTGAAAGAATGCTCTGAGCAGACTGCTGAAGTAGCATCAGGGCCAAGAGCAGCATATGTATCTGGACTGAATACAAGTGATCAAGGGCTGGGGAAATAAAAATAATTTTGCAGTGAGTGTGTTGTATTAGCAGAAACTGCTTCGGTTCCTCTCTTTTATCCACTTGGATCAAGCTATCTGAAAGCGTTTCATGTCTTCCGTTGAATCACATGAGGAGAAAAGATGAAAAGAAGATAAATGCTCAGCACTTGCTCACTGGGTTTTTGTTGAGCTGACTGTGATTTGATGCAGAACTCTTTTTTAGTGTATACAGACTCTAAAATGTAGAAGCAATGTTTCTACATTCCCAGCAAAAGGCTAGGCATATTTATCCTTTTTCCAACGTGTTGTGTAAATGTGCAAGTTTACTGACAGGTACCACGTGGGCAAGATTTTTAACAAATGTTTAATTTTTACTTTTCAGGAACAGAAAGACTTAAAGAACAAAAGACTTTACATGAAGCAAAGTAAGAATTGGGACATTGTGAAGCACGTCCTCGTGTTGTTTCAGAATTAAATTGTGCAGTGCTATCAACCTGGACTTGTGAAGTGCACCACAGAAGCCTGTTGTGTAGTGTCCATGGAGTAAGATTCTTATTCTGCCTTGCAAGGCAGGCAACAATTGACTAAAACCCACACCAATCTACAGCTAGTTCCTGATTGGAAATACTGGATATTGTTATTCATAGCCACTCGTTGTGAAGCACATTATGATAACTGTCAGGTGCTATGATACTTCTTCTTATTAGGTAAATCTTGTACATGTGGATGAGATATTATTTTTCCATGGGTATGTTTATATGAATTGCAGCCAGTGCTTCTACCTAGAGAGTTATGTCAGTGTAATGCATGGTTATGTAAATTTTGTTTAGGTCCTCATATGCTACGCGTTACACAGCCTGAATGACTTCCAGGAGTGAAGTGATGGGATTGTTATTTGCTGCACATGATTTTCTCTCTCCCCTTCTTTCCAAACGTGAATTTTGTGCTCTTTTTGTTTACAGTGTCTTTTAAAATAATTATTACATTTTCTGTACGCTGTTCTGTCTGTATTTATGTGACTCACAGTCAGAGTAGAAGATAGTGAGCTTTTTGCTCAGGATAATTCCACTGGGATCTCATCCAAGTCCTTAAGCTGGCCTACCGAGAAAGCTCTTTTTTTCTGCACAGCTTTTCTTGGGATCTGGATAATCCACTGTGCCTGAGCAGTGAAACTGCTGTCTATCCTTCCTTGTCCTGCCTCTCTCTGTAGGTGACTGTTCATGTAGATGTCTGGGGTCCCAAACTTCTGAATGCCTTAGGAATAAGGATGCAACACTGAAATTAAAACTAAAGATTAAGTACAGGTCTTAGACCTGCACCTAGCCAGGTGAAGATGTCTAGTGCACATCTATAGTGCTCATTCTCTGTTCTACAGGGTCAGTGAGGAGAATAGAAGACTAAGGTTACAGTGCTCCCAGGAGGACCTCACAGTGGGTAGGAGTGCTGCTGTGGGACATTTGTTCCTGCTCTCCTTCATCATTTTCAGCTTTTTGAGTCTGGAGTCTAGCACTGGTTCTTCAAATCTGGGTTGTAAAGCAGAATCACCCTCTATGCATTACATAAGTGATTACTTGAGTGGCACAAGTCCTTTTGACCGACTGTTACTTCTGTGTCTTTTTGTCCTTGGGTTTCTCCCAAACAGGATACTGTTTTCAAACTGAAATGATCTGCATGTCTCTTAAGAGCTAAGCTGTCTGGAAAACACTTTGATCAAATTCCAATACAGTTTTTCTAAATGTGTTTCTTTTGCCTTTTGCTAGCTTCTCCCTGATACTGTTTATCCAAAACACCT
Source organism: Chrysolophus pictus (assembly GCA_037305975.1). Classification (NCBI taxonomy): domain Eukaryota; kingdom Metazoa; phylum Chordata; class Aves; order Galliformes; family Phasianidae; genus Chrysolophus; species Chrysolophus pictus. Next base: position 151,714,590 of record CM074576.1, read on the forward strand.
CCTGCTGTCAAGGGCAGTTCTGGCAATTTGAAATGTCTCTGTGTCCATGAAGCAGCCATACCTGTTAGGTTTAATATCTGCAATGAATTACCAAGCGCATTTAATTCAAAATTGATTCTTCTTCCCTGCCCTCCTACCACCAGCAGTCATCTCTTTTCATCTGTGAAAGCAGTGATGGAATTAGGTTGCTAAGAACCTGGAAGGTTTGCTTTCTCTGTACCAAATTTAACATAATATATGCAAGAAACAGGACAGTTTTTCTGGTTTTCTGCCATATCATATAACTCTGGAGTCTGTTTTCTTCATGACTAATAACATCAACTACTTATTTCAGTTCATTTGGAGAAGAGGGGAAAAAATGGGAGGTATAAACTTTGGAGGTATAACAATACAGAAGTACAGTTCTCTAGTAAATATTTCACAATTCCAAGAGAGTCTGGAACATGGGAATAATACTCAAGCACACACACCAGATTTGTATATGGAGTGGATGCCCAAGAAGTCTGATTCAAAGTGAATCTGAGAGTAGTTTTCATGATAGTGATCTGTACTGTGTATTTGGATCAAGAAAAGAAGGAAGGAAATAGAACTGAATTATTTGAAAGTATATGTGGACCGTAACATAATAATAATTCCTGATTATTATTTTTTTTTAATTTCTTTTTTTATTCAGGAGAACGTTAAATATTGTGGATTAATGGAGGAGTGTCAACAGAAGATTTGGGCCTTTGCTGCCAGAAGGCTGCATGCATGGTGTTACCATCACATCCGCTGAATGTGCTGGAGCTTTCCTATCAAGGTTTTAGTTTTCTGCCACTGATTTTATTTTTAAATTTTTTGAGATGTTAGAAGATCTTGAGCCACTACTGTGTATCAGCAGCTGAAAGGATTTGTGAGGATGAATGTAGCTATTTGCTCCAAAAAACCTACATAGCTCTTTTCACTCCTTTTGTCAAGTATCCATGAACACATTTAAGTTTTAGAGAGCCCTGGAGTAGTTCGTACTGCAGTATTTGACCAATGCATTGTACGGACTGCTCTCCCTTTGTAAGTGATGAGAGCTTTTCTGTGCAGGCAGCCCAACCACTGAAAGGTCAACAGTCTGATGCTGCCTTAAAAGCCATGAGATTGGTAAGTTAGAGGACAGCATTTTAAAGTTGAATTTCATAACTTGTTTTCTGATCCACTATGCTTGTCATTATCAACTACATTTTCCTCTTTTGTTCTTCTCTCTTTCCCCTCCCATTCCCTTATATCTGTTGTCAACCAACTTTGACTATAATGGTAAAATTGGTTTTTGCAGAGTTTTGTTAGAACAGAATGTTGGCTCTTGGAGTATTACTGATACAGCTCATAATGAAGAGATTAAATATTGAATTCAGTGAGGCAGTTCCAAGCAGGTCTTTATATTATTTGAATAGAACCAAAGCCTACTTACTTGACTCCCCTGGAACAAAAGAAATTTCAGAATTTTCTGGGACTGTCACTGAATGTTATATCTGTTGTCAAAGTCTATGGCTTCTGTCTTTGGAAATCTTTAGACCTCACATAAATAAACACCTCACAAATATATATGTTGCATACTTGGCAGTGGAGAGATGCTGCAACTCAATGACAGAGCCACTCTTTGAAAAGGGACTCACCACGTGTTCCCAAGAGACACATCTCATTAAAATAAAATGCAAGGAAAACACAAACATATCGAGAATAGTGGTCAGTGTATTTCAAAGGCAACAAGCTATGCCAAGAAAAACATTGTAGTCATGCTTCCAGCTTAAAACAACATTTGAGAAGCATACTGGAAAGCTTTCTACTTCAGTTTCAGTTGAGTGCCAGTGTAAGTTTTCAGGCTTAAGTACTTATCTGAATACATTATGGAAAATACAGAATTAAGAAGAAACTGTCCTAATATTGGACCACTTTTGTTATCTAGTCTGGTTGAAAAATAGGTTGCTCTTCAAGAGAGAGCAGGAAGAAGGACCTAGAAAATAGCTTTTAAAAAGAATTATTTTTATTTTTTAAAAAGGGGGAATCTATATTGGAGAACCAAGTCAATCACATTTATATAATGAATAATGTATAATCCTTTCGGAAACGGTTGAAAACCTAAAAAAGAAATTCATTTTTCCTTACAGTAGTAGTAGCTAAATGGAAAGCTGGTGGCGAAAACCCTTGTTTTAGGCATAACAGTCTTAGCTGCAGAGTCTTTTTAACGACATTACACAGCAGTTTCTACTGGCTAAATACTGTTTGAAATCTGTTCTGCTAAATATTGCTTCTTTGAGAAATTATTAGCAGAATAAATACGGCACAGAATTGATAAAAAAACAAGTCAAAATAAATGTTCTTTTAGTACACATTTCTATGGATAATCGGGGAAAACAGTACAAACCAGAATGAACAGGAAGAGTAAAAGGATGGTAGTGAAGCTATCTGGTTTAGGTGACTTCTAGCAAAAGGTGACATCCAAAATGCCCTGCACCAGGCAACTGAGAACACCTGAGGTAAGAGAATCTTTGTCAGCTGGCAAAGGGGCCTCTTCCATCTCTGGATCTTCTGGATATCTGGATATTTCTGGATAGGAGGCTTGCTTTAATGGGAAATGGCTAAAGTTGGGTGATGCTAATTATCCTTCATGTATAAATTTTTAAACTAATAAATTACCTCAAGTCTTGTATGAAATACCATGGAGACACTTAATTTCTGTTGGTTTCATTTCCCAAGAATATTTTTATTTCTTTCACTCTCGTAAAACAGGCTTACCTAGTTTCCAAATCTCATTTCTTGCACAGCTACCTTATAATCAGCAAAGCATTACTTCAAGGTTTGGCCTTATCATAGGAGAATCAGAGATGATATACAGTGAGAAATGGTGCTTACTAAATTTAAACATCAAGGCAAATTGTTATCTACATGCAAGACAGCTTTATTTTTATGATCATTTATTCATTGCTCTTCTAGTGTACCAGGAGCTGTGCAGCACATATTGCTAGGTATACTCTCTGCCCTTTGAATATTGATGTTTTGGAACTCTCCTGAGAACGAAAGGCAGATTGATCTACTCGTGAAGCTTGACAAGCCATATTCTTATTTATCTTTTTAGAATGAGGAAACAAAATGCAATCACCATTCTTTCTGAGCATCTGGAAAAATGTATATAGCAGATATGAACAGTTGCAATTCTCATCCTCTTTTAATCACACTGGATAGGCATACTTACAGATTTTATGATCTGATTACCTTCTTCATATATAATACAATAATGTATTTCACCACCACAGATAGGAATAAATGCTGCTGGAAAATGGCTATGAAAGGTAAAGTATACATTATTCTTCGATGTGTCACATTTATCTGTTTAATAAACCTGGTTCATGGCTTTAAACAACTATAGCCAGCCATGAATAGCATAATCTGTCAGCCCAAAGGGGCCTGGTTGCAGAGCAATTAGGACGCCTAGCCTCAGAGAACAGTGAGCATGAGTTCTGCTTCATGTATGTGCTGACAGAGGTTCCCAAGGGATCCTGCTGTAAGTGAAGCCTTAGTCATTCCGGCTGGCAGGTGGACAGTGGGCAGGGGTGATGCCAACAGCCCTTCCCTACTGTTTTCTGCAGAAGTCAGCATGCTGACTGAAGCACACTTACCCAGGTCTCATCCCGAGACACAGGCAGATGGTGGATGTGTTTGGCAGACGCCTATTGCTGCCCTCTTATGGACAGAGCCAACAGTGATCAGGAATCTACAACCAGTCCCCTACAGCCTAGAAAGCCTCTGTGGCTCAAGTAGTGGCAGCCTTATCTTTGACAGTTTTAAGATTATTGAGGGCATCAGTAACCAAGTAATCTCTGCCGTTTTCTGCTGCACAGACTCAAATCTTTGTCTTGCTGAAGATGGGTGCCTGGTACTTCCTTATTCAAAAAGGCAAACTGTCCATGAAATCTGTTATAAGAGCAAAATGGATTAGGAAAAGGGCACTATTTGCAAGCAAACTGAATAACAGTTGAATAACCATCAAATCTGATGGGTTAGTCAACCAAAACCCAGATTTCACAACTTCTCTGATAAGAGAGAGATTATTAACTTTCAGTCTGCTGTTCACAAAAATATAAGGAGTAAGCCAGGTAGGAGTGTTCTGCTTGCAGAACTTACTGAGAGCTTTCTAATAATCTACTTGTAAAATCTTCTATTAGCATGGTACAAAGGCAGAAAACAGCTCATATAACACCCTGAAAATAAAGTGTCACAGTAGAGCTGACAGCTTCTGAATTGTGGCATATTTATTGCATTTAATATTAGCCTCAAATTCGACATAATTTTTTGTTGGCTATGCTTTGCTCAATGAATGTAGTCTCTTCCACTTGCAGAGTGCATGCAAACAGGCTGTGCCTTCCTTGTGTGTATTCTGTAAGTATGTTTGCAGTATGGAATACTTGGTATCCACAATACAAGCTGTGCTATTTAGCTGTGATTAGTTACTTAAGTCATATGTTATTATTTCCATTACCTAACTGGAGGAAAGGAATTTATAATTAGCCTGGTGAGCTTGGCTTGCTGAATAAGGCAGTAATTTGTGGGATGAGATTTAGCAGTGAATTAGGACATTTTTTCTTTTCTTAATTATATAGATCTTGTTCATAGAATCAATCCCAGAAAATTAAGTTACTCTTAATACTTTAGGAAAGTGAACATATTAATTTTTAATACTGTATTCTATTGGAAAAGGAAATGCAGCTATGTTGTTAACACTAACTGTGAGCAACATTGTAGAGTTTGGTTTATGTAGGTCTGTAAGTCTGGTTTGGTTTATGAGAGTCTGTACACACCTGAGATGTGTCTTTTATGTACTTACATATCTTTGATCTATGGGCTATGGCTCTCCTCACCACCCTTAATTTGAGCCTTAAATCAGTGACATAGCTGTAGGTTGTGGCTAACAGTTTGCTACTACAGGTTTCGAGTTAAAACTCTTCCTTGCTGTTATGGCATCTTTTCTGTCCATCTTTGTAGAATTGCTGAAACATATTAGGAATTTTGACAGTTAGGAGCCTGGAGCTTATTCCTTCTAGGGATATATTTAATGTATAAGTTAGGATAACAATAAGAGTAAGGTCTAATTGGGGACCTCATCTTCAGCTGAGTCTATGGGAATATTATACCTGCCTAAGGAGTATTATCCTTAAGTATGCTGTTCAGTGTCAGTCTTGCAGTTCTAAGTATAAGCTCAAGCTTCAGTATTGGGTTGATTTTAATAAGCAGTCTCTGGTACCTCAAGTTTTAGTTCAGTCTATATGTCGCTTTCAGTGTATGATTTGAACATCAGCCAGCAAAATGGAGAGACCGAGATTAGGCTCAAAAGTGACAGAGAAGTACATCTGGCCTCTCACTGGTCTGTGATGAGCACAAGGGCTTGAGCAGTGCTTTCAGATCAGTCTTGACCTCTGTTGGGTTCATACAGAAATGCTACATTAGATGTCAGGATGAATTATCTTCAGAGGATGCTTATCACTCTTCATGGGCTACTCAAAAAAAGTAGTCTGACTGGGCTTCAGTTCAGATGTCTGCACCAAATGCCTACTGCTGGATGAGATGAATCAGGTCTGTTTTTGCACATTGGCAGTAGTGCTAATGAAGATCAGTTGCATAAGTGTTCAGCACATCAGTTGCAATCTAGTACTGCGGTGGATTTCTCTCAGAATATTTTGATCTGAGGTTGCTGTCCTTCTCAGTTATTCTGAATAAAATTTTGAATCTTTTTGACAAATATGGAAAGGCTGTAAAAGTATGAAAGCTGGATCCAAAGTAGGTGAGTTCATTCTAGCCTTGTTCAGGCTTGATTTAGTTCTGAAGCAAGTGTCTTTCCACAAGATGCTGGGTGGAGACACCCTAGGTTCTGTAGCTCAGCCAGTCTGGCTATTTCAGTTGCAAAATTCTATTTCTTCTATGCTTCTGTTCAGGCCAACTTTATGCTGCTTCTCCTTTCAGATGGATGTGCAGATTCACCTGGCTCCTGTGCCTTTGATAGAGTTTTCCTCCTCGAGTTCAGTTGCTGTGAAAACAAACAATAAGCAATACCTACTGTGCTTTTCATCTTTATCTGCAGACTCTGCTAAGTCAGCCACCTTCTCCTTGTACTGAAGAGGAAACTGTAGTTGTGAAAAGGCTTGACTGGGAGCTGAATCTTGCTTCTGTGAGGGTTGGGCTCAGAGCAGAATTCATTAATCTGATGCTCTGCTTCAACAGGCATTTTTCCTCCCTCCTTCCTCCTCCTTTCCTTTCCTCTACTTGGCTGCTCGTCCTTGTCTGGCTCTCCCCCCACCATGCTAGTCGTGAGCAGAAATGCTGAATAAATTGGACTGGGGAACAGTTCCAGCTAAAAAAAAAGATTATTGTATTGGAGGTCCAGATTATATTTCAGCTGAATCACTTCCTTAGGAGACTACACAAATGTTTGTGCTGGGACGGCAGTGCAAGAAGCAGGATTGGATGTGAAATAGGAATGGCTTCAGCTGACAAAAATATCATGGCTGCCAAAACCTCAGTCCCAGGAAAGTGCTCTCAGACTGAGAGCGAGTGAGATTGAAATCTCAGATTGAGATCAAGTGACCTGGATAGATTGTTGGCAATGGACCTCCTTTGAGCAGGGAATTGGACTTGGCGACCTGCAGAGAAACCCTTCCAACCTGTATTATTCAGTGGTTCTATGATTCAAACTTAAATCCTGTTTCAGATCTCCTTTGGCTTTGTAAATTTTGCACTTTCATCCTTTAAATGCATCTATCATGCTGTTCTTCAAGAGCACAAACACAAAGCTAAGATCAATACCATTCAGTGGAGGCAGAGGCCCTTTGACCATTTGGTTTACTGAACATAGTAAAAGCCACATCCCATGCACCCCAGTTTTCCTTAGTAAGAGGAGTATAATTTTGACTTTTCTTTATTCTTATTTGCTTTATCTTAAATAAGAATTGCAAATGTGGTGCTGAGTGAATACTGTTGTGTTTTGATTTGTTACAGCTTAATTGTAAACAATGAGAAAGAAGCAGAAGCAGTAGACAACCTCCTGGCTGTTCCACTGTCAAACTCTGATACCTGTGCTTCTGAGCCTGTTCCTGCATGGCAAGTGACAAAGCAGGCAGTGCCTTTGGTAGTGCAGGTCTACCCTTGAAAGCCATTGTTTCTCAGGATCACTTTCTCATGGCCACTGTATGCTGGTAGAATAGGTAGCATAGCTTTGTTGAATATATACCTCTATTTCCCCTTTTAAAAGAAATAGATAAATAAATAAATAGTATGCATGAAAATGAATGTGGAAGATCTAGTTCTAAACTTTTACAATGGCTTAAGTGAGAAGCAACTCTAACTATGCAAAGGCAACTGGAATGAATCATGTCCAAGATGTTATGTATCCAAGTGGGTATTTGTAAGAAATGGCATAAGCCAATGCAGATCTACTTATTTGACATCTAGAACATTGATGGATTCAATGGAGAGGAATAAATACTCTGTTATACATGACTCACCCCATTCTAAGATGGACATACAGATTAATTCAGATGAGTTGTACTTTAGAAGTGCCTCTCCATTGCACTAAAAATGTTATCTAGACAACTAGCTCAGTTTTGCTTGTTTACTTTAAAGACACCTAAAGTTTTAGTGAGATGAATATCACCCCTGGTTTCCTGCAGGCCTACCTGATGTCTGGGTTTAACATGGGGAAGTGAGAGCCTCATCCTGGTACCAACATGAACGGATTTAGACCTACTTGGATTTGATCCATACTGAAGACAGGGGCTTGTAGTGAGGAAAGAAAGACAGAAGCATAGTGACATGCAGAGCCATGCTGGAGGGCATCAGCCATGCAGGGTCCTCATGAAGGATGTCATAACTTGGGGAACATATCCAGGGTGACATGCGAGAGATTGCTCATAGCTGGTGCTGCCCAGACAGAGGGCCTGTCAGTCCCTCAAAGGCAAAAAGAAGCGCCGCAGTAAGATGGTCTGGGAGAGAGATACTCCCAAATCTTCTTACAACAGCTCTGCCTGCATTTCTCGCCTGCCAGTAAGTACTCCCTCTGACAGAGAGTGGCACATAAGTTGCATTGCTTAGAAGCCGACAGCAAATTATTATCTGCAGCATGTGAGGTATATTTTAGAGGAACTGTGTTTCAGAAAAGTATTGTGGAGGGCCAGGACCCTATCGGCAGCTCAGGAGCATAGTCTGAACAGGAATTCCCTGGAAGCAGACCTGATCCCAGTTGAGATCTCCTGCCAGTTGGCTCCCTTCTCCCTGCCTGCACAGCTGTTCATATTGCTGTGTGAGAGACTGGGCTGGGAAACTGATGCCACAGAGGTATAACACGTTCTTTATTATTTTGCTGTGTTGTTTGCTGTCTTAAGTGGCTCTGCTGCCAGATGTCCATGGTGCGGTTCAAACATCAACCTTTGCTCAGAGCTTATTTTTCAAGGCTCAGCACAGCCTATTGCAATGAATAGCTCTTGAATTGCTTAAAAGGAATGTCAGATATTTGTAAGCATCATTTATACAAATAACATGCTTAGTGAATAGGAGATACGAGGAGATACCAGGCCTGCCAGGTATCTTGCATTTGTCCCCCATTAGCTTTCTGCTCATGTCCTTTCAAAATCATTCCCACTGGCTACCCTTTTTCTGGCCCTCAGAGAAGATACTATGCCACAATGAGCCTCTTCTCCTTTGAGTCCAGTGAGCTGGGAGACAGTCACAACACCTTTGCTTACCATCAGTGACTTCTTGGAGAGACTGAAATCAATCCTCAAGGAGGACTTGCTCTTTTAAGGAAAGTCAGTGAGCTTTTGCTATTTACTGGTTGGCATATGTAATTATTTGAACTAGAAAAGGCAAAACCCCTTGGGCCTGTTGCCCAGGGCTTTATGAGTTTATTTGGGAATGGCTGACAGCTTGCTATCCCCAGCTCTGTGCTTCATCCTGGACATGTAATGTGCCTCTGAGTCAGCCGCTGCATCACCTTGGTTTACATCATGGTTGCATTCTGTGATATAAGAAGGCTGATTCACGTTGATTCACCAGCAGCTCAAATGTCAATGTGGTTTGGGCAGGGCAGAAAGCAGGGGATCTTTCACCTTTTATTCCACCTAAGGAATGAGCATCTTCACTTGCATCCCTTAGCCAAATTTGAATATGTGAAGATTCACTGTTCTGCAGAGCATTGGTGGCAATCTTCATTGTTCTCTTCTTCCAGGGGCTTTCTGAGGTCTGTGATTGCAGGAACATGATGGGCTCGGGTTGTGCTGCCAGTCTGTGCAGGTCTGCAAGTAAATCCTCTCTATTTCTTGTTGGCTCATTGAGACTCATCCTTGAGGATTTTCCTTCATTTGCCTTTCTTTTCCACATCTTTAAAATAGTCCTAACCTGTTCCTGTCCCTTTTAACCACTCTCACTGGAGTTTGGGAGCACTATGACACAACAACTTAAAAAACACTACAAAATGTTCCTTCATTTTCTGCACAGCAGCTGTGGACAGAGTGCCATGTTAAGTACTGCAATGAAAAATATTGCCCTTCGTGTGCAGGAGGTTTCCTAACAACTGAAAAATCTGCTTTCTGACCTGCTAGCATCCCACTCCGGGCACAGCTATGGCAAGCAGTTCTCAGCCTCAACAGACCACTCTCCTCCTTCCTCTGCCTTTCATTTCCATCCCTGCTGCGTCTCCCAGCTCTGTCTCTGTGACAGTGTAAGAGGGGGAGGTCTAGAGAATCTGTTCAGAGAGGCCTAAGTGGATGGCGTGGCAGGGGGAAAAGAACGGTGAGAAAAGTGGAAGACATTGACTTTGCGCGTCCAGGTAAATGCTGTTGGAATGGAGACAGAGGTAAGAGGAAGCTTTGTTGTGCATCAGATCAGGGAAGACTCACTGAAGGGACAAGTCATATCTTTTGTTAGATACAGCTAAAAAGTTCAGACATACTTCTAAGCACACCAACTTTCTAGTTGAATTGGAGGAAAAATTCAAAAGCAGCTCTTCCTCAAGGGTATGTTGAGAACAAGCCTTCCTTATGTGGTCTCTGCTCAGAAATAGGTTTGACATCCTCTTTAGTTCCTAGACTTCAAACCAGTTTAACATCTTGAAACACTTGCCTGTTTGTTATATAGCCAAATCCCATTCTGCTTTCTCCAAAATTAGCAGAGCTTCTGGAATAGTAGAGCTGACCAGGATCAGTCCCTTCCTGTTGTCTTTGTGCACAATTTCCCCTGATGTTTACTGGATAAACTGCTTCAAGCTAAATATGTCCATCAGAGTATGTGTTAGGGCTCTGTCCCAAGGCTTGCTGTGGTACAAGCACTGCGTGAAGGAAGTCTCGTAGCATATGATAACATACTACCTTCGTGTTTCTAGTTTACTGAAGGGTAATATGGGATATGAGTTCAGGGCAGACTGCTGATTTGCAGCCTCTTCAGGAAACTGTAATGTTCACTTAGACACTATCCTTAGCCTGAATACATTAACTCACTGCCGAAAGGATAGCCACAATTTAAGTTAATTGCACAGTCGCTGAGAGCAATAAAAGAAGAAAAAGTTTCTCATTGTAGCTGGTCCTCCCACTCATGGGATCCGCTGGTCTCATATCCTTGCTGTCTCACACCACAAACCAATGGGGACAAAACAGTATTTTTGGCTCTTGTTTGAGTGGAGGAGGCGAGGGAATGACTTCTTTGTATTCTGTACAGCTTTATTCAGCAGTATTGTTGTATTTTGCACAATTTTCAAGTTTTTCCCAAAAGATTACCAAACCTATCCTGAGAAATATCTCTGGTTTGTTTTGCTTTATTTTGAAGAAAGAAGTTGAGATAAAAAGAAGTGAAATTGAGAGAATTCATGTCAGGGTTTTCTGGCCTTGGGTTTTGGCTTAGCTTATTAGAATCTGTTAAATGGAAAGGTGAGCTGTTTGCAAAAGTCTGTTTGGCAAAATGCAATCAAGTAATGTAATGTTTCCAGGCTTTTTCCTCCAATTTACAATATAGGGCTGTAGAACAGGTAACCAGGAGGGCATTATGCCACATCAGTCCTCAAATCTGGAGAGTGAGATAGGGAGAAATATGCTGTTTTTCTCTGAAGTGCTAGCAATTGATTCCAAAGGATCCCTGAGCTTGTTGCTGATAGGAAGCTCTTACTCAAATGTGAGGGCACTGCCTTGGAGATCATGGTCTGGGCCTCAAATTCAGGCAAGAATTAGATATGATTGTGCATAGAACTTTCCCCCAAGCATTTAGGAGGGGCTGAGAACCTTCAATAGCTCTGTTCCTATTCAATCCTCTGAGAAGGGGTTTCTCCAGGCTTTGTTGGGGGGGGACAAATGCTGATGAAAGCTAATGCCAAAATGTGGAAACAGATTAAGGTCAGCAAAGCTTAAAACAGGAGACTGTTCCCTCTTCCTCCTTGCAGTCAGCCATTCTTGTTCTTACAGAAAACTCCTAACAGTTGCAACACAAGAATTTGTGTGACCTTGTGGCATACTATATTGGAAAAATTGCTTTTTTTTTTTTTTTTTTTCTTTCCCATGGGCTGTTTTTCAGCTGGATCAGTTCTCTGATCTGGTTCACCATGTGGCTGCACAAATATTTATGATGGCACAGTACAACAGATGATCTGGGCTGGGAGATGATGTGGGAGTGGGAGAAAGCAGGGACTGCTTCACTGGAAATTTTGCACACTTGAAAGAATACCAAATTGCAGCTGAAGGAAGAAAGGATTAGAAGTGGGATGACACATAGGAGAAGAGAGTTGAAGGATATACATGATTCCCCAGAAAGGCAAACGTGGCTTAAAATGCTAAATGGTGCAACTACAGGAGGTGAAGATCATTTCCAAATAATGCAGTCTGCAGGTAGGGAGATGTTCAGTGTTTCACCCATTCTGGAACTTCGCCTGGAGGGAAGCAGAAGATGGAGTTGGTGGGCCAAAACAGCTGCAAAAGTAGTGGGCCTGCATGGACATGAGCCCTACACTTCCTAATGAGCTACACGATCTGAAGTGAGATCCTATGGGAGAATATGGCCCACAGATTTATTAAGCAGTATTTTCCCTCTGGGCTGCCTGCAGTAGCCTTTTGGGCCCTTCATACTGCAGTGGCACAGCACCTGGCCAGGCCCTCAGAGCAAGATGATGTGCAGCTTTCTGTCCTGCCCATTGTTATTGTGCACTATGCTTTCTGTCACCGGGCACTTGGGCTTGTCTGGGTTAGGACAGGTGCCCTGTCTGTATCCATCCATACTCCCCAAAATGGACTTGGCTGTGACTTTGGACGGCCTCTGGTAATTGCTTCAGTGTATCTAGATCCTATTTTCAGTGCATCCAGCTGGAAGGGAGAGAAATGGGGAACTTTTGTTTTCTGCTTTCTGAGGCTCTACTGTGTTTTATAAAATGCTCTGAAGGTATTTCCCAGTCCAAAAGGGAGCTCAAAGCACACTTCACCATTATTAAGCTAATGCCATTGCTGAGTCTATTCAAAGGATCACAGCAATGTGTGTGCTGAAAGGCCTTGCTGGACAGGGTGGACAAAATGCTGGGCTGCACTTGTGCCGCAGTCTCAAGCACCAGTGGATACTTGCTCTTTTCCTCCAATACCCAAGTAACAGTTCAGACACATCCAACCTGGTTTTGAACCTGTTAGCTCAGCAGTCCAAATATAGGGAATAAAGAGTTCAGCAAAAATGTCCTGTCAGAACATTTGGATAATGTGAGCAGCACTGAGCTACGTGGCACTGCAGGTTGATGGTTGCCTCTGCCCCAGAAGACCAATGTTTGGATCTTTTCACATTGTTGTAATGTCTGCACTTTCACATTGTTGTAATGGACTGCACTTCTTACATACTACTGAGATAAGTTTTCCCCGTTTACAGCTGTCTGCCCCACTGTTATGTACTGTCTCTCAGTTATACATGAGACAAGGTGAGGGCATTTCTGCTCTGTGCTCAGTGTCACAGTAGGATGGACTGTGTGCAAATACTCTGAATCTGGACTAAATGCCATATCTGATTTAGTACAGCAGTTTTTGTGTGCATGTTCCCAGGGACACATGAATCGGTTCCTTTTAGAAATGAAGCTTATTCAAATGAGTTTTCATTTTTCACTGGCACTTATTTCAGAAAGTACAGTTTCAGTCAGTATCTCCCTATCTTTTCAGTGAATGATGTTGTTATACCTCCACCTCTTGAGAGGCTCTCAGGATCTGTAGTGAGATCAAAGATGTCAAGTACTCTCTGATCTTCATTAAAAGGGAGAGGCAATGGGATTGGGCTGGCTCATGCAGTGGAAAGATCTTTTAAAAATCTTGATCTCTTCAGGCTTCAATAACAAAGCAATCATAGAATGACTTAGGTTGGAAGGGACTCCAGAGATCACCCAGTTCCAACCCCTTGCTGTGGGCAGGGCTACCACCCGCCAGCTCAGGCTGCCTGGGGCCCCATCCAACCTGGCCTTGAATGTCTCCAGGAATGGGGCACCCACAGCTTCTCTGGGCAGCTGTGTGCCTTACCACTGAAGCAATGACCCTAGTGTGGCTAAAGGACACAGGATAAGTGACAGAACAATGCTGGAATCAGACACTAGTTGTTTCTTTCTTTTGCATTTGGGGAAGGGTCTTTCTAGAGCAATAGAAATTCTGTGTTGCCCGTGCTGAGCAGGGTGGCAGGAAACCTGATGGGAAGGAGCAGCCTTGGGAGCAAGTCTGTAGCTCTGTCTGCTGCAACCTGAAGGGCAGCATCACTGGGCTTAAAAAGCAGTGGATGAATAAGAAGCAAAAATATCTCTGTTGCAGGAGGGGATGTCTAGTGCCCCAGTGCCCTGCTCTAGGCAGGGAGGTGGGATGGGCCCAGGCTGCAGGGCACTGCCCTGCCTGCCAAGGGAGCCCCATCCCAGGGCTGTCTGTGAGCCTTTTCCAGCTTGCACACAGAGATGTGAATACATCTGAGCTGACTAAAAATATTCTTATCTATTATTCAGTATCTCTTCATCTTTCACCTTGCTGCTGGGCTGCTTTGTAAAACTTTAACAGTAAGCTCATTTGATTGAAGTGCCGATAAGGAGTCAGCTTCTGTGTGCAGATTTTTGCTGGAGAATGGTTTGTGAAACCCATTGGGTCTGTCTGCTGGCTTCAAGGCCTATAGACACTGCCATACTGCCAGGAGAGAATGCTTTGTTTCCACAGAAGTTTCAAGTTCATGATATAAGACAAACATGTTATTCAACCTTTCTTTAAAAATATATTTTGCAAAAGCACTGAGCTAGACTCCAATACCCAGGAATACCAAATGAGCTGTTCACTCATCTGAAGCAATGTTCTAAACAAAGTATTTTCATGACAATGTTTTTTTTCAATTGAATGATTCTTTTTCATCAGCGTCAGAATGTTTGGTGAATTGTATCTGACAGTATTTTGTTGAGGAGTGCATAATAGCCATGTGTTTGAAGCTGAAAGATGAGAAGAAACGGGGGAGTTACCTGATGTGAGAGGAGAGTGCTGGAACAACTCTCCCCCCTGCCATATTGGTTTGGATATTATAACACAATTCTGGTTTTGGAAACATGCAGATTTTTTTTTTTTTTCAGAAAAAGGCAGTGCACTTTTCAACATGACACAAAGAGGAATTGCCATCTCTAGCCTTGCTCAGCCTGAATGTGCTTCATGAGAACATCTGTCTCATGAAGGTGCTTGTTCAGGAATGGTAGTTGAAGCCCAACTCCAATCTATGATGGTATTTATGGTCCAAAATGTCAGTCCTACCCACGTTAGGTGATTTTACCACAAAGTATCTGACTGGTTGCCCTAGTATATGTAGGTGGATCTTGGGCACCTATTGCTGCTTTCACCACTGAGGTGGTAGTTGTGGTTGTGGTGTCTTCTTCACTTGTGCCAAAGAATTGCTTTTGCAGATCCTCCAGATCTACTGTGTAAACAGTATGGGAAGTAAACCATTTGTATCATTTATATTCTCAGTATCTCCCTGAATCCTGATCCTAGAGGAAGCAATATTTAAAAGCATTGAAAGAAAAAAAAAAAAAAAAAGTCTTCTTAATTAAAAATTAATTTAAAATCTTATTAAGCCTCTTTGGCCTTAGCTATTCTGAGAAAAAAACAAAAAAACAAAAAAACAAAAAAACCAGCACTAGTTTTTCAGAAAACAGTTGTGTTTAATAACATGGTAATTTGTCACAAATTTCTGCCCTTGCCCATTCCAAGGACAAAATGAAGTTTAACACTGAGATAGTTAGAAAACATTTTACCTCATACATTTTAACACTGCCTTTTCCCAGTATAGTGCTGGGCTTAGGTATTCTAATTTTATCTTCAGTAATTGGTTCCTAATTTTATTGTTGTGGCTGTTGCTCCCTGAGGGCGTTTGGAAATGAGATTCAGCATTTAAAAAAAAAAACCCTAGCTGAAACAGACTTTTAATAATGAAATCAATGAAAGAAGCATTCCTAACTATAAAACCCAAGCATAGATACATAAATAATTGTTACAATTTGTTTAGTGCTGATATTCCACCCTGTTGCATTTAACCATTTTTATTGTCCTGAGGATATTCTGCGCAGATCTGCAAAACCCCATTCGGAATGGCTGATGGATGGCATTTTTTCAACCAAAGCGTTTTTCAGATGTGGTACAGTCCACAGGAAGCCTTTTGAAATAGAAGAGGACTGTGGCATCCAGCACAGCATTGTGGTGTTATGACCAAGGAGCTGTTTTGAAGAATGAGAGATGTTTCTTCTGATAGAGAAATAGATGATACTTACCCTTCACTTCTGTGGGGAAGCTGGTGGCTCCAGATGGGATGAGGTATGTCTGTGGGACTCTGGGTTTCCCAGTGGGATGGCCGGGCGTTCCCATCCCTAGGTGCCCTTCTCCACGTCAACAAAGAAGATCAACAGAGATGTCCGTGGGGATTGCATCTGCAGACCTGTCCATTCCCATGTCTGTAGATTACTCAGATACGATAATGTGTTTAAAAAAGGATTATCTTGCTGAGTCTTGTTTGCCAAATATCAGCCTGGAGCCAGTTTTTACAGCTGAGTTACAATGACCTGATAGCAGTGTTTATGATAGAAATTGTGCCAACTGCTTGATACCAGCGGCGTGCTGGTCGCTTAGTCGCTGGAAGACTTTGTTGTCAGAATAACTTTTTATTTTGCAGATGGGAATGTGTGTGGTGAATAGCGCTTGGTGCCTCTCAGCGCAGAGGCTCCATGCTGGTTAGTGGTTAGCCAGCCTCACAGGCACTGCCTGCAAGCATCCCCACACAGTGCTGCCAGGAACAACAGTGGCTGACGCTTGCACAGCACTTTTCCTCTTTGGGCTGATCACGGGACGCACTGCACATGAGCTGTGGGTGCTGCAGAGCTGCCACTGCGGCTCTCTGGCAGCCCAGGGCAGGAGGGGTCATGGTAGTAAGCAGGACATGTGCTGCCCACCACTCCTGCCCTTGAGTAGGGGACACAGCACAGCCCCATTACAGGCACTCATTGCTTACTGGGGATTGCTACCACGCTGCCTGCTTGGAGATCAAATTCCTTTATCCTATGGACAGATGAATCTATATTGGGATAGTTTTAATTCACCTGGTATAGCACAGCAGTTCCCTCAGCTCTTTTTACTTTACTTTTCATGTCACTGGGGCAGAGAGTGGGAGTTTGTCCTTTAAGGCAATTAGTTTTTGATCCTGATTTGATTTCCCACCCTTGAGGCAGTTTTGGGTAAAGAATACCAAATATGCAAAATTATATTGTGTTTCTACAGTGGAGTTATTAAACCTCATTCACTCCTGTGCCCTCATGCCAAAAAAATTCTGATGAGGCAACCCCATGACAGGGGGGTTTGCTCTGGTGGAGCTGCAGAACAACCTTTCTGTGGATATGCCCTTGGGATACTGAGAAGCAATAGCCTTGTGTGTTGATATGGGCAAAAGTTACCTAGAATTTTGATTAAAAGGAAAATGTATTTGCTGAGCCACCCTGAGTAACACAGCAGCTTCTGCAGTAATGTGGTTGTTGTCACTGGCTGGGTTTGAGCAGTTCGTAGTCATATAAAAGAACATGAGAAATGACACTGTGATCCGAGACCTCTGAGCTTAGGTTGTGTGATACATTGCCTGCTTTTGGTTAAGCTCAGTATGAAGGAAATTGCTGCCAGTTGTGTTTCATTAATGCACTGAGAAAAAGGGCTGCATTTATGTTTTCCAGAAAGTTGCTGAATCACATCACTGTGTAGAATATATTCCTCAAATTGTCTCTCCCCAATCATGCAAGGAAAAGGAGAGAAAAAAAAAAAAAGAGGAGCAAACCTGTATCAAAAGATGAAACATTATAGGGGTTAGTTACGGAAAAGTAATACTATCTTTTTAAAAAATCTCAAGCTGCAATGCCTAGGAACTGAAGGGCAGAGTGTTCCTTTTCTCTGTTACTGCTGCATGACCTGTGCTTAACTATAAGTATTGCAGTCTTAAAGCCTGCTCTTGCTCCCCAGGAGACGAATGCTAAAGCATTCTTAGACCTTAGTGCGTGGGGGGGAGAGCTCTCAGTATAATTTCATGTATAAATATTGTATGCTCTGTGCCTGTTAAGTTTTTACAGAAATGGAAGTTAGCTGGTGCACACTCTGGTGGCCAGTCCTTCTACATGGAGAACTCACAGGGATGACACAGTAAATTACACTTGCCGACTTGCCATGCATTATGCACCATTTTCTCCTTTGCACATTTGTTATTTTTAAGATGAGAAAGCATAGGCCTCTCAGTTAAGCTTCTTACAAATGTCTTTACTCCCAAACCTACATCTTTTAGTTGGCAGTCTTTTGATTTTAAAGGCTGAGTCTGAATTTGTTTGGTAAGATCCACTTTCTGTTAAACTTTTCTGCTCACAGCTCCCTATCTGTTTCAAAAACAAAAACAAGAAGTCCCATCATTCTGTCTTTCCTTGGGCCATAAAAACAAGGCAAGGTAAGGCTCTTGGCATAGGTTTGTATTACGCTTAGCAGAGGCGCTCTGCCTAGGCTGGGCCTTCTGGGCTGAACCAATAACTACCACCTTTCTGCACCTATAATAGATGTATACATGGGTTGAAGGTTTTTATTTTTATATTTATTCTTGTATGTATGTGCGTGTAAATTAGAATGAATGTAATATTTGATTTACTGAAATTCAGACATATAAACAGTAATCACGGTATCACAATAACTGTGATGTTTCTGTGTTTTCTGTCTTCTGAATGCAATCTTAATACTGATTCTGCTTAATACTGCTTCTCTAATATAATCTGTTATCTGTGACATGCAGCTGTGCATTTTCTAGTTATTCTGTTTGTTCAGCAGGCAGCCCTGAGCTTTTCTTACTGCATTCTTCCCTTCTAGCTAGTGCTGTATTGCTTTGGCTGTAGGTGTCGGAAGATGAAATTCTGCTAAACTTTGAAGAGAAGAGGCTGAAGCGTCAGAACATGCCAGCGACTACAGAAGAGGGAAAACAGTAAGTGATTCTTGACTTCTTGCAGGGCTCAGGTGTGAACTTGAAGATAGGGCAAGGAGGAAAGGAAGGGAGATGTAGCTGCAGCCCTCTTGCCCATGGCCTGGGTAGGTGGGTGCTGCTGCTGCTGCTCCACTTCTTTGCAGAGTAACCTGATCAGGCCCTGGGACTGCTCCCTAAGACACGATCGTCCTCCACCTTTAGCTGTCCTTCCCTCAGGGCTGTTGCTTAAAGCTGAAAACCCGTCACTCAGTAAAAGCAGGCGGCCTGCTCCCTCTATAGGCTTTTCTGGTTGTTGCTGCCGTGAACTGGCTGCCCAGGGGATCTGAGCTGCATGCGTGTTTTGAAAGCTGACAAAAACTCTTACGTGGGGTGTATTTTGCATTTCTTTTATATGTAGCAATGATTTTTCTTTTTCTTTTTTTTTTTTTTGCGTGTTTACATGTGTAAGTGTGTATATGCACATGGATTCATGTTTGTGTATTTTTCATGTTGTTTAATGACTATACATGTAGTCGTATACATGTAGCTACTTCCTCTGCAGAAGGAACATATATGAAGTAATTTTTACTGTTCAGTCTTGTTTCTTTTTGAACCAATGCAGTATCAACCATAACACCCTTTCAATTGCATTCTACCTTTATTAAGAGAAGAGATGCTGTCTGAACCACGGCACACTTCCTCCCCAGCGCCTGCTCTCCTGACTGCACCAGTACTGCAGTTCCTGATGCCATTCTGATAACAAAAATAATCTGGATTCAGAGCATCCTCTTTGTTGCTTGGATCAGCCCAGGTAGCCAACAGACATGCAGCCCAGCGCCAGCAGTCGTTGCGGAGCTGCATGGAGGGAGGTAGGGTGGGAGGCAGGTGTCCCCAGGCTCCTGCTGCAGCTGGGTGCCCCTTGCTGCAAGCGCAGCTCCCTGCCTGCTGCTAGCATGGGTAGCAGAGGGGATTCCCCTGTGGTGTCTGAAGCAGCGCTGCAGGGAAAGATCCAACATATCTGTGGGTTATATATTAACAGTCAGTGATGACCTTCTGCAGGGTGGGGGAGTAACTGTCTCACTGAAGCACTGGTAAAGAAGTGGCAGTTTTTCCGCTATGCAGAGCACAGGTATTAGCACAATTTCCATGCAGTGACACTGTTATCAATTACTCCTTACTTTTAAAAATGTGAATAAATTGTTCTGAAGTTTTTGGTACTAAATAAATGGCTGTATGTTGTGGGGAACAGAAGGGAGATGACAGGAGAAGTTTTAACTAAAACACTGAGGGCACTTCCAAGGAAGCATTGGGAGAATAACACACGAGCTTTGCTTACAGAGAAAAACCTTAGCAGTCATTCCATGCTGTGCTCATTTTCCTTTCACCAGGTCTGACCTTGTTCTGTGTTGAATGCAGTCTGCTGCAGTGGGGGTTATAGACTTTTGTCACTTATGGCACAAACAATTTGCTTTAACTTAAGCTTAAAAGTAAAGCCATGCCAGGATGGCAGATCTGTACACCGCCTGTTAAATGAGTGACAGTTTGTCTTTGGAGCTTTTGATGAACGCAAAAGTAGTAGTGAAAGAAAAAATAAAGGTAAGTTACATAAATATCTCACATATGAAATTTTTAATGGTCTTTCTATGTGGAATAAATTGCTTTCCAGTGGTTACATGCATAGATATACTGAGGATGATTTCATCTGGTGTCCATCGTGCACTGTGCATAAATTCAGAAGATGTTTTGACTAAAGATGAGACTTTCACAGAAGAGCTTTCTTTTGGTCAACATTTTTCACTATTTAATTAAAAGAAATCCTGGCCATGTTTCAATTTAATTATTTGGTCTCTGGTGTCATTTTTTGACCTTCAAATACACACACACAAATCTTCCTTTTGACCAAAATATCATCTTTTTGATTTATTTTTTTCCAAAGAGCTTCTCATTTGAGTAGTAATATATTTGCATTAAATTGGATGATTGGAATTGTACTGTATGGAGTTTGTGTAGCCAAGGCTTTAAGTGCCCTTACATAATTAATATGAAACAAAATACCTGTGGTGTCTTTCTGTCAGGAACTCAGCTGGACGGACACCTGCTGAGACTCATTTCCACTCTGTCAATATGGGAATCGCACACTCTGTGCTCAGCAAGGTGAGATAAGAAGGGATTCGGGTAACTAAAGGCTCGTAATAAATATCAAGAAGCACAGGAGATTGAAGGTGGACCATGATGAGGGCAGGATAACAGTTATAATATAGTTGGGGAAGGAAGTGCTAACATACAGGGAGATGAGGGCTGATAGGAAGCTTGTCTGCCCCTTGCTACCACAGGCTGGTAGCAACTCATCCCCCCCAGACTGCTTCAAGGAAAAGAGAGGCATAAGTGGTGG
This sequence comes from Chrysolophus pictus, assembly GCA_037305975.1. Classification (NCBI taxonomy): domain Eukaryota; kingdom Metazoa; phylum Chordata; class Aves; order Galliformes; family Phasianidae; genus Chrysolophus; species Chrysolophus pictus. The sequence continues at coordinate 151,735,471 of CM074576.1, forward strand.
AGAAGAGGATGAATCATTTTGCATAAATAGCTGACGCTGTGGCAGCCAAGGAGGAGAAGGGTGAAAGGCCAAGGGGGGGCCAGGATGAGGTCAGAAGGAAGGATAAGTAAAAGCCAGGGATGAATGATGCGGGGTATCTATGAAATTGGTGGAGTCCAGGTTGTAAATGTGCTTAGGGATAGTGTGGGGATTGTGTTTGGATGCAAGGGCAGTGTATGTATCCTTGCAGTGATGCCAGTGGAGCTATCTGTCAGATACATCAATCTTGGAACTGCTGCCAGTTTTCTGAGTACAGCATGTCCAAGTGATCATTACGTGAGACTGCAGTTAGAAGCATGCAGAACAAGCTGCCTTTAAGTCATATGTGGACAGGGGGAAGAGATCATCCATGACAATTTTGATCAGTGTTAAAAAAAAAAAAACTTTGTACTTTGCCATAAATTAAACTTTTGCAGTGGCGAAGAGGCAGCAGCATCAATTTCTGCTCACTAGAATTGTCTTGCATGCAGGCTTTGACAACACCATTTTTTTCAAAAGACATGAAGAAATTCTAGCATTACCTCTCAGTTATGCCATCATGCTCCTCTATTGCACCACAGTGTGTTGCAAAGAGTGCCTTACACTGCTGAGCTACCCACTCTGGGAAGGGAAAGGCTTGGGAGTGGCAGATTCTTTATTATACACATGATGTCATTTCAAAAAGGGATGGAAGGGCGAGAAGAGTTATCGTAAATTTATTTTCAGCAACAGTGTGGTTCAGATAAGAAGAAATCCATTATTGTTGTTGTCCTCTTTGCCAGTTCTACCTATAACTGTTCTCTTCTCGTTCAGAAGAGGCAACAGCACTGACATCAGAAGGAGCAGACGTCCCGTGCAGCATCAGCCAGTGGTGCTGTGCAGATGGCGTGGGGCTGCGTGCAGGCGCCTGCGGCTGTGAGGCAGAGGAGGGAGCTGCAGCCGCTGCCAGCAGCCAGTTCTGGTGTCAGACTGTGCAAAGTGGGAATCAATGGCACTGCTGCAGACAGAATTCTCATTTGTTTCTTGCTTGAAGAGAAAAAGCACTGCAGATGTGGGGACAGGGACAAAAGTAGCCAGTATTTCCTCTCTTCTCTTTCTACATGCTAATCAGCCACACTAATGGGACACTGGCTAATCTCTCTGGCTTCTGAATTCAAAGAAGATGCTCCTCTTCCAAGTAACTAATGAATCATCCCTTTTAGTGCATAGCATGCATGACTGCATTGTTAAAAGCAGTCTTAATCACTCACTGAAAAAAATGATATCAATCATTTCTCCCCTTTAGAGATGTTGTTAACTGTGAGCCTCAGGAGTTCTGACTCAGCCTGTGTGCTGCGGCAAGCCCAGAGCAACTACACTAAATTTTTAGCTGGTGATTGGAGCCCCCTGAGTCTTATCCCTTTTGTTTTCCTAATATGGCTGTAATTGAGCAAAAGTGTAGATTTCTTGGTTTTGTACCTTTCTAGCAATCTCTAGCCGTGTAGACTTAGGCTGGACTTTATGCTGAAGTTCAAAGAAGAGAAAGATTTTGATAGGCAACTTAGTCCTGGCAGAGAACAGGACCAAACAGTTCCTGAGCTGATAGAACCCTGCCCTCCATTTTGCCCTCAGTTCTGCTTGTCCGATGTACAAGCTGCACACAGCACTTTGTCCTGCTTTACAAGCATCAGATTGTTAATGGGACAGTGGAGTGAGGTGAAAGAAGTAATACAAGTACAGTTAAAAGTGTTTGACAGCTTCTTGGAAAGAGGCTGAATGTATCTAATGAGAGAAACACATACGCTTGTTGATATTGAGGAACTGCCAGTGACAGAGCAAGCAAAATGATCAGATAAAAAGTTTTCAACCTGATGGGGAAAAAACGTTATCTGCTCTTCTTTCAGATATAGTCAGCTGCACTGATAGAAACACTTGCGCATTCATTTCATAAAAAATAGTCTGATTGTTACCAAATGGTCAAGTTTTCAATTGTCGGGGAATGCAACAATTAAGATTGCCCACGCCATCTTAAGTCAGCCCTTCTGTGTCTGTTTGTGCATTACAGACATGAGAGCATGATGTAGCTGAGCTATCTTATTACATCCAGGTTATCTCTTGGATCAGACTCTCAGCTTGTCAGTTGCTCCACAAATGCAAAAGGAGCTCTGGGGCCTCTGTGGTGGAGACACACTGTGTAAGGACAGCTCTGAGTGTCAGTGACTGAAAGTATGCTTCTTGTTCCCAATACTTTCTGTTATTTCCCCTAGATACCCCTCTTTGCTCAGTCCATGCAGAGACCATGCAGAGACCATCCCCATTTGCTGCTCCAGTTCTGAAACAGCGACATGCTGCCATTCAACTCATCCCCACCATCATACTGCTGCTGGGCAATGAGCTAGCTTCTGCCTAGAGCACACCTTCAGGAGACAGCGGATGAGGGTTAAAAGGCAGCCAATGGTTGTGTGTGTAACCAAAAGTGCACTTGTTACAAGGCTTCATTGTGTTTGAATGCAGGGAGCAAAGGTGATGTGGAACAACTCGGTCATTTGTTGGGTGTTCAGCTGTCACAACTTCTTGTAGCAGACAAGTGCAGATGAGCTCTCCTGAAGTCTGCAGCAGTGAGGGGCAGAGCTCACTGCTCTGGCCGACAGCCAGCTCATCCCCCTGCAGGCCTTTTGGCAGCCCCAGCCCTATGGTCTGAGAGAGCAGGGACAGCACAGAGTCCTTCCAAGACAGGTTAAATTTAAGATTAGGATTCACTTGTGCGCTGCCCCAAAGCAGCTGAGTACTTTTGTTTGCTGCTGTGAAACATCTACCATAAAAATATGTGTGGTCTGCTCATTAAATGCAAATTGCTAAGGACAGTGAGGATGAACAGGGAGAAATATATCCAGATAAATGCTCAGATGTTCTTCAAAAAGACACTAGTAGTTATCATGTGAACTGCCCTGGGGCTGTGCTGGTGGAGGTGGAGAGGTGGGAGCGACCCAGAGATCTGGTGCTCTGGCAGGGGCTCCTGGGACATATTTTCTCAATCTGTGATTGAGGTGATCATGGTTTTCTTTCAGCATCTTTGCCTGGCATTGGCTGATTTAATTTCAGTTTCTTGGACTGCCTTTGCTGCAAGAAGTATTTGTATCAGCTGCGGGTTTAAGAAATATCCTTTGATATATGGAAAGAAATGGGATTTATGTAGTGACAGTCTCATTCCCCTGCAGGTTGCTTGATGGACTTCGTCACTGGATGGAGGAATGCTGTCATGGGGAGCAGCCTCCTGGATCTGCCTTCTGACAGCTCAGCTCTCAGGCAAGTTTCCCAGTGGTATCACAAAGAAAGAAATGACAGAGGGGGGCTGTGCTGGGGATGCCTCTGGAGCAAGACACAGAATCCCAGATGCCTGCCTCAGTGGCTGTGGGCTGCTGGAGGCATTGCCAGGGCTGATTGCCCCGTGCGTGAGAGGAGTGCAACTGGTAGAGCTCCAAATTCCAGCCACCTTCTGCACCAAAGGATCAGTGAAGAATATCAAACAGTAACTGTACAAAATTCTAGTCTCTATATTGTTTTCTCTCAGTAGAAAATAACCTGGCCCTTGGCAAATAAAAATGGACCAATCAGTTTCAATCATCTTTAAATGTTCTCATGCTGCAGTGATAGTTACAGTAGCCAGCACTTGTTCTTTGTAAGTAGGGTAGCAGACTTCAGGAAACCAACTAATAACAATCTGCAATTTGATGTTTGAATTCCTGACTGCAGCTTCAGTTTCAAATCTCTGTAATACTCCTAAAATATATTTCTCGTCATGATGTTCATTCAGAGTCATAGTTTCTGCTCAGATCGTACAGTATCTTTTCATATTTGCTTTCTGTTATATTCACAAAAATAGTAATTAAATATCAATGGTACTTTATAAACCCAAGACTCTTGGATGACTTCAGTAAATTGCTCAGTACAACTAATTGCCCACCACTTCACAAACCCCCTTTTTGTTGCAAGACTTTGTAAACCCCCAGGGAGACTGAGATAGCTTCCCATCTAGTATCCCAGTATTCCTAACTTGGCAAATTTGAGCTTTTTCCTCCTTTCTCCAATATATAGATCTCCTTGGAAGACCATAGAACCGGGCCCTGACTGTTTGCAGCCAGTGGAAACACTGATTCTCAACTCATCTAGAGCCTCGCACAGCTCTGTGACATGTACACATACACGTTATTTGCCTTTATATGTCAACAGAGTCCTGAGAGATGTTCCTATGTAACAAGGACCCCAGTGGGATCAAAAGTCAGGTTGACCAGAGGAGGCCTGCTCAGTCATGAATCATGCGTAATGGTTTTTCTCCTTCCTTCATATGAGCTGGAGTATTGATTTCAAGGCCTCGTAGAGGTCGGCAGTAAAACCCCTGCCTGCAAGGATGCCAGGAGTCCAGCCTTAAACATCTGACACTTACTAGAAGATTTATTTGAGTGTTCTGAAATGAAACACTGAATGCCTGCTCATTGCTTCTTAAGCCTTGGACTGGGTTATAAAATGGGTCCTGTCTCAGCTGGTGGTGGACATTGTGTCGCTGGTCAGGCAGTAGATGGTGTAGCAGGAGATGACCCTCACCTTCCTCATAAAGACAAATGACATTTTAAACCTATATTTTTGCAATTATACTGTTACACTGTCAGGATTTGTGATTATAGTAGGCAGGCTTAAAATGAAGGATTTTTATGCAATTAAGAATTGTTCCAGAAATCTCAAACTGAAATTTCTACCAAAAAATGGCTTCATTATATTTTATGGGAAATCTCTTTATTTGATCTGAATGTGTAATATAAATAAAATACGCCAACTTCAAATAGTACATCTTCTTGCTCCTCCAAAGCACCTGGCAAACTCATCAAGAGGTTTTGGCATGCTGCACATATTCTAGCCAAGCTTTTAAACCACCACTGCAACATTTTGCAAGTTGAATCCTTTTAATTGATTTTCTAATCTTTAATCTTAAAAACATCTTTTTCTTTAGAAGATGCTTTTTCTTCTTATTTGGTACATAAACTTTTCAAGGCAGAGACTGCCTGAGCTATAGACTTCTACAATACATAATATCCAGTTTTGTAAAAATCATTTCGTTATCATTACAATGCCAAGAGTGAACACTTTCTGAACATCTCTTTGGCTTTCCTGCAAGTGCTCTCAGGAATCACCTCCTTCTTTTGCATTGGTCCTGCTATTGTAGATACCTAACAATCATCCAAGCAAGGACAGGTATGGAGGCCAGACTGTGGTTCCATGGGTTGGTGAATCTGGCTTCATAGAATCATAGAATCATAGAATCGCTCAGGTTGGAAAAGACCTTAAAGATCATCAAGTCCAACCATGACCTAACCATACTATCCTAACTAACAACCCTCCGCTAAATCATGTCCCTGAGCACCACATCCAAATGGTTTTTAAACACATCCAGGGTTGGTGACTCATCCACTTCCCTAGGAGCCCATTCCAGTGCTTAACCACCCTTTCTGTAAAGAAGTGTTTCCTGATATCCAACCTAAACTTCCCCTGCTGTAACTTGCAGCCATTTCCCCTTGTCCTGTCACCTGTCATCAGTGAGTGACACCACATTAATTTATACTGGATCAGAAAAACCAACAGCATGAATACTAAAAAATACAAGTCTGGTGCAAACTCATCACACCTATTAAAATTGTTTTAACATTATTTTAAGCCTGTAACTTTTTTCCTGCCCAGCTTTATTATGGACATCATATGTTTTTGGTCTGCAATCAATCTGTAGACAATGGAAAGAATGAACTGTTTTAACATCATATCCCACACTCACATTAGTTCAGAAGAAACAGCAGAACAGTGGCACACATATTTGATCCAGATTAAAATTGGCAGCTGACTCAGTAGTGCCTACAGCTGGCATTAGTGAAAGGGAAACCTCAGCTGTTGAAGAATTGATTCTTGAGAATGATGGAGCATTTTGTCATCCCACAGGAAATGCATTTACTTTTACCCTCATTGATTCCCAGGTTGTTGCAGGCTTTGGTAAACACTTCATTCTTCATTTGTAATTTATTTTTTTCTTTGTTTGCAAACTTTATGTAATGTTCTAAGAAACTATGAATCTTACCAGCTCTACACCAGGAAAAGCAGATTAAGAATGAAAGGTCCATTTCATTATTCTTTTACAGCAAACATTTTAACTTTTAAAAAATATTTAACTGAGAGAGATCTTTAATCCTTCTTTGCTTATTTCCATCATTCTTCTTCACATCTACATCATTACTGCAGTTGCCACACAGACAGGTTTGGCTTGTACTTCAGGAAAATCAAGGCTTGGTCAGCAGGGCTTTTAGCTGTGTAACACTGTAGAACTTAAACAGCATTTTGGATTTTAGATGCAGCAAATTTCTCACATCAAAATACAAATGTGGAAGACATAGAGAGGTTGAATTTGTAAGAAGAGATGCCATTAAGCCCTGTGTGATTACTTTAAGCCTTCAGGAGTGTTTGTTTACTGTTTCAAGAAAGCCTGGTAACCTCCCTTTGGAGCTAAATTTTGCCCTTTTTATTTATCAGCCTCTACTCTGACCATTTCAAAATATTTAACTGAATTGCTGATGCAATGCATGAACTCTGACTCCCAACAAAGCCAACACTTATTGCTTACATACAAAGCCGTGAACAAATAGTGCATTAATTTGCAGAGAGAGTGAGGTGTGTTTGAATCAGTGCTATATGGACCTTCATATAGCTAGAAAAATTTGATAAAAAAAATTTATTTTAAAATTATATTTGAAATCAACCACAGACCTTCAGGTTTTTTTTTTTTTTTTTTGCACTTACTCAGAAAAGTGATCACAACAATGCACATAAGTATTATCACATACATCATATTGAAAATCCATCTTTTGTTTCAGCTGTAACTAAAAGAGACTGAATAAGATTTATTTAAATGATGAGTTGTAGTGGCATCCCCTATAATCTATGTGGCTAAGGACTGCCCTGGTTACTTCATTTGGAACTTTAAGTAATTTGCTGAAAAATCTTTGAAATGGCCTCAAAAGTGCCTAGAATAATGGAGAGAAGAAGTTTCTGTCTGAGACCCAAAGAAAGAGAAATTATATATAAGTATGTAAAAGCACATGACCAAAGTGAGCAGATAACCTCAAAGAATATGTTCTTTAAAATATTTATGTTTTACTCTGCAGTGGAATTCCACCAATCCCCTTTCTTTTTCCAATGTACCAATTTTCATGCCACTTGAAATTGCCCAGGAAACGTGCCAGCATCTCCTTGAAGTGACGTGACTGGTGGTATCACTGCAGCTTTCTGGGGTGGAATTTGAAAGTCTTTGTTTTGTGGCATGCTTTCAGCTTGATGCAGAATAATTTCTTAGCTGAAGCATTTGGCAGAGCACTCTGCGTGACTCAGCAGCAGATCTCCATTTCAGATTCTGGTTATATTAATATCAGGCTTATTTTTTACATGAACTCATACATAATTCTCACTTAAGCCAACAAAGCTACGTGGCATACTCCTCACTGTCTTAGGGAATGGGAAACGAAATCAACTACTGTTGCGTTCTGTTTTTTTTTTTTTTTTTTCTTTTGTATAGAGATCATTCTATTATTTAAGACTTTAATTTGAGTTAACTGGGGATAGCTGTGCAAATCCAACAAGATTCAAGTTCTCTAACACCAGGTACAAGTCATGAATTTGAGCTCCAGAATTTGGTATTAGTAGTGCAATCTTTATTAGCACACCCACTTGTTATTCATATGAGCGATTACACAATCTTGAAGGAGGCTCTCTTTAGCACAGGACCTGGCCTGTAGCTGTCACCTCTTTGTTACAGGCATCACTGTAGATTCAGCCTGGCTCTGAAGCAGCTGAGGGAATGCACTCAGCACAAGCACAAGCAGGCTGAAGTACTGATGTGCTGCCAACTTCTTCAGTACCTGAAGTTAAGAACTGAAGAGCTGGTGTGAGAAAGGAATGGGTCAGGAAAGATCAGTGAACAGCTCAAACACAGATTATAACCACCCCATAGGTTTGGCCTAGCTCCTTGATAAGGCAGAGGTGACATCCTGTGACTTTCAACTCCCCACTATGTACCTTTGGAACCCATGGGGCAGTTCGACTCTAAACTGAACGAGGGAGACATGTCTCAAAGTTAGTTACATTTTTTTGGTTTTGTGACAAAAGTGATGACTAGGTAGAGGTAAGAGATACACATTTATACTATTGAAAAGATTAGCTAAGCCAAGCTGATGTACAGGAGCTCCCATGTGGCTCTGGTCTGACCACCGTGCAAATGTTTCATGTGTCACTGTTAAAATTACTTTTTGATGTACTGTGTGTCTTAGCGATGTCCTAGCCCAGCTGCCTAACACATTTCTCCATATCATGAGTTTCACCAAGGACTTCTCTTAGCTGTTTCCTGCCATTGGCCTCTTCAAGGTCATTGGTCATTTTTTCACACACAGGGTGGTGACGCACTGGAACAGGTTGCCCAAGGAGGTTGTGGATGCCCCATCCGTGGAGGCATTCAAGGCCAGGCTGGATGTGGCTCTGGGCAGCCTGGTCTGGTGGTTGGCGACCCTGCACATAGCAGGGGGGTTGAAACCAGATGATCATTGTGGTCCTTTTCAACCCAGGCCATTCTATGATTCTTTGATTCTATGATTGGTGCCACCTCCAAGAATGATGAGTTTTAAGTGGAGTTTCTCAGCAAAATGAAGGAAACATGAATTCAAACAGCACTCTGCGTATTTAGCTTGTGAATATTTGTAGTGAAAGACTAGAGTATCAATAGTTGAAAAGTTCTTTTTCAAGGTAGTTTTTTCCTTCCTAAATCTCCATTAGTCCATCCACGACTTTCTTAAATGGCAATTCTCAGTAGGTGTTTTGACAAAATGATGATTTGACTTAGGAACACGCAGACCCCTATTTTATATGGAATACGTGCTCCTGAACCATTTGGGGGAATCTGTAAATTCCTGATGCATGTTTTCTTGTGGTTTCAGCAACATTATAACCTAAAATGTATCACTTATCTATGAATTACAGTTCTGCACTTATTACTTAATCTTGAAGATAGATGGTTGGCAAGTTTTTAATTCTCCTAACCTTTAATCTTATTATTTGCCTGTTCCATGGTTTTTGATGTGGATTCTTGACATATTACTTTTACCTGCTAGCCAGTTTGGTTTTCAACATACAAATCCTTTAAACCATCTGTTCTGTGTGTTCAATTCAAGAGTTCAGCCCAGGAGAGCCTCAGAAAAAAGATGTGGGTAAATTTGAAAGACATTTGCCAAAAATAAATGAAGAACATAAAGTGACAGTCATAAATGTACAATTAAAGAGCTAGGAAGCAAAACAAACAAACAAACAAACAAAAAACACAGAGACTTTCTAATGCCCTTTGTAAATAAGAAACCTAAAAGTAACATCTTGAAAAAAGTGGGATAGGGTCAGGAACTTAACACATAATCACAGAAATCACAGAATTGGTTGGGTTGGAAGGGGCTTTAAAGATCATCCAGTTCCAACATCTCTGCCATGGGCAGGGCTGTCAAGCACTGGATCAGGCTGCCCAGGAACCTCACCTTGAACACCTCCAGGGATGGGGCACCCACAGCTTCTGCGGGCAGTCTGTTGAAAACAATTATCCATACAAAAGCTGATAACATGCAGGACATCAGTGCAGAATATTTGGAAATTTACAGGCCACAAGTCTATGTACATGCAATATTGGCACACCACATATTATTTTCCCAGTCATTTTATTTGAAGTGATGGTGACTTCTTACAGCCCTCAGTGATGGCAGAAGATTACATGGGCATAGCTTTCTGTGAGCTACGGAGCAGAAATCATGTTCTTTATGGGCTTATATGTGCATAACCATGAGAAAAAAAAAAAAGGCGGTGCTCTGCTGGAAGGCCTGGGAGGTGCTGCTGCATGCTGGGCCATTCTGAATACTGCTTATTCAGTCCAAAGATTGATTTTGATTGTCTACTGAAATGCAGGTCTGCTGATTTCTGCAGCTAATGGTATGTGAGAGGTTGCTGTAGTTCAGACTGAGCCGGTGACTTATGTTCAGAGGATGAAGCACCCACTTTCCAGATGGAATGCCCAAGGAAGTCTTTGCCATGATTTCAGTCCAAGACTGTCAGCAATAGACTCCATACAAAGGTGCCAAAGCCCTCACAAAATTTACGAGGTTGGATGAAATGTAAATTTGCAACTCCCATGTCTGAAGGCATAAGCCATATTTAAACAGCACGTGATTTCAATATTTGTGCCGCACATATGAACTCACAGACATTAACATACACATAATAATTAAAAGTAAGGAATTCCACTCGACATGGGACTGATGAAATCTTTTTTTTCCTGCATGTCTGCCCCAAAGGTGAATTCTTATGTGCATTCTTGGTGTTTAGCAAAGGTGATCAAATTGCACTCTTTCCTTTATAGGGGAATCCTAATGATTTCTCTCTCTTCCCGGTCAGCTGCTTAAATCTGCAGGAGCCTAGTTCCTCTGAGCATCAATTGGCACTGTCATATTTGATGGAAATTGGCCAATAGATCCAGAAGTCACTGAGGAAATGATGGGGGACAGAGAGACAGGTGCGTAAATCCACAGAAACATCCACAGAAATACAGCACTGTGCATTTCCTTACAGGACTCATTTAAGAACATCCTCCTCTGATATAAGACTTCTCACCAGGATCTTCAACATTACTCTAAGCACTCAGGAACTGCTAACTTGGGAGAGAGTACAGAGCATATTGCAAAGTACAGCAAGAATAACCCTCTTCCCATTGTTAATCCCATGCAGAAAATTCAAATACAGACCTTACCAGTGCCACAGCGTATTTTAAAGCTGCTTCATATATGGACACAAAAAAGGAAATGATGTGATGGATGTGAGCAAAGACATCACCCCTCAACGGCTGAAGCCACGACCCTACATGGTGTGTGCTCTTATGTGCTCTAACAGAGGAACAACCTCACGAAACACCAGGACCTGGAGCTGGGGAAACTCAGATGGGACACTTCATGTTGCTGTGCCTCACCTCTTGGCTGCTGCAGCTGAATCCTTCTTGTCATGTGCTCATAACTCACGCCAAATCCGTGGATTTTAGAGTGCTTAAAAACATCAGCTTCAGAGTGGAAATGTTTTCAATCATTGTAGCACGAGTGGCATCTAACGTCTGCTATGCCCCGCACCGTAAGTCATCAAGCAGGTCCATTATTTAATCATGACCCTTCGCCTTGCATTCACTAAGTAAAAGCTGCAGCTTTAGAACCGACAGGAAATGGCAGCGCGCTCAGTTCTGCACGCTGGAGGCCATCGGTGTTCTGGGAGTTCTTCTGCCAAAAGCCTCATAGGGGTTTTGCCTCAGCACCGGTTAAACACAGACCCTTCTGGACAGAACTGCTCGTTTGGGGGCTATTTTGTGTTTGACGGTACGTGTGTGGGAGCACAATATTCTCTTCTGACATTTTAATGCGAGTCTAAGGGGCTGTGCCACAAGGTAGCTCTTCCTGCCCCTGGCTCTAAGGAAGCGATAAGGAATAAATTTCATTTCCAGTAGGGTTAGCTTCCAGTTAACTATCCAAACCACGGCGCGCCTCGGCACTCCCAACGACCGGCACGGCGGGCAGCGGGCGGGGCGGAGAGCTCTGTGGGACGGGGCCTCCCGCCAGCAGCCGTCCCTTCCCCCGCTCCCCGCCGGCAGCGAAGGCTCAACGGGGCTGCGGCTCCAGCCCCCGACGGCGGCTCCAGCCCGGCCCTCTCCGAGGCGGGGCGGGCGCTGCCCGGCGCGGCTCGGTCCCGCCCCGGCGGCTGCCCCGCCTCCCGGCCGCGGCGGCTGTCACGGGGCGAGCGGGCCGCGCCGGGCTCCTGCGGGGCGGGGGCGGCGCTGCGCGGGGCCCCGCGGTTTCCTCTCGGCGTGGCCGCGACCGCCCGGCGGCACCCGGCCCCGCCACCATGTTCAGGCGGATCCTGCAGCGGGTAAGGCGGCGCGCTGCGCGGCGCTGCGGCGGGGCGGCTCCCCCGCTTCCTGGTGCCGGCCGGGCTCGGCGGCGGGGCGGGAGGCACCGGCCCGAGCTGCGGCGCCGCCCGGCCCCGCCGCGGGCACGGAGTAGGCCGCGTGGGCGGCCCCGAGCCCCGGCGCCACGGGGGGGTGGGCCCGTCTGGGGGCGGCGGGCGTGCGGAGCCGGGGGCCGCGCCCTCCTCGGGGGGCGGAGGGGTCTCCGCCGGGCTGAGCTCGGAGCCGGGGGACGCGCCTCCATCGCGGCGCTCCGGGGGCGAACGGGCTCGTAACGCCGGCCGCTACCCAGCCGCCTCTCGTCTGGTCGGAACCGGCTTTTCCTGCGGGCCCGGCTGGGCGGAAAGCCGGGCTGCGGCATCTGCCCGTTGAGACTCCGCGCTGCCCGCGGCCGAGAGGGCCGGGTTTGCGAGAGCGTGGGTGGGGGATGCGCGTGGTGCGCTCCGAGCTTCGTGCTTCCGAGGGACGGAGCGTGGTGCAGGAGAGCTGCGAGCAGCGGGGCTTCGGCGCTGCCCTCGTTGAACGTGGTACCGGCGTTTAGCTGCGTGCTGACTGCTCTGAGAAGTCATAGGCCTTCAGGGAGCGCTGAGATGGTGTGCAAAACAGCCTGGGGGAGGTTCACCCCTGTGTGTGAGAAACCTGAGGTCGTACAGAAGTTTTTGTGCATTGCAATCACCTTGGCTGGTGAAGTAGCTGTTTTTCACTGCTTCCCCACATTACAAAACTACAGCTGAGCTCATTGCTAACCAAGGTGCTCAGAAGTAAACAGGGAAACGGCAAAACTTGCGTGCATTTTGAGTGGTGGGAATAACTCTGCTTTTAAAAAGTTCCCCTCACAAAAAGCCTCGTGCCCCGTCGGTAGAAACAGTGACTATGTGTAACCTCATCCGTGTCTTTTGACCTACACCTTGCCAGTGGCAAAGCGTGGCAGTGACTTGTGATGTGCCTTGGTACTAAAAGGGAGCCTTTGGCTGCTGCTGCCGAATTTGCACAAAAAGAGAGTAAGTACTACAATTACAGGCAGCATTAAAAATGATCAGAATTTCTCATCGCCGAGGCAGTGATTTGAGTGTCAACAGTTCTCCTTTTGGAACTTTCCTTGCGCATCATAGATGTAATTGGTTTAAAAACAAACGACAAAAAAGTAAGAACCAAACCAAACATGGTTTCTCATTCGTATGTGTAGTTTATCATTTGCTGATGATAGGCAACAGGTGAACTCCTGCATTGCATGGCACTACTTTTGGTCCAGAAGGCTGGCTTCAGGCTGGGAAGGAGGAAGGCAGTAGTTACAAAGATGCTGTTTGTACTTCTAGACTCTTGAAATTCTGGTTCCTGAAGTCGTAAAACATCCAATGTTTCTTTTAATTCCCTTCCTGTTCCTGATGACCCTTTTGTTTCCTCCACAGCTGTAATTTTTGCTTTTAAAAGAATACTCTCGGTAACTTTGCATGGCATGTTTTAAAAATAGGAAGTATTACACTCTCGTTACTACACAACATCACTCAGTGTTTGAAGTTGGTGTTTCCACGCTGTCTTGAACTGGGACCTCCTTTTGGGTCCTTTCCTTGCAAGCTGTTCCTAAATTTTACTTATGTTTTCAATGCAACATCTCAAAGATCCATCTGTTCTATAAGTTTGCACTTAACGGGTTTGTGGAAAAAAAAATCTTTCATTCAGGCTCTTGCCACTTCTCAGTTTCACGCATCGATCATCATGCTGGTCTGGAGAAAAGGTGGTTTGTGCCAAAAAAGGTCTGTGTTACGTTCAGTCTTGAAGGGCCTTTGGTTCCAAGTGCATACCTGGCTTTGCAGGCATTTCTGTAGCTGAAGTGGTACAGTTGCCATTCCTTTTGCACCGTGCTCAGGAACGGAGATATTTGCTTGTCTAGGATGTGCTGCATCTTGTGCCATACCTATAATTTTCTTCTTTATGCCTGTGATTACAGGGCTGGCTAGGCAGCGTGCTCGCTTGGGTGCTCGTGCAGAACTGGTGGCAGGCAGCGAGGGAAGGCTTGGTGCCCGGGGAACACCGCATCCTTTCATTTAATGGAGTTGTAAAATAGCTGTCATGCTTCTAAAGAAGTAAACAGTACCACTGTTCTGTATCACAGCATGCTCTGTTTCTGGCATACCTGTTAATTGCTGCTAAGTGACAGCCTTATCAGGTGTATTCAATTAGATTTACAATGTTTCCAGAGTTGAAAGTTTTGTACAGAGGCATTGAGAAGGTGTTGACTGTGAAACACTGACTTGTTGTGTGAACATATAAACTGCAGTACAAAATGTGTCCTTTTCTCAAGAAGCTCCTCAAGAGAAAGTTTTATTGGAATGTACTTGGGCCATCAAGTCTTTAAGGACAGACGAGCAAAACAGAAGAATGGGAAAGGTGCTGGAGTTTGTTTGATGATGAGGCCTATGGCTGGCTTATTTTTCCATTCTTGTGCCTCGCTTTTTGCTTCAGAACCTTGATATGTTCAGGCAGTAGTGCCTTATGTCTTATTTCAACGTGCACTGGGAAAACTGCATAGACCCATATTTTTTAAAAGACATTCTCAAGGCTTGAAGTCTTCTTCAAAGATTTAATTTATTCTGAATTAAAACCGCTGAAAAGAGCGTCACGAGTAAATGGAGTGTAGGTACAGACAGATAAATGACTGGGCAGAAACGACAAGGGAGTGATCCATATTTATACCGTATCACTTTAATGCATTAGCTCAACTCATTCATTACATAATTTTCTATTCCTTTTCAGAAAACAAGCTGCAGTCGTTGTGCTTTCTGTTGTTAATGATGTTTCTTTATATTAGCTTGAAGTTTGGAGAAAACACAACCAAAAACATTATGCAGTTTAGCATAATGTTTTCACAGCTATAAGTGAAAATGTATGCTTCTCAGCTAAATAAACAAGTATAATTCAGACAATTAGGAAGCAAATACCTTGGCTGAGAAACTAATTTTTCATCAGCTCTATGTATAGCTTTAGAATCAAATGCTTGTGTTAGAGTACAAATACAGAACCCCGTGTGAAGAACTACTCTTCCTGTATGATTCATACATCATTCTTCTGCTCCCCCTCATTGCCCAGGGCTTTATTCAGTCAAGAATAATAAAGGTAACTGAAAACAAAGAGTATCACTCTGGACCTTCCCTGAGTTCACCAGGCAAACCCATTTGTTACGCTGTTCAATGGGTTGTGATTTATTTTTTTAATGGAATGTGGCATAGCAGTGATGTGGGAGCTTCGCTTAAATATCTGTGAATATACTTTGATCATGGGATGCCCAGTAAAAGAAAAAAAGTCCCAGTGTCTCAATCTCCCCATTCTTTGTCTGGTGAAGGATGTTTCAATTACAGTGCAACTTTAGAAGAAATGTTAGTTGCACTGATAGTCTTAGTATCCATAACAGAATACACATTTGGGAGGATGTTATTTCTGACAGATTGTATCATTTTGCAGGTAGATAATTGAATGTATTTCTCCTGATAGGTACTTAATGACTTTTCTCCTTCCCACCTTCTTCCTCATGTATGCTGCTTCCTGGAAAATGCCACCTGCTGAACTTTCTACAGCTATATTGAATTCCACTTTCTGTTTTGAAGGAAGCACGTTGTTTTTTAAATCCCTAAAAGGATTTTACCAGGAACTGTTTGGTAATTTCTTTGTCACGTGTTTCATGTAGTAAGACGTGGCACGTAGTACATTTTAGTGTGATAATAGCATGTCTGAAGTGTTTCGTAAAGTACTTTAATCAACCATGTAATAACGATGCTGTGCTTTACTATAACAGCTTTCCTCCTGAAGCTTGTACTGATCTCCAATTTGTAGTTCTACACCAGCAGAACTTAACATGCAGATCTTACTGTGAAACAGTTCTGTCACACGATAGCATGATTAACAGTGCACTGTAGCGCTGTATGAGATGTTATAATATAAAGTGAAGGAATGTTCTTGTATCTTAGCAGTCACAGAATGTTCTTGGTTTTGGGAAGAAGTGGTTCATTCACTGCAGTTATCAGGTATGGCTGAAGAGGAGGTGTGCTCTGCTCGGTTCAGTAGGCCGACTGGCCATCTGCTGCTATCGCTACCCAGGCTGTCAGCTCCTGTGTAGTTTCTCCCTTAGGATCGTCATAGAATCCTTAGAGTTGGAAGGGACCTTCAAAGGCCATCTAGTCCAACTTCCCTGCAATAAACAGGAAAATCACAGCTACATCAGGTTGCCCAGGGCCTTATCCAGCCTTGCCTTGAAAGTCTCCAGGGATGGGGCACCAACCATTCTGCTGTCCCAGACTGATTTCTTCAGATTTTGCAAAGGAAGAGTGGAGCCAAAGGCATCCATTTGCTGTAAATGATTATTGAAGAAGCATGTTGTCTGTTAAAGCTGACACTTTCCCCATTTCAAAGCATCCATTTTACTTGTGGATGTAGGTATTAGGACAGATAGGGTTCTGTTTTTCAGCCTTCTTGGGACCAGAAGATCCTTCCTAGCTAGTTGTCATACAAATCCTTATCATCCTTACATTTCTAAAGCTTTTTGAAAAACTCCTATAAATAAAATTGCTTCTTATATCTTGAAATTTCAGCTTCTTTGTGGGAGAAAACTTTAACACCTTATTTCATGTTCCCTTATGTAGATATGTGTATATACATCATCGAATCACCAAGGTTGGAAGTCACCTATCACCTTTGGACTCTTTGTTCTCACACAAAACAAAGTGCACACAAATGCAGCCCAGCCTCCTGCTGATGACCCAGAAACGTCTGAAATGGGGAGAGATGTTCCCCTCTTACACTTGCTGTCACCAGCTCCTGATAGCTTGCTTCTGACACACTTACTCGCTTCCCCTTGATTCATCTGTGGATCTATTCTAAAATCAGCATCTGGTTGGGCATCAATCCTTAATCAGTAAATTTGACCTTTTAATTACACTTTTTTTTTTTTTTAATTTGATTACAAGACTGTAATCTATACGAGAGTTTGAAATAGAGCACGCTATACCAAACACGGCAGGGAAGGCACTTCATTTTCAAAGTATGGAGAAGCTTGCATGTTGTAGGTATGTTATCAATCAGACTGATTGGTCTGTTAAAGAAAATTCTAAAGCAAACTTTTGGAGGTTCCAAGATTTAAAAATTAAAACTGTTTCCTTCTGCCCCCCTCTCTGTAAATTTCCATCTATGTGTTTAGATTTCTGTATCTTTAATCCTCCTGTGTTAGATCAGAAATCCCTATACGAAGCTATGAATATTTCTGGCTGGGTTGAAGCAGTGTTACTTCATCCCACTTTCAGTTGTCCTCGTGGAATTAGATAATGAACTTTTATTCTTTGTAGAATCTAGGATTGCATATCAGTACTGAGATAATTTATTTGCTGGTGTTTGCTTTGAGAATGGTAACTGTTCTGCCGTTGGTCAGGCAGTGGAGTTCTGGAGGTGAGTAAAAGCAGCAGCCACCGCTGCTGAAAGTGTTCAGATTGTAACTTGCGATGTTTTCCTCTTGGATTGAGAGAGCTAATTTAACAGTAGGGTGAGTGATATAAGGGCAGACTTGAGTTTAAATCTTTGTTTTGTGTTGAGTGTTCGTAAGAGGAATCTATTTAAAATCCTGGCCTTTGCATTTGCTGCCTGCTTGTTGTTTGATACTTTGAGTGCTTTGAGAGTCTTGGATAAAAGCTTTTGTTAAGCGTTGCACTGAAAATTACCTAATTACTTTGTGAGCTCGTTCATTTCGTTTCACTCACGGAAGGAAGATCTGTGTTTTTGCAGAGAGGCCTTTGTAAAGGTTACATAGCATGCTCTATTAAATACAGGCTGCAGACGTTCATTTTGCCCCTCCTTTTCTCTTCCAGACTCCGGGCAGAGTTGGGTCTCAGAGCTCAGATTCCGATTCATCTGCCGCTCCAGGAAATGCCGTGGATGTGAACAATGAGGGCTCCTCTGAGGTACTGTGCACTGATTTGTGGGGCTGGAGTTGTGAACCTTGTGTCTGCTTGTCTCTGACCCACAAAGCTGTTGGGCATTCCTTTGGGTGCCGCTCCTAAATAGCAGCTGTTCTATGTAAATACTCAAAAGTGACATTGGCTAAAAATAGGTTCCAATTTAAATAAAAAAGTGAGAACAGACCGTATTTATGTGACTTTTGTTTGTTTATCTAAATGATGACAGGTAATCCTTCCTGTTGTCATAGACATGAATGATTAAAATGAAAAGCAATAAGATACAAGCTTAACAATCCTCATTTATAAATGTTTAATGAATTTTGAAAACTCACCTGTACTTCTTTTTCACCTTGCATGTGTTAGTTATAACGTATTTTGGGAACTTCCTTCTCCACGTGAAATATCAAATGTGTTGGGTGTGTTTGGTCTGTGTACATAAAGCTGCCATTTCTAAGTCCTATCAATTTTTCTAATATCCTTTACGCCACGCTTAGCCAGCAGAGTAAGGTCTTATTCTTGCTTCTATCCTACGTTACAACGTCTTTGGATTTACAGTATTGTCAAATATTAACTTTTAGAAATGCACGCTGACTTCGCTGGCTGTTGAAGCTATTTTGTGCTAATGTAGCCTGATTACTGAGCTTGCGAATGTTTCAAGCTTAGCATACAAATGCAGTGCAAGGTTAATTACTCCTATTACAGCATTAAAGGGAGCAAAGTGCCCTTTCTTACACTGAATGAAGTGTATGATGAGTCAAAAGCTCGTATGTCTGTTATGATAAGCGATAAGAGAACTTCTCCCTGTGCTGTTCAAAATTCTAATTGCCTTCCATCTGTGCATCTGCTTATGTCTTAGTTCTCAAAGCTATGTTACAATCAGTGTGATCAGACATGGCTTAATTTATTGCTGTATGTTATACATGTCATGCATCTGTGAGTTTTGTGTGCATATTTACACGGTCCCTGAGGTGAATAAATATTCTTAAAGAGTGCCTAAAATCTCATCACTATTTCAGTTAACTACAGCATAGAAATAAGCAATGAGATGATTGCTTCTTTCCAAAGTTTGGCTAAAATTTGGAACAATTCTCTTATCATGATTGTAATATCGCTGGTGGTTGTCATGAAGTACCTCAATACTAATAGTGTTTTTTGTTGACATAAGCCATACTTTGAAAGTGCTGGTGTGCCTGCATTACTGCACCCATAGTTCTTTCTGCCCTGCTGAAACTCAAGCCAGATCACTGGCTGTGCTACTTCTGGATGATGCTGTATAACATATATAACATCAAAGTATCTTTAGTTATCAGTAATTCCACTATCAGCTACATTGCTTACAGGTAGGGTGTTGCATGTGACTTCAAAATATGATCAAATCTGACTTCTGAAGCTGGTGATGGTTTGTTGCTCTCTGAGATCCATGCATCACTGTGTGCAGCTTGAGCCTTTCTCTTGGTTGTGCTTTTCCTTTGCAGCTGGCCTGAGGTGTTTACTTTCTGAGAACTCTCAAATCAAACCACTGTAGTCAGGCTTTGCAGAATGTTTGCTCTCCTTTATATAGTTATGATCCCACCTGGTTCTCCAGTATCACATAAAACAAACAAAAATCTAATCGACTTGTTTTCATTCCTATTTCATAGCTAGATTTTCTAGCCTGTATTACTGTAAGATTCAAATGAATAATTACTAAATCTGAGTAGATTCTCATGTTTCTTGTCTCCTTCGAACCAGGTTGAAATCAATCCTGAGTTTTGAAAATTGTAGTATAAAACAAAAGCAATGAGGGAGGCTGATTAAGTTAAAACTATTCATTGCTCAGCAAGAGAGATAGGCCTGTTTTAGTTCCTACTGGGGCCATGTCAGCACTATGGACCACACATGGGCCTGAAGTTAACTCTAAATGTATCTTTTATTCACTGTGTGGCCTGACAGAAGGAAAAGTTCAGGCCTGTCCTTCCTTTGTATCTTAGATTCCAATGTAACTCTGTGTGCAATATAGGGTCACTAAATATTCCACCTTTGCAGGGTGTCCACCTGCGAGTTACACTTCTGCTGTACTGTCACGTGGCTGCATTGGTGGGACAGGTCTGCCTCTAGACCCCATTTTGCAGGTGCGCCTACAGGTGTAGGTGTCCAGCATCCACAGCATGGATGGGCACCCACAGCACGCTGTGCTACATCTGCTTTTTCTGGGGGTTGAGCATGTCTAAAGCTGCTGTTCTTTAGAAACTCATTTAACTTTTGGCTTTGGTAAATCCCTGGCAAGCATGTTTAATCCACCTCTCCCATCCCCTGTTTTTTTTTTTTTCTTCAATTCTGCCAAAATGGTGTTTCTGTTTCCCTAAGTGAGAATGCCAACTGAGTGTGCAGTTGCACTTGCGCCTGTGCCTCTCATTTTACTGTAAATTTGCTTACTAATTTACAGAAGTATTTCTGCAGTCTCTGTGATGATTTTGGTCTCTTTCTGTCCTGGATCTGAAAGTGTCTGTGGGAAACGGCCTGGTGGATCTGATGCGATGCCTTATAATGGTTCCATTCATGACTTGCTATGCAGCGCATTCCTCTGTCACATGAAGGGAGTCCCAAGGGTGTCTGGAAAAGACTTACTAGTATGCAATATGGTACTAGCTTTTAACATGTGGTTTAGATTTATTTTCACATTCTTAACTGTTCCTTTTTGTCTTCTTCATGGTATTGAGACATGCTTTGCAAAAATTAAACGTCCGAAAGGAAATAGCTGCAGACTTTGCCTTAGAGACTGTAAGAACTTCCTGCATAAGAATTCGAACACTATTTGATTCCAAAATCTTTTTGTTTTTATTAATTTCTTAAAGACAAATATACATTCCACAGGGCTTCATCTGTCCACTCTGTATGAAAGTGTGTGTAACTCCTACTGATCTGTCTGAACATTACCAGAATGAACACATGGGGACAGAAGGAGGACAGGAGCTTCGTGACATTCCAGCTGTTACTGTGGGTCTTGTTTATTTTGTTTCAATAGCTTTGGTGATGGATTGTTTTAAATGAACATACCTGTTTTCTTGTGGCTTGGATATCAACCTTTTAAAAGTGTGTTTATTTTGATTCCTCTTTAAAAAGTAGTTGATCTCTTTGCAAGATTGAAAAGCATACATTCAGCAGAAGAATGCAGTTATGTATATCTCTCCAGTTTGCAGTTATGTCTCATGTGAACTATTCCCAATATTAGGAGACTTAAATTCACTCATATATATCTATTGAACGGCTTTTACTCATTTTTCTTGTAAGCTGAGCTTACATTATTTGCTATATTCTACTTCAGACACAGATTCCTGATAAATACAGTATTAGATCTGGTTTAAGATATTGTTAGCTAACATTTTAAAGCAGATTTCTAGAGGGAGACTGATATATTGTGTAAGGATGGAGCTGAAGATAAAAATTCCAAATATAATTTAAAACCTTTTTTCCCTTGAACATTTTAGAGCGTTATAGGTGGGGGAAAAAAAACACGCACACACAGAAAAAGGAAGAAAAATGCACAACATTTTATTGAAAATGTTTTATATCCTTGACAAAATACGAAGGCTGTTTTAGTTAGTAGGCTTTAAGTACTAGTAATGCATTTCTAAATTCTTACAGCTGTGGAATGTAGAATCTAAAATAATAGCCTTCAGCTATCTGATTGGTTTTCTTGTTTTTTTTTTCTCCCTCCATGAACCTTCAGATTTGACTTTTAGGAGCAGGTAGCTTCCCATGCACTAAATGATCTTGAGTGGAGATAAAACTGTTTTACATTCTTTCTGCCAGTGTTACTTCTGAGTTTTGGAATCTGTTTATTTGTAGCTGTATGACAGAGGAGAAAGATCTAAAGGTGCTGGTCAACAGACTGCTGAACATGAGCCAGCAGTGTGCCCAGGTGGCCAAGAAGGCCAATGGCATGGTGGCTTGTATCAGAAATAGTGCAGTCAGCAGGAGCAGGGAGCTGAGCTGCATTCTGTGCTGGTGAGGCTGCACCTTGAGCATTGTGTTCAGTTTTGGACCCCTCACAAAAAGACAAGGAGGCCCTGGAGTGTGTCCAGGGAAGGGCAACACAGCTGTGCGGCGCCTGGAACACAAGTCTGATGGGGAGCGGCTGAGAGAACTGGGATTGTTCAGTTTTGAGGAGGCTCAGGAGACATTATTGCCCTCTGAAATGACCTGAAAGGAGTTTTTAATGAAGTGGGGGTTGGTCTCCTGAGTAACAGTGATAGAGTGAGGGGTAACGGCCTCGAGTTGCACCAGGGGAGGTTCAGGTTGAGTATCAGAAAGAATTTCTTCTCAGAAAGAGTGGTTCTGCACTGGCACAGGCTGCCCAGGGAAATGGTGGGGTCACTGTCACTGGAGGTGGTCAAGAACCGTGTGGATGTGGCACCGAACAGTGTAGTGGTGGTGGGTTGACAGTTGAACTTGGTGATCTTAGAGGTGTTTTCCAACTTTTTTGATTCTGTGATTAACTCATCACTGCCTCCTGTTGAAGAAAGGACTGTCTATAGTGCTGTGTTTATAGTTGCATTGCCTTTATTCTTTTGATTTTCTGGTCACTATGCAAGTGCCTTATGTGAGTAAGCTACAAGTTACTTCTGTCTTATGGTGACAGATTGGGGCATTCCTGATGCACTGGTATCAATAGATACTGTGATGTGAGCCATTAGAGATAGTTTGGTTACTTGAAGGAATCACTCTTTCATATAATCTGGGCTATTTTTAATACAGTTTTATGGAGTTGACTGTAGCTTCTTGCCCACTTTTGATTTTCAATCATCAGTTAGTTCTACTTGATGGTGGTATATTACAACTTTTTAATGTGATAGAACTTCTGTATTGAGCATGGTATATGAAATACAAATTCATTTGATTCTAACTGAAACATCTGAAGCTTTTTGGCTCAGCGATTCAGGAAAGAGGTGAGAAAAAAGGCTTCATCTATTATATTAGAGTTCATGGAAGTTCTGAGAAAGTGAGACATTTGCTAATCATTATCAGTGCTGGTATGTAAAATTTTAAATATTTGACTCCTGAGAAGCTGGTCATTTGTATTTGTTGATGGGAAATGATAGTTTGTAGTTACAACAAGCACATCTTGATTCTGAAACAGCAATGCCTGTCACCCTTCACTGTGTCTTTGCCATTCGTAAGACAGCACTGTAAGAAGAGTGTAATCGGCTATCAGCGCCATCTGCTATTAGTGTCATCTTTTGCAGCAGATGTACAAAACATTGCTGACTTCTGCTTGCTTAGAATGATGTATGGGTGTCTGTGACTTGCTGATGCTACTGTGAAAAGCTCAAATACAGTTTACTGGAAACAGTGCTGAAGAAGCTCTTGAGTTCATTCAATGCCAGTGCATTGTCCTCAAGTGTGGAGAAAGAAAGCATTGCAAGGTCAGTGTTTAGTCTCATGTTGTGTGACCCAAAAAAATGTCTCTTCATTGAAAAAGCACTGATGCCTTGCTTTTAAGTTTGCCTATTGCTTTCTTCTCTAACCCCTAACCTCTCTTTTGCTGATAGATGCTCCCTGCTGATTAAAACTGAAGTAACTTAGGTCACTTGTCACCTTGTGATAAGTGTTCTCCTTGCCTTTCCCTCCGTCTGTCATCTTTGCAGGGAAGGATGGTGCCATTCTTCAGGCAGAGTGTTCCCTCCCAAAACTTCTCAGTGTGTCTAATGGCCTGCTGCAGGAAAGCAGACAGCACTCACCTAGAGATTTATTTGTGGTCTTTCTCTTAAATGGCTCTCCTTGCAGTCTTTCTTTTTCAAACTAGGGATTGCACGATATGATAAGTGGTTAAAATAACAGTGAAGTATTTTTCCCCACTCCTCACGCACTGAAGAAACTTTACCTTAAAAGTTGCAGGCATACTTAGCTGCAAGAACAGATACCATAATGTTGGCAGTTGTCTTTGTCAGTGTATAGCCAACTTGGCTGAACAAATTCCTTATGGAAGTTGAATGTATCACCACGTTCCCAGATAGTACATTGTTCCCCTTTTATACATACCATATAACTTTTTCTTTTTTTAATATATATGACTTTTATATATAGAGTTGTCACTAACAAAAGCTGTGTGGTTTGTTCTGTGTTTTGGTTTTTTTTTTCCCCAACAGGAATGATCTATTTCTTTGCTGTCTCTTTTGAACACTGATGATGATTAAACAGTAAGTCAGAGAGGCATAATTTCACACTTGCTGGTTTCACCAGAGGCATTCAGAAAGCCACTGTGTGGTACTCCTGCAGTGTTCAGAATGTAGTGGCCATTAATGTCTATTGTTTTAGCTGCAGTGTGGCTAAACCTAAGGCAATATTTAATCGTTCATTTGGGTTATTTTTGTGACTTCACAGATGCTTAGTAAGTACACATTTCTTGGCTTATACAAACAAAATATGAAGTTGTTTTCTGAATAGGCTTTTTATAGCCTGTTTGCCTAGAGTGTATTTTGGAATACTAGATATGCAGAAATGTTTTCTGTTTTTGTTTGAAAATACTTTGTTCTTGATGCAATTTACACCTTGGTGCTACTTGCCTGCTTTGCACCGGCACAAAAATCATTGGCTGAGCTACACTGGTACGTTAATTTTCTGCAGTGTCTGAACAATACTAAGAGAATGAAGAATCAGAGATGCTGATCCGATTTGACTTGGAATGACTTAAGAAGCAGGGAATCCACTGAATTAGAATTTCTAATTCGTGACAAAATTGTAGTCTTGTAGGTTGTGACAGAACTGTAGTCTTACTCATCAATAGTGATAGAAACAGAAGAGAACCAAACTAGAAATTATGTTGGCTCTATTCTTGTCAAGAAGAATCCAGCTTCTTTCCTGGAAAGACATTGTCTGCAATATGTTACAAAATAAACTGTAGCAAGGTACCCCTTTTCTTTTTGATCAGAAAGTTAAACACTTACTGTGAAGTTGAGATGGATCCTGGATCTTAAATATCAGAAATGTGACATTTTAAGATACTTTTCTAATAATTAAATTAAATAGAGATGTCATCTCAGGAAACTGCTGGCATCTTTTTGTGTGTGTAAACATAGATTAGAGTGGTTTTTTTTTTTTTTCTGGTAGAAGCATGGAAAAAAAATCTGTCAACAGTATTCTCCTTTAAAGAATATGTAAAGAAAGTGACCTTATTTATTCTTTCACTTAAAGTATCCCATAGTTATATACTCAATCAATATGTAAGACCTCTGAAGTAGATTACAGGCGTGGTCTTGCCCTTGCTCTTGAGGAAGGAAATTGAATTTGCTTCTGAGAACTTCCTGAGGATTTAGTTAATTGCTTCAATGTGTGTTAAGGAACCAAAACCTAGAAATGACATGATACAGCATTCAGCTCTTAGATGTCAGACTGTTTTTGTTCTCTGGCCTGAAGTATGTACGCTTCCCTAATCTGTCCTATGAAATGGTTTGGTCTTTGAATCACTCTATAACTGAAGGATATCTGAGTTTTAGTTTCAAGTTATTATGTGAATGCTGGTGATGCCCTGTATCTGGAAAGGTATTGAAGGTTCAGCTTTGGTGGAAAAACACAAACAATGAATTTAGAATCTTTCCAAATAATTGTCACACTTAAAAACTAAAATCAGCTCCAGGAGGGTGATTATGCCTCTGAGCATGTGAACGTGCTCTTGAACTTTCTGTTCTAAATGTGCTCAGTGTTGTTACAGCAAGCTGGTGCTCTGAACAATACACTCGTGAAAAGGTTATAAATGTTCCTCTGAATTCTGAGACACTTTCAAACATAGGTCATGACTAGAAATATTACAGCTTTGGACTTGAGTCTTAGCTATCACTTTTTGTTCGTGTGATTCACTGTAAGCAGACTGTAAACTCGAGTGCTGGCACAGTATTTCTGGAAGGTCAAAGATGAAGCCAAGAAACTCAAATGTATGTAAACTAAGAGCCTGGTCATATAAATGACAATACTGGATTAGACATTGCTGTCTCATGCTATGTATATAGTAGACTATTTTCTCATCCTTTCTGTATGGAAAAGTATCTATTTTGCAGTGGTTCATTTTTGTTGCTTATTTTTTACTCAACGCAGTACTTAAATATTTTCTGAGAAGAGTGTTTATGGAACAAAATTGACTTCTCAATGGAAAATAGCAAAGTTCCTTAGTTCTTTAAGCTTGACTCACGATGTAATTGCTGGGATAAAAATGCAAGATGTTGCAGAAGTTCTGCTTGCATTAGCAAATGAGCTCCATGTGTGCTCTTCATGTTATATGGCTCTGTACCACAGACAACTGTAGATCAGCAGTAATTTAGAACTGTTCAGTTCTATTCAGTATTAAAATGGGGTTGGAGAACAGAATAGGCAGTCATTCCATTTTTAAACAAAACGCTAAGGAAGCTGGGTAGTTATGTCTGTGACTTTCAAACTTGCCTAGGGTTCCTTCTTTTGTACTCCAACTCTATAAGCAAATCTGTATAAGCTGTTTTGCCCATGGGGCTGTCTCTAAAGAAGAGGTGGCCTCTTTTTACTAGCTAACTCCAGTTTTAATTTGTGAAAAAGAAGCCTAAAGTAATCTGTGTTTCACTCATTAATTACGTAAGACAAGATTTCATATTAGCTCTACAAAGACTATTTCAGTAAAGCTCTGGAAAATAGAACAGTTGGTAAGTGCTTAGATTTAGATTTAAGACATATGTATACAGATGCTTCAAGCTCCAGTTCTCAGCAAGGGAGTCTGATGGGGAGCTCACTTGCTGACCCTACTTACGTTATATACATTTGTTAGGTCAGCTGCTGAGTTGCTTGCCCCATTAACTGTATCAAATAGTTCTCCACTGACAGCAACTGGAGAGTTAGACACCTACAGGAAGATTTAAAAATAAAACAATTCAGGCTGCATGCTGAAGCCTTCAGCTTATTGAAGAAATATATGAAATGATTTGAAATCTTTAATTTTCTTTGCTAGTGAATAGGGAAATTATTTCTGCTGTGAAGGTGTTGTCACAACACACAACTTGATGCTCACATCAGCTTTGTGGAGAATGATGAGGAAAAACATTTAAAAGAAAGGTAATACTCTGATAAAGCTGAAGTTTTCATTATATTTTTACTGCCTTCCTTCATCATTCCTACAGTGTCATAATAGGAGAAGCCAGAGAAGCAGAACCTATTCAGTCCTATACATGAATTTCTCTATTTGTATAGTCTTTCTGAATCACTTCTAAAATGACTGAGGATTAAGAGGACACTGTGGCAGGCTGGTAGCACACAGTGTGCTGAATCCATGCCCCTGCTCTTTCTGGGGAGTGTTTCTGGGTGGGAGGCCAAGGTTCTTTGAACAGTTAATAGCCCTGTAAATTATATTGGTCCAATAAAAAGAAATGTGGTAGCTCTTGTGCAAGAATTTGCTTCCAGTGTTGCTTTTAGTATCCTGGCTTGCTTCCCAAAAGGTGCTGTATTAATGATTTGTAAGAATATTGATGTTACCCGAAAGGAATCATTTACCTCGTACGCCTTTTAGGAGAGGGAGCATTGAGAAACTAACTTTCTCAGGTCTGAAAGTAAATCTTAAGTATTAGAAGAATGTTTGTAGCCATTTTTTCCCCTCTACAGGCTTGCTCATAAGTCTTGACAAAAGGAAATAGAAAAGCCTCTGGTACTTCCATGAAGTCCAAGATAATTGGCAAAATTTGTCATTCTAACTCAAACTGAGGCAAGACACCTTTCTATACAGCTTCTACCTAGCAATGTCTATTCTGCTCTGACTGAAACTCATCTGTTTTGATGTCTGTGTTGAGAAAGTCCTCTTCCACAGAGGGTTGTAGAGGTGCTGGGTGCTGAAGTGGAAAATTGGGGTTTGAAATTCCTGTCTCATTCTCATTGGAGTACCTTGACCAGTGGGTCAGACACTACTGTGAGCTGTAAATTGCATGCTGATTCTCAGTGGACTGTTTGTGTACATGTATGGTATTTTGGTTTGGGCTTATCTTGCTCTGTCTTGCTTTGGAAGGTTGGTGGTGATCTTAAAAACACTTTCACGATAAGAACTCATGCATGTGGTGGTTGTTTTTTTCATTATTTAATTGCCATTTCCTGATGGAAGATCTCTGTATATAAAAACAAAAACCTTCAACTTTTTGGGTACTCTTTTCTCTTTAAATAAAGCAGAAGATTTTGCTCAATTAGAAACATCCGCTGGGAAATTACAAGTTACAGTGAAGCGCTGCAGGGGTCATAGGTGATATCTTTGCTTTTATGAAATGAAGATTATTAAATGCCTTTCACTTCTCTGTGGTTGTTCTGTGCTTTATGCAAAGTTACTTGTAAATGCATTTTTAAATGAAATTTACCAAATGTCTCTTGGCAGATACAGCCTTTTGAAAGGTGTAATTGTGCATGTTATGTATGGTAGCTTTCTTCTTTGAATACAAGAGCAGTGCTTGCTTGTTCTCCAAGATCTTTTAGTTAAGGAAGCCAAATGTAAACTTACTGGAATGGAGACCTCCCTGCCCTCTTCCCCCTGTTTGTGGTAGCATTACATCTCATGGTAATAACTGTGCCATCTCCTCATTATCCACAGTGTTATCTTGATAGAGGACCATGCATGTTGCACTTGATTTTATTCCTTGAAACAAAAATTCTTGCAAGATTTAAGTATGGGCCATCAGTTTTTCTTCCCTTCCCCCCTTTTCACATGTTCATCTCTAAATTAATACAGTATACTTCTGCACATTTTCAAAATGCATCTCAAGACAATGCTGAGAAGTGGTTTCTCCTTAAAATGCAACTATGAAAAAAAAAAGTGAGACCCACCATTATCAAACATGATTCTTCTGTGGGGCTAATAGCTGAAGGACAGCTGTATGTTACCAGATGGGGCCTGGGGAGGTCCTGCTGGTTCTGTCCCCTTACTGTAGGGTGACCTGGATTATTATTCAGCTATCAGCTCTGACTTCAGCAGCATTATCATGCTATGAGAAGGATTCAGGCCAGGGTATGCAGACTTGAGAGCTGCTATAGGAGCCGGTGTTCTTACCCACCCCACCTCTGCATGCAGCAGTAAGGGTGTTGCTTTCTGCAGCAGAAATGCCCCTTTGCAGAAGGGTAACATCTTACTCGGAGCTTGAGATTCAGACCTGTTGCAAATGCTGCCTCAGCATGAGGGTGTGTGTGGGAGCTGTAACCCAGCGCTGAATCCAGCAGTGCCAGGTCCCTCAGAGTGAGGCTGGCCTAGTCACGGCTGAGCAGGAGCTTGGGCCGGTGGTGACGCTCTGTGGCTGCCCATATGGGAGGAAGTTGGTTTCTTTTAGGACGAGTAGATATTGCTGTGCTTCCTCCCTTGCTAATTAATGACAGCAAAGCTGCCTCCGGAGCAGGAGCTCCACCCCCCGGCTCTCAGTGATAGCCTGGTGCCTTGCTGGGCAACTTGTCCCTCTGCCCCTTTGTCCTTGCCACCGCTGCGGTGACTTTCTGGGGCATCTCGGGCTAGCTTTGCCTGATGGTGAGACAGGTGGTTGATTGCTGTCCCCTTGGGCTAATTGCGAATGTAAACTATTCTTCTACTCCAGGGCCCCTCTTGCCGTAGAAGAAAACCCAACCACACATCAAAGAAAAAAGAAAGAAAAAAAACCCACAAGCATAGAAAAAGTCTCTGCTCTTTAAATGAGAAGAAATAAAGGGCAATAGAAAGAAGAGGACCAAGCAATTTTCTACAGTCGTTCTTTCCAGATGCTCTTACTTGTGCTGTGAGGGATGTCTGCTTTTCTCTGTGGGCTGCAGACCTTCCTGTCACGGGGAAACCAAGCAGCAGGCTGGGAATCGCTTGGCAGCATTTTATCCAGAGAGGGCTTCTGTTCCAGCCAAATGAGTCTGTCTGCTTTCAGCTGCTAGTTAAAATACACTCCTTGCTTTTTGACAGCTTCTATAGTTCACTGCCACTGCTGTTTGCCAGGAATTGTCTGAAATTTCCCTCTGGTACTTTCAGTGCATTCGGATAAACATTATTGAGAACTTAGCAGTTCATTTGTCTTTCTGTACCCATGTTGTTATGTATGCTTGTGTATGAGTTACTTGTTTTAATCTGAAATGAAACCATACAGACCAGTTCTGGAAATAGGAAATGGTTGTTAAAGGTATATGCCTGTTGTCTCTTAATGGAGTATACTGATTTTTTTAACAGTTATACTAAAATTAGTCTTCAACATGGTATGTGCTGGATGTAACAAGCAACTGTATTTAATTATTAATTTCTTAAAACATTAAATAAATAACAGTTAGAAAGTTTCTATTTGGTCCTTTGTAGCGTCTCCATGCTTGAATTCTTGTACTTGATGGTTCTCTTGGACTGAATCCATGCAAATATTTGGTTATTTAAGTCTAAGCAACCAAGCACAAGGTTCTCTTTACACAGTTTGGCATCATAAAGGGCCTTCAATGTGAGACTAAATTGTTTACTCTCACTCAAAAATTTCTTTGTCTTGCCATTGTAGTGTGTGTTGTCTATATTTTAAATGATAGTTAGGCTGGGAGCAGGCATGATAACCAAGTGAGTGAAGAACCATAACCAAATCTAGCCCATAGAAGCAGATTGCTAAATAAAATGAGATGGATGGCACTTCTGATAAGTGGCAGTTTGTACACTCCACAAATGAGGTACATAATATTAACAGTTTTCACTTGGCTGTGTGCTAGTGGGTGGAATGATGGTATTGCTCTGCTAAGTTTTTGCTCTGGTAAGCTTTCAGTAAGTATTCTGGATTGAAAGAGGATGACTTCTTTAGGCTGTAAAGATATGATTTCCTTGAGACGGTATTTCTGTGAGTTGCATTTATTGGTTAACTATATGCAAGGTAAAAAGCATTAATTTCCTGGCCCTTACTAAAATCAGTAGCCTAAATGTGATAGTAATTGCAATGCAGCTCTTTGAGGTTACCATTTTTCTAAATCACTACTTTGTTACTCACATGTAATGCTACTGGGGAAAAAAAAACAACAAACCAACACTGAATAATATGACTTATACAGACATTTTCTAAATTTCTAACTGGTAGAGCTATTATCGGATCAAGAAATTCTTAGTATGAATCTTTAAAGAATAGCTATTGTATCTGTTGCCTTTTAGATATACAAAGATCGTTTTGATAGAGGCAGAAAAAAATCAGATTTTACTTCTGACAGCTTTTTTTTTTTTTTTAAATTGCTTTTTCCTTCTCTTCTCTTTATAATAGGGATTTATCTGTCCCTTGTGTATGAAGTCTCATGGATCAGCTGAGGAGCTGTTCAAGCATTATGAAGCAGTTCATAATTCTGGCATCGATTCAACTTGTGGAGGGGAAGGTCACCTGTCATCAGAAAGGTGGAACACTATTCATTTGTGCTTGTGCTTTTGTGTCAGTGTTGAGCTGCTTCTAATTACACTGAAGGCTGTATTAATTTGAACACTTAATTATGTAGTGAAGTATTTAAATGTTCATATCTCATTTCCAACTACAATTAAAAAGCAGCTTGAAACTTATATTGACTAATATTGATATGGCAGTAAATGGAAGTCAGTTGTTTATGTTTATATTGTTAATTCCATCAGTGTTTTTCTCATGCGTTTGAGAATGTATTGTAACAAATGGGAAGATTTTTAAGCATGGCAGAAAAATATTGGTTCATTCTTATTTGCAGCACAGAGCTGAAATTTTTTCTTTTGAGCATGGGGAAGGAGAACCCTAAAGAAAGAGGAGAGACATGATTTTGTCTCTTGGTGGTTAGGGTACCTACTTTGTAATTATAACATCAGTTTTTGTCTGAATTTTCCCTTATCACCTAGTTATTTGCAAATCTGAGAAGTCAGCTTTCTGTGTTCCAGAAACTCCATCCTCATTTGCAGAAGTCTTCTCTAATTTGTTTTAACTCTTTGGTCAAAATCATTTTGTTAAGTGTGTTCCTGTGAAACACATCAGGTGGTTTTATTTCTGAGTGCAGCTGCATGTAGCAGGAACTGATTAAATGAACTTACTCTTGGTAGAACAGTTGAGAGTAATCTCTCTGTGTTTGAGTAATGCCTCATGTTGGTTTGGGGAACTTTTTCTTAGGGAAGTTTACACAGGGTCCCTTCTGCCTGCTGGATCTTTTTTTGATTAGTGTTTATTTTGGACAGTTGTAAATGACAGTCCACACTGCTGTTTGGTCACCTCTCCCTCAAACTCCTTTTACTTTTGCACAAAAGTAGTGTCACAGTGAACAGCTGACTGCGGCCTCATTCAACAGACAGATGTACACGCTGCATAACCCTGCTGGTGTTCACTTAGTAATGGAGCTGCTTCTGCTACTGCAGGAAGTAAACCACTCAGATGTTCGTGACTGGTAGATATATGACCCAAGAATGCCCCAGTACTTACACTGATAAAATTAATGTATTTACTTAACTCACAAAAGGCTTATATTTTGGTGAGAAGAGTGTGTGGAAGGTACCATATTTTGATTATTGCCCGAATGAAGATCTCTGTTTCCCCAGTGTTGTGCAGACTGAGCCAGGAAGAGCCAACCTTATCAGAGGTCTTGTCTTAGGCCCCCTTTTCCAGATGCTGTAGGTTTTTGGCTGAATATAACTAATGAACTATTGCTTTTTAAAGCAATACAATTGCCATTGCTTTATTTTGAACATGTTACAGTGTAACTGTTTGAGGGGAGTAGATTTTTTTTTCTATTTTTTTTTTTACCCCCTCCAATGGTGGTTTTTTTATGATCACTTTTATTCTCTGTTCTCCCAATCTGTGAGGGATCAGCAGGAACCTGTAAGGTGTAGAAGACAGTTTGAAAGAAAGGGAATTGTATAGCCAGGGGAGAAGTAAAAAAAAATTGTAATTCAGGCTTATATATGAGGATATAATACCGTATTAGCAGGGTTATATTGGGTTTCCTATGTACACATTTACTCAAGAGTGAGTATTTTTTCTGTGTCTGATTTAAACCTTTTCAGAGCAACAGAGTAACTTAAACTCGAAATGATAACTCAGAGTAGAACAATAGCATCCACATGGGGGAATTATTGGTCATAACTATATTGTGTATATAGTTTGTGAAAGATTTATTTTTATGCCTGCAAGTTTCCAATGTCAACCAGATGTCGGCTGGTGCAATTTAATTTTTTTTTTCTGCTTCTTGACAGTTTAAGGACAAGTGGTTTTGTTCTCTCTCCTGTAATTGAATAAGTGGACAAGGTCAGGGAGTTGGATGGAGTGCAGGGAGGCTGGTCAGAGCTGTTGTGTAACACATGAGCTATTTCCTTCTGAAAGTGTGAGATTTTTTTAATGTTTCTCAGTTGCATGCTTGCTTGAGAAAACTCTTATTCAATGTAAACATGTTTTTTCAATACTCAGAATACTACATTAAAGTAATGCTCTGACCTGCAGCAGGCCTGCAGTCTGTTAGTGCTCTAGGGGTAAAGTTTGCATGTGATCCATATGACCAAGATTAGGCTGTGAAGTTCCTTATTTAGTCAGTAGGGAGGGTTTGTTATGATGAATTACTTTGTCTGCTCAGCCCCCTTGCCATTAAAGTACTGTTACTAGTGCCAAGAATAGATCATGGAACTCTCCCCCTGGGCCACTGGTACGCAGTGCCTGGATGGAGGCACCAGCACTGAGGATTAGAGAGAAGCATGAGGAAAATGTAGCAGATATTGGCTGGGTGGCAAGGTTCAGGAGATGTGCTGAGAGCAGCATCGAATTTTAACAGTGCTAGGAGAGAGGGAGATTGAGGGAGGGTTTGGGTGGCAGTGAGAAAGAAAACATGTACACTTCTAGAGTGATTCATTACACTTTTTTCCTAATCATTCGTTGCTGGACAGGTAAGTCAAATTTAGGTTTTGTCTTACAACTGTCAAGCAGAACAATGTTGGTGAATACTGAAAAAACTACAGTAGAGTACTTTCATTTTTTCCCCATCTCATCTCCTTTTTCTTCCTCTCAATTACAAGTTATTTTTATGTAGCTCAAAAATGTACAATCTAGAGCATAATAAATACTTTAATACTGCTGATCTGGTGTGTGTTCGGCCCTAGCTTCAGTATTGTTAACCGTATTTCACCTGCCTAAGATTTCATTTATAATCTAAGGTATGAATGTTTTGCTGATATACTTAATACTGGTGGGAAAGCTCAAACAATATATGCGTTTTGAGTAGCAGTTATACCTGTCTCATTAAAGTTTTACTTGGGAACCTCCGATTTATCTCTCACAGGACAAATAATGTGTAAATAGCAGAAGACCTTCTGCAAAAATTATCTTTCCAACATGACAACATTCATTTGGCCATTAAAATTGGTCAGCCTTAGAGTTCTTCATTGGTTCAAGTGCATGTGTTTCACTGGATTCTTGATGACCCTGTGGTTAATGTGAAACTAAGGCTGAATTTTTTCTGTTGTGGTTTAGCTAAGGAATAGGTTGCTTTGTTTTGTTTTTCTCCTAAGTATGAGACAATTTTAAAGAACGTCTGTGGAGGAGGGGATAATGCAGCACAGGAACTATAAAACTGTATGGTATAAAACAGAATATGTTGGTATTGACACCCACACGCATACATGTTCTGTGTGCCTCTGTGCTGCCACTGTACAAGCAATAGGAAGGGATGTGTTTGCATTTGGAGTGGCTGTATCTGAGTGATATAATGTTATCCTCATCTGTATATTTACACAATTTTTTAAGGAGACCTGAGATTTAGAAGGGTGCAGTTAGTAACAATTTTAGCCTTGGATCTTGTGTTTTTGCATGGCTCAATTTGAGAATTTAAAATCCCAAGGCTTTAAGTATTCAGACCATTCATTGTGTGCATCTATGGGGCGTACTGAATTGCTGTGTGGATAAAAAAAAATTATGTAGCTACATATTTCAAAAGGAATAAAGTCACGTGCTGTTTCTTATCAGTGTTCCTCATGTGATATGGGAAGTGAAGGATATTAGGCCTGTCCCTTCCATAAAAAGGTGTATAGAATATTGAACATGACAGTGCCCAGCTTTGCAATTTGACTCGTGGTGAAGTTGATGAACTGAATTAGATTTGCAGTTTATTTTCATGAGACTTTTTACATATGCAGTTCTTTACTTATACTGTTAGAGTTTTAGCATTGTTCAGGTGATATGCAAAGTGAACTAATAAGTATCTATAATTCTACTTTCTTCCAATTTTCAAAAAATGAAAAATAACTATGTTTATTTAAATTATGTTTATAGAATATGTGTCTATTACTGTCTTCCAGTTATTTAATATACTTTAGAATTTCTATGCAATGGACAAAATATAACTACTGCATATTCATTTTCTCCACTCTGTGGATATATTTATTCAGAGATGAAGTATCACTGCTCCGACAAGAAGTACAAGACTTGCAAGCTTCGCTGAAGGTTGGAAATGTATTTTACTTGCATGTGGTTTTTTGTTTCAAATTGCAAAACATTCTGCTATCTTAAGCAACCAAATTTACAGTTCTCTTTTTCTACATTTCTGTTTTTACTTTCTAGGAGGAAAGATGGTATTCAGAAGAGCTGAAGAAAGAACTAGAGAAATTGCAGGGGCAGCGGCAGCAAGTAATTGCTTTAAAATACTTGAAGCAGGTTTATCATCAGCATTGACATTGAAGATTAATACCTTTTTTGTAAGGCACGTGGCCTGATTTAGTTAGTTCCGTGACTTGAATATTGACATGTTCTTGAAACACAAAGCTAGTTGTCTCTCCACAATTTAACTGTGTAAATCTGAAGAAAAGTACTGGAGTGGGTAATGGTAGTGCTTACTACAAGTTCTGTTCACATTTTTCTGTTGGGCTTATTCAGAACTCAGTTTCAATGTGGTGTTTCACCTGCTATGAGAAAGGGCAGTAGGGTGTTAGCTGTAAAAAACGCCAAACGAAAAACCCCATACCATCAAAAAAAGAAAAAAAAAAAGGGAGAAGAGCTGTAAGTAGTGTGACTTCACAACAAAGATGAACTGAACAAACGATTTAAGTCAACTTATAATATATTGTCCTTAGGGAAAAACTTCTTTTGCTACTATGAGCTACTTAGATACTGGATTGTTCTAAACATTGGGAATTACATTCTGACAGAGTGCCTTTTCAGGTGTATTTAATATAATGTCTGTGTTTTAAGTCAGATTTCAATATTGAGGAAAGTGAAGGGAAGGGATTTGTTAACTGGAGTCTTGCAAGTCTGAAAGTTAGATAGTGTAATGATAAAGAAATGGAAAATCGTCTTGGCCTTTTCCAGTCTTCCAGATTCAACTGTTGGAAATTTGTACTACTGTGCACTATGTGAGCAAATAAGTCTTTATTTCTGTATTTTCCAAAAGTGGGATGAACTTTTGAAGTAGTAGTTTTAATTCCTTCTGTCTAATGTTGCATTTGTCCTTCTGTTTTCTTAAGGATTCAAAGTCTGATGGATTGATGACATCTACATCTACAGGTGGCTAACCTTTTATTGTATAAAATTCTGCACTGTTTTGGGGTCTCTGGAGTTTTGTTTACGCTAGCTTTTAGACTAATGAAAAAGCACTTTTGGTAAACTAAAGACCTAGCATGCTGTGCAAACACTGTTACTGAAAAAAAAAAGCTCATTGCAAGTGCTTAGGACAGCTGCAGTGTGGAGAAATGTACAGAAGCTTGGGGTCTGTAATATGTAGAAGTAAGAAAGGAGTTCTCACTGCAAAAGCAGTACTCATTAATAGTTTTGAACATGTTTTTAATAATTTCATTTATTCAAGCATTTAATTCAAGTC
This sequence comes from Chrysolophus pictus, assembly GCA_037305975.1. Classification (NCBI taxonomy): domain Eukaryota; kingdom Metazoa; phylum Chordata; class Aves; order Galliformes; family Phasianidae; genus Chrysolophus; species Chrysolophus pictus. The sequence goes on from CM074576.1 coordinate 151,772,203, forward strand.
TTTTGCTGAGAAAGACCATGGTTGTTGACAATTCAAACTGTAGCATTTGTCATTGCTTGTTTTATTCAGTGCTCTTTTGTACTAATTGCTAGCAAGGAAGCCAATGAATTTTGTCACTTTTGTTTTCCAGACCAATAATTTTTGCTTCATGTTTCATTTTTTCTAGGCACTCATGAGATAAGATTTTCTTTATGTGTCCAAAAAGGATCTGACTGATTGTGATTAAAGAACTTTTAATCACAGGTCAGGGTTTGGAATTCAGCAGAATGTTACAATGATCTCAAGAGCTATTAGTGACTGGTGAAAACCAATATCTACTTAATCCTGCATAGTACTCTGCTAGTGACAGGTTTCAGTATCATGCTTGTAGATTCTTCAGTGAAGTTGCTCAGTTTACTAAGTTAATTGGATTAGCTAAGTGAACTTAGATTAATTTTTTATCTACTGTGGTTTGTTGTTGATATAAGTAACTGTATAACCTTACCCTAGCTATTCCAGGAAGTAATACTGTTCTCTTTATGGAAATAGAATCATTAGAACGGCAACTAGAAGAGATCCAAGTAGAAAATTTTAATATTAAGCAAATGAAAGACTTATTTGAGCAAAAAGCAGCACAACTGGCCACTGAAATTGTGGGTGAGTATGCTAATATGCGGTCTGATTCTGTTCTCTACTTGTGCAACTTGTGCAAGTGATTATTTATTCAACTTCCTTCTTAATTAGATCTTAAAGCAAAGTATGATGAAGAAATCAGCCTTCGGGAAGGTGCAGAACAGAAAATGACAAACCTGACACAGGAACTACTGAAGGAGAGAAGTACCATAGAAGACTTAAAGACAGAGCTGGTATTCATATCACGCTATAAATGTTTTTGTTATTTTCAGGCAATTGAGCATATGCCTTCCTAAACAATCGCAGTTTAAAAGTAGCCTGTTGATATTGGAGACGTCTAATTGAGGCTTGAAAAGAGGTTTAGAATACCATATTTTTCAATATTTTTTCAGTGTATATTTGCACGTGTATTAAAATTTATCATATGTTATTTTGTAATCTGCTCGTTTGATGCCCCATCTGAGGAAATTTGCAGAGTATTACAGCTCTGGGTGTGTTGTGCAATCAGTCCTGGACTTGGTGAATGCCATCGCTGACTCCAGAAGCTGTGTTAAGATCACTTATTTTCCATGAGGTGTTATGCTATGCCTGTCCCTGGACAGCCGTGTTCATAAGGAGTGCTTGGAGTGGTGTTTTGTGGCATGGTGGCTAAAAGGCTGGCACCTGTCATCACCGTGCCTATGTTAATGTTTACTGCCTTCTTCTTGGCTGATGATACTGATGTGTGTGTATTCCAGGATTTTGGCTCGTGATGACTTGGCTTCAGGGAGTGATCTCAGTGACTCAGCAGTCATGCTACTTCCAGAGCTGTTGCTAAGGGACTTCCTAACTTCTTGTTTGTCTTCTACTGCATATGCTCTGGAAAACAGCAGGATGGCATTTATCTACCTTCTTCCCTGTAGTCAGCTGCTGGGAAGTACTCATGAGTTCCTCTTGGTCCTGATCAGACACTGGACCTGTCCATTCCTCTACCTGTTCAGTTGGTTTCTTGTTGTCTTTTCTCTTTCTACATTCCTACCTTTTTTTTCCAGTACTTTTTCTCTAGCTGCCAACACTTACTTTTCTTTCTTCAGTGCCCAGTATTGCCTTCCTCCTTCCTTTCTTCCATAGCTTTTCTCTTGGAAAGACTTTTTAGGACTTCAGATGTAATTACTAGTGGATTTACCTATATGTCTAATGTGAAGTATTTTGACAAGTCCTGAGAAACGTCTCCTTGAGTTGCCCATTTTTCATCTGTTCCTGATGTTTTCAGAGACAGTAGTGGTTTAAAAGTCTGTAGTCAATTCTTATATGTCTCTGTCATGAGACAGGCTTGTGTGTATTATAGAAGGATAAACGATAATCTGCTCCATAGAGTAGTGGAAATTAATATAACCTACTTCTCATGGAATATAACTTCAGATAAATTTATTGTGCAGATTCCCTGTCAATTCAGTGTTTTCTCCTAATGATCTCCCTTAGCTATCTTCCTACATGAAAATTACAGGAATTTCATCTTTGAGACCTTTTTCTTTTTTGTCAGATTTGGTTGAAATGGATCAACTTGTTCAATGTTTAGTAGGCAAAAACTGACAATCAGACATTAAAAACCCATTCCCTTTAGAAATTGTACATTATTTTGTTTGTTTTCTAGTTGTTCCAGCCATAATACTGTCTATCTCATGTTGTCTGTAACTTATTTTGAAAGATTTTTAGAGGTGAAATTAATGCTGGAAGTTTATCTATGAATATCATCACTCTTACCTTTCTCCTTTTCAGCTACAAAGGCCTGGTGTGGAAGATGTGGCTGTTCTTAAAAAGGAACTAGTCCAAGTTCAGACACTGATGGACAAAATGACTTTGGAACGTGAGAGAGAATCTGAAAAGCTGAAAGATGAGTGCAAGCACTTGCAGGCAGAGCAGGCAAACTCAGAGGTAATAGTCATACCATAAGATGTGTGTATTAACTTTGCTTTTTTTTTTTTTTTCATTTGAAAATGGGAAATATTAATTCATCACAATGACAAAGCTTTTGTTCTTAACAGAATCTCTTCTAACTTACCTGAGAAACGTATCTATTAATTACAGTAAATTGCATAAATCTATCAATATTGATACTTGAAAAAGTCCCCAGATTTCTTGTTGCAAAACCTTTTCTTGGCATGAAGAGTTACTACAGAGCTAAAGATCTTCTGGTAGAACTGTGCTATTTCTGCTTAGAGAGAGAAGTAGAGCAGTGCTTGTGTGATTCAGATAATTGTTTCTCTTTTAGAGCTTCATGTGGATAAAAGCAGTTGTTAATCAGAATGCTGGTTTTAGTTTAGTATTAGAGTTGGTGTTTGAAAATGGATGCTAATTCTAAAGTACACAGGAAAAATTAATGAAAAGTAGATAATTTGAGTATTCTTATAAGATCTATATAATTTTTAAGCTTGCTGAAGATTTTAAGATGTCATTGGGTATTGTTACCTGGTTTTCATTTTCCTTTATCTAGTTTTTATTGTTGGGAGCCTTTCTACAGCTATTATTTATTGTAGGTATGTTTTGTGTGTAGGATATAAATCTTTCCCCACTCTTGCCCAAATCTGCTAAATAATGGCCTCTAAATGTTCCTTGTTATTTACTAGACCAGAAGTTGACTGGTTGCCAGGTTTCACTATGGCTTTAGGTCAATATGTCAGTATGTCACTTGTAGTCTGTTTTAGGCATCAGCACTCCCTTTGCTGTTGCAGTCTGTAGGAAGTATAAAATAAAGTCTTGTTCTAAAGTTAGTTACTGGTTTTGTTTTAATTTTTTTTCTCTATATTTTCCTGATTTTAAACATTTTCAATTCATCCCATCTGTAAATTGGAACTTCACTGTTTACTTGAGTTATGGAACATGTGGATTTCTTCTCAGAATTACTTTCTGAAGGCTTTCCTCTGTTTTGGCTGAGTCAGTGAAAGAAGGCTAAAATTGATGATGGGAGATTTGAAAGCGTTTGCCCAGTTTTGCTATTCTTGTATATACAGATGATGATAACTCTGTGTTTAAGGATGAAAAACTAAGAAAGTCTTCTATAGCAGGTGTTTGGTTTTCTTGGTTATGATTCCTCTGCTTTTTCACCACTGTACGTTTCCACTTCTATGGAGACTAGAGAAAAAGCAATACAGCAGCTCTAACTTGGATCTTTTAGGTGGAACCTTACTCCTCAGACTGCCCTGAAGTGGAACCATCTCAGAATACTCCTGACTAAAGCATGTTTGATGTTGTTTGCCATAATAACAAGGGAAATCTCTGACAGAGATGTTGGCAAGAAATTCTTGTAAAAGCACTCTATCTCCAAGAAGGTTGTCTAACACAATTTGTTCTACTGAGGGCCTGGTGAATCTGTATCTGCATAAGAATTCTCTTGCTGGGTGCTGCTGCCTCTCACTAGAGTGTTGTTTGGTATATCTTTACTAAGAAACAATTTGACACTGAAAGGCTTTGTTTCCTGTGTTCGAAACCTTTATACCTCTCTTTTCTGTTGTCCCACACGGCTGCAAAGACAAGCAAAACAATGCAGAACTATGGTTCCTAGTGAAATTGCTTCCATGCAGAATATCCCTTTTTACAGGAGGGCATGCCTAGAGTTCCTGTAGAACTTGTTGTATCCTCCATCCTGCTGATATTTCGGAATGTGAAGAAATTCTGGCATCTTGTTATCATGGGTTTCCACGTGCCCTAGATTTCAGAGCAGCAGTTTTACCTTCTGTTTCTTAATTTACACTGCAGAGCTTTAGAGAAGGTCTGCCCTCGTTAATTTGAACTCCTTAGGGCTTTCACTCCTGCCTTCCCCTGAACTCTCTAGCAGATATGTGGAGCTCCAGGAATTGTACAAGATTACAGTTTTGTACTAACCATGAATCTACAATTGTTTTCAAGTTAAAATTATGTACGCCAAGAGCTTCATCTGACAAGAAAAAAGGAATATCACAGTTGGAGTCATGAATGTGATGTGGTTATGTGGCCATGTTAGTTGCTGCATAACTGTAATTTGGTTTTAACTGTGAGATCCCACAACTATGCTGCAGGATTTAAATTTTGTTTCAAAACACTGCCTTTGTAGTCTCTGTGGTTTTGGATATTGTATTTAGTTTTTATGTGAAGATAAAATGACATAGTGATGTAGGCATAACAAAAATCTACAATCTTGAAACACAGCAATGTGGATTGCTTCTGTTCGCTCAAATAAGGTATACTTAAGCTTTGACATAACTAACCATATTAAAATTTTACTTTAAAGTGCAGCTTTTAACAGGAAAAAAAGACAAGGTTTTTCATTTCTGGTGAAA